>OU026136.1:5005000-7505000 GCA_907269095.1 Blastobasis adustella | reverse complement strand
GAGGACAATGAGATGCTGCGGGTGAACGACCAGGAAGCACGCGTTGTGCCGACTATGGTCGAGAAGATGCGATTGCTGCTTGCGGGGTCAGGTAGGGAGACGTAGGTATCACGTCGGGGTCACCACTTTGGCGGGTGAAGGGATAAGGCTGCCGCCAATGTTGGCAAGCGAAGATGGGGAGAAGGTGGAAAAGGGTAATTACCCACCTGGCCGGGTGTTGTGACCAGGGGACCAAGGGTCCGACATTGGATCGTCGGAAGTTGTATATATGCCGCGGAGTTGGCATATTCCGTTAGCGCGATGCAGGAAAGTTAGCGCCATCTATGTGCGTATGCTTGCCAACCTTGTGTTCGTGCACTCGTAATGCGAGTATCGTTAAGTTTTCCCTACTTGAGCGGTAGTGCGATAGATGTCGCCACAACTTTGTGTGTACAGTAAAACAATATAATGGAATCAGCATCTTTCCGAGTATTAGTAGCTTTTTCGCTGTCTTACATGTTTGTATGGTTTATAAATACCACACATACACAAAAATCACCACAAACTAAGGTGTATTTGAACCCTACTTATAAATATTAGTTACATTTTCCTACCGTTAACAATTTGGCCTCAGTTTTGATGAGTAACCCAAACAAGGCGTTACATTTGAAATAATCAAAATTAACGATTAATCTCAGGGCTGGAAAGTGCCACCGCCAAGCCGAGCAAAAAGTAGGGGGCATTACCTACCTTATCTCGAAGCGTTTCGATGAATTTTCGAACCGTCGAATTTATATATGTACTTATGTTCGGTCTAGATAATGCCAAAAAGCTTAAGCCAAATATTTAAGATAGTAGTAGCTGATTAATAATATGAAAGCAGTTCAATTTGTCCAGCTTTGACATTTTGGATTTTATTTGCACTTACGAGTACAATACGTCGATTTCGATAATGAGTCACTGACTTCTCATCAAAACCTCTGGGGTACGTGCCGAAGTCCTAGGAGGCAGAAGTTAGTTACGCAGGCTAAATCGTGCTTGTGCAGTCCTGAAGTGTGTATATGCAGGCTCGAATATTCACACACATGACAAGTAAATTAAGAAATATTTGTGTTCAGCTTAGTCTCCAACCACCATAGAAAATTTATCGATTCAAAATTCCTTTCTAAATTGATTGGCTAAGAGGGTGCTTAGCCATTCAATTTAAAAAGGGTTTCTAAATTTTTATTTTTTTGCTATTTCTCTTATCGTTAGAGTTCTTATCTCAAAACGCAGTTAAATGGCAACAGGATCTATCTACCTTGTAGAGACGGGACTGGTAGAATAAAAGATGGTCCGATTAGGTCTACACCATGTTTATTAATGAATCATAATCATAAGGTACACAGCTTATATTATCTACTTAACCCTATGCCTATTTACTACACACCACACGCCCACGGCAATTTAAAAAAATGAAAAGAAATGGTACTTTATTTTTATTTTTTACAATACAATTAACAATTAAAGGTATATACATATTGTTGTTATTTTATGAACATTGTAATCCTATTCTTATGAACTAATAGTTCCTTTCCTTTACAAGATATAATTACATTGGGTTCCATATCTTTTAATACTATAAATATAAGGGATCTAATTTATTTGAAGGTGTATCATTTCTTAGTAATATTTGACTCCCTGGCGTGTAAACAATCGGATTTGCACTTTTATCATATTTTTGTTTTCGCAACATTTTACTTAATTTTAAATTATTTTTTGCATCCTGCTGTGATTTTTGAATTCTAAACTTAAGTTCTAAAGGGTAACCGTAAATGCTGTACAAAGGATCTACTGTATTCTGTAAGTTACTTGGTATGTTACACATTTTACCGAATACTAACTCGAATGGCGTGTATTTGGTTTCAGTGTGCACAGTAGTGTTATACGAAAAGCACAAGTAGGGTAACCATGAGCTCCAATTTTGCGGTTGGTTTTGTGTTTGTATTCTCAAATAAGCTATTAAATGTTAATGGGTATTTTCTAGTGTTCCTATTGTTTGGTGATGAAAAGCTGTGGAAGTCAGTTTCTTAATTTTTAATAAATTGCATTATTTATTTATTTTATTTTATTTTATTTATTCAATGAAATTTACATTTAACAGATACCACTTCACACTCTTAAACCAGGAGGTTTTTCTGAGTGTTGCACATTCCTCAGAAAAAAAAAAAAAAAAACGATAACTTATAACCACTTATCTACAATATTACGTAAATCACAATAAAACATCCATATAAACACATTTTGATTACAATTTGGTTACAAAATGCCGACTCAAAGAGTCTACCTATATGGCAGCAATCACTACAAATAAATTGACGTGCCCGAACGGTCGAGCCATAGACTTGTACCTACTCACTACTATTACCTAACCAATAATAGCAATAAAAACATCTCCACATTAACGAACAAATACATTCCAACAAACCATAAGAACCAAAAATGCCGGTAGATCACAAAAACAAGTAGTGATTGTAAACCGGCATCTTCACTTTTCGTTCCGGCCCTCCAAACCACCCGCATTTGTCAAACCTTGCGCAACGAGTGCAGATACGGGATGTGATATTTATATTACCGTACATTAGTACAAATTAAAAGTCGACTATTGCCTATAGAATACTCTGCCAACAACCGACCTTACGTTTTCACTTGTGACAGTGTTCCGGATATCCAAGGGTAAGTATTTGTTTATTAATCTAGGCAAAATGTACTCCGTTGTTCTTTCGCCGTAGAAATTTTTGGCACCGATTATTCATACGTCTTGCATAGTTTTTTAAACAAATTCAGTCCCTCTATCTGTGATAATTTCGCTAGGAATCCCATAACGTAATATAAAGTTATTAACTAATGCTGATGAGACTGACTGCGTTTCTTTATTTCGAAGCGGGTAGGCTTCGACGTATTTGGTCAGATCGCATTGCAGCGTTAAAATATAAGTATAACTAGTATTATCTCTTAATAACGGGCCTACTAAATCTAAATATATCCTATCAAAAGCACATTTTCCAACATTTGTCAGTACCATCGGTTCCTTTATATATTTGCAATATTTTTGCTTTTGGCATTTGTCACACTTTTTGACAAATTCACTTACGTCTTTTTCCAGAACAGGCCAAAAGTATTTTCGTCGAATATTGTTTATCACTCGCCTAATACCGGCATGTCCACTGGTGGGCAACATGTGGTAATCATTCAATATTACACGTTTTAAGTCATTATCGTGTATTCTTTTTAATCCCTTTACTATACGTATTTGTGGTCCGTTCCACTTGGATAATTCGCTTATAAATTGCGTTAACTCTTTAATAAAATCTATATTAATTTCATTTTTTATTACGTATACAATTTTTATATAAATTTTTTCACATAACAAACTCAACTCTCTCACGAAGACAGCTCGTGTACAGCATGATCGAGTAGTTGGTTTGATATATATCATTGACTTGGTTGGGACGTACCCTAAATATTCAGTATTAATTGTCACTTTGTTTTCTATATTTTCCCATCCGTATTGATCCATAATTACAAGTTCCGTATAATTCTGTGGGATTTTTAGCATTTCTACGACTCACTCATTATAAATGTTTTCCCATATAAATAAGGCCTAAAATATTTGACTGACCAAACGATAGACAACAACTCTTTTTCTACAGTGGGATAGTTTTGCTCAGCCTTATTTAGCGAACGACTTGCATACGCTACAGGTCGTCGATCTTTGTTGCACAGGACAGATCCAATTGCAAAGCCTGATGCGTCTGTTTGAAGAATAAATGTGTTGTCGTCTTCCAAATTAGGGTACTGTAAGATTGGAGGCGTGATTAATGCATTTTTTAATCGTAAGAATGAATTTTGGCAGTGTTTATCCCATTCGAATGGCGTATTTTTCCTACATAATTTATTTAATGGTATTGTTATCTCTGCAAAGTTAGGGATACATTTTCTGTAGTAATTTGAGAACGCAACAAATCGCTTTACTTCGTCAGGGGTTGTGGGCGCTGGGTAGTTTTCTAATACTTTGATTTTTTCAGGATCCGGCGGTATTCCTTCGGCTGACACAACGTGACCTAAATATAGCAACCCTTTTGTTTTAAATTCGCACTTACTGGGGTTTAATTTTAAATTAATCTGTCGTAGTCTTGTCAGTAAGACCATGAGATTCCGGTTATGCATATCTAAAGTTCTGCCAAAACATATTACGTCATCTAAGTAAACAGTATTTTTGTATAATTCAAGCCTGACATGGCTACTGTCATGGCTTGAGTAAACGAACTAGGGCTGTTTTAAGACCCATCGGTAATCGTTTCATCTGGTACTGGCCTGAAGATGTTGAGAAACTAGTATAAGGTCGACTTGAACTCTGTAAACTTTGCTGATAATATGCCTGATTTATATCTAAATGGGAAAAATACATGGCACCTGATAATCAGTCTAGAATATCGTTAATGATTGGTAACGGAAATTTATCGTCGACTATCCGATCGATTAATTTTCTGAAGTCGATAACTAATCGCCACTTTTTAGTACCATCATTTGATTTTTTCGGTACTAGAAGGATAGGACTGGACCATTCACTTTTCGCGGGTTCTATCAAATCATCGGTTAGCATTTGCTGAACTTGTTTTTCTATTTCACCTCTTTGTGCATGCGGTAATCTATACTGTTTGACATACATAGGGTCGGCGTCAGACTTTAACTGAATATTATGTTTGTATAATTTTGATGTCGACAACTTATCATCTGGTAGGAAAAATACGTCTGCAAAATTTGCACAAATATTTTGAATATCGGATTTTTCTTCTGAGTTTAAATAATTTAACTTTAATTAACTTTTTTACTCTCTCCACATCTATATTAGTTGAATTATAGTTACAAATTAAATAATCACTTAATTTTTCAATTTCTGGCCTAAAATAACTAAGTTGCACCTCATCTTCTCTTGTATTTAATATTTGTATTTCTATTTTGTTGTTTTTAGGTTTGGTAATACTACTCGCTAAATAAACACCTTCACATAAGCTTTGCGATAAAATCACACAATCTTCGTGTAAACTTGAATTGATATGAAATATTCTTTCCCATCGGGGCGGTATAGTTATATATGAATTTTTACATGTTACCTCGGGGCAGCTCTTCGTCCTTCGCAGCTCGGATGGCATCCTTCAATGATGTGTAATTCCGTGCAGCTAAAATTATACTCAAATAACGATTTCGCAACCCGTCCGAGAATCTATTTATTGCCAATTTTTCGTTGACAGATTTTAAAATTTCATATGACTTTTGATCTCTCTCCATCAGCTTGAGAAATCGTTACATCTACAAAGAGCTTTTCAATTTTCTTTCCAAATTCTTTAATTGTATTACCATTTTGTGTTGTATGATATAACTCATTGTGTATTGATTTTTTAGTGATCAAATGAGTTTTCATGTCATTAGTTAATGAGTAAATTGTAGTGTAAGTTCTTGAAAGACGAAGCTTTGCACTCTCACTTAATCTGGACTTTAATACAAATGTAATTAGCAGAGGTTCATCCTTAGGGTCTAACATTGACATATACAAGTCGATTGCATCAATCAACCTCATTGTCACCTCCTCGTCGCCATTTATAAGGGGCAGCAGAGAAACTGCCGTTTTTAAATCGAACTTGGACATGGTTACCGCTGGATTTTCCGACTTACTAGACACCGGAACGCTATCTCCCGAATTTTGCTTTCAAAAGTCAGTTATTTGCAAATGTAACTCCTTAATATTATCGCAATGTGATGAATCAGTATTAGGCTGTCACCAGTAATATGCTTATTATCATTAATTACCTAATTCATAAAATTTTTCAAATAAAATATTACTCTCGTATTCACATTCGTGCGTACGCGCTTGTCAATGGTACACGCATCTACTTGCACTCAAGTTATTTACATTTACCCGCTTTTACCCACTTTGTTTACGTACGTTAGGACAAGGCTTCTCAACCATGTACGTATCAACATCGAAATGTCCCGCATGTGATGATACTGTTGCGGATGGTCCTGATTGTACATTATGCAACCGAAGATATCATTTTGCTTGTGGTGGTATTACCGAAAAGGGATATAGCCGTCTCGGTGGCAGAAAGTCCACGTGGAAGTGTCTTCCGTGCCGCTCAAGTGATGGTAAGGAGCAGATATTGGAACTTGCTGACACAGCCGAACCGATTGTAGAAGAGGTAGATGAAAAGCAAGTTTCCGAACTCTCTGCAATTACGGATAAGCTGAACATGATCATGGATAAATTGTCCGAGATTAGTTCCATTCTAGAGGATGTCACAGCGCTTAAAGAGGAAACTACACAGTTGAAAACATTTTTCTGCAATAAATTAGATGGTTTGACACAGAGATTATGGTGGATACACGAATAACAGCGCTGGAGTCATTGAGGTCAGAAGTTAATGAACTAAATGAAAATTTTAACGGTATTGTAAAAGAGACAAGAAAAAACGAGCAATGGGTCCGTCGCTCAAACATCCAAATTAATGGAGTCCCTTATTAGGATGGCGAGAATTTATTCAATATTATTAGTAAGCTGTGCGATCTCGGTGAATTTCCTCTAGATCCTGTCAGAGACATTGATTTCGTCAAAGAGTAGCAGTCAAGAACCCCAACGAGCAAAAAAAGCCCAATCCCATAATCTTAAAACTTCAGTCGAGATATAAAAAGGATGATCTACTATCCTCCCTTAGAAAGATCAAAACAGTATCGGTTTTACGGGTTCAACTGAACAAATATACGTAAATGACCACCTGTCGGCATATAATAAGCATCTTCTTAACCAGGCTAAAGCCAGAGCGAAAGAACACAATTATGAGTTTGTGTGGGTTCGTAACTGCACCATAAGAGTGAGATAGACAAAGAAGCACCAATTCTGCACATTACTTCGGAAAAATCGTTAAATTATATAGGAAAAATGTGGATGTATTGGTATTTATACTATACTACAGTTCCTTATTTTCTGTATTTCTTAACTTTGTTACTTAAGGTAAATGTTTGGATTTTCATAACTAAATTTTACATCATATTTATAGATTTAGATTATGTTCAATTCACAAATATTGAGATATATTGGCGAGCTTCTAAGAAAATATTTAAATATAAAAACCCATTTGCGGGCCGTATCCGTTTTGGGTTGAGCGTCCCTGCTTTCTTGATGCGAACTTGTTCATGCGCATTGTATGCGAACGTGGCGGTAGTTGCTAAAATTAATCATATCGTGAAATCGTTGTGCGTATTTGTACTTTTCAAACATTTTAATGTATTGTTTTGCGTTTTAGTGCATTTTAATCGACGAAGTTTCGACGTGCGACTTTATGTCTCTTTTATATGTCGTCCAGCAGTCTCTAAAAAAAGCAACCGATTTTATATAATACTCAAGTGGATAACTAAAGTAGCAAGGGATGGTAAGCAGTTGCCGTAGCGTATGAATGCTCAAAAATAATCATTTTGGCTTAATTGTTCCGGCTGTGCTCTCGCAGCGTGGGTCCGGGGTTCACCTTGAGTATGATCCAGGATTCAGATCAGGTAATTATCAGGTAATTTTGTCTAGTAGCTTCTCTTGCACCGCCTACCTTTTTCTTTAGCCATAATCTCCTGGCTGGTTCGGTTGTAGTTGCATAAGCGGTTCCCCTCCTTCTTTTTGTCTAGTAGCTTCTCTTGCACCTCCTACCTTTTTCTTTACCCATCATCTCCTGGTTGACTGGTAGATAAGGTTATTTTAGTTTTAAGTCCTCCACTGTACTATTTTGTGCATGAAGATTTAATAAATAAATAAATACTTTAATGTAATGTAATAACAATTAATGTATCCACCTCTTAATCACATCACTAGATACGCTTCATAATTTAGTATTTAATATTGGAATATCGCATAAAGCTCTTAAACATTGGATTTCCAGCGAACAAGGCATTAACGTCCTTGAATGTGGGGTAGACTCGAATATAGAAATCGATTTTTATAAAAATTCTATTCAACGTGATCTGTCTGACTGAATGAAAGGGATACCAAATGAAAGCCGTGCGAGGCTCCAACAGCCAGCAACAAAGATTACGTCGAGAAATGTAAAATTATGGCCATTGTTAAATTTAGGAAACATTTACATTATAGATAGCTAATTTCGTGCACCAAAGATTTGTGTGTGTGACAGAAACAAAGAATATTACTCACCCGTCAAAGCCGGGAACACTTCATAAACACAAATTATAATTAAGTATCAATGTTCAACTTAGAACACTTAATAATATTTGACGGTGCAGTAAAAAAATGCAAAGACAAATACACGTTCAAAACAGATATCAAGAAATAATGAAATGCCCGTCTCCCAGTTCCGTATGACAATTTTATTGCACGGAGAAAGGAATCTTAAAATACCCACATTGAAAAATTTTTGTTTTCATCCACATGAAAATATTTCATTTTTATTTGCATTTTCTTTTAATATTTCATTCATTTATTTTATTTTTTTTGTTAACAGTCTAAATAAAATTATACTCGCGCTCGCAGTGCATAAGGAAAGCACCAACTAAACGCATAGTGCCAGATGCCGATAGATGGCGTTACCAGTATTGAAATGAAGTGTTAAAATTATTATGTAAAAACAAAACAACAAGGTTGCATTACGATGTTTGCCCGATGCACGATGCCCCCGACCCTAAAAGCATCGGCTAAAGTTCATTTAATGTAAGTATATACCTCATAAAAGTACTCAGTACCTCTCCATTAGGCCACCGACGCTCGTATTTAAGTCCATAAAATGTTGTACAACTTTTACTCAAGTTTTGGTCAATTGCTCAAATAACGACCTCATTCCGCCGGGCCCTTTCCGCCATCGGGAGACGCGATCCGGGCGAGCGCTTCATCCTTATGTCGTGAATTTTCCAGCTATCCGCACGAAGCGCTTTGGCTCGACTTTGGTAATGCGTACGGCTAAGGAGTGGAACGCGTTGCCTGCGAGTGTGTTCTGGATACCTTCAAGGCTAGAGTGAATAGGCTGTTCCAAGACAGGCATGCTTCATCTTCGGCCGCATCGTCACTTACCAACAGTGGAGATGGCGGTCAAATGCCTGTCTTGTAAAATATATAAAAAAAAAACCAACATTGTGATATTCTAATAAATGTAGTACACGGCCCAGCGGTGGCGTCTCACGCGCACTGTCAAAGTGCCATCGCTACCGGGCAGACGTTCCCTTTGAGTCGTGTACCTACTTACTGATAATTTGGTAGTTTTGCTAAAACCCAAGGCCTACCCACAAAATTTCATGCGCAATTTATTTTGCTGCACCTGTACGCGCGTGAGTCAGCGCCCTCGCTCGCACTTACACCTCTCATTGAAATGCTGGTATCCCGCACTACTCACTCACACCCTACAATTCTACCGCTTATTGGAAGCGAACATTTTGCGAACAAAATGACAACACGATTTTGAAAAGGTATGTTGTTGTTATTGCATAGTTGATTTAATTGTTTAGAGCTTGAAGTCTCAGTCATTCATTCATTACCCACTTATAGTAAGTATCAGAGGGTAGGTGCATTAGGTGTTTGTTTACAATAAGAATATAAGTAAATGGTATTTATCAAAATACAGTAGGTATCTATCTGCCTAGAAAATGTTCCACAGTTTAAATATTCTGTGATTCTACTGAAACTTACGAGATCGTATTGACCAAGTCTGTTCGTAAAGAATGATGTCTACCGAAATATTCGATAAAAAAAATGTTTTAAACGAATAATATTCGTTAATTATGTACCAGTTTTATCAAATTACCTGTGTGGGAGCTATATAATATATACTTAGCTATAAAATATTATTATAAAATTAATATAGTGTCATAAATGATATAAGGCTTTAAATGAATTATAAGTATTTACAAAATTGAGTACCTACTTAGGTACTTCGCTATGCTTGTCATGCCAATTTATTGCCGTTAGTCACATAGTTACATATACTTACCAGAAGTTATTAGGATAAAATCGATACCTTGTTCACGTCTACTTAAAGATCTTTATACTTAATAAGTTATTTTAGTTTACCTACCTGGATACGTAGCAGTAACGATCAGTATAATTTAATACGAAATAAGTACCAGTATCTACTGGGAGTATGTTGTAGGTAAATTAGGATACTATTACAACAATAATGCCTACTTACTATAGGTATAAGGAAGTACTTTTTTATTTATGTCGAATCGAGATGTAGATATGTTAAGAGGGCATTTTTCTCAATTATTCGCAGATCGTCCAACATGTTCCAATCACAAGTCCAGACAATAGAACCGTTCGATTGTGAAGGCGATCCATCCTCCATAGGTGCCCGTTGGGATAAATGGAAACGTGCTTTAGAGATATACTTCGTAGCAACAAATACCACTGAAAAAAACAAAAAACGCGCGATTTTACTACATTGCGGAGGTTTACTTCTCCAAGACATATATTTCAATATACCCGTAGCTCATGTAGTAGATCCTAATGCTGATGACGTTTATGATATTGCGATTAAAAAGTTAGAAGAATAATTTTCTCCAAAACAAAGTTATGTATTTGAAAGGCACGTTTTTCGGTTAATAAGACAAGAACCGGATGAAAAATTCGAGAAATTCTTGCTTCGGTTGAGACGACAGAGTTCAAAATGTAACTTTGCAAATGAAGATCAAAATCTTATCAATCAGATAACGGAAAAGTGTAGCTTGACTAGGTTGAGAAAGACCATTCTGGTACTAGGTGACACGGCAACAATCGACAAAATAATAGCTGACGCAATTTCGCTAGAAACTGTAGAACGGCAGCTAAACGAGTTTCAGGATAAACGGAGCACAAACGCAACAATTACTTGCCTAAATAAAATTGACACCAAAACAATGAAAGGTTTTACAAAAAAAGAGGTTGATTTTTGTTGCCGATGTGGTAGCAAAACTCACAAAAGTGACAGCAGTTCCTGCCCCGCACTAAATATAAATTGTAGCAAATGCGGTTTCAAGGGTCATTTCCATAAACACTGCAGAACAAGCGCCCATAAAAGGAAGAATACTAACCTCTCGTCAAACGACAAAAATAGAGCCAAAAAGACCAAAGTGGAAGCTCCAAAAAAGCCTACATCTGTAGATCACATTTTCCACGTGGACGGAGATGAAACAATAAATTGTCAGGTAGGTGGGGTAAATATCAAAATGCTCATTGATTCTGGGAGTAAATCAAATATTTTAAGCGACACAACTTGGGAACATTTGAAACAGAATAAAGTTGTAGTCTCAAATCAACAAGCTTGCCCAGATTGAACAAAACGTTCCTGGCTTATGGTGCCACAATTCCACTAAAAGTTTTAGGCTCATTTGATGCTCAAATAAAAATTGGTCCTAAATTGTTAACAACTACATTTTATGTAATAGAAAATGGTTCAAGGAACCTATTGGGTAAAGATAGTTCTATTTCCTTAAATGTGCTAAAATTAGGTTTAGATGTGAATTCGGTTGAACAAAATGAATTTCAAAAGTTCAAAGATGTCAAATTACAAATCACGATTGACAACACAGTTCGTCCAGTTTGTCAACCTTACAGACGCGTACCAATTCCTTTGGAATTAAAGATAAATAACAAAATAGACGAATTAGTCAAAATGGACATCATTGAACCAGTTAATAAGCCATCCTCTTGGGTTTCTCCGATGGTCCTGGTTTTGAAGACCGACAACGATATTCGTATTTGTTTAGATATGCGCGTTGCTAATAAAGCCATTATAAGAGAAAATCACCCCCTGCCCACTATGGAACAACTCATTCCCAAATTTGGCAAAGCAAATTTTTTCTCAAAACCGGATATTAAGAACGCGTTTCATCAAGTAGAACTTGAAGAAAATAGTAGAGAAATTACAACTTTTATAAGTAGTAAAGGGCTTTACAGATACAAAAGGTTAAAGTTTGAAATATCGTGCGCACCTGAACATTTTCAAAAAATGCTTTTGCCATGCGAAGGAGTACAAAATTTTATTGATGACATTGTTGTCTTTGGGCAAAGTGAAGACGAACATGCCCGACTTCAGAAAGTATTAACGGTGCTGAAGGACAACAATGTTCTATTAAACGAAAGTAAATGTATTTTCAATGCGCGAACAATTCAGTTTCTGGGGCATGAGCTTTCTCCGTCTGGTATTAAACTTCTTGACAAATACATAAAAACCATCGACACATTTACACAACCGCAAACCAACGAAGAAATCCAAAGTTTTCTAGGATTAGTTAATTTCGTTGGTAACCTCACTTATCAACTTTAACGGAACCTATTCGGCAATTGCTTCGGCAAAAAATTAACAAAAATGGAAATATCGCTGCGTTTTGGAAAAAAGAGCAAACAATAGCTTTTGAAGATTTGAAAAAATGTCTCTCCAAGATTCCTACTCTTGGCTACTATGACCCAAAAGATCGTACTCGAGTAATTGCAGATGCGAGCCCTGTAGGTTTAGGGGCTGTACTAATTCAGTACGATAACAATGGACCACGAATCATTGCCTTCGGAAACAAGAGTTTAACAGACGTTGAAAAACGTTACTGTCAGACTGAAAAAGAGGCATTAGCTTTAGTGTGGGCAATTGAACATTTCCACATGTACTTATATGGGAAAAAATTTGAGCTTGTAACAGATCACAAGCCTCTGGAAGTTATATTTGGGACGCGATCAAAGCCTTGTGCGAGAATCGAACGCTGGGTTCTACGACTTCAAGCATATGAGTATGAAGTTGTTTACAAACCCGGGAAAACCAATATAGCTGATCCATTATCACGTCTGTGTATAAGTACCAACACACAAAAAACTCCTTTGGAAGACGAACATCATATTAACCAGATTGTTCAATACGCGCGACCAGTAGCATTATCACTGAAATCAATAATAGAAGCATCAATTCATGATGACGAGTTTAAATTCGTAAAATGCTATGGTCAATAACAATTGGGATGCTATAGGAAATAAGTATAAGTTATTTCAAAATGAACTCTGGTTTCATGATGATGTCTTGCTAAGAGGAAACAAGATAGTAATTCCTACTGCTTTGAGGAAACAAGTTTTAGCAGCGGCCCATGAAGGCCATCCAGACATTGTCAACATGAAAGCAAGGCTACGCACAAAGGTCTGGTGGCCCAAAATAGACAAGGACGCTGAAAATACAGTAAAAAACTGCAAAGGGTGTATCTTAGTTTCAGGCCCCAACCCACCAGTGCCCATGAAAAGGCGTGAGTTGCCTTCAAAAGCCTGGGTGGATACAGCTATTGATTTTTTGGGTCCACTCCCAAGTGGGGATAATCTTTTTGTTATTATTGACTATTATAGTAGATACAAAGAAATAAAAATTATGAAATCCATATCGACGCATGATACAATAAAAGTATGAAAAGAAATATTCTCCCGAACCGGCAATCCTGCCAGTATCACAGCTGATAATGGTAGGCAATTTTGTAGCAATGAATTCAAAACATTCTGCACTGAACAAGGGATTACGCTTTTTAATACGATCCTTTATTGGCCGCAGCAAAACGGCGAGGTCGAGATACAAAACAGGGACATCCTTAAACGTTTAAGGATAAGCCAATGCGAGAAATCAGATTGGAAGGATGATTTACTAAAGTATTTAAGTATGTATAACAGCACACCACATCCCTCCACAGGAAAATCCCCGTCCGAGCTTTTCTATGGAAGACAATTTAGAGACATGTTACCTTTTTTAAAATACCTCGAAAATGGTTACGACGATTTAGAAGTTAGAGACCAAGATAAAGAGAAAAAAAGGAAAAACCAAATTAAACGAAGACAGAAAAAGAAAAGCTACAGATAGAGAAATCGGAATCGGCGAAAAAGTATATGTGAAGAACATGATCAATCAAAACAAATTTGATTCAGAATTTAACCCAACACCCCATACCGTTATCAATGCTGAAGGAAGCGACATTAATGTAAGGAATGATGAAACTGGTCAGGAGTACAGAAGAAATATCGTCCATCTCAAGAAAGTAGAAGGTCAATGGACAGTCGTTAATCAAGAAGAAGAGTATTAATTCGTTATTTTGATTACTTCAAAATGTATATGATTATGTTTATATAGTTAATTTGTTTATTTCAAATGCCTATAATTGAATTTAAAATGATTAATTTATTATAAAAAGGAAGAGATGTGATATTCTAATAAATGTAGTATACGGCCCAGCGGTGGCGTCTTACGCGCGCTGTCAAAGTGCCATCGCTAGCGGGCAGACGTTCCCTTTGAGTCGTGTACCTACTTACTGATAATTTGGTAATTTTGCTAAAACCCAAGGCCTGGACCATCGAACATCACAAACATCATAATACTATGTTTACATTTTTTAAAGTTAACTCAGCCCGCGGGGTCAGTTAAACACTTTGTTCGTAGGCGAAAATGAGTTCAAACGAACGGATCACGCCAGATCCTGGAGTCGGTAATAAGTGCAACTGGTGACATCGACAGCGACGTTAAAGCCCGAAAGTCTGCGGCTTCGGCCAAATGGCGGGAGGTGACGGCTGTCATTTGTGACCACAAGGTGCCGATTAAGCTGGAGGGTCTGGTCTATAAAACCTATAATGGTCTAATAATAATACGGCAGCGAGACCTTTGAGACAAGCAGGAGTTTCGAGTCTTGGAAAGGAAGATGCTGCAGTGGATTTGTAGGGTTTCCCGCAGAGATCGCGTGCAGAATGCCCACATCCGCGGTAGCCTTCATATCCGTGACATCGCTGATAAGCTACAAGAAGCCCAAACAGCGCGGCTCGTTAACAGACTCACTACTAAGGATGCCGAAGACCGAGCAAAGTGGACTAAGAAGAGCAGAAAGGTGGACCGTGGGACCCCGTGTGACGCGCGGGACCACACCCGGAATTTACGCCAATATGATGATGATGATATAGCCAGTATGCTAATAGTTTTCAAATAAATTTTAACTTTCCTAATTCAAATTACTTTTTTTCCAAGTGAAGTTTCATACAATATTATCGCCCTGCGGGTAACAAGGTCATGCTGTACGATGCCATTTCGTTTTACATAAATGGACATTGTCGAGCAGGGGGTGTGAATAAATCAATTAATAAAAAGTAAAAAATAAACAATTATTTTTAATATTAAATTAACAGAGCAGGCCCCACGACACATCCCTAACGCTGCCGCTTCAGTTCAGCCAGAATCTTCAGCGAGACCCTGTCAAGCCTGAGGACAATTAATAGTGACTTAGAGCCTGCAACTTTACATAATTTGTTAATTTACAGTTTTACAGGCAATTACAAAACTGCAATTTATAATTTTAAAATATTCAATGTGCTACATGACTTTCAAGGTGGACGGACGTACAATGTGAGCGAGAATTTTACCAAAACGAATATGAATAATTCGTGCTCAAATCAAATTTCACGTCGGCCATCAAACTAATATAGAAGAAACGTTTCTAAAGGGTCTTTCAACAAGGACGGGTCGATGTTAAAATTGAATAAAACAAGATGTGTGCAAGATATTAACGAAATTTATTTTTTATTTGAAAGGCCCATTTATGCCATTACGGATGGAATATGACATCGTTCAAATGTCCGCCGCGGCTTCGTATGCCGTTTGTCCACCACCACCGTCACCGGAACGTCACCGAGAACGGGATTATATCGGCCAATTAAATTCATTCTTTTCTGTCGGGTGACGGGCGTGCATGGACAAGCAGTCATAGGAAATGTATACATCGCTACTTCGGCGCCGTCATCTCGTTCTCGGTGACGTCCCGGTGACGGTGGCGGTGGACAAACGGCCGTATGGTGGCACGAATCCGAGAGGTCCAATTTTTAATGACTCTGCTGCATAGATCCGGCTGAATCTGAGCGATGGCCTGCGTTATGTTGGTTTTCAGGGCAACGGTCGATTGTGGCTTATTGGCATAGACCTGCGACTTCAGAAAACCCCACAAGAAAAAGTCCAGCGGAGTCAAATCACACGATCTTGGGGGCCAATTCACGTCACCTCTGCGAGAGATAACCCTACCCTCAAACCGTTCATGCAGAATCTCTATTGTGTCGTTCGCTGTGTGGCAAGTAGCGCCATCTTGCAGGAACCACATATCGTTCACGTCCATATTGTTCAATTCAAGCCAAAAGCAATTGTTTATCATTGATCTGTAGCGCTCGCCGTTGACGGTGATGGCCTCGCCAACGTCGTTTTCAAAGAAGTACGGACCAATGACGCCGCCAGACCAAAATCCGCACCAAACAGTAGCTTTTTGTGGATGCATTGCTACCTGGTGAACCTCATGTGGGTTGTGGTCATCCCATATACGGCAATTTTGCTTATTAACAAAACCATTCATCCAAAAATGTGCCTCGTCGGTAAAGATTATTTTTCGGCTAAAATCGTGGTCCTCTTCCAAGCGTTCTGATGCCCATTCAGCGAACACACGGCGTTGTCTATGGTCATTAACTTTGAGCTCTTGGGTCAGTTGGATCTTGTACGGATGCAGGCCCAAGTCCCAACGCAAAATTCTCCAAGTTGAAGTCTGCGAAAGGCTGAGTTCTTGTGCACGGCGAGAAGTCGACTGCCTCGGAGTCTCCTGAACACTCTCACGAACAGCGGCGATGTTCTCGGCCGATCTGGCGTTCCTTTGACGTAAAGGTGTTGGTTGGTTGTTCACCGAACCGGTCGTCTCAAATTTGGTCACCAATCGTTGGAGAGTAGACTTTGAAGGGCCACCGCGTCTGCCGTAAAATGAGCGCAATGCGCGCAACGTTTGCACTAACGAACACTCATTTTGATAATAAAGTTTTATCATTTGCACATGCTGCTCAACCGTGTAACTTGCCATGGTTATTTGGCATCAGTGACTGAATAAGAAAAAATAGATTTGACAGATGCCACCATAACCAAATGGCCGCCACAGACTATTAACATCGACCCGCTCTATTTGAAAGACCCTTTATATATGCATTCAAAACTGTTTAAATCCTGTCAGATGTGGTGGACGCTACAAGGTTCAAGTTTGTAAAGACGGAAAAAGTATTCCGCGATTTAAATATATATATATATGATGATGATGATGATAGTATGGGTATAGTATCTATATTTAGATATATTATATTATTGTATATTTAAAAAATTACCAATGTACTAAATTAAACATTAATGTTCAAAAATGAGTTGTAGATAGTATAATTTTAGTAGTAGGAATTTAATTTAAGATCTCAAAATTGCCTCCACCGCTTCTTGAATGTCCTTTCAGACTGTTTAAGGTTGGCTGGAAGAAATCCCATTGTGGGATATACCCGCCTTTGCTTTGCAAATTATTTTTGTACCTCCTGTATTTATTAAGCAATTAAGAGTTTACATACATACATACATACATATATACAATTAGCATTTAAATTGAAAGCAGAACTTTCATAAAGATCAGACTGCATGACAAAATATCTTTACTTACACTATCGAGGAATGCCTTTACCTCCTCTAGGGGGACACTGCCGGGGTTGTCCACCCACTTCTCGTATAAGGCAACTGGAACAAATTATAAGAATTAATAAAATACATATTTTTTCTTTGCTCATGGTGTACGCTACGCGAGTCGTTACCCGCCTCGGATTCACCCGGGTTTCCTCGGGGTTACTCCACTGGTAGGGGTATGTACTGTAACGATCACTATGTACCATGAGCTCGTCACCGTACAATTTATTTCTATATTGTATGTTTATAGTTGATAGGTTTAGAAATGCATAGGCATATCATACACAGAGCAGTGTGGAGTAAAAATATAGTTTGCTTATCATGATTTCTTTTAACAAATGCTCTCAAATACTTAACCCAAACTTGGTTTTGTAATAAACTAAAACAATTTATTTGACGTTAAGCATAACATTTTACTTCAAAAGCACGTAATAAATTTACGCTATTGATTAGTTGAACGACAGGCAAAATATCGAGAATATTTTAAATGTTTTGCGTTAAGTATGGGACCCATGAAAAAATCCCACAAGTGATAGTGATGTGAATATACAAATACGTTTCAACGAAATATCGAAATAAATAAAGGAATTAAAATACACCTAAATATTAAACGAGTCTAGAACTTAATTTTAATCTACTTGTTTGATGACTCAAACTTAATTGCTTCATTTAAATTAAACCTCGGTATTTATCTATACTTGGTCTTATTTAACATTACGTCGAGTTTATAGTACCTAAAATGTCATTATATTGGTTACTCATACTTGCCTACACTATAACCTTTTGTCTAAAGGAATTCCACATTGAATTCATTTGCTTGCGTATTTATCTTTGCGTTTTTTAAATTTAATCGACTCGTTGAATAAATAAAACGTCGTGTGTAATACATCCCTAGTTGTTGTAACATTTAGCTATTTTCGGTTTATCAGGAACAGTTTGTTAAATTTATGGATGTGCGAACGTTATAAGAGCAGTCGCTTAGACCTCATAAAATTAGAAATATTTCATTTTTTGTTTGTTTAAAATATTGGACTGTGGGAATTTTGAAGATAAGGAATCCAAGCAAGGTGGCCAGGGTAGTAGAAACGAGACAGTCAACCCATGGGGCGCGTCGCGTGAACATCATTTTATCCATTTCCGTAACTAAGAAACCCCATGTTTTGTAAATTTCCACGGGAAAATTCATTACAACTCGCGTGTGATTTGTTAAATTAATTTGTGCTTTATTACTTTGTGTTATTTTCAGCTTGTGACGTTTATTTCGTTCTCTATCTGTGTCTTTATCTCCGTAGTGTCAGTGATTTTGGTTTGTTTTGGTTCTATATTTGTTTCTAAGTTTCGAAAGCTAACAGTAAGTTACATTCTCATTACTTTTGCGGTAATTAGAGTATTGAGTAGGGCTCGTAGAGATTTCAATGTAAGTGTGAAAGGTGATTAAAACACAAATTTAAAAGAAAAATATTACTAAATTATATATCATCAGTACTCACCCTCACTGAACAAAAAACTTAGAAACTAACCTGGGACACAGGTTCGGATGTGACTTCGAATACACTTAACAAAAACACGAAGAATTTGTCTTCGATGGCCTAGGCGCTCTAACTAAGTCTACGTCTAGGTTTGCCGCCGAATTCTGGTACGATTTAGACCCATGTTCCGTTTAAGTACCTTTGTGCTTTTAAAGCTTTAGTGACATTTGCCTACGGACATGAATCTCGAGTTTGGATCGAAACCTGGTCTGAGTCGTTAGCGTCCCTCACAGTAGGCACACAACAAACGCGCGCGATTTAAATAGAATAAAAAAAATTGTCTCTCCATGACTTGTGAGTCGATAGGTAGGACCATAGTAAGGCTTGACGAGACGATCGGAATATGTGTGATGGTTTGTGATGGATTAAAAATAAGTTATTGGGTCGATCGATGTCAAATGGTTTCGCTGGAACGGCACGTAGGCTGGAAATGTAGTCCAGCCACGATGCTGTAGGTCTGAGATGTTAGGTTGGATGGGAGTCTCAGTTTTATCCTGTCGATTAGGTAGGTTTCCGAGACCTAAAGGTCCTAATTCCATATTATTTAGGTAACTTTAGGGTTTCGCAAAAATAGGGTTAGAGTGGCCACAGAAGAAAGAAGAATCCTGTTTGCCGTTTCGAGAGCTGTCAAAGCTAAGTCGCATGTTAACTTTATACCTTGTTTGATTTCTTGCGGAATTTATAAATTGTATGACTATTTCGATTTGCGTGGATTACATTTTAATCAACTTATTTACGCGGAATTAGGTTTCATTTATGCGGATTTTGATATTTTATTTTGTTTTTATTTATGAGAACTGAATCTTATTCAATTGTAAATATTTCCGAATATTCATGCGGTTGATTTAAAGAGTATTGCTATAAACTTACATATTCCTTGTGACTTTTTCAAAAATTTATACACAACGTAATGGGTCCGAAAATTTAAATCGATAACTAGACGATCACTCGCTTACGGCCAAATCACAATATGTGAAATGATGTTTATTATGTCTACTCTTCATAGGTGTATGTGTGTATTTATACAGATAAATACGTATTAGGGTGACTGAAAAGTTACAGTACCAATTATAAAAAAAATTCTCCAAGAAATTCTCTTAATGATAGTGAAAATCATATTAAAATCCGTTGCGTAGATTAAATATCTAAGCGTAAAAGGTTCAGACGACGGTAAGCGGCTTTGTTTTATACTATGTAATAATAATAAATATATGATTTAAGTAGGACAGTGAATATGTCTTACGGCGTTGGTGTTGATTTTGAACTGCGCGCCCCGCCGCTTCCACATATTCTGAGTGGAGGCGGGACCTCGGCGTTTTTCTTTATAAACGACACTGCTGCCGTCAAGAGTTGGGCTTCAGATATCTGTAAAAATATATGAATAGTGTGATATATCTGAAACAAATAATGGTTCTCCGTTGGCGTTAAGTATTATCATACCTATACCGATTGGCACTCCAACAGCACTCTTTGTGTAAAACTTAACATTTTTTCAAATTGAATATCATTATAATTAAAAGTTTATGGTAGGATAACTTACAGGTTTTGCGTCCTGGCCAATAGCGTCGGCGAGTCTGTAGGTCGTGGCGGTGCTCCTTATGCTCCTCCCGCCGCCTCCACTCTAACTCGGCGTTACGCTGTCGTTTCTGTTTCTGTGACGATGACGACCAAAGTTATTAGTTACCATTGTCGCTAATAGCAACTTTTTTAGCGAATTTTAAATATTGCGTCGAAGCTCAGTCATTAAATTGGTTAAAATAAAAGTATTTTTTCCGAGTTGGCACATTGCTAGTCGCTATCTTTATAATCTTGTAATAGAATATTATAATCGCAGTCCTTTCATAAGTCATAGTTCGGTTATACCTCGGTCAGCGGAACGCGGTCTTTGCCTCTCGGCCGGCCGGGGCGCCTTTGTGGGATGTCAGCCAATTTCCGCTTCGTCTTCTGTCTTCCTGGAGGTGGCACCTGAACCTGAGAATTAGATAATTAAACATTTTAAAAGTATGTACCGGGTTTCCTACTGCTTAATTTGTTGTATGAGTAGCCTGATATTGCGAGGGAGTTGCATTCATCATGATTGCGGGACGACTAGTAGATTTAAAACTAACTAACTAAAAAAACTAAGAAACCCGAGGCTTTTATAAACTTCCACGGAAACATTCATAACAACTCGCGTGTGATTTGTTTAATTAATTAGTGGATTATTATTTTGTGTTATTTTCAGCTTTGTGACGTTCTCTATATATTTCTTTATCTCCGTAGTGTCACTGAAATGGTTTGTTTTGGATTTATCTTTGTTTCTAAGTTTCGAAATCGTAAGTTATATTGTTATTAGTTTTGTGGTAGTTAAGAGTATTTATAAGGGCTCTGAGAGATATCAATGTAAGTGTGAAAGGTGATTAAAACACAAATTTACAAGAAAAATATTACCAAATTACATATCATCAGTATTTACCCTCACTAAATAAAAAACTATAAAAACTAACCTGGGCCACAGTTTTGGATGTGACATCGAATACACTCTAAGAGAATGAGTTGGCGCACGAATCCCGACTTTGTCTTTGATGACCTAGGCGCTCTAACTAAGTCTACGTCTAGGTTTGCCGCCGAATTCTGGTACGATTTAGATCCATCTCCCGTTTAAGAACCTTTGTGCTTTTAAAGCATTAGTATTTGTTATTGTTGGAACAGTTTGGCAAATCAGAATATAAAACCAAAAATATTTTAAATTGTAAACTCAGATCGAATGTTAGGAAAAAGTATGAGCAGCCTAGAGTGATCAATAACTTTGGCAGTTACAGACATACTTATAAGTCAAACCTGAAATGCCTGCTGATAGATAACTTCATTCGGAGTCTATGCCCAGGTGCAAATTAGGTATAAGTGTTTATTATTATTATTGGTATTATTTTTGTTTTTTGTACTATGTTGGTAGGGTAAAGATATTTAAAGCATAGAGAGTGCAAAAGTTATGATAAATAAATAAAAAATAAAAAAGAATCTTTAATGACATTTTCCTACGGACATAATCTCGAGTTTGGATCGAAACCTGGTCTGAGTCGTTAGCGTCTATACACAACGTAACGGGTCCGAACATTTCAATCGATAACTAGACGATCATTTACTTACGGCCAATTCACAATATTTGAAATTATGTTTACTATGTTATGTCTACCTTTTATAGGTAGATACTCGTATGTGTGTATTTATACAGATAAATAGGTATTAGGGTGACAGGAAACTTACAGTATGTGATAATAACAGCGATACTTTAAAACATTACGGTATCAAATAATGAAAATTATATTGGAAACGTTAGATTCAATATTCAGATTTACACTTGAAAAATATATATAATGCTTTCATTATATGGAGTAAAGCATTATCATTTATTCGCATATTAAATTTCACAAATATTTTTAAGCGCATATCAAATTTAAAGCGCACAATATAAAGGTAACTTTACGAGCAAATTATGTGGGTCTTTAATCAATTAATTAATATGAGATCAAAATAGTATAAAACTTACATGGCCTCCGTTGTCTTCTTCGAATCTTTCGGGATCGCTGTCTCCTGCCTGCATGATAATTAAATATAATATATAGCGATAATAAGGAAAAAGTTGTAATGGTATAAAAACCGCAAGGAATCGTGTATTGTAAACGCAGCCCAGTGCTATGGTATACTGTGATAAGAGTCGCCGGCGCAGACTCTTCTATAGGTCCGAGGTCCTTGGTGTCCCCCCGCACCCTTTGTTGTGACCTTTTTTGACGCGAGTACCATTTTTAAAACTGCCTGTCACTTGTGAAGGGACCATTTCTTTTTTGCTAAAAATATTAACATTATTTTTATGTTACATTACGCGACATTGATAATTAGTAATTTATTTCGAAAATAGAATATGTTGTAAAGTTTGTACATGTCTTTGAAAATACAAAGAATAAACCCCATTTAATTTACCGTCAACTTTGTCCTCCATAGTCAAATAAATTTTATGACATTGGCAGTTATAAACTAATTAATGTGGTCTCATTATACCTACAAAGTGTTTGTATTCGGATAAGCCGTTTTCACGAAATTGAAAAGTTTGTTATGTGAAAATTACAATTTCAGTCATTTTCTGAATACAAAACGGTAATTTAATGTTTATAGACCTAATACAATTTGTATGTACCATAGGTTCATTTTATGCATCGATGATCAAGCTTAATTTAATATTATTAATTATTAGACAGTATTGCAATACTTTGTACGTACAGTAAAACAATATAATGGAATCGCCACCTTTCCGAGTATTAGTAGCTTTTTCGCTATCTTATATTTTTGTATGCACTACACACACACAAAAATCACCACGAACTTAGTTATTATTATTATTTTTTTTTATATTTGACAAGACAAGCATTTGACCGCCATCTCACCTGTTGGTAAGTGACGATGCGGCCGAAGATGGAGCATGCTCGTCTTGGAACAGCCTATTCACTCTAGCCTTGAAGGCATCCAGATTATATTGATCAGGGAACACACTCGCAGGCAACGCGTTCCACTCCTTGGCCGTACGCATTATAAAAGTCAAGCCAAAGCGGCTCGTGCGGATAGTTGGAAGATCCACGACATAAGGATGAAGCGCTCGCCCGGATCGTGTCTCCCGATGGCGGAAAGGGGACGGCGGAATGAGGTCGTGCAACTGCTTCGCACACTCACCGAAATGTAACCTGTAGAAGACCGACAGACGCGCAACCCTACGCCGATGCTCGAGGCTCTGCAGCCTAGCTTCAATCAACTGTGGGTCACCAATCATCTTCTTTGCACGTTTTTCCACCGAATCCAAAGCCGCCAGTTGATATTTGGCTGATCCATCCCAGAGGTGGCAGCAGTACTCCATGCAGGATCGGACTTGTGCTTGATATAACTGAATCAACTGCCTTGAAGTGAAGTACCGCTTAACCTTCGAGAGGACACCAAGTTTTTTTGCTGCAATTTTTGCCTTGGATTCGATGTACTGACCGAAGTTGAGATTGGTAGAAAGCTCAACACCTAGAAGCTGTAGGTTGCCGGTAATTTCCACAGGAACATCCCGAAAAGTTGGAGTAAGATGGAATGGACTCCTTTTGGCGGAAAACAAACACGCCTGAGTTTTGGTTGCGTTGAACGTCACCAGATTGGCTTCACCCCAATCAGAGACTGCCTTGAGAGCGTTGTTCAAACGATCAACCATAACCTCTCGACAACACTGAATATCGTTCCTATTGGCTTTTGCATCTGCCAGATATCTATCCGTCACTGTGCTGTCGTCTGCGTACCCAAAGGTACCTGGTACTGTTAGCAGATCGTTTATATGCAGCGGGAATAAAGGTGCGTACGAATTAGAGGCAGCCTCAGGTTGAGGCACGCACGGCTCGCCCATTTGCTCAAATTCGTACGTGCCTCGCGCACAGCTCGCGGCGCACCGTGAGCATGTGCGCCGCGAGCCGCCAGCAGTCGGTTTTCTGTCCGTGCTCAAAGGTGCCTCGGCGTGCGTGCCTCGCGAGTTTGGACGTGCTTCCGACGTGCCTCCGAGCTTCAAAAAGAACTAGGAATGCGCGCGTATTGTTTATTGACACTAGACAATTTTTTCTTGTGGGGTTTAAAACTTTATAATCACAGAGAGGTTATAAAGTGTTCTGAAAACTGATGAAAGTTTAATTAAATTATTTGGAAAACTTATGTACTAAACTATATGGTGCGGATCAAGGACAAATGTATTTATGTAATTATATGAGCAGAAAAAGTAATGGGATCCAAAAAACGAAAATTATTTAAAAAATGCGATGAATTATGATAAAAGCCGCATCAGCTGTAATCACGTGCGACGCCATTTTGTTTGTGCGGCACATTTTTGGCTCGCCGCGAGCACGTTGCCTCAACGCACAAACAAATGCGCAACTGAGCAGCCTCGCCGCGCGCGGCGAGCATGCCTCGGGTTGAGCCGCTCTAATTCGTACGCACCTTAAAGTCGCGGACAGTACCGATCCCTGAGGAACTCCCGCGTCGATAGCCTCAAGATTAGACGAGTAGCCATCGATAACTACACGGATTGAACGTTCACTCAGAAAATCCGATAACCAGGTGCAAAAGCCAACAGGAATACCAAATGAAGGAAGCTTGCTTAGAAAGCCCGCATGCCAAACCCTGTCAAAGGCCTTGGAGATATCAAGAGACACAGCAAGGGCCTCGCCATGTCTCTCAATGGCCTCACTCCACAATTGTGTGGCATACACCAGAAGGTCCCCAGTAGATCGACCACGGCGGAACCCGTACTGGTGATCGCTGAGGAGATCGTTACCTTCAAGATGCGTAAGGAGTTTGTTGTTTAGTGCACGTTCCATAATCTTACAGAGTATGGAAGTGACCGAAATAGGGCGGTAGTTGGCAGGGTCGGCGCGGCTGCCTTTTTTGGGCACGGGCTGCACATTGGCAAGCTTCCACGACTTAGGTACAATACCAGTCTCAAGTGAAAGGCGATACAGGCGTGTGAGAACAGGAGACAACTCAGGGGCACAACTACGCAGGACTATTGCCGGTATACCATCAGGCCCACTAGCCTTGTTCACGTCCAGACTCTGCAGGATTTTTAAGATCTCTCTCTGATGTATTCGCACCTCTGCCATAGCGCAGTCAGCACGGGATGAGATAGGTGGTGTTTTTCCTGCAGTATCCAAACGTGAATTCGCCGCGAAAAGAGAAGCAAGCAAATTCGCTTTCTCTTCAGCAGCATGGGCCAATGTTCCGTCTGGCCTCAGCAACGGTGGCAACGAAGATTGACTAAAATTTGTGTTTGAAAACCTACTTATCAATATTAGTTACATTTTCCTACCGTTAACAATTTGGCCTCAGCTGTGATGAGTAACCCAAACAAGGCGTTATATTTAAAATAATTAAAATATACGATATATCTCAGGGCTGGAAAGTGCCACCGCCAAGCCGAGCAGAAAGAAGGGGGCATTATCTCGAAGCGTTTCGATGAATTTTCAAACCCGTCGAATTTTTATATGTTCGGTCTACATAATGCCAAAAAACTCATATTTAAGATGTACGTAGCTGATTAATAATATGAAAACAGTTTAATTTGTCCAGCATTGACATTTTCGATTTTATTTGCACTGACAATACGTCGATTTTGATAATGACTCATTGACTTCGCATCAAAACCTCTGGGGTACGTGCCGACGTCATAAGAGGCAGAAGATAGTTACACGGGCTAAATTGTGCTTGTACATAACTGAAGTGTGAATATGCAGGCTCCAATATTCACACACATGACAAGTAAATTAAGAAATATTTGTTTTCAGCTTAGCCTCCAACCACCATAAAATTTATCGTTTCAACATTCCTTTCAAAATTGAATGGCTAAGCAGCCTTTTAAACTTCATTTTTTTTGTTCTTTCTCTTATCGTTAGAGCTCTTATCTCAAAACGCAGTTGAATGGCGATAGGATCTATCTACCTGTTTGTAATTGTTTCTCTGAGATATTCAAACATGTTATTCTATAACATCAAAGAAATCATTTTAAAGAATGTTATCTCTACCTTTATTTTGTAAAGTAACACAAGAGGCGTCTCGGCCTATAATAGAAAAATGAGTAGGTAAGTTATGGTTGCTAACGACCCGCGCGCCAACAATCAGGTAGAACCGGGATAGATGCCGCATATTCGTGTCACCTATCAACGCACAAACGTGACAAATAATTATCACATACGTGTGGTATATTCGAAGTATTCTCCATTGCATTTTAAACACATTTTCATTCTGTCAAACCATTTTTGAAAACGTGAGGACCACTTGATTTGTCCGAGGATATGTTTTCACGTGCAGGTTGAAAGCTATCACGGCCTCTTTCGGCTCCTTAAAAGTCAAGCCTCTTCTCATCAAATCTTTGATTTTTGGAAAAATAGAGAAATCGCATGGTGCCAGGTCTGGACTATCTGCCGTATCCTGCCGTATCACTAGATCTACCTTTTCAGATACCAAAAATGACTTTGTCTTGTTCGCGGTGTGCGCCGAAGCATTGTCATGGTGCAATAGAATGCGACTTCTTGGTCGTTTCCCCCTTACCTTTTCAAAGACACTGTGCAAACGAACGGTGATGTACCACTCAGCATCAACTGTTTTTTGGTTGACATACCAACCCTTACATTCATGGGTGTCCTACAAGACGCAACGTTGACGAGGCGAAAGTCCTAGGGTATCCGTTGGTTGGAAAATGGGCATCAGCGTTGTTCATTTTTTAAATTAGGTATAACACTAAGAAATTCAACCCGCTTGACAGGCGTGAAGATTATTGCATTAAACTCCTCCTTCGTAGTAGAGGCTGTAACGAACACAATGTATAAGCTCGTCAACGTTCTATATATTTGTATATTTATTTATTTATTTAACCATTTATTGTACACAAGATTTTTACAAAACTATATGACAGAATATATCAGACACAACAGGCCAACTTATTTCTATAAAGAAATTTCTTCCAGCAGGCCTACAGCAGAGAGATCGTGACAATATCGTATGTTTATAGTTGATAGACTTAGAAATGAATACGTATCTATATACAGAGCAGTATGTGGTAAAAGTATAATTTGCTTGTCATGATTTCTTTTAACAAATGCTTTAAATTTGTAAACAGAACTTGGTTTTCTAATAAATTCACATAATTTATTTGACTAAAGCACGTCATAAATTTACGCTTTTGATTAGTTGGGTTACGACAGGCAAAATATCGTGAATATCTTAAATGTTGGGCGTCAAGATATGGGACCCATGAAAAATCCCATAAGTGATAGTGGTGTGAATATACAAATACGTTTCAATGAAATTTCGAAATAAATAATTGAATTATAGTATCTACGCCTAAATATCAAACGAGTCTAGAATTTAATTTTGATCTTTTTGTATGATGACTCAAATTGATTTGCTTCATAGAAATTCAATCTCTCTATACTCAGTCTGACGTAACATTACGTCGAGTTTATAGTACTTAAAATGTCATTAATTTGTTGACTTATACTTCCCTATACAATTACTTTTGGTCTGAATGAATTACAAATCGAATCCATTTGCTTGCGTTGTTTAAATTTAGTCGACTAGTTGAACAAATAAAACGTCGTATGTAATACATCCCTAGCTGCTGATGTAACGTTTAACTATTTTCGGTTTATCAGATACAGTTTGTAAAATTTATGGATGTGCGAACGTTACAAGAGCAATCGCTTAGACCTCATAAAATTATAAAAAGTAATTTTTTGTTGGTTTGAAATATTTAACTGTTGGAATTTTGAAGATAACGATCCCAAGCCAGGAGGCCAGGGTAGTGGAGACGGGACAGTCAGCCCCGGGGGTGCGTCGCGTGAACATCACCGTATCGATTTCCGAAACTAAGAAAGTTTTCCAACTTTCCACGGGAAAGTTCAGTACGTCTCGCTAGTGATTTGTTTAATTAATTTGCGCTTTATTATTTTTTATTATTGTCACGTTTCTTTTGTTCTCTATCTATTTCTATATCAGTGTCAGTGATTTGGTTTGTTAAGGATTTATCTTTTTTGTAAGTTTCGAATGCGTAAGTTACCTTCTCATTATATTTGTGGTAGTTAGAGTATTTATTAGGCCTCTTAGAGATTTCAATGTAAATGTGACAAATTTAATATCATCACTATCTAAATAAAGAACACGACGTAGCCGAGTCGATGAACGTATAATTTTATTTATGTAATTTACTAAGTTTATCTCAATATTTTTTTACTAGGCTCTATTTATTAAAGATTAAAACTAACCTGGGACACAGTTTCGGATGTTAAATCGAATACACTCTAAGGTTATGTAAAAATTTACCATAGTAATTTATTAATCCTAACAGTGCCCGGAGTTGCTTCACAATGGTAGGAACGGGGGTGTTTAAGACCGCGTCTACCTTATGTATTTATGTGTGTATGCCGCGCGCGTCAATAACGTTCCCTAAGTGTGTAATAGAGGTTTGAAAAAAATTACATTTGTCAACGGCGACTCGAAGTATACTATCCGATAACATTTTGAACAAGTCTAGTAATCTATTCCAATGATCGATTGAATCAACCCCACTTACAGTTAAGTCGTTTAAGTAACACGTTACAAATCGCATCCTAAACAATTTATCCATCATGCGCTGGAATTGATTGGGTGTCGTCTTAATACCAAAAGGCAATCGGTTATAGCAGAACATTCCCTGTGTTGTAACAATCGGACAAAGCTTTCTTGAGGGGTCATCGCTTCAAATTGTAAATATGCGTCACTGAGATCAATTTTAGTAAATAACTTCTCGCCGAGGGCGCGGCACCGCCCGCCTGCCGCAGGAAGGCAGCAGGCGCAGCAGTCAAGGTGTTACAGGTGTGACCGCTGAGATCACCATCCTGACCGTTGTTCGTTCCGCGATAGTGAGTGCTATACGTGTGGTGTTAAAGGGCATGTCGCGAAGGTGTGCCGCCGGCGTAAACAACGCCCGGGCGTTAATCGCGTCAGTGGGAGTGAGGACGATTTCGCGTCAGAGTCGGCCGACTCCAGCGACCGCGCGGTCGAGATTTAATAACTTAGCAAGGACGAGGCTAACGCTGACGTTTGCGATGATAGATGGATTATTACGGCGACTGTTAACGACGTATCGCTGCGCATGGAAGGCGATTCTGGATCTGCAGTTAGCGTGATTTCTGCTGCTACGTATATTAAATACTTCACTTTACACCCATTTAATACAAAATTAAAAATGTACGGCGGAGCAGTGAAGCCAAAGGGTAAGCTAAATTGTACTGTTCAAATTAAAGGTCTGATAAGGAAACATTTATCCTTGATTGTTATAAACAACCACCATAGCTCTTCGTTGCTCGGTCGAGACTGGATGAAAGCGTTCGGTATTTATTACCCAAAGATAAAAAATGACGAAGTCTCCAATGAAACGGTGCCGGCTGTGTCGCAGATTCGTAGTGAATTAATGAAATGTTTTCGTAATGTTTTTCTAGATACGATAGGGACATTTAATAAGGCGAAGTTTTCATTAGAGGCAGTCGAGGGATGCGTGCCGGTGTGTGGCGGCAGCCGCGGCCCGTGCCGCACGTGCTGGGGCCCGCCGTGGACGCGGAGCTGGCGCGGCTGCAGCGCCAGGGCGTCATCTCGCCCGTGGACTGGAGCGAGTGGGGCACGCCGGTTGTGCCGGTTCTCAAAAAGAACGGAACCGTACGGCTGTGCGTAGATTTTAAAACTACCGTGAATCCCGTGTTAGTGGATAATAAATATCCTATACCTAAAATTATCGATATTTTTGCGTCTCTTTGTCCCAGTTGTCTCAGTTGAACTTTGATATTTTTTTCGTGGTAATCATTGCCTTTGACAACGTCGCCCAGAATGCTTATGAGGGATAGCGCCGGTCAAGGCGAACCCTTGGTTCTCGTGTGCGAATGTACAATCGGGACATTAACGTAAAGATGATTATTTTTGTTTTACTGGAAATAATACACTAACACGTTTTTTCTTATAAAACGAAGGAGTAATAGTCTGTTGAGCGATAGTACTTTCATATTCTCTTGTATGGGTTCTAGAAGTAAACACACTGGGATGCCTTACATCCTCCAAACCACGATACATTCACCAAAAAGGAAAGTAACGGTGACAGATTCACTGCAAAATTTCATACAAATGCATCCATCCATACAAAATTTTACATGTTTATGGGTTAGTAAGACTGAATAGGCTATGTATACGAGTAGAAAAGTTCATTTTCTTACCTTCTCTCTGTTGATTTTTAATATATTTTACCAAGATGTACTGGCCCAAGAGCACTCAGTAATTCGCAATATTTTTGTAATGTTTTCAGTTTTTAATAACGCGCGCACCTACCCACCCCACCCTACCCCCCCATACACCCACCACACGCACTAGAGACGAATAGTTATGTGACCGAATGCCGCCAATATTCAGCCAATGTCTTGGCGGAAGCGCCGAATATTCAGCGACATGTTCGGCTTTACGAAATACATTTTGTAATTCGGGAAATGAATTAAAATATCAAACATCAGAAGCTACCTTAAGACGCTATTTATAGACGAAGGTGTACTTGATGACCAATAGCTATCAATAACATATTATTAGCGTTATTCATTACCTATCAGGCGTATGCTGGGTGTAGAATTTAAACTACAGACATCGCTGTTACGGAGATAACCCATAAGATCTTACTGCTGGAATGAGGATCAGTCACGATTTTTGTTTGGGGACTTTTCTATTAGTTTATGATACCATATGAATGACAAAAGTAATTTTCAAGATATCTCTTAAACAAGTAAATATATCTAGAACACTGATTTTGGCAAGTCTGATGACCTCATTCGACATTTGGGTAAACCTTACGTCATACGAAATAAAGCACATATTTCATTGCGTTTGACATTTCATTTGAACCCTTATAACTTAGGCATTTCGTAACTAATTTCAAATATTTTAAGAGTCCCGTGACCGTGATGCATGCAACTGTGTCGAAATATTGGGCTTCTCGTCAACAAAAGGTAGGAAACCCGGAACATACCCTTAAAATGTGTGATAATAACCGCGATAGTTAATTTAAAAAATTCTTTCACTGAGTTTCATTGCCATGAAAATGCGTTCAGATTTTATCGACAAACCTATGAAATTCTACCATATGATTGATCCTCATTGAGCCTGCCCCTTATTAGAAGAGGGGTTTAAAGAAAGCGCTCTATCCGTAGAGTCCATAGACAGCCCATAAGATCTTACTTCTGGAATGAGCCTGTTCCATATTAATAGAGAGATTGGCCATAATCTCTACGCCTAACAATATTAACAACAGAAAATTCTATTACGGATTACCGCTAACGCCTAACAGGCGACTGAACAACATTGGCTGAATATTCACGGCATCTCTAATATGTATGTAACGAATATCATCTTTCTAAATTTCGTTTTAAAATGGGTGCGAATATTTGCTGCCAATATTCGCGAATGTGAATCTGAAAGCGAATATTGAGGTTGTAAATTTGAAAGCACCTTAATACCGACATCAGGCGCAAACTTGAAGGAAAATGTTTTCTTAATAAATGTTCAAAATATAGATTGTTCGTCACACAAGATTTAAAACTTGTTGAACTGTCGTACCATAACAAAATGACAAACTATGGTTGTTAATAAATAAATATTTACCTTTGCGCAACCTGTCAATGGCATACTAATTCATCGTATTGTCGGTCCAGTTTTTATATTCTCGCGCAATTTTTGTTGTCGGTATCTTACGGTCAATAGAGCGTTGGGGGGCCGAGCGGTTACAGTATCTGACTCGTAAGCCAGAGGTCCCGGGTTCGAATCCCGCTGCAGACATGTACCAAAGACTGTTTTCTGAGTTATGTACAGTAGTTGAACACTGTGGTGTCCGGCAGAGTAGAATAGCACCAACCCCTTACATTCATGGGTGTCGTACAAGGCGACTAATATTTTCGAGGCAAAAGATCAAGAGTCTCCGTAGTCTGGAAAACGGGCAGCAGCATTTTCCATTATTATATTTAAACATTGCGATCTCCAACCCGCCTGCCAAGCGTGAAGATTATGGTAATAACCTCCCCTTTCGTGGGAGAGGCCCCAAGTCCTGCAGTGGACTGTTACGGGCTGTGATGATGAGGGAAAACATCGTGATGAAACCTGCACATTGTTCCGAGCCCCGCGGAGCTTTGGTACAACACGAGTTTAACCGAATTTAACATTAATAATAATAATAATGCGTTTATTTGTACATGGTTTTCAAATTAATAACTATAATCTAACGTATCTGGCTACGTGATATTACAAAATAACGGTTTACACAATCTAACGATGTTGTACTTTCTAGCGAGCAATAAACGCATTATTATTAATAATAATAATAATGCGTTTATTTGTACATGGTTTTCAAATTAATAACTATAATCTAACGTATCTGGCTACGTGATATTACAAAATAACGGTTTACACAATCTAACGATGTTGTACTTTCTAGCGAGGTTTAGGAGACCCACAAAACGTTAGTCTGCCCGTGCACAACTTGGCGCAAAATGTTTTTTTATTAATGACCCAAACTATGACTTTTTGTAGCGGCAGTCCTCTTGGTAGTTTCGATAGTGAGCCACATAAAAGTAACTTTTCTTTTTACTTAATTTAATATAGCTGACTAGAGAAATTGCCAAGAGGATGTAGGCACTCCTTATTTTTACTTCTAGAACCCATACAATAGGAAATGCAAGCACTAGTATCTACAGACTATTGTTCACAGTCTATTACTCCTCCTGTTTTTGAGGAAAAACGTATCAGTGTTATTTGCCAATAAAATAAAAATAATCATCTTGGTTTACAGGAGCGTTGGTGGCCGCGAGGTTAGGGTGTCCGACTAGTAAGCGAAAGTTCGAATCCCGCTCCGGCTATGTACCAATGACTCTTTTCTGAGTTATGTATCCTATGTACATATATATGAATACTAACCGATGCTCTTATGATGAGGGAAAACATCGTGATAAAACCTGCACATTCAGGCGACTGGATGTGTAACCATGATCCAATCTGGTCAGGTTTCCCTGGTAGCAGGGCCATGGAGGTCAGATAGCAGTCGCTCCACTGTAATTACCCGACCAGCCAAATCCTGGATCATGGTCAAGGCGGACTCTGGGACCTTGTACGCGAGAGCACAACCGGGACATAAAGTCAAGTTAATTTTTTATTATTTACCTTACGGTCAACGGTTTCCTGAGGATCCTTCGTGGAGGAACACGTGTAGAGGTTTACCAGTGATAGTGTAATGGGTGGTAGTAGTGGTGTAATGTGGTGAGTCATTAGCAGGTGAGACAGATCTAAATATTCATTTATTATAAACTTAAAATTAAGGAGGCCCGCGAATTAACGGCTGATATGGTCGATAAACTAAAATATAATATGATGGCAACACATTTTCATCAAGCGAATTTTACTCAAGACGAGCTTACAACTTTACAAAAAAGGCTTAATCAAATACCTCTCACGATTATACAAGAGTGTACCACTAGATGAAACAGCATCTTTTAATTATTTTAATATGTTCATCATATTTGCCTGAAATGAATTATCTGACCTGCCAAATCCTGGATCATTGTCAAAGCGGAGCCCGGGCCCCCGTATGCGAGAGCACAACCGGGACATTAACGCCAAGATAATTATGATGTTCAAATATCGCGAAGACACTCACACACTCTCGCTCATAATGATCGTGTACTTACTGCTGTCTGTGGGATCCTATTTTTCTCCGGCGGGCGACCTTTAGGTCTCTTTTATATGTCGTCTAGCCGTCTCTAAAAAAAGCAACCGATTTTATACAATACTCAGGTGGATAACTAAAGTAGCAAGGGATGGTAAGCAGTTGCCGTAGCGTATGAATGCTCAAAAATAATCATCTTGGCTTAATTGTTCCGGCTGTGCTCTCGCGGACGTGGGTCCGGGGTTCACCTTGAGTATGATCCAGGATTCAGATCAGGTAATTATCAGGTAATTTTGTCTAGTAGCTTATCTTGCACCGCCTACCTTTTTCTTTAGCCATCATCTCCTGGCTGGTTCGGTTGTAGTTGCATAAACGGTTCCCCTCCTTCTTTTTGTCTAGTAGCTTCTCTTGCACCTCCTACCTTTTTCTTTACCCATCATCTCCTGGTTGACTGGTAGATAAGGTTATTTTAGTTTTAAGTCCTCCACTGTACTATTTTGTGCATGAAGATTTAATAAATAAATAAATACTTTAATGTAATGTAATAACAATTAATGTATCCACCTCTTAATCACATCACTAGATACGCTTCATAATTTAGTATTTAATATTGGAATATCGCATAAAGCTCTTAAACATTGGATTTCCAGCGAACAAGGCATTAACGTCCTTGAATGTGGGGTAGACTCGAATATAGAAATCGATTTTTATAAAAATTCTATTCAACGTGATCTGTCTGACTGAATGAAAGGGATACCAAATGAAAGCCGTGCGAGGCTCCAACAGCCAGCAACAAAGATTACGCCGAGAAATGTAAAATTATGGCCATTGTTAAATTTAGGAAACATTTACATTATAGATAGCTAATTTCGTGCACCAAAGATTTGTGTGTGCGACAGAAACAAAGAATATTACTCACCCGTCAAAGCCGGGAACACTTCATAAACACAAATTATAATTAAGTATCAATGTTCAACTTAGAACACTTAATAATATTTGACGGTGCAGTAAAAAAATGCAAAGACACGTCCAAAACAGATATCAAGAAATAATGAAATGGCCGTCTCCCAGTTCCGTATGACAATTTTATTGCACGGAGAAAGGAATCTTAAAATACCTACATTGAAAAATTTTTGTTTTCACCCACATGAAAACCCCAAGGTACAGTGCTGTCTCCCACGCTGTTTCTTCTGCATAACAATGATATGCTGAATATTCCCAGTATTCATTGCTATGCAGATGACAGTACTGCAGACGCTCGTTATACTGGCCGTGCGAATATCCCTCGTTCCGTGGTGTCGGAAAGCCGAATAAGACTTGTGTCAGAGATTGAACACTCCTTGGAGCAAGTTGCTCACTGGGGCAGACTGAACCTGGTGGAATTTAACCCCTCTAAGACGCAGGTCTGCGCATTTTCCGCCAAAAAGGATACTTTTGTCATGGTGCCGCAGTTCCAAGGAACATCCCTCTCCATCTCAGAAAGTATCGGGATCCTTGGTGTCGACATATCAGACGACGTACGGTTCTGAAGTCACCTGGAGTGTACGGCTAAACTAGCCTCGAAAAAACTTGGTGTGTTTAACCGGTCTAAGCGATACTTCACCCCAGAACAGCGCCTGTTGCTGTATAAGGTACAGGTGCGGCTACATATGAAGTATTGTTCCCATCTTTGGGCCGGGGAAACCGCCGACCTGCTTAATCACTTGGATTCTATACAGAGGCGCGCCGTACGAATTGTCGACGATACCATACTGGCAGGCAAGTAAGAACCACTGGCTGATCGAAGGGACTTTGGCTCCCTGTGTGTGTTCTACCGGCTGTACAATGGGGAGTGTTCTGAGAAATTATTTGATCTGGTGCTCACAGCACAATTCCGCCATCGCACCAGCCGCCGTGGGCTGGGTACTCATCCCCATTACGTGGACCCTCTAGTGGTGTCCACGCGAAGATTCGAAAGAACGTTTCTCGCTCGTACGATTCGGATGTGGAATGAGCTCCCAGCCACGGTGTTTCCTTTGGTCTATGACATGGGACCGTTCAAGAGGTATATTAGAGGTCTCCTTAGAGGCGGGCAACGCATTGGTAGCACCCCTGGTGATGCTGATGTCCATAGGCGGCGGTGACCACTTTCCATCAGGTGGCCCGCATGCCTGTTTGTCTGCCGAATAACATAAAAAAAAAAAAACATGAAAATATTTCATTTTTATTTGCATTTTCTTTTAATATTTCATTCATTTTTTTTTTTTTTGTTAACAGTCTAAATAAAATTATACTCGCGCTCGCAGTGCATAAGGAAAGCACCAACTAAACGCATAGTGCCAGATGCCGATAGATGGCGTTACCAGTATTGAAATGAAGTGTTAAAATTATTATGTAAAAACAAAACAACAAGGATTCATCACGATGTTTGCCCGATGCACGATGCCCCCAACCCTAAAAGCATCAGCTAAAGTTCATCTAATGTAATTATATACCTCAAAAAAGTACTCAGTACCTCTCCATTAGGCCACCGACGCTCGTATTTAAGTCCATAAAATGTTGTACAACTTTTACTCAAGTTTTGGTCAAATGCTCAAATAACGACCTCATTCCGCCGGGCCCTTTCCGCCATCGGGAGACGCGATCCGGGCGAGCGCTTCATCCTTAGATCGTGAATCTTCCAGCTATCCGCACGAACCGCTTTGGCTCGACTTTTGTAATGCGTACGGCTAAGTATTATTACTCCAGTCTATAAGGGCAAGCGCTCGGTGCGGGAGTGCACCAACTACCGCGGTATAAAGGTGATGTCTCACACCATGAAGCTCTTCGAACGCATTGTGGACACTCGGATCCAACGGGAGTGTACAATCTCGGAGTGTCAGTATGGGTTTCGGCCGAGTTGTGGGACCATGGACCCCGTATTTGCCCTGAGAACTCTCATTTAGGGATACAGATCACGCGCGCACTAAACTGATCGCCACCGAACGTGACGCCGACGCCGCGCTTCGAGCGCCCAACACCCCGCCGCGCCGCGCACGCGAACCGCGTAGCCGCGTATCCCTCGGGAGATGATATGGTGGGCGTTGCGGTCCAAGTCGATACCTGAGGCCTATATTGACATTATCCGAGACATGTACCACGATTCCGATTCCATAGTAAGGACTGCCGTTGGTGACACCAAACCGTTCCCGATTACCGTTGGGGTAAACCAGGGCTCTGTGCTCAGCGCACTTCTGTTCAACGTGATATTAGACGTATTGTCAGACAGCATCCGAGATTATCATGAGGTACCTCCATGGCTGCTCATGTATGCTGACGATATCGCGCTGACAGATTCTGACAAGGGGCGACTAATCCAACGTGTAAAAAAGTGGAAGGAGGCACTTGAGAACGGCGGCCTGGAGATAAATGTGGCGAAGACAGAGTACATGGCCTGCAACAGTGCAGATCCCCTACCCGTGCGCATAGGAGATGAGGAAGTCAAGTGCACGGATCAGGTGAGATACCTGGGATCTGTGCTTAGCTCAACCGGGGACATCGATGGCGACGTCAAGGCCCGAATATCCGCTGCTTGGGCCAAATGGCGGGAGGTAACAGGTGTCATTTGTGACCCCAAAATACCGATAAAGTTGAAGGGACAGGTTTATAAGACTATCGTTAGACCTGCTCTTCTTTACCGTAGCGAGACTTGGCCCCTGTTATAGCGACACAAGCAGGAGCTGCGCGTCACGGAAATGAAGATGCTGCGGTGGATGTGTGGAGTTTCACGGAAGGATTGGGTTCGAAACGCCCACATTCGCGGTAGCCTTGGCGTCCGTGACATCGCAGATAAGCTGAAAGAGTGCCGCTTTCGATGGTATGGCCACGTCTTGCGCAGACCGGCAAGTTATGTGGGGAATAAGTGTCTGGCTATGCCGCCCCCGCCGGGCACGGGAAGGAGAGGCCGGCCCAAGAAGCGATGGCTTGACGTAGTCAAGAACGATATGCGTGCCAATAAGCTCACCACGAGAGATGCCGAAGACCGAGCGAGGTGGGCCAGGAATAGCAGGAAGGTGGACCCTGGGCCCTCGCGTGCTGCGCGGGGGCGCAACCGGGACATGACGCCAGGATGATGATGATGATAATGACCTTCAAGGCTAGAGTGAATAGGCTGTTCCAAGACGGGCATGCTTCATCTTTGGCCGCATCGTCACTTACCAACAGGTGAGATGGCGGTCAAATGACTGTCTTGTAAAATATAAAAAAAATATATATAAAAAAAGCCAACTTCATAATACTATGTTTACATTTTTTATAGTTAACTCAGCCCGCGGGGTCAGTTAAACACTTTGTTCGTAGGCGAAAATGAGTTCAAACGAACGGATCACGCCAGATCCTGGGGTCGACAGCGACGTTAAAGCCCGAAAGTCTGCGGCTTCGGCCAAATAGCGGGAGGTGACGGCTGTCATTTGTGACCCCAAGATTATGATTAAGCTGGAGGGTTAAGTCTGTAAAACCTATAATGGTCTAATAATAATACGGCAGCGAGACCTTTGAGACAAGCAGGAGTTTCGAGTCTTGGAAAGGAAGATGCTGCAGTGTATTTGTAAGGTTTCCCGCAGAGATCGCGTGCAGAATGCCCATATCCGCGGTAGCCTACATATCCGTGACATCGCTGATAAGCTACAAGAAGCCCAAGCAGCGACGGCTCGTTAACCGTGACATGTGTGATAACAGACTCACTACTAAGGATGCCGAAGACCGAGCAAAGTGGACTAAGAAGAGCAGTAAGGTAGACCGTGGGACCCCGTGTGACGCGCGGGACCACAACCGGAATTTACGCCAATATGATGATGATGATGATAAAGCCAGTATGCTAATAGTTTTCAAATAAATTTTAACTTTCCTAATTCAAATTACTTTATTTACAAGTGAAGTTTCATACAATATTATCGCCCTGCGGGTAACAAGGTCATGCTTTACGATGCCATTTCATTTTACATAATTGGACATTGTCGAGCAGGGGGTGTAAATAAATCTTTAAAAAGTAAACTGTTATTTTTAATACTAAATTAACAAAGCAGGCCCTACGACTCATCCCCAACGCTGCCGCTTCAGTTCAGCCAGAATCTTCAGCGAGACCCCGGCAAGCCTGAGGACAATTAATAGTGACTTAGAGCCTGCAACTTTACATAATTTGTTAATTTACAGTTTTACAGCATATACATTAAAAAGGTTACGTTATTAAGTTGTAATGTCAATCACAAAACTGCAATTTATAATTTTAAAATATTCAATGTGCTACATGACTTTCACGGTGGACGGACGTACAATATGAGCGAGAATTTCACAAAAACGAATATGAATAATTCGTGCTAAAATCAAATTTCACGTCGACCATCAAACTAATATAGAAGAAACGTTTCTATATATGCATTCAAAACTGTTTAAATCCTGACAGATGTGGTGGATGCTACAAGGTTCAAGTTTGTAAAGACGCAAAAAGTATTTCGCGATTTAAATATATATATTTAGTATGGGTATAGTATATATATTTATATATATATTATAAAGAGGAAAGGTTTGATTTTTTGTTGTTTGTTTGTTTGTATTGAATAGGCTTCGAAACTACTGGACCGATTTCAAAAATTCTTTCACCGTTGGAAAGCTACACTATCCCCGGGTGACATAGGTTATATTATATTTTCTAAAAAATTAAATTTCTTAATCTGTTTAAGGTTGGCTGGGAGACATCCCATTGTGGGATAAGCCCGCCTTTGCTTTGTACATTATTTTTGTACCTCCTGTATTTATTAAGCAATAAAGAGTTTACATACATACATACATACAATAAGCATTTCAATTGAAAGCATAACTTTCATAAAGAGCAGACTGCATGACAAAATTTCTTTACTTACACTATCGAGCAATGCCTTTACCTCCTCTAGGGGGACACTGCCGGGGTTTGTTTACCCACTTCTCGTATAAGGCAACTGAAACAAATTATAAGAATTAATAAAATACATATTTTTTCTTTGCTCATGGTACTCGCTACGCGAGTCGTTACCCGCCTCGGATTCACCCGGGATTCCTCGGGGTTACTCCACTGGTGGTATGTACCTATTATAAAAAAAATCTCCAAGAAATTCTCTAAATGATAGTGAAAATCATATTAAAATCCGTTGCGTAGATTAAATATCTAAGCGTAAAAGGTTCAGACGACGGTAAGCGGCTTTGTTTTATACTATGTAATAATAATAAATATATGATTTAAGTAGAACAGTGAATATGTCTTACGGCGTTGGTGCTGGTTTTGAACGGCGCGCCCCGCCGCTTCCACATATTCTGCATGGAGGCGGGACGCCTCGGCGTTTTTCTTTACAAACGACACTGCTGCCGTCAAAAGTTGTGCTTCAGATATCTGTAAAAATATATGAATAGTGTGATATATCTGAAACAAATAATGGTTCTCGGTTGGCGTTAAGTATTATCATACCTATGCCGATTGGCACTCGAACAGCGCTCTTTGTGTAAAAATTAACATTTCTTCAAATTGGATATCATTTTAATTAAAAGTTCATGGTAAGATAACTTACAGCTTTTGCGTCTTCGCCAATAGCGTCGGCGAGATCGTGGCGGTGCTCCTTAAGCTCCTCCCGCCGCCTCCACTCTAACTCGGCGTTACGCTGACGTTTCTGGTTCTGTGACGATGACGACCAATGTTATTAGTTACCATTGTCGCTAATAGCAATTTTTTTAGCGAATTTTAAATGTTGTGGCGAAGCTCAGTCATTAAATTTGTTAAAATAAGAGTATTTTTCCGAGTTGGCACATCGCTAGTCGCTATCTTTATAATCTTGTAATAGAATATTATACTCGCAGTCCTTTCAAAAATCATAGTTCGGTTATACCTCGGTCAGCGGAACGCGGTCTTTGCCTCTCGGCCGGCCGGGGCGCCTTTGTGGGATGTTAGTCAAATTCCGCTTCGTCTTTTGTCTTCCTGGAGGTGGCACCTGAACCTGAGAATTAGATAATTAAACATTTTAAAAGTATGTACCGGGTTTCCTACTGCTTAATTTGTTTACGAGTAGCCCGATATTGCGAGGGAGTTGCATTCATCATGATCGCGGGACGACTAGTAGATTTAAAATAGGTATGTGATAATAACAGCGATAATTTAAAACATTATCAGTTTCGAGGGCGCGTCGCGTGAACATCATCTTATTCATTTCCGTAACTAAGAACCCGAAACCGAGGCTTTTATAAACTTCCACGGAAACATTCATAACAACTCGCGTGTGATTTGTTTAATTAATTAGTGGATTATTATTTTGTGTTAATTTCAGCTTTGTGACGTTCTCTATCTATTTCTTTATCTCTGTAGTGTCACTGAATTGGTTTGTTTTGGATTTATCTTTGTTTCTAAGTTTCGAAAGCGTAAGTTATATTGTCATTACTTTTGTGGTAGTTAAGAGTATTTATTAGGGCTCTTAGAGATAGCAATGTAAGTGTGAATGGTGATTAAAATACAAATTTACAAGAAAAAGATTACCAATTACATATCATCAGTATTCGCCCTCACTGAATAAAAAACTATAGAAACTAACGTGGGCCACAGTTTCGGATGTGACATCGAATACACTCTAAGAGAATGAGTTGGCGCACGAATCCCGACTTTGCCTTTGATGACCTAGGCGCTCTAACTAAGTCTACGTCTAGGTTTGCCGTCGAATTCTGGTACGAATTAGATCCATGTTCCATTTAAGAACCTTTGTGCTTTTAACGCATTAGTATTTGTTATTGTTGGAACAGTTTGGCAAATCAGAATTTAAATCCAAAAATATTATAAATTGTAAACTAAGAACGAATGTTAGGAAAAAGTATGAGCAGCCTAGAGTGATCAAATACTTTGGCCAGCGGCAGAGATTGTACCTGGTGCCTGATATTTTAAATGAAGTTGATATCGATGCAACCGAGAGCAGACATACTTATAGGTCAAACCTGAAATGCCTGCTGATAGATAACTTCATTCGGAGTCTATGCCCAGGTGCAAATTAGGTATAAGTGTTTAATATTATTATTTGTATTATTTTTGTTTTTTGTACTATGTTGGTAAGGTAAAGATATTGAAAGCATAGAGAGTGCAAACCTTCGCCAACAAACTGTTTTACGGTTTGGCGAATTATACAAATAACTATTTACCACATGTATGATAAATAAAAAAAAGAAAAGCTTTAATTACATTTTCCTACGGACATAATATCGAGTTTGGATCGAAACCTGGTCTGAGTCGTTAGCTATACACAACGTAACGGGTCCGAACATTTCAATCGATAACTAGACGATCATTTACTTACGGCCAACTCACAATATTTGAAATTATAATTACCATGTGATGTCTACCTTTTATAGGTAGATACTCGTATGTGTGTATTTATACAGATAAATAGGTATTAAGGTGACAGGAAACTTACAGTATGTGATAATAACAGCGATATTTTTAAACATTATGTTATCAAGTAATGAAAATTATATTGGAAACGTTAGATTCAATATTCAGATTTACACTTGAAAAATATATATAATGCTTTCATTATATGGAGTAAAGCATTATCAATGTTTCGCATATTAAATTTCACCAATATTTTAAAGCGCATAAACTAGTAACTCCAAAAAAAACATTACGAGCATATTATGTAAGTCTTTAAACAATAAATTAATATGAGAACAAAATAATATAAAACTTACATGGCCTCCGTTGTCTTCTTCGAATCTTTCGGGATCGCTGTCTCCTGCCTGCATGATTTTTCAATATAATAAATAGTGAAAAAAAGGAAAAAGTTGTAAAGGTATAAAAACCGCAAGGAATCGTGTATCGTGAACACAGCCGAGTGCTACGGTATACTGTGATGAGAGTCGCCAGCGCAGGCTCTTTTATAAGTCCGAGGTCCTTGGTGTCCCCCCGCACCCTTTGTTGTGACCCTTTTAACGCGAGTACCATTTTTAAAACTGCCTGTCACTTGTGAAGAGACCGTTACTTTTTTGCCAAAAATATTTGCTTACATTATTTTTATGTTACATTACGCGACATTGATAATTAGTAATTTATTTCGAAAATATAGTATGTTATAAAGTTTGTACATGTCTTTGAAAATACAAAGAATAAACCCCATTTAATTTATCGTCAACTTTGTCCTCCATAGTCATCATCAGATAAATTTTATGACATTGGCAGTTATAAACGAATTAATGTGGTCTCATTATACCTATAAAGTGTTTGTAATCGAATAAGCCGTTGTCACGAAATTGAAAAGTTTGTTATGTGAAAATTACAATTTCAGTCATATTCTGAATACAAAACGGTAATTTCATGTTTATAGACCTAATACAATTTGTATGTACCATAGGTTCATTTTATGCATCGATGATCAAGCTTAATTTAATATTATTAATTATTAGACAGTATTGCAAGACTTTGTACGTACAGTAAAACAATATAATAGAATCACAACCTATCCGAGTATTAGTAGCTTTTTCGCTGTCTTATATGTTTGTATGCACCATACACACGCAAAAATCACCACAAACTTAGTTATATTTGAACCCTACTTATAAATATTAGTTACATTTTCCTACTGTTAACAATTTGGCCTCAGCTTTGATGAGTAACCCAAACAAGGCGTTATATTTAAAATAATTAAAATATACGATTAATCCCATGGCTGGAAAGTGCCACCGCCAAGCCGAGCAAAAAGAAGGGGGCATTACCTACCTTATCTTGAAGCGTTTCGACGAATTTTCAAACCCGTCGAATTTTTATATGTTTTGTATGCACCACACACACGCAGAAATCACCACAAACTTAGTTATATTTGAACCCTACTTATAAATATTAGTCTCATTTTCCTACCGTTAACAATTTTGCCTCAGCTTTGTTGAGTAACCGAAACAAGGCGTTATATTTAAAATAATTAAAATTTACGATTAATCTCAGGGCTGGAAAGTGCCACTGCCAAGCCGAGCAAAAACAAGGGGGCATTACCTACCTTATCTCGAAGCGTTTCGACGAATTTTCAAACCCGTCGAATTTTTATATGTTCGGTCTACATAATGCCAAAAAGCTCATATTTAAGATGTACGTTGCTGATTAATAATATGAAAACAGTTCAATTTGTCCAGATTTGACATTTTCGATTTTATTTGCACTGACAATGCGTCGATTTCGATAATGACTCACTGACTTCGCATCAAAACCTCTGGGGTACGTGCCGACGTCCTAAGAGGCAGAAGATAGTTACGCGGGCTAAATCGTGCTTGTGCATAACTGAAGTGTGAATATGCAGGCTCCAATATTCACACACATGACAAGTAAATTAAGAAATATTTGTTTTCAGCTTAGCCTCCAATTACCATAAAAATTTATCGTTTCAACATTCCTTTTAAAATTGAATGGCTAAGCAGCCTTTTGAACTTCATTTTTTTTCACTTATCGTTAGAGCTCTTATCTCAAAACGCAGTTGTATGGCGACAGGATCTATCTACCTGTTTGTAATTGTTTCTCTGAGATATTCAAACATGTTATTCTATAACATCAAAGAAATTATTTCAAAGAATGTTATCTCTACCTTTATTTTGTAAAGTAACACCAGAGGTGTCTCGGCCTACAATAGAAAAATGAGTAGGTAAGTTATGGGTGCTAACGACCAGCGCGCCAACAATCAGGTAGAACCGGGATAGATGCCACATATTTTGTATTCGTGTCACCTATCAACGCAAAAACGTGACAAAGAATTATCAGATTCGTATGGTACATTCGAAGTATTCTCCATTGCATTTTAAACACATTTTCATTCTGTCAAAAAATTTTTAAAAACGTGAGAACCACTTGATTCGTCTGAGGGTATGTTTTCATGTGCACCTGCAACCTTGAAAGCTATCACGGCCTTTTTCGGCCCCTTAAAAGTCAAGCCTCTTCTCATCAAATCTTTGATTTTTGGAAAAATAGAGAAATCGCATGGTGCCAGGTCTGGACAATCTGCCGTATGGGTCACTAGATCTACCTTTTCAGATACCAAAAATGACTTTGTCTTGTTCGCGGTGTGCGCCGAAGCATTGTCATGGTGCAATTGAATGCGACTTCTTGGTCGTTTCCCCCTAACTTTTTCAAAGACACTGTGCAAACACACGGTGATGTACCACTCAGCATTAACTGTTTTTTAGTTGACACACCAACCCTTACATTCATGGGTGTCCTACAAGACGCAACGTTGACGAGGCGAAAGTCCTAGGGTATCCGTAGTTTGAAAAATGGGCATCAGCGTTGTCCATTTTTATATTTGGGTATAACACTAAGAAATTCAACCTGTTTGACAGGCGTGAAGATTATTGCATTAAACTCCCCATTCGTGGTAGAGGCTGTAACGATCACAGTGTATAAGCTCGTCAACGTACTATTTATTTGTATATCGTATGTTTATAGTTGATAGACTTAGAAATGAATACGTATCTATATCTTACACAGATCAGTATGTGGTTAATGTATAACTTGCTTGTCATGATTTCTATTAACAAATACTTTAAATTCGTAAACAGAACTTGGTTTTCTAATAAATTCACATAATTTATTTGACAAAAGCACGTAATAATTTTACGCTATTGATTAGTTAAACGACAGGCAAAATATCGTGAATATTTTAAATGTTGGGCGTCAAGATATGGGACCCATGAAAAAACCCACAAGTGATAGTGATGTAAATATACAAAAACTTTTCAACGAAATTTCGAAATAAATAATTGAATTATAGTACCAACATCTAAATATCAAACGAGTCTAGAATTTAATTTTGATCTACTTGTATGATGACTCAAATTGATTTGCTTCATATAAATTAAATCTCTGTATACTCAGTCTGACGTAACATTACGTCGAGTTTATAATACTTAAAATGTCATTAATTTGTTAACTTATACTTCCCTACACTATTCCTTTTGGTCTAAATGAGTTACACATCGAATCCATTTGCTTGCGTTGTTTAAATTTAGTCGACTAGTTGAACAAATAAAACGTCGTATGTAATACATCCCTAGCTGATGTAACGTTTAACTATTTTCGGTTTATCAGGCACAGTTTGTAAAATTTATGGATGTGCGAACGTTATAAGAGCAATCGTTTAGACCTCATAAAATTATAAAAATGTAATTTTTTATTTATTTATTTAATCTTTTTATTGTACACAATAATTTTAATAATTTTTTGTTTGTTTGAAATATTAAACTGTGGGAATTTTGAAGATATCGATTCCAAGCCAGGTGGCCAGGGTAGTGGAGACGGGACAGTCAGCTCCGGGGCGCATCGCGTGAACATCACCGTATCGATTTCCGAAACTATGAAAACCCAGGTTTTCCAACTTATCACGGGAAAGTTCACTACGTCTCGCAAGTGATTTGTTTAATTAATTTGCGCTTTATTATTCTTTATTATTTTCAACTCGTCACGTGTCAGTTTCAGTGATTTGGTTTGTTTTGGATTTATCTTTTTTGTAAGTTTCGAAGGCGTAAGTTACCTTCTCATTATTTTTGTGGTAGTTACAAACTCGGTCACATGAACTTGACGCATCGAGGAATGCGAGGCCTCGCCCGCTTCCCCCCGCATTCCCTTAGCTCGCCCGGCATACGTCAGTATAGTTAGCATCTCTGTTACCGATACGCGCGTCGATATTGTGGCTAGTTTTCTGTTGGTTCATTTTGTTAAGTTTTCGTTATTGTTTTGTTAAGTTTGGACAATTTTGTTAATTTTGTTTTGTTTGTGACTGTTGTTGAAGGAAGAAATCTTATGTTGAAAGTGCTGCAGTGTTTCGAGAGTAAAAAAAAAAATAAACGCTTTTGCATACCTGTTAATTTACCTACATGCTTTTTTCGCACCGTACCTTAGCGTCTAAATGACGTCGCCAAGCCCATGCGTCAAGTTAATATGGCCGAGTAGTAGAGTATTTATTAGGCCTCTTAGAGATTTCAATATAACGTTAAAGGTGATTAAAACACAAATTTAAAAGGAAAAAGATTACTAAATTTAATATCATCACTATTCACCCTCACTGAATAAAGGACACGATATAGCCGAGTCGATTAACGTGTCATTTTCTTTGTCATTTACTAAGTTTATCTCAATAATATTTTATTGAGATAAATGAAAGGAGGTTCATACGCGTTTATGACTAGGCTCATCCATAGAAACCTGCGAATTCAGATGCCTGAATTCGCAGGTTTCAACACGATGTTTTCCCTCACCGTAAGAGCATCGGTTGGAATTCAACTAATGTACATAACTCAGAAAAGAGTCATTGGTACATGGCCGCAGCGGGATTCGAATCTAGTTCCTCTCGCTTACGAGTCGGATACTCAACCGCCCGACCAACGACGCTCTTGTTATAAATAAAAATGCTCTTAAATACGAGGTCATTTACCCTGAGCCCGTCCACGTAATTATCAGAGACCATTACATGGACAATTCATTCCTGTGATAGTGACGAAATCGCGATTAAATTGGTCAAAGAGATGACTCTAATCCATAAAGAGGGTGGGTTTGAAATCCGACGGTGGACAAGCAATAATAAACAAGTTCTATATACTATACCTACCGACGCGCTCGCCGACTGCCTTCGCCGCCGCGTACAGTCACAAACAAGTACAACAGTCGCACGGACGCAATCCCGCGTATTAGCCTCCGCTCCGCATAGCGTGGGTCGGGGCCCATCTAACTGCCCCTCTGCTTTCGCACCGGCTGCCCGAGCTGTGCGCGGTGACCCGGCTTCCCACCAGCGGGATCCACCGGGGAACTGTGCGCGGCGACGGCTTTTCCCGGAGCTGACGTCGGCCGCGTCGCGACGCGTGCGAAAGCACAAGCGAACGAACATATGCGACAAGCATGCCGCCACCACCAAAGCTGCCCCAATCGAAAGCTACGACCATAAAAGGGGTCAACGCGAAACCTAACCTCCGGAAAGGTTACCTCCAGGCCATGGAATGGCAAAATCGCGCCATGGAAATGCTCCTAACGCAAACCTAAAGACGCCGCCGTGAACGCGGACACCCAGGAGCGGAACCCCAGGGGCGGAGGAGGAGTTATACACGGCGAGCGACGTCTCACCGACGCCAAACAAACCAGGACCATCCAAACCCCGGGAATCAAATTGTTCTCATAGGTCCTCAATTTCGATGTGAGGGCGTTAAAGCTGGTACACACGCGGGTGGTGGACACGTGCCAGCTGTTCCCGTACCCGCGAGAGCTGCGGCGCGGGCGCATCACCTGGGCCGCGCCGTGCAGTGCAGCTCGTCGGGGCATTTGCCCTATGAGGGCGCTGTCGCCGCTTTGGACTTGGTCCTATTAAAACTGATGATGTTGAGGGACGAGAGAGAGTATAACCCGATGTAACTCTAAGAACCATTGATCGGTGCGGCTATAAGAATAAGTGACTGTAGACTATAAGTGTAAGTGAAAGTGTATCGGACAAATATTCGTGGATCTTAACAACCAATTAAATATGCCTGGACAAAACGAGTAATATCATTGAAGGCACATCACAGAGCACGCGCTGATACGATGTGCCTTTGAATTGCAATAATACTGCAAAAAACGTGATATTGTTACATATAATTTCTTTGTTTCTCCTTCTGGATAAACTTGTGAGTACTTATGTATAATAATCAATCTACAACCTCTTAAATCACACGTGGCTAGCTACTTCTTTAATGAGGTCTACTTAATTTAACAAATTAGCAGTCTGGAAAATCTTTAGTAAACATCAATTGACAGTGATATATAATTAAAACGAGAATTGAACATTTACTATAGAGAAAATCACCACCCACTTTCCGCCATTTTGAAAAAACATCGATGTTGAGGCCACTCATAAAACTTATGCCAATCGATAGGAAACTCAAAGATGTACATTAATTATCGATACATGGGGAACAAACACCCCCTACTAAGTCCACTTATAGTCAAATATTTCTTAAATTGGTTTTCATTCTTAAAATTCTTAATAAGTAGAATTAAAATTATCACTAGGCTTATACAATATTCGTCGTCTGGGGACAGAATTTGATAACCTCCAGATCATTATTGAGCAGAAAACTCGGACATAATGGCATTAAACGAAACATGGTTATCTAAGGAGGGTTGGTGGTTCGTATATGGCAAATTACGACCAGTTAAGCCATAAGGCGGGCGGCGCGTTAGCGGCGTGGGCTGCTACGGCCGCCGGTGGCTCGCCGCGCGCGTGCTGCCGGCGCCAGGCCGGCGCTCGCCATGGCGGGTACACCTCACGGCAGCGAAGCACTTGTTTACTAAGCACCGCCCGCAGGCAGCAGGAGGTGGTGGTGGGTGGCTAACTATCTACCTGCAGCAGATCACACATATGTTTTGACTGATTTCAACCTGGAAATGTCGACCAAAGCCTCCAAACTAAATAACCTATGTCAGTTTGAACAGTTTGAACTACGACAAATTGTGGACATAGTAATGACCAACGCATATCAACTATGTAAAGACATTAGAGTGGGAAATGATATTGACATCAGTGACCATGATTTTGTTATAGTAAGGCACCTGCCGCGATTAAAAATATAATTATCTTAAAGCCGATGATTTAAATGAACAGCTGTTTGATACGGACCTAGAAACTATGACATGGGAAAACATAATTATATCAAATATCGATAAAAAAATTAACCGCTTTAACACGATGGTATTACAGGTATGGAAATCGCCGCCGCGCGTCGCCGCTGCTACTGCCAGCTAGCAAGCTGCGGGACCAAGTTACCATCAGGTCCGAGCTGAGAAAAAGGCCAGTTTCGTACGTATGATAAACCACCACCTTCATGATCCAAAAGCAATATTAGAGGGATTAATATTGCTTTTAGGGATTATGAGGTGTATAGCTACGAAATCTGTAATTAACGATTTCAACAAGGTTTGACATTTACGGGGCCGGAAAAGGCGGTTATACGGCTCAAACGAAGGGTCCTCACACTTTCAAAAATGGTTTGACCGAATGAAAATGTGTTTAAAATGCAATGGAAAATACTTCGAATATACCACACGTATCTGATAATTCTTTGTCACGTTTTTGCGTTAATAGGTGACACGAATACAAAATATGCGGCATCTATCCCGGTTCTACCTGATTGTTGCGCGGGTCGTTAGCAACCATAACTTACCTACTCATTTTTCTATTGTAGGCCGAGACGCCTCTTGTGTTACTTAACAAAATAAAGGTAGAGATAACATTCTTTGAAATGATTGCATTGATGTTATAGAATAACATGTTTGAATATCTCAGAGAAACAATTACAAACAGGTTCAGATAAGAACTCTAACGATAAGAGAAAGAATAATAGTTTAAAAAAGGTGCTTGGCCATTCTGTAACGAATGTTGAAAATATATTTCTTAATTTACTTGTCATTTGTGTGAATATTCAAGCCTGCATACTAAATTCCATCTTAACAGAACTTCAGGACTTAGCCCCCGTGCCTAACTTATGCCTCCTAGGACTTCGCCAAGTAACCCAGAGGTTTTAATGAGAAGTCAGTGTGTCATTATCGAAATCGACGTATTTTAAGGGCAAATAACAACCAAAATGTCAAAGCTGGACAAGTTGAACTGTTTTCATTTTATTAGTCAGCTTCGTACATCTTATTCTATAAATTTGAGCTTTCTGGCCTCATCTAGACTGAACATATGAGGGTCTGAAAATTCGACGAAACGCTTCGAGATAAGGTAGGTAATGCCCCCTTCTATTTGCTCGGCTTGGCGGTGGCACTTTCCAGCACTTAGATTAATCGTATATTTTAATTATTTCACATGTAACGCCTTGTTTGGGTTACTCATCAAAGCTTAGGCCAAGTCGTTAACGGTAGGAAATGTAACTAATATTTATAAGTAGGGTTCAATTATAACTACGTTTATGGTGAGTTTTGGTGTGTGGTATTTATAAACCACATAAACATTTAAGACAGCGAAAAAGCTACTAATACTCGGAAAGGTAGTGATTTCATTAATTAGTTTTTCTGTACGTGCAAAGTATTGCAATACCGTCTAATAATTAATCTAACTAAATTAATCATGAACTTCGATGCATAAAATGAACCCATGGAACATAAACATTTGATTAGGTCTATAAACATGAAATTACCGTTTTGTATTCAGAAAATGAGTGGATTGTAATTTTAACATAACAAACTTTTCAATTTCGTGAAAACGGCTTATCCGAATACAAACACTTTGTAGGTATAATGAGACCACATTAATTCATCTATAACTGCCAATGTCATAAAATGTATCTGATTATGGAGGACAAAGTTGGCGGTAAATGAAATGGGGTATATTCTAGCTATTTTAAAAGACATGTACAAACTCTATAACATACTCTATTATTTAAATAAATTACTAGTTATCAATGTCGCGTAATGTAACATAAAAATAATGTAAGCAAATATCACTTTCACAAGTGACAGGCAGTTTTAAAAATGGTACTCGCGTTAAAAGAGTCAAAGCAAAGGGTGCGGGGGGACACAAAGGACCTCGGACCCATAAAAGAGCCTGCGCCCGCGACTCGCATCGGTCGGGTAGAGGGCGGCCCTCCGGAGGGCCGCATTTTTGGCTTTAATCAGGTTTCTGACTTCGAGCGGCAGACCCTGCCGGTCGACGGCAGGGGCCACTTGCTCGTTGTCTTTCAACGCTGATTGAATGTGGGACGTTAAGGAGGCAACCGCTGCGTCGATTTTATCCGTACTATCGAAATAGTCGGGTGAAAAAGCGAGCGGCGAGTCGGGCGCGTCCATGATGGCCGCCATGGACTTCTTGAAGCCTTCCCACTTCGTGAAAGTACGCGGAAGTGGGGGTGAGATGGGGGTGGGTGAGCCTAGTACGAGGGAGACTGGACGGTGGCCGGAGCCTAGGTCGTCGAGTGTGTCGATCGACCGGAGGATGAGCGACACGCCCTTCACTAGCGCAAAGTCTAGTACGTCGGGACGGTGATCCACTCTGTCGGGGTAGTGGGTAGGGGAGAGGGGACAATACACGTCTAGGTCGAGGGACCTAGTGATGTCCATTAAGTGGACACCGTTCGTGTTTGTGGATTCGCAAGTCCAGTCGGTGTGTTTGGAGTTGAAATCTCCGAACATCACGACCGACTCGCCTAAAGATAGAAGCGCTTCGAAGTCGCTTTTGAGAGGGAGGGAGCCTGCGGGGATGTAGACAGAGGCTATGATCAGGGACGGATGTCCAGTCATGCCTAACTGTACTACAGAAGCCTCCATGCTCGAGAGAGTAGGAGTGGGGATAGGGGAGCAGTGGAGCGATCTCTTGTAGTAAATGGCAGTCCCGCCGCGCGCGACGGCGGCAGTCCTGTCATTCCTAACAAGGGAGAATCCAGGGATCGACAAACCCCCCCGGATCGATGGCTTAAGCCACGTCTCCTGGAGGAGAAGTAAGTCGAGTTCCCTGCTACTAACGAACTTCCTGAGTTCGGGGATGTTGGTGCGTAGGCTGCGCACATTGAACGAAACAAGCGAAACCCCGGCCGGCTTTACGCGACCGGTGCCGACGTTGGCGGGAATGGCGGGTGTGGCGTGAGGCGCCTGGGTCATTACTTCAGAGCTTGAAGTAGCGTGAAGTGCTCGGCAAGAGCGTTTACACGCTCGAACTGAGACGACGCGGTGCGCAGTTTGTGCGCCAGAATAGGGATTTCGTCAATATTGACGGACGATACGATGGAGGAGATGTAACGTAAATCCTCCGCCAAAGAAGAGGGCTGGGACTGGCTGATGGCCTTAGAGGGGGTGGTGGTGGGGGGGGGCTTTGGCCCTGGGGCCTTGGGTGGACCCCAGGCTGCAGCTGGAGCTGCGCCAGGGGGGGTGCCTTTGGCCTTGAGGGGGGGAAAGTGGGTCGCTGACGCTGAAGGCGGCGGCGGCCTTGCACCTTTGCCCTTAGCGGGCTTCGGTATTTGAGGGTGAGGGTGGGGGTTCGCACCTTTGCCCTTAGCGGGCTTCGGAGCGGAAGTGCGGGGGCGAGGGGCGCGCGGGCAACCCCTGTAATTTGCAGTGTGGCCAGATTGGCCACAGTTGCAGCAGAAGGGAGGGGTGGTGGAGTCGCGCGTACGCGCGCACTCCTTAGTGGCGTGGCCTTCGCCACACTTGACGCACCGAGGAGGGGCTGTGCAGTTGGCCGACGCATGGCCATACAGCTGGCAGCGATGGCACTGCCCGGGGGAACCGCGTTTGTGCGGGGGCTCTACCTTGATCCCGGAGAGCCCACACACTGTGAACCCTCCACGGAAAATGGTCCTGGCTTCGGTGGTGTTGGAGAGCACCACCAGAGCCAGGGGAAACACCTTGCCGGAGCGGCTGTACATCTTATGTACAGCCTCGGCGGGGAAATGTTGGGCTTTGAGGTCATCTAAGATGGCCTCATTTGAGAGTTCGTGCGGCACTCCGCGGAGCACCGCACGCACCTTACGCTCCTCAGGGAGGGCGTAGGTGTGGTACCCTACTTTGTTGAGGGCGAGGAGCCTGGTAAGGCTCCTGAAGTCGTCGGTCGACGCTACGTCGATCTTGACGGCTACACCCGTGTTTGACGCACGGGTGTAGCGGATGCGCTGTTCCGCGCAGAGACGGGAGACTAACTCCCATTTGGTTTTTTCCCGAAGGAAAATAGGCGGGGGGGGCTTGGCCTTAGGCGGGGCGGGCGGGGAGAAGCGCGCGACTGGTTTGGCGCCAGTCGGCGCGCCCGTGCGAGCGGCAGCAGTGCTCGGGGCGGGGGTCGGGGGGCGGGGGGTAACCGCGTCCGGGGCGGGCGCGGCTACCGAGGACGGGGCCTCGGACTCCAAGCGGGCAGCGCGCTTGCGATGCCGCTTGGTTTTAGGGACGAGCTCGAACTCGTCCAGTTCGCCCATAAGGGGTGGGAGTGATGGCGTGTGGGAGCGGGGTCCCGTCACGGTGCCCGAGCACGAAGAGGCGCGATCGGACATAGACGCCGCCCTCTTGCGAGAGGTCGGCGCCGAGATCTGCGACACGGAGTCCTCGAACTCCATGTTCGCTTCGGAGGGGTCACAGGGGGCCTGAGGGGCACTCCCCATTGCAGCCAGGTAATTACGGACAATGTAATTGTCCTGGCCTATGTTGGCTTTTAGAAGGAGCTCGGCCGCCTGTGCAGCGAACTGCTCCATGGTGACCGGCGCCATTCTAAGGCGAGAGGGATGAGTAGGGGACTGAAAGCTAGTAATACTAGTAATGCTATCGTTGAAGACGAGAGAGGGAGAGAAGTCCTCCCTGCGCGAGGCAGGGGGGAGGGGGCGGGGTCGGTGGAGCGGTTATCCCTAATGGATATAGCCGCCTAAAAATCGCGGTAGAGACGTAACTTTGTGCTACCAACGAATCGGTAGCAAGAACCTACGTCTCTGAGCGAACGTACCTAGAACTCGTTCCGTTCGGCGGGACTCGGGCACGCAGCGCGAAGTGAGCACAACACAACACCACACACAGCACGCGCGAAACTTAAGCACTCGTAAAAAATGCGAGGGCGAGCGGGCAGCGTGCGACACGAGTGTGCGCACCGAAGCCCAAACGGCTTCCTCACCGGAAGAGCATCGGTTAGTATTCACCTAATGTACATAACTCAGAAAACAGTCATTGGTACATTCGAACCCGGAACCACTGGCTTACGAGTCGGATACTGTAACCGCTCGGCCACCGACGCTCTATTTTACAGTTCTAATAAAGGAGAAAGGAATTTTTTTTTATCTATTGTAGTGAAATTTTTAGATATTCACATTAAAAAAGAGATTTACAATATTTACATAATAGAAAAATATGGTAACAAAAATATATATGTATGTACTTTTAATTTTTATTTACTTAATTTAATATCTACACACCCATCCGTTAAACTACACTTAATTAACGCGTAGATATAATTTAATAATCCGTTTTAATCGTTCAGTTCTTAACCTAGTTGTAACAGCGGTAACTCTCGTCGGTCGTTCGAACGTTTCATTTTGCTAACATAAGAGGCTAAACACCCACATGTGGCACCTACTTAAAATTCCGAAAATCAAAAGCAATAAATTCCCCAAAACGCATGGAGCTTAATCACAAGGGTCACACTTGTGAAGCTCAAAAAAAATAAAAGTTCGTAATTCAAAATGTCAAATAAATTCACGCTTTTAAACTTAACGCTTAACGTTAAAACTAACGCAGCGTTAAATTCATTAATTAACTTGGCGTTAAATCCCGGTTGCACTCCCGCGCAGGACTCCCGGGATCCGCCTGTACGTATTAGAATATGTATGAAGTACAAGAATATGGGCAGTATCGGTACAACACACTTACAACATTTTAAAAACTGTAACGTTATTGTCACTGTCTCGGTTTACATAATAAAATAAAATAATCATCTTGGCTTTAATGTCCCGGTTATGCTCTCGCGCCGAATGCCCCGGGGTATACCTTGACCATGTTCCAGGGTTTGGCAAATCAGGTAATTACAGTGGAACGACTGTCATTTGACCTCCGTGACCCTGCTACCAGAGGAACCTGACCAGATTGGATCATGGTTACACATTCAGTCGCCAGAATGTGCAGGTTTCATTACGAAGGCCAGAGTGAATAGGCTACTCCTAAACAAGCATGCTCCATCATCGGCCGCCTCGTCACTTACCGCCAGGTGAGATGGCGGTCAAATGCCTGGCTAGTCCAATTATTAAAAAAAAAGGATGTTTGCCCTTATCGTAAGAGCATCGGTTAGTATTCAACTAATTTACATAACTCAGAAAAGAGTCATTGGTATACAATACAAATGGCCGCAGCGGGATTCGAACACGATACCTCTCGCTTACGAGTCGAATACCCTAATCGTCAGGCCACCGACTCTCATTCTCGGTTTACATAAGTAGGGTTTTCGAATACCCGACCTTTTTAGATACCCGGGTATCGGGTATTATTATTTTTATACCCGGGTATACCCGGGTACCCGGTATTTTTATAAACCTTTTGTTTTCTAATTGAAATATAACAAAGAAAATAATATTTATATCAGTGAAACTAGCCTTATTGGAAAGCTAATGAATAAGATTTCGGTCATGTGGCCGCTGCGTGTTTATTCTAACAAAAGTCAAAACCATGTTGTTTTATACATATATATGCTCGTTGTGTAACACTGTCTTCACACGGAAAACGATTAGATGGTATTTTGTTATAAAATAAAATTCATGTTAACTACGCATAGAACGACTGCCATGGTCATGGGACCATGAGGACATGACTAGATTGGATAATGGTTACACATCCATTCAGTCGCCTCAATATGCAGGTTCCATCTGTTTCCAATGTTTTCCCTCACCATAAGAGCATCGGTTAGTTTTCTACTAATGTAGGTACATAACTCAGAAAAAGTCTTTGGTAGATATCGCCCCTGGGGGTTGAACCCTCTTTACCCATAGGCCACCGACGGCGATGCTTCCTTCTAATTGACAGCAGTATATCAAAGGATATACCTAGTTATCTTGCCAGGAAAAGGCAAGCTTAGGGAACCTTGGGGATCAGAAAGCTTCGACACCCTCCATCGTGGTACTCCTTGGAGCACATGAAAGGAAGCAGGTACACGTTAAAAGGTCCTAGTAGCAGACTAATATCGGCTGGGAGACTGGCTACTTTGTGACCCACTTCAGGGGGCTCAACTTGCTGTCTTATAACTAAAACTATATTTGTATAACACGAGTTTTATTGCAAGTTTCTGTCATCTCATTTTACATAGACACTAGAAATGATTTAACACCAGATTTTTTCTACAGAGTAAGAATCTGATTCTGAATTCTGCAGAGTATTGACCTGCCGTCCTCCTATTATTTCCAAATATTTAACTGGTACCACGAGTTTCGTGTTACGTGAAAACCAAACTTGCTACAGTAAAAGCTAACTTCAGTTTTTAGAATAATTTTATATTATCTGGGTCATAGTCCACGCTTAGCAGGTAACCTAAGTGTTGAGTATACTGCACAAACACTGCAGCCATTTTCTAGTTTTCGGATGTCCCTAGCATATCTGTTTCAGGTACAGGTGTTTGCGCCTTAGTAAGTACTAATGTAAGTACGACATCCGTCAATAAAAGGGGTTGGTGCTAAATATATCTACCTATTCTACAGTTAATTCCGTTATTGACATATCGAAAATTGAAGATCTAGCTTTAGTAAAGATTTTGAATCAATTGACTATTTTGGAAGGACTGATCGAATCTATCAATATCCGAAGAGATTAGCTCGATAACCTTTTTATCGACTTTGTTTTTCTCATACCTAAGTAGGTAGGCAGTTACGTACTATGGAATGCAGTGCAATAAACAATCGAAATACCTAAGGTTATTTAAAATTTAAAACAGTCCGCACCAACCACAACCTCTTTGATGGTATACGTCGCAGGGTATTTTCGAAACTGATCCAAATGGCAGCCTTTTCAGTGTCGTCGTAGCCGGACTGGGGAGCATAGGCGCTGATAAGGTTCGTTGTTATACCCTCAATTTGCGCCTTGATTACCATGAGTCGATCGCTCACCCTATTCACCTCCAAAATGCCGTTCCGGAACTTGTCGCCCACCACAATAGCGACCCCATTCCTCCCTTCTGCCGATCCGGTGTACAAGAGCTTGTATTCCTGCCCAAATTCCCTAGACTTGGAGTCATGCCACCATGTCAGTACCTACCTATTGTTATAAATTTTGCAATACAGATAATCATCATCTTTGTTTTATACTACGCAGTGACAAACGAGCAGACAGGCGACAGCCCACCTGATGGTAAGCAAACCTGATGAAATATCTCATGCCTGTAATTGCACTGGTTACCTTTTACTTCAAACCCGAACATTACAATACAAATAATGGTCATCATAATATTTGTTTTATACTAAATACGCAGTGACAAACGAGCAGACAGCCCATGTGAAGGTAAGCGAACCTGATGAAATATCTCATGCCTGTAATTGCACTGGCTACCTTAACCTGCAAACCAGAACACAACAATGCCAGCATTGTTATTTGGCGGCAGAAATAGATAAGGCGGCGGTACTCACCCTGTCGCGAAGCAGCGCGTTTCAACACGTAACGCTAAGTAATTTATAATACCTGGTAACGCATGTGACAGATTGTTGACTGGAAGTATGGTTATGTGATATAAAAATAAAAATTTAACAGCCTGCGAGGAGCAAAATGGCGAGAAGCATAAAAGTAAAAACTTATTTTGAAAGGCGAACAGTGGAAAAAAGGCGGGAAACTTTTGAGAAAGGCGGGCTGTGATAAGACGCTAATAATACAAATTCATAAAACATAACCCTCCTTCAGCCGCAGTCGGTTAAAAACATTGGCATCGTTCGAACTTTTCAATTTGCTAACATAAGAGGCTAAACACCCACATGTGGCACCTACTTAAAATTCCGAAAACCAAAAGCAATAAATTCCCCAAAACGCATCGAGCTTAATCACAAGGGTCACACTTGAAAGTGCGGAGAAAATAAAAGTTCGCAACCCAAAATATCACATAAATTCACGTTGGGATATCGATGTAAAGACAATACCAAGAAATATTGTATCGAACAGATTAATTACATTTATAAATTTCATCAATTTCCATTAGTATTCTCACTATAAGAGGTTTCTATAACATAGTTTGATTAATCAAGATGGAAAGTAAAAGTTACCCAATCGATTGACATTAACATGTAATTTTAACGTAATTATTAACTATAAATTATCTTTGCGTGAGAAAATTAAATCACGGTATTATTTGAACAAAATATACCGAAGCCTATGTCTTTCTACATCACATCAAGTAATTAATGTGTTTGATATATGTCTGTCTGAGAGTATTATCTGCTATTGTTTGATTAAATTTAACCAAAGCCTATATATATGTATGTATTGCGTAATTCACGTTAACGTTAATCATCACGTTAACTCATCCCTGCGTGATATAGTCGTAATGTGGCATTATTTGAATAAAATGATATCAAGCCTACCTATTTCGTAAATGAAGTTCGTAATGTACTTATATTGAAATCATCATCAATGACGGAATAGTTCCTTGATTGTATTCTACATAAATGTTTGGTAATAAATACATGTAACAGCTATACCAACGGTTATTCATAATGTTATTAGACCAAAAGGCGTATGGGCTGTCCCAGCTTATAATGCAGCGTTAATGAATTTAACGCTGCGTTAATTTTAACGTTAAGCGTTAAGTTTAAAAGCGTGAATTTATTTGACATTTTGAATTACGAACTTTTATTTTTTTTGAGCTTCACAATGGTGACCCTTGTGATTAAGCTCCATGCGTTTTGGGGAATTTATTGCTTTTGATTTTTGGAATTTTAAGTAGGTGCCACATGTGGGTGTTTAGCCTCTTATGTTAGCAAAATGAAACGTTCGAACGACCGCCACGGCCTCGACAACTGCACGTGTGGCGCCTCCTGTCGGGAGGGCTGCACTGGCGACGTGTACCGCTGCATGTGGCTCCACGTTCGCTACAAGCGGAATGACTGGGTGCAGACGGTCCTCTACGTAAACATCAAAGGGTGCGGGTATCCGCCCGCGATGAACTGTGATAAGTTCACGGCGAGTTACTGGTACAAGGGTGCGCGGTATCCTTGCTACTGGTCGCGTACGGATCCGAGTGTGGTCGTGCCGCAGTAGTCGAGAGGAGAGCAGGTGACGACGATGACGCGTACGCTGGCACTCCCGCTGTGTGTGGCAGCATGTGCTGCGATCAGGCTCTGCGCGCTGCACTGCGACTGCAGCCCGAGGCGCCGCCGCCGCCCGTCGCGCCTGCCAGCCCCGGCCGCCGACCGCGACCTAGCCTAACACCGCGGGCTATGAGCTGATCAGACGACCAGCACTTTTTGAGCATAACCTTCAGTATTGCAACATAGTGTTGGAAAATATTTTAATCAAATACAACTTTCAATACTGGTGGTCTACTCCTACCCTATACTTTTTCAATGTTGTGAATTCAAATAATTATCTACAATTTGTAAGTTTATCGTCTAGAGTTACCGCTGTTACAAATAGGTTAAGAACTGAACGATTAAAACGGATTATTAAATTATATCTACGCGTTAATTAAGTGTAATTTAACGGATGGGTGTGTAGATATTAAATTAAGTAAATATAAATTAAAAGCACATACATAGAGGGTGTCCCGTAAGTCGACGTCAAGCCGGAATCGGGTGATAGTCCAAATCATAATAGTTACTAGAAAAATAAAAAATAAAATCTAAGTCTTGAATTTTTTAAATTATAGGCATTTCTTTTTTTTTCGAGAAAATGTACACCCTGTGATGGTTTTTTAACTCCTGTTGCTACAAATCTTAACTTTTTTTCAATTTTATTTTTCTTATGTAATCCCGAATAGTGCTAATTTAACCTATTACTTAGAATTCCAAGTCAACTGCTCCAGCTTGGAAGAAAGTGTCACATTATGCCGTACAATGAATAGACAATTAATATTTCGTCCAACTTTAACGGACTGTACTGAAAAAAAAAGTACTACGCCAGGTTGGCAAGTAGCACGAAAAGTTGACGCATTTAATAAGGATTCTAAAATGGTATAATACTTGCTACATTATTTCTTTGATTACGGGGAAAAAAAAAATCCTTCAAGAAACCCAGTTTCGAAAATTTTTTCTTTACCTACTATAAATTATTCTAGTGCGTTCAAAGCTTGCCTAAGACCGAGTGAGACGGAGAGTCATTCATGAAGTGTGAGTGAGACAGGTAGTGACGCTTTCGAGTCAAATATTCTGATGGGTGAGTGAGACAGATAGTGACGCTAATGAGTCAGATACAGAGAAAGTCATTTTATGAAGTGTGAGTGAGATAGATAGTGACACTTTCTTCCAAGCTGGAGCAGTTGACTTAGAATTCTAAGTAAAAGGTTAGATTAGCACTATTCGGGATTACATAAGAAAAATAAAATTGAAAAAAAGTTAAGATTTGTAGCAACAGGAGCTAAAAAACCATCACAGGGTGTACATTTTCTAGAGAAAAAAAGAAATGCCAATAATTAAAAAAATTCAAGACAGATTTTATTTTTTATTTTTCTAGTAACTATTATGATTTGGACTATCACCCGATTCCGGCTTGACGTCGACTTACGGGACACCCTGTATATATTTTTGTTACCATATTTTTCTATTATGTAAATATTGTAAATATCTTTTTTAATGTAAATATCTAAATATTTCACTACAATAGATAAAAAAAAATTCCTTTCTCCTTTATTAGTATTGTAAAATAGAGCGTCGGTGGCCGAGCGGTTACAGTATCCGACTCGTAAGCCAGTGGTTCCGGGTTCGAATCCCTCTCCGGCCATGTACCAATGACTGTTTTCTGAGTTATGTACATTAGTTAAATACTAACCGATGCTCTTACGGTGAGGGAAAACATCGTGATGAAACCTGCACATTCAGGCGACTGGATGTGTAGCCATGATTCAATCTGGTCAGGTTCCCCTGGTACCAGGGTCATGGAGGTCAGATGGCAGTCGCTCCACCGTATTACCTGACCTGCCAAATCCTGGATCATGGTCAAGGCGGACCCCGGGGCCGTACGCGAGAGCACAACCTGAACTTTAACGCCAGATGATTATTTTTTATTTTAAGTACTGTAAAATACTATGTTACGATTAAGATGTAGATAAATTTTTATTTTGTAATGAATTAGAAATTAATACGAAGCTACATCTTTAAAGCCAATGAATGTACAAAATAATTAAATATATCTACTTATTGTGGTGAATTTCTGTTGATCTATTATTGGATTGTTGAAGATGTAATCACCTATAGGTACGATTTGCTTGTAATACTCCATATTAATAATGAAATTGATTTATGTCACATATTAAATTAATGTTTTGTTAATTATAAATAAAATTACATTTTAATATAATTTTTGGTGTTTGAAACTGTTATGTTTACCTAACTCGAGGATAAAGTTCCATTATACATGACATCTATTACATTATAAAGCTATTGCATACATACAAATTACATTAATTCATCAGCGTTATGTCCAGGGTCCGCTTTCCTGCACATCCTGGCCCACCTCGTCCGGTCGGCGTGCCAATAAGCTCGCATTGGATATTCGCCCTATTAGATAACTTTTGTACTTCAAGTACTTTATTATACATCCCTAGTTTTGACGTTATAATTTTATCACATTGGCGATTCTATCTTTACACCAGGCGATAATATTGTTAGTTTATTCATCATATCTTAAATCTTACTTAGAAAGTTAGTAAGGATGGATATTTGTTTGTTTTTCACGCAAAAATCACTAGTCAAATTTGGATGAATTTCTACAGTATTGTTGCTTTTAATCCAGAGTATTTACAGAGTATGTACAATAAATTGAATGAAAGTTCCACCGGTAAACTACATAGCTTTACATAGATAATTCGTTTTGGAAAATGCTAGGATTCAAGAATGTTTACGTTGGCTATCATCATCATCAGCCTATACCACTGAGAATTCGTAAAATTATAGCTCAACCAATATCTTGACGAAAAAAGTAAGTCAGCTGATCAAGAGTGGTAGGTCTAGGCTGGTCACACGAACATGTAAAAAAATATTTTCGGTGATTTACTCTCAAAGAAAAATGTGTCGAAATAAGGTTTGGTGTGAGTCTCATACATTTTGTATTGTGTGGGATCCGACTGTCTTCGGCACACTTGGTGGTTACTTTGGACTTATATCTGTCAATTTTCTTTCGTTTTTTACTCATCAAACCTGTCTTCTCTTTGAAAGTTGGGATGGGCCTCTTACTTTGCTGGGACTGGGTTTGAAAATAAACAAAAGTAGTTCTTGAAGCAATCTTGCCGCATGTGGAATGCTTGTTTAAAGTGCAATGAGCCATCAGGATATGAGCAGAGCAAGTGTGAACCCTGCATATGTAAAAAAGTCAAAAACTGATTATATAATAAAAGCTATTACATAACAGGTATATACAAGTAATATTGTATCCAACTCGTAAACGAAAGGTACCGGGTTCGAATCCCGCTACGGCCATGTACCAATGACTCTTTTCTGAGTTATGTACATTAGTTGAATTCTAACCGATGCTCTTACGGTGAGGGATAACATCTTGATGAAACCTACAAATTCAGGCAACTGAATTTGTAACCATGATCTAATCTGGTCAGGTTCCCCTGGTAGCAGGGTCACGGAGGTCAGATGGTAGCTGCTCCACTGTAAATTACTTGATTGCTAAATCCTGGATCATGGTCAAGGCGGATCCTGGGCCCTCGTTCTCGAGAGCACAACCGGGACATTAATGCCAAGATGCCATTACAGCTGTATAGACAGTGTAGTTTAGTAGTAGTTGAAGAAGGCTGTATGCTCCACATTCAGTGTTAGCCGTATAAAAGCCGTCTCCTCGTGGTCACCATGTAATTTCGTATTGTGTAATTATTGCATTTTAAAATCCTGGCTAGTTACAAGCATCAGCGACGCGGATATCCAGAATTTGGTTCGTAGTTACTACCAGTATTGAAAGTTGTATTTGATTAAAATATTTTCCAACACTATGTTGCAATACTGAAGGTTATGCTCAAAAAGTGCTGGTCGTCTGATCAGCTCATAGCCCGCGCTGTCAGGCTAGGTCGCGGTCGGCGGCCGGGGCTGGCAGGCGCAACGGGCGGCGGCGGCGCCTCGGGCTGCAGTCGCAGTGCAGCGCGCAGAGCCTGATCGCAGCACATGCTGCCACACACAGCGGGAGTGCCAGCGTACGCGTCATCGTCGTCACCTGCTCTCCTCTCGACTACTGCGGCACGACCACACTCGGATCCGTACGCGACCAGTAGCAAGGATACCGCGCACCCTTGTACCCGTAACTCGCCGTGAAATTATCACAGTTCACCGCGGGCGGATACCCGCACCCTTTGATGTTTACGTAGAGGACCGTCTGCACCCAGTCATTCCGCTTGTAGTGAACGTGGAGCCACATGCAGCGGTACACGTCGCCAGTGCAGCCCTCCCGACAGGAGGCGCCACACGTGCAGTTGTCGAGGCCGTGGCGGTCGTTCGAACGTTTCATTTTGCTAACATAAGAGGCTAAACACCCACATGTGGCACCTACTTAAAATTCCGAAAATCAAAAGCAATAAATTCCCCAAAACGCATGGAGCTTAATCACAAGGGTCACACTTGTGAAGCTCAAAAAAAATAAAAGTTCGTAATTCAAAATGTCAAATAAATTCACGCTTTTAAACTTAACGCTTAACGTTAAAATTAACGCAGCGTTAAATTCATTAACTAACTTGGCGTTAAATCCCGGTTACACTCCCGCGCAGGACTCCCGCGCAGGACTTTTCCAACACAGCCAAGCTAAATGTACTCGTTACGTACTCATCTAGTCGTGTAATATCACACATCCACCGCAGCATTTTCATTTCAATGGCCTGGAGTTCGCGGATAAGCTTCGTATGCGATGGCCATGTCCCGCAGCCATAGAGCATCATAAGCTTATCACAGGTCTAATGATATTTTTATCAACCCGGGGGTGTAATAGTCCAAAAGTCTAAGCCTCTTCAGCTTGATAGGGATTTTAAGGTTGCAGGTGACTGCTGTGAGCGTGGGACTTGGCATCGGAATTAATATCTCCAGATTTGTGCGGCAAGTATCCGAGATACTTAAATTTATCGATTGACAGCTTCGTTTCCTATGTAGATCTCAAGATGTGTGCTTCGGCTAGCTATGTACTCTGTTTTGGCGACGTTTAGCTTGTTAGTAGTTTTGTAGCACTTCCTTTCACGTATTTATCCTGGTCTCAAGGTCCTGCGTATGTTTGCTAACTAGTGCGATGTCATCTGCCATGGAGGCATGTCCAGAATTTCGGTAGAGAAATCGCCCAGACAAAAGACAGAACCCTGGTGAACACCCACGGTAATCGGAAAGGTATTAGTATGGAATACGATGGTTTTGTCGACGGTCCCAGTGTTGGCGTACATATCCTGAATAATGCCAATGTACGCTTCGGGTAAGGACTTGGAACTTAGCGCCCACCAGATGACCTACAGAGGAACACTCTCAAAAGCTCTCTGCAGATCGAGAAATGCGAAATGCAGAGGCTGATTTTGTTCATTAAGCGAAGACAACGGAGTCTATAACACAGTTTTAACTAACACAGACTTCCAGTGCTTCTATACTGCTAAATCCTGTTTCTTGGTACAATAAAGTGTTTATTTATTATTGATTTCAACTACAGTGGGCCTCCTGCAGAAATTTATCCATAGTGATGCATCAGCCAGGCCTGAACCCGTTATGACATTTCGACAGGAAGCATTCCTGGCGGAGTGTTTGGTCTATGATATGTTTGAATAGCTTCATTGTATGGTTCATAAGTTTGATACCTCTACATACAGGGTGTCCCGTAAGTCGACGTCAAGCCGGAATCGGGTGATAGTCCAAATCATAATAGTTACTAGAAAAATAAAAAATAAAATCTAAGTCTTGAATTTTTTAAATTATAGGCATTTCTTTTTTTTTCGAGAAAATGTACAAACTGTGATGGTTTTTTAACTCCTGTTGCTACAAATCTTAACTTTTTTTTTTTTAATTTTATGTTTCTTATGTAATCCCGAATAGTGCTAATCTAACCTATTACTTAGAATTCCAAGTCAACTGCTCCAGCTTGGAAGAAAGTGTCACATTATGCCGTACAATGAATAGACAATTAATATTTCGTCCAACTTTAACGGACCATACTGAAAAAAAAAAAAAAAAGAACTACGACAGGTTGGCAAGTAGCACTAAAAGTTGACGCATATAATACTTGCTACATTATTTCTTTGATTACGGGGAAAAAACATTCCTTCAAGAAACCCAGTTTCGAAAATTTTATCTTTACCTACTAAAAATTATTCTAGTGCGTTCAAAGCTTGCCTAAGACCGAGTGAGACGGAGAGTCATTCATGAAATGTGAGTGAGACAGGTAGTGATGCTTTCAAGTCAGAGATGCTAACTTTTTGTTAAATTTAGGACAAATTTTCCTTAAGTTTAAATTTAAACACCAATTAGATGCAAAGATTTATTATTTACAAAAGATGTTCAAACTGCCTTCCTTCACCTGCAATACAAGCTCGACATCTTCTTAAACAAGATCGGATTATCACACGGGCAAATCTTCCGTTGTTGACAAATTCAGCTGCTTCCGTAATTCTTTGCCGAAGCTCAGCTACATTTTCGATTGGCTTAGAATAAACTTTCTCTTTCACTGCTCCCCAGTAAAAAAAATCTAATGGATTTAAGTCCGGTGAACGGGCTGGCCACGAGATCGTACCAGACCGACCTATCCATCTGCCCGGATATTCTTCATTGAGAAATGCTCTAACTGAGCGGGCATAGTGCGCTGGGCAGCCATCTTGTTGATACCACATCTCTCTGTAAATACTGAGTGGCACGTCTTCCAGTAAACTAGGTAAACTGTTTTGTAAAAAATCTAAATAAACTTCAGCAGTCAAGATCTCTGGCAACTCAAAAGGTCCTATGACTCTTCCATTTAAAATTCCGGTCCACATGTTTATTTTAAAACGATACTGAGATCTATCTTGTCTCATTAAATTCGGATTCTCTACGTGCCACTCGTGTAAGTTGTGTAGGTTCATGTAACCGTCTTTTTTAAATGTCGATTCATCCGACCACAAAATGTTCTCTAAGAATCGCGGATCTTCCCGGTGTCTTTGTAGCATCGTTTGACAAAACGCAACCCGAAGTTGATAATCCTGAGGATGCAGGGTTTGTACTCGCTGTACATGGTATGGGTGGAGCTCATGTTTTTGTAAAATTCGGTGAGCTATAGTTTTGGGCACTCCTGTGCTTTGCTGGATTGCACATACCGAAATACTTGGATCTTCTTCAACTGCTTGAAGTACTACGTCCTCGTAAGGCAAGGAACTTCTTCCTTCACCATGTGGTCGGTTTGGAAGTATGCCTTCTGTGGAGAGTAGACGGTGCACATTTGTAAAAACTCGGTGATCTGGATAACGATCAGCATTTGGGTACCTCTCGCGATACAGTCTAGCCGCAGCACTAGCATTCCCTCTGCATTCGCCATAAATAAAGTGCATGTTGGCATATTCCTGAGTGGTGTACACAGGCATGGTGGCACTACACAATCACACGATAGTCCAGGAGAAAGCAAAGGTCGTTGTAAAGAGATCGAAACTGTCCAAATCACAAGCAAACAAACAAGTCCAATAAACGAAGCAAAAAGTCGAAAGTACAATATAACACGAACGAATACGGAAAGATGCGTAGTAAACGAAGGAGCGTAACGTACTGATCTGTATTGCGTGTGCCAATATTAAAAAAGTGGCGTCACTATCTATCTCGCTCTCACTTCATAAAATGACTTTCTCTGTATCTGACTCATTAGCGTCACTATCTGTCTCACTCACCCATTAGAATATTTGACTTGGAAGCGTCACTACCTGTCTCACTCACACTTCATGAATGACTCTCCGTCTCACTCGGTCTTAGGCAAGCTTTGAACGCACTAGAATAATTTTTAGTAGGTAATGAAAAATTTTTCGAAACTGGGTTTCTTGAAGGATTTTTTTTCCCCCGTAATCAAAGAAATAATGTAGCAAGTATTATACCATTTTAGAATCCATATTAAATGCGTCAACTTTTCGTGCTACTTGCTAACCTGGCGTAGTACTTTCCCTTTTTCAGTACAGTCCGTTAAAGTTGGACGAAATATTAATTGTCTATTCATTGTACGGCATAATGTGACACTTTCTTCCAAGCTGGAGCAGTTGACTTTGAATTCTAAGTATTAGGTTAGATTAGCACTATTCGGGATTACATAAGAAAAATAAAATTAAAAAAAAGTTAACATTTGTAGCAACAGGAGCTAAAAAACCATCACAGGGTGTACATTTTCTCGAAAAAAAAAAGAAATGCCTATAATTTAAAAAATTCAAGACTTAGATTTTATTTTTTATTTTTCTAGTAACTATTATGATTTGGACTATCACCCGATTTCGGCTTGACGTCGACTTACGGGACACCCTGTAGCTCCAAAGTAAGCAAAGCTTGTGTTATGGGTGTAAGATAACTGATAAACTACTTAAATACTTTTTTTAATGCATACTTATTATACATACTACACCCAAACCCATAACAGAAATTCAAATTCATCATTTCAATTTCTGTTTCGCCGGGAATCGAACCCGGGATCTCTGCGTGGCGACCGGCATGTTAAACAACTGAACCACTCAGGCCGTCAGATATTGGCGTTTCATAGTCTTTAAAATTCACTAAGTACAACTTTTCATTTGCCTTATCTTTACTGTCACTATACCTACACTTTCTTGGATCTCTACCAAAAGATTTATATTTCTACTTTATTTTTTCTCTCTTAATTTTACTTAAAACTGAAAAGCAATGAAAAGTATACACAAGATCAGATACGATGGTTAGAGAAAAGACGCCTTAATCTCTCTATCCGTCTGTCTATCTGTTTTATAAATTATAGATGCCTTGTTGAATCCTGAAAGATTAATAATTTCGAAAATTATGAATATCCATAAGATTGGCCTCTTCTCGAGTCAGCGCATAAGGCTCGCTAGGTTAATTAGAGTAGGGGGAAATATTTGTTAGGGTAAGTCTTTTTTATCGAAAAGGCGTTGAACTAGCGCTACCCTATTTTATGCTAATTTTCGAAGAAACTGTAACACAGCAATGTTTGAATAATAACACTACAGCCATTGCTGACCATAATCTTCAAGGAAGTGGAAAATTAATTTTGAGTTATATTATATTTATATTAATTTTGTACATTAAAGCGCTGTCCTTCCTACCAGTTCGTTCAAAAGAAAGAGAACAGAAAGATCTTTAAAGCTGGGTACTGATCAACGTTACGAGGTGTAATGTAACATTCGCATCGATCATGTTACGCATCGAGCATGTTACGCTGTGTTCTAAAATCGGCGTAACATGCTCGTAAAATCTCTGTGTTCCGCTTTCGCGGCCAGTTCACTCAAGATGGCCGACAGTGAGGACGTGTTGGTATCTTTGATTCTACTTAATTATTGTTTCATCCAATCTCTGTATTTTTCTATAAAATGCATGAGTTTTTTCTTTGTTCCACTCCATGTTTCAAGAAATAAATGAAATATTTACGAGAGGAACGACGTGTGATCACTCGCGACGTGCGACGCTCGTGACGACTTGCAACAGCGTACTGACTGAACCGCGTAACAGTCTTAGGATTCGCCAAAAAACCGACAGCTGGGTGGAGCACTCAAAGCGAGCAACGAGCGGCTCGTTGCTCGCTGGTTTCCCCGTAACACGACGTACTGACTGCACGAATGCTCGCTGTGTAAGATGTTACATTACACCTTGTAACGTTGGTCAGTACCCACCTTAACGCGAAATACAACGTGTTCGCGTATTGCACCGGCGCGGCGCGGGCTGGCGGCCACGCCAGTTTTCTTTCAATTTCTTTATATTCCATTAGGGTTTAAGGAAGTGTTCTTAGTAGAATTTAGCCTACTTATTTTGTTGTTAGTTAGCAAATACACGACCGCCAGTCGCTTCAACTGAAAACGCGTTTCCACCTTCTATCAATCAATCAAACTTAACAAAGATATTACGGGCACGGCATATTGCACATGAACTTGTACACATTTTTGCTGATATAACACATCAGTCGTTTAACCATATAAGAAAGGTTGAAAATATTTTTTAGGAAAACAATTTCAATGATACCACTGTGCTCCTTGGGTTTGTTTAACTCGGGTTCCTCAATGGCATCATCAAGCCCTTCAATTGATTTGGAATTTCTTTATTCAGACTGTGTTTTCATTACAGGCACTGTAACAACGCGGCGGTAGGCGCTGCAGCTAGCGGAACTAGAGCCCAAGAAGTGACAACTGTAATCTGCTTTGATCATCATCAGCATTGGCAATAAATCTCGGTTGTGCTTACATGCGGCACGCGTGGTCCCGTGGTCAGCTTATATCTTTCGGAGTGCTTTGAACTCCAGTGGAACCTTTGATGAGGCATTTGTCGAAGAAAATGTGTCATAGTAGTATTATGTTATAATAGGTCTTTACCTATGAAATTGCCGTTCTGCAATACTGGCCATTTCAAATCAAAATATTTTTTGTTTAGCTAAGAATTCTAATTTCAAATTAATTTTATTTTAAAAACATGGATATCTTTTTCCAAAAGTAGTCATTTGTTTGTTGATTAGTGTAACATTTTCATCGCATTTCAATCTTTTTTGTCATCATGGATACGTTAAAAATTAGAGTAATTATGGAATATGAGTACCGTCGTGGCAGCAACGCGGCACAAGCGGCACGCAACATCAACGACGTTTACGGAGCTAACACTACAAACCAACGCACCACCTGTTATTGGTTTGCTCGCTTCCGTTCTGGAAATTTCGACCTGAAAAATGAACCTTGCGGTCGTCCGAAGACTTTGGTCGACAATGACGAATTAAAGGCGATTGTAGAAGCTGATGATACACAATCTACGGCTGAATTAGCAGCAGCTTTCGACGTTAGCGTCGAAACAATATTGGTCCATTTGCGTTAAATTGGCAAGGTAAAAAAGCTTGACAAATGGGTGCCTCACGAACTCAATGAGCGCCAGCGCGAAGTACGCGTCGAGACGTGCCTTGCACTGCACAACAGACACACAAATGAAGGAATTTTGAACCGCATTGTTACCTGCGATGAAAAATGGATTCTGTTTGATAACCGCAAGCGCTCAGCAAGTTGGTTGGATCCTGGTTTAGCACCTAAACAATGCCCTAAACGAAAACTTACCCCTAGAAAAGTGATGGTCACTGTTTGGTGGTCTAGCGCCGGTGTGATTCATCACAGCTTCTTACCCAATGGGGTAAGCTTTACTGCAGATGTGTACTGTGAAGAACTGAACACAATGATGCAGAAGCTGGCACATCTCCAACCAGCATTAGTCAATCGCTCGTCTCCGCTGCTCCTGCACGACAACGCGCGACCTCAGCAGTCGGTCTCTAAGTTGCAAGAACTGGGGTTGGAAGCTCTCCGTCATCCGCCCTACTCACCAGACCTTGCGCCTACAGACTACAACTTTTTCCAGAATTTGGATAACTTCTTGGCGGGAAAAAAATTCAATACCCGAGAGGCAGTACAAAATGCCTTTGAAGAATTTGTTGCCTCCCGTCCAGCTGATTTCTTTTAGAAGGGCATCAATAAACTGCCACTGCGTTGGCAAAGATGCATTGACTGCATGGGTGATTACTTCGATTAATACAAATACAAAATACATTAAAAAAATTCGTTTAAATTTTTTCATACAAAACGGCAATTTCATAGGTAAAGACCTAATATTAGCGATTTTTAGTTAGTTAGACAATAAAACCATGATTTAAAAACGATTTTTTTCGATTCAAGTAGGTATGTTAGTCTATAGGTAGTTAGATTGTTTCAGTAATAAAACTATTATATTAATATAAATATTTTTTTAATCTACTTATATTAGTCTCATTGGTTATTGCATATTTTACTTAAAAAATATTGTTTTAGGCATATACTTTTATTATACTCTTTACAAATACTATTACGTATCGCGGTCGTGCCGAAACAGTAAAGACTTTCATTGTTTGAACGTAGTTCATTATTGGGTTTTATCTGGTGATCTTGTGACGGTCCCACCTAGGCTCAAATATTAAATAGGTACGATAATCAGACTTAGGTATTATTCCATTCGCAGGTAAATAGGTACACTTAGGTAGTCTAACTAAATACTTAAGTAGTAAAAACATTAAAGCGTCGACATTGGGTATAAGTAAGTACCTAGAAAGACATACAACACCTAAAACAATTTCCTACTAACAATATACCTAAAACTGTTACCTACCTACCAACTGTCCTATAGTAAAATAGATGGGGACATTTTAAAATATATTATCCAAATAAAAATGAAAGGAAATTACTATACTCCGCAATTTGATACCTACTTGGATACAGATATCTTAATACAAGCTATTCACGCCCTTAATGCCTACTCGTAAGGCCCATTTTCCGCTGGAGGCAAGCGTCGAGTTAAGTCGGTATTCAGAAGGCAAAACTAATATCAACCTTATTCTATTATCATTAGAGCGTAAGTTCTATCGGCATCGAGAGATTGTGCCGTGAAAATCTCGTTTCTCGTGAAACAGAAATCCTTTAGTGAAATATTGACCTTATTTCGTTACAAATAGAGCATACTTTCAATCGTCGCGTGGAATTTATTGTTTCGTTTGAAATATACCTACAGTGATCAGTGGTCAATACCTTATTGGTGAGAAATATAGGGTGTTTTCGATCGTCATGGGAAGTTTATAGATTCACGTGAAACATACCTACGGTGATCCTGGGAAACTGTTTCGCGTGAAACATGCCTACGGTGATCCTGTGAAATAGTTTCGCGTGAAACATACCTACAGTGATCCTGGGAACAGTTTCACGTGAGACATACCTACTGCGATCGCAGGAAATGGTGCTCGTTTTATGAGAACGGTGTTTTGTTTGTTGAGTTGAATGAGTTCACTTCTGGATGAGTCGTGACTACGAGCTGTGATATACGTGAAGTTCAAGACGCCCAAGTTATCGTGGAGGATTATAAAAGATTTTAACTAGATAAAGAATTAGAATCAGTGCTACCATAAATATTATACAGGCACGTGAGTGTAACTGGAACAGTGAGGAGGTTCTAATTAGTTTGTTTGTTTCAGGTGGACTAGTTGATGCTTTTCCTTAGGTTCCTAGTGCCGCTCTTGTTTTGAAGGGCGGATCTGAATGGATTTCAGACAACCATTCGAGCAAGTGACTCCTACAATCCCATTATCTGTTTTTAAGATATTAGCTACTTACTATGGGACTAGCGGTCGCTTGTACCTAAAGTCTGGCATGGGTCTAACTAAGGTTTCGAGTAAGAGCTGGCCATAAAAACATGGTACGCCGCTTGGGCGGGTCTGACCGCTTCTCGCTAAACAGTACCCTGATCGAATACTGATGACTCATGATCCAATACACATCTTCCGAGGATCGTCCAGCCAAAGTGGACCCTCGGACTTGCCAGGTACACATTCCATCAGTACGCTCCGGAGGAGTTCTGTTAGAAGGTTAGGCATACACTTTTTGGACCACGGAATCTCACTATGCCTTGATGTGATCACTGGTGCTTTTCTACTCCAAACTGGTTAGGGAACATAGGATAATATAGGTATTAGACACGTGCTTAGGGGAGAGAAGATAACAGAAATTCGGTCTTTTCTACCTCACTTAGGCAGGGACTCATACATACACATCAATTAATAACATAAATTTTATTTTGATACATTTGCAATTACAAGGAATAGATTCAAGCTTCATATTAAGGGGCAAGCTAGGTAGCCTAGGTATGTTAGGATCATCCTTCCGGATCAAAGTGTGGTTGTAACAATTGTTAAAATGAATAAACAGTAAAGATTATAATAATAATAACAGAGATAAGTAAGAAAAATAAAGGAGAACAAAATACAGCATAAAATTTTTAATATTCAGTAACTTAATTAATAATAATTAGGGATGGGCCGAAATTCGTTTTGCATTCGGTTTAACCGAATTTCGGCAGCTTGAACCGAACTTTGAAATTCGGCCGAAATTCGGGTAAAATGCCGAACATTCGGTGCAAGAAAAAGTAAAATAAATTACATGCTTGCACCATTTGTATATCATAGTATCTTTTATAACCGTTAAATAAAAATTAGGCCTTTATATACTCACTCATGGTCATTTATTTTAGTAGGAACATTATTAACAACTGAACATTAACTTACAATTTGATAAAAATGAAATAAACAGTATTCTTCTAACAAATAACAGTAACTAGAAACTATAATGAGTAACTTTTCTACCTTTAAACAAAATAACTCAACATTAGCAATTACAACATTAGGTTTGATTGTAATTTTTTATTTATTTCACGAACAGAATATCAAATCGAATTTTCGAATTCTGAAAGTATGTTTTTTTAATAACCAAATGAAAATCGAAAATTTGTTATTACTCTCTGTATTAGTATCTGAAATTTACAAGAGGCAGGTTATGGTGCAAAAACACCAAAGATTCGGCATTTCTGGCAGAAGCCTGTTGCGTTTTGGTTCATACACGTTGCCTGCCTCTGAGAAAAGTCGCTCAGAATATACAGAGCTTTCAGGAGTAGACGAAAAAATTCTAGCCAAGTAACTCATATTAGGGAACTTGTCCTTATTCTTAGCCCACCAGTCATATGGACACAAGTCTTTGGGCAGTAGAACATCATTAAGATATCTGTCTAGCTCTGATGCAATGGGACTTTTGATTTCCTCTATATTGGGTAACTTTACTGCCGCCAGTTCCTCGTAGCAGCTCCAGAACGTTCTGTGTATGTTTTCGTTATTGGAGGATGGTGAGGACCTCTGTGCTGCCTGGACAACTTCCTCATCACTGCTCGAATTTCCAATATCTTCACTCCGTCTTACAAATTCTGTCAGGAAGGTACGCCTTATCATTGGTGCATTACCCGGTGTAAAAAAAATCATTTTGTAGCGAAGATCCATCAACGTTGCAAGGGTGTAGTACTTGTCATCTTCAATCCGCCGAAAACGATTATCCAGTCCTTCCTTTAGGGACAATCGCATTGTGTTCACATTAAGACAGACCGCTTGAACTTCTTCTTTGGTCAAATACTTGGAAAGAATCGTAAAGTTTTGTAAGACCTCTGATATGCAGGAGTATGTGGAGCTGACCATTTTTATGATTTCTTCAAAAGGTTGGAGTAAGGCAAGACACTCTTTTAGAAGATCCCATTGTCTCTCTGTCAAATTTTGAAAATTTACTGTTCCGCTGTTGTCAGATATGTATAACGCAATCGCCCTCTTTTGCTCCAGCAACCTCTCAGCCATATAAAAAGTACTGTTCCATCGGGTGTTGACGTCCTGAGTTAGCTTGTGCTTGGGTGCATTGAGCTCAGTCTGTATTAGCTGCAATTTTCCTTGAGCCGTTTTAGAGTGATTGAAATGAGTGACAATACGACGGCCTGCCGCTATAGCTTCGTTAACATTTTCTTGCGCTTCTAAGGCACCGTGAATAGCTCGTTGCAAAGTGTGAATGAAGCATGTTTTTCCAACAAAACGACTGTCATTTACAGCTTTCGCGATGTTGCGGCCATTATCTGTCACGATAACATTAATTTTGTCTGAGATGTTCCATGACTCAGCTATTTCTTCTAGCGGACACTGAAAATTTTGCGCCGTATGCTGCTCTGAAAATGATTTCATTTGCAGCACCCTATGTTGCAGTACAAAATTGTTGTCAAGCCAGTGTGCAGTAAAACTTAAGAAGCACTGCATGTTATTGATGCAAGTCCACATGTCGCTTGTAATTGAAACCGTTTTAGCACCGGTTAGCTGGCCAAAAATCATTTTTTTCAGTAAATCATACACTTGAATTAAACCAGTTTCAGTGAAGTACTTTCGACTAGGCATCTGGTATTTGGGCTTTAATACAGTTATCAATCGATTAAATCCAGCATTTTCTACGACAGGTATAGGTTGATTGTCCACCGCGATCATTTCTGCTATTGCTCTGTGAATTTGTTTAGACCTTGGGTAATCTATTTTCCACTTATTTTCAAATGAGCCCTCAATGGACACTTGACGTAAGGACGTCTCCATCAATGTGGGCGGCTCAGTAGTGTTCGACGTTGAAGCACTAGTTGAAGGTAAGATTGGATTTGGAGTATGGACAGGATGACTTAATTGTACGAATTCTCGATCGTGCTTGACACGAATGTGGTTGGTCAGCGCAGAAGTAGATTCTGAACGGCCACTACCACCACGAGATATCACCGAACCACAAAAAGTACATTTTACTTTATTATGCTCGTCAGTTTCTCTATAAAATGCCCAAATTCTTGACTTTTTCCTTCCACTCATCTTTTCAACCACGTTAATTCACTTAAATCCACTTAAAAACAATTATTTTGTTTATTGTAAATAAACGCACGCGACACGTCGATAACGTATTTGCTAATAACCGACCGGCAAAGGGCAGCGCGGGGGAGCGCGGAGCGCGGGCGGGGTGCATCTAGAAACAATTCAAGTACATGCGTAAACATGTCACGTCGTGTCACTCTCGAGAAAGCGCATCGGAATTGTACCGAAATTCGGCCGAACTTCGGCCGAATTTTTTATTATGGCCGAAGTTCGTATTCGGTTCAAACCACATTCGGCCCATCTCTAATAATAATCCAATATAAACACCCTACAAATAAAATATACTGACTTTTAATTCTCAAATATTATTAAATTTCCAAATTGAGTTAAACCCTCGCAGAGACTATACACAAGTAATATAGTATATAAATCTCTAGAATAGTAGAATATCTATTATACTAGAGAATTCTAGATTTAAAACAGTGAGGGGCGAGCCTCTAGCAATACAATTCTGAGTTAACATTAGGTATATAGTTCAACTTAGTATTCAATCAGTAAATTCATTACATCTTAAATTGGAAAGCAAATTTTCTAATACTAAAGGGATTTCTGATGTCTATTCCACTAAATATTTGGCTATACTAGGAAATACTTAACAAAATGTAAAGTCTTCATCGGTAAAATATTGGTATCATATTATAGATTGCTTGAGTAGATCATATATCAGCTATGATTACACCACCAGTAGGAATTCAGCAGCCTGTTGCACTCCTAGCTCGAAGCAATCTGTAAGACAATATTATCTATTAGAATTTAAATCATTTTACCAAACACAACTACTGTATGGTAGGCTTAATACTGAAATAAATATGGCGGCGCGGTACTCATTTTGTTGGTTTTACGGGTGGTATTGAGCCGACAGTGACCACTCTCAATTATACACCAAGTCCACATCAAGCCCAAAATGAATTTCACTAAATAGCATTGGGAAACGTATCACAATTCGTTTTGTACACATACACATACACATTCTTTATTGGTAACTATGTTACACGTCAGTGCAGTATGGTTGTAGGTAGGTACATAGGTACCTATGTACATAGACTATATTAACATAATAAAATTTATAAAATTTATACATGTCATCTAATCATATAACGTCATCAAAATAAAGTTAATTATTACATATCGTAATTAAATTGTCAATTGAAAAAAAAAAAAAAGTCATAACATTCATAAATTAATCTGCTTAAAATTCAAAAATTCATCAAAATTATAGAAACATTGGTCTAGTAGCCAACGTTTTAATTTCGACTTAAACCCATTGGTGGTAGTTGCACTCGTCACGTTCTCTGGAATTTTATTGAATACAACAGGACCTAATACGTATGCCGACCGCTCGGATTTAACTAATTTGTGGCGTACTGGGAGAAGTTGGCCCTCGTCTCTATTACTCCTCAACGCGCGCGACACCGCCTTCTTTCGTTCAAACACACATATATTGCGGTAAGTGAATACTGCTATTTGGTATATGTATTCGCACGGCAGAGGAAGTATACCTAATTTATTAAATAGAGGCCTACACGATTCTTGCTGGTCAGTAATGCCAGAAAGTGCACGGACGGCTCGCTTTTGGGCCACAAACGCGCGGTGCCACTCGGAGGCGCGTCCCCATAGTTCGGCTCCATACGATAGGACCGAATGCACTGTCGCGAAGTAACACGACCGGACCACACCACGGTGGGCAGTGCTCGCAAGTCGTCGCAGCGCAAAGCTAGCACGGTTAAGCTTGCTGCACACCTCATCTACGTGGGCTTCCCAAGTGAGAGCGCTATCAATCGTGAACCCTAGTAGCTTGGTGGTTTTCACTTGTTTCAGTGCCGAACCGCCTATATTCACCCGCAACGGAGGGATATCTGTGCCATTTAGAGAGAACCTCATGTAGTTGGTCTTGTCTCTGTTCAGCGCTAATCCATTGGCCGCAAACCACTCATCGAGGTGCTGAACTACATTGTTGAGTCCCTCTTCGAGCAGCTGCTCCGTTGGCGCCGTTACTACAACCACGACGTCGTCAGCGTAAATAAAGGTATCGACGCCCTCTATTGACCCTGGCAGGTCGTTCAGCAGGAGGCTGAATAACGAGTTTGAGAGACATGATCTCTGAGGAACCCCCATCGTTATACCCATTTCAGCCGATGCTACACGGCCCCCGTCACCGACCAGGACTTGCGATCTGCTGGTCATGAATGATAGCAGCAGTGATAATACGGGTCCACGGATCCCGTAGTACTGCAGCTTGCTTGCCACCAGTCCGTGGTCCACGGTGTCGAAGGCGCGTGAGAGATCGCAGCAGACGAGGGCGACCTGGCGGCCCTCCTCGCGGGCGCTGAGCACTCGCCATAGTACCTCGCGCACCATGTCAATCGTCGCACGGCCCGGCCTGTAGGCGTATTGCCGGTCGGACAATACTTGACGGCTGGCTATAAAGGACAAGAGCCTCCTGTTTATACCTACCTCGAAAATCTTGCTAACTACAGGCACCAGAGATATCGGGCGGTAGGACTTAAAGTCATATTTATTACCCTTCCCTTTGTATACGGGGGATATCTTAACTTTCTTTAACTTATTAGGGTACGTGCCATTCCGTATGCATTCGTTCAGTAGATGGGTCACTACGTTGCCGGTTTTTGTAGACATTATATTTATAAGTAAGCTTGACGGAAGGCCATATAGATCCGTACTCTTTTTGGGTGCAATACACGTTTTCACTACGCGCAGCAGTTCGTCATGCGTGAAAGGTTGGAGTCGCATCGAGACGTCGGCCGGCGGCGCGCCCGCGCCGAGCAGGCCAGCCGCCGCGGGCGCGTCGGCGGCCGGCGCCCCGCAGCGCGTGGCCGCCGTCACAAACTCCAGGTTGAGCGCGTCCACCAGAGCTCGCTTAGAGGGAAATGGTAACCCATCTTCCTGACGCAACAGATCGGTGAAATCACTGCGTTCCCGGGTTCCCCGACCCAGTTCACTGTTAATAAACTTCCACATATACTTAGCCTTATTCGGAGCGTCATTAATCTGCTTAGTGTAGAAGTTTTTGCGTTTGGTTGTTAATAATAAGTCATACTTTGTGCTTAAACTATGAATTGAATTCGATATAATGTCATTATTGGGGTAATTATTTAAAAATATTTGCATGTCAAATAGTAATAGTTTTAGGTTTATAACCTCGTCGTCAATCCACATTTTCCGGTTTTGGATAGTGGGACGTGTTTTCATTGGAAAGCAAATGTCAAATTTATTTATTATAATATTCATAATTAAGTCACAAAGTTCATCACAGTTTCGGTTATAACCTCGAACAACCACATCCCAATCTACTGACTCGAGGGCCGCCTCGAAACTAGCCTTGTTGGCGCGGCTGTACGTGCGGGCGCGCCCGCGAAAGGCACAGCCGCTGCGCGCCGTGGTCGCTCAGCCGGGTGTCCACGGCGCGCACCGACTGCACCCGCGACACGGGCAGATTAGTGTAGGCGTGGTCTAACAACGTCGCGCTGTTTCCATCCACTCGCGTCGGGAAGTCCACTAGTTGCTCGAAAATGCAACTCGGTAGCAGGTCGTCGAGGCCCCGTTTGATCGGAGTGTTATCCAGATAGTTTATATTTATATCCCCCATTATCACTGCATTTAGGTTTTCATCACAGATCTTAGTCAATAGTTTTTCAAACAGTTCTAAGTACTCAATATGACTCGTTTGGTTGGAGTGGTAAATTGCGACGAGAAGGATGTTCTCATCCACTAAGTGCACGGCAGACATGTCAAATACCTGTTCGTGAGATAATGGGTGATTCTCGGGAGAGCAATTTTTGAGCGTAACAGACTTATATCTCCTATATAAACAAATAATTTATGGATAAATCTACTATTGCATTATTTATACATTCCATATGTATCGTGTCATATAGATTTCATTATTTAAAAACCACGTACATCAGAGTAACTTACCCTCAACACCTTAAATCCGGTTAATTTTGTACGATTTTTACGCGTAACACGTGCGCCGTCTTCTGAGGAAGCGCGGATATTTTTTTAATCACACACGTTTTTAATCGGATTCGTACACAAATTTCAAATAGACAAATCATTTTATTTATTGATCAAAGTTTAAATTCTATCGGAGGGAAACTTATTTTTTTAAGGGCATAATTAAGTACATAACACACCTAGCAACGTTTTCGCTGCACTCCTTGCGATGGGCACTCCTCTGGACTTGCGAGGCACAGACGAATCATGATTGGTGTGTGCGAATCATCAGTTACACCGCAACTGCAAGGGAGGTGGTTGTGCCGTTGTTTTACCTCGCTTTCGGTATAAGAGAAAATTTTACAATTTTCAAATTTTTTGTTCTCGTTTCTTAGATATTTCCATGACACATTTTTGCTACCTAATTGTGCTATTTTTGGTAAACGGGTTTTAAGGAGTAATACCTAACTTCTAAATGTAGATAACCAGTAACAAACTAGCAGGTTAGATCTTTTAAATGCCGAGGAATTTTGGTGATTTCCATGGTGTAATTTCCATGTATAAAACACCGTGGAAATTACATAAAACCAATGGAAATTACCTTGTTTCTGGTTGCAATGGCATAAATATAATGTTTGTACTGAAAAACAAATTATTCGATGTGCAATCACCGAATCAAGTGATAAATATACTCTGCTATTTTTTAAATTTTACTCAGCCAAAAGACTACTGCTGTGCATAGGCCCCCCAGAGATCTCCACAAAGGCCGGTCCTGTGTCTTCTGCACTCAGCTGGTACCTGCGACCTTTACCAGGTCGTCGGTTCACCTTGTGGGAAGCATACCCACGCTGCGTCTTCGGTACGTGGTCGCCACTCGAGAACTTTACTGCTACATCGGCCATCTGTTCTACGAGCTATGTGCCACTGCCAAGTGGCAGGTTAAAGTTAACCTAGCAATCCTTAGGGCTACTCCGGTGACCTTGGTTTGCTCGCGGATCTCCTCATTTCTGAATCGATCGCGCAAAGAGACTCCGAGCATAGTCCTTTCCATGGCTCTTTGGGTAACAATGAGCTTTCTTATAAGGCCCATAGTGAGCAGCCACGTTTCTGTTCCGTAGGTCATCACTGGCAACACACATTGGTCAAAGACCTTCGTCTTAAGACGACAATATATGGCGTAGATTCCCGACGCTGCCCAACTGAGTTGGGTTCGTTGATTGACCTTATTCTCGAAATTGTACCTACCTAGCTGGACTTATTTGTCCTTGGTATGTATAGGGAAATACATACCTAGGGAAATATGGGAAAAGTGCTCCCGTTGGCGTTGGTGCTGTTCTGAAGAGACAGAATTGTGTCTCGGTAAAGACGTGCCAGATCTTCAGTCATTCATAGGAGTTTTATTACATGAAATTGAAGAAGCCAGTATCTTACAAAGAGACCTCCTTTTACCAAAATACTTACCGTCATTTAAGGACCCTATGCAAGTGAATCAAGTTATGTGGCATAGAGACAAAAATAATTTACTGGCTCTAAGGAAATGAGGCTGTCCTAATGGAAACTGTGCAAAAACTTCTACACAATGTATACATGGCCAACATTTAGGCATGTATTACATTAAAGAAGGAGGAGGTCTACCACAACATTCACCTGACTCACCTTATTACATAGATTCTATCGGTTCTATGAAAGATATTTTACCTCAAGACAGCAAACTTTTGGACAGCAGTGTTATCACCAATAGTAAATACTGCAGGCATTCAAGATGAAATTATTGCAACTTTACCAAAGGATGACTTTATCATAACTTCCGACCAGCAAGATCACGATCAGATTTCAATTATAGCATTTATTGATATTTTTTTAATAATTGGTCTAGCCAAGCTTTTGACCGCCACCTCACCTGGTGCTACGTGATGATGCGGCCGATGATGGAGCATGTCTGTCTAAGAACAGCCTATTACATATTTACTCTAGTCTTGAAGGCGTCTACAATATAATGATCAGGGAACACACTCACAGGCAACGCGTTTCATTCCTTGGCCGTATGCATTATAAAGGTTGAACAAAAGCGGCTCGTGCGGATAGCTGGAAGATCCACAACATAAGGATGAAGCGCTCGCCCGGATCGCGTCTCCCGATGGGGGAATAGGTCGACGGTATGAGGTCGTGCAACTGCTTCGCACACTCTCCGAAATACAACCTGTAGAAGACCGACAAACGCGCAACCCTACGCCAATGCTTGAGACTCCGCAGGTTAGCTTCAATCTACTGCGGATCATGACTTCTTTGCACGGTTTTCCACCGAATTCAAAGCGGCCAGTTGGTATGTAGCTGGTCCATCCCAGAGGAGGCAGCAGTACTCCATGCAAGATCGGACTTGTGCTAGATATAACTGAACTGATACAACTGCCTTGAAGTCAAGTACCGCTTGACCTTCGAGAGCATTCCAAGTTTTTTGCAGCAGTCTTTGCTCCTTATTCGATGAACTGTCCAATGTTGAGATTGGTTGATAACTCAACACCCAGGAGCTGTGGGTTGTCGGTGATTTCCACAGATACATTCCGGAAAGTCGGAGCTATATAAAATGGACCCGTTTAGCGGAACACAAACACGTCTGTGTTTTGGTAGCGTTAAACATTAGTTTATTCAATAATTGAAGTTTTTTAATTCGAATCTTATAAATATTCAATTCAATTATTTATTTGCGTTAAATATGGTACATACATTACAGGTCTTATAGTATAAATAACATTGAATCACATATTTAGTCATATAGGAAGCGACATGCAAAATATATTGTATGTTAATTACATAAAATAAATTTAGGTATAGTTATAAAATAAACTCTATTCTGGCTTCTTATGCTCAAAAAATTATTTAACTGTATAAAATACACTCTTCATCAACCAGTTATTCAAAGCTCTAAATACTAATACTCGTAAAAAGTCCAAAAAAGTATATTAAGGATTGTTTAACTATTTGTTTTAAGGCATTTTATTTTAACCGTTATTGTTTGAAGACTGAATTTACTGAAAACTAAGATGATTAGTGCGGGTATTTAGATTTCGTACTTTTACCAAATATTTGTAATTTTTATTATCGTGTTGATATATAATATGCATGTTATGGGAATAATTAATATTATATAATAAATTTGTTAATTATATTACTTTCATGTTCCTCCTTTGAGTTTATTTTTATGTTTCATAAATAAAGCTATTATTTTTTGCTAAATATAGTTAAAACTTTTAATGCATTTTTTTCTTAATACTACCTCAACTAACTATTATTTGAGCTTAACTTTATATCTGATATGGTGTTTAGTTTAGATACATTTTATCTGCTGGGTGTTTTCCGTGGGTCTTTATTGTAATTTCCATGGTACGCAAATTCTATATATATAATTTTAGCAAAAGTATAGATCCGCTACGTGTCGAATTTTTATATGTTATTTAGATTTGCATAAGCTTTCAAAATGTTCATGTGATTTACTTAAAATTTGCGATTTTTAATACCATGGAAATTACGCGGAGAACACATTTCCAAAGAACCACCCAAATAATAGACCTTGGTAAATATATAAAAAAGGGAATTTTATAGCGCACATTCTGAAAATATTTGACCCTTTTTTCGTGCATATTCTATTGACAGTGGCTATTTTCAATTCATTGTTCTATACCTACTATTGAATGCAAATTGTCTGAAACTGAGGAGATTATCTCAATGGCTCTTTGCAAAATTATTTATGGACGGTCCAACGGCGGAGGGATTTGTCTACCTGCGAGTAAAAGACATTATAATATTTGGTTACCTTTATTTTCTGCAAATAACAAAAGCCTAAGTAACTAAGCCATCCTTAACAGGCAGTTTATTGGCCCCTTGTAAAATTCCCGTTGAATGCAGAAAAAACGGATGTTTCTATTGTCCCATAAATTTAAAAATGAGAAAATATCCCAGTGTAGTATAGCTGTGTGAACTTGAGTTATATTTATACATTTAGTTGCTTAACAAACCTGTCAACAATGTTTACAGTACATTTTTCGTTTTGGAAGATGATTGAGGGCCCACCCTCTTCTGCATACTTTTCGTGTTAGGTACAATAAAGTTGCCTTTTTCTATTGAATTTGAATTGATCGCCTTCTCACCTAGTCGTAAGTAACGATGTGGCCGGAGATGGAGCACGCCTGTCTATTAAGAACGGCGTCTGGATTGTAATGATCAGGGAACACACTCGCAGGTAACGTGTTCCATTCATTAGCCGTACCTAACCTCACCTAACCTACGCATTATAAAAGCTGAACCGAAGCGGCTCGTGCGGACAGCTGGAAGATCAAGAACATAAGGATGAGGTATTCGTCCACTCACTGCCCATAACAGTCCACTGCAGGACTTAGGGCCTTGTAGCTTTCTAGTCATCCTAATACCTATATATCTTTATAAATACACACATACGAGTGTCTACCTATAAAAGGTAGACAAAACATAATAAACATCTTTTCAAATATTGTGATTTGGCCATAAGTGAGTGATCGTCTAGTTATCGATCAAAATTTTCAGACCCATTACGTTGCGTATACACATAACATCCACCTAAGTAAGATGATTTAAGTGTAATTCACACAAATCGAATAGTCAAATAATTTATGACATCCGCACAGAAATCAAACAAGGTATAAAGTAAACATGCGACTTAGATTTGACAGCTCTCGAAACGGCAAACGGATTCTTCTTTCTTCTGTGGCCACCCTAACCCTATGGTTGCGAAACCCTAACGTTAACCTCACCTAAATAATATGGGATAGAGACCTTTAGGTCTCGGAAAACCTAACTAATCGGTAGGAAAAACTGAGACTCCCATCACACCTCAAAATCTTTAATATCGATCGGCCCTATAACCTAATTTTTAATCCTCTCAAACTATCATACCTACTCCGATCGTCTCATCAAGCAATATTATGGTCCTACCTATCGACTCACGAGTCACGGAGAGACTATTACTTAATTTTTGTTCTCGCACGTGTAAGTTGTGTGCCTAGTGTGAGGGATGCCAACGGCTCAGACCGCGTTTCGATCCAAACTCGAGATTCATATCCGTAGGAAAATGTAATTTAAGCTTTAAATGCACAAAAGTTCTTAAACGGAACATGGGTCTAAATCCTACCAGCATTCGGCGGCAAACCTAGACGTAGACTTAGTTAGAGCGCCTAGATCATCGAAGACAAAGTCGGGATTCGTGCACCAACTCATTCTCTTAGAGTGTATTCGATGTAACATCCGACACTGTGTCCCATGTCAACATGTAGGTAAATTAACAGGTATGCAAAAGCGTCCATTTTTTTTCTCACTCTCGAAACACTGCAGCACTTTCAACACAAGATTTCTTCTTTCAAAAACAGTCAAAAACAAAACAAAATTAACAAAAATAGTCCAAACTTAACAAAACAATAACGAAAACTTAACAAAATGAACCAACAGAAAACTAGCCACAATATCGACGCGCGTATCGGTAACAGAGATTGTAACCATACTGACGTTTGCCGGGCGAGCTAAGGGAATGCGGGGGGGGAAGCGGGCGAGGCCTCGCATTCCAGCGATGCGTCAAGTTAATGTGACCGAGTTTGTAACTACCACAAAAATAATGAGGAGGTAACTTACGCCTTCGAAACTTACAAAAAAGATAAATCCAAAACAAACCAAATCACTGAAACTGTTGAAACACGTGACGAGTTGAAAATAATAAAGAATAATAAAGCGCAAATTAATTAAACAAATCACTCGCGAGACGTACTGAACTTTCCCGTGGAAAGTTGAAAAACCTGGGTTTTCCTAGTTTCTGAAATCGATATGGTGATGTTCACGCGACGCGCCCCCGGAGCTGACTGTCCCGTCCCCACTACCCTGGCCACCTGGCTTGGAATCGTTATCTTCAAAATTTTTTTTCAATTCAAAAAAAAAAAAGTTGCCCACAGTTTAATATTTCAAACAAACAAAAAATGAATTTTTTATAATTTTATCAGGTCTAAGCGATTGCTCTTATAACGTTCGCACATCCATAAATTTTACAAACTGTGCCTGATAAACCGAAAATAGTTAAACGTTACATCAGCTAGGGATGTATTACATACGACGTTTTATTTGTTCAACTAGTCGACTAAATTTAAACAACGCAAGCATATGGATTCGATGTGTAAATCATTTAGACCAAAAGGAATAGTGTAGGGAAGTGTAAGTTAACAAATTAATGACATTTTAAGTATTATAAACTCGACGTAATGTTACGTCAGACTGAGTATTCAGAGATTTAATTTCTATGAAGCAAATCAATTTGAGTCAACATACAACTAGATCAAAATTAAATTCTAGACTTGTTTGATATTTAGATGTAGGTACTATAATTCAATTATTTATTTCGAAATTTCGTTGAAAAGTATTTGTATATTCACATCACTATCACTTGTGGGTTTTTTCATGGGTCCCATATCTTGACGCCCAACATTTAAATTATTCACGATATTTTGCCTTTGACTTTGACTTTGAAATCATGATAAGCAAGTTATACATTAACCACATACTGCTTTGTGAATGATATAGATACGTATTCATTTCTAAATCTATCAACTATAACCATACGATATACAAATAAATAGTACGGTGACGAGCTTATACATTGTGATCGTTTCAGCCTCTACCACGAATGGGGAGTTTAATGCAATAATCTTCACGCCTGTCAGGCGGGTTGAATTTCTTAGTGTTATACCTAAATATAAAAATGGAAAACATTGATGCCCGTTTTCCAAACCTACGGATGCCCTAGGACTTTTGCCTCGTCAACGTTGCGTCTTGTAGGATGGAGAATAGGAGAATGTAAGAGTTGGTGTGTGTAACCAAAAAAGAGTTAATGCTGAGTGGTACATCACCGTTTGTTTGCACAGTGTCTTTGAAAAAGTTAGGGGGAAACGACCAAGAAATCGCATCCTATTGCACCATGACAATGCTTCGGCGCACACCGTGAACAAGACAAAGTCATTTTTGGTTTCTGAAAAGGTAGATCTAGTGACCCATACGGCAGATAGTCCAGACCTGGCACAATTTTCCCAAAAATAAAGATTTGATGAGAAGAGGTTTGACTTTTAAGGGGCCGAAAGAGTCCGTGATAGCTTTCAACCCGGACGTGAAAACATGCCCTCAGACGAATCAAATGGTCCTCGGGTTTTCAAAAATGGTTTGACCAAATGAAAATGTGTTTAAAATGCAATGGAGAATACTTCGAACATACCACACGTATCTGATAATTCTTTGTCACGTTTTTGCGTTAATAGGTGACACGAATACAAAATATGTGGCATCTATCCCGGTTCTAGCTGATTGTTGGCGCGCGGGTCGTTAGCATCCATAACTTACCTACTCATTTTTCTATTGTAGGCCGAGACGCCTCTTGTGTTACTTTACAAAATAAAGGTAGAGATAACATTCTTTGAAATAATTTCTTTGATGTTATAGAATAACATGTTTCAATATCTCATAGAAACAATTACAAACAGGTAGATAGATCCTGTCGCATACAACTGCGTTTTGAGATAAGAGCTCTAACGATAAGTGAAAGAACATATAAATGAAGTTCAAAAGGCTGCTTAGCCATTCAGTTTTGAAAGGAATGTTGAAACGATAAATTTTTATGGTGGTTGGAGGCTAAGCTGAAAACAAATATTTCATAATTTACTTGTCATGTGTGAATATTCGAGCCTACATATTCACACTTCAGTTATGCACAAGCACGGTTTAGCCCGCGTAACTATCTTCTGCCTCTTAGGACGTCGGCACGTACCCCAGAGGTTTTGATGCGAAGTCAGTGAGTCATTATCGAAATCGACGTATTGTCAGTGCAAATAAAATCGAAAATGTCAAAGCTGGACAAATTGAACTGTTTTCATATTATTAATCAGCTACGTACATCTTAAATATGAGCTTTTTGACATTATGTAGACCGAACATATAAAAATTAGACGGGTTAGAAAATTCGTCAAAACGCTTCGAGATAAGGTAGGTAATGCCCCCTTGTTTTTGCTCGGCTTGGCGGTGGCACTTTCCAGCCCTGAGATTAATCGTATATTTTAATTATTTTAAATATAACGCCTTGTTTGGGTTACTCAACAAAGCTGAGGCCAAATTGTTAACGGTAGGAAAATGATACTAATACTTATAAGTAGGGTTCAAATATAACTACGTTTGTGGTGATTTTTGCGTGAGTGTGGTGCATACAAAACATATAAAAATTCGACGGGTTTGAAAATTCGTCGAAACGCTTCAAGATAAGGTAGGTAATGCCCCCTTCTTTTTGCTCGGCTTGGCGGTGGCACTTTCCAGCCCTGAGATTAATCGTATATTTTAATTATTTTAAATATAACGCCTTGTTTGGGTTACTCATCAAAGCTGAGGCCAAATTGTTAACAGTAGGAAAATGTAACTAATATTTATAAGTAGGGTTCAAATATAACTAAGTTTGTGGTGATTTTTGCGTGTGTGTGGTGCATACAAACATATAAGACAGCGTAAAAGCTACTAATACTCGGAAAGGTGGGGATTCCATTATATTGTTTTACTGTACGTACAAAGTATTGCAATACTGTCTAATAATTAATAATATTAAATTAAGCTTGATCATCGATGCATAAAATGAACCTATGGTACATACAAATTGTATTAGGTCTATAAACATGAAATTACCGTTATGTATTCAGAAAATGACTGAAATTGTAATTCTCACATAACAAACTTTTCAATTTCGTGAAAACGGCTTATCCGATTACAAACACTTTGTAGGTATAATGAGACCACATTAATTCGTTTATAACTGCCAATGTCACAAAATTTATCTGACTATGGAGGACAAAGTCGACGGTAAATTAAATGGGGTTTATTCTTTGTATTTTCAAAGACATGTACAAATTTTACAACATACTCTATTTTCGAAATAAATTACTAATTATCAATGTCGCGTAATGTAACATAAAAATAATGTAAGCAAATATTTTTGGCAAAAAAGAAACGGTCCCTTCACAAGTGACAGGCAGTTTAAAAAATGGTACTCGCGTTAAAAGGGTCATAACAAAGGGTGCGGGGGGACACCATGGACCTCAGACCTATAAAAGAGCCTGCGCCGGCGACTCTTATCACAGTATACCGTAGCACTCGGCTGTGTTCACGATACACGATTCCTTGCGGTTTTTATACCTTTACAACTTTTTCCTTTTTTTCGCTATTTACTATATTTAAAAATCATGCAGGCAGGAGACAGCGATCCCGAAAGATTTGAAGAAGACAACGGAGGCCATGTAAGTTTTATATTATTTTGTTCTCATATTAATTTATTGTTTAAAGACCTACATAATATGCTCGTAAAGTTGCCTTTTTTTGTCTCTTTGTTTTTAATGTTTTTTGGAGTTACTAGTTTATGCGCTTAAAAATATTTGTGAAATTTAATATGCGAATCATTGATAATGCTTTACTCTATATAATCAAAGCATTATATATATATTTTTTAAGTGTAAATCTGAATATTGAATCTAACGTTTCCAATATAATTTTCATTATTTGATAACATAATGTTTTAAATTATCGCTGTTATTATCACATACTGTAAGTTTCCTGTCACCCTAATACCTATTTATCTCTATAAATATACACGTACGAGTATCTACCTATAAAAGGTAGACATAACATAGTAAACATAATTTCAAATATTGTGAATTGGCCGTAAGTAAATGATCGTCTAGTTATCGATTGAAATGTTCGGACCCGTTACGTTGTGTATAGACGCTAACGACTCAGACCAGGTTTCGATCCAAACTCGAGATTATGTCCGTAGGAAAATGTCATTAAAGCTTTTTTATTTATTTATCATAAATGTGATAAATAGTTATTTATTTGCATAATCCGCCAAACTGTAAAACAGTTTGTTGGCGAAGGTTTGCACTCTCTATGCTTTCTATATCTTTACCCTACCAACATAGTGCAAAAAACAAAAATAATACCATTAATAATAATAAACACTTATACCTAATTTGCACCTGGGCATAGACTCCGAATGAAGTAATCTATCAGCAGGCATTTCAGTTTTGAGTTATAAGTATGTCTGCTCTCGGTTGCTTCGATATCAGCTTCATTCAAAATACCAGGCACCAGGAACAATCTCTGCCGCTGGCCAAAGTAATTGATCACTCTAGGCTGCTCATACTTTTTCCTAACATTCGTTCTGAGTTTACAATTTATCATATTTTTGGTTTTAAATTTTGATTTGCCAAACTGTTCCAACAATAACAAATACTAATGCTTTAAAAGCACAAAGGTTCCTAAACGGAACCTGGATCTAAATCGTACCAGAATTCGGCGGCAAATCTAGACGTAGACTAAGTTAGAGCGCCTAGGTCATCAAAGACAAAGTCGGAATTCGTGCGCCAATTCATTCTCTTAAAGTGTATTCGATGTCACATCCGAAACTGTGTCCCAGGTTAGTTTCTATAGTTTTTTATTCAGTGAGGGTGAATACTGATGATATGTAATTTGGTAATCTTTTTCTTGAAAATTTGTATTTTATTCACCTTTCACACTTACATTGAAATCTCTAAGAGCCCTAATAAATACTCTTAACTACCACAAAAGTAATGACAATATAACTTACGTCCTCGAAATTTAGAAACAAAGCTAAATCCAAAACAAACCAATTCAGTGACACTACGGAGATAAAGAAATAGATAGAGAACGTCACAAAGCTGAAAATAACACAAAATAATAATCCACTAATTAATTAAACAAATCACACGCGAGTTGTTACGAATGTTTCCGTGGAAGTTTATAAAAGCCTCAGGTTTCTTAGTTGCGGAAATGAATAAGATGATGTTCACGCGACGCGCCCTCGAAACTGATAATGTTTTAAATTATCGCTGTTATTATCACATACCTATTATAAATCTACTAGTCGTCCCGCGATCATGATGAATGCAACTTCCTCGCAATATCGGGCTACTCGTAAACAAATTAAGCAGTAGGAAACCCAGTACATACTTTTAAAATGTTTAATTATCTAATTCTCAGGTTCAGGTACCACCTCCAAGAAAGCGGAAATTGGCTGACATTCCACGAAGGCGCCCCGGCCGGCCGAGAGGCAAAGACCGCGTTCCGCTGACCGAGGTATAACCGAACTATGACTTATGAAAGGACTGCGATTATAATATTCTATTACAAGATTATAAAGATAGCGACTAGCGATGTGCCAACTCGGAAAAAATACTTTTATTTTAACCTATTTAATTACTGAGCTTCGCCACAATATTAGAATTCGCTAAAAAAGTTGCTATTAGCGACAATGGTAACTAATAACTTTGGTCGTCATCGTCACAGAACCAGAAACGTCAGCGTAACGCCGAGTTAGAGTGGAGGCGGCGGGAGGAGATTAAGGAGCACCGCCACGACCTCGCCGACGCCATTGGCCAGGACGCAGATTCTGTAAGTTATCCTACCATAAACTTTTAATTATAATGATATTAATTTTGAAAAAATGTTAATTTTACACAAAGAGCGCTGTTCGAGTGCCAAATGGCATAGGTATGATAATACTTAACGCCAACCGAGAACCATTATTTATTTCAGATATATCACACTATTCATATATTTTTACAGATATCTGAAGCCCAACTTTTGACGGCAGCAGTGTCGTTTATAAAGAAAAACGACGAGGCGTCCCGCCTCCACTCAGAATATGTGGAAGCGGCGGGGCGCGTAGTTCAAAATCAGCACCAACGCCGTAAGACATATTCACTGTTTTACTTAAATCATATATTTATTATTATTACATAGTATAAAACACGCCGCTTACCGTCGTCTGAACCTTTTACGCTTAGATATTTAATCTACGCAACGGATTTTAATATGATTTTCACTATCATTTAGAGAATTTCTTGGAGATTTTTTTTATAATAGGTACATACCCCTACCAGTGGAGTAACCCCGAGGAATCCCGGGTGAATCCGAGGCGGGTAGCGACTCGCGTAGCGAGTACCATGAGCAAAGAAAAAATATGTATTTATTAATTATAATTTGTTCCAGTTGCCTTATACGAGAAGTGGGTAGACAACCCCGGCAGTGTCCCCCTAGAGGAGGTAAAGGCATTGCTCGATAGTGTAAGTAAAGAAATTTTGTCATGCAGTCTGCTCTTTATGAAAGTTCTGCTTTTAATTTAAATGCTAATTGTATGTATGTATGTATTTATGTAAATTCTTTATTGCTTAATAAATACAGGAGGTACAAAAATAATGTACAAAGCAAAGGCGGGCTTATCCCACAATGGGATTTCTTCCAGCCAACCTTAAACAGTCTGAAAGGACATTCAAGAAGCGGTGGAGGCAATATTGAGATCTTAAATTAAATTCCTACTACTAAAATTATACTATCTACAACTCATTTTTTAACATTAATGATTAATTTAGTACATCAGTAATTTTTGAAATATACAATAATATTATATATATAAATATAGATACTATACCCATACTATATAAATAAATATAGTACTATATTATAATAATAAATACACATATATATGTATATATTTAAATCGCGGAATACTTTATGCGTCTTTACAAACTTGAACCTTGTAGCGTCCACCACATCTGACAGGATTTAAACAGTTTTGAATGCATATATAGAAACGTTTCTTCTATATTAGTTTGATGGTCGATGTGAAATTTGATTTTAGCACGAATTATTCATATTCGTTTTGGTGAAATTCTTGCTCATATTGTACGTCCGTCCACCGTGAAAGTCATGTAGCACATTGAATATTTTAAAATTATAAGTTGCAGTTTTGTAATTGACATTACAACTTAATAACGTAACCTTTTTAATGTATATGATGTAAAACTGTAAATTAACAAATTTTGTAAAGTTGCAGGCTCTAACTCACTATTAATTGTCCTCAGGCTTGAACTGAAGCGGCAGCGTTGGGGATGAGTCGTGGGGCCTGCTCTGTTAAATTAATATTAAAAATAATAGTTAATTTTTTAAAGATTTATTCACACCCCCTGCTCGACAATGTCCAATTATGTAAAATGAAATGGCATCGTAAAGCACCTTGACCTTGACCTTGTTACCCGCAGGGCGATAATATTGTATGAAACTTCACTTGTAAATAAAGTAATTTGAATTAGGAAAGTTAAAATTTATTTGAAAACTATTAGCATACGGGCTTTATAATCATCATCATCATCATCATATTGGCGTAAATTCCGGGTGTGGTCCCGCGCGTCACACGGGGTCCCACGGTCCACCTTTCTGCTCTTCTTAGTCCACTTTGCTCGGTCTTCGGCATCCTTAGTAGTGAGTTTGTTATCACGCATGTCACTGTTAACGAGCCGTCGCTGCTTGGGCTTCTTGTAGCTTATCAGCGATGTCACGGATGGGCATTCTGCACGCGATCTCTGCGGGAAATCCTACAAATCCACTGCAGCATCTTCCTTTCCAAGACTCGAAACTCCTGCTTGTCTCAAAGGTCTCGCTGCCGTATTATTATTAGACCATTATAGGTTTTATAGACCTGACCCTCCAGCTTAATCGGCATCTTGGGGTCACAAATGACAGCCGTCACCTCCCGCCATTTGGCCGAAGCCGCAGACTTTCGGGCTTTAACGTCGCTGTCGATGTCACCAGTTGCGCTTAGTACCGACCCCAGGATCTGGCGTGATCCGTTCGTTTGAACTCATTTTCGCCTACGAACAAAGTGGTTAACTGACCCCGCGGGCTGAGTTAACTATAAAAAATATAAACATAGTATTATGACGATGGTTTTTTTTTTTTTTTTTATATTTTACAAGACAGTCATTTGACCGCCATCTCACCTGTTGGTAAGTGACGATGCGGCCGAAGATGAAGCATGCCCGCTTTGGAACAGCCTATTCACTATGCCTTGAAGGTCATCATCATCATCATCATCCTGGCGTCATGTCCCGGTTGCGCCCCCGCGCAGCACGCGAGGGCCCAGGGTCCGCCTTCCTGCTATTCCTGGCCCACCTCGCTCGGTCTTCGGCATCTCTCGTAGTGAGCTTATTGGCACGCATATCGTTCTTCACTACGTCAAGCCATCGCTTCTTGGGCCGGCCTCTCCTTCCCGTACCCGGCGGGGGCGGCATAGCCAGACACTTGTTCCCCACATAACTTGCCGGTCTGCGCAAGACGTGGCCATACCATCGAGGGCGGCACTTTTGCAGCTTGTGTGTCACGGACGCCAAGGCGAATGTGGGCGTTACGAACCCGATCCTTCCGTGAAACTCCACACATCCAAAACACAAATTTAAAAGAAAAAGATTACCAAATTTAATATCATCACTATTCACCCTCACTGAATAAAGGACACGATGTAGCCGAGTCGATTAACGTGTCATTTTCTTTATGTAAGTTATATCGAATACACTCTAAGGCCCGGATTATAACATGCGTCTCCGACGCGAGGAGCGTCAATAACGCAAGTAGCGTCGCCGGCGCTGGTTGCGTTATGCTGTCAATACAAAATTGTATGTATTTCTAATCCACGCGCCGAAGCAGTTAGCGTTTTTGACGCAGGTTGCGTCGGCGACGCAAGGTGCGTCGGCGACGCTACTTGCGTTATTGACGTTCCTCGCGTCGGCGACGTTACTTGCGTTATTGACGCTCTTCACGTCGGCGACGCTTGTTATAATCCGGGCCTAAGAATCCCAACTTTGTCTTCGATGATCTAGGCGCTCTAACTAAGTTAAATTGGTGCATTCTTTAGTAAAAGTTTTATTTTGGTGAATGCTTCGTCACATGTAGGTGACCATTCGAACGTGTTATCCTTTTTTAGTAAATTATACAGTGGGGCTAACACATCTCTAAGGTTAAGTAAAAATTTACCATAGTAATTAATTAATCCTAACAGTGCCCGGAGTTGCTTTACAATGGTAGGAACTGAGGTGTTTAAGACCGCGTCTACCTTATGTATTTATGTGTGTAAGCCGCGCGCGTCAATAACGGTCCCTAAGTGTGTAATAGAGGTTTGAAAAAAATTACATTTGTCTACGGCGACTCGAAGTCCACTATCCGATAACATTTTGAACACTTCTAGTAATCTATTCCAATGATCGATTGAATCAACCCCACTTACAGTTAAGTCGTTTAAGTAACACGTTACAAATCGCATTCTAAACAATTTATCCAACATGCGCTGGAATTTATTGGGTGCAATCGGTTATAGCAGAACATCCCCTGTGTTGTAACAATCGTACAAAGCTTTCTTGAGGCGTCATCGCTTCATATTGTAAATATGCGTCACTAAGATAAATTTTAGTAAACAACTTGCCGCCGCGAGCGCGGCACCGCCCACCTGCCGCGGGAAGGCAGCAGGCTCAGCAGTCAAGGTGTTACAGGTGTGACCGCGGAGGTCACCATCCTGACCGTTGTTCGTTCCGCGATAGTGAGTGCTATACGTGTGGTGTTAAAGGGCATGTCGCGAAGGTGTGCCGCCGACTGTGCGTAGATTTTAAAACTACCGTGAATCCCGTGTAAGTGGATGATAAATATCCTATACCTAAAATTAACAGTTTTTGCGTCACTTCGTCCCAGTTGTATCAGTTGAACATTGATATTTTTTTTGTGGTGATCATTGCATTTGACAACGTTGCCCAGAATGCTTATGAGGGATAGCGCCGGTCAAGGCGGACCCTTGGTTCTAGTGCGCGAACGTACAATCGGGACATTAACGTAGAGATGATTATTTTTGTTTTACTGGAAATAATACACTAACACGTTTTTTCTCATAAAAAGAAGGAGTAATAGTCTGTTAAGCGATAGTACTTTCATAGTCTCTTGTGTGGGTTCTAGAAGTAAACACACTGGGATGCCTTACATCCTCTTGGAATTTATATTTAGCCAACCACGTTAAATTCACCAAAAAGGAAAGTAACGGTGACAGACTCACTGCAAAATTTCATACAAATGCTTCCATCCATCCATACAAAATTTCACATGTTTATGGGTTAGTAAGACTGAATAGGCTATGTATACGAATAGAAAAGTTCATTTTCTTACCTTCTCTCTGTTGATTTTTAATATATTTTCTTTTTCTATTATTCACTCTCGAAACATCGCCCAGGGTTTTGCTCACGGAGAGCGCCGAGCTAAGCACCCGTGTTTCCTACGCCTGTGAAATGCATGAATAATTGTCATACGTAACTGTAGTCGTCACATTGCAATAAAGTACAAGAATATGGGAAGTATCGGCGCAACGAATGCACTTATAAAATTATTAAAACTGTGGACCGTCACCGTCACAGTCACAGTTTACTTAAAGCATCCTTCTACTAATCGTGGTCTCAATCTCAACGATATCGCGCTGACAGATTCTGACAAGGGGCGACTAATCCAACGTGTAAAAAAGTGGAAGGAGGCACTTGAGAACGGCGGCCTGAAGATAAATGTGGCGAAGACAGAGTACATGGCCTGCAACAGTGCAGATCCCCTACCCGTGCGCATAGGCGATGAGGAAGTCAAGTGCACGGATGAGGTGAGATACCTGGGATCTGTGCTTAGCTCAACCGCGGACATCGATGGCGACGTCAAGGCCCAAATATCCGATACTTGGGCCAATAGGCGGGAGGTAACAGGTGTCATTTATGACCCCAAAATGCCGATAAAGTTAAAGGAACAGGTCTATAAGACCTTCTTTGCAGTAGCGAGACTTGGCCCCTGTTAGAGCGACACAAGCTGGAGCTGCGCGTCACGGAAATGAAGATGCTGCGGTGGATGTGTGGAGTTTCACGGAAGGATCGGGTTCGTAACGCCCACATTCGCCTTGGCGTCCGTGACACACAAGCTGCAAAAGTGCCGCCCTCGATGGTATGGCCACGTCTTGCGCAGACCGGCAAGTTATGTGGGGAACAAGTGTCTGGCTATGCCGCCCCCGCCGGGTACGGGAAGGAGAGGCCGGCCCAAGAAGCGATGGCTTGACGTAGTGAAGAACGATATGCGTGCCAATAAGCTCACTACGAGAGATGCCGAAGACCGAGCGAGGTGGGCCAGGAATAGCAGGAAGGCGGACCCTGGGCCCTCGCGTGCTGCGCGGGGGCGCAACCGGGACATGACGCCAGGATGATGATGATGATGCTGACCGTTATTGACGCGCGCGGCTTACACACATAAATACATAAGGTAGACGCGGTCTTAAACACCTCAGTTCCTACCATTGTAAAGCAACTCCGGGCACTGTTAGGATTAATTAATTACTATGGTAAATTTTTACTTAACCTTAGAGATGTGTTAGCCCCACTGTATAATTTACTAAAAAAGGATAACACGTTCGAATGGTCACCTACATGTGACGAAGCATTCACCAAAATAAAACTTTTACTAAAGAATGCACCAATTTAACTTAGTTAGAGCGCCTAGATCATCGAAGACAAAGTTGGGATTCTTAGGCCCGGATTATAACAAGCGTCGCCGACGTGAAGAGCGTCAATAACGCAAGTAACGTCGCCGACGCGAGGAACGTCAATAACGCAAGTAGCGTCGCCGACGCACCTTGCGTCGCCGACGCAACCTGCGTCAAAAACGCTAACTGCTTCGGCGCGTGGATTAGAAATACATACAATTTTGTATTGACAGCATAACGCAACCAGCGCCGGCGACGCTACTTGCGTTATTGACGCTCCTCGCGTCGGAGACGCATGTTATAATCCGGGCCTTAGAGTGTATTCGATATAACTTACATAAAGAAAATGACACGTTAATCGACTCGGCTACATCGTGTCCTTTATTCAGTGAGGGTGAATAGTGATGATATTAAATTTGGTAATCTTTTTCTTTTAAATTTGTGTTTTAATCACCTTTAACAGTTATATTGAAATCTCTAAGAGGCCTAATAAATACTCGGCCACATTAACTTGACGCATGGGCTTGGTGACGTCATTTAGACGCTAAGGTACGGTGCGAAAAAAGCATGTGGGTAAATTAACAGGTATGCAAAAGCGTCCATTTTTTTTCTCACTCTCGAAACACTGCAGAGCTTTCAACACAAGATTTCTTCCTTCAAAAACAGTCACAAACAAAACAAAATTAACAAAAATAGTCCAAACTTAACAAAACAATAACGAAAACTTAACAAAATGAACCAACAGAAAACTAGCCACAATATCGACGCGCGTATCGGTAACAGAGATGCTAACCATACTGACGTTTGCCGGGTGAGCTAAGGGAATGCGGGGGGAAGCGGGCGAGGCCTCGCATTCCAGCGATGCGTCAAGTTAATGTGACCGAGTTCGTAACTACCACAAAAATAATGAGAAGGTAACTTACGCCTTCGAAACTTACAAAAAAGATTTCCTAGTTTCTGAAATCGATACGGTGATGTTCACGCGACGCGCCCCCGGAGCTGACTGTCCCGTCCCCACTACCCTGGCCATCTGGCTTGGAATCGTTATCTTCAAAATTCCCACAGTTTAATATTTCAATCAAACAAAAAATGAAATTTTTATAATTTTATGAGGCCTAAGCGATTGCTCTTATAACGTTCGCACAGCCATAAATTTTACAAACTGCACCTGATAAACCGAAAATAGTTAAACGTTACATCAGCAGCTAGGGATGTTTTACATACGACGTTTTATTTGTTCAACTAGTCGACTAAATTCAAACAACGCAAGCAAATGAATTCGATGTGTAATTCATTTAGACCAAAAGTAATAGTGTAGGGAAGTATAAGTCAACAAATTAATGACATTTTAAGTACTATAAACTCGACGTAATGTTACGTCAGATTGTGTATAGAGAGATTTAATTTCTATGAAGCAAATCAATTTGAGTCATCATACAAGTAGATCAAAATTAAATTCTAGACTCGTTTGATATTTAGGCGTAGATACTATAATTCATTTATTTATTTCGAAATTTTGGTGAAACGTATTTGTATATTCACATCACTATCACTTGTGGGTTTTTTCATGGGTCCCATATCTTGACGCCCAACATTTAAGATATTCACGATATTTTGCCTGTCGTTTAACTAATCAATAGCGTAAATTTATGACGTGCTTTTGTCAAATAAATTATGTGAATTTATTAGAAAACCAAGTTCTGTTTACGAATTTAAAGCATTTGTTAAAAGAAATAATGATAAGCAAGTTATACTTTACCCACACACTGCTCTGTGTATGATATAGGTACGTATTCATTTCTAAGTCTATCAACTATAAACATACGATATACAAATAAATAATACGGTGACGAGCTTATACATAGTGATCGTTATAGCCTCTACCACGAATGGGGAGTTTAATGAAATAATCTTCACGCCTGTCAGGCGGGTTGAATTTCTTAGTGTTATACCTAAATATAAAAATGGAAAACATTGATGCCCGTTTTCCAAACCTACGGAAACCTCTTGTAGGACCCCCATGAATGTAAGGGTTGGTGTGTGTAACCAAAAAAGAGTTAATGCTGAGTGGTACATCACCGTTTGTTTGCACAGTGTCTTTGAAAAAGTTAGGGGGAAACGACCAAGAAATCGCATCCTATGGCACCATAACAATGCTTCGGCGCACACCGTGAACAAGACAAAGTCATTTTTGGTTCCTGAAAAGGTAGATCTAGTGACCCATACGGCAGATAGTCCAGACCTGGCACAATTTTTCCAATAATAAAGATTTGATGAGAAGAGGTTTGACTTTTAAGGGGCCGAAAGAGTCCGTGATAGCTTTCGACCCGCACGTGAAAACATGCCCTCAGACGAATCAAATGGTCCTCGGGTTTTCAAAAATGGTTTGACCAAATGAAAATGTGTTTAAAATTCAATGGAGAATACTTCGAACATACCACACGTATCTGATAATTCTTTGTCACGTTTTTGCGTTGATAGGTGACACGAATACAAAATATGTGGCATCTATCCCGGTTCTAGCTGATTGTTGGCGCGCGGGTCGTTAGCATCCATAACTTACCTACTCATTTTTATATTGTAGGCCGAGACGCCTCTTGTGTTACTTTACAAAATAAAGGCAGAGATAACATTCTTTGAAATAATTTCTTTGATGTTATAGAATAACATGTTTCAATATCTCAGAGAAACAATTACAAACAGGTAGATAGATCCTGCCGCCATACAACTGCGTTTTGAGATAAGAGCTCTAGCGATAAGTGAAAGAACAAAAAAATGAAGTTCAAAAGGCTGCTTAGCCATACAGATTTGAAAGGAATGTTGAAACGATAAATTTTTATGGTGGTTGGAGGCTAAGCTGAAAATAAATATTTCATAATTTACTTGTCATATGTGAATATTGGAGCCTGCATATTCACACTTCAGTTATGCACAAGCACGATTTAGCCCGCGTAACTATCTTCTGCCTCTTAGGACATCGGCACGTACCCCAGAGGTTTTGATGCGAAGTCAGTGAGTCATTATCGAAATCGACGTATTGTCAGTGCAAATAAACTAAGTGGGGTTGATTCAATCGATCATTGGAATAGATTACTAGAAGTGTTCAAAATGTTATCGGATAGTGGACTTCGAGTCGCCGTAGACAAATGTAATTTTTTTCAAACCTCTATTACACACTTAGGGACCGTTATTGACGCGCGCGGCTTACACACATAAATACATAAGGTAGACGCGGTCTTAAACACCTCAGTTCCTACCATTGTAAAGCAACTCCGGGCACTGTTAGGATTAATTAATTACTATGGTAAATTTTTACTTAACCTTAGAGATGTGTTAGCCCCACTGTATAATTTACTAAAAAAGGATAACACGTTCGAATGGTCACCTACATGTGACGAAGCATTCACCAAAATAAAACTTTTACTAAAGAATGCACCAATTTAACTTAGTTAGAGCGCCTAGATCATCGAAGACAAAGTTGGGATTCTTTGGCCCGGATTATAACAAGCGTCGCCGACGTGAGGAGCGTCAATAACGCAAGTAGCGTCGCCGACGCGAGGAACGTCAATAACGCAAGTAGTTTCGCCGACGCAAGTAGCGTCGGGCTGTCAAACACAAGATGTCAACAGTTTAAACAGGTATAAACATTCAGATGTCAATAGTCAAAAGGTATATATGCACTTGTGCTGAGAAACGCAGCGTCGACAGACAGGTTTGATGATGGCGTGCACCGTCCATACGAGTGAATAGCACCACCTGCACCGCATTCAGCCGAACCGGTGCGATAATAATGTGAATCGTGAATCGTGTGTCACATGCTTAACATGGTTCGATTTTGATGATATGATTATTTCAGCTTTCAGACATGGTGTATGAGATTTTAAAAGTAATACTGTCCACGGTATGTGTATGTTGACTTATGTTCGCAACTGGTTTCGTACAAGGAAGAACGTCTTTATCGCAAATAGTTACGTGCATGATAAAAAAAGTCATCTATCTTCGAACTGTGACGAACTGTTTCTTAGACTAGCATATGGGATTGGGTTCCTGGTATATACTGCCGAACTTTAGTTAAACTTTAGAAATGCCTGGCTTAACAATAAAATTAGGGACCGCTACTATAAACTCTATTTAAAACCTTGTCCTGCCTAACACTACACATCTTTGACTGCAGTCACGCGCAGTATCGCGTCGCAACAGTGCGTTCAGAATTGTCGTTGCAGTGCAGTTAACGTATTGAGATCCAGAAAAAATATATCACTCGTTGAGATAGACATTTCAAGTGACAGTTATCAAATTGAAAACTGTTATAACTTGAGAACCATAGATCCTAGAAGACTAGTTTTTATAGAGAGATGATAGTAGATACTCGTCGAAATCTACATTTTGTAAGAGAGCCGTCAAACTTAAAACTGTCATCCGAAATGTAAATCTCGACAAGTACTATCATGTCTATATAGGAACTAGTTTTCTAAAACCAATAGAATCAGACATATAATCCCTTTAAGATTGACAGCTGTCAACCAGTACTATCATATCTCTTAAGGAACGAGTGGACTAAGGGTCAACCATATAGTTATATATCTTTCCCAGGTATACCAATCTCTTTGATGATAACAGATCCGCCCCGATCGCCCGGCCCGGAAAGCTAATGGGCTGTATATGCCGATTATAAGGAGATTATATGAAACCCTCACCTCTTTCTGACCGGTTTGAATGTTTTAACTGGGTGATTTTCTATAAAAATAATATGACCTTCAGGTTGAACCCGGGCCGACCCAGCCCGGCCCTGACCGGTAAGTCTGTGCCCGGCCTTAGAATTCGTGACGCATCTTGTCAACTTAAAATTGCATGAACGCGCATCAGGCGCGCGCCGACGCGACCTGCGTTTTACTAGCGTCGCCGACGCAACCTGCGATATCGATGCTCTCCGCGTCGCCGACGCAACCTGCGTTATTGACGCGACCCGCGTCGGCGCGCGCATTTGAAATTCATACAATTTTGAATGACATCCGACAGCAAGGCGCGTCGGCGACGCAGCGAGCGTACTAACTGCTTCGGCGCGTGGATTAGAAATACATACAATTTTGTATTGACAGCATAACGCAATCAGCGTCGGCGACGCTACTTGCATTATTGACGCTCCTCGCGTCGGAGACGCTTGTTATAATTCGGGCCTTAGAGTGTGAACAACCCAGATATTGAATCGGGAGTTTTCGGGAACCCCAAGGGTGAACCAGGAATAAAATACTCAAATTCACAGTGGTAGGAAGTGTAATCAATAAAAATTTCTCATTCGAGTAACCATTCGTAAAACACAATTCGATACCGCGATGTAGAAATGTAACAATATCGCTGACAGCGCCACCTACCGGTCACTGCAGGTATTAAACTTACATACGCCTTAACATATTCGCCCACCAAGGACAAATATGAGATTTGTCCTTAACCTACCTTGACAATAATAAATCATCAACTATATAAAATTACATGCATAGTTTTAAAATATACAAAGAACGCCCCTAAAAATATAAATTTCATATAAAATTCGTTAACAATTAATTAATAAATCCAGTATTAAGTTAAATTAAATCAATTTCACATAATCGAAATTGACAAATTAATTAATAGACTAATAAAATTTCATGTATTTAACAATATTGACATAGTAACCTAATATGTAGAATATAAAATTTGCATGCATTTCAAATTAATTCCAATATAAATTTGGAAAAACATAATAAAATATAAAAATTTTAAAAATAAAATAGTTCATTCTGTAATAGGGAGGAGACAAAGCTTGGACGTAGGTCTTTTAATAGTGCCATTTTTAGTTTTTAACGTAACGACACGGACAATATTATCGGTTCCCGGATGGATTGCAATCACTCTGCCATAGAGCCATCGACAGGCAGGTAAGTTGTCTTCCCTAACTACAACAACATCGCCTATTTTGGGCTGTGGGTTTGGAGATGCCCAACGATACCGCTGATAAAACTTTGCCAGATATTCTTTTGACCACTGCCTCCAAAAATCCTGCATTATTTTTTGCGTGTACTGCCATCTTCGCAATGAACTGACGTTGGCAGTTTCAAAATTACTGTCTGGTGGAGTAACCAATGGTTCGCCGACAAGAAAATGTCCGGGAGTCAGGACCGTTATCGCCTCCGAATCGTTGTTAAGTACGGAATTGGGTCGCGAATTTAAACATGCCTCAATTTGAGCCAAGACCGTAGACATTTCTTCAAACGTCAATGTTGAAGTACCGATGACACGTTTTAAATGGTACTTTACTGACTTAACTCCAGCCTCCCATAGACCGCCAAAGTTAGGGGCTCGGGGTGGAATAAAATGCCAGTTACATCCATTAGTTGCCAATTCCTCTGCTACTTCCTTAAGTATAGAGTGCTTTTCAGATTGGAAAAGCTGTTTTAGCTCTGCTGATGCCCCCACGAAATTGGTGCCGTTGTCGCTCCAGATGTCCTTACAGTATCCGCGTCTGGCAACAAACCTCTTAAAGGCCTGTAAAAAGCCTTCAGACGTCAGGTCCGTAACCACATCTAGATGTACGGCTCTAGTCACCATACAGACGAAGAGGCAAATATACCCCTTGTGGGCCTTATAGCCTCTGCCTTTACCAGTTCTGATTTGAATGGGCCCAGCAAAATCCACTCCACTGGATTTGAAGGGTCGACCAGGCGTTACTCGCACGGTCGGCAATTGTCCCATCAATTGCGCTTGTGTTGTTGTGTTATTCTTCGCACAGGTGACACATCTTTTATAATAGGACTTTATCAATTGTTTACAGCCAAGAATCCAAAATTTTGCTTGCAAATAACACAACATTAATTGCGGTCCCCCATGCAATGTCTGTTTATGAGCATCAGCAACTATAAGGTCGGTTACATAACAGTTGCGTGGTAATAGGACTGGATGTTTTCTATTCCGACTTAGACCTGAATGTTCCAATCTTCCTCCAATCCTCAACATATTATCGTGATCCAAATAGAGATTCAAAGAACGGAGACGATTTTTTCCAGAGAGACAGCCTTTCCTTTTAATAATAGCTATCTCATTGCCAAAAGCTTGTTCTTGGCATTGTTGAATGCAAAAGTTCAATACACTCATCAACTCTAACGTCGTGAGGTAGCCATACCGCCTTTCTTCTGGTTTCGCTCTGACGTTGTCAATAAATCGTCGACAATATGCCAAGACTCTTGTCATTCTAGTGAGTGATGAAAATCTGTCCCATACAGCTTCCTTCACAGCTGCACAGTGTACTCGGATTTCCTCCATAGTACAGTGTGATCGCACTTCTTCCATGTCAGTGGTAATATCCTTGGGCTTTCCATATTTTATCTCAGGCGCATGCAGAAAATCGGGCCCATGAAACCAAAGTTTATTATTAATTAGGTCTGATGGATGAGTACCCCGTGATGCTAGATCTGCTGGATTCTCTTTGGATGCTACGTGCGACCAGCTATGTGAATCCAAGGTAGTTAAAATTTCGGATACCCTATTTGCCACAAACACCTTCCATCTACTCGGATGACTATTGAGCCAAGCTAAAACAATGGTCGAGTCACACCATGTATGTATGACTCTCTGATCCAGTTTCATGACTTTGGCAACCTCCACTATAAGTTTGGTCAACAGGAGAGCCCCACACAACTCTAACCTTGGAATAGAGACCTGTTTTACAGGTGCAACTCGAGTCTTGGAAGCTACCAATGAAACATGAACATTTCCATTGGAATCGATCACGCGAATATAGGTGACTGCCGCGAATGCAACCTTCGAGGCATCACAAAACCCATGCAGCTCCACCAATCCCGCATTGTGTTTCGTTTGTATCCATCTAGGGATTCTGACCTCTGACAATGTTTTCAGTTCTTCACGATACACAAGCCACTCGTTCAACAGATGTTCTGGTACAGTTTCATCCCAGCCCAAGCCAGCTAGCCACAGTTTCTGTATCATAATCTTTGAAATTATGATGCAGGGCCCCACCCAACCAAGAGGATCATAAAACCTTGAGATATCCGATATTATAGATCGCTTTGTAATAGGGTTTCGAAGTTCTGGTAGTACCACGGCGTAGTGAAAGGAGTCATCGCTTCGGTTCCAGGTAAGTCCGACTATTTTTATTAATTCATCCGTTTTTATTTTTAAGTTTTCCTTTTCTCCCTTTCTCTCATTTTCCGTTTCTTTCTTTTTCAGCTTTTTCATTCCTTCTAGAACTTTGGTGCTATTACTTGTCCACTTTTGCAGCTTGAAACCTGCCTTCTGTAACAGGTCATTTATTTCCTGATATACAGTAATTCCTTCTTCTTCAGTCTGGCAACCTGTTAAGAGATCATCCATATAGAAGTCTGTATGGATTCTTCCAGCTGCCTGCGGATATTCATCGCCTTCATCTGAAGCTACTTGCTGCAATGCCTTTACGGCTAGGTAAGGGGCTGGCGCCGTGCCAAAAGTAACCGTTAGTAATCGGTAATGTCTAATTTCGTCCTTCGGATCATCTCTCCATAGGATTCTTTGATAATCGACATCCTGATCGTTCACCCTTACCTGCCTATACATCTTCTCGATGTCCGCTGTTAGGCATACTGGATGAAGTCTCCAACGAATGATAATATGCCTCAGATCAGATTGTAATGTTGGTCCTACTAGTAAGTTGTCATTCAAAGACTTCCCATTAGTTCCTTTCATAGAGGCATCGTAAACGACTCTAACTTTCGAGGTTTCTTTTTCCTCCCGTACAACTGCATGGTGGGGTAAGTATACGGCCTGTTTACAATTTATTTCTCTTTCAGGTACCAACTCCATGTGCCCCAGACTCAAATACTCGTTTATTACTTCAGTATATCTTCTTTTTAAATCTTTATTTTTGTTTAATTTATATTCTAATGATTTCAATCTTTTTTCAGAAATCCTCATCGAGTCGCCGACTTCCGGGTTTGCTGTTTTAAAAAGAAAACTAACAATGTATCTGCCATCTAGATCCCGTGTTGTTGTTTTCTTGAAAATCTCCTCACAGCGTTTCTCGTCATCCTTGAACATTTCTGTTTTAGACAACTCCATATCCGATTCGAGTTCCCAGAAACGTTTTAGCAAGTCATTGTCCCCCGAACAACAGTGCATAACTTTGATGTTTGTTGTAGCGTTGGTACTGTTGTTAATCGCACCTGAAATTATCCAACCTAGTTTTGTGGACTGAGCCACTGGTGAACCAAGTGGACCTCTCTTCAAACCGTCATTGAGTATCTGGCTGTACACCTCCGCCCCCAGAAGCAAATCGATGCGATTTGGTGTATGGTACTGGGGGTCAGCCAGTTCTAAACACTCAAGTTCCGGCCAGTTGAGTGTATCAATTTTTGACGAAGGTAAAAGTGATGTAATTGAATGCAAAACATAAGCTTGTACCACAGTCACAAATTTTGGATTAACTCGTGACTTTATTTGTATATTAACCTTTGCTTTGCATATGACACTTTTGTTACCACCCAAACCTGAAACTTGCCCTTTAATCTTAGTTTTTTGTAAACCAAGCATCTGAACGGTCGCTTCCGTCACGAATGAAGCTTGTGACCCCTGGTCCAGTAACGCCCGAATCCACAAACCTTGTCCGTTTTTCGACGTTGTGCTTACTAACGCCGTCGCTAGCAGCACCTGGCTATAACTGTTTCCTGAAGAAAAACATGACACCATCGCATCTTCCTGAAAGTCGCTATCCTGAGAATCGCTATCTTCATCATGTGGATTCGCACTCATTAAAGTAACTGCGACCCCGTCACTATTTTTGACACTTCCTGTGGCCACATTACCCTTGGGGTGCAAAAGAGAGTGATGTTTTCTTTTACATATCTGACAACCGACCTTAACCTGACAATACTTAACAGAGTGATTAGTTCCTAAACAATTGTAGCATAGATTATTTTTCGCTACGTGGTCTCGCCGCCAATCTACCGTTTCCTTTGCAAACTTTTTACAATATCCTAGCTTGTGTCCCTCTGAACAAAAAGTACATTTCAGTTGACTTGCATGCAACGATTTAACCTTATTAACATTTACCTGATGTTGAGGCTTATTCCCTGAACTGGACCGAGAATCCAAAAATTCCAATCCACGATATCTGCTGGTAATAAACTTTTTACGTCATTTGTGACGTCATCAGCGCCGCCCACGGTAGATAACTCCGATGACCAGCTCCTCGGACTCCACTCGCCCGGCACCACCGCCTGCACTCCAATTCACCTGACAGGTCTCGCTGTCTGAAGCCCAGCGTACTACGGCCGGCTCCTGCTCTTTTCTTGACGGCAACTTTTCAGTTGCTATCCCCCGTTCCTGACAGCGATCCACTGTCTTTCGGCAACACCCCGCCGAATGTTTTACACAAAAAGCACCACCACCCGGGTGCACAGCTAGTTAACCAGCTCCTCGAAGGACCATGAACAACCCAGATATTGAATCGGGAGTTTTCGGGAACCCCAAGGGTGAACCAGGAATAAAATACTCAAATTCACAGTGGTAGGAAGTGTAATCAATAAAAATTTCTCATTCGAGTAACCATTCGTAAAACACAATTCGATACCGCGATGTAGAAATGTAACAATATCGCTGACAGCGCCACCTACCGGTCACTGCAGGTATTAAACTTACATACGCCTTAACAGAGTGTATTCGATATAACTTACATAAAAAGAATGACACGTTTATCGACTCGGCTACATCGTGTTCTTTATTCAGTGAGGGTGAATAGTGATGATATTAAATTTGGTAATCTTTTTTTTTTTAATTTGTATTTTAATTACCTTTAACAGTTATATTGAAATCTCTAAGAGGCCTAATAAATACTCTAACTACCACAAAAATAATGAGAAGATTACTTACGCCTTCGAAACTTACAAAAAAGATAAATCCAAAACAAACCAAGTCACTGACACTGATATAGAAATAGATAGAGAACGAAAGAAACGTGACAATAATAAAAAATAATAAAGCGCAAAATAATTAAACAAATCACTCGCGAGACGTACTGAACTTTCCCGTGGAAAGTTGGAAAATCTGGGTTTTCTTAATTTCTGAAATCGATACGGTGATGTTCACGCGACGCGCCCCCGGAGCTGACTGTCCCGTCTCCACTACCCTGGCCACCTGGCTCGGAATCGTTACCTTCAAAATTCCCACAGTTTAATATTTCAAACAAACAAAAAATGATATTTTTATAATTTTTTGAGGCCTAAGCGATTGCTCTTATAACGTTCGCACAGCCATAAATTTTACAAACTGCACCTGATAAACCGAAAATAGTTAAACGTTACATCAGCAGCTAGGGATATTTTACATACGACGTTTTATTTGTTCAACTAGTCGACTAAATTCAAACAACGCAAGCAAATGAATTCGATGTGTAATTCATTTAGACCAAAAGTAATAGTGTAGGGAAGTATAAGTCAACAAATTAATGACATTTTAAGTACTATAAACTCGACGTAATGTTTCGTCAGATTGTGTATAGAGAGATTTAATTTCTATGAAGCAAATCAATTTGAGTCATCATACAAGTAGATCAAAATTAAATTCTAGACTCGTTTGATATTTAGGCGTAGATACTATAATTCATTTATTTATATCGAAATTTTGGTGAAACGTATTTGTATATTCACATCACTATCACTTGTGGGTTTTTTCATGGGTCCCATATCTTGACGCCCAACATTTAAGATATTCACGATATTTTGCCTGTCGTTTAACTAATCAATAGCGTAAATTTATGACGTGCTTTTGTCAAATAAATTATGTGAATTTATTAGAAAACCAAGTTCTGTTTACGAATTTAAAGCATTTGTTAAAAGAAATAATGATAAGCAAGTTATACTTTACCCACACACTGCTCTGTGTATGATATAGGTACGTATTCATTTCTAAGTCTATCAACTATAAACATACGATATACAAATAAATAATACGGTGACGAGCTTATACATAGTGATCGTTATAGCCTCTACCACGAATGGGGAGTTTAATGAAATAATCTTCACGCCTGTCAGGCGGGTTGAATTTCTTAGTGTTATACCTAAATATAAAAATGGAAAACATTGATGCCCGTTTTCCAAACCTACGGATGCCCTAAGACTTTTGCCTCGTCAACGTTACGTCTTGTAGGACCCCCATGAATGTAAGGGTTGGTGTGTGTAACCAAAAAAGAGTTAATGCTGAGTGGTACATCACCGTTTGTTTGCACAGTGTCTTTGAAAATGTTAGGGGGAAACGACCAAGAAATCGCATCCTATTACACCATGACAATGTTTCGGCGCACACCGTGAACAAAACAAAGTCATTTTTGGTTTCTGAAAAGGTAGATCTAGTGACCCATACGGCAGATAGTCCAGACCTGGCACAATTTTCCCAAAAATAAAGATTTGATGAGAAGAGGTTTGAATTTTAAGGGGCCGAAAGAGTCCGTGATAGCTTTCGACCCACACGTGAAAACATGCCCTCAGACGAAGCAAATGGTCCCCGGGTTTTCAAAAATGGTTTGACTAAATGAAAATGTGTTTAAAATGCAATGGAGAATACTTCGAACATACCACACGTATCTGATAATTCTTTGTCACGTTTTTGCGTTGATAGGTGACACGAATACAAAATATGCGGCATCTATCCCGGTTCTACCTGATTGTTGGCGCGCGGGTCGTTAGCAAGCATAACTAATGAATCCAGCAACATAATTAATTAATCCAAATCCCACGCAATTCTGTTCACCAGGAGAGTATGACTATAACAGCGCCAGTCCCCAGCTGCAACACGTGTAAATTCCTTGGTTTGACGTTAGACTCCAAACTGAACTGGAAGGCGAATATTGGTCTCTGTGCGATCGACTCAGTAGTGCTGCTTATGCGCTACGTAAGCTTCGTCCTCTGGTGTCGACCAGCGCGCTGCGGCAAGCGAACGATTCTGTGGGGTGATTCCACAGATTCCGGTCGTGTACTCATCCTGCAGATGCGAGCCGTGAGGATTATGAGGAGCGCCAAGCCAAGGGACACGTGTCGGCCACTGTTTAAGAAGAACCGTATAATGATGTTATACTCATTATATATTTATAATGTAGTTATGTACGTCAGGGCACATCTTTTAAGTTTTGATCGTCGCACGGACGGAGGGCACGGTCTGAGAGGCGCGGGACGATTGGCTGGGGTCCACCATCGAACAGCCCTCGCGGATAAAAACCCACGTATAATAGGGCCGCCGCTATACGAACACCTACCCGCGTCTATTAAAAACGAACAGACTGACGAAGCGTTTGCCCGCCGGCTGAAAAACTTCTTATTGGATAATGTATTTTATTCCGTTAATGAATTTATGACTCATATTGAAAACTAATTATTTTTAATGACATTTTTATTCTGACTCGATATTTATATTTAATGATTAATTACTTGTTTGACCTTTTTATAAAATTTTCTATTCAATTATTCATTCTATTCAATATGAGTTTTATTTTCTATTATTGACATTTTGTATTTAATAACGGACATAAAAATAAAATTCTTATAGATGACTATTTCAATAAGTTACCTACCTCACTAGTACTATTATTTTGTTAATTTGACATGTTTGGTATGAATCATTTTACCTTAGTGTATTTATATGTATTAATATCCTATTTTAACATTGATTATTATCTTATTTTAATTTTATTAATTATTTGAATTTGCTTTCTTGTATGAAAGCAATAATTCTATGCTTATAACTTGACGATCTCTTTCATTAACCTAGTGTAATAAGAATATTGTGATTATGTAGGATATTTAAGAGAAATAAATAAAATCGAAATCTAACTTACCCACTCATTTTTCTATTGTAGGCCGAGACGCCTCTTGTGTTACTTTACAAAATAACGGTAGAGATAACATTCTTTGAAAGGATTTCTATGATGTTATAGAATAACATGTTTAAATATCTCAGACAAACAATTACTAACAGGTTGTGGTGTGTAGTAAATAGGCATAGTATTAAGTAGATATAAGCTGTGTACCTTATGATTATGATTCATTATTAAACATGGTGTAGACCTAATCGGACCATCTTTTATTCTACCAGTCCCGTCTCTACATGACGATCCTGCCTGGTCAGCCGCGTGTGCGCAAGTACGAAATACGGAAGATGTGATAGCGAATGAACTTTAATTAGTGTGACGAGAAAGCAATTCAATTAGAGAAAATTTCTCAAAATGTGTCAATCCACTGTGTAGAAAGATGTTTTTATAAACCAAAATGCGGCCGGTGGAACCAACCAAGCTGGGGTAGAACAACTAAAATTCCACGTTTCTGCAATAAGCATTGTTTTAGTTATTATTTGTGCAATACTATTACTGGGAGTACTTTATGTTGCATATAAACTCTACAGAAAATGTCACGAGAACTGGGTGCGTGACCAAATAAATGTAAAAATGCTGAGGCGTTATTTCAATAGAAGACCGGTGCTACCAAATCCCTGCAATGAATGTGGTCGTATCGACGGCCGGTCCAACGAATTTGCTATGAAGTAAATAAAATCAGTGAGATACTTTTAAGTGGTTTATTGCGCGAAGTTAAAGTGATTATGTGTTTTGTCTAAGACCATAGGGACGAAGATACAGCAGTATGGACTTTAAATAAATATAGTTATCCGTTTTTACAACAATATAATGTTGTAAAGTATCAATTTATGGTATGAAAGATATTTTAAAAGATATATACATTGCATTGAAAAATATAAATGGGAATTTGTTAAAGTCGAGTTACGAGCGCAGAACTCGAACATTATTAAATTAAAAGCTATACGAGAGTAATATTTTATTTGAAAAATTTAATGAATTAGGTAATTAATGATAATAAGCAAATTACTGGTGACAGCCTAATACTGATTCAATCATATTGCTATAATATTAAGGAGTTACATTTGCAAATAACTGACTTTTGTAAGCAAAATTCGGGAGATAGCGTTTCGGTGTCTAGTAAGTCGGAAAATCCAGCGGTAACCATGTCCAAGTTCGATTTAAAAACAGCAGTTTCTCTGCTGCCCCTTATGAATGGTGACGAGGAGGTGAATCGTCAATTCCGTGGTCGAGTATACAGGGGTTCTAACACGTTTCGTGGCAGATCTGGGTGTAACTTCCAGTGTCAACTCAATCAGGGAACTTGGCACAATTCAGAAAATCATCATCAGAATCAACCCGATCAGTCGAGGTCTCACAATAATAATTTTCGAGGTAGATGGAATAACAATTATTCACGCGGAGGTAATCGTACCTCTTGTCCATCAATGAACTGTATGAACACCGCCGATAATGAACAGACACAACAATCAGTGTCTGATTCCACTGCTGCTCCAGATGCCGAAAATGAAAAATGGCAGATTTTTCTCGCATGAAAGTATTTTAACTTGCGATTATAATAATTATGTACATCTCATGTTATGTGACACGGAATGTAGCTGGCTTATAGATACGGGTGCGTCATTGTCAGCTGTGAAACTCGAATCCATCTCGGAGTTTAACGTCCCGATTTATAAACAATCAATATGTATCAACGGATTAGGTGGACAGATAGAGACCGAGGGACATGTTTATTTAAATCTATCTATAAATGGCTTGACTCTGAGTCACAAATTTCACGTTCTTAAACAGCTACCATGCCAAAATTCATATATAACTATACCGCCCCGATGGGAAAAAATATTTCATATCAATTCAAGTTTAGACGAAGATTGTGTGATATTATCGCAAAGCTTACGTGAAGGTGTTTATTTAGCGAGTAGTATTACCAAACCTAAAAACAACAAAATAGAAATACAAATATTAAATACAAGAGAAGATGAGGTGCAACTTAGTTATTTTAGGCCAGAAATTGAAAAATTAAGTGATTATTTAATTTGTAACTATAATTCAACTAAGATAGATGTGGAGAGAGTAAAAAAGTTAATTAAAGTTAAATTATTTAAACTCAGAAGAAAAATCCGATATTCAAAAGATTTGTGCAAAATTCGCAGACGTATTTTTCCTACCAGGTGATAAGTTGTCGACATCAAAATTATACAAACATAATATTCAGTTAAAGTCTGACGCCGACCCTGTGTATGTCAAACAGTATAGATTACCGTATGCACAAAGAGGTGAAATAGAAAAACAAGTTCAGCAAATGCTAACCGATGATTTGATAGAACCCGCGAAAAGTGAATGGTCCAGTCCTATCCTTCTAGTACCGAAAAACTCAAATGATGGTACTAAAAAGTGGCGATTAGTTATCGACTTCAGAAAATTAAATAATCGGATAGTCGACGATTAATTTCTGTTACCAAACATTAACGATATTCTAGACTCATTATCAGGTGCCATGTATTTTTCCCATTTAGATTTAAATCAGGCATATTATCAGCAAAGTTTACGGAGTTCAAGTCGACCTTATACTAGTTTCTCAACATCTTCAGGCTAGTACCAGATGAAACGATTACCGATGGGTCTTAAAACCAGCCCTAGTTCGTTTACTCAAGCCATGACAGTAGCCATGTCAGGCTTGAATTACACAAAAATACTTGTTTACTTAGATGACTAAAAAAACTTGCGGGTAGTTGGCAAGACATGATCAAATTTTACAGCTCCTGAGTATTTAATTTATATTTATTAAAATAAGATAATTTAACTATTAGAATTGTTATATAGTGCTTATGGGTGCATAGTGTAACTTGCCTGCAGTGTTATACTCCAATAAAATCTCCTATTAACGCTAATTTCAAGACACCTTTATAATGGATCATGCTCAAGTGCAATCAAACATGGATTCCATGATCCAAATGTTTAATGCAAAGATGGCAGAATTTCAAGCGGAGCTCAATAAAGCTACTATCCGAAAGAAGCCAGGTAGTATAGCAGCACTTGACACTGAGATACAAAATTTCAAGTCATTTGTCTGTAGCGGCTTTAGCATGATAACTACTGAAATTTCTTCACTGCGGGCTGAGGTCTCTGCACTGCGAAGGGGTCTAGACCGTCAGGAGCAACGGTCTCGGCGTAAGATATTGCTCGTACACGGCGTTCCTGAGGCGTCAAATGAAGATACAACTGCCAGTGTTGTCACATCCATCGGAGCAAAATGCAGAGTTGAGAACTTTAGTGTATGCAGTGTCCGTGCCAGTCACCGTATGGGTAAGATGAAGAGCGACCAAAAATCTAAGCCTCGGCCTATTCTGGTGAAGTTCGTCGACACTTCTGTTCGCGACCTCGTATGGAACAACAAGAAGTCTCTTAAAGGGACGAATATCACGCTTGCCGAATTTCTAATAAAATCCCGCCATGAAGTGTTTATGGCAGCCAGAGAACATTTCGGTGTCCCTTCCTGTTGGACTAGGGATGGCTGGATATTTATTAAGACTCCCGACGGTGCTAAGCATAAAATTGAATGCATGGACGAGCTTCTGCCGCTTTGTCAAGGTAACCCGAAAATAACTACCTAAATTGCTAAATTACGGGTACAATTATCAGCACTGTTTGATGTTGCACTTTTGCACTTTGACCTTTGTATTATTATAGCTTCAAGTTACTATTTACCCTATATTTTATTTGTGTTAACTTAAATAATCTGTTTACTTTGTTCAATCACATTCACGTCACATAGAAGTCAAAGTTGTCACACTGACAATCGAATGTCAATCAGACAGTTGCGTTTCGTAGTTGCCACAGACATAACAGACTAAACACAAATCACAAATATTCCCTGTTCGCTCGCTCTACAATGATTATGAATCTTGCTATCCCGTTTTTTCATCCTTTGGAATAAGTTCACGGAAAATGACGTGCGCAATGTTTTGAACGTTCGACATATTGCTCGAGGGCCTATCGACCTGACGTTTTTTTTGAAACATCGGTGTAAATTTTATAATTTCCTAATAAAATTTAAATTAAACCATTTAAAAGATTGTAATTTTGTGTGTAATTTAGTGCACATTTATGTGAAAGCGCAAAGTATGGAAATACACCTGGATTATCCTTTCACCGGTAAGTAAACATTCGTGGTCGAGGCGATCCGAAATAAATTTTAGAAATTGTGACAAAAATATGCATCGAAATAATGTGAATTTGCATTAATTGAAATGCTTTACCTTAAAACAACATGCCATTAGAGATAGATTTGAAATGATTGGCAAATTGAGCAATATTTCGGTGTCTAAATAGGTACGAAAATATTTTGATGCTAACAGGGTCGGACTTAGTATTTATTGTATAGTATTTTATTACTCAAATCTTGTGAATAGCGGTCCACAACTTTATATGTATCAGGGTTCCATACCTAGATGACATTTTAATGTTCAGACATTATATGAAACAACGGATTAATCGCGTATTTACGTTTATTTACATAAATATTTGTTTTTCTAGGTTTCCTAAAGACCAGACATGGTTATGTCTGGGTTGCAAATTGGAAGTGCTGCGTTGTAAACATTTTGAAGAACAAGATAATAATTAGATGCAAGTCCCTTCTGTCCTGCTGCACCAGCATAATATAAATTTTTAATGAAAATAAAGAATATGCTGCTTGTTTAATATACATATTAATGTATCTATCCTTTTCATTATTATTATTTTTTTCATGACTATGTCCTCTAGAGGGCATCATATTAAATTTTAGAAGTCACATAGGCCAACCTGTGAACAATGAAGACGCTTTTAAGTATAAGTAAGTAGGTAGGTACCTACTTAGTTTAGAAGTTATGAGGCAACAAATAAACATTAATACCGGTCAACATTATAACCCTCCTTTTTGCTAAAGCAAGCACTGCCGATTCACGGTATGTAGGATCGAGAGATCGAAAAGACGGTGGTAGGTATCAGGGCATGGCTTTGATTCACTAGACACCTTCCTTTTATTATAATGTCAATATTAAAATATATAAGGACAAGCTTAAAAATATTGCATAGTCATCTGGAGCGAACAACAAGTCAGATTTGTTTGTGTTCGTTACGAGTAGAAAGTCGTAGTAAAATATAACTCATGATGGGCTGCCTTGTTCCGTCCCTGCATTTGCATTAGTGTGTGTGTTATAGAGATGTGTGACATTTTGTCTCATATTTAAACTCTAAATGTACTCTCTGCTTCTGTATAGAAAATTTTTTCTCTATGGTAGTTGCAATGTTTTTTTTTTTTTGTGGCTTTGATGGTTACTGGTTTTGGCTATTTAAAAGGAATCAATGTTAATGTTAAGTTTGCTTCCGTAACACTAACATAATTATGTTAGTGTATCGTTGAAATGCTGTTTTTATGAGCTTATTGTTGGTTACTTTCGCTGTTGGTACGGTGCGTGTTGTTGCTTACTGTAGTTGCCAGTTGTTAGTATTTACTGTAGCTATTGTAACCACGGTAGCGTTCTCCATACAGCATACACTGCAGACATAATATGCTACTGGAATATTTTCTAGCATATCGTTTTGTGTTAGTTTTTATATTTTAAGATTATTATTATTTTTTTATTATTATTTTTTTTTTTTAGAATTTGTACCTTTATTTTTGGTTTGTTAGTTTTAATATTATTATTTGTATGCTACCTAGGGATGATGTTTATAATGCCAGTAATGACTTGAACGACAGTGCTGACTTTTTCTCTCTCTCTTCAAATTCGCAGAGTTCAGACGATAGCTTTCACAGTGTAACACAGTCTCTTGATGTATCGCTGGAGTCTGCTTTTGTGGGGCTGGCGAAGAACTTTAATGCCGTGCATATTAATGCACAAAGTATTCCTGCACACCACGCCGACCTCCTTGCCACCTTTTCAAATAATCGTAACATTCACGCCATTCTTGTGTCCGAAACCTTTTTGAAACCCTGTCTACCTTCTAACTCTTACTCCCTCCCAGGATTCCTTCTAATCCGCAATGATAGGACGGGCAAGGGTGGAGGAGGTGTTGCCATCTACCTCAGGAGTCATTTGCCTTATAATATCCTTGATAAGTCCCCTTCAGACTATTCCAGTTCCTCAGAACACTTATTTATTGAGGTAATGTTTGGGCACTCGAAGCTGCTACTGGGTGTGTTCTACTGTCCTTCTCTGCATATTAATTATTTTTCCAAGTTAGATGAACTGTTGGAAAACTTGGTTCCCGTTGTCGACCATAGTATCATCATGGGAGATTTTAATACTTGTCTTGTAAACAATGATTATTTTCACTCGATTCGCTCAAAGAGACTCCGCTCTGTTATCGACTCCGCGAACCTTAACATACTCCCGCTTAGCACAACTCACCATTTTCCTAACTGCTCTCCATCATTGCTCGACCTTATCATTGTCTCCTCCACTGATCACGTAGCCAGCCACGGGCAATTTAATGCCGAGGCGTTTTCCTATCACGATCTCCTTTTCCTTTCCTACAAAATCCGTGTTCCTAAACCTAAACCGCGCGTAGTGATGCAGCGTAGCTTCGGTGGCATTGACGATGTTAAGTTTAAGTCAGATCTCAGCAGGGTCGATTGGGGTGCCGTTTACGGTGCAGCGACGGTTGACGAAAAGGTGGAGATCTTTAACTCGTTGCTGTTGCGGGTGTTTGACTTGCATGCTCCTCTTCGGCCGGTGAAGTTGAAACACTTGCCCGCTCCCTGGCTCACAGAAGAAATTAAAAGATTAATGTCTAAAAGGAATGCGGCTAAGGTGAAATTTCGTAATGACCCCACGAAGGAGAGGCATGACAGGTACAAGGAGCTTAGGAATCGCTGCAGCAGAATATGCAGAGATGCGCAACGTCAGCATATACATAAATCTGTGGAGAACGGTGATCCCGCCAAGGTGTGGTCCTTTCTAAATTCGCTAGGTATCGGTAAGACCAAATCCACTCCACCCGGTACCCTTGATCCTGAATCATTAAATTCCCATTTCACATCCTGTTCCCCAATCCCTCTCTCCGTCAAACGTGCTACTTTATCTTCTCTATTATCACCTATTGATCCTTCGTGTCCTTCTTTTTCCTTCTTGCCTGTCACTTTGCGGGAAGTTGAAAAAAATATTTTAGCTATAAATTCTAATGCTCAAGGTGTAGACGGTATTGGTCGTAGAATGATTGTCCTTAGCTTGGAGGTGACGCTTCCTATACTACATCATATTTTTAATGTATCCCTTAGTACCTCCACTTTTCCCAGCTGTTGGCGTAAAGCTGCAGTTATCCCTATTCCTAAAGTCAGTAACCCTTCCACCCCTTCACAGTATCGACCTATCTCCATTTTGCCTTTCCTTTCCAAAGTACTGGAACGCCTTGTTCACCATCAGCTTAGTGTGTTTGTCAACTCCGAAAACCTCCTCAGTCCCTTCCAATCTGGTTTCCGCCCTGGCCATAGCACAGCTACTGCTCTTACCAAGGTGTCTGATGATGTACGCCTTGCAATGTCCAATCAGCAACTCACTGTTGTAGCACTGCTAGACTTCAGTAATGCATTCAACACTGTGGATCACGACATCCTTCTCGCAATGTTGCGGTCACTGCATCTGTCGAACGATGTTGTTGAATGGTTTAGCAGCTATCTGCTTGGTCGTCAGCAGTGTATTCGTGCCGATGACAGAGTCTCAAGCTATGCTGACATCTGTGCGGGTGTTCCCCAGGGCGGTGTACTATCTCCTCTTCTTTTTTCCATATTCATTAACTTCCTTACTCCCCTCCTCTGTTGTTCTTACCATCTATATGCTGACGACATTCAAATTTACACCCACGCTCCTGCCGATGAGCTGGACACCGCAATTGCAGCGCTAAATGGGGATCTAAAAACTATCCTCGAGTGGAGTTTGGCTCATGGACTGGCTGTTAACCCTGACAAGTCGCAGGTTATTATAATTGGTGGGTCTAAGCAGGTGGGTCGACCTGTTTATGGTAGTCTTCCGCCCGTTATTTTCAATGGCGTAGTGCTCCCCTATAGTAGCGTGGTCAGGAATTTGGGGGTATTCTTTGACACAACACTGTCTTGGTCCCATCACGTTGCTCAACTAAGTAGACGAATTTTCGCTGCAGTTTCTGCCCTTAAAAGGTGGAAAAATCTACTTCCGGTCAGGACCAAGGTTGAGCTTGCTCAAGCCCTCCTCCACCCTATACTAGACTACGCAGACGTCTGCTTCCTTGACCTCAATGAGGATCTCCTTAATAAACTTGAGCGTCTGCAGAACATCGGTATACGGTTTATTTATGGGCTGCGCAAGTTCGACCACGTCTCTGATTTTCGTAAGAAGCTGCAGTGGCTTCCGATTAGGCTGCGGCGGGACGAGCATGTGTTGGTGCTGCTGTATAAAATACTGTTCGATCCCCGTTCTCCCAAATACCTTAGAGATGGTTTCAGATTCCAGAGTGCTGACCTAGTCCGGGATCTTCGATCGGCGCTCGATAATACTCTGAGGCCTCCGTTTACACGATCTGGCTATTTTAAAGAGTCCTTTACTGTGAAAGCTACCGTCTTGTGGAATCAGTTACCTAAAGAGATTCGACACTCCAAGTCACTGAGCTCATTTAAGGCAAAGCTGCGCACGCATCTTCTCTTGCCTGGCATGTGAATATCTATGTCCTTAATTGGTAATATATTATTTAGTTTATGTAGGTGTAGTGGTTATATGTATTATTAGTTTTGTTATATGTGTATATTTCTACTTTGTATTAAGTGTAAATTCCCTAGTATAAGTTCATGTTGTTGACTTGCCTGTGTATCAAGCGGTTCTTAAGACAAAGGTTGCCTGGTAGAGATCGCTTGCAGCGATAAGGCCGCCTTTGCCCACAACTAGTTATGGTTTTTGTCGGAACTCTTTAATGTAGTGTTTCTTGTGTGAGCAATAAAGAATTTATCTATCTATCTATCTATCTATCTAGATGACGTAATATGTTTTGGCAGAACTTTAGATATGCATAACCGGAATCTCATGGACTTACTGACAAGACTACGACAGATCAATTTAAAATTAAACCCCAGTAAGTGCGAATTTAAAAAAAAGAGTTGCTATATTTAGGTCACGTTGTGTCAGCCGAAGGAATACCGCCGGATCCTGAAAAAAGTATTAGAAAACTACCCAGCGCCCACAACCCCTGACGAAGTAAAGCGATTTGTTGCGTTCTCAAATTACTACAGAAAATTTATCCCTAACTTTGCAGAGATAACAATACCATTAAATAAATTATGTAGGAAAAATACGCCATTCGAATGGGATAAACACTGCCAAAATTCATTCTTACAATTAAAAAATGCATTAATCACGCCTCCAATCTTACAGTACCCTAATTTGGAAGACGACAACACATTTATTCTTCAAACAGACGCATCAGGCTTTGCAATTGGATCCGTCCTGTGCAACAAAGATCGACGACCTGTAGCGTATGCAAGTCGTTCGCTAAATAAGGCTGAGCAAAACTATCCCACTGTAGAAAAAGAGTTGTTGTCTATCGTTTGGTCAGTCAAATATTTTAGGCCTTATTTATATGGGAAAAAATTTATAATGGGTGATTCGTAGAAATGCTAAAAACCCCAAAGAATTATACGGAACTTGTAATTATGGATCAATACGGATGGGAAAATATAGAAAACAAAGTGAGTGAGTGAGTATTTAGGGTACGTCCCAACCAAGTCAATGATATGTATCAAACCAACTACTCGATCATGCTGTACACGAGTTGTCTTCGTGAGAGAGTTGAGTTTGTTATGTGAAAAAATTAATATAAAAATGGTATACGTAATAAAAAATTAAAATAATATAGATTTTATTAAAGAGTTAACGCAATTTATAAGCGAATTATCCAAGTGGAACGGATCACAAATACGTATAGTAAAGGGATTAAAAAGAATACACGATAATGACTTAAAACGTGTGATATTGAATGATTGCCACATGTTGCTCACCAGTGGACATGGTGAACTATAGTATTAGTGATAAACAATATTCGACGAAAATACTTTTGGCCTGGTCTGGAAAAAGACGTAAGTGAATTTGTCAAAAAGTGTGACAAATGCCTGTACAAAACAACTAAGTGCCGTTTTGTATGGACGTAGTATATAGTTCCACAAAATCTCACTAGATGTCTCTGCAGGTAAAATAGATCGCGGTATTAAAATGTTTTGCCGTTTCTTATAAGGTGTTCAATGTTTCGATTAAATGTGAGCGCACCCCGTCCCCACGGGGTGTCGCATCCGATGAAACCTGAAAGGCCCTTCCGGCTACAGGTGCTCCCAGGGGGTGTTTAGCACGTATGCGCCTAGGTCTTTTTTTTGGCGAGTCGTGCATAACCAGCTGGCCGGCCGGCTGGTACTCATGAGAGTTCACCTGCTCCCTCCCAACCGCTATACCGGAGGGTGCCCATTTCCTTTGCGTTGGGCGCAAAAAAAAAACGATTAAATGAGAGATATACGAGAGAGTTTCGAGAAGTACTTGTATGGTGTTTTAATTATTGCCGCGACATTTTGGTGCTGAAACCAGGGAATTTTTCAAATAAAGAGTTAGTGTGCGCGTGAGTAGAAAATAATTCTAAGTGTGTGGAATGCGGGACTTGGACTGCGGTGCGGTGAGTTACAGTGAAATCTACTAAGTGTATGGAATGCGGAATATTGACTGTAAGTAAAGTGAATTTAAAGATAGGTTCTGACGCTAAACGAAAACACTTATAATAATTTCATGGAAGTGATTTTGAGACTTAGAATAAATTCAAGTGGTTTTAAACATAGTCTGTGGCGTGTTTTGTGGACTTATAAAATTTACTCTTGTCAAGACTTAGAAATAATTCGAAGCAATATTAACATAGACTGTGGAGTATTTTTGGACTTAGAAAATACCAAAACATTTTGGCCATTGGACTTTGGTTTAGAACAATTGTGCAATTTTGCAATCAGTTTCTTGCAAGTGATTTGAATATAAATAAACTTCATCATGGCAATGGAACTTATACAAAAACAAGAGGATATTTTAGAGCGCATAAATATATCCTATCGAAACTATAAAAAGTCACCGCATGATAGATTATCACCTTCGTATATTGAAGCACGAAAGGAGAATTTAGAGAGATTGTGCAATGCATTTATGGAGAATCACTATAAACTCGCTGGTTTAATTAAGAAGGATGAGAAGGATAAGTTATCGTATTTTTGGGAAGATGTGTTTTCTACTGTAGAAGATATATATTTACAGTTTAAAACAAAATTGAAAAACGATTTACTAACCCATAGCCAGGCTACCACTGTATCGCCTTCGTCGCTCGTTACGCAGCAGTCATCGAGTTGTGAGGTGAAGCTACCTCAAATACAATTGCCAAAATTTACTGGACAATATGAAGAGTGGCAAACATTTAACGATATGTTTATTTTCTTAATCCATAATAATCATAATTTAAGTGAGGTGCAAAAGCTACACTACTTGAAAAGTAGTCTGTCGGGTGAGCCTGAAAAACTTATCAGAAATTTTGCTACTACTGAGTCAAACTTTAGTGAGGCTTGGGCTCAATTGACGCGACGATACAATAATAAACGGTACAATATGAATGAAATTATGAAACGTTTATTTTCACAACGGAACCTAACGAATGAGTCTGCAAATTCTATTAAGCAAATACTTGATACAACTTCGGCTTGCTTAAATTCTTTGAACAACTTGGGTATTGATACAAAGGGTTGGGATCCAATTATAAATTATCTAATCATATCAAAATTGGACAATGAGACTAGAAAACAGTGGGAGTTAAATCAATCACAATTGAATGACTTACCTACGTGGAGTGCACTCATGATGTTCCTCGAGGCGAGATTCCGCACCCTAGAGATGATAGAAACACCGAAATACCCGACCACCACTAAGCCAGTTATTAAGCCAAAGTCATATCATTCAGGTGTAAACGACGAGAAAAAACCATTAGCAAATGTTTCATGTACGTGTTGTAATGGAAAACATTTACTTTTTCAATGTAAAAGAGAGAGAAATGAGTTTGTGAAATCAAACAGGTTATGTTTCAATTGCCTTTCATCATCACATGCAGTAAAACAATGTAATAATGCTAAGAGCTGTTATTAATGTGGCAAAAGACACCATACGTTACTTCATTACGAGAGAGAGATCTGAGTCACGATTCAAGCAACCTGAAATCTACTGCAACGGAGAGACGCGAGTTTACAGTACAGAGTCAGCAACAAGAGGCAAAACTGGTAGCACATTATGCAACAAAGAGTAACGCGAGTGATATGTTGTTGGCCACTGTTTTGGTCAAGATCAAATCTGCAAATGGCTACACACAGGTCGTGAGAGCACTTGTAGACCAAGGTTCTGAAGCTTCCTTTATCACTGAGAGAACAACACAATACTTACGTCTTAAGAGAGTGCCTATCAGCGGCGTAGTATCTGGAGTTGGTGAAGGTCAAACTAAAACGAAGAACATGGTTACATTTAAAATAGAGTCTATACATAATTCTGAGTATTCTACAGAGGTTAAAGCATATGTGTTGAGTAAACTTACGTCATTCCTTCCTTCACGGAAGACTGAAATTAAAGATTGGTCTGTATTAAATACTTTACCTTTAGCTGATCCTAAGTACGGCTTACCTGGAAAAATTGATATTATACTAGGAGTAGATGTTTATAGTGACATTATCTTACCTGGTCTTATTAAACATCCCTGTATGACGGGAGCTATCGCCCAGAACACCGCCCTTGGCTGGATACTATCTGGAAGGGTCCAAAGCAGTCAATCTTCAAACCCACGCCTGGTAACCTTACACCTTCAAGTCAAGGAGGATAAACTTCTTGAGCAATTTTGGGAAATAGAACGAGAACCGGAGTGCTGAGATGTGAAGAAATTTACGATGAAACTACAATGAGAAGTTCAAACGGACGCTATATAGTACGCTTACATTTGAAAAGTGCTAGTCCTGAGTGCCTGAAAGGGAAATCTAATGAAATAGACTTACGGAGATTTAAACTACTAGAGAAGAGACTACTGAGAAATAAAGAGATCTATCAAGATTACAAGCAAGTAATAGATGATTACATCGAGCAAAATCATTTAGAGCAAATCACAGATGAGAAAGAGATTAATAATCCGAATGTTGTATACCTTCCTCACCATGCTGTTTTCCGCGAGGATAAGGAAACCACGAAAACTAGGGTTGTCTTCGACGCGTCATGCAAGGGAGTTAATAATGTCTCTCTGAACGACTATTTACTTGTTGGACCTAAAATTCAGCAAGACTTACGACATATCCTAATGAGATGGAGACGCCATGAAATCGGTATTATTGGTGATTTAGTTCAAATGTATAGGCAAGTCCTTGTCAACAACCTAGATACCGATTTTTAGATAATCTTATGGAGACCAAACTATAATGATCCCATACAACATTATAGAATGCTGAGATTAACATTCGGTACGGCGTGTGCACCCTACCTAGCCGTTAAGACGCTTCAACAAGTAGCGAGAGACGAACAGCATAAATATCCCTTAGCAGCTGACATAACGTTAAACGATTTTTACATGGATGACCTGCTTACCGATTGCCAAACGGAGGAAGAAGCTAAGGAAATAGTTCAACAAATGACAGAGTTATTGAAAGCCGGAGGTTTCACATTACAAAAGTGGTGCAGCAACAATAAAAATCTGTTAACATATATAGAGCAAAAGAGTACGAGATCAAATAATGAAGTGAAAATTAAGGCGAACGAAACAGTTAAAATTTTGGCGAACTAAACAGTTAAAATTTTAGGTGTTTGCTGAAACAAAAATACTGATAATTTCGATTATTCCGTTCAGGTCCGAGAAACGACCGACGACTCTATTTCCAAGAGAAAAGTATTATCTGATATAGCAAGACTGTACGACCCCATGGGTTGGCTCGCACCTATAATTAAAAATGCGAAGATATTTATACAAACGTTGCGGCAGTCTGGATTGAGTTGGGGTGAAAATCTCACCCCCGACTTGTTAGTCGAATGGATTAAGTTCAGAAATGAGCTGAACAAGCTTGAAACTGTTTCTATACCGAGGTGGCTAAACTGCAAAAGGGAAGATTATTTAGAGCTTCACGCTTTTGCAGATGCATCCGAGGCGGCGTATGCGGCTGCTATTTATCTAAAAGTAAGAAATAAGAATGGACAAAAGTGTGTGAATTTAATAACTGCTAAAACCAAGGTTTCGCATGTAGAAAAGAAGATTTCAATACCGAGACTCGAGTTGTGTGCTACTCTACTGGGTACTAAATTATTTACTGAAGTTGCTCAAGTTATGCAGATAGAAAAATAAAATTTGTTTGCATGGACAGACTCTACTATTGTTTTAGTATGGCTGCGAGGAGAACCAAGTCGATGGAACACTTTCGCGTGTAATCGTGTATCAGAGATATTGACAATTTTAAATCGTGAACAGTGGGGCCACGTTAGAACACATTAAAATCCTGCGGACTGCACCTCGCGTGGTATTTCAACATCTGAATTGTCGAACCATGATCTTTGGTGGCAAGGACCTGAGTGGCTGCTGAAGAATGACACATACAATACTACTACTACAACTATTGAGTTTGAGACAAAAGAAGAGAAGATACCGTTGAAAGTTTTAGCAGCGATAATAGAGAAAGAAGACTTCATATGGCTAAGATTTTCGTCATTACAAAGAGCATTGAGAGTTCTGTCGTACTGCGAGAAATTCTTGAATCTGAAGAAACCTGAAAATAAAAGAGACATACATACATACATACATAAAGCTCACGCCTGTGTACCACAGGTGGGGTAGGCAGAGACTATGGACTGCCACTTTGCTCTGTCCTGACACAACTCCCTAGCCTCGCATATATCCACAACTCTTTTCATACATCTCCTTTTATTCTTACCACTTCGGACCCCAGCTTTTTTGAGAACATTACTGATCTGATCAGTGAATGTTTTCCTGGGTCGTCCCCTTAAGGGCTGGTTTTCCAGATTCGCGCTATATATCTCTTTTGTCAATCGTCTATCATCCATTCGCTCTACATGCCCGAACCATCTTAACATCCCTCTTTCTATTTTTGATACTACATCATCTTTCATGTCACTCCTTTCACGGATCACTATATTTTTCACTCTATCACTCAATTTTACTCCACATACTTTCCTTAGGGACCTCATTTCAACCGCATTTATTCTACTTTCATTCCTCTTCTGCATTCCAAAAGAGACACATTAAATAAATATATTACAATAAAAGATATAAACGATACATTACTTACCAGTATAAGAGAAACTCAGCGATTCCACTTTAAGGCTGAAATACAACAATTGATGACAAATGGAGTGATCACAAAAAAGAGCCAACTTCATTCTCTTAACCCTATTCTTACCGAGAATGGGATTTTAAGAGTAGGTGGTCGACTTCAACGTGCTCAATTAGAGTTTGGTACAAAGCATCCAATTATCTTGCCTTGTGAGAGTCATCTCACTAAGTTGATAGTTGAGGAGGCACATTTGAAAACACTTCATGGTGGGCCCCAATTAATGTTGAACTTATTGAGATCCAAATACTGGATTATACGAGCGAGAGAGCTAACAAAGAAATGCTATAGGCAATGTGTGACTTGCACCAGATACTCACGTCAAATGAAAATTCAATTAATGGGCGAACTGCCAGAGGACAGAGTCAAGCCAGCTCGTCCATTCGAAGATTCTGGAGTAGACTTTACGGGTCATATTAATATTAGATTTTCACCAGGTAGAGGGTCAAAATCTTACAAAGGTTATATCTGCCTTTTTATTTGTATGTCCACGAAAGCTATTCACCTTGAGGCAGTGTCAGATTTCTCATCGCAAGGATTCATTGCTGCTTTTAGAAGATTTGTGTCGAGAAGAGGCCATTGTAGAGACTTGTATAGCGACAATGGAACGAATGTTGTCGGTGCAAGTAAAGAGCTTAGTGAGATGTTTAATAGAGCCACATCTCAGTTACCAGATGAATTGAGCCATTTACTGGTGAATGAGGGTACAAATTGGCACTTCATTCCCCCACTGGCTCCTAATTTTGGAGGACTGTTGGAGGCCGGAGTTCGCTCTACTAAGACACATTTAAAGAAAGTCATCGGAGATTCACTCTTACTTTCGACGAGCTGTCGACAGTGCGGACACAGATAGAGGCATGCCTGAACTCGCGTCCCCTATCTTACATTGGCGACAATCCAAATGATCCATTACCTTTAACGCCAGGACACTTGCTTGTGGGTGAACCCCTAATTGTTATACCCGACGAAGACCTTACAAATATTAATGTTACTGGATTGCAGAGATGGAAACATACACAGAAACTGGTTAGTGAGTTTTGGAGGAAATGGTCTAATGAATACCTTGTTACTTTAAATCGAAGACAGAAGTGGACAACGAAGAAAAGTGAGCCAGAGATTGATGACATCGTGCTAGTAAGAGACCAAAATATTCCACCCGCTAAGTGGTTACTAGGACGAATTGTAGCCAAACATCCTGGTAGAGATAATCTCACTAGAGTAGTTACGATTAAAACTAAAAATGGTTTATCTAAAAGACCATGTAATAAATTGTTTTTTACCTAAATCTAATTAAGAGTTATTGTTTGCACTTACATAGGTTGAGCACTAAAACTGACATGTTTTTAAAAATTTGTGTATTTTTAAATAGTTAGGAGTGAAATAGTTAGGAGATGCCTTTTTTTTTCTATTTCTGTTGACATTCTTGTCACGATCTATCTGATTGTACAATTTTATTGTTGTCTAGTATTAGTTTGTATTAAGTTTAGTGTTGCATAGCTAATTGTTACAGAGCCATCAATTTGTAGAGTATACTGTAGGAGATACATATATGATTTGTCAATAGTAATATATTTTTCTTTTGTTTTGTTAAAGAACTAGGTTCTTTGGGTGGTGGCATGTACAAAACAACTAAGTGCCGTTTTGTATGGACGTAGTATATAAATCCACAAAATCTCACTAGATGTCTCTGCAGGTAAAATAGATCGCGGTATTAAAATGTTTTTGCCGTTTCTCATAAGGTGTTCAATGTTTCGATTAAATGAGAGAAATACGAGAGAGTTTCGAGAAGTACTTGTATGGTGTTTTAATTATTGCCGCGACAATGCCAAAAGCAAAAATATTGCAAAAATATATAAAGGAACCGATGGTACTGACAAATGTTGGAAAATGTGCTTTTGATAGGAAATATTTAGATTTAGTAGGCCCGTTTTTAAGAGATAATACTAGTTATACGTATATTTTAACGCTGCAATGCGATCTGACCAAATACGTCGAAGCCTACCCGCTTCGAAATAAAGAAACTCAGTCAGTCTCATCAGCATTAGTTAATAACTTTATATTACGTTATGGGATTCCTAGCGAAATTATCACAGATAGAGGGACTGGATTTGTTTAAAAAACTATGCAAGACGTATGCAATTTATTAAAAATTAAGAAACTGACTTCCACAGCTTTTCATCACCAAACAATAGGAACACTAGAAAATACCCATTAACATTCAATAGCTTATTTGAGAATACAAACACAAAACCAACCGCAAAATTGGAGCTCATGGTTACCCTACTTGTGCTTTTCGTATAATACTACTGTGCACACTGAAACCAAATACACGCCATACGAGTTAGTATTTGGTAAAATATGTAACATACCAAGTAACTTACAGAATACAGTAGATCCTTTGTACAACATTTACGGTTACCCTTTAGAACTTAAGTTTAAATTCAAAAATCACAGCAGGATGCAAAGAATAATTTAAAATTAAGTAAAATGTTGCGAAAACAAAAATATGATGAAAGTGCAAGTCCGATTGTTTACACGCCAGGGAGTCAAATATTACTAAGAAATGATACACCTACAAATAAATTAGATCCCTTATATTTATAGTAATAAAAGATATGGAACCCAATGTAAGTAATTCTTAATATCTTATAAAGGAAAGGAACTATTAGTTCATAAGAATAGGACTAAAATGTTCATAGAATAACAACAATATTTATATACCTTTAATCGTTAATTGTATTGTAAAAAATAAAAATAAAGTACAATTTCTTTTCATTTTTTAAAATTGCCGTGGGCGTGTGGTGTGTAATAAATAGGCATAGGATTTAGAGATAATATAAGCTGTGTACCTTATGATTATGATTCATTATTAAACATGGTGTAGACCTAATCGGACTATCTTTTATTCTACCGGTCCCGTCTCTACAAGGTAGATAGATCCTGTTGCCATTTAACTGCGTTTTGAGATAAGAACTCTAACGATAAGAGAAATAGCAAAAAAAAATAAAAATTTTGAAACCCTTTTTAAATTGAATGGCTAAGCACCCTCTTAGCCATTCAATTTAGAAAGGAATTTTGAAACGATAAATTTTCTATGGTGGTTGGAAATTAATCTGAACACAAATATTTCTTAATTTACTTGTCATGTGTGTGAATATTCGAGCTTGCATATTCACACTTCAGGACTGCACAAGTACGATTTAGCCTGCGTAACTAATTTCTGCCTCCTAGGAGTTCGGCACGTACCCCAGAGGTTTTGATGAGAAGTCAGTGACTCATTATCGAAATCGACGTATTGTACTCGTAAGTGCAAATAAAATCCAAAATGTCAAAGCTGGACAAATTGAACTGCTTTCATATTATTAATCAGCTACGTACATCTTAAATATGAGCTTTTTGGCATTATCTAGACCGAACATATATAAATTCGACGGTTCGAAAATTCGTCGAAACGCTTCGAGATAAGGTAGGTAATGCCCCCTTCTTTTTGCTCGGCTTGGCGGTGGCACTTTCCAGCCCTGAGATTAATCGTTAATTTTGATTATTTCAAATGTAACGCCTTGTTTGGGTTACTCATCAAAACTGAGGCCAAATTGTTAACGGTAGGAAAATGTAACTAATATTTATAAGTAGGGTTCAAATATAACTTAGTTTGTGGTGATTTTGGTGTATGTGTGGTATTTATAAACCATACAAACATGTAAGACAGTGAAAAAGCTACTAATACTCGGAAAGGTGGTGATTCCATTATATTGTTTTACTGTACGCACAAAGTATTGCAATACTGTCTATTAATTAATATAATTAAATTACGCTTGATGTTCGATGCATAAAATGAACCTATGGTACATACAAATTGTATTAGGTCTATAAACATGAAATTACCGTTTTAGACATAGACATAGACAGCACTTTATTCGGTTCCACATTACATCCTTAGCCTAAGGTGTGTACAGTAAATTATTCATCATCATCATCATCACAGCCCGTAACAGTCCACTGCAGGACTTAGGACCTCTCCCACGAAAGGGGAGGTTATTGCCATAATCTCCACGCTTGACAGGTGGGTTGGAGATCGCAGTGTTTAAATATAATAATGGAAAATGCTGCTGCCCATTTTCCAGACTACGGAGACTCTTGATCTTTTGCCTCGAAAACATTAGTCGCCTTGTACGACACCCATGAATGTAACGGGTTTGTGCTATTCTACTCTGCCGGACACCACACGGCCACAGTAAATTATTATTACGAACAAATTAAAATTAAGTAAGACCAGCCAGTGATGTAACGGAAACCGAAATGGACGTGTCTCAGCATAATGCTGTGAGGGCTCATGCCTGTCATAACGCTAGTTTTCAGTAAAGCACATGCATCCCATGCGCGTTACGCGAACGGCTAAAGAAATATACAATCAATAATGCAAATTTTAATTATTATTTCAAAAAGATACATATTATAATAACACTAATAAATAAATATCTACATACTTGATATAATAAATAAATATCTTCTTCACAGCCCATAACAGTCCACTACAGGACTTAGGGCCTCTCCCACGAAAAGGGAGGTTATTGCCATAATCTCCACGCTTTCCAGGCGGGTTGGAGATTGCAGTTTTTTATAAATATAATAATGGAAAATGCTGCTTCCCATTTTCCAGCATACGGAGACTAGATATTTTGTCTCGAAAACATTAGTCGCCTTGTACGACACCCACAAGTGTAAGGGGTTGGTGCTATTCTACTCTGCCGGACACCACACGGCTAATAAATAAATATACTACATTGATATTGAAAATAGAAACTACCTTTGCAGTACTCCACCAAAGTAGTTCTAGCCTACATATTTAGGTAAAACGCGAGTTCCCGGAGCGACTGTTTTCTGATATTCCAGGAGCAGGTTCCGAAGTTTAACATTAAAAGATCGTTTGAACGTCAAGTCCCGAAGAGGTGGTGGAATATCATTCCAGCACTTTGTGGCAGTATAAATTTGTATTCAGAAAATGACTGAAATTGTAATTTTCACATAACAAACTTTTCAATTTCGTGAAAACGGCTTATCCGAATACAAATACTTTGTAGGTATAATGAGACCACATTAAATCGTTTATAAATGCCAATGTCATAAAATATATCTGACTATGGAGGACAAAGTTGACGGTAAATTAAATGGGGTTTATTCTATGTATTTTTAAAGACATGTACAAACTTTACAACATACTCTATTTTCGAAATAAATGACTAATTATCAATGTCGCGTAATGGAACATAAAAATAATGTAAGCAAATATATTTGGCAAAAAAGAAACGGTCCTTTCTCAAGTGACAGGCAGTTTTAAAAATGGTACTCAAAACAAATGGTGCGGAGGGACACAAAGGTCCTCGGACCTATAAAAGAGCCTACGCCGGCGACTCCCATCACAGACCCTACCCGCCTGGCTCGACAAGTGGGGAATGTCGATGAATGTCGCGAAGACGCAGGCCATGATCGTCGGGCGAAGGAAGAACATCGCCGAGCTGCCCCCTCCACTGAAACTCCAAGGACAAGACATCCCGTAGTCGCGCAGGGTGAAACACCTGGGCCTCACCATCGACTAGGGCCTCACTATGCGCAGACGGTCGACGGTCGTCGTGCGCTCCGCACGTGCGAGACGAAGTATGTCTGTCTGTCTCCCATCACAGTATACCGTAGCACTCGGCTGCGTTCACGATAAACGATTCCTTGCGGTTTTTATATCATTACGACTTTTTCCTCTTTTTCGCTATATATTATATTTAAAAATCGTGCAGGCAGGAGACAGCGATCCCGAAAGATTCGAAGAAGACAATACGAACTCGATCCAAACTCGAGATTATGTCCGTAGGAAAATGTCATTAAAGCTTTAAAAGCACAAAGGTTCTGGATCTAAATCGTACCAGAATTCGGCGGCAAACCTAGACGTAGACTTAGTTAGAGCGCCTAGGTCATCAAAGATAAAGTCGGGATTCGTGCGCCAACTCATTCTCTTAGAGTGTATTCAATGTCACATCCGAAACTGCGTCCCAGGTTAGTTTCTATAGTTTTTTATTTAGTGAGGGTGAATACTGATGACATGTAACTTGGTAATCTTTTTCTTGTAAATTTGTGTTTTAATCACCTTTCACACTTACATTGAAATCTCGTAAGAGCCCTAATAAATACACTTAACTACCACAAAAGTAATGACAATATAACTTACGCTTTCGAAACTAGAAACAAAGATAAATCCAAAACAAACCAATTCAGTGACACTAAGGAGATAAAGAAATAGATAGAGAGCGAAAGAAACGTAACAAAGCTAAAAAAAACAAAAAAAAAAAACACTAATTAATTAAACAAATCACACGCGAGTTGTTATGAATGTTTTCGTGGAAGTTTATAAAAGCCTCGGGTTTCTTAGTTAAGGAAATTAATAAGATGATGTTTACGCGACGCGCCCTCGAAACTGATTATGTTTTAAATTATCGCTGTTACTATCACATACCTATTTTAAATCTACTAGTCGTCCCGCGATCATGATGAATGCAACTTTCTCGCAATATCGGGCTACTCGTAAACAAATTAAGCAGTAGGAAACCCGGTACATACTTTTAAAATGTTTAATTATCTAATTCTCAGGTTCAGGTGCCACCTCCAGGAAAACAGAAGACGAAGCGGAAATTGACTGACATCCCACAAAGGCGCCCCGGCCGGCCGAGAGGCAAAGACCGCGTTCCGCTGACCGAGGTATAACCGAACTATGACTTATGAAAGGACTGCGATTATAATATTCTATTACAAGATTATAAAGATAGCGACTAGCGATGTGCCAACTCAGAAAAAATACTTTTATTTTAACCAATTTAATGACTGAGCTTCGCCACAATATTTAAAATTCGCTAACAAAATATGTTGCTATTAGCGACAATGGTAACTAATAACTTTGGTCGTCATCGTCACAGAACCAGAAACGTCAGCGTAACGCCGAGTTAGAGTGGAGGCGGCGGGAGGAGCTTAAGGAGCACCGCCACGACCTTGCCGACGCTATTGACCTCGGCCAGGACGCAGAAGCTGTAAGTTATCCTACCATGAACTTTTAATTAAAATAATATCCAATTTGGAAAAATGTTAATTTTTACACAAAGAGCGCTATTCGAGTGCCAATCGGTAAGATAATACTTAACGCAAACCGAGAACCATTATTTGTTTCAGATATATCACACTATTCATATATTTTTACAGATGTCTGAAGCCTAAATTTATACGGCAGCGTTGTCCTTTTTAAAGAAAAACGCCGAGGCGTCTCAGAATATGTGGAAGCGGCGGGGCGCGCAGTTCAAAACCAACACAAACGCCGTAAGACATATTCACTGTTCTACCTCAATCATATATTTATTATTATTACATAGCATAGAACAAAGCCGCTTACTTATTTAATCTACGCAACGGATTTTAATATGATTTTCACTGTCATTTAGAGAATTTCTTTGAGTTTTTTTTTATAATAGCTAACATACGCATTATAGTGGAGTAACCTCGAGGAAACCCGGGTGAATCCGAGGCGGGTAACGACTCGCGTAGCGTACACCTTGAGCAAAGAAAAATATGTATTTTATTAAGAGTCCCACAATTCTCAATAAATGTTAATTGATAAATCTTCTAGCTAGTTTAATACAACAATAGTTAAATAAATATTTACAATTAGAAATAAAATTAAACACTAATACTAAAATATTATTTATTAAAAAAATCATCCACATCGTTGTCCCGCGGAATGGTGCCCAGAAAGCTAGCTGCGTTGCCTCGTTGGATAGCAATACTTATCCTCTGTCCGAGGAACGAGCCAGCTCTCCGGTCACCTGTGGTGTCGATAAGCTTTTTGCTTAAAACTTTAAAAAGCTTTAAAGCATCAGGGCCCCACGGTCCCAACGTCTCAACCCCAAACGGCTGAAATATGAAGTCCTGGGCTAGGCTTTCATATTTCCGCCGTTTAAGGTCCTCAGCAGCAGAGGCCGCAGCTCCAGCGCTGCGGGCGGTAGAGGTTACATGGGACGGCGCCAGAGTGTCCACGCAAGTAGCGTCCCAAACCAGCGCCCTCCCACGTTTCCAAGCAATGAGCGTCATGCCGTCAGGCCTCTTGCCATCGTCACGTACGGTACCATTCTGCTCTAATACGGCCGGTACGTTGACGGTGACAAGCGCCCTTCGGATGACGTCATTTATTGCCGCGTGCCTGGAGATTCGGCCTGTGCTACGACTACATGACAGACCGTGGTGCCCCAGCGAATCCACATATGCACCACAGGGACACCAATGTGGATGAACGAGGTTAACCCCCAACCTCAAACCCAAACAAATAGATAACGACAAGTTATCTAAAACGGTGCCGATATTCAGGGAAGGGACAGCTTGAAGCCAGAATCCTGACTCCCGCTTAGAAACGGCTAAGAGACGAGCACGTTCCGAAACACTAGCCGAAGAATCTATTAAATCTTTTTGGATTTTTTTACAAAGTGACTCCCAGTGGATCCCAAAGCCGTTGGTGAATCGGAGACTCTGGGGGAGTCTCACTCGGACATAAGCTCTCCCAGGCTTGTTTAGCATCTGCGCAGCATGGGCTTTGGATAAAATTATGCTGTGGTCCCAAAATTTTTGATATCAGGTTTTCAGTGCTGTGCACAGATGATAAAAAAGCCGGGAGAGAAACATTAGAAATTTTACGTACCCTGATACCGCCTAGACCAGGGATCCCCAAACTATTTTGGATAAGTGATCCCTTTTCCAAAATGAACTGTTACCTTAGACCCCTATGGCCAAATTACCTACTTTTAAGATCAACCCCCTTATTCATAATGGTCCGCTAACTTAAAACAGCTGCTACAGAATGTTATTTTTCATTCTGACTTAGGTCAATAGTAGAAGACAGAGTGAGAATTAGCAATGCTTTAAGTTAGCAGACGATTATAAATAAGGGGGCCTATCTTTTAGTTTTTTCCTATAGATACAAAATACCTAGGTACTAAGGTACCAATTGGAAAGCTTTGCACTTGGTTAAGTGAGTAAAGTTGACTTCATTTTCTCATCAAAATTTAACAAAATAAAAAGACATACAATTCAGTAAATACTCGTATCAAGTTTAATTTATAATGATTATTACAAATTAAGTACTTAAAGAATCTTAAGTAGGTAGGAAATTATATTTAAAAAAGTATTAATTCGCAAAGAGAAAATAAATCATTCAGTGTGATGGATGAACCTGGTGACTATCTACCTATCTAGCTACATCCGGTTCAATATTGGTGAGTTGCAGCCTTAAATCTCCACGTTCGTTGATTTTCAAACGGTTTCTTTGTTTCGTCAAAATGTTTGTTACCACACTGAATCTTTTTTCAACTAGGTATGATGATGGAAAAGCGATAAGGTATTTTTCAGCAATGTTCCACAATTTAGAATACTGTGTTTCAATGTTGCGTTGCAACCAGAACTTCTGATAGCCTTGGTTGAACTTCTGCTTAAGCTCTTCATCTGTGCTGATGGTAATCAACTCTTCTTGCATTATCACATTGGCTTCTTTTATGGCTGTGGTATTGTACAGATTTATTATCCATTAAGGAATTTGTAAATTTAAAAGATCCTCTTTCCTCTCCGTAAAATCCTTGTGTAATGCGTCCAAGTGAGTGACATATAATAAAATGTTAGCATCTTGAAGCAATTTTGGTAATTTTGACAAATGCGGAAACTGCGAATATTCTTTTCTGCCTTAATTTAGTTTATAAAGGATAAGTTTACCCACGAAGGCCGATATTATTGATTTTGTTTTAATCAAGTTAAGATCATCACCCTGCAGTTGCAAATTAACTTTGTTGAACATTCCAAAGATATCAGTCAAGTAATAAATATGTGTTTTACAATTTTTCAGATTTTTTTTCAAATTCGGATCTTTTTCTTGTAAAAACTCCAACACAGATTCAAAAATGGCTGCAAATCTTTCTAAGCAAGAGCCTCTTGATAGCCAGCGAACTTCAGTGTGCAGAAGTAATCGAGTAAAGACTTTGTCGTTTTCCTCACATAGTTGAGCAAATAACCGAGAGTTCAAAGAATTGCTTCGAATCATGTTGATAGCATTTATTACACTTATGCAATCTAGGACTCAGCTTTTTTGCTACTAAATGCCTGTGAATCACGCAGTGAATGACCAGTACATCAGGCAGTTGTCGCTTTAAGTGAGCTATAAAACCACGATGACGACCAACCATAGACGGTGCACCATCAGTCGCAACAGAAACAATGTTCTTCCATGGAATAGCTTTGTCAGTAAAAAAATGTTCCACGGCCTGAAAAATCGATTCTCCTCTAGTATCAGTCTCTAAATATGTAGCAAAAAGCAGTTCTTGGCACATATTTTCATCTTTGATAAATCGAACATATCCTAACAACAGAGCTTCATTGCCGGGTAATGTAGACTCGTCCAACTGGAGAGAGAATCTGTTGGTCTGTAAGAACTTGCATAAAATGTTTTCCACATCGCGTCCTATCTCGTCTATGCGTCTCTGAACGGTGTTATTGCTCAAAGGTATTCTCTTTAAAATATCATGTGCGGGTTTGTGCAATACATTGTTAAGGACCTCCGCAATGGCTGGTAAGATATTACCAAGCTCCAATTGTGTATGGTTTCCCCGGATTCGCTATTAGTAAAGATATATTACAGGACGCTCGTAAACCATCATCGTCTTTAATAGATGATGACGCAAACATCGATCTTATGGATGGCCTTTTGTCTAGTTTTTGTTTAAGTGCTTGAAAAAATGACAAGGGCTTACTTTTTTTGTCAGCATGTACTCTTGATAAGTGGTCATCCATTTTTGAAGGCTTCATGGCATCGTTACTGAATACTTTTTTACATATGAGACACATCGGCAAGTGTTGATTTGATGGAGATGCAATAAATCCGAACTTCAAGTAGTCCAAACTGTATTGTATGCATGTTTTTTTTGTGTCCGACATCATAAAACTCTCAGTAATCCTGCAAATAAAAAACTACCTAAATAAAAAACAATAATAAACTGTTAAATTTGCACACTATCTTATTTTTATCACACCCAGATAATGGATTCTTGTTAGGTATTACTGATTTACTCATGGATAAACTTGGATACCTATATTAGGTGTAGGGTCTCTTCCTGAAGGTACTTACGGTTACTCCTGTTCAAATAACTGTACAGCACGTTGACACTTTTATTGTCCATTTTTGTATATATAATTGGTATATTCTTGGGTTTGGCCCTTCAGGCTCTGATTGCTCATCGTCTTTGCCTGGAAAATTAGTTAATACTGTAAATTCTGACTACGTTGTAATTACGTTCTACAAATATTTTGAATCGAATTGAACTTCGATTAGAGTATTTTCTTTTGGGGAAATGATCTCTTGTATCCTAAATATCCAATTGGTAAAAGTAATGAGGGTTTTTGGACAAATACAAGGGTATTGGGGTGTGTGTCTGGACTCTTACCGTTGTATCTTCTTGTTTTTCCTTTTTATGAATCCAATTTGCCCCCATTCCACGGGGGTCATTTTTCCATCACATTAGAAGGTTTCTTTCTTATCAAATATTACATTTACATATACAATAGCACATTTTCCAAATTGACGTTAATCTTTTATTATTTTATTCTTTATATGTCATATGTTGTCATGCGGACACAGTCCATAGATGGCGGAGATTTTAATCTTTTTTATGCTCCCCTTATTCTAGATATTTGCTGGATCCAATTATTCATCATATCTTCATGGATTATATCCTTGGCTGCTAAACACGAGGTCGTCCGAAAATAAATATTGACCACTTCAGAAACTGGCTGGCCGACTACGAGTACTGGCCATGAAGACTATATCTTCTTTTGTGCCAAATGCGTTCTCGAACGTGTTTAAATGAAGACCCGAGCCTGCGATAGAGAGTGCAGCGGATGAGTGGGCAGAGTCTTCCCAGCCTTCGAACTAGAAGGTGAACTAAATCATAGCTAGAAGAAGCTATCTTCAGAAACTAAAATTTAAAATACCAATTACGCACGTGACGTCATAAAAGTTATCTTCGAAGTTTTCAAAGTCTTATGCACGTGACGTCATAAAAGTTATCCTCGAAGTTGTCAAAGTCAATCTGCAAACTGTACTTTTCGACCAAAAGTGAACGCAGTGATCCAGCCCGGGCATAAGTTGTGGACTTTCGTGAACTTTCGTACTTTTAGCATTTTAAATTCTTTTTAAAAATTTCTTGTTTAGTTTATTATAGATTCTGGACTGAATGTACATAAACCCATTACCCTGTTATTAGTTGTTTTTATTATTTACTGAGCCTGGCACTGTCCGTCGGATAGTGTTACGTTACATAGGTTAGCAACTATAGTAGGTAATTAGGTATAGAAAATTCGTATTAGGTAAGTAGGTACCTATCAGCATAAGAACGAAAACCAAAGCAAACTGAACACTTCAAAGTTTAGGTACCTACCTACTTAACAACTTAAGTGTAAGTAATTTTTACAAATACTTTTCTACCTACCTATTCAAAATATGTTGTATGTTGTGTTTACCACTTTTTCAGTCACTTCACTTCACTTAAAATTGGGAATCCCTGGCCTAGACGAATCGGGAGAGCAGCTTGAGACCAAGAACGCATATTTTAATTTTAATTTAGAATTTTGCCGAGTATAGATTTAATTTCATTATCCAAATTTTCAAATTTCCAAATCGGACTACACCGCAAAAAGTAAGTAAACCCTGGGACAAACAGGCAGAATCGGATTATATACAGGGCCATGTGGGATTTTATTTTTACCAGTTCTTCACAATAAATTTCGAATTTTGATTGTTTTTTTTTTTAAGAAAGCCGGAATGGACTGGTCCCCAGAAGGCGGAGGTTTTCGTCGTTTAAAATTTTAAATCCCGGTGCGGAAGTTGCCGGTTTGTCAGTCAATTTTGGGTACAAATATAACTCGCATTTCGAAAAGTTTAAAGTAAGGCCGATTTTCTGGAATTCAAATATTAAAATATGTAAATCTTTTAAAACCGTAGCTGCTTCACCACCGAGTGTCCCGTCATCCAGGTACCAGATATTCAATTTAGACTGTAATTTTAAAATGATGGGATGTATTGCCAAACTGAAAATTGCTGGTCCGAGTGGGTCTCCCTGTTGACACCCTACTTCAGAGTTCAAAACGTCAGATTTGTACATTGCCAAATGTAAGGTAGTATTTCTGGACATTGTTGTTTAATTTCAATGAGTAGGGTGTCTCTATTTACCGAATTGAATGCGTTTTTGACGTCCACTATTAAAACCACCTCAGCTTGGTCGTGGGTTAAAAACGCCCGCAAGGCGTGTACAGCGGCTTCGCAGCCGCCTTTACTTCCAAAACCAAGCTGAATAAGTTGAAACGTGGACGTTAATTTTGGTGCCAATTTTGTACAAGAAATTTTGGAGGCGAGCCACAGAAGGGTGGTTCCCACAGCAATCGGCCTCACTCCTCCATATTTTTTTATTAACGCGCACAGGTTCGCACTATACAGCGTCTCAATTATATCCGCGTTTACCCTCCCCACCAACATGACATTGATCAGGGCGGTGAGATCCTCCAAAAGCTTGACCCCAGCGTCCCCGCAAGACTTGCACAACAGATCTTTAAGATGCTGCGGTGAAAGTCCGTCGAGGCCGCCGGCTGAGCCGTTTTTAAAGGACATCACCGCCGACAGAACATCGTCACGGTTAGCGGTGAGGTGAGCGGCGGTGGTAAGGTCAGGAGGAGTCAGATCGGGCTGTGGTGCTGATGGGTGTTTGTCTTTCTGTCTTTCAGTGCTACCAATGTTTCCTGGGAGTCAGGGGCGAGGGAGTCCTGTGAAAAGAGCAGCTGCGCGGCACCCTTTATGTCCCCGTCACTCACCTTCTCTTCAATTTTCCTCTGTTTTTTAAATAAATGCTAGGAACGGTTTGTCTGGAAGAAATTATCCAAAGGGTTTGTTTCGGAACAATTTAGTTTAATTTTGATTGTTAGAGATTTTGAATTTTGCCTATTTACATTAAGAATATAGAATGGGAATGTCCGAAGTTTCTGTTATGGTGTTTTTAATAACGGATGATAACTTGTGTGCGACTGTTATACGAGCGCCCCGTGGTATCCTTTTTATGACTGGCACTGCCTGTTTTAGTTTTGAAAGATATGACCACAGGGGCTCGTCCTGATTTGTGCTTGATGGAGGGGTGGCATTAATAATTGGACACGATGATGGTATGTTATTTGGGTTTTATTTGTGTTTTTTTCCAATATGTATATTGAGGCCACGTTTGTTATTAAAAAAGCGCGCCTGGGGGCAGAGGAAACACTGGAAAGAAGTGGCATCAATTGAATGCCCTCGAATATCGGCATCGTTACTAGCACTCACTGACATATATTAAAAAAACTATAATAAAATAAGTTAAAAATGAGGCAATCTTGCGCTAATTATAACAATTTAAAACAACAAAGCACAAACATCCATATATCACAAAATCATAGCATTTTCTTTGACGGCTCGGTGACGTGCGTGACGCGCGCCTGCGTGCAACGCTGAAGCGCCAAGTTTGCTCCGCGTTTTACACTGCGCGCGCAGAAACTGACTTAATATAGCCCTTCGTTGCTACGGCGACGGCAGCGTGGCGTTATGACAATAATTTGTCAAAACTGCAAATAAAAATATTTCACCAGGCTTGGCTTATTGCGCAGGCTCCAGCGATGCCCACAACGCAGACAAGCGCTGGCGTATGTTCGACACAGTTAACAAAAGGTCAGGGGTATTGGACCCTTGGAACTGTTTTTTAAAACATTATAATTCACAGCACATATGATATACGCCTATGACTTTTTTATTTTTTCATTTTATTAATTCTTATAATTTGTTCCAGTTGCCTTATACGAGAAGTGGGTTGCCAGTCCGACAGTGTCCACCAGAGGAGGTATTTAACTAGCTCTGGGTTACGTGTTATTTTAAATCCGTCGTAAAATTCGTTCTCTACTGATATATAATTTCTTGCAATATGTTAGTAAGCCATGAGTTAATGATTCAACCAAGAATGTTGGTACAAGTAGGCCTTACATCAAGCCTTACATCTATTACATGTATATACTCAAATTTCCTCCGCTAACTACAAAACGCTCGTAGAATTCCAATCGCAACATTTTCATTCATAATGGTCTGATTCTTTTACTTATTGTATTTTTTGTTTTCAGGTGGACGACCTTTCTCGTTGTTAAATTAGTGTTTTTTGTATTTTGTTTTAAATAAATATTATTTTAATTTGATTTCTAATAGTTGTTTTTCTATGTCCCATAGTTAATACGTCTGATTTTAATTTTAGAAAATAACAAATTCATTCACAGCACCGCAGCAAGCTCGCCACTCGTTAGGTGTGCCAAATACCAACGTTTTTGGCGAAGCGAGGGTGACCAAGGTCTACCGCTGGGGACCGGAGACTTATAGCACAGTCTCGAGAGCCGTGTAGCATCCCGTGTCGGTATATTATTAAAAAATAAAGTATTTTTTATGTTTGTGAACTCATTATCTTTCAAAACACTTTATTTTAGTTTAATTGTGAGATGTGAGGTTAATATAATGAGGCCAAAACCTACACCATTCAACTTAATACGAATGGATTTAAAATCGATAAATTTAGAACTTTTCAACATGACTATAAATAAAACTGACTGGAATTACATTTCTTCATTAGAATCGGTTGACGACATGGTAATGCATTTGAATGAAACTATGCTCATGATTTTTGATTCGTATGCACCGTTAAATAACATTTGCCTTAAAGATTACAATCCCCCATGGATAACTTATAATATAAAAAAAATTATGTCCAAACGCGACCGGGCCCATGCTCGTGCCCGCTCGTCTGGACTAGATTCACACATCAGATACTATAAGGATCTCAAAAAGTTGGTTGACGAGGCACTTGTTAGAGAGAAACAAGCTTATTTTGATTTTTATGTAAACTCAACGGGGCGAAGTCTGCGTAGTCTTTGGGTTTGGCTTTATATGCGATATAAAGCGCAATGTCAGGATTCGGGACACCTGTGAGATACCCGATCACTTACTAGGAGATCCCAACACTGTCAACGACCACTTTTTGATAGCTCCAGGGAGTCTGGTAATTTCAAACGCAAAAGTGGAGTATTTCAAATCACACTGTGGTAATCTTTGCCAGTTTGAATTAGAGACGGTAACGGAGGACACTTTCCATAAAATATGAAAAGTTGAAAATCAAATGCATTCGGTGTTGATGACATTTCATTAGATATGCTATCAATGATGATGCCACACGTTTTACCAGTTATAACTAGTACAATAAATAAATCTATTAGGACGGGCAACTTCCCCACGGGCTGGCAGCATGCATTATTTAGACCTCTAGCTAAAAATAACAATCCGGCGAGTTTAAATGACCTAAGACCCATAAGCGTACTGCCTTGCGCTTCTAAGATTCTGGAGAGGGTGGTGGCAGACCAGGTCCTAAAATATTTAGAAAGGTATGATATTTTACCCGTAGTACAATCGGGGTTTCGGAAGCGGCATAGCACTGCCACAGCCTTGGCACAGGTGGTGGATGATATTTTGGAAGCGCAAGACAGTGGCCAGGGCACCCTCATGACACTCCTTAATTTTTCAAGAACTTTCGACTGCATAGATGTGTCCCTATAATAGCTAAACTGAAATATTATGGGTTTGGAGGCCATGCTTTGAAGTGTTTCACCAGTTATTTCGAAAACCAAATACAGCAGGTCGAAATAGTGGATAGAAATGGGATGAATCATAGGTCCAGACCATGTGCTGTTACGAGAGGCGTGCCCTAGGGCTCTATCCTGGGCCCGATCCTCTTTATAATTTACACCGCTGACATTCCTAGGGTTATCCGGAATTGCAAATACCATATTTATGTTGATGATGTACAGATTTACATACCGTGTAGTCCTGGTGACGTTGTTTCGGCTGTTACAAGGTTGAATGACGATTTGGACAGAATAACCAAATGGGCATAATGTAATTCATTATTTATTACCGGAAACAAATCGAAATTTATGATTCTAGGTAGTCCGAGGCAAATTCAGAAAATATCAGCGGAGAGCGTAAGGGTGCATATAGAAGATGAACCTATTCAGCGTGTAAGTGAGGCACGAAATTTAGGGTTAGTTTTGGATGAGCAGCTCCGCTTCGAGAAACATATATCGACGGTGTTAAGCCAGTGTTATTACAGGCTGAAGGTATTATACCAAATAACACCTTTTCTTAAGACTGATATACGAACTTAATTATGCGAAACGCTTAATCTCTCTAAGCTTAATTATCTGGACGTAGTTTATGGCCCTCGGTTGCTATCTAAAACACAGAAGCAAATTCAGAAAGTGCAAAATGCATGTGCTAGATTTTGTTTTCCTATTCCTCCGCGCACGCACATCACCCCGTATCTAAATACAGCAAATATTTTAAAAATGCATTTCCGCAGGGAGTTGCACTTGGCAAACCTACTGTTCGGTATAGTTAGGTATAGAACACCACCATACCTTGCAGACAAACTTTTGTGGACTAGCGATGTCCACAACGTGACCCGAGCATCTAAATATTCGCTGGTACTGCCGAGTCTGGAACCGAGTAAATGCTGGAACGACTTACCGCCGCCACTTCGTGACTTGAATTCATCACACACTTTTAACACGCACGTCAGAGTATTCCTTCTAAACTCGCAAAAGAATAATAAGTGATATACCCTTACCACAAGGATTGCAGGCTGACGGCGCTGGCGTTCGCGAGTTTGTTCCTCATTTCTCCTGCACATGTAGGTATATATTTTGTACTTATATGTGTTGCTATGTCCTATCTCGTTGCGAATTTTACTGCTTGTTGCTTGCTTTGCTTGTTTGGCTCACCTAAAACATTCACATTGACATTTATTTACTTTCACTTTTTCTGACATTTAATTTAATTACACCAAAAACATTTACATTGACATTTATTTACATTATTTTTTCTAATCTAGATAACACTTATTACAATTATTTAAACTGTGACGCAATATCAAATGTATTATATTAGGTACTGTAACGATCCTTATGTGCCATAAGTGCGTTCCAGTAGATTAGTTATTACCTACATCACTATAAGTATGTGATTTTGAAAAGTATTCGTATGTCGTGATTAAATGAGTAAGTTCGGGTGACAAAATAATAGCACACAACTTTAATGGCGAGTTTTATATTGGGGTGCATTGTGATCGCTTTAACAATTTGGAAACAAATAAGACAAACTATTGTTTTCGAAATGCCTTTTTTGGGACCTTAACCGACGCCGCTGCATACATGTGGGCTCTTGTCTGAAACTGGATTTATTAAGATGTTTTGGGGCGGCAATTAACTAAGAAACAGGGCTGACTTCCTTCCTTCACAGCAGGCATATTGTTCCCTAGTCTCTATTGTAAATTTTTTAACAAAAATGGTACGCGCGTTTGTCTTTATGGCACGCGAGAGCATTTCTTTACTTTTATGCCCTGCGTTGTCATTAGCGTTGCGTCAATATATTTTAAATACAAAGGCGATAGATAGTCCCGGAGAAAACAAAGAATTTCGACGAGCGGACCCTGTCATTCATAGAGGAATTGAGTAACACATGTTGGTCAAATGGTTGGTTTACTCACGCTTTAGTATGCGGGGTTTAGAGGCTAAGGGAAGAAAGACGGGAAGGACAGTTGGTCTAAGGTCCCGGGACTGGGTGGTTCTTCGGCGAGGGATATTTCCTTGATACGAGGAGTGCGCGCGCGCAGGCACCGGGGGGTATTGTCGAGAATGTTGTTGAGTGCTAGTGTCAATGGTCTACGTTTTGTACGAGCAATAGGTATCTCTTGTGTGGTGGTTTCATTGTGTTATACAGGGTGTTTCATAATATATGTATAAAGCCGTGAACTGGGTGGAGTGCTACACGTATTAAAACGATAGGTACAATCATTTTTTTCTTGCGTGGAATAGTTAGCGAGAAAATGACTATCGAACTTTTTCTTTTTCAATGTCGATAATGACATTTTAAAAACGAAAGACCGCATCTCTAGAAATCAGTTGTAATAGGTTACTCAAGTTCATAATCAGGTCAATCAACCGCCGACAAAACGCCCCGCCCCGCCACGGGCCGAGGCGAGCCGGCCTGTGGCGGTGCCTTTGACCTACGGCGCGGCTTCCATTGACGAAATTTACCTACTTTCGTGTCGTGTTTGTTCATTCGGTTTTAGCTTTTCGCGTGATCGAAGTGATTACTTGTTGCGTTGTATGTGTAGGATACCTAAGTACCTACTGTGAAGATAACTGTGATAAGAGTGTTAACGATATGAATGAATAAATGATTTATTGGTTCAGGTACCAGCATTAACGTAGTCTTGTCTGTGTTCAGCGTTCAACAGTTCAAGTATTGTGATAATCATTATTCTATGCATGAGTGCAAACTAGCAGTAGGCCAAACACCATGCTACCTACCTACTTACGTATTGCATAGGAACCAGTTAATGACCTGGTTTTGCTCTCGCGCACGAGAGCCTAGGGTCGACTGCCATCTGACACTCCTGAGTTCTGCCTGACCCTGCTACCAGAGGAACTTGATTGCCTGACCAGATTGGATCATGGTTAGACATTCAGACGCCTAAATGTGCAGATTTCATCACGATATTTTCCGTCAGTGTTAAAGCATCGGTTAGTATTTAACTAATGTAAGTACATAAGTCAGAAAAGAGTCACTGGTACATGGCGGCTGTGGGATTCGAACCCGGTACCTCTCGCGTACGAGTCATACCTATGGAAAATAATTTGTGTAGGTAAGTTCCTAGTAAATTTAGTAGATCTTATGCGCTTATTACATTTGGCAAAATTTAGTCGTCTTAATTCAGAAGCAAAAAGCGTGATAGCATATCAAAGTAAAATGTATTGCTCATAGAATAAGGCCCATTTTAGTATCACGCCTTTTGAAAAACAGAGCGACGCGTAACATAATACGAGTGATACAAAAATGAACCTTATTCAATGAGCAATACATTCCACTTCGATTTACTCTCACGCCTTTTGCTTCTGAATTTAGTCGACTGAATTTAGTCAGGTGTAATAAGCGCATTATTCATGTAGATAAGTAGGTAACATTTAGTTCGACGCCTGGTAGTAAGATGTAGGAGGTTCGTTTGTTTTGATATGGATGGCATGAGCTTATTAAACTCCACCTTATGGTGCGTACACACTCAACGTAACTGCGTTTGGTCGATTGCTTCTATCCGTTTGATGTTACCGCCACGCTGCGCTCCGGATCGCCGGCCGGCACGCGCCAACAAACAATCGTTGACCGAAACCGGTGCGTGTGTACCTAGTATTAGGCTCCTGGTAGTAGGCTTAAGAAGGTTGCTCTATTTTCATAGGGGTCGCACGAGGTTATTGAACTGCTCCTTGTAGAAGCATCAACTTGAAATAGAGCTGCGCTTCAACGTAGTCGATATGATTATTTTTCTTTAAAAACGAAGATTTTTTAATGAAAATTAAAATTCAATGTCCGGATAATTTGAAGTCGCTAGTGTACTCTTTGCAAGCTATACTTTAACACCCTTTCGGCTTTATACATGTATTACGTAACACCCTGTATATCGTCCACTATTTTAGTTTATACTCGGGTATGTTGGTGACTTGCGTTTTGTATGAGCATTGCAAAATAAGTCTGATTTTGAATTATAAATTTAGAGTGGCTATAATTATATTTTGGTAGGGCCATCACGTAGTTATACTAAAGAGTGAAAGACGAAGATAGGCATGTTTTGTGTTATAGATACTGAAAGTTGTTTAGTCAAATTAAACCGATCACTAGTTATTCTCTTTAAAGACACTGTTTCGAATAATTAAATCCGATACGGCCGTAAAATAAATTCTCTACTTAAAATATATAAAAATTAATTAACTATCACTTAGACTACACATATGGGCACAGTTCTGATAATGTGTTCTGCACCTCTTGCCGAGCCGAATGGCACCTGTTGTGGCCGGGTCAATAAACGTGTCGGGGTTCTTTTTCTTGTGTAATTTACTCATTTTAGCTCAATATGATTTTATTGAGAATAACATGAATAGTTGTTTATACACGTATATGACTCTTCCCGCCCATAGAAAACATCACTACACAGGGAACGAGGGCCGGATCGGACGTGGACCACGCTCTGTTGAGTAGGATCGGGAAACTGATTTGTGCTCCATGTACTTTTAGACGGTTTATCACCGTGGGTTTGCCACCGGATCTTGGTATGACTCTGCCCCTTATTCGCTTGCTATGCACCGTTAAATAACATTTGCCTTAAAGATTACAATCCCCCATGGATAACTTATAATATAAAAAAAATTATGTCCAAACGCGACCGGGCCCATGCTCGTGCCCGCTCGTCTGGACTAGATTCACACATCAGATACTATAAGGATCTCAAAAAGTTGGTTGACGAGGCACTTGTTAGAGAGAAACAAGCTTATTTTGATTTTTATGTAAACTCAACGGGGCGAAGTCTGCGTAGTCTTTGGGTTTGGCTTTATATGCGATATAAAGCGCAATGTCAGGATTCGGGACACCTGTGAGATACCCGATCACTTACTAGGAGATCCCAACACTGTCAACGACCACTTTTTGATAGCTCCAGGGAGTCTGGTAATTTCAAACGCAAAAGTGGAGTATTTCAAATCACACTGTGGTAATCTTTGCCAGTTTGAATTAGAGACGGTAACGGAGGACACTTTCCATAAAATATGAAAAATTGAAAATCAAATGCATTCGGTGTTGATGACATTTCATTAGATATGCTATCAATGATGATGCCACACGTTTTACCAGTTATAACTAGTACAATAAATAAATCTATTAGGACGGGCAACTTCCCCACGGGCTGGCAGCATGCATTATTTAGACCTCTAGCTAAAAATAACAATCCGGCGAGTTTAAATGACCTAAGACCCATAAGCGTACTGCCTTGCGCTTCTAAGATTCTGGAGAGGGTGGTGGCAGACCAGGTCTTAAAATATTTAGAAAGGTATGATATTTTACCCGTAGTACAATCGGGGTTTCGGAAGCGGCATAGCACTGCCACAGCCTTGGCACAGGTGGTGGATGATATTTTGGAAGCGCAAGACAGTGGCCAGGGCACCCTCATGACACTCCTTAATTTTTCAAGAACTTTCGACTGCATAGATGTGTCCCTATAATAGCTAAACTGAAATATTATGGGTTTGGAGGCCATGCTTTGAAGTGTTTCACCAGTTATTTCGAAAACCGAATACAGCAGGTCGAAATAGTGGATAGAAATGGGATGAATCATAGGTCCAGACCATGTGCTGTTACGAGAGGCGTGCCCTAGGGCTCTATCCTGGGCCCGATCCTCTTTATAATTTACACCGCTGACATTCCTAGGGTTATCCGGAATTGCAAATACCATATTTATGTTGATGATGTACAGATTTACATACCGTGTAGTCCTGGTGACGTTGTTTCGGCTGTTACAAGGTTGAATGACGATTTGGACAGAATAACCAAATGGGCATAATGTAATTCATTATTTATTACCGGAAACAAATCGAAATTTATGATTCTAGGTAGTCCGAGGCAAATTCAGAAAATATCAGCGGAGAGCGTAAGGGTGCATATAGAAGATGAACCTATTCAGCGTGTAAGTGAGGCACGAAATTTAGGGTTAGTTTTGGATGAGCAGCTCCGCTTCGAGAAACATATATCGACGGTGTTAAGCCAGTGTTATTACAGGCTGAAGGTATTATACCAAATAACACCTTTTCTTAAGACTGATATACGAACTTAATTATGCGAAACGCTTAATCTCTCTAAGCTTAATTATCTGGACGTAGTTTATGGCCCTCGGTTGCTATCTAAAACACAGAAGCAAATTCAGAAAGTGCAAAATGCATGTGCTAGATTTTGTTTTCCTATTCCTCCGCGCACGCACATCACCCCGTATCTAAATACAGCAAATATTTTAAAAATGCATTTCCGCAGGGAGTTGCACTTGGCAAACCTACTGTTCGGTATAGTTAGGTATAGAACACCACCATACCTTGCAGACAAACTTTTGTGGACTAGCGATGTCCACAACGTGACCCGAGCATCTAAATATTCGCTGGTACTGCCGAGTCTGGAACCGAGTAAATGCTGGAACGACTTACCGCCGCCACTTCGTGACTTGAATTCATCACACACTTTTAACACGCACGTCAGAGTATTCCTTCTAAACTCGCAAAAGAATAATAAGTGATATACCCTTACCACAAGGATTGCAGGCTGACGGCGCTGGCGTTCGCGAGTTTGTTCCTCATTTCTCCTGCACATGTAGGTATATATTTTGTACTTATATGTGTTGCTATGTCCTATCTCGTTGCGAATTTTACTGCTTGTTGCTTGCTTTGCTTGTTTGGCTCACCTAAAACATTCACATTGACATTTATTTACTTTCACTTTTTCTGACATTTAATTTAATTACACCAAAAACATTTACATTGACATTTATTTACATTATTTTTTCTAATCTAGATAACACTTATTACAATTATTTAAACTGTGACGCAATATCAAATGTATTATATTAGGTACTGTAACGATCCTTATGTGCCATAAGTGCGTTCCAGTAGATTAGTTATTACCTACATCACTATAAGTATGTGATTTTGAAAAGTATTCGTATGTCGTGATTAAATGAGTAAGTTCGGGTGACAAAATAATAGCACACAACTTTAATGGCGAGTTTTATATTGGGGTGCATTGTGATCGCTTTAACAATTTGGAAACAAATAAGACAAACTATTGTTTTCGAAATGCCTTTTTTGGGACCTTAACCGACGCCGCTGCATACATGTGGGCTCTTGTCTGAAACTGGATTTATTAAGATGTTTTGGGGCGGCAATTAACTAAGAAACAGGGCTGACTTCCTTCCTTCACAGCAGGCATATTGTTCCCTAGTCTCTATTGTAAATTTTTTAACAAAAATGGTACGCGCGTTTGTCTTTATGGCACGCGAGAGCATTTCTTTACTTTTATGCCCTGCGTTGTCATTAGCGTTGCGTCAATATATTTTAAATACAAAGGCGATAGATAGTCCCGGAGAAAACAAAGAATTTCGACGAGCGGACCCTGTCATTCATAGAGGAATTGAGTAACACATGTTGGTCAAATGGTTGGTTTACTCACGCTTTAGTATGCGGGGTTTAGAGGCTAAGGGAAGAAAGACGGGAAGGACAGTTGGTCTAAGGTCCCGGGACTGGGTGGTTCTTCGGCGAGGGATATTTCCTTGATACGAGGAGTGCGCGCGCGCAGGCACCGGGGGGTATTGTCGAGAATGTTGTTGAGTGCTAGTGTCAATGGTCTACGTTTTGTACGAGCAATAGGTATCTCTTGTGTGGTGGTTTCATTGTGTTATACAGGGTGTTTCATAATATATGTATAAAGCCGTGAACTGGGTGGAGTGCTACACGTATTAAAACGATAGGTACAATCATTTTTTTCTTGCGTGGAATAGTTAGCGAGAAAATGACTATCGAACTTTTTCTTTTTCAATGTCGATAATGACATTTTAAAAACGAAAGACCGCATCTCTAGAAATCAGTTGTAATAGGTTACTCAAGTTCATAATCAGGTCAATCAACCGCCGACAAAACGCCCCGCCCCGCCACGGGCCGAGGCGAGCCGGCCTGTGGCGGTGCCTTTGACCTACGGCGCGGCTTCCATTGACGAAATTTACCTACTTTCGTGTCGTGTTTGTTCATTCGGTTTTAGCTTTTCGCGTGATCGAAGTGATTACTTGTTGCGTTGTATGTGTAGGATACCTAAGTACCTACTGTGAAGATAACTGTGATAAGAGTGTTAACGATATGAATGAATAAATGATTTATTGGTTCAGGTACCAGCATTAACGTAGTCTTGTCTGTGTTCAGCGTTCAACAGTTCAAGTATTGTGATAATCATTATTCTATGCATGAGTGCAAACTAGCAGTAGGCCAAACACCATGCTACCTACCTACTTACGTATTGCATAGGAACCAGTTAATGACCTGGTTTTGCTCTCGCGCACGAGAGCCTAGGGTCGACTGCCATCTGACACTCCTGAGTTCTGCCTGACCCTGCTACCAGAGGAACTTGATTGCCTGACCAGATTGGATCATGGTTAGACATTCAGACGCCTAAATGTGCAGATTTCATCACGATATTTTCCGTCAGTGTTAAAGCATCGGTTAGTATTTAACTAATGTAAGTACATAAGTCAGAAAAGAGTCACTGGTACATGGCGGCTGTGGGATTCGAACCCGGTACCTCTCGCGTACGAGTCATACCTATGGAAAATAATTTGTGTAGGTAAGTTCCTAGTAAATTTAGTAGATCTTATGCGCTTATTACATTTGGCAAAATTTAGTCGTCTTAATTCAGAAGCAAAAAGCGTGATAGCATATCAAAGTAAAATGTATTGCTCATAGAATAAGGCCCATTTTAGTATCACGCCTTTTGAAAAACAGAGCGACGCGTAACATAATACGAGTGATACAAAAATGAACCTTATTCAATGAGCAATACATTCCACTTCGATTTACTCTCACGCCTTTTGCTTCTGAATTTAGTCGACTGAATTTAGTCAGGTGTAATAAGCGCATTATTCATGTAGATAAGTAGGTAACATTTAGTTCGACGCCTGGTAGTAAGATGTAGGAGGTTCGTTTGTTTTGATATGGATGGCATGAGCTTATTAAACTCCACCTTATGGTGCGTACACACTCAACGTAACTGCGTTTGGTCGATTGCTTCTATCCGTTTGATGTTACCGCCACGCTGCGCTCCGGATCGCCGGCCGGCACGCGCCAACAAACAATCGTTGACCGAAACCGGTGCGTGTGTACCTAGTATTAGGCTCCTGGTAGTAGGCTTAAGAAGGTTGCTCTATTTTCATAGGGGTCGCACGAGGTTATTGAACTGCTCCTTGTAGAAGCATCAACTTGAAATAGAGCTGCGCTTCAACGTAGTCGATATGATTATTTTTCTTTAAAAACGAAGATTTTTTAATGAAAATTAAAATTCAATGTCCGGATAATTTGAAGTCGCTAGTGTACTCTTTGCAAGCTATACTTTAACACCCTTTCGGCTTTATACATGTATTACGTAACACCCTGTATATCGTCCACTATTTTAGTTTATACTCGGGTATGTTGGTGACTTGCGTTTTGTATGAGCATTGCAAAATAAGTCTGATTTTGAATTATAAATTTAGAGTGGCTATAATTATATTTTGGTAGGGCCATCACGTAGTTATACTAAAGAGTGAAAGACGAAGATAGGCATGTTTTGTGTTATAGATACTGAAAGTTGTTTAGTCAAATTAAACCGATCACTAGTTATTCTCTTTAAAGACACTGTTTCGAATAATTAAATCCGATACGGCCGTAAAATAAATTCTCTACTTAAAATATATAAAAATTAATTAACTATCACTTAGACTACACATATGGGCACAGTTCTGATAATGTGTTCTGCACCTCTTGCCGAGCCGAATGGCACCTGTTGTGGCCGGGTCAATAAACGTGTCGGGGTTCTTTTTCTTGTGTAATTTACTCATTTTAGCTCAATATGATTTTATTGAGAATAACATGAATAGTTGTTTATACACGTATATGACTCTTCCCGCCCATAGAAAACATCACTACACAGGGAACGAGGGCCGGATCGGACGTGGACCACGCTCTGTTGAGTAGGATCGGGAAACTGATTTGTGCTCCATGTACTTTTAGACGGTTTATCACCGTGGGTTTGCCACCGGATCTTGGTATGACTCTGCCCCTTATTCGCTTAAAAACATTGTGCTTTTAATGCTTTAACGACCCTTTTACCAGCGGACATGGAAAAGGACATGGAGTTAGTTCGATAGGTGGGCGTAAATAAAATTAAAAGATTAGTCTCTCGATTGTTTGCAAACAAATTAGGCCGGTGCGAAAGTACGACCAGATGATCGGAATGCGTGTGACGGTTTGATCGGAGTGTACAATAGGTCACTGGTTCGTACGATGTCGAGGTTTCGCTGGACACATGAGCAGGACATGTAGTCCATATGTTCATGTATTGGCCTGGTGTGTAGGTTGGAAGAGAGCCCAGGTTTTCCTATCGGTTAGGCTATTTCCGAGACCTAAAGGTCCATATTTCACAACTCATTAGGGTCAGGTCTATGTTAGGCAAATCTCGCAGCCTTGGGTCTATGAGTGGCCACGAAGAAAGAAGAGGTTAACGCTCGGAAGCCGCGACGTGCGACGATCGCCTGCCATTCATCGCCCGCCGACTAGATATGATGAAGATCAGTTCAAGAGCTAAGTTGCATGTTTCTTAATTTATATTTTGCTTGTTTTGTCTACTCATACAAGTTTTGATTGTCTCTTACTTTATGCGCGGAATTGATGTTTAATTTGACTCTCGTATTTTACACGGTGCATTCATTTGACGAACCTAACTTCTATATTGATATAGTTGTGATTATTTTCTTATGTTTTATTTGTTTCACGGCTAATTTAGAGTTCACACGTTTATCTTGGTTGCGGATTTGATCTCCCGCTAGTTGTGCGATTTACTTTTCCGTTCGGCGATTCTATATTACTCATTTGTTTTTAATGAGTTTTCCGTTCATTTAGCGATATTTATAACCTTAAAGGTGTTATTTCGACATACGATTTTATCAAACACACAACGTAGAGGGTCCTTGTAATGTATCTAAAGCTAGACGATCACGATGTACGGCCAATGTATTCATGTGTAATTTACACGTCTTATAGCTAGAGATATCTCAGTCATGTAAGTAAGTAGGTTTAAGTACTTGGGGCAGGGGAATGGGTGTTACAGTACTCACCCGTAAACATAATTCCTACAATGTTACCGAACCCTACACACTATACACCATACACATTACCCAACAATATTATGGTTTATGTATTAGATGAATATATCTCTATTTATTACACACTTTCGTCCGTACCTCACTCAGCGGGTCCCACTGAAAACCAGCGCTACGGTTCGCACCGGGGCAAAATGCTGAGTGAGGTCCCTTTTACACATGCATTACACCATTAACACACACCACTTATCTACTACCATACGCATCGACACTGTGCTAGCTTTTATTTGCTTCTGCTTTTATGTGCTTTTTTGTTAATTATTATGTACTTTTTCTTTTCTTCTGTGTTACAAAATGTCGATTTCCAAATTTTTGTGTTGTGGTATTTCAGTTTGTGTAAATATATATTTATTATTATTATTATTTAAGTGGTATGTCTAACGCGTGTATCCGTCTATCTGTATCTCCCGAATGGATAAACCCATTTCAATGCGTTTTTTTTTCATTTTGGAGCTCTTTTAATCTAAATTAGTCCTTGCTTGACATAGTTCAGTAGTCTAGAAGATATTTGACTATGAGTAGATTTAGTAGGGAGTGCTTGTTCGGCATGTCATCATCATCCTCTTGGCGTTAATGTCCCGGTTGTGCTCTCGCACACGTGGGCCCGGGGTCCGCCTTGACCATGATCCAGGATTTAGCAGGTCAGGTAATTACAGTGGAGCGACTGCCATCTGACCCCCGTGACCCTGCTATCAGGGGAACCTGATAAGATTGCATCATGGTTACACATCCAGTCGCCTGAATGTGCATGTTTCATCACGATGTTTTCCCTTACCGTAAGAGCATCGGTTAGTATTCAACTAATGTATATAACTCAGAAAACAGTTATTGGTACATGGCCGGAGCGGGATTCGAACCCGGGACCTCTGGCTTACGAGTCGGATACTGTAACCGCTCGGCCACCGACGCTCCACCGGTGCTTGTTCGGCATGTGTCTGCATTTAATGTACATCTTTGACTTGCGATTTCACGCAAGATATACCGCTTTCGATAGATAATAAAGTTTCCTATCGATTGCTATAAGTTATGAGTAGCCGCAAAATCATTATTTTATCAAAATGGCAGAAAGCGGGTGATGATGATACACCTGGGTGATGCACCTACTTACTTCGCTGGCTCAGCGACCCAAAGTGGATCCTGGCCTCCGACACAAGAATTCGCCATTGGTCCTTATCCTGCGCCATTTGTTCACAGTAACAAGTAACAAGTTTACACACCCTAACCAAAAACAAGGAAAATTTGACATTGATTGCTTATTTGAAAATTTTGTTAATATAGACCTTTGCCCGGTAACAATTCTAAAACTGTCCAAGAAAATAAAGCCGCCGGGGTTGCCTAATGAGGCTACTTCTTCGCCTATAGCGAACATAACAATGGTTTTACACACTACAGATTGTGCAGTGGGGTATGATATGTTATCAGGAACTTTTCTGAAACAGTTTAAGAGTAAGCTAATTACACCTCTAACTGAGCTTTTGAAACTGGAACTTTTCCAGCAGTTTTTAAGATACCTATCGCAAATTATCCCGGAGGGATAAACTTTTGGAAAAGTTAACGAACAATAGGCATGTAAAGATTATCGAAATCAATAAGCTTCTCTTAAATTCGGATCGCTTTCGATCAGGTTTGTGAGGTGTGATGCTGCTGTATATGAATTAAATAACTATGTTGTTAACGTTTGGACAATCACGAAAACCCTGTAGTTATATTCATGGACCTGGCAAAGGTGTTTGAACAAATAGGCATCAGAGGCATACAGTTCGATTTATTCTCGGACTATTTTACAAATCGACATCAGTCTGTTAAATTAGATAAATGGTTATGCTCAAAACTTCTTCTGGAATATGGGCTACCGCAGGGTAGCGCCCGAGGCACTACATTATTCTTAATATACATTAATTAACTGTGTGACTTGGATCTTATTTATGGCAAGTTTTGCCGATGATACTGCTTTTTTGTTTAAAGCTAAGACCTGGGAGGAGGTGTTTCTATATGCTCAGACGAGATTCGATAGAGTGGCGGACTGGTTGAAGAGAAATATGCTTGCTGTTAATATTAACAAAACAAATTATATCGTTTTTACTTAACTCCACCACGTTGAACCCCCTTACTCGGCTTTATCCATTATCGGTCATAAGAGTACCTGTATTCTACAATCTAGCTTCCCATGTTTATGCCCATGGGAACTTCAAAACCCTATGATGATAAAATATTTAGGTATTACATTTGAAATTGAAAATTTGTGCATTACATAATACACAAACTTTCAATTTCAGATTCAATTTCGTTTATTCATCAACATAGGTAATATACAGTTTTATGAGATTGACCTAATACAATTTGTAATTACCTACCTACCTACCGACCTAATACAAAGCGTAATTTAATTATATTAATTAATAGACAGTATTGCAATACTTTGTGTGTACAGTAAAACAATATAATGGAATCACCACCTTTCCGAGTATTAGTAGCTTTTTCGCTGTCTTACATGTTTGTATGGTTTATAAATACCACACATACACAAAAATCACCACAAACTAAGTTATATTTGAACCCTACTTATAAATATTAGTTACATTTTCCTACCGTTAACAATTTGGCCTCAGTTTTGATGAGTAACCCAAACAAGGCGTTACATTTGAAATAATCAAAATTAACGATTAATCTCAGGGCTGGAAAGTGCCACCGCCAAGCCGAGCAAAAAGTAGGGGGCATTACCTACCTTATCTCGAAGCGTTTCGATGAATTTTCGAACCGTCGAATTTATATATGTTCGGTCTAGATAATGCCAAAAAGCTTAAGCCAAATATTTAAGATGTACGTAGCTGATTAATAATATGAAAGCAGTTCAATTTGTCCAGCTTTGACATTTTGGATTTTATTTGCACTTACGAGTACAATACGTCGATTTCGATAATGAGTCACTGACTTCTCATCAAAACCTCTGGGGTACGTGCCGAAGTCCTAGGAGGCAGAAGTTAGTTACGCAGGCTAAATCGTACTTGTGCAGTCCTGAAGTGTGAATATGCAGGCTCTATTCGAGCCTCACACACATGACAAGTAAATTAAGAAACACTTATGTTCAGCTTAGTCTCCAACCACCATAGAAAATTTATCGTTTCAAAATTCCTTTCTAAATTGAATGGCTAAGAGGGTGCTTAGCCATTCAGTTTAAAAAGAGTTTCAAAATTTTTATTTTTTTGCTATTTCTCTTATCGTTAGAGTTCTTGTCTCAAAACGCAGTTAAATGGCAACAGGATCTATCTACCTTTTAGAGACGGGACTGGTAGAATAAAAGATGGTCCGATTAGGTCTACACCATGTTTATTAATGAATCATAATCATAAGGTACACAGCTTATATTATCTACTTAATCCTATGCCTATTTACTACACACCACACGCCCACGGCAATTTAAAAAAATGAAAAGTAATTGTACTTTATTTTTATTTTTTACAATACAATTAACAATTAAAGGTATATACATATTGTTGTTATTTTATGAACATTTCAGTCCTATTCTTATGAACTAATAGTTCCTCTCCTTTATAAGATATAATTACATTGGGTTCCATATCTTTTAATATTATAAATATAAGGGATCTAATTTATTTGAAGGTGTATAATTTCTTAGTAATATTTGACTCCCTGGCGTGTAAACAATCGGATTTGCACTTTTATCATATTTTTGTTTTCGCAACATTTTACTTAATTTTAAATTATTTTTTGCATCCTGCTGTGATTTTTGAATTCTAAACTTAAGTTCTAAAGGGTAACCGTAAATGCTGTACAAAGGATCTACTGTATTCTGTAAGTTACTTGGTATGTTACATATTTTATCGAATACTAACTCGTATGGCGTGTATTTGGTTTCAGTGTGCACAGTAGTGTTATACGAAAAGCACAAGTAGGATAACCATGAGCTCCAATTTTGCGGTTGGTTTTGTGTGTGTATTCTCAAATAAGCTATTAAATGTTAATGGGTATTTTCTAGTGTTCCTATTGTTTGGTGATGAAAAGCTGTGGAAGTCAGTTTCTTAATTTTTAATAAATTGCATTATTTATTTATTTTATTTTATTTTATTTATTAAATGAAATTTACATTTAACAGATACCACTTCACACTCTTAAACCAGGAGGTTTTTCTGAGTGTTGCACATTCCTCAGAAAAAAAAAAAAAGAACAATAACTTATAACCACTTATCTACAATATTACGTAAATCACAATAAAACTATGGATGCTAAACACATTTTGATTACAATTTGGTTACAAAATGCCGACTCAAAGAGTCTACCTATATGGCAGCAATCACTACAAATAAATTGACGTGCGCGAACGGTCGAGCCATAGACTTGTACCTACTGTAACTTTTCAGTCACCCCAATACGTATTTATCTGTATAAATACACACATACACCTATGAAGAATAGACATAATAAACATCATTTCACATATTGTGATTTGGCCGTAAGCGAGTGATCGTCTAGTTATCGATTTAAATTTTCGGACCCATTACGTTGTGTATAAATTTTGAAAAAGTCACAAGGAATATGTAAGTTTATAGCAATACTCTTTAAATCAACCGCATGAATATTCGGAAATATTCACAATTGAATAAGATTCAGTTCACATAAATAAAAATAAAATAAAATATCAAAATCCGCATAAATGAAACATAAATCCGCGTAAATAAGTTGATTAAAATGTAATCCACGCAAATCGAAATAGTCATACAATTTATAAATTCCGCAAGAAATCAAACAAGGTATAAAGTTAACATGCGACTTAGCTTTGACAGCTCTCGAAAACGGCAAACAGGATTCTTCTTTCTTCTGTGGCCACTCTAACCCTATTTTTGCGAAACCCTAAAGTTACCTAAATAATATGGAATTAGGACCTTTAGGTCTCGGAAACCTACCTAATCGACAGGATAAAACTGAGACTCCCATCCAACCTAACATCTCAGGCCTACAGCATCGTGGCTGGGCTACATTTCCAGCCTACGTGCCGTTCCAGCGAAACCTTTGACATCGATCGACCCAATAACTTATTTTTAATCCATCACAAACCATCACACATATTCCGATCGTCTCGTCAAGAATTACTATGGTCCTACCTATCGACTCACAAGTCATGGAGAGACAATTTTTTTGATTCTATTTAAATCGCGCGCGTTTGTTGTGTGCCTACTGTGAGGGGCGCTAACGACTCAGACCAGGTTTCGATCCAAACTCGAGATTCATGTCCGTAGGCAAATGTCACTAAAGCTTTAAAAGCACAAAGGTACTTAAACGGAACATGAGTCTAAATCGTACCAGAATTTGGCGGCAAACCTAGACGTAGACTTAGTTAGAGCGCCTAGGCCATCGAAGACAAATTCTTCGTGTTTTTGTTAAGTGTATTTGAAGTCACATCCGAACCTGTGTCCCAGGTTAGTTTCTAAGTTTTTTGTTCAGTGAGGGTGAGTACTGATGATATATAATTTAGTAATATTTTTCTTTTAAATTTGTGTTTTAATCACCTTTCACACTTACATTGCAATCTCTAAGAGCCCTACTCAATACTCTAATTACCACAAAAGTAATGAGAATGTAACTTACTGTTAGCTTTCGAAACTTAGAAACAAATATAGAACCAAAACAAACCAAATCACTGACACTACGGAGATAAAAACACAGATAGAGAACGAAATAAACGTCACAAGCTGAAAATAACACAAAGTAATAAAGCACAAATTAATTTAACAAATCACACGCGAGTTGTAATGAATTTTCCCGTGGAAATTTACAAAACATGGGGTTTCTTAGTTACGGAAATGAATAAAATGATGTTCACGCGACGCGCCCCATGAGTTGACTGCCTCGTTTCTACTACCCTGGCCACCTTGCTTGGATTCCTTATCTTCAAAATTCCCACAGTCCAATATTTTAAACAAACAAAAAATGAAATATTTCTAATTTTATGAGGTCTAAGCGACTGCTCTTATAACGTTCGCACATCCATAAATTTAACAAACTGTTCCTGATAAACCGAAAATAGCTAAATGTTACAACAACTAGGGATGTATTACACACGACGTTTTATTTATTCAACGAGTCGATTAAATTTAAAAAACGCAAAGATAAATACGCAAGCAAATGAATTCAATGTGGAATTCCTTTAGACAAAAGGTTATAGTGTAGGCAAGTATGAGTAACCAATATAATGACATTTTAGGTACTATAAACTTGACGTAATGTTAAATTAGACCAAGTATAGATAAATACCGAGGTTTAATTTCCATGAAGCAATTAAGTTTGAGTCATCAAACAAGTAGATTAAAATTAAGTTCTAGACTCGTTTAATATTTAGGTGTATTTTAATTCCTTTATTTATTTCGATATTTCGTTGAAACGTATTTGTATATTCACATCACTATCACTTGTGGGATTTTTTCATGGGTCCCATACTTAACGCAAAACATTTAAAATATTCTCGATATTTTGCCTGTCGTTCAACTAATCAATAGCGTAAATTTATTACATGCTTTTGAAGTAAAATGTTATGCTTAACGTCAAATAAAGTGTTTTAGTTTATTACAAAACCAAGTTTGGGTTAAGTATTTGAGAGCATTTGTTAAAAGAAATCATGATAAGCAAACTATATTTTTACTTTACACTGCTCTGTGTATGATATGCCTATGCATTTCTAAACCTATCAACTATAAACATACGATATATAAATAAATTGTACGGTGACGAGCTCTTGGTACATAGTGATCGTTACACTACTCACTACTATTACCTAACCAATAATAGCAATAAAAACATCTCCACACTAACGAACAAATACATTCCAACAAACCATAAGAACCAAAAATGCCGGTAGATCACAAAAACAAGTAGTGATTGTGAACCGGCATCTTCACTTTCCGTTCCGGCCCTCCAAACCACCCGCATTTGTCAAACCTTGCGCGACGAGTGCAGATACGGGATGTGATATTTATATTACCGTACAGTAGTACAAATTAAAAGTCGACTATTGCCTATAGAATACTCTGCCAACAACCGACCTTACGTTTTCACTTGTGATAGTGTTCCGGATACCCAAGGGTAAGTACAGGGTGTCCAGTGGCAGATTTCAAAGTTCGAAAAGTTGTAAAAAAAAAGCTACACCTCTAATACAAAGTATGTTTATTGTAATTTAAAAACAACAAATGCGGATTTCATTTTTTGAAAACCACGTTCTCCAAATGGCGGCCATCGAGCCTGACACACTCTTCGAGTCTAGCACGCATGTTTTCAAAAACGCGTTTACAGAGAGGCTGGAGGATCCTGCTGATTTCGGCTCGAATATTGTCTTTAAGTTGTGTCGCAGTGCTCGGATTTGTTTTGTAAACAACGGATTTTAAGTATCCCCATAAGAAAAAGTCACACGGGCTTAAATCTGGTGACCTAGGTGGCCACGGTATGGTGCCGTTTCGGGATATGTTTTTTTCTTGAAATAACTGCCGCACTGCATTCATAGACACATTAGCAGTATGAGCTGTGGCCCCGTCCTGCTGGAACCACGTGTTTCGGTTGAAGTATGGACTATTCTGTAGTTCCAGTCTAAAAAAGTCATTTATCATCTCGGTATATCTCTCCGAATTCACAGTTACAGTTTGGCCACGTTGGTTTTCAAAGAAATAAGGCCCCATGATGGCAGATGCAGACATTGCACACCAGACTGTAACTTTAGGTTTATGTAAAGGTTCTTGATGCATTTTTCTTGGGTTGCGGACATCCCAGTAACGGAAATTTTGCTTATTCACATATCCTCCGATGTGAAAGTGGGCTTCGTCACTAAAGAATATGTTACCCATCCGAGTAGCAGTACGAAATCTCAACAACATCTCCTCCGCGTAAGTTTTTCTTAATGCAAAGTCAGAATCTTGTAAATCTTGAACGATTTGAATTTTATACAGATGGAACTTGATTTTTTTTCGCATTATAACCTGTAAACTTGATTTCGTAATTCCCAATATCGATGAACGTGCACGAAGTGATAAACGGGAATTTTCAGTGACAGAAACCATAACACATTCAACATTTTCGTCCGTGGCTACCGTTGGTATAGGTCCTGGTCTGGGTCTATTTAATGTTGATCCTGTAGCTCTGAACTTTGCTACCCATGACTGAATGAGGTTGATCGATGGTCCATCACGCAATCGACGAATACCGTAATGATAATTAAATCGACGGCGTGCTTCAGACAGCGAAAAACCACTCGAAATGTACGCCTCGACAGCAAAAGCGCGGTGCTCTCCACTCCACTGTTCCATGGCTACTAAAAAATCCGCAGCGCTTGCGCTTTCAACGACGCCCCCCGCGCCCCTCTCACATGTTGCGTTCAGAATCTACGTTTGTTCAAACTTTGAAATCTGCCACTGGACACCCTGTATTTGTTTATTAATCCAGGCAAAATGTACTCCGTTGTTCTTTCGCCGTAGAAATTTTTGGCACCGATTATTCATACGTCTTGTATAGTTTTTTAAACAAATCCAGTCCCTCTATCTGTGATAATTTCGCTAGGAATCCCATAACGTAATATAAAGTTATTAACTAATGCTGATGAGACTGACTGCGTTTCTTTATTTCGAAGCGGGTAGGCTTCGACGTATTTGGTCAGATCGCATTGCAGCGTTAAAATATAAGTATAACTAGTATTATCTCTTAATAACGGGCCTACTAAATCTAAATATATCCTATCAAAAGCACATTTTCCAACATTTGTCAGTACCATCGGTTCCTTTATATATTTGCAATATTTTTGCTTTTGGCATTTGTCACACTTTTTGACAAATTCACTTACGTCTTTTTCCAGACCAGGTCAAAAGTATTTTCGTCGAATATTGTTTATCATTCGCCTAATACCGGCATGTCCACTGGTGGGCAACATGTGGTAATCATTCAATATTACACGTTTTAAGTCATTATCGTGTATACTTTTTAATCCCTTTACTATATACGTATTTGTGGTCCGTTCCACTTGGATAATTCGCTTATAAATTGCGTTAACTCTTTAATAAAATCTATATTATTTTCATTTTTTATTACGTTTACCATTTTTATATTAATTTTTTTACATAACAAACTCAACTCTCTCACGAAGACAGCTCGTGGACAGCATGATCGAGTAGTTGGTTTGATATATATCATTGACTTGGTTGGGACGTACCCTAAATATTCAGTATTAATTGTCACTTTGTTTTCTATATTTTCCCATCCGTATTGATCCATAATTACAAGTTCCGTATAATTCTGTGGGATTTTTAGCATTTCTACGACTCACTCATTATTATTTTTTTCCCATATAAATAAGGCCTAAAATATTTGACTGACCAAACGATAGACAACAACTCTTTTTCTACAGTGGGATAGTTTTGCTCAGCCTTATTTAGCGAACGACTTGCATACGCTACAGGTCGTCGATCTTTGTTGCACAGGATGGATCCAATTGCAAAGCCTGATGCGTCTGTTTGAAGAATAAATGTGTTGTCGTCTTCCAAATTAGGGTACTGTAAGATTGGAGGCGTGATTAATGCATTTTCTAATCGTAAGAATGAATTTTGGCAGTGTTTATCCCATTTGAATGGCGTATTTTTCCTACATAATTTATTTAATGGTATTGTTATCTCTGCAAAGTTAGGGATACATTTTCTGTAGTAATTTGAGAACGCAACAAATCGCTTTACTTCGTCAGGGGTTGTGGGCGCTGAGTAGTTTTCTAATACTTGGATTTTTTCAGGATCCGGCGGTATTCCTTCGGCTGCCACAACGTGACCTAAATATAGCAACTCTTTTTTTTTAAATTCGCACTTACTAGGGTTTAATTTTAAATTAATCTGTCGTAGTTTTGTCAGTAAGTCCATGAGATTCCGGTTATGCATATCTAAAGTTCTGCCAAAACATATTACGTCATCTAAGTAAACAAGTATTTATGTATAATTCAAGCCTGACATGGCTACTGTCATGGCTTGAGTAAACGAACTAGGGCTGGATTTAAGACCCATCGGTAATCGTTTCATCTGGTACTATTACCGATGGTAACTAGTATAAGGTCGACTTGAACTCTGTAAACTTTGCTGATAATATGCCTGATTTAAATCTAAATGGGAAAAATACATGGCACCTGATAATGAGTCTAGAATATCGTTAATGATTGGTAACGGAAATTTATCGTCGACTATCCGATCGTTTAATTTTCTGAAGTCGATAACTAATCGCCAGTTTTTAGTACCATCATTTGATTTTTTCGGTACTAGAAGGATAGGACTGGACCATTCACTTTTCGCGGGTTCTATCAAATCATCGGTTAGCATTTGCTGAACTTGTTTTTCTATTTCACCTCTTTGTGCATACGGTAATCTATACTGTTTGACATACATAGGGTCGGCGTCAGACTTTAACTGAATATTATGTTTGTATAATTTTGATGTCGACAACTTATCACCTGGTAGGAAAAATATGTCTGCAAAATTTGCACAAATCATTTGAATATCGGATTTTTCTTCTGAGTTTAAATAATTTAACTTTAATTAACTTTTTTACTCTCTCCACATCTATATTAGTTGAATTATAGTTACAAATTAAATAATCACTTAATTTTTCAATTTCTGGTTTAAAATAACTAAGTTGCACCTCATCTTCTCTTGTATTTAATATTTATATTTCTATTTTGTTGTTTTTAGGTTTGGTAATACTACTCGCTAAATAAACACCTTTACATAAGCTTAACGATAAAATCACACAATCTTCGTGTAAACTTGAATTGATATGAAATATTTTTTCCCATCGGGGCGGTATAGTTATATATGAATTTTTACATGTTACCTCGGGGCAGCTCTTCGTCCTTCGCAGCTCGGATGGCATCCTTCAATGATGTGTAATTCCGTGCAGCTAAAATTATACTCAAATTACGATTTCGCAACCCGTCCGAGAATCTATTTATTGCCAATTTTTCGTTGACCGATTTTAAAATTTCATATGACTTTTGATCTCCATCAGCTTGAGAAATCGTTACATCTACAAAGAGCTTTTCAATTTTCTTTCCAAATTCTTCAATTGTATTACCATTTTGTGTTGCATGATATAACTCATTGTGTATTGATTTTTTAGTGATCAAATGAGTTTTCATGTCATTAGTTAATGAGTAAATTGTAGTGTAAGTTCTTGAAAGACGAAGCTTTGCACTCTCACTTAATCTGGACTTTAATACAAATGTAATTAGCAGAGATTCATCCTTAGGGTCTAACATTGACATATACAAGTCGATTGCATCAATCAACCTCATTGTCACCTCCTCGTCACCATTCATAAGGGGCAGCAGAGAAACTGCTGTTTTTAAATCGAACTTGGACATGGTTACCGCTGGATTTTCCGACTTACTAGACACCGGAACGCTATCTCCCGAATTTTGCTTACAAAAGTCAGTTATTTGCAAATGTAACTCCTTAATATTATCGCAATATGATTGAATCAGTATTAGGCTGTCACCAATAATTTGCTTATTATCATTAATTACCTAATTCATTAAATTTTTCAAATAAAATATTACTCTCGTATTCGCATTCGTGCGTACGCGCTTGTCAATGGTACACGCATCTACTTGCACTCAAGTTATTTACATTTACCCGCTTTTACCCACTTTGTATATCGCGCTTTGTTTACGTACGTTAGGACAGGGCTTCACAACCATGACCATGTCAACATCGAAATGTCCCGCATGTGATGATACTGTTGCGGATGGTCCTGATTGTACATTATGCAACCGAAGATATAATTTTGCTTGTGGTGGTATTACCGAAACGGGATATAGCCGTCTCGGTGCCAGAAAGTCCACGTGGAAGTGTCTTCCGTTCCACTCAAGTGATGGTAAGGAGCAGATATTGGAACCTGCTGACACAGCCGAACCGATTGTAGAAAAGGTAGATGAAAAGCAAGTTTCCGAACTCTCTGCAATTACGGATAAGCTGAACATGATCATGGATAAATTGTCCGAGATTAGTTCCATTCAAGAGGATGTCAGAGCGCATAAAGAGGAAACTACACAGTTGAAAACGTTTTTCTGCAATAAATTAGATGGTTTGACACAGAGATTATCCTTAATGGGTACACGGATAACAGCGCTGGAGTCATTGAGGTCAGAAGTTAATGAACTAAAAGAAAATTTTAACGGTATTGTAGAAGAGTCAAGAAAAAACGAGCAATAGGTCCGTCGCTCAAACATCCAAATTAATGGAGCCCCTATAAGGATGGCGAGAATTTATTCAATATTATTAGTAAGCTGTGCGATCTCGGTGAATTTCCTCTAGATCCTGTCAGAGACATTGATTTTCTGATTGATGGTCAAGAACCCCAACGAGCAAAAAAAGCCCAATCCCATAATCTTAAAACTTCAGTCGAGATATAAAAAGGATGATCTACTATCCTCCCTTAGAAAGATCAAAACTATCACGGCAAACAGTATCGGTTTTACGGGTTCAACTGAACAAATATACGTAAATGACCACCTGTCGGCATATAATAAGCATCTTCTTAACCAGGCTAAAGCCAGAGCGAAAGAACACAATTATGAGTTTGTGTGGGTTCGTAACTGCACCATAAGAGTGAGATAGACAAAGAAGCACCAATTCTGCACATTACTTCGGAAAAATCGTTAAATTATATAGGAAAAATGTGGATGTATTGGTATTTATACTATACTATAGTTCCTTATTTTCTGTATTTCTTAACTTTGTTATAAAAAAATAAAATAATCATCTTGGCGTTAATGTCCCGGTTGTGCTCTCGAGAACGAGGGCCCGGGGTCCGCCTTGACCATGATCCAGGATTTGGCAGGTCAGGTAATTACAGTGGAGCGACTGCCATCTGACCTCCATGACCCTGCTACCAGGGGAACCTGACCAGATTGGATCACGGTTACACATCCAGTCGCCTGAATGTGCAGGTTTCATCACGATGTTTTCCCTCACAGTAAGAGCATCGGTTAGAATTCAACTAATGTACATAACTCAGAAAACAGTCATTGGTACATGGCCGGAGCGGGATTCGAACCCGGGACCTCTGGCTTACGAGTCGGATACTGTCACCGCTCGGCCACCGACGCTATTTTTTTCTTAACTTTGTTACTTAAGGTAAATGTTTGGTTTTTCATAACTAAATTTTACATCATATTTATAGATTTAGATTATGTTCAATTCACAAATAATGAGATATATTGGCGAGCTTCTAAGAAAATATTTAAATATAAAAACCCATTTGCGGGCCGTAACCGTTTTGGGTTGAGCGTCCCTGCTTTCTTGATGCGAACTTGTTCACGCGCATTGTATGCGAACGTGGCGGTAGTTGCTAAAATTAATCATATCGTGAAATCGTTGTGCGTATTTGTACTTTTCAAACATTTTAATGTATTGTTTTGCGTTTTAGTACATTTAAATCGACGAAGTTTCGACGGGCGACTTTTAGGTCTCTTTTATATGTCGTCCAGCAGTCTCTAAAAAAAGCAACCGATTTTATATAATACTCAAGTGGATAACTAAAGTAGCAAGGGATGGTAAGCAGTTGCCGTAGCGTATGAATGCTCAAAAATAATCATCTTGGCTTAATTGTTCCGGCTGTGCTCTCGCGGACGTGGGTCCGGGGTTCACCTTGAGTATGATCCAGGATTCAGATCAGGTAATTATCAGGTAATTTTGTCTAGTAGCTTCTCTTGCACCGCCTACCTTTTTCTTTAGCCATCATCTCCTGGCTGGTTCGGTTGTAGTTGCATAAGCGGTTCCCCTCCTTCTTTTTGTCTAGTAGCTTCTCTTGCACCTCCTACCTTTTTCTTTACCCATCATCTCCTGGTTGACTGGTAGATAAGGTTATTTTAGTTTTAAGTCCTCCACTGTACTATTTTGTGCATGAAGATTTAATAAATAAATAAATACTTTAATGTAATGTAATAACAATTAATGTATCCACCTCTTAATCACATCACTAGATACGCTTCATAATTTAGTATTTAATATTGGAATATCGCATAAAGCTCTTAAACATTGGATTTCCAGCGAACAAGGCATTAACGTCCTTGAATGTGGGGTAGACTCGAATATAGAAGTCGATTTTTATAAAAATTCTATTTAACGTGATGTGGTTGACTGAATGAAAGGGATACCAAATGAAAGCCGTGCGAGGCTCCAACAGCCAGCAACAAAGATTACGTCGAGAAATGTAAAATTATGCCCATTGTTAAATTTAGGAAACATTTACATTATAGATAGCTAATTTCGTGCACCAAAGATTTGTGTGTGCGACAGAAACAAAGAATATTACTCACCCGTCAAAGCCGGGAACACTTCATAAACACAAATTATAATTAAGTATCAATGTTCAACTTAGAACACTTAATAATATTTGACGGTGCAGTAAAAAAATGCAAAGACAAATACAATTTTAATGCACGGAGAAAGGAATCTTAAAATACCCACATTGAAAAATTTTTGTTTTCACCCACATGAAAATATTTCATTTTTATTTGCATTTTCTTTTAATATTTCATTCATTTATTTTATTTTTTTTGTTAACAGTCTAAATAAAATTATACTCGCGCTCGCAGTGCATAAGGAAAGCACCAACTAAACGCATAGTGCCAGATGCCGATAGATGGCGTTACCAGTATTGAAATGAAGTGTTAAAATTATTATGTAAAAACAAAACAACAAGGTTGCATCACGATGTTTGCCCGATGCACGATGCCCCCAACCCTAAAAGCATCGGCTAAAGTTCATTTAATGTAAGTATATACCTCATAAAAGTACTCAGTACCTCTCCATTAGGCCACCGACGCTCGTATTTAAGTCCATAAAATGTTGTACAACTTTTACTCAAGTTTTGGTCAAATGCTCAAATAACGACCTCATTCCGCCGGGCCCTTTCCGCCATCGAAAGACGCGATCTGGGCGAGCGCTTCATCCTTATGTCGTGAATTTTCCAGCTATCCGCACGAACCGCTTTGGCTCGACTTTGGTAATGCTAAGGAGTGGAACGCGTTGCCTGCGAGTGTGTTCCCTGATCAATATAATCTGGATACCTTCAAGGCTAGAGTGAATAGGCTGTTCCAAGACAGACATGCTTCATCTTCGGCCGCATCGTCACTTACCAACAGTGGAGATGGCGGTCAAATGCCTGTCTTGTAAAATATATAAAAAAAAACCAACATTGTGATATTCTAATAAATGTAGTACACGGCCCAGCGGCGGCGTCTCACGCGCACTGTCAAAGTGCCATCGCTACCGGGCAGACGTTCCCTTTGAGTCGTGTACCTACTTACTGATAATTTGGTAGTTTTGCTAAAACTCAAGGCCTACCCACAAAATTTCATGCGCAATTTATTTTGCTGCACCTGTACGCGCGTGAGTCAGCGCCCTCGCTCGCACTTACACCTCTCATTGAAATGCTGGTATTCCGCACTACTCACTCACACCCTACAATTCTACCGCTTATTGGAAGCGAACATTTTGCGAACAAAATGACAACACGATTTTGAAAAGGTATGTTGTTGTTATTGCATAGTTGATTTAATTGTTTAGAGCTTGAAGTAGTAAGTATCAGAGGGTAGGTGCATTAGGTGTTTGTTTACAATAAGAATATAAGTAAATGGTATTTATCAAAATACAGTAGGTATCTATCCTCAGTTTTTTATCTATCCTCAGTATTTCTCAGAGAAAATGTTCCACAGTTTAAATATTCTGTGATTCTACTGAAACTTACGAGATCGGATTGACCAAGTCTGTTCGTAAAGAATTATGTCTACCGAAATATTCGATAAAAAAAATGTCTTAAACGAATAATATTCGTTAATTATGTACCAGTTTTATCAAATTACCTGTGTGGGAGCTATATAATATATACTTAGCTATAAAATATTAAAACTAATTATAACTAATATAGTGTCATAAATGATATAAGGCTTAAAATGAATTATAAGTATTTACAAAATTGAGTACCTACTTAGGTACTTCGCTATGCTTGTCATGCCAATTTATTGCTGTTAGTCACATAGTTACATATACTTACCAGAAGTTATTAGGATAAAATCGATACCTTGTTCACGTCTACTTAAAGATCTTTATACTTAATAAGTTATTTTAGTTTACCTACCTGGATACGTAGCAGTAACGATCAGTATAATTTAATACGAAATAAGTACCAGTATCTACTGGGAGTATGTTGTAGGTAAATTAGGATACTATTACAACAATAATGCCTACTTACTATAGGTATAAGGAAGTACTTTTTTATTTATGTCGAATCGAGATGTAGATATGTTAAGAGGGCATTTTTCTCAATTATTCGCAGATCGTCCAACATGTTCCAATCACAAGTCCAGACAATAGAACCGTTCGATTGTGAAGGCGATCCATCCTCCATAGGTGCCCGTTGGGATAAATGGAAACGTGCATTAGAGATATACTTCGTAGCAACAAATACCACTGAACAAAACAAAAAACGCGCGATTTTACTACATTGCGGAGGTTTACTTCTCCAAGACATATATTTCAATATACCCGGAGCTCATGTAGTAGATCCTAATGCTGATGACGTTTATGATATTGCGATTAGAAAGTTAGAAGAATACTTTTCTCCAAAACAAGGTTATGTATTTGAAAGGCACGTTTTTCGGTTAATAAGACAAGAACCGGATGAAAAATTCGAGAAATTCTTGCTTCGGTTGAGACGACAGAGTTCAAAATGTAACTTTGCAAATGAAGATCAAAATCTTATCGATCAGATAACGGAAAAGTGTAGCTTGCCTAGGTTGAGAAAGAACATTCTGGTACTAGGTGACACGGCAACAATCGACAAAATAATAGCTGAAGCAATTTCGCTAGAAACTGTAGAACGGCAGCTAAACGAGTTTCAGGATAAACGGAGCACAAACGCAACAATTACTAGCCTAAATAAAATTGACACCAAAACAATGAAAGGTTTTACAAAAAAAGAGGTTGATTTTTGTTGCCGATGTGGTAGCAAAACTCACAAAAGTGACAGCAGTTCCTGCCCCGCACTAAATTTAAATTGTAGCAAATGCGGTTTCAAGAGTCATTTCCATAAACACTGCAGAACAAGCGCCCATAAAAGGAAGAATACTAACCTCTCGTCAAACGACAAAAATAGAGCCAAAAAGACCAAAGTGGAAGCTCCAAAAAAGCCTACATCTGTAGATCACATTTTCTACGTGGACGGAGATGAAACAATAAATTGTCAGGTAGGTGGGGTAAATATCAAAATGCTCATTGATTCTGGGAGTAAATCAAATATTTTAAGCGACACAACTTGGGAACATTTGAAGAAGAATAAAGTTGTAGTCTCAAATCAACAAGCTTGCCCAGACAAAACGTTCCTGGCTTATGGTGCCACAATTCCACTAAAAGTTTTAGGCTCATTTGATGCTCAAATAAAAATTGGTCCTCAATTGTTAACAACTACATTTTATGTAATAAAAAATGGTTCAAGGAACCTATTGGGTAAAGATAGTTTTATTTCCTTAAATGTGCTAAAATTGGGTTTAGATGTGAATTCGGTTGAACAAAATGAATTTCAAAAGTTCAAAGATGTCAAATTACAAATCACGATTGACAATACAGTTCGTCCAGTTTGTCAACCTTACAGACGCGTACCAATTCCTTTGGAATTAAAGATAAATAACAAAATAGACGAATTAGTCAAAATGGACATCATTGAACCAGTTAATAAGCCATCCTCTTGGGTTTCTCCGATGGTCCGGTTTTGAAGCCCGACAACGATATTCGTATTTGTTTAGATATGCGCGTTGCTAATAAAGCCATTATAAGAGAAAATCACCCCCTGCCCACTATGGAGCAACTCATTCCCAAATTTGGCAAAACAAATTTTTTCTCAAAACCGGATATTAAGAACGCGTTTCATCAAGTAGAACTTGAAGAAAATAGTAGAGAAATAACAACTTTTATAAGTAGTAAAGGGCTTTACAGATACAAAAGGTTAATGTTTGAAATATCGTGCGCACATGAACATTTTCAAAAAATTATGGAAAAAATGCTTTTGCCATGCGAAGGAGTACAAAATTTTATTGATGACATTGTTGTCTTTGGGCAAAGTGGAGAAGAACATGCCCGACTTCAGAAAGTATTAACGGTGCTGAAGGACAACAATGTTCTATTAAACAAAAGCAAATGTATTTTCAATGCGCGAACAATTCAGTTTCTGGGGCATGAGCTTTCTCCGTCTGGTATTAAACTTCTTGACAAATACATAAAAACCATCGACACATTTAGACAACCGCAAACCATCGAAGAAATCCAAAGTTTTCTAGGATTAGTTAATTTCGTTGGTAAGTGGATACCTCACTTATCAACTTTAACGGAACCTATTCGGCAATTGCTTCGGCAAAAAATTAACAAAAATGGAAATATCGCTGCGTTTTGGAAAAAAGAGCAAACAATAGCTTTTGAAGATTTGAAAAAATGTCTCTCCAAGATTCCTACTCTTGGCTACTATGACCCAAAAGATCGTACTCGAGTAATTGCAGATGCGAGCCCTGTAGGTTTAGGGGCTGTACTAATTCAGTACGATAACAATGGACCACGAATCATTGCCTTCGGAAACAAGAGTTTAACAGACGTTGAAAAACGTTACTGTCAGACTGAAAAAGAGGCATTAGCTTTAGTGTGGGCAATTGAACATTTCCACATGTACTTATGTGGGAAAAAATTTGAGCTTGTAACAGATCACAAGCCTCTGGAAGTTATATTTGGGACGCGATCAAAGCCTTGTGCGAGAATCGAACGCTGGGTTTTACGACTTCAAGCATATGAGTATGAAGTTGTTTACAAACCCGGGAAAACCAATATAGCTGATCCATTATCACGTCTGTGTATAAGTACCAACACACAAAAAAGTCCTTTGGAAGACGAACATCATATTAACCAGATTGTTCAATACGCGCGACCAGTAGCATTATCACTGAAATCAATAATAGAAGCATCAAATCATGATGACGAGTTTAAATTCGTAAAAAATGCTATGGTCAATAACAATTGGGATGCTATAGGAAATAACTATAAGTTATTTCAAAATGAACTCTGGTTTCATGATGATGTCTTGCTAAGAGGAAACAAGATAGTAATTCCTACTGCTTTGAGGAAAATAGTTTTAGCAGCGGCCGATGAAGGCCATCCAGACATTGTCAACATGAAAGCAAGGCTACGCACAAAGGTCTGGTGGCCCAAAATAGACAAGGACGCTGAAAATACAGTAAAAAACTGCAAAGGGTGTATCTTAGTTTCAGGCCCCAACCCACCAGTGCCCATGAAAAGGCGTGAGTTGCCTTCAAAAGCCTGGGTGGATACAGCTATTGATTTCTTGGGTCCACTCCCAAGTGGGGATAATCTTTTTGTTATTATTGACTATTATAGTAGATACAAAGAAATAAAAATTATGAAATCCATATCGACGCATGATACAATAAAAGTATGAAAAGAAATATTCTCCCGAACCGGCAATCCCGCCAGTATCACAGCTGATAATGGTAGGCAATTTTGTAGCAATGAATTCAAAACATTCTGCACTGAACAAGGGATTACGCTTTTTAATACGATCCCTTATTGGCCCTAGCAAAACGGCGAGGTTGAGAAAACAGGGACATCCTAAAACGTTTAAGGATAAGCCAATGCGAGAAATCAGATTGGAAGGATGATTTACTAAAGTATTTAAGTATATATAACAGCACACCACATCCCTCCACAGGAAAATCCCCGTCCGAGCTTTTCTATGGAAGACAATTTAGAGACAAGTTACCTTTTTTAAAATACCTCGAAAATGGTTACGACGATTTAGAAGTTAGAGACCAAGATAAAGAGAAAAAAAGGAAAAACCAAATTAAACGAAGACAGAAAAAGAAAAGCTACAGATAGAGAAATCGGAATCGGCGAAAAAGTATATGTGAAGAACATGATCAATCAAAACAAATTTGATTCAGAATTTAACCCAACACCCCATACCGTCATTAATGCTGAAGGAAGCGACATTAATGTAAGGAATGATGAAACTGGTCAGGAGTACAGAAGAAATATCGTTCATCTCAAGAAAGTAGAAGGTCAATGGACAGTCGTTAATCATGAAGAAGAGTATTAATTCGTTATTTTGTTTACTTCAAAATGTATATGATTATGTTTATATAGTTAATTTGTTTATTTCAAATGCCTATAATTGAATTTAAATGATTAATTTATTATAAAAAGGAAGAGATGTGATATTCTAATAAATGTAGTATACGGCCCAGCGGTGGCGTCTTACGCGCACTGTCAAAGTGCCATCGCTAGCGGGCAGACGTTCCCTTTGAGTCGTGTACCTACTTACTGATAATTTGGTAATTTTGCTAAAACCTAAGGCCTGGACCATCGAACATCACAAACATCATAATACTATGTTTACATTTTTTAAAGTTAACTCAGCCCGCGGGGTCAGTTAAACACTTTGTTCGTAGGCGAAAATGAGTTCAAACGAACGGATCACGCCAGATCCTGGAGTCGGTAATAAGTGCAACTGGTGACATCGACAGCGACGTTAAAGCCCGAAAGTCTGCGGCTTCGGCCAAATGGCGGGAGGTGACGGCTGTCATTTGTGACCACAAGGTGCCGATTAAGCTGGAGGGTCAGGTCTATAAAACCTATAATGGTCTAATAATAATACGGCAGCGAGACCTTTGAGACAAGCAGGAGTTTCGAGTCTTGGAAAGGAAGATGCTGCAGTGGATTTGTAGGGTTTCCCGCAGAGATCGCGTGCAGAATGCCCACATCCGCGGTAGCCTTCATATCCGTGACATCGCTGATAAGCTACAAGAAGCCCAAACAGCGCGGCTCGTTAACAGACTCACTACTAAGGATGCCGAAGACCGAGCAAAGTGGACTAAGAAGAGCAGAAAGGTGGACCGTGGGACCCCGTGTGACGCGCGGGACCACAACCGGAATTTACGCCAATATGATGATGATGATATAGCCAGTATGCTAATAGTTTTCAAATAAATTATTTTAAAATTACTTTTTTTCCAAGTGAAGTTTCATACAATATTATCGCCCTGCGGGTAACAAGGTCATGCTGTACGATGCCATTTCGTTTTACATAATTGGACATTGTCGAGCAGGGGGTGTGAATAAATCAATTAATAAAAAGTAAAAAATAAACAATTATTTTTAATATTAAATTAACAGAGCAGGCCCCACGACACATCCCTAACGCTGCCGCTTCAGTTCAGCCAGAATCTTCAGCGAGACCCTGTCAAGCCTGAGGACAATTAATAGTGACTTAGAGCCTGCAACTTTACATAATTTGTTAATTTACAGTTTACAGGCAATTACAAAACTGCAATTTATAATTTTAAAATATTCAATGTGCTACATGACTTTCACGGTGGACGGACGTACAATGTGAGCGAGAATTTTACCAAAACAAATATGAATAATTCGTGCTCAAATCAAATTTCACGTCGGCCATCAAACTAATATAGAAGAAACGTTTCTATATATGCATTCAAAACTGTTTAAATCCTGTCAGATGTGGTGGACGCTACAAGGTTCAAGTTTGTAAAGACGGAAAAAGTATTCCGCGATTTAAATATATATATATATATATGATGATGATGATAGTATGGGTATAGTATCTATATTTAGATATATTATATTTTTGTATATTTAAAAAATTACCAATGTACTAAATTAAACAATAATATTCAAAAATGAGTTGTAGATAGTATAACTTTAGTAATAGGAATTTAATTTAAGATCTCAATATTGCCTCCACTGCTTCCTGAATGTCCTTTCAGACTGTTTAAGGTTGGCTGGAAGAAATCCCATTGTGGGATATACCCGCCTTTGCTTTGTAAATTATTTTTGTACCTCCTGTATTTATTAAGCAATAAAGAGTTTACATACATACATACATATACACAATTAGCATTTAAATTGAAAGCAGAACTTTCATAAAGATCAGACTGCATGACAAAATTTATTTACTTACACTATCGAGGAATGCCTTTACCTCCTCTAGGGGGACACTGCCGGGGTTGTCCACCCACTTCTCGTATAAGGCAACTGGAACAAATTATAAGAATTAATAAAATACATATTTTTTCTTTGCTCATGGTGTACGCTACGCGAGTCGTTACCCGCCTCGGATTCACCCGGGTTTCCTCGGGGTTACTACACTGGTAGGGGTATGTACCAATTATAAAAAAAATCTCCAAGAAATTCTCTTAATGATAGAGAAAATCATTTTAAATTCCGTTGCGTAGATTAAATATCTAAGCGTAAAAGGTTCAGACAACGGTAAGCGGCTTTGTTTTATACTATGTAATAATAATAAATATATGATTTAAGTAGAACAGTGAATATGTCTTACGGCGTTGGTGTTGATTTTGAACTGCGCGCCCCGCCGCTTCCACATATTCTGAGTGGAGGCGGGACGCCTCGGCGTTTTTCTTTATAAACGACACTGCTGCCGTCAAGAGTTGGGCTTCAGATATCTGTAAAAATATATGAATAGTGTGATATATCTGAAACAAATAATGGTTCTCGGTTGGCGTTAAGTATTATCATACCTATGCCGATTGGCACTCGAACAGCGCTCTTTGTGTAAAAATTAACATTTCTTCAAATTGGATATCATTTTAATTAAAAGTTCATGGTAAGATAACTTACAGCTTTTGCGTCTTCGCCAATAGCGTCGGCGAGATCGTGGCGGTGCTCCTTAAGCTCCTCCCGCCGCCTCCACTCTAACTCGGCGTTACGCTGACGTTTCTGGTTCTGTGACGATGACGACCAATGTTATTAGTTACCATTGTCGCTAATAGCAATTTTTTTAGCGAATTTTAAATATTGTGGCGAAGCTCAGTCATTAAATTTGTTAAAATAAAAGTATTTTTCCGAGTTGGCACATCGCTAGTCGCTATCTTTATAATCTTGTAATAGAATATTATACTCGCAGTCCTTTCAAAAATCATAGTTCGGTTATACCTCGGTCAGCGGAACGCGGTCTTTGCCTCTCGGCCGGCCGGGGCGGCTTTGTGGGATGTCAGCCAATTTCCGCTTCGTCTTCTGTCTTCCTGGAGGTGGCACCTGAACCTGAGAATTAGATAATTAAACATTTTAAAAGTATGTACCGGGTTTCCTACTGCTTAATTTGTTGTACGAGTAGCCTGATATTGCGAGGAAGTTGCATTCATCATGATCGCGGGACGACTAGTAGATTTAAAACTAACTAACTAAAAAAACTAAGAAACCCGAGGCTTTTATAAACTTCCACGGAAACATTCATAACAACTCGCGTGTGATTTGTTTAATTAATTAGTGGATTATTATTTTGTGTTATTTTCAACTTTGTGACGTTCTCTATCTATTTCTTTATCTCCGTAGTGTCACTGAAATGGTTTGTTTTGGATTTATCTTTGTTTCTAAGTTTCGAAATCGTAAGTTATATTGTCATTAGTTTTGTGGTAGTTAAGAGTATTTATAAGGGCTCTGAGAGATATCAATGTAAGTGTGAAAGGTGATTAAAACACAAATTTACAAGAAAAATATTACCAAATTACATATCATCAGTATTTACCCTCACTAAATAAAAAACTATAGAAACTAACCTGGGCCACAGTTTTGGATGTGACATCGAATACACTCTAAGAGAATGAGTTGGCGCACAAATCCAGACTTTGTCTTTGATGACCTAGGCGCTCTAACTAAGTCTACGTCTAGGTTTGCCGCCGAATTCTGGTACGATTTAGATCCATCTCCCGTTTAAGAACCTTTGTGCTTTTAAAGCATTAGTATTTGTTATTGTTGGAACAGTTTGGCAAATCAGAATTTAAAACCAAAAATATTATAAATTGTAAACTCAGAACGAATGTTAGGAAAAAGTATGAGCAGCCTAGAGTGATCAATAACTTTGGCAGTTACAGACATACTTATAAGTCAAACCTGAAATGCCTGCTGATAGATAACTTCATTCGGAGTCTATGCCCAGGCGCAAATTAGGTATAAGTGTTTATTATTATTATTGGTATTATTTTTGTTTTTTGTACTATGTTGGTAGGGTAAAGATATTTAAAGCATAGAGAGTGCAAAAGTTATGATAAATAAATAAAAAATAAAAAAGAAGCTTTAATGACATTTTCCTACGGACATAATCTCGAGTTTGGATCGAAACCTGGTCTGAGTCGTTAGCGTCTATACACAACGTAACAGGTCCGAACATTTCAATCGATAACTAGACGATCATTTACTTACAGCCAATTCACAATATTTGAAATTATGTTTACTATGTTATGTCTACCTTTTATAGGTAGATACTCGTATGTGTGTATTTATACAGATAAATAGGTATTAGGGTGACAAGAAACTTACAGTATGTGATAATAACGGCGATACTTTAAAACATTATGGTATCAAATAATGAAAATTATATTGGAAACGTTAGATTCAATATTCAGATTTACACTTGAAAAATATATATATAATGCTTTCATTATATGGAGTAAAGCATTATCATTTATTCGCATATTAAATTTCACAAATATTTTTAAGCGCATAACAAATTTAAAGCGCACAATATAAAGGTAACTTTACGAACAAATTATGTGGGTCTTTAATCAATAAATTAATATGAGAACAAAATAGTATAAAACTTACATGGCCTCCGTTGTCTTCTTCGAATCTTTCGGGATCGCTGTCTCCTGCCTGCATGATAATTAAATATAATATATAGCGATAATAAGGAAAAAGTTGTAATGGTATAAAACCGCAAGGAATCGTGTATTGTAAACGCAGCCGAGTACTATGGTATACTGTGATAAGAGTCGCCGGCGCAGACTCTTTTATAGGTCCGAGGTCCTTGGTGTCCCCCCGCACCCTTTGTTGTGACCTTTTTTGACGCGAGTACCATTTTTAAAACTGCCTGTCACTTGTGAAGGGACCATTTCTTTTTTGCTAAAAATAATAACATTATTTTTATGTTACATTACGCGACATTGATAATGAGTAATTTATTTCGAAAATAGAGTATGTTGTAAAGTTTGTACATGTCTTTGAAAATACAAAGAATAAACCCCATTTAATTTACCGTCAACTTTGTCCTCCATAGTCAAATAAATTTTATGACATTGGCAGTTATAAACTAATTAATGTGGTCTCATTATACCTACAAAGTGTTTGTATTCGGATAAGCCGTTTTCACGAAATTGAAAAGTTTGTTATGTGAAAATTACAATTTCAGTCATTTTTTGAATACAAAACGGTAATTTAATGTTTATAGACCTAATACAATTTTGTATGTACCATAGGTTCATTTTATGCATCGATGATCAAGCTTAATTTAATATTATTAATTATTAGACAGTATTGCAATATTTTGTACGTACAGTAAAACAATATAATGGAATCGCCACCTTTCCGAGTATTAGTAGCTTTTTCGCTATCTTATATTTTTGTATGCACCACACACACACAAAAATCACCACCGACTTAGTTTTGTTTGAAACCTACTTATCAATATTAGTTACATTTTCCTACCGTTAACAATTTGGCCTCAGCTGTGATGAGTAACCCAAACAAGGCGTTGTATTTAAAATAATTAAAATATACGATAAATCTCAGGGCTGGAAAGTGCCACCGCCAAGCCGAGCAAAAAGAAGGGGGCATTATCTCGAAGCGTTTCGACGAATTTTCAAACCCGTCGAATTTTTATATGTTCGGTCTACATAATGTCAAAAAACTCATATTTAAGATGTACGTAGCTGATTAATAATATGAAACAGTTTAATTTGTCCAGCATTGACATTTTCGATTTTATTTGCACTGACAATACGTCGATTTCGATAATGACTCACTGACTTCGCATCAAAACCTCTGGGGTACGTGCCGACGTCATAAGAGGCAGAAGATAGTTACGCGGGCTAAATTGTGCTTGTACATAACTGAAGTGTGAATATGCAGGCTCCAATATTCACACACATGACAAGTAAATTAAGAAATATTTGTTTTCAGCTTAGCCTCCAACCACCATAAAAATTTATCGTTTCAACATTCCTTTCAAAATTGAATGGCTAAGCAGCCTTTTAAACTTCATTTTTTTTGTTGTTTCTCTTATCGTTAGAGCTCTTATCTCAAAACGCAGTTGAATGGCGATAGGATCTATCTACCTGTTTGTAATTGTTTCTCTGAGATATTCAAACATGTTATTCTATAACATCAAAGAAATCATTTTAAATAATGTTATCTCTACCTTTATTTTGTGAAGTAACACAAGAGGCATCTGGGCCTATAATAGAAAAATGAGTAGGTAAGTTATGGTTGCTAACGACCCGCGCGTCAACAATCAGGTAGAACCGGGATAGATGCCGCATATTTTGTATTCGTGTCACCTATCAACGCACAAACGTGACAAATAATTATCACATACGTGTGGTATATTCGAAGTATTCTCCATTGCATTTTAAACACATTTTCATTCTGTCAAACCATTTTTGAAAACGTGAGGACCACTTGATTTGTCCGAGGATATGTTTTCACGTGCAGGTTGAAAGCTATCACGGCCTCTTTCGGCTCCTTAAAAGTCAAGCCTCTTCTCATCAAATCTTTGATTTTTGGAAAAATAGAGAAATCGCATGGTGCCAGGTCTGGACTATCTGCCGTATGGGTCACTAGATCTACCTTTTCAGATACCAAAAATGACTTTGTCTTGTTCGCGGTGTGCGCCGAAGCATTGTCATGGTGCAATAGAATGCGACTTCTTGGTCGTTTCCCCCTTACCTTTTCAAAGACACTGTGCAAACGAACGGTGATGTACAACGTTGACGAGGCGAAAGTCCTAGGGTATCCGTTGGTTGGAAAATGGGCATCAGCGTTGTCCATTTTTTAATTTAGGTATAACACTAAGAAATTCAACCCGCTTGACAGGCGTGAAGATTATTGCATTAAACTCCTCATTCGTAGTAGAGGCTGTAACGAACACAATGTATAAGCTCGTCAACGTTCTATATATTTGTATATCGTATGTTTATAGTTGATAGACTTAGAAATGAATACGTATCTATATCATACACAGAGCAGTATGTGGTAAAAGTATAACTTGCTTGTCATGATTTCTTTTAACAAATGCTTTAAATTCGTAAACAGAACTTGGTTTTCTAATAAATTCACATAATTTATTTGACTAAAGCACGTCATAAATTTACGCTTTTGATTAATTGGGTTACGACAGGCAAAATTTCGTGAATATCTTAAATGTTGGGCGTCAAGATATGGGACCCATGAAAAATCCCATAAGTGATAGTGATGTGAATATACAAATACGTTTCAATGAAATTTCGAAATAAATAATTGAATTATAGTATCTACGCCTAAATATCAAACGAGTCTAGAATTTAATTTTGATCTTTTTGTATGATGACTCAAATTGATTTGCTTCATAGAAATTCAATCTCTCTATACTCAGTCTGACGTAACATTACGTCGAGTTTATAGTACTTAAATGTCATTAATTTGTTGACTTATACTTCCCTATACAATTACTATTGGTCTGAATGAATTACAAATCGAATCCATTTGCTTGCGTTGTTTAAATTTAGTCGACTAGTTGAACAAATAAAACGTCGTATGTAATACATCCCTAGCTGCTGATGTAACGGTTAACTATTTTCGGTTTATCAGGTACAGTTTGTAAAATTTATGGATGTGCGAACGTTATAAGAGCAATCGCTTAGACCTCATAAAATTATAAAAAGTAATTTTTTGTTGGTTTGAAATATTAAACTGTTGGAATTTTGAAGATAACGATCCCAAGCCAGGAGGCCAGGGTAGTGGAGACGGGACAGTCAGCTCCGGGGGTGCGTCGCGTGAACATCACCGTATCGATTTCCGAAACTAAGAAAGTTTTCCAACTTTCCACGGGAAAGTTCAGTACGTCTCGCTAGTGATTTGTTTAATTAATTTGCGCTTTATTATTTTTTATTATTGTCACGTTTCTTTTGTTCTCTATCTATTTCTATATCAGTGTCAGTGATTTGGTTTGTTAAGGATTTATCTTTTTTGTAAGTTTCGAATGCGTAAGTTACCTTCTCATTATATTTGTGGTAGTTAGAGTATTTATTAGGCCTCTTAGAGATTTCAATGTAATTGTGACAAATTTAATATCATCACTATCTAAATAAAGAACACGATGTAGCCGAGTCGATGAACGTATAATTTTATTTATGTAATTTACTAAGTTTATCTCAATAATTTATTACTAGGCTCTATTTATTAAAGATTAAAACTAACCTGGGACACAGTTTCGGATGTTAAATCGAATACACTCTAAGGTTATGTAAAAATTTACCATAGTAATTTATTAATCCTAGCAGTGCCCGGAGTTGCTTTACAATGGTAGGAACGGGGGTGTTTAAGACCGCGTCTACCTTATGTATTTATGTGTGTATGCCGCGCGCGTCAATAACGTTCCATAAGTGTGTAATAGAGGTTTGAAAAAAATTACATTTGTCAACGGCTACTCGAAGTATACTATCCGATAACATTTTGAACAATTCTAGTAATCTATTCCAATTATCGATTGAATCAACCCCACTTACAGTTAAGTCGTTTAAGTAACACGTTACATATCGCATTCTAAACAATTTATCCATCATGCGCTGGAATTGATTGGGTGCCGTCTTAATACCAAAAGGCAATCGGTTATAGCAGAACATCCCCTGTGTTGTAACAATCGTGCAAAGCTTTCTTGAGAGATATACCAGCTTAGCGAGGACGAGGCTAACGCTGACGTTTGCGATGATAGATGGATTATTACGGCGACTGTTACCGACGTATCGCTGCGCATGGAAGGCGATTCGGGATCTGCAGTTAGCGTGATTTCTGCTGCTACTTATAATAAATACTTCATAGGGTGCACTTTATACCCATTTAATACAAAATTAAAAATGTACGACGGCGGAGCAGTGAAGCCAAAGGGTAAGCTAAATTGTACTGTTCAAATTAAAGGTCTGATAAGGAAACATTTATCCTTTATTGTTATCAACAACTACCATAGCTCTTCGTTGCTCGGTCGAGACTGGATGAAAGCGTTCGGTATTTATTACCCATAGATAAAAAATGACGAAATCTCCAATGAAACGGTGCCGGCTGCGTCGCAGATTCGTAGTGAATTAATGAATCGTTTTCGTAATGTTTTTCTAAATGGGATAGGGACATTTAATAAGGCGAAGTTATCATTAGAGGCAGTCGAGGGATGCGTGCCGGTGTGGCGGCAGCTGCGGCCCGTGCCGCACGCGCTGCGGCCCGCCGTGGACGCGGAGCTGGCGTGGCTGCAGCGCCAGGGCGTCATCTCGACCGTGGACTGGAGCGAGTGGGGAACGCCGGTTGTGCCGGTTCTCATACAGAACGGAACCGTACGACTGTGCGTATATTTTAAAACTACCGTGAATCCCGTGTTAGTGGATGATAAATATCCTATACCTAAAATTAATGAGTTATTATTTTTGCGTCACTTTGTCCCAGTTGTCTCAGTTGAACTTTGATATTTTTTTTTGTGGTGATCATTGCCTTTGACAACGTCGCCCAGAATGCTTATGAGGGATAGTGCCGGTCAAGGCGGACCCTTGGTTCTCGTTCGCGAACGTACAATCGGGACATTAACGTCAAGATGATTATTTTTGTTTTACTGGAAATAATACACTAACACGTTTTTCGTCATAAAACGAAGGAGTAATAGTCTGTTGAGCGATAGTACTTTCATAATCTCTTGTGTGGGTTATAGAAGTAAACACACTGGGATGCCTTACATCCTCTTGGCATTTATATCTTGCCAACCACGTTAAATTCACTGCAAAATTTCATACAAATGCATCCATCCATACAAAATTTCACATGTTTATGGGTTAGTAAGACTGAATAGGCTATGTATAATAGTAGAAAAGTTCATTTTCTTATTTTCTCTCTGTTGTTTTTTAATATATTTTTTTTTTCTTTATTCACTCTCGAAACATCGCCCAAGGTTTTGATCACGGAGAGCGCCGAGCTAAGCACCCGTGTTTCCGACGCCTGTGAAATACATGAATAATTGTCATACGTAACTGTAGTCGTCACATTGCAATAACGTACAAGAATAAGGGAAGTATCGGCACAACGAATGCACTTACAAAATTATTAAAACTGTGGACCGTCATCGTCACAGTCTCAGTTTACTTGAAGCATCCTTCTACGAATCGTGGTCTCAATCTCAACGCCGCATGTTGCCACAGTACCTGGACGAGTGAGCGTTGCTTGGGTTATACTCACTAGACTTGGTTACCAATATGTACCGGCCCAAGAGCACTCAGTAATTCGCAAGATTTTTGAAATATTTTCAGTTTTTAATAACGCGCGCACCCACACGCACTAGAGACGAATAGTGATGTGACCGAATGCCGCCAATATTCAGCCAATGACTTGGCGAAAGCGCCGAATATTCAGCGACTTGTTCGGCTTTACGAAATACATTTTGTATTTCGGGAAATGAATTAAAATACCAAACATCAGAAGCAACCTTAAGAGGCTATTTATAGACGAAGGCGTACTTGATGACCAATAGCTATCAATAACATATTATTAGCTTTATTCATCACCTATCAGGCGTATGCTAATAGGCGCCTACAAGGTGTACAATTTAAACTACAGGCATCGCTGTTACGGAGATAACCCACAAGATCTTACTGCTGGAATGAGGATCAGTCACGATTTTTGTTTAGGGACTTTTCTATTAGTTTATGATATATATACCATATGAATGACAAAAGTAATTTTCAAGATATCTCTTAAACAAGTGAATACTAGAACACTGTGATTTTGGCATGTCTGATGACCTCATTCGACATCCGGGTAAACCTTACGTCGTACGAAATAGAGCACATATTTAATTGCGTTTGACATTTCATTTAAACCCTTATAACTTAGGCATTTATAAGGGTTCAAAGGATTCATTTTATATTTGCGAATGCGAATCTGAAAGCGAATATTGAGGTTTTAAATTTAAAAGCACATTAATACCGATATCAGGCGCAAACTTTAAGGAAAGTGTTTTCTTAATAAATGTTCAAAATATAGATTGTTCGTCACACAAGATTTAAAACTTGTTGAACTGTCGTACCATAACAAAATGACAAACTATGTTTGTAATAAATAAATATTTACCTTTGTGCAACCTAATTATGTCATTTGTGAAACCTAGTAATGTCAATGGCATACTAATTCATCGTATTGTCGGTCAAATTTTCATATTCTCGCGCAATTTTTGTTGTCGGTACCTTACGGTCAATAGAGCGTTGCCGAGCGGGCCGAACGGTTACAGTATCCGACTCGTAAGCCAGAGGTCCCGGGTTCGAATCCCGCTGTAGCCATGTACCAATGACTGTTTTCTGAGTTATGTACACTAACCGATACTCTTACGGTGAGGGAAAACATCGTGATGAAACCTGCACATTCAGGCGACTGGATGTGTAACCATGATCCAATATGGTCAGGTTCCTCTGGTAGCAGGGTCGTGGAGGTCAGATAGCAGTCGCTCCATTGTAATAACCTGACCAGCAAAATCCTGGATCATGGTCAAGGCGGACCCTGGGACCTCGTACGCGAGAGCACAACCGGGACATAAAGTCAAGTTAATTTTTTATTATTTACCTTACAGTCAACGGTTTCCTGAGGATGCTTCGTGGAGTAACAAGTGTAGAGGTTTACCAGTGATAGTGTAATGGGTGGTAGTAGTGGTGTAATGTGGTGAGTCATTAGCAGGTGAGACAGATCTAAATATTCATTTATTAACAACTTAAAATTAAGGAATCCCGCGAATTAACGGCTGATATGGTCGATAAACTAAAATATAATATGATGGCAACACATTTTCATCAAGCGAATTTTACTCAAGACGAGCTTACAACTTTACAAAAAAGACTTAATCAAATACCTCTCAAAATTATACAAGAGTGTACCACTAGATGAAACAGCATCTTTTAATTATTTTAATACGAGTATGTCCATCATATTTGCCTGAAATGAATTACCTGACCTGCCAAATCCTGGATCATGGTCAAGGCGGACCCCGGGCCCTCGTATGCGAGAGCACAACCGGGACATTAACGCCAAGATGATTATGATATTCATCATATTTGCAAAATATCGCGTACACACTCATACACTCTCGCTCATAATTATCGTGTACTTACTGTCTGTAGGATCGTATTTTTCCCCGGCGGGCGACCTTTAGGTCTCTTTTATATGTCGTCCAGCCGTCTCTTAAAAAAGCAACATATTTTTTGTAATACTCAGGTGGATTACTAAAGTAGCAAGGGATGGTAAGAAGTTGCCGTAGCGTATGAATCCTCAAAAATAATCATCTTGGCTTAAACGTTCCGGTTGTGGTCTCGCGCACGAGGGTCCGGGGTTCACCTTGAGTATGATCCAGGATTCAGATCAGGTAATTATAATGGAGCGACTGCCATCTGACCTCCGTAATACTGCTACCATAGGAACCTGACCAGATTGGATCATGATTACACATTCGGTCGCCTGAATGTGCAGGTTGTTACCGTGAAAACTCAAACGTTGTTTTGTTATTTGGAGGTAGTCGCACATTAAAAATTTACAAAAAAGAGTTCTGGTCTAGAGAACCCGTGTTTAAAACATTTAAAATATTTTTAATAAAAAACCGAAATCCTAAAAAGGGAAGGAAAGTGCAAATAATAATAATAATAATAATAAATATAACACACTAAGCAAAGCTTGTACTATGGGTGCTAGATAACTGATATATTACTTAAATACTTTTTAAAAACATACTTATTATACAAAAGTCTTTACATTCAGCTAATCGGTCAAACTTCATAATAATATGGAATGTCTAGGTGATGATGATTATAATTTGGAAGTAGAGATTAACCTGTTTGGAATAAATGTCATCAAATTGTTATAATTATATCAATTATAAGCTATGAATGTAATAGATAATTTTCATGCATGCGATCACGCATGACGGAAGTTATTGATAGTAAAGTTCGTATATTAATACTTTAATGTAATGTAATAACAATTAATGTATCCACCTCTTAATCACATCACTAGATACGCTTAATAATTTAGTATTTAATATTGGAACATCGCATAAAGCTCTTAAACATTGGATTTCCAGCGAACAAGGCATTAACGTCCGTGATTGTGGGTAGACTCGTATATAGAAATCGATTTTTATAAAAATTCTATTCAACGTGATGTGGTTGACTGAATAAAAGGGATACCAAATGAAAGCCGTGCGAGGCTCCAACAGCCAGCAACAAAGATTACGTCGAGAAATATAAAATTATGACCATTGTTAAATTTAGGAAACATTTACATTATAGATAGCTAATTTCGAGCACCAAAGATTTGTGTGTGCGACAGAAACAAATAATATTACTCACCCGTCAAAGCCGGGAACACTTCATAAACACAAATTATAATTATCAATGTTCAACTTAGAACACTCAATATTTGACGGTGCGGTAAAAAAATGCACAGACAAATACACGTCCAAAACAGATATCAAGAAATAATGGAATGGCCGTCTCCCAGTTCCGTATGATAATTTTATTGCACGGAGAAAGAAATCTTAAAATACCCACATTGAAAAATTTTTGTTTTCACCCACATGAAAATATTTCATTTTTATTTGCATTTTCTTTTAATATTTCATTCCTTTATTTTAATTTTTTTGTTAACAATCTAAATAAAATTATACTCGCGCTCGCAGTGCATAAGGAAAGCACCAACTAAACGCATAGTGCCAGATGCGCCAGATGCCGGTAGATGGCGTTACCAGTATTATAAAGTGTTAAAATTATTATGTAGAAACAAAACAACAAGGTTTCATCGCGATGTTTGCCCGATGCACGATGCCCCCAACCCTAAAAGCATCGGCTAAAGTTTATTTAATGTAAGTATATACCTCAAAAAAGTACTCATTACCTCTCCATTAGGCCACCGACGCTCGTATTTAAGTCTATAAAATGTTGTACAACTTTTACTCAAGTTTTGGTCAAATGCTCAAATAACGACCTCATTCGCCCGCTGGGCCCTTTCCGCCATCGGGAGACGCGATCCGGGCGAGCGCTTCATCCTTATGTCGTGGATCTTCCAGCTATCCGCACGAACCGCCTTGGCTCGACCTTTGTAATGCGTACGGCTAAGGAGTGGAACGCGTTGCCTGCGAGTGTGTTCCCTGATCAATATAATCTGGATACCTTCAAGACTAGAGAGAATAGGCTGTTCCAAGACGGGCATGCTTCATCTTCGGCCGCATCGTCACTTACCAACAGGTGAGATGGCGGTCAAATGCCTGTCTTGTAAAATATAAAAAAAAAAAAAAAAACATCATGATTTACATTTTTTATAGTTAACTCAGCCCGCGGGGTCAGTTAAACACTTTGTTCGTAGGCGAAAATGAGTTCAAACGAACGGATCACGCCAGATCCTGGGGTCGGTACTGTAACACTCGGGATTGTAAGGGGCTTTAAATAAACACTAGTAACTCGAGATATAAGTTATTGATGCTATATTTATGAAAGTAAACTGAAGAATTATATAAAATACAAAAGACATCTTACGTCTAATTCAAATGGAACCCATTTGAATTCCTGCCTAGCCAGTGCGATGTGCGCTCATAGAGCTTAACTATCCAAGCTTACCGACCTCCTTCCTACATATTTCAACCTGCTTAGCTGATTAAACCGCGGCTACCCTATGGGAGCAGCAATCTTACCCGGAAGCCTACTTAACCTAAAGCCCCTCCAGGCATGAGTCCTCCGGACGCCTTCCTGTCTTGCCCTATGGGAGCAGCAACCGCACCTGGAAGCCTACTTAACCTAAACCCCCTCCAGACATGAGGCCTCCAAACGCCTTCCTGTCTTGGGATCCGTCCTAACGTATAGCCTGCCCGAGCACACATGCTATATCTACCCACGTCCCAAATAAAGAAATTACCCAGTAATTTCTTAAAAGAACCTATATCTTCATTCCTAATCTCCTCGAATACAATGATTAAATCCTAACCTTGGATTAATAACTACATACTAGTCTTAAATTATTCTACCTAAACGGGGGAATATAAACGCCGGCATTGTGCAGAAGAACCCTGCTACGGATTTTATTTTTGGGAGCCATCTTCCAAAAACAAGGCTGGGTAAAACCCCGTAAAAAACCATGCCAATCTGCACAAGGCCTACAGAACCCTATTGCAAAGCTGACTTGACTTATTTACTTCTTCAAAGCAAAGTTGAAATAATCTTTTAACATTACAAAGTCTTAACCTTATACACGTAAAAAGAAAAATGCTCTCCACCGCAGAATTGCCATATTTTCAAAAATAAATACTTTAACATTAATCAAATATTGTCACAATAACCATAGTCTATCTTTATACTACGGTTGACTTGCCCATTACCAATTAAACAATATGGCATTCCTTCGATCCTTAATGATAACTTATCTGTAACTACCTTAATACTAAATCTATGAATTAATACAACAATATGTATGAGCCATGCAAACAGAACGAAAATCAGCAAGTTATAGTCAGAGCAAAAAAACTTGATTGCTGCAAAACTACATGTTACGATTTCCTACAATTTGCAAACCAAGAACACATTCCCATATCAAACCATTCAATTCCTACCATACAATAACATATAATATCAATGTCAGGTTAGTACACGAAACCCATGCTAATTTAATATTAAACATCCATTTCAGAAACTAGTTGGTTCACGACCGTGTCTGTGAACCGACCTGTCACATAGATCAGCCAAAAGATTAATTGGTCTGCGGTTGAACCTTCCTAAATTACTTATTGATCCCTGACTGGATCTGTGATCCCATGGGCAACAAAGAGATATTGTGACCCTATGGTCAACCCAAAAATAGCGTACCACCAAGATGCCCCTTACTTTCATATGCCAACCCTATGCTCCTATTCAACCCTTATCTCTGGTCTCGCTGCAAATATAGCAGCTGTGACACAACACATGTCACGCCATATCCATTATAGGAAAAATGGCTGCCGCCTTGAAAGCCACCTTCGACCACTAATTCTTCCCCATTTAATCTACCTAATTAATCGAACGCCCCAAAGTCGGCATATTCCCAGTGCAAGTTATTGCGTACAAGCGCTCGTGAACAGGTGAACCGGTTGGATCACCCCTCAGCTTGATCAGGTATGGACCACGAGTTTATTCCTTCAAATGACATTCAAAGCGATCGTCCATATACTGAAAAAGCGATTGCACCCATATAGATGAACACGAAATATCCCCTTTCTTTCTAACATGGAGAAATAAATTGACAAACCCCAAGAACTTCCCCTATTATTCATAATGATTATAAAATCTTTCTTTATGAAACTTAAATATTTACAAATAATTCTCTTAAATATGTGATATGGCTTGTAGTAAACTTGCTGATTTTCTTTCAGCCGAATTACAATACAGCTGGTGCAGCACCAGCGAAGAGATGTCATGTTCGGAACACCTCGGAAATGGCTCTCATTTACGATCGGTGTAGCGCACCACTCAACACAGAAGTGGCCCGCACACCAACTCGGACATTGTGAAGTAATCGCCACATGGAAAACACAAGACATATGATATTAAAACTTATTAAATAAAAGGTAGGGAAAGAAACATACATAATTGGATATCAATTATATATCATTGAGCCCAATTCAAACCAATCTTTTCATTATAATATATGGACCGTCTATAATTTATCCATAACAGGGAATTCCCTAAAGGCTGATCCTTTCCATAAGTGAAATATCATCCAGACCACCTAAGTGGATCCCGCACTGAGTACCATAGGAAATCCTTACCAGAAACTATAACATCCGACCTATTATAGTATGGCTCCAATCTGATGATGACCAAAATCCAACTAAAAAATATCCGCATATAATAACATCTAACCCTTCTATCCAATCTACTCTACCTCAAACAATGAACCTTTTAAGTGCTTGACCAAAAGTGATGAAATTCATCCCAAAAGATAGGCACAAAAATATCTGATCTTGCATAGAATATGAAAATCAAATACTTAGACCATCAGTATTCAGCGTTATTCCCATTCGTGTTCACCTGCTGTCCAGAAGCATTACTTATTAACCTACCACGAAAATCGTGAGAGTTATGAAATTGTTCCCTACGAAGCATTAGAAGAAAGAAAAGGACTCTGTCCAGAAAATTACTTATTAACCTACCACGAAAATCGTAAGTGTTATGAAATTGTTCCCTACGAAAAATCAGAAAATCCAAACCGAAAATTCTCATATACGGGGAAACCTTCACACTACTATTGTGGGCGAAAACTATCAAAGGAAACATAGTGCACCCATCAGGTGACCTGACTTTATTACGCGCCCGTTTATACCAGAGATTATCTCGTATGAAATAACCTTTATCCATGTTATTCGAGTTTTCGTGAGCCGTACCTGCACGCCTAGCAGAAACTTTATCTGTACGTCTAGTACGAACTTCACCTGTACGCCTAGCACAAACTTTATCTGTATGCCTGCACAAACCTTATTACGAGATTGATTTTCACCCCACTTCGATACGATGGACAATTCATACCCGTCCGGAGGTACGGGTTGCATCACCGGAGCTGAATTATCTTCCGCTAAAGAATTTTTAATAAAACAATCAGCGACGACATTCTCATGAACCAAATCTAAATCCCGTTCTACATTGAATGACCTAACTACGTCTAACTCCAATGTCTCCGCCGCCTGGTGGACACCCAGGCTCTCTCGCTTTGCACCTGCAAAACACGACACGGAGAACCACGAATAGGGACATCATCACCCGTTCTCACGTCCGTAGTCACAATGCTCGACCGACTACTATCAAACGCTAATCTATCTACATGTTGATTTGACGAGATCCCTGACTCCTCTCGTTCCTGACCAGGCAAATTATCGCTCAACCAGGACAACTGCTTGTCCTCTGGAAACTGTGGAGAAATAACGGTATTTATTAACGTTGGAGATACGTCCCTTTCGTTTAAGGACGCACAATAAATATAATCAAATTGCTCCTGGTGCCCTAACAAATCCAGAGAACCCTGATATAAATTCCCATTGTCATTACATATATTTCTATTCAATACAAAGTTTACGTGATGGTTCTTTCCCAACGTCACGCACTTTTGAGAAAAATCTATACTTGCCATATGACGATATAAAAAAATCTTGGCCGATGATGACCTCACACCCTAGGTGTTCTACTACCACCAGGGGTAATACATACTCCCTATTATCTATCTCAACTATTTCGCTGCATTTGCCCAAAATGTTAATTTTTGCTCCGTTTACGGCTTTGACATAGATGTCATTACAATTCAACATATTTAAACCGATTCAACAACACTTTTCGACACACAAGAAATAGATGCTCCTGTATCAACTAACGCAGGAATATCCTGGCTACTTCCAAATCTACACAAGATATATGGTCTGACCGTAATAAAATCATTCGAAAATGATTGCGACATCATGGGTGCGTTCTCCTCGGCGAATGCACCTCTCACATGATGATGTGCCAAGTATTCTTGCTGCTCCTGGGGTTGATGCTGTTGGCGGCTATGCAGCTGTTGCCGCGCAAAGTATCCCTGCTGTTGTGGCTGCTGCTTAGGCAGCTGCTGTTGGCGCGTATAAGATCTTAGTGGGTATCTTGGTACCCTCGGCCTTTGAGGTGTGCCGCTAAATACATTAGGTGGGGTTTGAAAAACTAGTGACCCCTGAACTGGACCGGGGGAATGGACCGGAACACTTTGATGGGCATCCATGGTATAGGGAAGGCTCTAAAATCTCACTGTGGGATTAATTTATGTTGGTTTCTGATAAACCATAATCAATTGCTGTATGAAGGCCTTTAATTGCTCCTTGGATGTGATCAACGACGAGTTTATTTTATGGGCAAATTGGCCGCGAACCTTTTTCAAAAAACTATTTATGAATATTTTATCATCATCAATTTTCGCTTTCGCTGCCATCTCTGAGAGATTATAATAAAATGACATGATATCCTCGCCCGGTAGACGCTGGCGAGAGTAAAATTGTTCCACATAATTTGTGGTGGGCGAGAATTCCGTTTCAAGGGCTACGATCAGGTGGTCAAATGTGAATATCTCATTCCTTTCTTTGTATTCATTCATGAACGCCGCCGCCGGGCCACCGAGGTATGCCGGCGGCGTAGCGATCTTCTCATATTCATCTAGGCGTTTGATGATAAAATATTCATGCCCGTGAAAATCTCTTCTACATTCATCATTAATTCAACCTTATTTAAATTAAAAAATAAAATGAGAAACGATACGGAGTATGACAGTCTTGGTGCGTGTCCGCTTGTGTCCACTTCGGTTATTATCCTTTTCCTTTCTATGTAGCGACTTCTCCTTAGGTCCTTTAAATCGTTTGTGGGCTTTTGCGTTTTCCTTTTTCTCTGTTGTTGTGGCTAGAATTTTTCCTGTCCCCGGAAAAAAATGACTCGATCTGACACGCTTGTCATTGATTTCTTCTTCTTTATTTTTCAATTCTCTCTGAAAATATACAATTAGCGATATTGTGGACTCCGGCGCCTCCACCAAAATGTAACACTCGGGATTGTAGGGGGCTTTAAATAAACACTAGTAACTCGAGATAGAAGTTATTGAAGCTATATTTATGAAAGTAAACTGAAGAATGATATAAAATACAAAAGACATCTTACGTCTAATTCAAATGGAACCCATTTGAATTCCTGCCTAGCCAGTGCGATAACTCCTGCTTGCTCCGAACTATCCAAGCTTACCGATCTTCTTCCTACATTTTTCAACCTGCTTAGCTGATTAAAGCCCCGGCTGCCCTATGGGAGCAACAACCTTACCCGGAAGCCTACTTAACCTAAAGCCCCTCCAGGCATGAGTCCTCCGGACGCCTTCCTGTCTTGCCCTATGGGAGCAGCAACCGCACCTGGAAGCCCACTTAACCTAAAGCCCCTCCAGACATGAGGCCTACAAACGCCTTCCTGTCTTGGGTTCCGTCCTAACCTAGGGCCTGCCCGAGCACACATGCTACAGTACTAAGCGCAACTAATGACATCGACAGCAACGTTAAAGCCCGAAAGTCTGCGGCTTCGGCCAAATGGCGGGAGGTGACGGCTGTCATTTGTGACCCCAAGATACCGATTAAGCTGGAGGGTCAGGTCTATAAAACCATTATTAGACATATAATGGTCTAAATAATACGGCAGCGAGACCTTTGAGACAAGCAGGAGTTTTGAGTCTTGGAAAGGAAGATGCTGCAGTGGATTTGTAAGGTTTCCCGCAGGGATCGCGTGCAGATTGCCCACATCCGCCGTAGCTTTCATATCCGTGACATCGCTGATAAGCTACAAGAAGCCCAAGCAGCGATGGCTGGACGTCGTTAACCGTGACATGCGTGCCAACAGACTCACTACTAAGGATGCCGAAGACCGAGCAAAGTGGACTAAGAAGAGCAGAAAGGTGGACCGTGGGACCCCGCGTGACGCGCGGGACCACAACCGAAATTTACGCCAAAATTATGATGATGATGATGATAAAGCCAGTATGCTAATAGTTTTCAAATAAATTTTAACTTTCCGAATTACTTTATTTCCAAGTGAAGTTTCATACAATATTATCGCCCTGCGGGTAACAAGGTCATGCTTTACGATGCCATTTCATTTTACATAATTGGACATTGTCGAGCAGGGGGTGTGAATAAATCTTTAAAAAATAAACTATTATTTTAAATATTAAATTAACAGAGCAGGCCCCACGACTCATCCCCAACGCTGCCGCTTCAGTTCAAGCCTGAGGACAATTAATAGTGACTTAGAGCCTGCAACTTTACACAATTTGTTTATTATACAGTTTTACAGCATATACATAAAAAAGGTTACGTTATTAAGTTGCAATGTCAATTACAAAACTGCAATTTACAATTTTAGTAATTAATATAGCCAATATACAATATAAAATACTAGAGGTACTGGATAAACCTTTTTGTAAACTGTTCTCGGTTAAGGTGAAAAACCTCAGCACTGTCGGGGAGACACTTCTCATACCCGTCATAGCCCTATAGAGCGTAGAGCCCAGGGCGCAGCCGCTGCGCGCGCGGCGGTGGTCGAGTAGCCGAGGCCGAGGCCACCGCGGCGCGCGCTCTCCCGCGCATAGCAACACTTGGGATAATAACTGCGGAGTATCTACTCCGCTGTATAACATGTCATACAAAATCTTCATGTCGGTTACAAAGCGTTGTCCTCCAATGACATTATCTTGTGGGTGTTCAGTCCATAACCAGCAGGTGCCGTGCCAGAAAAATAGTTTAGTTTTTTATAAAATGTTTTTGTATCGATTACAGTCTAGCGCGCTGGACAGCGTAGACCGGGGACTATGAAGGGGACGCGTACTCCAAAATACTTCGTACATAGGCATAGTATGTATAAGGGTTTAAAAGCTGCAGTTGACCTCAGGGGCTTTACCGTTCTGAAAACGAATCCCAGCATATTGATCGCTTTCGCAACAATAGATTCGTAGTGAGCACAGAATGTCAGTTTGAAATCAAAGATGACTCCCAGGTCCCTAACTTGAGCAGTGCGTACGATTATTGCAGTGTTAGGCCAGTACATTGCCCATACTGGGTTTCTCTTCCTTTTAAAAGTTATAGTTGTGTACTTCTTTATATTGAGATCTAGGCTATTCCGTGCACAATTTGCTGATAATCTGTCGAGATCATTCTGCAATTTTATGTAATCGGTTGAGCATTTTATGGGCATAAAAATCTGTGTGTCGTCCGCATATAACAAGTGAAATGCATTATGGATACAGGAAGCATAGTCATACCCCTGGGAAACCCCTGAAGGGATGGGCGCGAGACGTGATTGACAGCACCCAACTCTGAGAGACTGACTCCTATTCCGAAGATAGGATTCGGACCACCGAAGGAGGTCACCGTGCACACCGACTTCCTCGAGTTTGCATAAAATAACACCATGATTCATTATTTCAAAACACTTAGAGTAGTCGGTGTACACGGCATCCACCTGGTAGCCCTCATCCATATAACCGGTAACCGAGTCCACGAATTCAGCCAAGTTCGTCATCGTGGAACGTTTGCGCATGACTCCATGCTGAGCTAGCAGTATACTACGAGCAAGCAGCGGATAAACTAATCGTAAACTACCACTTCGAAAACCTTGCTGAAAGTAGTAAGAATCGACACTGGACGATACTGTTCCGCATCGACCTTTGAGCCTTATTGCCGCCGATAGGAGCCGATAATAAGTTATCTTCTTCAATATTCAAATCTTTATCGCAACAACTGATTACTGTATTTATTTGAATAACCAGTTCTTCATTCTGTAAATGAATAACTATTCACCAAACCACAGCATATTATTACACCAAAGTTAGTTTAAGGCCGAATATCCACTAGCGCGGTGCAGTGCAATGCCTAAGTTCTACAATGGACTTATATGGGCTGTGATGATGTTCTAGGACCAAAAGTTTCAGAGTTATTACAGTTTTTAGTTTGACAGCTGCCATCTGAAATGTAGATCTCGACGAGTACTATCATTTCTATAGAGGAACTAGTGTTCTGGGAGTAATATTTTCAGAGTTATTACATTCTTAAGTATGACAGCTGCTATCCGCAATGTAGATATCGACGAGTACCAGCATTACTTTTTAAAATCTAGAACAAAACATGCCTTATTTATAATTCGGGAGGAACTGAGAAGAAAATGACAAAAGGATCACAAAAGCGAAACGCAAAAATGCAAAACTGCAAAATGTTGCAGAAACACAAAAAGAGGAGGGGCTTACGCATCAGCGGTCAAAATTTCTTAGACAAAGTCGAATACCTGTTTCATCCATACGCGTTGAATCTGTACTAAAAAAAGTAGACAGATAAGTGAGTGAGGAAAGATTCGAACTGCTGGTAAAAAGAAACAGTCAAGTGTGACGTCTCATGTTGACATCTGCTGACATCGCGCCGCACACTGCACGATAGGGCCAAATTCAAAAAATTGTGGACGAAATTCGTACAGAACTGACAATTCGGGTTTGGTCCCATCATGCAGTACGCCGCGCGGCGCACCTCTTCAATGTGTCTCAGCGCTAAGGCGTAGACTCGTAGCGTCGGCGTAGCATGCGCGTAGCACTCGTAAGTACGCTGGCGATAGCTGGAGCGGGGTTCAATCTAGCCCCAATTTTAAAGCAGGCCTGGCTTATATTTTATATTTGTTTTGTTTTAGAAAACTAATTGCTTGTACCTCCACTACTATAAAAATAAATATCTACACTTCTGTAACCCCCAGCCAGCCCCACTGTCATAATTATACTATTTTCGCGGTTTCGAGTTGCTTTATAAAGATTATCTAGAAATCACTATTATAGATATTCAAACGTCTGTTCCTTTGGGACAAAATTGGTAGTAATTTTTTTGATGATGTTCTAGACCAATATTATTATATCAATACTTTTACCTCATCAATCGATATATTTTTGCAAACTTTGTAAGGTGATTTATAGACGTCCATTTAGTGGACAGTGTGGTGTACAAAGCAAATATTGATAGAAACTCAAAATTCGATGAACAGAATAGCCGTTTGGTGCACGGGTTCTTTATGTTAAGACAATCCATTTGAGCGCTAGTCGTCATACATTTTATGTATAGGATTTAAATTATTTTTTTTAATTTTTGTTTGCCGTATCTATCTTTTTTGATTTCAAATGAGAGGGCTTCATGGTTTCAGGTATCTGAAAGACTAAATTTAAAATCCCATACAAAAACTTGATGACGTGATTGCCATGGGAACATTTTTAAAAACTACCGCTGAACATGATTGTTTTGATCTAAAGTACCCATTTACCAAATGGCTATCCTGTACATCGATTTGGGTTTTTTTTATCGTAGCCCGACCACTAATTCTAAACGAATAGAAGTTTTTCACGTACCGAGTACAGCCGCAAATAATGCAATTAATAAACTAAGAAAAGTATTTGCGAGATGGGGGCTCCCAAAGCAGACAGAGTAGAACACCATAGAGGTCCCCCACTAAAGAGGAGTTCTTGCGTCCTGACAGCGTAGTGAGTCCCGCCCCGGCTCACCGTGTCCGCAGGTGGCGCCGGCAGCGTCTGCTTGGCCGGGGCCGCGCCGGGGCCGCTCCGGGGCCCGGACCCTGTCCGGGACGCCCCAGCCCCGTCGAGTCCGAGCGTGCAGGTTGAATAAGCGTATTCATTATAAGTTGTAACCTATATAAACCAACTACGTTTAAGTTCAGTTTATTTTTTTTACTACATAAACCGCCATTGTCTGAATCTGAGAACCTGGAGCCTGAAAAACGCTTGATACCTGATCTACTGTACAGATCTTCAGGTTTCTCACCCCCCACCACTTATATGAGATCAATTATAATTGATATAGTTTTATTACAGTAAAAATAATATATTTAAGAGCTGACATGTGTATGAATGAGTGAGTGTGTCTGTGTGTGCGTGTTTGCACTGTTTAATTTTTAATCTAGAATATTACTGTCACAATTTCTGTAACTTTTAATTATTTGTACCTGCAACATTCATGTGCTAAACGGCGCAACATATAGGGATTTCAATAATCTCATAAAACTGTATATTACCTATGTTGATGAATAAACGAAATTGAATCTGAAATTGAAAGTTTGTGTATTATCTCATGCACAAAATTTCAATTTTAAATGTAATACCTAAATATTTTATCATCATAGGGTTTTGGAGTTTTGGGCATAAACATGGGAAGCTAGATTGTAGAATACAGGTACTCTTATGACCGATAATGGATAAAGCAGAGTAAGGGGGTTCACCATGGTGGAGTTAGGTAAAAGCGATATAATTTGTTTTGTTAATATTAACAGCGAGCATATTTCTCTTCAACCAGTCCGCCACTCTATCGAATCTCGTCTGAGCATATAGAAACACCTCCTCCCAGGTCTTAGCTTTAAACAAAAAAGCAGTATCATCGGCAAAAGTTGCCATAAGTAAGATTCAAGTCACATAGTTAATTAATGTATATTAAGAATAATGTAGTTCCTAGGACGCTACCCTGCGGTAGCCCATATTCCAGAAGAAGTTTTGAGCTTAACCATTTATCTAATTTAACAGACTGATGTCGATTTGTAAAATAGTCCGAGAATAAATCAAACTGTATGCCTCTGATGCCTATTTCTTCAAACACCTTTGCCACGCCCATGAATATAACTACAGGGTTTTCGTGATTGTACAAACTGTTACCATCATAGTTATTTAATTCATATACAGAAGCATCACACCTCACAAACCTGATCGAAAGCGATCCGAATTTAAGAGAAGCTTATTGATCTCGATAATCTTGACATGCCTATTGTTCGTTAACTTTTCCAAAAGTTTATCCCTCCGGGATAATTTGCGATAGGTATCTTAAAAACTACTGGAAAACTTCCAGTTTCAAAAGCTCAGTTAGAGTAATTAGCTTACTCTTAAACTGTTTTAGAAAAGTTCCTGATAACATATCATACCCCACTGCACAATCTGTAGTGTGTAAGACCATTGTTATGTTCGCTATAGCTGAAGAAGTAGCCTCATTAGGCAACCCCGGCGGCTTTATTTTATTGGACAGTTATAGAACTGTCACCGGGCAAAGGCTTATTTTAACAAAATTTTCAAATAAGCAATTAATGTCAAATTTTACTTGTTTTTGGTTAGGGTGTGTTACTTAAACTTGTTACTGTGAACAAATGGCGCAGGATAAGGACCAATGGCGAATTCTTGTGTCGGAGGCCAAGATCCACTTTGGGTCGCTGAGCCAGCGAAGTAAGTAGGTGTATCATCATCACCCACTTTCTGCCATTTTGATAAAATAACGATTTTGTGGCTACTCATAACTTATAGCAATCGATAGGAAACTTTATTATCTATCGAAAACGATATATCTTGCGAGAAATCGCAAGTCAAAGATGTACATTAACTGCAGACACATACCGAACAAACACCGGTGGAGCGTCGGTGGCCGAGCGGTTACAGTATCCGACTCGTAAGCCAGAGGTCCCGGGTTCGAATCCCGCTCCGTGTACCAATAACTGTTTTCTGAATTATATACATTAGTTGAATACTAACCAATGCTCTTACGGTAAGGGAAAACATCGTGATGAAACCTGCACATTCAGGCGACTGGATGTGTAACCATGATGCAATCTTGTCAGGTTCCCCTGGTAGCAGGGTCACGGAGGTCAGATGGCAGTCGCTCCACTGTAATTACCTGACCTGCTAAATCCTAAATCATGATCATGGCGGACCCCGGGCCCACGTGTGCGAGAGCACAACCGGGACATTAACGCCAAGAGGATGATGATGACATGCCGAACAACCACTCCCTACTAAATCTACTCATAGTCAAATATCTTCTAGACTACTGAACTACGTTAAGCAAGGACAAATTTAGATTAAAAGAGCTCCAAAATGAAAAAAAAGCATTGAAATTGGTTTATTCATTCGGGAGATACAGATAGACGGATACACGCGTTAGACATACTACTTAAATTAAACTAAAATAAAGTGTTTTGAAAGATAATGAGTTCACAAACATAAAAAAATACTTTATTTCTTAATAATATACCGACACGGGATGCTACACGGCTCTCGAGACTGTGCTATAAGTCTCCGGTCCCCAGCGGTAGACCTTGGTCACCCTCGCTTCGCCAAAAACGTTGGTATTTGGCACACCTAACGAGTGGCGAGCTTGCTGCGGTGCTGTGAATGAATTTGTTATTTTCTAAAATTAAAATCAGACGTATTAACTATGGGACATAGAAAAACAACTTATAGAAATAAAATAAAAATAATATTTATTTAACACAAAATACAAAAAACACTAATTTAACAACGAGGAAGGTCGTCCATTTGAAAACAAAAAATACAATAAGTAAAAGAATCAGACCATTATGAATGAAGATGTTGCGATTAAAATTCTACGAGCGTTTTGTAGTTAGCGGAGGAAATTTGATTAAATACATGTAATAGATGTAAGGCTTGATGTAAAGCCTACTTGTACCAACATTCTTGATTGAATCATTAACTCATGGCTTACTAACATATTGCAAGAAATTATATATCAGTAGAAAATAACCCAGGTTACGAACGAATTTTACGACAGATTTGAAATAACACGTAACCCAGAGCTAGTTAAATACCTCCTCTGGGGGGACACTGTCGGACTGGTCCACCCACTTCTAATATAAGGCAACTGGAACAAATTATAAGAATTAATAAAATGAAAAAAAAAAAAGTCATTGGCGTACATCATATGTGCTGTGAATTATAATGTTTTAAAAAACAGTTCCAAGGGTCCAACACCCCTGACCTTTTGTTTACAGTGTCGAACATACGCCAGCGCTTGTGTGCGTTGTGGGCATCGCTGGAGCCTGCGCAATAAGCCAAGCCTGGTGAAATATTTTTATATGCATTTTTGACAAATTATTGTCACAACGCCACGCTGCCATCGCCGTAGCAACGAAGGGCTATATTAAGTCAGTTTCTGCGCGCGCAGTGTAAAACGCGGAGCAAACTTGGCGCTTCAGCGTTGCACGCAGGCGCGCGTCACGCACGTCACCGAGCCGTCAAAGAAAATGCTATGTTTTTGTGATATATGGATGTTTGTGCTTTGTTGTTTTAAATTGTTATGATTAGCGTAAGATTGCCTCATTTTTAACTTATTTTATTATAGTTTTTTAATATATGTCAGTGAGTGCTAGTAACGATGCCGATATTCGAGGGCATTCAATCGATGTCACTTCTTTCCAGTGTTTCCTCTGCCCCCAGGCGCGCTTTTTTAATACCAAACGTGGCCTCAATATACATATAGGAAAACAACACAAAGAAAACCCAAATAACATACCATCATCGTGTCCAATTATTAATGCCACCCCTCCATCAAGCACAAATCAGGACGAGCCCCTGTGGTCATATCTTTCAAAACTAAAACAGGCAGTGCCAGTCATAAAAAGGATACCACGGGGCGCTCGTATAACAGTCGCACACAAGTTATCATCCGTTATTAAAAACACCATAACAGAAAATACAAAGCGCGCCTGGACACAACTTCTGACATTCCCATTCTATATTCTTAATGTAAATAAGCAAAATTCACAATTAAACTAAATTGTTCCGAAAATAACCCTTTGGATAATTTCTTCCAGACAAACCGTTCCCATCATTTATTTAATAAACAGAGGAAAATTGAAGAGAAGGTGAGTGACGGGGACATAAAGGGTGCTGCGCAGCTGCTCTTTTCACAGGACTCCCTCGCCCCTGACTCTCAGGAAACATTGGTAGCACTGAAAGACAAACACCCATCAGCACCACAGCCTGATCTGACTCCTGACCTTACCACCGCCGCTCACCTCACCGCTAACCGTGACGATGTTCTGTCGGCGGTGATGTCATTCAAAAACGGCTCAGCCGGCGGCCTTGACGGACTTTCACCGCAGCATCTTAAATATCTGTTGTGCAAGTATTGCGGGGACGCTGGGGGAGCTTTTGGAGGATCTCACCGCCCTGATCAATGTCATGTTGGCGGGGAGGGTAAACGCGGATATAATTGAGACGCTGTATGGTGCGAACCTGTGCGCGTTAATAAAAAAAGATGGAGGAGTGAGGCCGATTGCTGTGGGAACTACCCTCCGGAGACTCGCCTCCAAAATTTCTTGTAGAAAATTGGCACCAAAATTAACGTCCACGTTTCAACCTATTCAGCTTGGTTTTGTAAGTAAAGGCGGCTGCGAAGCCGCTGTACACGCCTTGCGGGCGTTTTTAACCCACGACAAGGCTGAGGTGGTTTTAAAAGTGGACGTCAAAAACGCATTCAATTCGGTAAATAGAGACACCCTACTCATTGAAATTAAACAACAATGTCCAGAAATACTACCTTACATTTGGCAAAGTACAAATCTAACGTTTTGAACTCTGAAGTAGGGTGTCAACAGGGAGACCCACTCGGACCAGCAATTTTCAGTTTGGCAATACATCCCATCATTTTAAAATTACAGTCTAAATTGAATATCTGGTACCTGGATGACGGGACACTCGGTGGTGAAGCAGCTACGGTTTTAAAAGATTTACATATTTTAATATTTGAATTCCAGAAAATCAGCCCTACTTTAAAATTGATTGACAAAGAAAAAATCATAACTGAATTTGACTCTTCGGCACCGGGAATTAAAATTTTAGACGACGAAAACCTCCGCCTTCTGGGTGCCCCCATCATGGACCAGTCCATTCCGGCTTTCTAAAAAAAACAATTAAAATTCGAAATTTATTGTGAAGAACTGGTAAAAATAAAATCCCACATGGCCCTGTATATACTCTGATTCTGCCTGTTTGTCCCAGGGTTTACTTACTTTTTGCGGTGTAGTCCGATTTGAAAATTTGAAAATTTAATACTTCCTTTGGATAATGAAATTAAATCTATACTCGGCATAATTCTAAATTTAAATTTAAATACGCGTTCTTGGTCTCAAGCTGCTCTCCTGATTCGTCTAGGCCAGGGATTCCCAAAGTGGTCGATATCGACCCCTTGGGGTCTCCCAAGTGTGTTTAATTGTGTGTTCAAGTGTGTTTAATTCTCGGTTTGCGTTAAGTATTATCATACCGATTGGCACTCGAATAGCGCTATTTGTGTAAAAATTATCATTTTTCCAAATTGGATATCATTTTAATTAAAAGTTCATGGTAGGATAACTTACAGCTTCTGCGTCCTGGCCGAGGTCAATAGCGTCGGCGAGGTCGTGGCGGTGCTCCTTAAGCTCCTCCCGCCGCCTCCACTCTAACTCGGCGTTACGCTGACGTTTCTGGTTCTGTGACGATGACGACCAAAGTTATTAGTTACCATTGTCGCTAATAGCACAATTTTTTTTAGCGAATTTCAAATATAGTGGCGAAGCTCAGTCATTAAATTGGTTAAAATAAAAGTATTTTTTCTGAGTTGGCACATCGCTAGTCGCTATCGTTATAATCTTGTAATAGAATATTATAATCGCAGTCCTTTCATAAGTCATAGTTCGGTTATACCTCGGTCAGCGGAACGCGGTCTTTACCTCTCGGCCGGCCGGGGCGCCTTTGTGGGATGTCAGTCAATTTCCTCTTCGTCTTCTGTTTTCCTGGCGGTGGCACCTGAACCTGAGAATTAGATAATTAAACATTTTAAAAGTATGTACCGGGTTTCCTACTGCTTAATTTGTTTACGTGTAGCCCGATATTGCGAGGAAGTTGCATTCATCATGATCGCGGGACGACTAGTAGATTTAAAATAGGTATGTCATAATAACAGCGATAATTTAAAACATTATCAGTTTCGAGGGCGCGTCGCGTAAACATCATCTTATTCATTTCCGTAACTAAGAAACCCGAGACTTTTATAAACTTCAACGGAAACATTCATAACAACTCGCGTGTGATTTGTTTAATTAGTTAGTGATTTATTATTTTGTGTTATTTTTAGCTTTGTGACGTTTCTTTCGCTCTCTATCTATTTCTTTATCTCCGTAGTGTCACTGAATTGGTTTGTTTTGGATTTATCTTTGTTTCTAGTTTCGAAAGCGTAAGTAAGTACTTTTGTGGTAGTTAAGTGTATTAGTGTGAAAGGTGATTAAAACACAAATTTACAAGAAAAAGATTACAAAATTACATGTCATCAGTATTCACCCTCACTGAATAAAAAACTATAGAAACTAACCTGGGACACAGTTTCGGATGTGACATTGAATACACTCTAAGAGAATGAGATGGCGCACGATTCCGACTTTATCTTTGAAGACCTAGGTGCTCTAACTAAGTCTACGTCTAGATTTGCCGCCGAATTCTGGAACGATTTAGATCCATGTCCCGTTTAAGAACCTTTGTGCTTTTAAAGCTTTAATGACATTTTCCTACGGACATAATCTCGAGTTTGGATCGAGTTCGGATCCTTATGAAAAGAGTCGTGGATATATGCGAGGCTAGGGAGTTGTGTCAGGACAGAGCAAAGTGGCAGTCCATAGTCTCTGCCTACCCCACCTGTGGGACACAGGCGTGAGCTTTATGTATGTATGTATGTATGTCTCTTTTATTTTCAGGTTTCTTCAGATTCAAGAATTTCTCGCAGTACGACAAAACTCTCAATGCTCTTTGTAATGACGAAAATCTTAGCCATATGAAGTCTTCTTTCTCTATTATCGCTGCTAAAACTTTCAACGGTCTCTTCTCTTCTTTTGTCTCAAACTCAATAGTTGTAGTAGTAGTATGGTATGTGTCATTCTTCAGCAGCCACTCAGGTCCTTGCCACCAAAGATCATGGTTCGACAATTCAGATGTTGAAATACCACGCGAGGTGCAGTCCGCAGGATTTTGATGTGTTCTAACGTGGCCCCACTGTTCACGATTTAAAATTGTCAATATCTCTGATACACGATTACACACGAAAGTGTTCCATCGACTTGGTTCTCCTCGCAGCCATGCTAAAACAATAGTAGAGTCTGTCCATGCAAACAAATTTTATTTTTCTATCTGCATAACTTGAGCAACTTCAGTAAATAATTTAGTACCCAGTAGAGTAGTACACAACTCGAGTCTCGGTATTGAAATCTTCTTTTCTACATGCGAAACCTTGGTTTTAGCAGTTATTAAACTCACACTTTTGTCCATTCTTATTTCTTACTTTTAGATAAATAGCAGCCGCATACGCCGCCTGGGATGCATCTGCAAAAGCGTGAAGCTCTACATAATCTTCCCTTTTGCAGTTTAGCCACCTCGGTATAGAAACAGTTTCAAGCTTGTTCAGCTCATTTCTGAACTTAATCCATTCGACTAACAAGTCGGGGGTGAGATTTTCATCCCAACTCAAGACTTCCACAACGTTTGTATAAATATCTTCGCATTTATAATTATAGGTGCGAGCCAACCCATGGGGTCGTACAGTCTTGCTATATCAGATAATACTTTTCTCTTGGAAATAGAGTCGTCGGTCGTTTCTCGGACCTGAACGGAATAATCGAAATTATCAGTATTTTTGTTCCAGCAAACACCTAAAATTTTAACTGTTTCGTTCGCCTTAATTTTCACTTCATTATTTGATCTCGTACTCTTTTGCTCTATATATGTTAACAGATTTTTATTGTTGCTGCACCACTTTTGTAATGTGAAACCTCCGGCTTTGATTAACTCTGTCATTTGTTGAACTATTTCCTTAGCTTCTTCCTCCGTTTGGCAACCGGTAAGCAGGTCATCCATGTAAAAATCGTTTAACGTTATGTCAGCCGCTAAGGGATATTTATGCTGTTCGTCTCACGCTACTTGTTGAAGCGTCTTAACGGCTAGGTAGGGTGCACACGCCGTACCGAATGTTAATCTCAGCATTCTATAATGTTGTATGGGATCATTATAGTTTGGTCTCCATAAGATTCTCTGAAAATCGGTATCTAGGTTGTTGTCAAGGACTTGCCTATACATTTGAACTAAATCTAAATAATTGCATGACGCGTCGAAGACAACCCTAGTTTTCGTGGTTTCCTTATCCTCGCGGAAAACAGCATGGTGAGGAAGGTATACAAAATTCGGATTATTAATCTCTTTCTCATCTGTGATTTGCTCTAAATGATTTTGCTCGATGTAATCATCTATTACTTGCTTGTAATCTTAATAGATCTCTTTATTTCTCAGTAGTCTCTTCTCTAGTAGTTTAAATCTCCGTAAGGCTATCTCATTAGATTTCCCTTTCAGGCACTCAGGACTAGCACTTTTCAAAGGTAAGCGTCCTATGTAGCGTCCGTTTGAACTTCTCATTGTAGTTTCATCGTAAATTTCTTCACATCTCAGCTCTCCGGTTCTCGTTCTACTTCCCAAAATTGCTTAAAAAGTTTATCCTCCTTGACTTGAAGGTGTAAGGTTACCAGGCGTGGGTTTGAAGATTGACTGCTTTGGACCCTTCCAGGTAGTATCCAGCCAAGGGCGGTGTTCTGGACGATAGCTCCCGTCATACAGGGATGTTTAATAAGACCAGGTAAGATAATGTCACTATAAGCATCTACTCCTAGTATAATATCAATTTTTCCAGGTAAGCCGTACTTAGGATCAGCTAAAGGTAAAGTATTTAATACAGACCAATCTTTAATTTCAGTCTTCCGTGAAGGAAGGAATGACGTAAGTTTACTCAACACATATGCTTTAACCTCTGTACAATACTCAGAATTATGTATAGACTCTATTTTAAATGTAACCATGTTCTTCGTTTTAGTTTGACCTTCACCAACTCCAGATACTACGCCGCTGATAGGCACTCTCTTAAGACGTAAGTATTGTGTTGTTCTCTCAGTGATAAAGGAAGTTTCAGAACCTTGGTCTACAAGTGCTCTCACGACCTGTGTGTAGCCATTTGCAGATTTGATCTTGACCAAAACAGTGGCCAACAACATATCACTCGCGTTACTCTTTGTTGCATAATGTGCTACCAGTTTAGCCTCTTGTTGCTGACTCTGTACTGTAAAGTCGCGTCTCTCCGTTGCAGTAGATTTCAGGTTGCTTGAATCGTGACTCAGATCTCTCTCATAATGAAGTAACGTATGGTGTCTTTTGCCACATTAATAACAGCTCTTAGCATTATTACATTGTTTTACTGTATGTGAGGATGAAAGGCAATTGAAACATAACCTGTTTGATTTCACAAACTCAGTTCTCTCTTCAGGGCATTGTTTCTCAAAAGTTTTACATTGAAAAAGTAAATGTTTTCCATTACAACACGTACATGAAACATTTGCTAATGGTTTTTTCTCGTCGTTTACACCTGAATGATATGACTTTGGCTTAATAACTGGCTTAGTGGTGGTCGGGTATTTCGGTGGTTCTATCATCTCTAGGGTGCGGAATCTCGCCTCGAGGAACATCATGAGTGCACTCCACGTAGGTAAGTCATTCAATTGTGATTGATTTAACTCCCACTGTTTTCTAGTCTCATTGTCTAATTTTGATATGATTAAATAATTTATAATTGGATCCCAACCCTTTGTATCAATACCCAAGTTGTTCAAAGAATTTAAGCAAGCCGAAGTTGTATCAAGTATTTGCTTAATAGAATTTGCAGACTCATTCGTTAGATTCCGTTGTGAAAATAAACGTTTCATAATTTCATTCATATTGTACCGTTTATTATTGTATCGTCGCGTCAATTGAGCCCAAGCCTCACTAAAGATTGACTCAGTAGTAGCAAAATTTCTGATAAGATTTTCAGGTTGACCCGACAGACTACTTTTCAAGTAGTGTAGCTTTTGCACCTCACTTAAATTATGATTATTATGGATTAAGAAAATGAACATCGATATGTTCATTTTCTTAATCCATAATAATAATTGGCAAACATTTAACGATTTAAATGTTTGCCACTCTTCATATTGTCCAGTAAATTTTGGCAATTGTATTTGAGGTAGCTTCACCTCACAACTCGATGACTGCTGCGTAACGGGCGACGAAGGCGATACAGTGGTAGCCTGGCTATGGGTTAGTAAATCGTTTTTCAATTTTGTTTTAAACTGTAAATAGATATCTTCTACAGTAGAAAACACATCTTCGCAAAAATACGATAACTTAACCTTCTCATCCTTCTTAATTAAACCAGCGAGTTTATAGTGATTCTCCATAAATGCATTGCATAATCTCTCTAAATTCTCCTTTCGTGCTTCAATATACGAAGGTGATAATCTATCATGCGGTGACTTTTTATAGTTTCGATAGGATATATTTATGCGCTCTAAAATATCCTCTTGTTTTTGTATAAGTTCCATTGCCACGATGAAGTTTATTTATATTCAAATCACTTGCAAGAAACTGATTGCAAAATTGCACAAATGTTCTAAACCAAAGTCCAATGGCCAAAATGTTTTGGTATTTTCTAAGTCCAAAAATCTTGACAAGAGTAAATTTTATAAGTCCACAAAACGCGCCACAGACTATGTTTAAAACCACTTGAATTTATTCTAAGTCTCAAAATCACTTCGATGAAATTATTATAAGTGTTTTCGTTTAGCGTCAGAACCTATCTTTAAATTCACTTTACTTACAGTCAATGTTCCGCATTCCATACACTTAGTAGATTTCACTGTAACTCACCGCACCGCAGTCCAAGTCCCGCATTCCACACACTTAGAATTATTTTCTACTCACGCGCACACTAACTCTTTATTTGAAAAATTGGCTGGTTTCGGCACCAAAATGTCGCGGCAATAATTAAAACACCATACAAGTACTTCTCGAAACTCTCTCGTATTTCTCTCATTTAATCGTTTTTTTTTTTTTGCGCCCAACGCAAAGGAAATGGGCACCCTCCGGTATAGCCGTTGGGAGGGAGGAGGTGAACTCTCATGAGTACCAGCCGGCCGGCCAGCTGGTTATGCACGACTCGCCAAAAAAAAGACCTAGCTAGATACGTGCTAAACACCCCCTGGGAGCACCTGTAGCCGGAAGGGCCTTTCAGGTTTCATCGGATGCGACACCCCGTAGGGACGGGGTGCGCTCACATTTAATCGAAACATTGAACACCAAAACATAAGAAACGGCAAAAACATTTTAATACCGCGATCTATTTTACCTGCAGAGACATCTAGTGAGATTTTGTGGAACTATATACTAGCACTAGTTAGGCACTTAGTTGTTTTGTACAGGCATTTGTCACACTTTTTGACAAATTCACTTACGTCTTTTTCCAGACCAGGCCAAAAGTATTTTCGTCGAATATTGTTTATCATTCGCCTAATACCGGCATGTCCACTGGTGAGCAACATGTGGTAATCATTCAATATTACACGTTTTAAGTCATTATCGTGTATTCTTTTTAAACTTTTTACTATACGTATTTGTGGTCCATTCCACTTGGATAATTCGCTTATAAATTGCGTTAACTCTTTAATAAAATCTATATTATTTTAATTTTTTATTACGTATACCATTTTTATATTAATTTTTTCACATAACAAACTCAACTCTCTCACGAAGACAGCTCGTGTACAGCATGATCGAGTAGTTGGTTTGATACACTATACTTGATTTATATGATTTATATTTATATTTTATATTTATATTTTTATACTTGACTTGGTTGGGACGTACCCTAAATATTCAGTATTAATTGTCACTTCGTTTTCTATATTTTCCCATCCGTATTGATCCATAAATTACAAGTTCCGTATAATTCTGTGGGATTTTTAGCATTTCTACGACTCACTCATTATAAATTTTTTCCCATATAAATAAGGCGTAAAATATTTGACTGACCAAACGATAGACAACAACTCTTTTTCTACAGTAAGATAGTTTTGCTCAGCCTTATTTAGCGAACGACTTGCAACCGCTACAGGTCGTCGATCTTTGTTGCACAGGACGGATCCAATTGCAAAGCCTGATGCGTCTGTTTGAAGAATAAATGTGTTGTCGTCTTCCAAATTAGGGTACTGTAAGATTGGAGGCGTGATTAATGCATTTTTTAATCGTAAGAATGAATTTTGGCAGTGTTTATCCAATTCGAATGGCGTATTTTTCTTACATAATTTATTTAATGGTATTGTTATCTCTGCAAAGTTAGGGATACATTTTCTGTAGTAATTTGAGAACGCAACAAATCGCTTTACTTCGTCAGGAGTTGTGGGCGCTGGGTAGTTTTCTAATACTTTGATTTTTTCAGGATCTGGCGGTATTCCTTCGGCTGACACAACGTGACCTAAATATAGCAACTCTTTTTCTTAAATTCGCACTTACTGGGGTTTAATTTTAAATTAAACACTTGACCGTTATTTGAAGCATATTATTTTGAGATAGGCGTTTCCGTTTCCGCTTTATTTTACCTCCTTGTCTACCCTATTGCGCCTTCTCTGTCACTCATCGCGCCATCACCAGGCAGCGAGTGGGGGGTTTTGCTTTGGGTCCCCCAGCTCGACTTTGGTCATTGGCGTCCTGTTTTCCGCACCGCACAGTCGTGCCCAGGAGTCTTACTAATACTTACAAGTAAAATTTTTACATACTTATTTTACGTAAGTTTTTTATAGTGATACTTCTTCTGGTTCACGTAAGTTTTTATTCTACCTCCGTATTATATGTATTTTTCTATACAATCTAACGGTTTTACCGTTCGGTTCATTAGAACTTATAAATTTTTGTTGTAACTATTTATTCTACCCTAGGTTCTGTGTTGGTATAAAGAAAATGAGCAGTGAAAGTGATGAAGTGCCAAATAGAACGGTTGCGTCGGAAATTATGCAGCCTAGTAATAAATTATCGGTGACACCTCCTGCAAATAGTGTAAAGAAAACCCGGGAAGTTGTTCGCAAGCGATCTAAAAAGCGTGCTAGGTCAAGTAGTAGTTCGTCCTCTTCGAGTTCGGAGAGCAGCTTATCCTCATCGTCCAGTTCTGCCTCGCGTGGCAAACGAAAATCTAAGCGCCGCCGCCGCCGCCACAAAAAAGGGGGGGACCAACGTAGTCGCCGCCGTGACTACCGCCTCGATAAATTAACACAAGAAATTTGCGAACTTCGCAATCAAGTTACCTTTTGTGACGGCGCGGGCAGTGACCAGATATTACAAAATAATGTAGTGAATTGTAGTATTGACGGCAATATTAGTGGTGATTTGTACGATGAGCAACCCGCGAGTAATTTACGCGAAACTGAACCGATATGTAACGATTCTACGAGTATTCAACCAAATGTTGTTTTTGATATCGAGACTAAACTCAAAGAGCCCGCGGTTCCGAAAACGCCCCAAGATCTTTTGAAAATCTTAAACGGCATCCAACATTTTAATAGTAACGAATGGTCAGAGGTTCGTTATGCAGAAGTTCAAAAGCTGTATAATCACAGCCCCGGGTTCGTGGATCTAGAAGTAAATGATGAACTCAAAGCCTATGACTCACTAAAACATTTATCTTATTCGGATAAATCATATGCAGCATTAACTTTTTGTGTACTTAGGCAGCGCGAAGTATTGCAATCTGCTCTTAAAAACCTATTGCAATGGGCACAGATTTCTGATGTAACTTTTGAGGGTATAAATGAAAAAGTTAACGAGTTGTTTCTTAAGGGTGATTTGTTTAAAGTATCGTCAGATCTTCTCCAACTAATTTGCGGCCACAGGGCCGAGGTGATCCAAATGAGACGCGACGGTATAATAAATAGTGTTAGAGACCCGATTCATAAAGCCGCCTTGCGAAAAATTCCCCCTTCGTGTGATTACATTTTTAAATCTGATTCGCTGACGTCAGTTCTAGAGAAAACAGGAGGTGTTAGAAAAATGTTTTTCCCTGTGAATAAGCAAGGTACTGCTGTTCCCGCTTCGCAAGCGAGTGCAAATAGCAACAGGCCTGCGCGCCTCCCCTCGCAGGGGCAGGCTGTTCGTAATGTACCCCCGCAGGGTACTTCTCATAAGTGTTGTGCCCCATCGCACACTAGCCACACTTATCAGCCCTCGCAGGGCTGTTCTCACACTCGTCCCTCGCAGGGACGGGGAGCTCAGGACAATGAGCCGCGTTCAGCATTCGCTGGCTATGCAAGAGGTTCCTTTCGTTCAAGAGGATCACGACCGAGTTATAGAGGAAGAGGTCAGGATAGAAATACCCGAAAACGTGCCGGATCTCCCTCGGACTACAATGCCTTTAATAAAAAACGTAAGTATTGACAATCAGAGTTTCAAGGCCGGCCGGCTACTTCTATATCGCAACCAATGGAAGCACCTAGGTGCTCCGAATTATATTTTAAAGATAATAAACGGGTACCGCATACCCTTTGCCGAAAAGCCTCCTCTTGTCATGCCAAATTTAAATCAAAACAAGTTCTGCACCATTGTATCGCAGGAGATGACTGCTCTTATTCAGCAAATGCGGCACCAATGCGTATTAGAAGTAGTAAGGCCGTCCCCAAGCTTCATTTCGTCAATGTTTTTGGTACCCAAGAGCGACGGATCTTACCGTCCTATCTTCAATCTGTCGGCTCTGAACGACTATGTGATAACTCAACGTTTCAGTCTAATAAACACTCAACGTATCCCGGACTTTCTGCAACCAGGGGATTGGATGTGCAAAATAGATCTATCTCAGGCGTATTTCCACCTGCCAATTGCACACTCTCACAGGCGGTTCCTAAGACTGATATATCAAGGCCAATTAATGCAAATGACGTGCCTACCATTCGGCCTCAGTACAGCGCCGAAAATCTTTGCCTCGTTAACGAACTGGGTAGCTCAAACTCTCAGGGAGCAGGGGTTACGTTTAATTGTTTACCTAGACGATTTTCTTCTAGTCCATCAGAGCCGACAGGTTTTAGAGTCGCATGTTCAAATCTTACTTCAAAGACTTTATTATCTGGGATTACAAATAAATCTAGAGAAATCAGTTTTGATCCCTCAACGGGACCTAGTGTTTCTCGGTGTTCGCTGGAAAACGTTGACAAACGAAAAAGTCCTTCCAGACGAGAAGAAAACCAATGTGCATTCCAAAATCTTACCGGTTCTGACAGGTGGCCTTGTAGACACAAAAACCTTACAAAGTATTGTTGGCCTTTTGAACTTCGCCAGCTTCATAGTCCCGAAAGGGAGACTACATTTCCGAGCCCTGCTATCTTTTCTTATCGATCTCGAGAAATCTCAAATAACCAAACGCGGTCCCCTTTCAAGGCCAGCTATAGAGGACCTACAGTGGTGGCTTCACAATCACCATCTTTCATCTCCAATTCATTGGGCCTCTCCCTCGCATTTTCTGGCGACAGACGCATCAGACCTGGCGTGGGGGGCTCAGCTAGACCATCTCTCTCTGACGGGAATGTGGACCGAGCAAGAAAGTCTGTTACACTGCAATCAGAAAGAGCTTCTTGCCCTGTTCAAAATATTACAAGTCCAGTATCAAATTCTATCACGCTCTACACTCCTTTGGCAGAGCGACAACCGGACAGCAATCGCCTACATCCGCAACGAGGGCGGAACAAGGTCTATGGCCCTGTTAGACATAACTGCCCAGATCTTTCATTTACTAGACAAATACCAAATTCATATTACTGCTCATCATATTCCGGGAAAATACAACGGGCACGCCGATCATCTGTCACGTTACCGCTCTCCCCCAGAGTGGCATCTGTTACCCATGGCCATGGAGAGGGTTTTCAAAAAATTCGGAGTGCCTGTAATAGATCTCTTCGCCTCGGCCAATGCTCATGTAGTTGCCAATTACGTATCCTTCGACCTAAACGACCGACAGGCAATGTACCACGATGCCTTTTCCCGTCCCTGGAACTACCACCTAGCATGGATATTCCCACCACCTTATCTGATACCCAAGGTCCTTGCTCACCTCAATCATGCTCAAGGAATATTTCTAATTGCAGTCCCACGTTGGGAACGCGTGTTTTGGAGAGCAGACCTGAAATCGAAGGCAGTAGCAGCACCGTTCACAATCCGACATCTGAACAAGCATTTAATAGACACTTCGACAGGCCTCCCACCTCCCAAAGTTCAACAAATGACCCTAGAGGTTTGGAAGTGTGGGGGTGGTCGCAAAACTTAACTGACTGGAATGAGGCCCAATTGAACCTATTATTATCGTCATGGCGTTCATCAACCCGTAAAACGTACAAAGTTGCCTGGAACAGATGGTTATCTTGGTGCAAATTACACAAACTTGACGCTTTTAGACCTACTGGTTCTAGTTTAGCTAAATTCCTTGCAGACCTATTTTTAAAAGACAACCTGTCTTATAATACTATTTTATTACATAAGTCTGTAGTGTCCACTTTATGTGATACTGAGGTCTCTGGAGGATTAAGTTCTCACGTATTAGTTAAGCATGTACTGAAATCTATTTCCTTGAAAAAACCCGTGCAACATAAAACAGTGATCTGGGACACAGATACTTTAACCACTTTTTTGTCAACATACACTGTTGACGAAAATAACACATTTTCAACTTCCCGACACACAGCTATATTACTTTTATTATGTTCGGGCAGACGGGTACATGATCTTACCTTGCTTGCAGTGGACGACCAGCATTGTATACAATTCGAAGATCATGTCCTAATGTGGCCTTTGTTCGGTTCTAAAACTGATAATTGTAATTTCAGGCAATCGGGCTGGAAGATACTAGCAAATTGTAGCAACAAGCAACTCGACGCAGTTTACTGGGTGAAACATTGTATCAGACTTCTTCACAACAGACGGAACGAAGCTAACAGCTCCAGTTTATTTGTGAGCGTGAGAGGACAACCCAAGGCTGCATCTAAAACTGTGATTAGTGGATGGATCAAAACTTTATTATCTGAGGCGAATATTTCTGCTCCCCCTGGCAGTGTACGGTCGGCCGTTGCTTCGAAGAGTTGGTCAGATAATATTTCAGTTGACGAGATACTTTCTCGTGGAAATTGGAAATCTGGCAATACGTTTCAAAAGTTCTATAGACGAGAATTGAGACCAACCCGTAGTAATCATTTAAGAGATTCTTTTGTTCCTGTTGATTAATGTAGCTCTAATCGCAGAGCCTTTTCAGTTACGTATTAAATTAGGGAAAACACGTTATTATGTTATGCATAATCCGCTTGTATCCCAGTTAAGTAATAGATTATTATGATTATTTTTATGTCTTCTCGAAAGAATATGTACTGATTATTATGTTAAGTACTATAGGTACAAGTATAATTGTTAATAAAACACTTGTGTTCTGTGCATATATTGGTTTAATTCATACTGTTATTTTCCTGATAAATATAACAATGTCATTAGGAATTCACCATATTTCTTCATACCATACGAATGGATAACAATATTAATCCGTTCGTATCCATCTTCATATCTATCTTGTCACATTGGCGCCCATCACCACCAGGCGATAACAAACACGTCTCAAAATAATATGCTTCAAATAACGGTCAAGTGTTTAATAGCAGCGTTTTACCTGAAATAAAACGCTTATTAAATACTTACCTTATTTGAAGCATAACTTTAATTCCTGCCTGGTGGTTTTTCGACTCAATGACCAAAGTCGAGCTGGGGGACCCAAAGCAAAACCCCCCACTCGCTGCCTGGTGATGGCGCGATGAGTGACAGAGAAGGCGCAATAGGGTAGACAAGGAGGTAAAATAAAGCGGAAACGGAAACGCCTATCTCAAAATAATATGCTTCAAATAAGGTAAGTATTTAATAAGCGTTTTATTTCAGGTAAAACGCTGCTATTAATCTGTCGTAGTCTTGTCAGTAAGTCCATGAGATTCCGGTTATGCATATCTAAAGTTCTGCCAAAACATATTACGCCATCTAAGTAAACAAGTATTTTTGTATAATTCAAGCCTGACATGGCTACTGTCATGGCTTGAGTAAACGAACTAGGGCTGGTTTTAAGACCCATCGGTAATCGTTTCATCTGGTACTGGCCTGAAGATGTTGAGAAACTAGTATAAGGTCGACTTGAACTCTGTAAACATTGCTGATAATATGCCTGATTTAAATCTAAATGGGAAAAATACATGGCACCTGATAATGAGTCTAGAATATCGTTAATGTTTGGTAACAGAAATTTATCGTCGACTATCCGATCGTTTAATTTTCTGAAGTCGATAACTAATCGCCACTTTTTAGTACCATCATTTGATTTTTTCGGTACTAGAAGGATAGGACTGGACCATTCACTTTTCGCGGGTTCTATCAAATCATCGGTTAGCATTTCCTGAACTTGTTTTTCTATTTCACCTCTTTGTGCATACGGTAATCTATACTGTTTGACATACACAGGGTCGGCGTCAGACTTTAACTGAATATTATGTTTGTATTATTTTGATGTCGACAACTTATCACCTTGTAGGAAAAATACGTCTGCGAATTTTGCATAAATCTTTTGAATATCGGATTTTTCTTTTGAGTTTAAATAATTTAACTTTAATTAACTTTTTTACTCTCTCCACATCTATCTTAGTTGAATTATAGTTACAAATTAAATAATCACTTAATTTTTCAATTTCTGGCCTAAAATAACTAAGTTGCACCTCATCTTCTCTTGTATTTAATATTTGTATTTATATTTTGTTGTTTTTAGGTTTGGTAATACTACTCGCTAAATAAACACCTTCACATAAGCTTTGCGATAAAATCACACAATCTTCGTCTAAACTTGAATTGATATGTCAAAGTGTCTGGGGAGTTTACAGCTCTTAAGGATCTGGTTGCGAAGATCTTGTCAAATCTCCAAGTTCAGATTTTTGAGCTGAACAACAGGGTTGATATCTTGGAGACGGGGCACCGCAAAAAATATCTTCTATTCAATGGTGTACCCGAGAGCGAAAATGAAGAGATTGAACCCATAATGCTGGGTATTTGCAGGAAACAGCTTGAGGTCAGTAATGCATCCTCCACATCGTTTCGCTCTTGCCATCGTATGGGTCGTCGACCCGATAAAGATGCGGGGCCCCGTCCCGTCCTGGTGCGTTTCAGCGACCCCTCTATTCGTGCGACTGTCTGGGCTCATAAAACCAAGCTCAAGGGGACCAAGATTGTGGTACACGAGTTCCTCACGAAGATGCGGCAATCACTTTCCGTAACGGCTCGCCAGTATTTTGGGATGCGGAGCGTTTGGACGGCGGATGGCAATATTCTTGTGAAGCTTTCCGAAGGTAGTGTCAAGCGAGTGACTTCTATTTGCGATCTCGAGAAGCTCAAGGCTGAACATCCCAAAGTGTGCCCTGATGATGCCGGCTCGCTGCCGGACGGTGGCACAGCTCCCGTCTCATCGATAAAGGCATCTGCGGGGACACCTATCGTGCCTGGAAAGAAGAGCCAGCGTGATAGGAAAAAGGTCGTGCGCTAAATATTTACTTTTTGTACTGATCGGGCTGGTTTAAGCTACTTACTTTTTGATTACCTATATATACATAATGCCCATGCATGCACCCCATTTTTGAACTTGTGCTTGGTGTAGGTACGCTGTGTTCTCTTGTAATTATTAAGTACCCTCTCTCATTTTAAAATATACATTAGAACAACCTGCATTATTGTAATAGTTTAGATCCGTTAATTTTTTATTGATGGTAATTGGTGAAATGTTTGTTTACTTTATTTTGTGTGACATTTTTGACACCTATTGTCAGTCATTAAAATTTTTTTTTTGTTTATTTTGGTGTAGCAAGGGTGATTCGTCCATACAGCCATGCCTTTCTAGTAATTTTTATTGACATATGTTTTTTTATTTTTTTTGGCTTGGCTTATGGTACAGATTGAGATGTTATAAAATATTGCTATATTATGGAATCGCTGTGTTGGCTGTTTGTATAGCCCGAGTAGGTTTTTTTTTCCCCCTACTTGTTAGTGCTTCCATGATTTTTGCTTGTAGGTTGCTTTCCTTTTTTGCTTATCTGCAGCCAGCTTTATATTTTTGTTGCTTAATAAGTGCCTCTGCTTATGTTATTTTGAAATTTTATTTCTTTTTATTCTTGTGCAATCTAACAACTTTAGTTATAGTTTTCTTTTGTGTTTTATATTAAGTATATGTTGTCCGGCGGGTTGAACCTTGTTGGATACTAACCCACCATAATCCATTTGGTGTACCTACCTAGTCATTCATAGACCGTGATTCCTTAATGACTGATAGTGACTCTTCTTTTTATTCAGCTTGTTCTTCTTTATCTTCTTACGAGTCCATAGACGACAGCCTTTCCTTTTCTTTAAATTCATTACTTTCCAATAATAATAGTTTTAATGTATGCCATATAAACGCGCAGAGTATACCTCAGCACCATGGCGAACTGTTGGAAACTTTCTCAGCTACCCCTATTCATGCTATCCTCGTCTCCGAGACATGGTTAAACCCTACGTTGGCTTCTACCTCATATTCGCTTCCTGGTTACGTGCTCATTCGTAATGACCGTATTGGAAAGCGCGGGGGTGGCGTCGCAATTTATCTACGCGCTGATTTCGCTCACAGGGTAATAGTTACATCCGCCCCCCCGTACAGGGCTTCTCCCGAGTACATCATGTTGGAAGTGGACATCAAGGGTGTCAAGATAGCTCTAGGTGTAATTTACTGCCCGCCTGCCATAGATTATTTTGCGGAACTTGATTCTGTTTTGATCCCCGTTGCGTCAGAGTACATGCATATAATCTTGATGGGTGATTTTAATACCGATTTAGCCAAAAATTATTTTAACAGTCGCAAGCTTCTCTCTTTAGTCGATTCTGCTGACCTTCATATTCTACCCCTTAAGCCTACTCATACTAATCTTGACACTGCGGATACGTGGCTTGACCTTATTATAACGTCCTCTCTTTCTCAGGTTTTCAACCATGGGCAACTAGCTGCGCCTGGATTTTCCAGGCACGACTTAATTTACATGTCATATAAAGTTAAGCCCCCGAAGGTCAAGCCTACGTATCTGCCGTTACGTAGATTTGGGAAAATGAATAAGGATAGTCTTAGGAGTGACGCGGAAAGTCTTGACTGGAGTGAATGTTTTGAGGCGACTGATATTGATGAGAAGATTGCTATCTTTAGCGTAAATATCATTAAACTTTACGACAAACATGCGCCTCGATGTCGGGTTAAGGTAAAACGACCCCCGAGCCCTTGGATATCTGAGGAGATTCGAAAAGCCATGGCAAAACGTGATCGAGCGTTTAGGAAATATAAACGCAATCGCAATGACGATAACTGGTCTGTCTATAAATTGGCGCGCAATGTCTGCAATAAGATGGTGAGAGATTCTAAACGCCGTTATTTCCACGACAATCTAGTTAATTCCTCCCAAGCTAACACCTGGAAGTTCCTAAGATCAGTCGGAGTCGGTAAGCCCCAAACTTCTCATGTCAAATCATCTTTTTGTCCAGAGGTTCTAAACCAGCATTTTTCTACTGTATCACAACTAGATGATGCTACTAAATCTGATACAATCGAGTTCATTGGGTCGTTGCCTGTGTCTCCGACAGTCTTCAATTTCAGCTCTGTCACTGAGGATGAAGTTAGGAAGACCTTTTTCTCCATAAAGTCCAAGGCGACGGGATGTGATGATGTGAGCAGAGTGATGATGATTCATATTTTAGATTTTGTATTACCCATTCTCACACATATCATCAATTACTCTCTTTCGTCACATTCATTCCCTTGTGAGTGGGGTAAAGCATTTGTTGTCGCGCTCCCCAAAGTATCTGCGCCAAGCTCTTTAAATCATTTGAGACCAATCTCAATACTGCCATTTTTGTCGAAAATTCTTGAAGCTGTTGTACATAAACAAACATCTGCCTTTGTTAATAATAACTCCCTTTTAAGTCCCTTTCAATCGGGTTTTCGGCCGGGGCATAGCACTACCACGGCTCTGCTTAAGATCACAGAGGATGTCAGGGAAGCTATGGAAAATACTAAACTAACTATCATGATCCTAATAGATTTCTCTAACGCTTTTAACAATGTAGACCATGACATCTTACTGGCTATGTTATCGCAGCTTGGGTTTTCATCCTCAGTGACTGGCTGGTTCTCTTCATATCTTCGCGGTCGGCAGCAGGCAGTTCGCGCTGATGGAGTAGTGTCTAATTGGTGTGATCTTGCCGCTGGTGTTCCGCAAGGCGGCATTTTATCCCCTCTGCTATTCTCTCTATTCATTAATTATGTTACCCACAACCTTAAGTGCTCTCACCATCTTTGTGCGGATGACTTGCAGCTGTATGCCAGTACTGATGCGGCGAACATTGCCGAGGCTGTTGATGCTCTGAACGGCGACTTGAACCATATCAATGACTGGTCTCGTAAGTTTGGCATTTCTGTAAATCCGTCAAAATGCCAAGCCATGGTCGTGGGCAGCTCTCGACTGATTAGTCGCCTTGATCTGGCAAATGTTCCGCCAGTATATTTTAATCATGTTGCTATTCCATTTACCTCTTCTGTAAAAGATCTTGGTCTTGTTATCGACAGTGCTTTCAGCTGGTCGGATCAGCTGACAGAGGTGAGCAGAAAGGTAACGGGGACATTGCGGTGCCTTTATAGACTTAAATTTTTTCTTCCCTCTTCCACCAAACTTTTGCTCGTACAATCGATTATCTTACCAATTATTGACTACGCTGATGTGAGTTGCTCTGACGTCAATCAGGATCAATTGAATAAATTGGAACGCCTACTCAACAACTGTATCCGTTTCATTTATGGTTTACGCAAATACGACCACATTTCATCATTTCGTGAGAAGCTGAAATGGCTTCCTATACGGCACCGCCGTAACTTGCGCGTTCTTTCTCTTCTTTTTTCCATACTGCAGGATCCAGTTGTACCGGAGTATTTGAAATGTAAATTTCAATTCCTCTGCGATACTCATAAGCGCAATCTTCGCTCTTCTGATACTCTCTGTCTAAATCTTCCACTTCACCGCACTGGTTTTCTCGCCAACTCTTTTTCTTTAATGATCTTCCGGTCGATATCAGACGAAGCTCCAACAAACCTTCCTTCAAAAAAGCTGTTCGAGAGCATTTTCTAAATTCCTTGTAATGCCCGACTTTACCTTTTTTTTTTTTTTTTTTTTTTTTTTTCTTTTCACCTGCTATTTTTGCGAATGATCTTGGTAGGTAGGCACTTGATTTAGTTTTATATTCAAGTACGTTGTGCTATCTTGTTGTTGTTGGTTTTTAGTATTAAATAGTTAATTAAATAAAATATCATTTTTGAGTTTCGGTATGTGAATACTAGTGGGTAGAATTGTGTTTGTTATTAGGTACGTAAGTGTAATGTTGTAAATTTTTGTGCACCGCCTGAAATTTTTTTTTTGTGTACCAGTTTTCGGGGTAGACTGGTAGATAAAGCTACGAAGCTTTAAGTCCACCTTTGTACTATTTTGTGCATAAAGTATTAAATAAAATAATAATAAAATAAAATATGAAATATTTTTTCCCATCGGGGCGGTATATATGAATTTTTACCCAATTTGCCCATATGTATTGGTATCGTTGTTTGCGTTTGTTGTTCTATGCCATGAAACGTGATGTTGTTAGGTTCAACATTTATGTTACATTTAAACTTTGTAAGAAAGTCTTGTCCAATTATACCATCGGTTTTGCATGGTAGCTGTTTAAGAACGTGAAATTTGTGACTCAGAGTTAAGCCATTTATAGATAGATTTAAATAAACATGTCCCTCGGTCTCTTTCTGTCCACCTAATCCGTTGATACATATTGATAGTTTATAAATCGGGACGTTCAACTCCGAGATGGATTCGAGTTTCACAGCTGACAATGACGCACCCGTATCTATAAGCCAGCTACATTCCGTGTCACATAACATTAGATGTACATAATTATTATAATCGCAAGTTAAAATACTTTCAGGCGAGAAAAATCTGCCATTTTTCATTTTCGGCATCTGGAGCAGCAGTGGAATCAGACACTGATTGTTGTGTCTGTTCATTATCGGCGGTGTCCATACAGTTCAATGATGGACAAGAGATACGATTACCTCCGCGTGAATAATTGTTATTCCATCTACCTCGAAAATTATTATTGTGAGACCTCGACTGATCGGGTTGATTCTGATGATGATTTTCTGAATTGCGCCAAGTTCCCTGATTGAGTTGACACTGGAAGTTACACCCAGATCTGCCACGAAACGTGTTAGAACCCCTGTATACTCAACCACGGAATTGACGATTGTTAGAATACGTACCTGTGTTATTGTGTTGACCAACATAAATGGAGCTAGTTGGTTCCATGTTATCTCGGGACAGCTCTTCGTCCTTTTGCAGCTCGGATGGCATCCTTCAATGATGTGTAATTCCGTGCAGCTGAAATTATACTCAAATTACGATTTCGCAACCCGTCCGAGAATCTATTCATTGCCAATTTTTCGTTGACCGATTTTAAAATTTCATATGACTTTTGATCTCCATCAGCTTGAGAAATCGTTAAATCTACAAAGAGCTTTTCAAATTTCTTTCCAAACTCTTCAATTGAATTACCATTTTGTGTTGTATGATATAACTCATTGTGTATGGCTTTACTTGATTTTTTAGTGATTAAATGAGTTTTCATGACATTAGTTAATGAGTAAATTGTAGTGTAAGTTCTTGAAAGACGAAGCTTTGCACTCTCACTTAATTTGGACTTTAATACAAATGTAATTAGCAGAGATTCATCATTAGGGTCTAACATTGACATATACAAGTCGATTGCATCAATCAACCTCATCGTCACCTCCTCGTCACCATTCATAAGGGGCAGCAGAGAAACTGCTGTTTTTAAATCGAACTTGGACATGGTTACCGCTGGATTTTCCGACTTACTAGACACCGAAACGCTATCTCCCGAATTTTGCTTACAAAAGTCAGTTATTTGCAAATGTAACTCCTTAATATTATAGCAATATGATTGAATCAGTATTAGGCTGTCACCAGTAATTTGCTTATTATCATTAATTACCTAATTCATTAAATTTTTCAAATAAAATATTACTCTCGTATAGCTTTTAATTTAATAATGTTCGAGTTCTGCGCTCGTAACTCGACTTTAACAAATTCCCATTTATATTTTTCAATGCAATGTATATATCTTTTAAAATATCTTTCATACCATAAATTGATACTTTACAACATTATATTGTTGTAAAAACGGATAACTATATTTATTTAAAGTCCATACTGCTGTATCTTCGTCCCTATGGTCTTAGACAAAACACATAATCACTTTAACTTCGCGCAATAAACCACTTAAAAGTATCTCACTGATTTTATTTACTTCATAGCAAATTCGTTGGACCGGCCGTCGATACGACCACATTCATTGCAGGGATTTGGTAGCACCGGTCTTCTATTGAAATAACGCCTCAGCATTTTTACATTTATTTGGTCACGCACCCAGTTCTCGTGACATTTTCTGTAGAGTTTATATGCAACATAAAGTACTCCCAGTAATAGTATTGCACAAATAATAACTAAAACAATGCTTATTGCAGAAACGTGGAATTTTAGTTGTTCTACCCCAGCTTGGTTGGTTCCACCGGCCGCATTTTGGTTTATAAAAACATCTTTCTACACAGTGGATTGACACATTTTGAGAAATTTTCTCTAATTGAATTGCTTTCTCGTCACACTAATTAAAGTTCATTCGCTATCACATCTTCCGTATTTCGTACTTGCGCACACGCGGCTGACCAGGCAGGATCGTCATGTAGAGACGGGACTGGTAGAATAAAAGATGGTCCGATTAGGTCTACACCATGTTTAATAATGAATCATAATCATAAGGTACACAGCTTATATCTACTTAATACTATGCCTATTTACTACACACCACAACCTGTTAGTAATTGTTTGTCTGAGATATTTAAACATGTTATTCTATAACATCATAGAAATCCTTTCAAAGAATGTTATCTCTACCGTTATTTTGTAAAGTAACACAAGAGGCGTCTCGGCCTACAATAGAAAAATGAGTGGGTAAGTTAGATTTCGATTTTATTTATTTCTCTTAAATATCCTACATAATCACAATATTCTTATTACACTAGGTTAATGAAAGAGATCGTCAAGTTATAAGCATAGAATTATTGCTTTCATACAAGAAAGCAAATTCAAATAATTAATAAAATTAAAATAAGATAATAATCAATGTTAAAATAGGATATTAATACATATAAATACACTAAGGTAAAATGATTCATACCAAACATGTCAAATTAACAAAATAATAGTACTAGTGAGGTAGGTAACTTATTGAAATAGTCATCTATAAGAATTTTATTTTTATGTCCGTTATTAAATACAAAATGTCAATAATAGAAAATAAAACTCATATTGAATAGAATGAATAATTGAATAGAAAATTTTATAAAAAGGTCAAACAAGTAATTAATCATTAAATATAAATATCGAGTCAGAATAAAAATGTAATTAAAAATAATTAGTTTTCAATATGAGTCATAAATTCATTAACGGAATAAAATACATTATCCAATAAGAAGTTTTTCAGCCGGCGGGCAAACGCTTCGTCAGTCTGTTCGTTTTTAATAGACGCGGGTAGGTGTTCGTATAGCGGCGGCCCTATTATACGTGGGTTTTTATCCGCGAGGGCTGTTCGATGGTGGACCCCAGCCAATCGTCCCGCGCCTCTCAGACCGTGCCCTCCGTCCGTGCGACGATCAAAACTTGAAAGATGTGCCCTGACGTACATAACTACATTATAAATATATAATGAGTATAACATCATTATACGGTTCTTCTTAAACAGTGGCCGACACGTGTCCCTTGGCTTGGCGCTCCCCATAATCCTCACGGCTCGCTTCTGCAGGATGAGTACACGACCGGAATCTGTGGAATCACCCCACAGAATCGTTCGCTTGCCGCAGCGCGCTGGTCGACACCAGAGGACGAAGCTTATGTAGCGCATAAGCAGCACTACTGAGTCGATCGCACAGAGACCAATATGCGCCTTCCAATTCAGTTTGGAGTCTAACGTCAAACCAAGGAATTTACACGTGTTGCAGCTGGGGACTGGCGCTGATATAGTCATACTCTCCTGGTGAACAGAATTGCGTGGGATTTGGATTCATTCATTATGTTGCTGGATTCATTAGTTATGGTTGCTAACGACCCGCGCGCCAACAATCAGGTAGAACCGGGATAGATGCCGCATATTTTGTATTCGTGTCACCTATCAACGCAAAAACGTGACAATGAATTATCAGATACGTGTGGTATGTTCGAAGTATTCTCCATTGCATTTTAAACACATTTTCATTTGGTCAAACCATTTTTAAAAACCCGAGGACCATTTGATTCGTCTGAGGGCATGTTTTCACGTGCGGGTCGAAAGCTATCACGGACTCTTTCGGCCCCTTAAAAGTCAAACCTCTTCTCATCAAATCTTTATTTTTGGGAAAATTGAGCCAGGTCTGGACTATCTGCCGTATGGGTCACTAGATCTACCTTTTCAGAAACCAAAAATGACTTTGTCTTGTTCACGGTGTGCGCCGAAACATTGTCATGGTGCAATAGGATGCGATTTCTTGGTCGTTTCCCCCTAACTTTTTCAAAGACACTGTGAAACAAACGGTGATGTACCACTCAGCATTAACTCTTTTTTGGTTACACACACCAACCCTTACATTCATGGGGGTCCTACAAGACGCAACGTTGACGAGGCAAAAGTCCTAGGGCATCCGTAGGTTTGGAAAACGGGCATCAATGTTTCCCATTTCTATAATTAGGTATAACACTAAGAAATTCAGCCCGCCTGACAGGCGTGAAGATTATTTCATTAAACTCCCCATTCGTGGTAGAGGCTATAACGATCACTATGTATAAGCTCGTCACCGTATTATTTATTTGTATATCGTATGTTTATAGTTGATAGACTTAGAAATGAATACGTACCTATATCATACACAGAGCAGTGTGTGGGTAAAGTATAACTTGCTTATCATTATTTCTTTTAACAAATGCTTTAAATTCGTAAACAGAACTTGGTTTTCTAATAAATTCACATAATTTATTTGACAAAAGCACGTCATAAATTTACGCTATTGATTAGTTAAACGACAGGCAAAATATCGTGAATATCTTAAATGTTGGGCGTCAAGATATGGGACCCATGAAAAAACCCACAAGTGATAGTGATGTGAATATACAAATACGTTTCAACAAAATTTCGAAATAAATAAATGAATTATAGTATCTACGCCTAAATATCAAACGAGTCTAGAATTTAATTTTGATCTACTTGTATGATGACTCAAATTGATTTACTTCATAGAAATTAAATCTCTCTATACACAATCTGACGTAACATTACGTCGAGTTTATAGTACTTAAAATGTCATTAATTTGTTGACTTATACTTCCCTACACTATTACTTTTGGTCTAAATGAATTACACATCGATTTCATTTGCTTGCGTTGTTTGAATTTAGTCGACTAGTTGAACAAATAAAACGTCGTATGTAATACATCCCTAGCTGCTGATGTAACGTTTAACTATTTTCGGATTATCAGGTACAGTTTGTAAAATTTATCGCTGTGCGAACGTTATAAGAGCAATCGCTTAGGCCTCATAAAATTATAAAAATTTCATTTTTTGTTGGTTTGAAATATTAAACTGTGGGAATTTTGAAGGTAACGATTCCGAGCCAGGTGGCCAGGGTAGTGTCAGCTCCGGGGGCGCGTCGCGTGAACATCACCGTATCGATTTCAGAAATTAAGAAAACCCAGATTTTCCAACTTTCCACGGGAAAGTTCAGTACGTCTCGCGAGTGATTTGTTTAATTATTTTGCGCTTTATTATTTTTTATTATTGTCACGTTTCTTTCGTTCTCTATCTATTTCTATATCAGTGTCAGTGATTTGGTTTGTTTTGGATTTATCTTTTTTGTAAGTTTCGAAGGCGTAAGAAATCTTCTCATTATTTTTGTGGTAGTTAGAGTATTTATTAGGCCTCTTAGAGATTTCAATATAACTGTTAAAGGTGATTAAAATACAAATTAAAAATAAAAAGATTACTAAATTTAATATCATCACTATTCACCCTCACTGAATAAAGAACACGATGTAGCCGAGTCGATGAACGTGTCATTTTCTTTATGTAAGGTATATCGAATACACTCTAAGGCCCGGATTATATCAAGCGTCTCCGACGGGAGGAGCGTCAATAACGCAAGTAGCGTCGCCGACGCTGGTTGCGTTATGCTGTCAACACAAAATTGTATGTATTTCTAATCCGCGCGCCGAAACAGTTAGCGTTTTTGACGCAGGTTGCGTCGGCGACGCAAGGTGCGTCGGCGACGCTGCTTGCTTTATTGACGCAACCTGCGTTATCGACGCTCGCTGCGCGCGCGCGCGCGCGCCGACGCGGGTCGCGTCAATAACGCAGGTTGCGTCGGCGACGCGGAGAGCATCGATATCGCAGGTTGCGTCTACGACGCTAGTAAAACGCAGGTCGCGTCGGCGCGCGCCTGATGCGCGTTCATGCAATTTTAAGTTGACAAGATGCGTCACGAATTCTAAGGCCGGGCACAGACTTACCGGTCAGGGCCGGGCTGGGCCGGCCCGGGTTCAACCTGAAGGTCATATTATTTTTATAGAAAATCACCCAGTTAAAACATTCAAACCGGTCAGAAAGAGGTGAGGGTTTCATATAATCTCCTTATAATCGGCATATACAGCCCATTAGCTTTCCGGGGATTCTATTGGTTTTAGAAAACTAGTTCCTATATAGACATGATAGTACTTATCGAGATTTACATTTCGGATGACAGTTTTAAATTTGACGGCTCTCTTACGAAATGTAGATTTCGACGAGTATCTACTATCCTTTCTCTATAGAAACTAGTCTTCTAGGATCTATGGTTCTCGAGTTATAACAGTTTTCAATTTGATAACTGTCACTTGAAATGTCTATCTCAACGAGTGATATATTTTTTTTGGATCTCAATACGTTAACTGCACTGCAACGACAATTCTGACAAAAAAAGACAACGCACTGTTGCAACGCGATACTGCGCGTGACTGCAGTCAAAGATGTGTAGTGTTAGGCAGGACAAGGTTTTAAATAAAGTTTACAGTAGCGGTCCCTAATTTTATTGTTTTAAGCCAGGTTAGGTTAGAAATGCTAAAGTTTAACTAAAGTTCGGCAGTATATACCACGAACCCAATCCCATATGTTAGTCTAAGAAACAGTTCGTCACAGTTCGAAGATAGATGACTTTTTTTATCATGCACGTAACTATTTGCGATAAAGACGTTCTTCCTTGTACGAAACCAGTAGCGAACATAAGTCAACATACACATACCGTGGACAGTATTACTTTTAAAATCTCATACACCATGTCTGAAAGCTGAAATAATCATATCATCAAAATCTAACCATGTTAAGCATGTGACACACGATTCACGATTCACATTATTATCGCACCGGTTTGGCTGAATGCGGTGCAGGTGGTGCTATTCACTCGTATGGACGGTGCACGCCATCATCAAACCTGTCTGTCGACGCTGCGTTTCTCAGCACAAGTGCAAATAGACCTTTTGACTATTGACATCTGAATATTTATACCTGTTTAAACTGTTGACATCTTGTGTTTGACAGCCCGACGCTACTTGCGTCGGCGACGCTACTTGCGTTATTGACGCTCCTCGCGTCGGCGACGCTACTTGCGTTATTGACGCTCCTCACGTCGGCGACGCTTGTTATAATCCGGGCCTAAGAATCCCAACTTTGTCTTCGATGATCTAGGCGCTCTAACTAAGTTAAATTGGTGCATTCTTTAGTAAAAGTTTTATTTTGGTGAATGCTTCGTCACATGTAGGTGACCATTCGAACGTGTTATCCTTTTTTAGTAAATTATACAGTGGGGCTAACACATCTCTAAGGTTATGTAAAAATTTACCATAGTAATTAATTAATCCTAACAGTGCCCGGAGTTGCTTTACAATGGTAGGAACTGAGGTGTTTAAGACCGCGTCTACCTTATGTATTTATGTGTGTAAGCCGCGCGCGTCAATAACGCTCCCTAAGTGTGTAATAGAGGTTTGAAAAAAATTACATTTGTCTACGGCGACTCGAAGTCCACTATCCGATAACATTTTGAACACTTCTAGTAATCTATTCCAATGATCGATTGAATCAACCCCACTTACAGTTAAGTCGTTTAAGTAACACGTTACAAATCGCATTCTAAACAATTTATCCAACATGCGCTGGAATTTATTGGGTGCAATCGGTTATAGCAGAACATCCCCTGTGTTGTAACAATCGTACAAAGCTTTCTTGAGGCGTCATCGCTTCATATTGTAAATATGCGTCACTAAGATCAATTTTAGTAAACAACATGCCGCCGCGGGCGCGGCACCGCCCACCTGCCGCGGGAAGGCAGCAGGCTCAGCAGTCAAGGTGTTACAGGTGTGACTGCGGAGGTCACCATCCTTACCGTTGTTCGTTCCGCGATAGTGAGTGCTATACGTGTGGTGTTAAAGGGCATGTCGCGAAGGTGTGCCGCCGACTGTGCGTAGATTTTAAAACTACCGTGAATCCCGTGTAAGTGGATGATAAATATCCTATACCTAAAATTAACGATTTTTGCGTCACTTCGTCCCAGTTGTATCAGTTGAACTTTGATATTTTTTTTGTGGTGATCATTGCATTTGACAACGTTGCCCAGAATGCTTATGAGGGATAGCGCCGGTCAAGGCGGACCCTTGGTTCTAGTGCGCGAACGTACAATCGGGACATTAACGTAGAGATGATTATTTTTGTTTTACTGGAAATAATACACTAACACGTTTTTTCTCATAAAAAGAAGGAGTAATAGTCTGTTGAGCGATAGTACTTTCATAGTCTCTTGTGTGGGTTCTAGAAGTAAACACACTGGGATGCCTTACATCCTCTTGGAATTTATATTTAGCCAACCACGTTAAATTCACCAAAAAGGAAAGTAACGGTGACAGACTCACTGCAAAATTTCATACAAATGCTTCCATCCATCCATACAAAATTTCACATGTTTATGGGTTAGTAAGACTGAATAGGCTATGTATACGAATAGAAAAGTTCATTTTCTTACCTTCTCTCTGTTGATTTTTAATATATTTTCTTTTTCTATTATTCACTCTCGAAACATCGCCCAGGGTTTTGCTCACGGAGAGCGCCGAGCTAAGCACCCGTGTTTCCGACGCCTGTGAAATGCATGAATAATTGTCATACGTAACTGTAGTCGTCACATTGCAATAAAGTACAAGAATATGGGAAGTATCGGCGCAACGAATGCACTTATAAAATTATTAAAACTGTGGACCGTCACCGTCACAGTCACAGTTTACTTAAAGCATCCTTCTACTAATCGTGGTCTCAATCTCAACGATATCGATTAATCCAACGTGTAAAAAAGTGGAAGGAGGCACTTGAGAACGGCGGCCTGAAGATAAATGTGGCGAAGACAGAGTATATGGCCTGCAACAGTGCAGATCCCCTACCCGTGCGCATAGGCGATGAGGAAGTCAAGTGCACGGATGAGGTGAGATACCTGGGATCTGTGCTTAGCTCAACCGGGGACATCGATGGCGACGTCAAGGCCCAAATATCCGATACTTGGGCCAATAGGCGGGAGGTAACAGGTGTCATTTATGACCCCAAAATGCCGATAAAGTTAAAGGAACAGGTCTATAAGACCATCGTTAGACCTGCTCTTCTTTGCAGTAGCGAGACTTGGCCCCTGTTAGAGCGACACAAGCAGGAGCTGCGCGTCACGGAAATGAAGATGCTGCGGTGGATGTGTGGAGTTTCACGGAAGGATCGGGTTCGTAACGCCCACATTCGCGGTAGCCTTGGCGTCCGTGACATCGCAGATAAGCTGCAAGAGTGCCGCCCTCGATGGTATGGCCACGTCTTGCGCAGACCGGCAAGTTATGTGGGGAACAAGTGTCTGGCTATGCCGCCCTCGCCGGGTACGGGAAGGAGAGGCCGGCCCAAGAAGCGATGGCTAGACGTAGTGAAGAACGATATGCGTGCCAATAAGCTCACTACGAGAGATGCCGAAGACCGAGCGAGGTGGGCCAGGAATAGCAGGAAGGCGGACCCTGGGCCCTCGCGTGCTGCGCGGGGGCGCAACCGGGACATGACGCCAGGATGATGATGATGATGATGACCTTCAAGGCATAGTGAATAGGCTGTTCCAAAACGGGCATGCTTCATCTTCGGCCGCATCGTCACTTACCAACAGGTGAGATGGCGGTCAAATGACTGTCTTGTAAAATATTAAAAAAAAAAAAAAAACCATCGTCATAATACTATGTTTACATTTTTTATAGTTAACTCAGCCCGCGGGGTCAGTTAACCACTTTGTTCGTAGGCGAAAATGAGTTCAAACGAACGGATCACGCCAGATCCTGGGGTCGGTACTAAGCGCAACTGGTGACATCGACAGCGACGTTAAAGCCCGAAAGTCTGCGGCTTCGGCCAAATGGCGGGAGGTGACGGCTGTCATTTGTGACCCCAAGATGCCGATTAAGCTGGAGGGTCAGGTCTATAAAACCTATAATTGTCTAATAATAATACGGCAGCGAGACCTTTGAGACAAGCAGGAGTTTCGAGTCTTGGAAAGGAAGATGCTGCAGTGGATTTGTAGGATTTCCCGCAGAGATCGCGTGCAGAATGCCCATCCGTGACATCGCTGATAAGCTACAAGAAGCCCAAGCAGCGACGGCTCGTTAACAGTGACATGCGTGATAACAAACTCACTACTAAGGATGCCGAAGACCGAGCAAAGTGGACTAAGAAGAGCAGAAAGGTGGACCGTGGGACCCCGTGTGACGCGCGGGACCACACCCGGAATTTACGCCAATATGATGATGATGATGATGATTATAAAGCCCGTATGCTAATAGTTTTCAAATAAATTTTAACTTTCCTAATTCAAATTACTTTATTTACAAGTGAAGTTTCATACAATATTATCGCCCTGCGGGTAACAAGGTCATGCTTTACGATGCCATTTCATTTTACATAATTGGACATTGTCGAGCAGGGGGTGTGAATAAATCTTTAAAAAATTAACTATTATTTTTAATATTAAATTAACAGAGCAGGCCCCACGACTCATCCCCAACGCTGCCGCTTCAGTTCAAGCCTGAGGACAATTAATAGTGAGTTAGAGCCTGCAACTTTACATAATTTGTTAATTTACAGTTTTACATCATATACATTAAAAAGGTTACGTTATTAAGTTGTAATGTCAATTACAAAACTGCAACTTATAATTTTAAAATATTCAATGTGCTACATGACTTTCACGGTGGACGGACGTACAATATGAGCAAGAATTTCACCAAAACGAATATGAATAATTCGTGCTAAAATCAAATTTCACGTCGACCATCAAACTAATATAGAAGAAACGTTTCTATATATGCATTCAAAACTGTTTAAATCCTGTCAGATGTGGTGGACGCTACAAGGTTCAAGTTTGTAAAGACGCATAAAGTATTCCGCGATTTAAATATATACATATATATGTGTATTTATTATTATAATATAGTACTATATTTATTTATATAGTATGGGTATAGTATCTATATTTATATATATAATATTATTGTATATTTCAAAAATTACTGATGTACTAAATTAATCATTAATGTTAAAAAATGAGTTGTAGATAGTATAATTTTAGTAGTAGGAATTTAATTTAAGATCTCAATATTGCCTCCACCGCTTCTTGAATGGCCTTTCAGACTGTTTAAGGTTGGCTGGAAGAAATCCCATTGTGGGATAAGCCCGCCTTTGCTTTGTACATTATTTTTGTACCTCCTGTATTTATTAAGCAATAAAGAATTTACATAAATACATACATACATACAATTAGCATTTAAATTAAAAGCAGAACTTTCATAAAGAGCAGACTGCATGACAAAATTTCTTTACTTACACTATCGAGCAATGCCTTTACCTCCTCTAGGGGGACACTGCCGGGGTTGTCTACCCACTTCTCGTATAAGGCAACTGGAACAAATTATAATTAATAAATACATATTTTTTCTTTGCTCATGGTACTCGCTACGCGAGTCGCTACCCGCCTCGGATTCACCCGGGATTCCTCGGGGTTGCTCCACTGGTAGGGGTATGTACCTATTATAAAAAAAAACTCCAAGAAATTCTCTAAATTATAGTGAAAATCATATTAAAATCCGTTGCGTAGATTAAATATCTAAGCGTAAAAGGTTCAGACGACGGTAAGCGGCGTGTTTTATACTATGTAATAATAATAAATATATGATTTAAGTAAAACAGTGAATATGTCTTACGGCGTTGGTGCTGATTTTGAACTACGCGCCCCGCCGCTTCCACATATTCTGAGTGGAGGCGGGACGCCTCGTCGTTGTTCTTTATAAACGACACTGCTGCCGTCAAAAGTTGGGCTTCAGATATCTGTAAAAATATATGAATAGTGTGATATATCTGAAATAAATAATGGTTCTCGGTTGGCGTTAAGTATTATCATACCTATGCCATTTGGCACTCGAACAACGCTCTTTGTGTAAAATTAACATTTTTTTAAAATGAATATCATTATAATTAAAAGTTTATGGTAGGATAACTTACAGAATCTGCGTCCTGGCCAATGGCGTCGGCGAGGTCGTGGCGGTGCTCCTTAATCTCCTCCCGCCGCCTCCACTCTAACTCGGCGTTACGCTGACGTTTCTGGTTCTGTGACGATGACGACCAAAGTTATTAGTTACCATTGTCGCTAATAGCAACTTTTTTAGCGAATTCTAATATTGTGGCGAAGCTCAGTAATTAAATAGGTTAAAATAAAAGTACTTTTTCCGAGTTGGCACATCGCTAGTCGCTATCTTTATAATCTTGTAATAGAATATTATAATCGCAGTCCTTTCATAAGTCATAGTTCGGTTATACCTCGGTCAGCGGAACGCGGTCTTTGCCTCTCGGCCGGCCGGGGCGCCTTCGTGGAATGTCAGCCAATTTCCGCTTTCTTGGAGGTGGTACCTGAACCTGAGAATTAGATAATTAAACATTTTAAAAGTATGTACTGGGTTTCCTACTGCTTAATTTGTTTACGAGTAGCCCGATATTGCGAGGAAGTTGCATTCATCATGATCGCGGGACGACTAGTAGATTTAAAATAGGTATGTGATAATAACAGCGATAATTTAAAACATTATCAGTTTCGAGGGCGCGTCGCGTGAACATCATCTTATTCATTTCCGCAACTAAGAAACCTGAGGCTTTTATAAACTTCCACGGAAACATTCGTAACAACTCGCGTGTGATTTGTTTAATTAATTAGTGGATTATTATTTTGTGTTATTTTCAGCTTTGTGACGTTCTCTATATATTTCTTTATCTCCGTAGTGTCACTGAATTGGTTTATTTTGGATTTAGCTTTGTTTCTAAATTTCGAGGACGTAAGTTATATTGTCATTACTTTTGTGGTAGTTAAGAGTATTTATTAGGGCTCTTAGAGATTTCAATGTAAGTGTGAAAGGTGAATAAAATACAAATTTTCAAGAAAAAGATTACCAAATTACATATCATCAGTATTCACCCTCACTGAATAAAAAACTATAGAAACTAACCTGGGACACAGTTTCGGATGTGACATCGAATACACTTTAAGAGAATGAATTGGCGCACGAATTCCGACTTTGTCTTTGATGACCTAGGCGCTCTAACTAAGTCTACGTCTAGATTTGCCGCCGAATTCTGGTACGATTTAGATCCAGGTTCCGTTTAGGAACCTTTGTGCTTTTAAAGCATTAGTATTTGTTATTGTTGGAACAGTTTGGCAAATCAAAATTTAAAACCAAAAATATGATAAATTGTAAACTCAGAACGAATGTTAGGAAAAAGTATGAGCAGCCTAGAGTGATCAATTACTTTGGCCAGCGGCAGAGATTGTTCCTGGTGCCTGGTATTTTGAATGAAGTTGATATCGAAGCAACCGAGAGCAGACATACTTATAAGTCAAAACTGAAATGCCTGCTGATAGATTACTTCATTCGGAGTCTATGTCCAGGTGCAAATTAGGTATAAGTGTTTATTATTATTAATGGTATTATTTTTGTTTTTTGCACTATGTTGGTAGGGTAAAGATATTGAAAGCATAGAGAGTGCAAACCTTCGCCAACAAACTGTTTTACAGTTTGGCGGATTATGCAAATAAATAACTATTTACCACATTTATGATAAATAAATAAAAAAGCTTTAATGACATTTTCCTACGGACATAATCTCGAGTTTGGATCGAAACCTGGTCTGAGTCGTTAGCGTCTATACACAACGTAACGGGTCCGAACATTTCAATCGATAACTAGACGATCATTTACTTACGGCCAATTCACAATATTTGAAATTATGTTTACTATGTTATGTCTACCTTTTATAGGTAGATACTCGTACGTGTATATTTATAGAGATAAATAGGTATTAGGGTGACAGGAAACTTACAGTATGTGATAATAACAGCGATAATTTAAAACATTATGTTATCAAATAATGAAAATTATATTGGAAACGTTAGATTCAATATTCAGATTTACACTTAAAAAATATATATATAATGCTTTGATTATATAGAGTAAAGCATTATCAATGATTCGCATATTAAATTTCACAAATATTTTTAAGCGCATAAACTAGTAACTCCAAAAAAACATTAAAAACAAAGAGACAAAATTAAGGCAACTTCACGAGCATATTATGTAGGTCTTTAAACAATAAATTAATATGAGAACAAAATAATATAAAACTTACATGGCCTCCGTTGTCTTCTTCAAATCTTTCGGGATCGCTGTCTCCTGCCTGCATGATTTTTAAATATAATAAATAGCGAAAAAAAGGAAAAAGTTGTAAAGGTATAAAAACCGCAAGGAATCGTGTATCGTGAACACAGCCGAGTGCTACGGTATACTGTGATAAGAGTCGCCGGCGCAGGCTCTTTTATAGGTCCGAGGTCCATGGTGTCCCCCCGCACCCTTTGTTATGACCCTTTTAACGCGAGTACCATTTTTTAAACTGCCTGTCACTTGTGAAGGGACCGTTTCTTTTTTGCCAAAAATATTTGCTTACATTATTTTTATGTTACATTACGCGACATTGATAATTAGTAATTTATTTCGAAAATAGAGTATGTTGTAAAATTTGTACATGTCTTTGAAAATACAAAGAATAAACCCCATTTAATTTACCGTCGACTTTGTCCTCCATAGTCAGATAAATTTTGTGACATTGGCAGTTATAAACGAATTAATGTGGTCTCATTATACCTACAAAGTGTTTGTAATCGGATAAGCCGTTTTCACGAAATTGAAAAGTTTGTTATGTGAGAATTACAATTTCAGTCATTTTCTGAATACATAACGGTAATTTCATGTTTATAGACCTAATACAATTTGTATGTACCATAGGTTCATTTTATGCATCGATGATCAAGCTTAATTTAATATTATTAATTATTAGACAGTATTGCAATACTTTGTACGTACAGTAAAACAATATAATGGAATCCCCACCTTTCCGAGTATTAGTAGCTTTTACGCTGTCTTATATGTTTGTATGCACCACACACACGCAAAAATCACCACAAACTTAGTTATATTTGAACCCTACTTATAAATATTAGTATCATTTTCCTACCGTTAACAATTTGGCCTCAGCTTTGTTGAGTAACCCAAACAAGGCGTTATATTTAAAATAATTAAAATATACGATTAATCTCAGGGCTGGAAAGTGCCACCGCCAAGCCGAGCAAAAACAAGGGGGCATTACCTACCTTATCTCGAAGCGTTTCGACGAATTTTCAAACCCGTCGAATTTTTATATGTTCGGTCTACATAATGTCAAAAAGCTCATATTTAAGATGTACGTAGCTGATTAATAATATGAAAACAGTTCAATTTGTCCAGCTTTGACATTTTCGATTTTATTTGCACTGACAATACGTCGATTTCGATAATGACTTACTGACTTCGCATCAAAACCTCTGGGGTACGTGCCGACGTCCTAAGAGGCAGAAGATAGTTACGCGGGCTAAACCGTGCTTGTGCATAACTGAAGTGTGAATATGTAGGCTCGAATATTCACACATGACAAGTAAATTATGAAATATTTGTTTTCAGCTTAGCCTCCAACCACCATAAAAATTTATCGTTTCAACATTCCTTTCAAAACTGAATGGCTAAGCAGCCTTTTGAACTTCATTTATATGTTCTTTCACTTATCGTTAGAGCTCTTATCTCAAAACGCAGTTGTATGCGACAGGATCTATCTACCTGTTTGTAATTGTTTCTATGAGATATTGAAACATGTTATTCTATAACATCAAAGAAATTATTTCAAAGAATGTTATCTCTACCTTTATTTTGTAAAGTAACACAAGAGGCGTCTCGGCCTACAATAGAAAAATGAGTAGGTAAGTTATGGATGCTAACGACCCGCGCGCCAACAATCAGCTAGAACCGGGATAGATGCCACATATTTTGTATTCGTGTCACCTATTAACGCAAAAACGTGACAAAGAATTATCAGATACGTGTGGTATGTTCGAAGTATTCTCCATTGCATTTTAAACACATTTTCATTTGGTCAAACCATTTTTGAAAACCCGAGGACCATTTGATTCGTCTGAGGGCATGTTTTCACGTCCGGGTTGAAAGCTATCACGGACTCTTTCGGCCCCTTAAAAGTCAAACCTCTTCTCATCAAATCTTTATTTTTGGGAAAATTGTGCCAGGTCTGGACTATCTGCCGTATGGGTCACTAGATCTACCTTTTCAGAAACCAAAAATGACTTTGTCTTGTTCACGGTGTGCGCCGAAGCATTGTCATGGTGCAATAGGATGCGATTTCTTGGTCGTTTCCCCCTAACTTTTTCAAAGACACTGTGCAAACAAACGGTGATGTACCACTCAGCATTAACTCTTTTTTGGTTACACACACCAACTCTTACATTCTCCTATTCTCCATCCTACAAGACGCAACGTTGACGAGGCAAAAGTCCTAGGGCATCCGTAGGTTTGGAAAACGGGCATCAATGTTTTCCATTTTTATATTTAGGTATAACACTAAGAAATTCAACCCGCCTGACAGGCGTGAAGATTATTGCATTAAACTCCCCATTCGTGGTAGAGGCTGAAACGATCACAATGTATAAGCTCGTCACCGTACTATTTATTTGTATATCGTATGGTTATAGTTGATAGATTTAGAAATGAATACGTATCTATATCATTCACAAAGCAGTATGTGGTTAATGTATAACTTGCTTATCATGATTTCAAAGTCAAAGTCAAAGGCAAAATATCGTGAATAATTTAAATGTTGGGCGTCAAGATATGGGACCCATGAAAAAACCCACAAGTGATAGTGATGTGAATATACAAATACTTTTCAACGAAATTTCGAAATAAATAATTGAATTATAGTACCTACATCTAAATATCAAACAAGTCTAGAATTTAATTTTGATCTAGTTGTATGTTGACTCAAATTGATTTGCTTCATAGAAATTAAATCTCTGAATACTCAGTCTGACGTAACATTACGTCGAGTTTATAATACTTAAAATGTCATTAATTTGTTAACTTACACTTCCCTACACTATTCCTTTTGGTCTAAATGATTTACACATCGAATCCATATGCTTGCGTTGTTTAAATTTAGTCGACTAGTTGAACAAATAAAACGTCGTATGTAATACATCCCTAGCTGATGTAACGTTTAACTATTTTCGGTTTATCAGGCACAGTTTGTAAAATTTATGGATGTGCGAACGTTATAAGAGCAATCGCTTAGACCTGATAAAATTATAAAAAATTCATTTTTTGTTTGTTTGAAATATTAAACTGTGGGAATTTTGAAGATAACGATTCCAAGCCAGGTGGCCAGGGTAGTGGGGACGGGACAGTCAGCTCCGGGGGCGCGTCGCGTGAACATCACCATATCGATTTCAGAAACTAGGAAAACCCAGGTTTTTCAACTTTCCACGGGAAAGTTCAGTACGTCTCGCGAGTGATTTGTTTAATTAATTTGCGCTTTATTATTCTTTATTATTTTCAACTCGTCACGTGTCAGTTTCAGTGATTTGGTTTGTTTTGGATTTATCTTTTTTGTAAGTTTCGAAGGCGTAAGTTACCTCCTCATTATTTTTGTGGTAGTTACAAACTCGGTCACATTAACTTGACGCATCGCTGGAATGCGAGGCCTCGCCCGCTTTCCCCCCCGCATTCCCTTAGCTCGCCCGGCAAACGTCAGTATGGTTACAATCTCTGTTACCGATACGCGCGTCGATATTGTGGCTAGTTTTCTGTTGGTTCATTTTGTTAGGTTTTCGTTATTGTTTTGTTAAGTTTGGACTATTTTTGTTAATTTTGTTTTGTTTGTGACTGTTTTTGAAGGAAGAAATCTTGTGTTGAAAGTGCTGCAGTGTTTCGAGAGTAAGAAAAAAAATGGACGCTTTTGCATACCTGTTAATTTACCTACATGCTGACATGGGACACAGATTCGGATGTTACATCGAATACACTCTAAGAGAATGAGTTGGCGCACGAATCCCGACTTTGTCTTCGATGATCTAGGCGCTCTAACTAAGTCTACGTCTAGGTTTGCCGCCGAATGCTGGTAGGATTTAGACCCATGTTCCGTTTAAGAACTTTTGTGCATTTAAAGCTTAAATTACATTTTCCTACGGATATGAATCTCGAGTTTGGATCGAAACGCAGTCTGAGCCGTTGGCATCCCTCACACTAGGCACACAACTTACACGTGCGAGAACAAAAATTAAGTAATAGCCTCTCCTTGACTCGTGAGTCGATAGGTAGGACCATAATATTGCTTGATGATACGATCGGAGTAGGTATGATAGTTTGAGAGGATTAAAAATTAGGTTATAGGGCCGATCGATATTAAAGATTTTGAGGTGTGATGGGAGTCTCAGTTTTTCCTACCGATTAGTTAGGTTTTCCGAGACCAAAAGGTCTCTATCCCATATTATTTAGGTGAGGTTAACGTTAGGGTTTCGCAACCATAGGGTTAGGGTGGCCACAGAAGAAAGAAGAATCCGTTTGCCGTTTCGAGAGCTGTCAAATCTAAGTCGCATGTTTACTTTATACCTTGTTTGATTTCTGTGCGGATGTCATAAATTATTTGACTATTCGATTTGTGTGAATTACACTTAAATCATCTTACTTAGGTGGATGTTATGTGTATACGCAACGTAATGGGTCTGAAAATTTTGATCGATAACTAGACGATCACTCACTTATGGCCAAATCACAATATTTGAAAAGATGTTTATTATGTTTTGTCTACCTTTTACAGGTAGACACTCGTATGTGTGTATTTATAAAGATATATAGGTATTAGGATGACTAGAAAGCTACAAGGCCCTAAGTCCTGCAGTGGACTGTTATGGGTAGTGAGTGGACGAATACCTCATCCTTATGTTCTTGATCTTCCAGCTGTCCGCACGAGCCGCTTCGGTTCAGCTTTTATAATGCGTAGGTTAGGTGAGGTTAGGTACGGCTAAGGAATGGAACACGTTACCTGCGAGTGTGTTCCCTGATCATTACAATCCAGACGCCGTTCTTAATAGACAGGCGTGCTCCATCTCCGGCCACATCGTTACTTACGACTAGGTGAGAAGGCGATCAAATACCAGTAGTTCAATAGAAAAAGGCAACTTTATTGTACCTAACACGAAAAGTATGCAGAAGAGGGTGGGCCCTCAATCATCTTCCAAAACGAAAAATGTACTGTAAACATTGTTGACAGGTTTGTTAAGCAACTAAATGTATAAATATAACTCAAGTTCACACAGCTATACTACACTGGGATATTTTCTCATTTTTAAATTTATGGGACAATAGAAACATCCGTTTTTTCTGCATTCAACGGGAATTTTACAAGGGGCCAATAAACTGCCTGTTAAGGATGGCTTAGTTACTTAGGCTTTTGTTATTTGCAGAAAATAAAGGTAACCAAATATTATAATGTCTTTTACTCGCAGGTAGACAAATCCCTCCGCCGTTGGACCGTCCATAAATAATTTTGCAAAGAGCCATTGAGATAATCTCCTCAGTTTCAGACAATTTGCATTCAATAGTAGGTATAGAACAATGAATTGAAAATAGCCACTGTCAATAGAATATGCACGAAAAAAGGGTCAAATATTTTCAGAATGTGCGCTATAAAATTCCCTTTTTTATATATTTACCAAGGTCTATTATTTGGGTGGTTCTTTGGAAATGTGTTCTCCGCGTAATTTCCATGGTATTTGAAAAATCGCAAATTTTAAGTAAATCACATGAACATTTTGAAAGCTTATGCAAATCTAAATAACATATAAAAATTCGACACGTAGCGGATCTATACTTTTGCTAAAATTATATATATAGAATTTGCGTACCATGGAAATTACAATAAAGACCCACGGAAAACACCCAGCAGATAAAATGTATCTAAACTAAACACCATATCAGATATAAAGTTAAGCTCAAATAATAGTTAGTTGAGGTAGTATTAAGAAAAAAATGCATTAAAAGTTTTAACTATATTTAGCAAAAAATAATAGCTTTATTTATGAAACATAAAAATAAACTCAAAGGAGGAACATGAAAGTAATATAATTAACAAATTTATTATATAATATTAATTATTCCCATAACATGCATATTATATATCAACACGATAATAAAAATTACAAATATTTGGTAAAAGTACGAAATCTAAATACCCGCACTAATCATCTTAGTTTTCAGTAAATTCAGTCTTCAAACAATAACGGTTAAAATAAAATGCCTTAAAACAAATAGTTAAACAATCCTTAATATAGAGCTTTGAATAACTGGTTGATGAAGAGTGTATTTTATACAGTTAAATAATTTTTTGAGCATAAGAAGCCAGAATAGAGTTTATTTTATAACTATACCTAAATTTATTTTATGTAATTAACATACAATATATTTTGCATGTCGCTTCCTATATGACTAAATATGTGATTCAATGTTATTTATACTATAAGACCTGTAATGTATGTACCATATTTAACGCAAATAAATAATTGAATTGAATATTTATAAGATTCGAATTAAAAAACTTCAATAATTGAATAAACTAATGTTTAACGCTACCAAAACACAGACATGTTTGTGTTCCGCTAAACGGGTCCATTTTATATAGCTCCGACTTTCCGGAATGTATCTGTGGAAATCACCGACAACCCACAGCTCCTGGGTGTTGAGTTATCAACCAATCTCAACATTGGACAGTTCATCGAATAAGGAACAAAGACTGCTGCAAAAAACTTGGAATGCTCTCGAAGGTCAAGCGGTACTTGACTTCAAGGCAGTTGTATCAGTTCAGTTATATCTAGCACAAGTCCGATCTTGCATGGAGTACTGCTGCCTCCTCTGGGATGGACCAGCTACATACCAACTGGCCGCTTTGAATTCGGTGGAAAACCGTGCAAAGAAGTCATGATCCGCAGTAGATTGAAGCTAACCTGCGGAGTCTCAAGCATTGGCGTAGGGTTGCGCGTTTGTCGGTCTTCTACAGGTTGTATTTCGGAGAGTGTGCGAAGCAGTTGCGCGACCTCATACCGTCGACCTATTCCCCCATCGGGAGACGCGATCCGGGCGAGCGCTTCATCCTTATGTTGTGGATCTTCCAGCTATCCGCACGAGCCGCTTTTGTTCAACCTTTATAATGCATACGGCCAAGGAATGAAACGCGTTGCCTGTGAGTGTGTTCCCTGATCATTATATTGTAGACGCCTTCAAGACTAGAGTAAATATGTAATATGCTGTTCTTAGACAGACATGCTCCATCATCGGCCGCATCATCACGTAGCACCAGGTGAGGTGGCGGTCAAAAGCTTGGCTAGACCAATTATTAAAAAAATATATCAATAAATGCTATAATTGAAATCTGATCGTGATCTTGCTGGTCGGAAGTTATGATAAAGTCATCCTTTGGTAAAGTTGCAATAATTTCATCTTGAATGCCTGCAGTATTTACTATTGGTGATAACACTGCTGTCCAAAAGTTTGCTGTCTTGAGGTAAAATATCTTTCATAGAACCGATAGAATCTATGTGATAAGGTGAGTCAGGTGAATGTTGTGGTAGACCTCCTCCTTCTTTAATGTAATACATGCCTAAATGTTGGCCATGTATACATTGTGTAGAAGTTTTTGCACAGTTTCCATTAGGACAGCCTCATTTCCTTAGAGCCAGTAAATTATTTTTGTCTCTATGCCACATAACTTGATTCACTTGCATAGGGTCCTTAAATGACGGTAAGTATTTTGGTAAAAGGAGATCTCTTTGTAAGATGCTGGCTTCTTCAATTTCATGTAATAAAACTCCTATGAATGACTGAAGATCTGGCACGTCTTTACCGAGACACAATTCTGTCTCTTCAGAACAGCACCAACGCCAACGGGAGCACCTTTCCCATATTTCCCTAGGTATGTATTTCCCTATACATACCTAGGACAAATAAGTCCAGCTAGGTAGGTACAATTTCGAGAATAAGGTCAATCAACGAACCCAACTCAGTTGGGCAGCGTCGGGAATCTACGCCATATATTGTCGTCTTAAGACGAAGGTCTTTGACCAATGTGTGTTGCCAGTGATGACCTACGGAACAGAAACGTGGCTGCTCACTATGGGCCTTATAAGAAAGCTCATTGTTACCCAAAGAGCCATGGAAAGGACTATGCTCGGAGTCTCTTTGCGCGATCGATTCAGAAATGAGGAGATCCGCGAGCAAACCAAGGTCACCGGAGTAGCTCTAAGGATTGCTAGGTTGAAGTGGCAGTGGGCACATAGCTCGTAGAACAGATGGCCGATGGGGCAGTAAAGTTCTCGAGTGGCGACCACGTACCGAAGACGCAGCGTGGGTATGCTTCCCACAAGGTGAACCGACGACCAGGTAAAGGTCGCAGGTACCAGCTGAGTGCAGAAGGCACAGGACCGGCCTTTGTGGAGATCTCTGGGGGGCCTATGCACAGCAGTAGTCTTTTGGCTGAGTAAAATTTTAAAAAATAGCAGTGAAAAATGTAAAAAAATTGCCGACGTTCAATATTTATCACTTGATTCGGTGATTGCACGTCGAATAATTTGTTTTTCAGTACAAACATTATATTTATGCCATTGCAACCAGAAACAAGGTAATTTCCATGGGTTTCATGTAATTTCCATGGTGTTTTATACATGGAAATTACACCATGGAAATCACCAAAATGCATATATTTTAAAATTCCTCGGCATTGAAAAGATCTAACCTGCTAGTTTGTTACTGGTTATCTACATTTAGAAGTTAGGTATTACACCTTAAAACCCGTTTACCAAAAATAGCACAATTAGATAGCAAAAATGTGACATGGAAATATCTAAGAAACAAGAACCAAAAATTTTAAAATTGTAGAATTTACTCTTATACCGAAAGCGAGGGAAAACAACGGCACAACCCCCTCCCATGCAGTTGCGGCGTAACTGATGATTCGCACACACCAATCATGATTCGTCTGTGCCTCGCCAGTCCAGAGCAGTGCCCATCGCAAGGAGTGCAGCGAAAACGTTGCTAGGTGTGTTACGTACTTACTTATGCCCTTAAAAAATAAGTTTCCCTCCGATAGGATTTAAAATTTGTTTAGTAAATAAAATGATTTGTCTATTTGAAATTTGTGTACGAATCCGATTTAAAACGTGGGTGATTTAAAAAATATCCGCGCTTCCTCAGAAGACGGCGCACGTGTTACGCGTAAAAATCATACAAAATTAACCGGATTTAAGGTGTTGAGGGTAAGTTACTCTGATACGTGAGTACGTGGTTTTTAAATAATGAAATCTATATGACACGATACATATGGAATGTATAAATAATGCAATAGTAGATTTATCCATAAATTATTTGTTTATATAGGAGATATGAGTCTGTTACGCTCAAAAATTGCTCTCCCGAGAATCACCCATTTTAATTCTGCGAGATTCAAACAATTCCTTAAGTACATATTTTGTTATTACACAAACCAATGGGACAGAAATGACTAAAATAAATAAACAAATAATTAAATACAAATCAAGAGTAATTCTGGTCATGATACTCTCTTATTCAAATATTAATTTATACTAACTTTAAAAGCACCTTTAGCGATTTATGTAGGTTATTAGCAAATGCCTATTATATATTATGGCAGCTTTTAGTTAATTGTTTATGTGATTTGGCGTAACCGATTGAGTTATAATTCACCGATATTGAGCGGTTTTATCAGGGATCACTACTTAATTCGTTCAAAGGCGCATTCTTAATTAATTACTTGTTAAAATTTTTAACCTGCAATGGTCTCAAAACTACTCATTATGTAAAAGAATGCGTCTGCGACTCGTAATCTAGTAGCATTTCGTTCCAATTGGTGTAAACAGTGCAGTTAGCATACTTTGTATTGTAATATACAATTTATTTATATATCGTATATTTATAGTTGATAGACTTCAACATGAATAGGCGTATCATACACAGAGCAGTGTATGGTTAAAATATAGTTTGCTTATTATGATTTCTTTTAACAAATGCTCTCAAATACTTAACCAAAACTTAGTATTGTAATAAACTTAAACAATTTATTCGACGTTAAGCATAATATTTTTACTTCAAAGGCACGTAATAAATTTACGCTATTGATTAGTTGAACGACAGTATGAAAATGACCGTATTCACATGTTGAATACTTTGATGTATAATTTGACTTTCAGTCAGAAAGACGCATTCACCTTTTTCGACTGTAATAAATTTACAGATAAATTATTCTTAACAGAAGATACTATGTACCTTCGACGTAGGTACAAAGTCAAACTGGCTACAATGTTAGCTTACCATATTTATTTATTTATTTCTCTTACCTTAGGTAGATGTGAACAGAGTCCCGATTTGTTAATAAACAAAAATGTCACTGTTTAAACTAGTATGTAAGACTAAGGAGCCATCCTGTATCATGTCAGCAGCATACAACAGTCCACTGTTAGACTTGAATATTAAATCTTTTGATATTGGTCAGAATATACAGGACTGCTCTGGCATAAAGTCATCAGTAAATAGTGGTATTAAGCCTTTGGATGTACGTAAAGTAAAATGTTATAATAATAAACAAAATTGTATAATCAACTTAGTACATCAAAATATCCAAGGCATGTCAAATAATGAATTGGAAGTTGAGCTATTCCTGAACGGTGAGAATGTTGATATTTTTTGCGTTACTGAACATTGGTTAAAAGATCACCAGCTCATATTTGGCTTTAACAAACATAAACTTGCAAGTTCGTTCACCAGAGGGCAAGCAATTCATGGGGGTTCCCTAATATTTGCTCGTAATTGCCTAAAATGCAAGGAACGTATTGATATTGTCAAGCTATCTGTTGAACGATTTGCTGAAATTGCCTGTGTAGAACTTGAGCGACTTTTTGTAATGAGCGTATACAAACCACCAGCTTCATCATTTGAATTGTATGATCTGTTACAAAACACTAACCGACCCTAGATCGGAACCGAAATCACTAGAATTGTAAATTTGGCCTGAATGTATTCTTTTACCCTATCAATTGGCGGCGCCATCTGTGAGGTTCCCTGGGAACCCGTTAGATACGATCTAATCGATGACCACGATATGAACAGTTTTCCATTGAGTATCTAAAAGCTTTTCCTGACTCTCGCTAGATGGCGTTTCGTAAGATTTATTTTGGGTTGCCACATCTCCATCGACGAGTCTATACATACAGGGTGTCCCGTAAGTCGACGTCAAGCCGGAATCGGGTGATAGTCCAAATCATAATAGTTACTAGAAAAATAAAAAATAAAATCTAAGACTTGAATTTTTTAAATTATAGGCATTTCTTTTTTTTTCGAGAAAAATAACACCAATTAGATGCAAAGATTTATTATTTACAAAAGATGTTCAAACTGCCTTCCTTCAACTGCAATACAAGCTCGACATCTTCTTAAAAAATATCGGATTATCACATGGGCAAATCTCCCGTTGTTGACAAATTCAGCTGCTTCCGTAATTCTTTGCCGAAGCTCAGCTACATTTTCGATTGGCTTAAAATAAACTTTCTCTTTCGATGCTCCTCAGTATAAAAAATCTAAAGGATTTAAGTCCGGTGAACGGGCTGGCCACGAGATCGTACCAGACCGACTTATCCATCTGCCCGGATATTCTTCATTGAGAAATGCTCTAACTGAGCGGGCATAGTGCGCTGGGCAGCCATCTTGTTGATACCACATCTCTCTGAAAAAAAGTTAAGATTTGTAGCAACAGGAGTTAAAAAACCATCACAGGGTGTACATTTTCTCGAAAAAAAAAGAAATGCCTATAATTTAAAAAATTCAAGACTTACATTTTATTTTTTATTTTTCTAGTAACTATTATGATTTGGACTATCACCCGATTCCGGCTTGACGTCGACTTACGGGACACCCTGTATACCTGCACCCTGCATTGCGTTTGAGTAAGCTGACGTTTTCCAAGTGAGGTTTATTATGCCCATGAGTACGCGAGATCTACCTTCCTACAACGAGACGATGTGGAGAGTTCATGGAGAGAGCTACAAGCTTTATGGATCTACTTTATACATTTATTGTTCATTGTGACACTTAATTGTTCATATTGTCCTCTCAAGTCACTTCATAACTCGAAAACAACCTGACACTGACGATCATGATTTACCTCTTTGTACCCTCTCATTCAATAAAAAAAGCATTGCTGGGCGGATTGAAGTCTTTGGTTGCTCCAAACGGAACCTTGCGGTGAGATATCATATCCTCACTTAGGCTGACTTATAGAGGATATGATGAGCCAGTATAATGGCTGGGGCAAGGGTCACTGTCCCAACTCCCTATTTCTTTATTATATGGAGATTCCCTAAATCCCCATAGTGTCAACATTCCCCTTGAACATACAACAGCTATTTTACAATTAAACTAAATCTGTTATTTACCTACTACCTGGTAGTCATTTATCCTAACAAATCATAATCACCTGTTTGTCTTCCAACTCTTGTCCAAGTCTTGGGTTACCACAAACACAATGTAGGCATAACTAGACGATCACGAGGCCATGGTAATGTCAGGAATGTATGAATTTGCGTTAGGTAATAAATAGAATTAGCACTTTAGGGTTAACGTGTGAATGAGTTTCTGAATGAGCGTGTGAGAGAATGAAATGATTTATTTATTTATAATAGGAGAGTAAGAAAGGAGGGTGGTACAGTCTGTAGACCCATTTAAACGATAGACTAAACTAGATAAGCAGGTCACCCTAGCAGGTAATAATGGACTAAAGCAGTTAATAATGGAATAACAATACCGTTTTAATTTTGGTCTGTGTTTGTTGACACTTAATACAGTAAAGTTAGACAAAAAATTGTCCAAACCTGGACATTTGAAATATCAAACTGAAAATGTAGAGAAAAAATAACCGCAACAGATGCGACCTATCAAATGTGGCGCTAATTCTGCGTTTTAATATGACGCCATAAGCATGTCAGATGGATAGTGCTGTGATCGTACATTTTTACATAGCGATATAAGTTTTTATTGAATAAAACGTTGAGGAGTAATAAATTATTTATAATACCAATATTATACATCCTATCCTACTAATACATTATGGATGGATGGATGTTTGTTACTTCTTCATTATCGTCATTGTTCTAGCGCTTATTCCGGACTCTGCCAAGGTCACACATTCTTCTCCATTTCGCCCGGTCTTTAGCGTCCTCTCGTCGTAAGCCGTTGGCTCTTGAATCCAACTCAGCGTTGTCAATTCATCAATACTAAGCCGCCTATGGTATGGGTCTCTTTCCTGACATCGGCAGATTCAAACACTTTTCCCAACGTACCCCTGGGGCTTACGCCACAAGTAACCATACCAGTGCAGGAAAACCTTATCAACGTTATCTCATATCCCTTACGATAATGATATAATGATTAGTCCAATTGTGTACATCGCTGCTATAGACTTCGAGGAACAAGCCATAGCGCACATGACATTCAAAATCATGTATCTATCTTTTCTAGTTATTAGCAAAACCTTTGTTTACGAGTAACCCGGCAATGATGCGACTGCACCAAAATATCGGGCTACTCGTAAACATAGGAACGCAACAAGAAATCAGAATCAGAATCATTTATTTGCTGTAAATGCAAATGAATCCCGGAACATACCTTTAAAATCGAATGAATATTATAATTACATCGAACCTACAGAGACATCAAACCTATCGATACTTTAAACCCTTCCTTTTCAGATTATCGACAAAAAATTAAAATTGCATCGAACCGATCTATTTCAATACCTTTTTACTCTTCATCCCAAAGAACATATTTTACACCTTCGTAGTGATGTTGTCGCCATAATTATTCCTTCCGTTTCCTGTTTAAAACGACTAATTTTAGAAGGTATAAATGACAAAGATGATGGTAAAGGCTATACCTATTAGACTATTTAATAGCATCGAGTTAGGTTACCTTTTTCTTGTCTATTATTGCCAGTAAAATAAGTTTAGTATACTCAATTTTTCCGCAATCTGAGGGCTTACCATGAGCTATTATAGCAGGACCTAAATAAAACTGCCCTGCTTAGAACGAGACAGCGCTATACGTGTAACATAAGCTTGTCTCGTTCTAAGTAGGGCATTTCTGTTTAGGTTCTGCTATAAGACCTCATGGTAAGCCCCCTGTCCAAGTAACGTAAGACCCTGGTACCCCTTTATATCATTTGCAAGGTTACAAAAAGAGTTATAATTTTTACAATAGGTACGAACAGTTATGGATTTTTTATATTTGTATCAATGTCTTTGGACGTTTAGGCTTTAACCTTGATTCAGATTCAGATTCATTTATTGACCAAAGTGAATACAAGTACATTTATATACCTAGCAGTAAATACAGACAAAAAATGTGCATTCAATTAAAAAGTATTATTAGATATTCTGTACAAAAGTACCGATAGGATCAAAATGTCAACATAATCAAATAAGTCAAATCTCATGTCATCAAATGGATTGAAAAGTATAATTTAAGAATGTCATAATAAAATTATGGTAATGTGAAAATTCAAATGTCACCATAAATAATAGTAAATTAATAGTAAAAAAATGACAATATTTGGCATTTATTTTTGAATTATTATATTTATAATAATCAAATGTTATGTGATAATAATTATAATGTCAACTCGAATGAAAACGCCAATAACTTAATGGTACCTACTTTTCATTTTGACATAATTTCATAGTACTCCTTTACGGAGTACAACGGATTATCCAATAAAAGGTTTCTGAGCCGGCGCCTAAATGCTTCGACAGACGGTTTCCTCTGCAAGTCTGCAGGCAGCTTGTTATAGAATGTAGGGTACGACGGGGTTGAACATTCAGAGGACCTCCGTTACGAGTCTGTCTTCCTCTCATACTGTTAATATCCCTGGACATATTTAAGTTACATCTCACGTACATAGGTATCTCATGCATATACAAGGAATAGCAGGTGTGGTAAAAACAAGGCCCAGCGGTCAGCAGTGGGCGTCTTTCGGCTGATATGATGATGATGATGACATACTGTAACTTTTCAGTCACCGCCTATTTTCAGGCGCCTAGGTCATCGGGTTCGTGCGCCAACTCATTCTCTTAGAGTGTATTCGATGTCACATCCGAAACTGTGTCCCAGGTTAGTTTCAATAGTTTTTTTTCAGTGAGGGTGAATACTGATGATATGTAATTTGGTAATATTTTTCTATTAAATTTGTGTATTAATCACCTTTCACACTTACATTGAAATCTCTAAGAGCCCTAATAAATACGCTTAACTACCACAAAATTAATGAGAATGTTCCTTACGCTTTATAACTTACAGACAAAGATAAATCCAAAACAAACCAATTCAGTGACACTACGGAGATAAAGAAATAGATAGAGAGCGAAAGAAAAGTCACAAAGCTGAAAATAACAGAAAATAATAAACCACTAATTAATTAAACAAATCACACGCGAGTTGTTGTGAATGTTTCCGTGGAAGTTTATAAAAGCCTCGGGTTTCTTAGTTACGGAAATGAATAAGATGATGTTCACGCGACACGCCCTCAAAACTGATAATGTTTTAAATTATCGCTGTTATTATCACATGCCTATTTTAAATCTACTAGTCGTCCCGCGATCATGATGAATGCAACTTTCTCGCAATATCGGGCTCTCGTAAACAAATTAAGCAGAAGGAAACCCGGTATATACTTGCTACGTCCTATGCTACGTGCATCGATACCCTCGCGCCGTCCCATCTTCCAGTCACCGCGTGTCAAGCAGGGGCCGGTGCCGCCTCTGCTGAAAACGCCAAACGGCGCAAATACGCATGCCTCAGTGGCGACTACATATTTGCGCCATTTGGCGTGGAAACTCTTGGGCCGTGGGGACCAGGCGCACATTCCCTATAAAGGGAACTAGCCAAGCGCCTGGTCGACATTAGTTATGACCAGAAGGCTGGCCTCAATTTAGGACAGCGTATAAGCCTCGCCATCTAGCGGGGCAACGCGGCCAGCCTTCTTGGCACATTTTATTGCAAATATTTTACCTATTTAAGTGATTTTAAGGTTTTTATTTAAAGGTAGTTTTAACATGGATTATATATTGTTTGTGTATTATGCTTAAGTTGTATAATTACTGTATTATTATTAGTTACTGTACTGTATAATTATGTCATGTTTGTGTACAATAAAAAATGAAGTTTAATATTTAGGTGTACTTTATTTCGATATTTCGTTGAAACGTATTTGTATATTTCCATTACCATCACTTAACGCCAAACATTTAAAATATTCACGATATTTTGCCTGTCGTCCAACCAATCAATAGCGTAAATTTATTACGTACCTTTGAAGTAAAAATATTATGCTTATCGTCAAATAAATTGTTTAAGTTTATTACAATACTAAGTTTTGGTTAAGTATTTGAGAGCATTTGTCAAAAGAAATCATGATAAGCAAACTATACACTGCTCTGTGTATGATATGCCTATTCATTTTGAAGTCTACCAACTATAAATATACGATATATAAATAAATTGTATGGTGACGAGCTCATGGTACATAGTGATCGTTACAATACAAAGTATACTTACTGCACTGTTTACACCAATTGCAACGAAATGCTACTAGATTACGAGTCGCAGACGCATCCTTTTACATAATGAGTAGTTTTGAGACCATTGCAGGTTAAAAACTGTTACAAGTAATTAATTAAGAATGCGCCTTTGAACGAATTAATTAGTGATCCATGATAATAATCGCTCAATATCTGTAAATCATAACTCAATCGGTTACGCCAAATCACATAAACAATTAACTAAAAGCTGCCATAATAGGCATTTGCTAATAACCTACATAAATCGCTAAAGGTGCTAGTATAAATTAATATTTGAATAAGAGAGTAGAATTACAATAAAAAAAATAAAAAAATCTTTATTTCTCAAATTTCAAAATGTATGAGGTGAGTCATCCCGAGTAAGTAATGAATGTACTTGTGTTGGGGTGCCTCGCTCTTTCCCTTAGTTATATCTTATTTATTTTGAGATTCTACAAGTAGGTAGTTAACAATTTTACAAAATTATGTAGGTATTCCGTAACATAGACAAATTTGCTGTAGGTACTACACTTAAATTATCATTTATATTTGTGTAGTGGAAGTAAATTTATAATATTATAGTGATAAGGAAGGTAATTGAGATTATTGTATGTGTGTGTGTGTGTATGTATGTTGTGGTATGTTATGTTACCCTTTTCATAATTATTTCAGTTTCGTCATATGTTAAAGTTTTAACCATTTTTTCTACTCTTGATTTGTATTTGTTTATTTATTTTAGCCATTTCTGTCCCATTGGTTTGTGTAATAACAAAATATGTACTAAAGGAATTGTTTGAATCTCGAAGAATAAAAATAATAGAACTTGGTAAATATATAAAAAAGGGAATTTTATAGCGCACATTCAGAAAATATTTGACCCTTTTTTCGTGCATATTCTATAGACAGTGGCAATTTTCAATTCATTGTTCTATACCTACTATTGAATGCAAATTGTCTGAAACTGAGGAGATGATCTCAATGGCTCTTTGCAAAATTATTTATGGGCGGTCCAACGGCGGAGGGATTTGTCTACCTGCGAGTAAAAGACAAATTGGTTACCTTTATTTTTTGCAAATAATAAAAGCTTAAGTAACTAAGCCATCCTTAACAGCCAGTTTATTGGCCCCTTGTAAAATTCCCGTTGAATGCAGAAAAAACGGATGTTTCTATTGTCCCATAAATTTAAAAATAAGAAAATATCCCAGTGCCCAGCTGTGTGAACTTGAGTTATATTTATACATTTAGTTGCTTAACAAACCTGTCAACAATTTTTACAGTACATTTTTTGTTTTGTAAGTTGATTGAGGGCCCACCCTCTTCTGCATACTTTTCGTGTTAGGTACAATAAAGTTGCCTTAATTCACATCTTTTTCTATTAAACTACTGGTATTTGATCGCCCTCTCACCTGGTCGTAAGTAACGATGTGGCCGGAGATGAAGCACGCCTGTCTATTAAGTACGGCGTCTGGATTGTAATGATCAGGGAACACACTCGCAGGTAACGTGTTCCATTCCTTAGCCGTACCTAACCTAACCTAACCTAACCTACGCATTATAAAAGCTGAACCGAAGCGGCTCGTGCGGACAGCTGGAAGATTAAGAACATAAGGATGAGGTATTCGTCCACTCACAACCCATAACAGTCCACTGCAGGACTTAGGGCCTTATGGCTTTCTAGTCATCCTAATACCTATATATCTTTATAAATACACACATACGAGTAAATAACTACCTATAAAAGGTAGACAAAACATAATAAACATCTTTTCAAATATTGTGATTTGGCCATAAGTGAGTGATCGTATAGTTATCGATCAAAATTTTCAGACATAAAATCCACCTAAGTAAGATGATTAAAGTGTAATTCACACAAATCGAATAGCTTTGACAGCTCTCGAAACGGCAAACGGATTCTTCTTTCTCCTACTTCTTCTTTCGCCACCCTAACCCTATGGTTGCGAAACCCTAACGTTAACCTCACCTAAATAATATGGGATAGAGACCTTTAGGTCCCGGAAAACCTAAATAATCGATAGGAAAAACTGAGACTCCCTTCACACCTCAAAATCTTTAATAAAGATCGGCCCTATAACCTAATTTTTAATCCTCTCAAACTATCATACCTACTCCGATCGTCTCATCAAGCAATATTATGGTCCTACATATCGACTTACGAGTCAAGGAGAGACTATTATTTAATTTTTGCTATTATTTAAATCCTACTAGCATTCGACGGCAAACCTAGACGTAGACTTAGTTAGAGCGCCTAGATCATCGAAGACAGTCGGGATTCGTGCGCCAACTCATTCTCTTAGAGTGTATTCGATGTAACATCCGAAACTGTGTCCCAGGTTAGTTTTTATGGATGAGCCTAGTCATAAACGCGTATGAACCTCCTTTCATTTATCTCAATAAACATTTTTTCATACCTTTTTGTAAATTACATCAAGAAAATGACACGTTAATCGACTCGGCTACATCGTGTCCTTTATTCAGTGAGGGTGAATAGTGATGATATTAAATTTGGTAATGTTTTTCTTTTAAATTTGTGTTTTAATCACCTTTAACAGTTATAATGAAATCTCTACGAGGCATAATAAATACTCTAACTACCACAAAATAATGAGAAGGTAACTTACGCCTTCGAAACTTACAAAAAAGATAAATCCAAAACAAACCAAATCACTGACACTGATATAGAAATAGATAGAGAACGAAAGAAACGTGACAAGCTGAAAATAATAAAAAATATTGAATCGTTATCTTCAAAATTCCCATAGTTTAATATTTCAAACAAACAAAAAACGATTTTATTATAATTTTATGAGGTCTAAGCGATTGCTCTTATAACGTGCATCATACATCCATAAATTTTACAAACTGTACCTGATAAACAGAAAATAGTTAAACGTAACATCAGCTAGGGATGTATTACATACGACGTTTTATTTGTTCATCTAGTCGACTAAATTTAAACAACGCAAGCAAATGGATTCGATGTGTAATTCAAGTAGACCAAAAGGAATAGTGTAGGGAAGTATAAGTTAACAAATTAATGACATTTTAAGTACTATAAACTCGACGTAATGTTACGTCGAATATACAGAGATTTAATTTCTATGAAGCAAATCAATTTAAGTCATCATCCAAGTAGATCAAAATTAAATTTTAGACTCGTTTGATATTTATATGTAAATACTGTAATTCAATTATTTATTTCGATATTTCGTTGTAACGTATTTGCATATTCACATCACTATCACTTGTGGGTTTTTTCATGGGTCCCATATCTTGACGCCCAACATTTAAAATATTCACGATATTTTGCCTGTCGTTTAACTAATCAATATCGTAAATTTATTACGTGCTTTTGTCAAATAAATTATGTGAATTTATTAGAAAACCAAGTTCTGTTTACGAATTTAAAGCATTTGTTAAAAGAAATCATGACAAGCAAGTTATACTTTTACCACATACTTCTCTGTGTATGATATAGATACGTATTCATTTCTAAGCCTATCAACTATAAATATACGATATACAAATATATAGTACGTTGACGAGCTTATACATTGTGTTCGTTACAGCCTCTACCACGAATGGGGAGTTTAATGCAATAATCTTCACGCCTGTCAAGCGGGTTGAATTTCTTAGTGTTATACCTAAATATAAAAATGGACGACGCTGATGCCCATTTTCCAACCTACGGATACCCTAGGACTTTCGCCTCGTCAACGTTGCGTCTTGTAAGGGTTGGTGTGTCAACCACAAAATAGTCAATGCTGAGTGGTACACCACCGTTCGTTTGCACAGTGTCTTTGAAAAGGTAAGGGGGAAACGACCAAGAAGTCGCATTCTATTGCACCATGACAATGCTTCGGCGAACAAGACAGAGTCATTTTTGGTATCTGAAAAGGTAGATCTAGTGACCCATACGGCAGATATGCGGCATCTATCCCGGTTCTACCTGATTGTTGCGCGGGTCGTTAGCAACCATAACTTACCTACTCATTTTTCTATTGTAGGCCGAGACGCCTCTTGTGTTACTTTACAAAATAAAGGTAGAGATAACATTCTTTGAAATGATTGCATTGATGTTATACAATAACATGTTTGAATATCTCAGAGAAACAATTACAAACAGGTTCAGATAAGAACTCTAACGATAAGAGAAAGAATAATAGTTTAAAAAAGGTGCTTGGCCATTTTGTAACGAATGTTGAAAATATATTTCTTAATTTACTTGTCATTTGTGTGAATATTCAAGCCTGCATAATAAATTCCACCTTAACAGAACTTCAGGACTTAGCCCCCGTGCCTAACTTATGCCTCCTAGGACTTCGCCAAGTAACCCAGAGGTTTTAATGAGAAGTCAGTGAGTCATTATCGAAATCGACGTATTTTAAGGGCAAATAACAACCAAAATGTCAAAGCTGGACAAGTTGAACTGTTTTTATTTTATTAGTCAGCTTCGTACATCTTATTCTATAAATTTGAGCTTTCTGGCCTCATCTAGACCGAACATATGAGGGTCTGAAAATTCGACGAAACGCTTCGAGATAAGGTAGGTAATGCCCCCTTCTATTTGCTCGGCTTGGCGGTGGCACTTTCCAGCACTTAGATTAATCGTATATTTTAATTATTTCACATGTAACGCCTTGTTTGGGTTACTCATCAAAGCTTAGGCCAAGTCGTTAACGGTAGGAAATGTAACTAATATTTATAAGTAGGGTTCAATTATAACTACGTTTATGGTGAGTTTTGGTGTGTGGTATTTATAAACCACATAAACATTTAAGACAGCGAAAAAGCTACTAATACTCGGAAAGGTAGTGATTTGATTAATTAGTTTTTCTGTACGTGCAAAGTATTGCAATACTGTCTAATAATTAATCTAACTAAATTAATCTTGAACTTCGATGCATAAAATGAACCCATGGAACATAAACATTTGATTAGGTCTATAAACATGAAATTACCGTTTTGTATTCAGAAAATGAGTGGATTGTAATTTTAACATAACAAACTTTTTAATTTCGTGAAAACGGCTTATCCGAATACAAACACTTTGTAGGTATAATGAGACCACATTAATTCATCTATAACTGCCAATGTCATAAAATGTATCTGATTATGGAGGACAAAGTTGACGGTAAATTAAATGGGGTATATTCTAGCTATTTTAAAAGACATGTACAAACTCTATAACATACTCTATTTTTGAAATAAATTACTAGTTATCAATGTCGCGTAATGTAACATAAAAATAATGTAAGCAAATATCACCTTCACAAGTGACAGGCAGTTTTAAAAATGGTACTCGCGTTAATAGAGTCAAAGCAAAGGGTGCGGGGGGACACAAAGGACCTCGGACCTATAAAATAGCCTGCGCCCGCGACTTGCATCACGGGACTGCCTGCGCCGCGCCAACAGCCAGCCGTCGAGCATCGAGCCGCCGAGAGGTCGAGCACCACGCCTGTTCCCTCCGCCCGCCGAGCCGACGAAGCCGCACACGAGCCCCCGAAAATGTGTCGCGCACAACATTATGTTGTGTCGCGGCACATGCGCCTCGCCGAACGGACTCACCCCCGCCGGCGGGGCCGCCGCCACCATCCAGCCAACGCCGGGCTGGATTCGGGCTGTGCGGGCGCTCGCGCACATAACTGATCGCCACCGAACGTGACACCGACGCCGCGCTTCGAGCGCCCAACACCCCGCCGCGCCGCGCACGCGAACCGCGTAGCCGCCGCGCGGCCCTAAGCAGACGCCGCGCCGTCGTCGACTCATCGCCGTCAACGACGGCGCCCTACCGGACACGACGACTCCACCCTGACGCGACATCGGGTGTAGGCGGACTCCCTTCGGGTCGAGACCCTACACCCCACCCCTACCGGACTCTACGGCCGCTGAGCACCGCTCGCGGCGCCCCACCTGACTCGACACCGGCCGCCGACGCGCGCACCGCGCCCCGACGGCCAACCCACCGGATTGACTGCCCGGCGCTGCATTTCCGTCCCTACGGGTCGACGGATCTAACTGCGCCGGGCCCCTAACGCTGCTTGCAATTGGGCAGCAACGCGGAGGCCGTTGAGCGACCTAGTCCCGCGGTCCCCTCCTCCGAACGAGACCACGCGCGCGCGAGATGAAGAATTGATGATGACTTGCATCACAGTATACCGTAGTACTCTGCAGTGATACATCTCCTAGTTGAAATTTTATTTCTTTCAATATTTCATACCGTTACGACTATTCCCTTTTTTTTCGCTATCCATACATAATAGTTATAAATCATGCAGGCAGGTGGAAGTGATTCCGAGAGTTTCAACAACGAAGACCATGTAAGTTTTATATCATTTTAATTTATTGTTTAAAGACTACTTACTATTCCCTACTTGCTCGTAAAGTTGCCTTTATTTTGTCTCTTTGTTGCATGTAATGTTTTTTGTTTGGAGTTACTAGTTTATGCGCGTAAAAATATTTGTAATAATAATATGCAAATAATCGATAATGCCGTGTGGTGTCCGGCAGAGTAAAATAGCACCGACCCCTTACATTCATGGGTGTCGTACAAAAGATCAAGAGTCTCGGTAGTCTGGAAAATGGGCAGCAGCATTTTCCATTATTATATTTAAACACTGCGATCTCCAACCTGCCTGCCAAGCGTGGAGATTATGGCAATAACCTCCCCTTTCGTGGGAGAGGCCCTAAGTCCTGCAGTGGACCGTTACGGGCTGTGATGATGAATCGATAATGCTTTACTCAAAATGCTATAATCAAAGCATTATAGATAGGTTATATAATATATATTTTTTGTGTTAATCTGAATATTGAAACCAACGTTTCCAATATGATTTTCATTATTGGATAACACAATGTTTTAAATTCGCACGTCGGGAGCAGCAAAAGCAGCACTGCCACGACCTAGCCGACGCTATTGGTCTCGGCCAGGAAGCAAAAGCTGTAAGTTATCCTACCCTGAACTTTTAATGGAAATGATATCAAATTTGAAAAAATGTTAATTTTCACACAAAGAGCGATATTCAAGGGCCAATCGGCATAGACACTTAACGCAAATCGAAAACGTGAATGACGATAGACAATCATCAGCCGGAAGACACAGAAAGACTGCTGGGCTTTAGCCCCCGCAGAGGTCTCCAGACAGGCCGATTCTGTGCCTTCCGCACCCAGCTGGGTACCGATTCACAATAATTTTATCTACTTACTCTCAACTTCTCATTTATCATAACAGTCCACTGCAGAACTAAGGGCCTCTCCCACCAGAGGGGAGGTTATTGCCATAATATCCACGCTTGGCCTGCGGGTTGGATATCACAGAGTTATAAATATAACAACGAAAACCGCTGATGCCCATTTTCCAGTCTACGGAGACTAGATATTTTGCCTCGAAAACATTAGTCGCCTTGTACAACACCCACTAGTGTAAGGGGTTGGTGCTATTCTACTCTGCCGGACACCACAAGGCCAATGGCGATTTTAACTTCTTATTACTAATTCTTGTTACAGACATATCACACTATTCATATTTTTTTACAGATGTCTGAAGGCCAAGTGGTAGCTGCAGCTGCAGCCTTTATAAAAGAAAGGGCCGAGGGCCACGAGGAGGTCCTCGCGCTACAGCGCGATGTACAAGTGTTGCTTGCTGCCAGTAAGACATATTCACTGTTCTACTTAGATTAAATTTTCTTTTTATTATTAGATAGTTTAAAACAAAGTCACTTTCCGCCGTCTGTCCCTATGTACCTATTTATGCTAAGACCTTTTTATCTACACAACGGATTTTAATGCGATTTTCATGATCGTTTAGATAATTGCACGCACATTATAGTGGAGTAACCCCGAGAAAACCTGTGCGAAGCCGGAGCGGGACGCTAGTTCATGATATATTACCAACATCAACGTAGTGCATACCCTGAGCAAGTTAATTAATCGCATGATTTGTTCCAGTTTCCTTGTACGAGAAGTGGAATGAGCATCCCGAGACGGTTAGGCCCGAGATATGGAACTTTATCAATAGTGTAAGTAAAGCTAATTTTGTTTTACAGATCTACTGTTTATGAAAGTTCTGCTTTCGATTTAAATGCTAATTGTATATTGCACCACCAACAGTTAGGGGCTTACCTTTAAATATTTAAATTTTTAAGGCATCCACGTCACAGGGCTAATATTTAACTAATTTTGGGTTTCTTGTTATTTCCTTTCTGACTTAAAATTCGTTCGTAAGTTGGGTTAATTTCTACTGGTACAATTTAATCTTTGAGTCCTGATAACACTTTCTTAAAGAATAATATCATCATAATAATAACAACAGATATGTAATTACTTACAATTTAAGGGCATCGGTGGCCGAGTGGTTAAGGTATCCGACATAAGCGAGAGGTACCGAGTTCGAATCCCACCGCGGCCATGTACCAATGACTCTTTTCTGAGTTATGTACATTAGGTGAATACTAACCGATACTCTTACGGTGAGGAAAAACATCGTGATGAAACCTGCAAATTCAGGCGACTGAAGGTTCTCCTGGTAGCAGGGTCACGGAGGTCAGATGGGAGTCGCTCCACTGTAATTACCTGATCTGCCAAATCCTTAATCATGGTCGAGGCGTATCGTATAATGTGCAACCGGTACATTAACGCCAAGATGATCATATGTAATTACTTACAATGTGTTAGCCCTGAGTTAATGATTCAACCCAGAGTTTTGGTACAAGTAGGCCTTACGTCTTCTATTTACTCAAGGTTCCTCCAAGCTAACTACAAAACGCTCGTAGAGTCCTAATCGCAACATCTTCATTCATAATGGTCTGATTCTTGTACTTATTGTAATTTTTTTTTCCAGGTGGAGCAGGCTTAGAATTCTTCTTCTTCACAGCCCACAACAGTCCACTGCAGGACTTAGGGCCTCTCCCACGAAATGGGAGGTTATTGCCATAATCTCCACGCTTGGCAGGCGGGTTGGAGATCGCAGTTTTTTATAAATATAAGAAAGGAAAATGCTGCTTCCCATTTTCCAGCATACGGAGACTTTAGATATTTTGTCTCGAAAACTTTAGTCGCCTTGTACGACACCCACAGGTGTAAGGGGTTGGTGCTATTCTACTCTGCCGGACACCACACGGCTTAGAATAGTTTTTTTTAATTTTGAATTTAAAATATATTAATTTTGTTTTTAAAAGTTGTTTTTCAAATTCATCCGTCCGATTTACGTCTATTTTAAAAATAAAAAATTCATCCTTATTCATTCCTTAAGTAATTCTAAGCATTTCTAGCGCAGGCCCCAAGAAAAAAATGCTGCTGCCAGGGGCGAGGGGGGTAAAAAGGACCCCTCCGCCCACCATATTTTAAAAAAATGTGTAGGTTTCCAGCTGGCTACTAAAGCAAGTTTGGTATCATTTTCGTAAAAAATGAAGATGTAGAATAAATTGCCGGTTGTTATTTTAATCATTTTCATAGTAATATTTTGAATAAATCGCATAAAAGTAAAAAGTAAACAATTTTCAACTGCTTTGAGAGCTAATAACTTTTAAATAGAACTTTGAATGAAAAAATACACCAATAAAGCTGATTCTAACAATATAAACTTCAAGAACCTCTCACTACTAAAAATTTGTAAAAAATTCTATAACCTCGCGGTGGTGACAATTCCTTCTAAGAGGCGATTTACCTATCTTAAAAATTGGTCTGTATTATCAATCTACTGTGCTAAGTTTAGTATTATTTTAATATAAAATAGAAAACGCCGAATTCATTTCTGATATCTTTGTTATTTATTTTCGTAGAATTTTTTCGTAAAAAGAAAATAGAGCGCAATGGCTGAAACCACTAATTAGCTCGCACTCAAATTCAAACGACATCGAAAGGCGGTCAAAGAATCGACAAGGGCACGGGGTGCTGGAATCGTGAGGTGTAGGAGTGGACGACGACCGGTCGGGCGACCCTGATATAATTGGATGGGTGAAGCTCTAAAAGACCTGCACGCACTAGGCATCCTCGATTGGCAGGAGATGGCACACGACAGAGAGAGGTGGCGATATCTAGGGTATGAGGCCAAAATCCACTGTGGGTGGCGCAGCGCTGTACGGCTAGCACAAGCGTGCCCGCGACGCAGCTCGCGCCGCGAAAGAACGGTTGTTCCCTCTCTCAATACTAAGATGAAAAATATAGAAAAAGAAGAAACAATTGTGCTAGTCGTGCTGATTTAGGTACTGTACGCGATAGGTCCACATAGAAACTTTCTAGTGATATGACATCACTCGATAATCGATGTCGATATTTCTTTTTACAACCGCTCCGAATCTTCCTCTCATAATAATTGTTTGTAATTGTGTCGATTTTTTTGGGGGATAACTATTGAGCTGCACCCTGTGTCATTGGAGACGTGGCCTTAGAAGTAGAAAATAAACACTGGATCGCTCTTCGATGTTGTTTTACTTGTTCACCAAACCAAATTCTGGATATCCGCGTCGCTGATGCTTACAACTACTCAGGATTTTAAAATGCAATAATTACACGATACGAAATTACATGGTGACCGCGAGGAGACGGCTTTTATATTCAGTGTTACAACATTATGTGTTACACAGAATGTAGAGCATACAGCCTTCTTCCTTGTGTTTTTGCAATAATTGAACTACACTGTCTATACAGCTATTATGTCATCTGCGCATTAATGTCCTGGTTGTGCTCTCGAGAACGAGGGCCCGGGGTCCGGCTTGACCATGATCCAGGATTTGTCTATCTGGTAATTTACAGTGAAGCAGCTACCATCTGACCTCCGTGACCCTGCTACCAGGGGAACCTGACCAGGTTAGATCATGGTTACAAATTCAGTTGCCTGAATTTGCAAGTTTCATCCCTATGTTTTTCCTCACCGTAAGAGCATCGGTTAGAATTCAACTAATGTACATAGAAAAGAGTCATTGGTACATGGCCGTAGCGGGATTCGAACCCGGTACCTCTCGCTTACGAGTTGGATTCAATATTATATACCTGTTATGTAATAGCTATTATTATATAATCAGTTTTTGACTTTTTTACATATGCAGGGTTCACACTTGCTCTGCTCATATCTTGATGGCTCATTGCACTTTAAACAAGCATTCCATATGCGGCAAGATTTAGGAACTACTTTTGTTTAATTTACAAACTCAGTCCCAGCAAAGTAAAAGGCCCATCCTAACTTTCAAAGAGAAGACAGGTTTGTTGAGTAAAAAACAAAAGAAAATTGACAGGATATACGAGTAAGTCCAAAGTAACCACGAAGTGTGCCAAAGACAGGAAGTCGGATTCCACACAATACATAATGTATGAGACTAACACCAAACCCTATTTCGATCTAATACCTGGAAGTAGGTGAAATGTTATGTACGATGGTGGGCAGATATCCCAGTGGAAATAGCTAAGTTACTATAACACTGCCTGTATACCAATTATTTTTATCATCTGACACATTTTCATTTGAGAGTAAATCACTGAAAATATTTTTTTACATGTTCGTGTGACCAGCTGAAGTAGGTATTAGCCTCCACTCTAGGTCAGCTGACTTATTTTTTCCTCAAGATATTGGGTAAGCTATAACTTGACGAATTCTCAGATGGGAGGAATTGTCAGAATCTTTTTTTACGTGCTTATTCTACCCAAGTTAGCCCTACGCGCTTCACGGGCCTTCATTATACAACTCTCTGAAGCTCGTGGCTCGAGATCTATTAACTACGATGGATTTATAGGGTTGAAGTTACTAAAAGCAATACTTCGGATTTAATCAGTGTAAGCATAAAGTAGAGTGAAGTCCGATGCTTGACGCCATAAGCCGAGGACAGGAACAATGCATCATTTTTCATTTCTGTCCGGCCGGGAATCGAACCCGGGACCTCTTGCGTGGCAGACATTTTTTGACGGCATGTTGACCACTGAACCACTCAGGCAATGCCACTGATGATGATGATAGCCAACGTAAACATTGATGAATCTTAGCATTTGCTAAGAATAATTCTCTATACAGGGTGTAAAAAGACCGCTTGCATTAATTGAAGCCTCATATTCTAACCATGAAACTGAACAATTTTCCCCAAGAAACATACCCGCGGAAACTCATAGTTTAGGCAGAAATCGAAATTCTTTTTAAAAACAAAAGTTTTTTGTACTAAAAAATATCAAGTATCGATAACTTAATCGTTCACAATTAATTTAGACACCCAAAGTTCAAATTTAAGTTGAAATAAATGCACTGTAAGTAAAATAACGCAATGTAATGCGTGCGCCCGGCCGCCTAGTCGCACACGTGCTACTACCTATCTACTCGTGACGCGCGCACGGCCGGAGGTAGGTACTACAAACAGCGGCCGCGCGTGCGCCAACCCGCCACCGGCCGTCCGTAGGCCCATGCGCATAGGCAACAACACTGCCAAGCTACCACTCAGTAAAGTTCAACAAGACAGGGGTACGCATACCTTACTACATTACCTAGACCAGGTATTTTATATATACCCCAAACTATTTTATACAAGTGACCCCTTTTCCAAAATGAACTGTTACCATGGCCAAATTACCTACTTTTAAGATCAACCCCCTTATTCATAATGGTCCGCTAACTTAAAACAGCTGCTACAGAATGTTATTTTTCATTCTGACTTTGGTCAATAGAAGAAGACAGAGTGAGAATTAGCAATGCTTTAAGTTAGCAGACTATTATAAATAAGGGGGCCTATCTTTAGTTTTTTCCTATTTATACAAAATACCTAGGTACTAAGGTACCAATTGGAAAACTTTGCACTTGGTTAAGTGAGTAAAGTTGACTTCATTTTCTCATCAAAATTTAACAAAATAAAAAGACATACAATTCAGTAAATATCAAGTTTAATTTATAATGATTATTACAAATTAAGTACTTAAAGAATCTTAAGTAGGTAGGAAATTGTGATGGCTGAACCTGGTGACCATCTACCAATCTAGCTACATCCGGTTCAATATTGGTGAGTTGCAGCCTTAAATCTCCACGTTCGTTGATTTTCAAACGTTTTCTTTGTTTCGTCAAAATGTTTGTTACCACACTGAAGCTTTTTTCAACTAGGTATGATGATGGAAAAGCGATAAGGTATTTTTCAGCAATGTTCCACAATGTAGGATACTGTGTTTCAGTGTTGCGTTGCAACCAGAACTTCTGATAGCCTTGGTTGAACTTCTGCTAAGGCTCTTCGTCTGTGCTGATGGTAATCAACTCTTCTTGCAATATCACATTGGCTTCTTCTATGGCTGTGGTATTGTACGGATTTATTATTCATTGAGGAATTTGTAAATTTAAAATATCCTCAAACCTCTCCGTAAAATCCTTGTGTAATGCGTCCAAGTGAGTGACATATAATAAAATGTCATCATCTTGAAGCATTTTTAGTAATTTTGACAAATGTGGAAACTGCGAATATTCTTTTCTGCCTAAATTTAGTTTATAAAGGATTAGTTTATCCAAGAAGGCCGATATTATTGATTTTGTTTTAATCAAGTTAAGATCGTCACCCTGCAGTTGCAAATTAGCTTTGTTGAACATTCCAAAGATATCAGTCAAGTAATAAATATCAGTTTTACAATTGTTCAGATTTTCTTTCAAATTCGGATATTTTTCTTGTAAAAACTCCAACACAGATTCAAAAATGGTTGCAAATCTTTCTAAGCAAGAGCCTCTTGATAGCCAGCGAACTTCAGTGTGCAGAAGTAATCGAGTAAAGACTTCGTCGTTTTCCTCACATAGCTGAGCAAATAACCAAGTGTTCAAAGAATTGCTTCGAATCTTGTTGATAGCATTTATTACATATTGTAAAGACTTATGCAATCTAGGACTCAGCTTTTTTGCTACTAAATGCTGCCTGCCTGACCAGTACATCAGGCAGATGTCGCTTTAAGTGGGCAATAAAACCACGATGACGACCAACTATAGACGGTGCACCATCAGTCGAAACAGAAACAATGTTCTTCCATGGAATAGCTTTGTCAGTAAAAAAATGTTCCACGGCCTGAAAAATCGATTCTCCTCTGGTATCAGTCTCTAAATATGTAGCAAAAAGCAGTTCTTGGCACATATTTTCATCATTGATAAATCGAACATATCCCCAGCACCAACCTACCGTCAATATCAGCAGTAAAGTTCACGATCGAAAGTCTTACCTACCTAGGTACATGATTGTTTGACGACCATTCACATTACATGAGAATTTAACATAGTAGGTATTTACCGCGGCGCGCACTTGCATGATCAGGCACAGGCAGGATCAGCTGTCTACCTACCTAACTTACGTATACGTTTGCTTACGGACATTCACATCATACGAGAATCGAGCCCAGTACCTACTACCTACCTACTGTCGATATCTACAGTAAAGTTCACGATCGATAGTCCAATACCTACTAGGAACATGAGAATTGAACATAGTTCCTGTGTTCCTGTGTTAGCGGTACCTACCTACCGCCACGCGAACCACTTGTCATCAGCTGACAGGATGACCGAATACCAAACCAACATGTTTGAATTTTTTTTTTTTTTTTTTAAAGATAGGCTCTTCAAGGCTTTCCAGACCCAGTATCACTGCGACCATTAATGATCTATTGTGATCGCCTCTTTCTACAATTCAGTACTAATTCCTATAGCTTCTATGAACTGTAATAGTTTCTTAGTACTGATTTCGTGCACCTCATCGGGTAGTAGTTGGTGTTTACCCAGATGGATGCTGCGTTTGCGCACCAGGGCCTCACATTTGCAGATCAGGTGGAGAGGCGTTTCGTCCTCCTCCTTGCAGAATCTACAGTCCTTTGTACTGCTGATCTTCAAATTATACATGTGTTTGTTCAGCCCACAGTGACCAGTCAGTGCCCTTGTTAGGATACGCAAGTTATTCCTACTAAGTAGTAACAGTTCTTTGGCATGCCGCCTATTATAGGGTTTGACTAATGCCTTAGAATGTGTTAGGCCTGGCTGATTTTTCCAGTGCTCTAATGATTGTTCTTTGAAATTTATATGAAGGGTCAATTTTGCAAGGCTATTTGGTATGCCACAGAATGGTTCTGGACCATATGTCGCAATTGTGCTATCAGCCTTCGCGAGTTCGTCCGCAATTTCATTGCCTTCGATCCCTTCATGCCCCAGCGCAAGATCACTTGGTTTTTCTCACCCAAGGAATTGAGGACCTTCACGCAGTTTAGCACCAATCTTGAACTCACAGAGTCTGATGAGAGGGCCAATAGAGCTGCTTGACTGTCTGAGTGTATATAAATACAATGGTTCATGTATCTCTTTTTGAGGTTTATGTCCGCACATTCTAAAATAGCGTACACCTCGGCCTGAAATATGGAGGTGTATTTGCCCAAGTTTAGGAATTTCTTGACACTTGAGCACCTGATTTGGACCCATCGGTGTACCATATCAGGCTTCCATTTTTCCAGTATACTTGGCTTTTAAGCCAGTCATCTCTGGATAAGAGTTCCACAGAGTATCGTTTCGGGAAGCTGCTCTGTTTTGTCATAGAGTCAGTGTACATACTCAGTATGTTGCTGCCCATAACAGTGTCCTGGAATGATCTCAGTGACTTTGAGAGCCAGTTTCCTTCTCCCTGGGTGGTTAGCCTGTATATGCTGTTTACCGCCACCATCTCTACATGCAGGTGTAGGGGCGGGATATCCAGCATTGCATTCAGGGCCTCACCAGGTGAGGTTGACATAGCTCCTGTGACCAAGAGACACGCAATTCTTTGCATGCCGCTTAGTTTAATTGTAGCAGTTTCCTGGCTGGCTTTCCTGTGCCACACTGCGGCGGCATATGTTATTATGGGCCTTACGACCGTCTTATAAAGCCATAGGGTGTTTTTAGGAGATAACCCCCACCGTTGTCCTGCCAGTCTGCTACATATTCCCAAGGCTGTTTTAGCCTTGTTCAGTATTCCGATTATATGGCTGTTCCAAGTAAGTTTTTGGTCCAATATTACACCTAGGTGCTTGACCTCCTTGGAGAATTCAATAGTTTGGCCATTCAATCGTGGTTTGACTAAATTGTCAAGTTGCCTTTTGTTGGTAAATGGTACAACCACTGTTTTCCCCGCGTTGATGGACAGCTCGTTGTCCTTGCACCACTTATCAACAATATTTAATGCTCGTTGCATAACGTATGACAGCATACTTTGACAGAAACCTCGGACGATTATCACCAGGTCATCAGCAAATCCCTGCGTGTCTATCCTAAGCTCCGCCACTTTATACAAGAGCTGATCCACTGCCAGGGTCCAAAGTAGTGGAGATAAGACCCCCCCCTGGGGGCAACCCCTGGTAGTGAATAATTCAAGTGAGGTTTCATATAGGGTTACCTTCACTTTCCGGTTTGAGAGCATTGCTTCGACCCACTTCACCGTCGCACGGTCAACATTTTTCTCAGTGAGACCTCGAACTAGTGTCCTTATAGGGGTGTTGTCAAATGCGCCCTCAATGTCTAAGAATGCACAAAGTGCAATTTGTTTATCCTCTAACGCCTTTTCTACCTTGTCTACCAGATTCATAAGGGCAGTTTCAGTAGATCTCCCTTTGCTGTAGGCGTGTTGAGAATAATGAATAGGATAGTCAATTTTGATCGCCTCCCTAATGTAAATATCCAGAACCTTTTCCATAGTCTTTAGCATAAAGGAGCTTAGACTAATAGGCCTGAGTGATCTCGGTTGAGAGTAGTCTCTTTTTCCGGCCTTTGGAATGAATAGAACCTTGACTTCGGTCCATTGTTCTGGAATATGTCCCCAGGCGTAGCTTGCTCTGAAGATTTTTATCATGTAAGGGATTATTACTTCTATTCCTTGCTGCAGTAGTGCTGGAAAAATGCCATCCGCTCCACATGATTTGTATGGTTTAAAGGATTTAACGGCCCATTTTATTTGAGATGGCCTTATTATAAGTGAGGCCCTCCTCCATTCTTCATTACCTGGGCGAAATGATTGCGTTGAGGATGGACTTTCTGCGCAAGCACCAGGAAAATGGGTCGATACCAATAAATTTAGAGTTTCTTTTTCGTTGGCCGTGTAAGTCCCATTAGGGTATTTAAGCAAGCCAATTTGGTTAGGTTTGTCTTTTGCGAGGAATTTGTGAACTCTTGCGCACTGAGACGTGCTGTTTACTTCTTCGCAAAATTTTCTCCAAGTTCCCCGCTTAGCCTTCCTAATTTCTTTATTGTAAGTGGTTAAGGCTTCCCGATAGGATTCCCACTCTTGGGTCCTTTTAGCCTTATTGAATAGTTTCCGAGTTTTACTTCTAAGCTTTTCTAGCTTGGAGCTCCACCACGGTACTGCTCTTTTAGTTGACATTGTTTTTACAGGACAGCTATCCTCATAGGCCTTAATTATGCCGTTAGAGACTATGGTCACTGCAATATCCAGACTTTCTACTGTCTTTATTGTTTTAGGTACATCTTCTAGGTTCTGTTTAAGGTTGTCCCTATAGGCCGCCCAATCAGTTACTCTAGGGTTCCTAAAGCTAACATCCTGACTTGATAATGATCCTACTAAGTCAAAACAAATATGGTTATGGTCAGACATTGACGGTTCATCACTAACATGCCAGTCGCTAATGCGCCTAGCCAGATCATTTGTTGCAATGGTAATGTCTAACACCTCTTGTCTTACACGGGTTACAAAGGTCGGTTTACATCCCTTATTCACCACGTGCAACCCCTTTGTTAGTAAATAGTCATATATGTTTGTATTACGAACATTACTAATTCCTATCACACGACCGAACCGTGGAGACTAAAGCAAAAAGAAGAAGATAGGTAGGTACTCAATTGTCAGACACGCACGATACGAGAACTGAACGCGGGATCGGACCTAAGGTGCAGTAAGTACCTACCAGATAGATAAACACTTTAAGAAGAAATAAGTATTAAACGCAGGTGATTTTTCGATGACTTAGTACCTACCTTAATTGTTATTTCTGAAGCTGATAAAATCTGGTCAGGTTCCCCTGGTAGCAAGGCCACAGAGGTCAGATGGCAGTCGCTCCATTATAATTTCCTGATCTGCAAAATTCTTGATCATGGTCAAGGTGGACCCCCCGGCCATTATGATCGCGAGCACAACTGGGTCATAAAATGATTATTTAAGTGACCGATGCCTCAGTACCTAGTCTACCTACTTACATGTACGGATTCATATTTTCCTTCACCATGCAACTGATATGTGGGGTCAATGACCGATACCAATACCTACAACTAGCTACCTACCAGGTGGCACATGGACCAACGATCTAATAAAGGTCGCGGGACCCCGTTGACCATTAACGGTGGAAAGGAATTCTTTCGGGGAGACCTATGTCCAGTACTGGACGTTCTACGTAGGTACGGCTGATAAGAAGAAAAAAGAAGAAGGTAAGTAGGTACCTGGAGAACACAATAAATAACAATCGAATACGACCCCAAACTCCCAACCCAGGCCATCTCAGGGGGCCATTCCGCACTTTAGGTTGTGCTTAGGTACCTACTCTTGACTGACCATCGGCACCGTCGTCGGCCAGTTGTTGCTGCGTCCGCGTTTGAGTCACAGAGAAAAAATCATCATTGCGTAGGAAAGTTGTAGTAGGTAGGTAAGTGCTTAAGTATCTAGTTGCGACCTAGACTTCCTAAACGCCGGTATTATTACGGAGGTAGTTAAATAGGTATCTCATAGTTATTCTTTGATCCACCAAAGTAGCTTGGTACGTAGGTAGGTAGGTGCTTTTTGCTAATCGACGTGAGCAAAACAAAATAGCTCGATCAGATAAAAAGAGGTTTGCCTACTTCACTTTCAGTTCAGTACGTAGGTACTTTCAAGTCGAAAAGCCAGCGAACGAATTGAAGTTCGCGCGTTAATGTGCGATTAGGCTGGGTCTACATTGTAACATTGACGTGTGTACGTCATGACATTTAATTATCAGTCTGGTCGATTTTTGACACGATACGGCAGACGGCTAGTAATACGATCTAAATGAATGTCCATAAATAAAATTTCCGATAAATTTCTAATTTGGGTGAATAACCGTCAGTTGTAGAAACTGACTATAAAATAAAGTCGGAATAAACCTCACCTGCCCGCGGTCCCCCTGCTGACAGACGGACGAGGCTCTGGCGAACCGGCTTTTCCCTAACGGGTTGTGCGGGCCGGACGCCGCACATAAAAAGCCACTGCAAAAATGGTATGGAAATGTCTGCTTCTAGAAACGAACACCATGCTAGGGCGTCGCCGCTGAACGACGCGCAGGCACATCGCCCTACTTATTTATTTATTTATTTAGAACTTCATGCACATAACAGTACAAAGGCGGACTTAAAGCTACATAGCCCTACACCTGCGATAAGTGGGCTAGGGCTACCCTGTCACGCGCGGGCAGGGTTAAAGAAGTTAGCGCCTAGAATTAGGAAGCTCCGCTTCGCCACCCTGAACGTTAGCTCTCTGACTGGCCGGTCCCGAGCCGGACTGGCTAGCCGACTTGTTGCTCAGGCGCCGCGTTCAGGTGGCATTCCTGCAGAATACGAGCTGGCGTGGCTCCAAGTCTAGGGAAATCGGGCAGGGATGCAAGCTCTTGTACACCGGATCGGCAGAAGGAAGGAATGGGGTCGCTATTGTGGTGGGCGACAAGTTCCGGAACGGCATTTTGGAGGTGAACAGGGTGAGCGATCGACTCATGGTGATCAAGGCGCAAATTGAGGGTATAACAACGAACCTCATCAGCGCCTATGCTCCCCAGTCTGGCTGCGCTGACACCGAAAAGACTGCCTTCTGGAACAGTTTCGAAAATACCCTGCGACTTATACCATCCTCCGAATAGATTGTGGTTAGTGCGGCCCTCAACGGTCATGTGGAGGCCAAAGGAGCGAAGAGTTCGGTCAGGTACATAGTGGCTTTGGCTACAGCCAGCGAAACAGTGAGGGAGAAGATATTCTCCGAACCTCAGTGGCCGCTGACTCGGCAGTAGTCAACACCTTCTTCCAGAAAAGACCAGAACACCTCTTCACCTATAAAAGTGGCCCGCACCAATCACAGATCGATTATCTGCTAATCCGAAGACGTAATATCGGCCATGTATCCCAGTGCAATATCATTCAGGGGGAATGCCTCACTGCACAGCACCGAGTCCTTGTCATGGACGTCTAGGTAATTAGTAGACGGCCTACGGCAGAACGCTGCGTACCGTCTATTAAGTGGTAGACTTGCTGGTGGAGCAGCAAGAGCCAGGAGTTTATGGAGGCAACCAATGGCCTCGGCCGGTACGGAAAGCGTTTTCCTCACAAGCGCAAACTCTTTTAAATACCGGTTGTACTGTCATTTCAATTAACTGTCTAACGAGACCAACAACTACGTGCGACCACCACAGCTTCCTGCAAACCTTGGCATGATAAGCCCGATTACCCCTGATGAGGTGGAGAGGTCTCTGGTATGTATGAAAAACGGAAAAGCTATTGGCATACCCATAGAAACAAACTATTCAATAAGATTGTAGCATCGGGGCTTATACCTACCTGACGCGTGGCGCGTAAATATGATCATGCCAATCTATAAAGGAAAAGGCAGTGTGCAAGAGTGCGGCAACTATCGAGGTATCAAACTTATGAGCCACACAATGAAGCTATTCGAACGGATTATTGAACAGAGACTTCGCCTCAGAGTCAATACGGCTTCAGGCCGGGCTGCAGCACCATGGATCCAATCTTTGCTCTCAGGGTTCTCGAGGAGTCCCATTGCAGTAGGAATCAACCGGAGCATTACAAATTTCTCGACCTGCAGAGGTGTTCAAGAATGGTTAAAGATATACAATACTGTGATAGCCGGACGGTGAATGGACGACGGACAGACGAATGGAACGTCAAATGGAACAAAGGTCACGTTTCGCCCTTTGGGTACGGATCTCTGAAAATTATACAAATTTGTACGCGGTGATAAAGCCACTACCGTGTCGTGTCGTGTCGTGATGCGTCAAAAGTATGTCGGTTTCATACATTTACTATGGTAAAGCGAGAGAGAGAACGAGACAGAGACACGCTACGATACGACACTTGACATTAATGTTGTATTTAACCAAAGTAAATGTATGACACCGATATGCTTCTGCCGCGTCATGACACGACACGATAGTGTGCACCGGCCTTGGGATGCGCGTGCGCGGGTTTGACTTGAACTAGGATCAAAAGAAATTGCCGACACCGGCTGCGCGTCTGTTCTTCCTTCTTTCTTTCTTCAGTTCGGTTGCAAACGCGATACGAATACGACGTTGTTACGGCAAAAGTGATTTGTGTTCTCACAGTTTAAAACGTATTTTCAAGTGTGTTTGTATAGCGACTTAGGTATTTTGTGATGTCTCGTGCTAATGAAATACATCGTTACGATGCTCGGGAATATTTTAATATGTTAATGTGTTATGGAGCTGTAGGGCAAAATGCTGCAAGGGCTTGCGACTTTACACGGAGCGTCATCAAGATGCCCACCAGCCCCGAAATGCCTTCAGGAGTTCAGGAGACAAATCACCAAGTCCGATGGAGTGTCAACGTATGGCGGGTATCGTACGGAACCAGATCCTGGGTCCGATATTTTTGCCGAGCAGGATGAACGGCCCTGAGTACCTGGCCATTATCAACGGGTCGATATCTGACGAGCTGGACGAAATGACCCTGGCCTATCTGCGAAACACGTGGTTCCAGCACGACGGTGCTGGAACCTGCGCCGCACAGCACGGTGCCAGTGCGCGAACGTCTAAGTGGGATCTTTGGTAGGCACTGGATCGGAAGGTACGGGTCACATCCCTGGCCTGCACGATCACCGGACCTAACACCGTTGGATTTTTTTTGTGGGGTCATGTGTGTGGGAGCGTGAGTCAAACACGGTATCATGCTTAAGACTGAATTTATTATAAATATCTTCACCCACCTTCACATTGCATATTTAAATAAGAATACCCACAACCCCCTTATTTAGTAAAACAAACAATTTAATCATTAATCAACAAGATACTTTATTTAAATAATATTTTATTATAATAAAAAATACACTAATACCTATATCTAAAATACCAAATATATACACTAATACATATAAAATTGACTAAACTAAAACCTTATATTTATAAATATTTTATTAACTTTATAACTAAATTAAAAAATATGTACAAAACCAGGTCCCCTCGGTAAGGTGCCCATCATGGCGGCGGCATTCCCGCGCTGGATGGCGATACTTATCCGCTGCACGAGAAAGCCGCCGGCACGTGGGTCACCCGTCGCCTCCCTGAGCCGCTTACTAAGCTCCTTGAAGAGCGAGTGTGCGCCCGGGCCCCATGGACCCAGTGTCTCGACACCAAATGCGACAAAGTCGTATTGGGCGCCGAGACAACTGTACTTGCCCACCTTCGAGCGCTCACGCATCTCAGCCGCCGCGCCAGCCCGTTTGGCGGTTGTCGGAAGATAGGTCGCAGCTAGTGTGTCAGCGCACGTTGCGTCCCACACCAGCGGACGACCCATCCTCCACGGTATCATAGACATCCCGTCAGGTCTCTTGCCATCGTCCCGTGCAATGTGTTTAGGTTCTAGGATTGCGGGGACGTTGGCGCTGACGAGAGACCGTCGCAGGATGTCATTGATCGCGGCGTGACGGGAGAGGCGGCCAGCGCTCGAAGAACAGGCAAGCCCATGGTGACCGAGGCGGTCAACACTCGCTCCACAGGAAGCACAGCTATGATCGATACAAACCTCGGCTCCCAGCCGGAGACCGATGGCGAGACGGAGAGTGGTCAGGTCGATGAAAGTGCCGGTGTTGGGGGATGGGTAGGCGTTGAGCCAGTGCCCGGATTCTTGTCTGGCAACTGCTTCCAGCCTGGCGCGGTCTTTTAAAGATGGTGAGTTATTGATGAGAGTGTCGTAAATGACTTGAGATGAAATGTTATCCCAGGCCTTTTGAATTTTGGGTGTGGGAGGAAAATTTGGGCTCGGTCCAGCTAGCCAGGCAGTTTCAGCCCCCGCCAAGCACGCGACCTCACAGTTTGTAGCCACGGGGGCTTAAAGAATATTTCCTGTGAGGTCAGACGAGTTATGGATAGAGGACAGAAACGCCGGCAGTGCTACACTAGAGATCTTACGGGTTCCCAGGCCACCATACCTAATTGGCAGGGAGGCCTGGGTCCATGCCTGCTCGCTGAGTCTGATGTTTGTGATTGATTCAATTTGGAATTTTATTACATTATCTAAGTCTTGGATTAGATCAGGGAATTTCCACACTGGGCAGCAGCGGAGCAGGTAAGTAAATTTTGGAACAAAAAGACAAAACCTAAGTATGAAAAGGGCAGAATGGCTGCTAATTTTAAGGAGGCGGTCCGAAAATTCATTAAATTTAGAAACCGAACTTGTTAGGAGCGGTGGAATGGCCTCGTCGAAAATAGGGGAGCCAAGGAGGCTCAGACTGCCTTTTGTAAGTATTCTAATATTTGGGGCTACGCTATTAAAATTTCAATACTTAGATATTTAATATTTCAATCAATACAAATAATCTTACATCATGCACAATACACGATTTCCTAATAAATAATTAGGTAGCTAGGCACTTACTGACAATATGAATATCTATCAAAAATAATAAAATAATAACATTAATTCATTAATAATTATTAAAAAGCAATGACAGGTCAAACTGTAACTTAATTCAATATTATATTTATTTATTTAACTAATTAGATGCTTTAGACAATATTAATTATTTAAAACGTATAATTATTAGAAAATAACTATAGTTAAAAATATAGTACCATATCTCAATACAGAAAATACAATATCTAAATACAGAATCTTAACCATTATTATAAATGCCAAAATCTACCTATGACTGTTTGTCTTTCTGTTTTTGATAAAATTTTGCAAGGAGATAAGTGATTGGTAAGCTATGGATGTCCATAGTCGAGCTAGTTTTAGGTAGATTAACTGTTTGGTAAGTTACACTTTCAAACATAGTTCGACACCCCGGCACCTACAATTAAGCCATTACAATACATTTCCATTGTTAACTATTATGGGTAGCCAGGTACACAATTCAATAATAATTCTTAAGTATTCTACAGTTGTCTTATGATCCCAAACAATATAGTTTTTTAACTACTATTACAACAAAATTATAGCATTTGGAACATCACTATAACAATAAATCAATACAATTCAGAAATAGGTATAAATTTAGGTATGTAGTTTACAATAATATCATACATTTAATTTTCTTATAATTGAGCACCTACTATCCACTTAAAATTAAATTTAGATGTCTCAGCCGTGTGCCGTGTTTGATGCAGGCAGGTCAGTAACCCCACCGATCAGGAGGCCGCACTGTCCTGCCGTAACGAGTACGATAAGAATGATTATCAATGAAATCAGGCGAATGCAATGCTAAGGTACTGGGAGCCGATAACAGCGCAATGTCATTGTATAGCGCATCCGGTGTTAATTCGCCCCGTTTATAAGAATCGACTATGATATGTTTTCTGTTCCGTCTTAACGTAGTTCCGTTTGGCGTAGATATTAAATATGACCTTAATCCCGCCGTACTATCCACAATACCCGGGATCCATTCGTTGTAATGACGAAATTTCACTGTTTGACCAATTGCAAGTGGCTTTAATTGTTTACTTCCCCTATCGTAATATTGTTTTCGCTTTGTTTGTCTTGATTTTAATTTATCAATAATATTTTTATGTTGTTTAGGGTATAAGTACAATGGGTCACAAGGAACAATGCTACGTAGTTTTCTGTTACACATGAGTTCGGCAGGTGATGGTAACTCTGTACTAATTGGAGTGTTGTAATATTCTAGTATGGCTAAATTAACATCTGACTGACTATATGTCGTTTTTTTCTTAATATTTTTAAGGGTTTGGATCGCCCTCTCAACTTGACCGTTTGATTGGGGGTGCGTGGGTGATGATGTAATGTGATGAAATTTCCACGATGAAGCAAACTCCCGGAAAGAGTTCGATGCAAATTCTGGCCCGTTATCTGACATTACCGTTTCAGGTATCCCATGACGTCGGAATATTTGTTTCAATTCACTTATAACAGTTTTTGAACTTAATGAATATAATTTAGCAAATTCGATGAATTTACTATAATAATAATATAAGACTGACCTGCTAAATGAAAAATGTCTATTCCCACTTTACACCACGCGCGATCAGGTATTGCATGTGAAATAAGTGGTTCTTTTCCATTCTGTTTCTTATACGTAAGGCATGCCTGACAGTGCGATAAATAATCTTGTAACTGTGTGTTCATATTTGGCCAGTACATTACTTGACGTGCTCTCAGCTTACACTTTTCAATGCCTAAATGACTTGCGTGAACATTTTTTAACATCTCCCGACGTAAGGATGACGGTATAACAATTTTATCGGTTTTCCAAACTACCCCAAAGTTATAAGTTTACTCGTCTCTGTTGCTCCAATAACATTTTAAACTATCTTCAACGTTACATGTATCGCTAGGCCAACCTGTTTTTATTAATGTTATTAACTGTTGAAGGTCTTTGTCGTCCTTTGTATGTTTTTGTAATAATAGGAAATGAGAGTCCGTCAATGAGTTAGACGCGGTCACAGCGCACACCTGCGCCTGCGCCTCGAAATGGTCGCGCGGGGTCGCGGGCGGCTCGCCGCTCGGTGCGACTGCAAAGGACAATGTATCCGCTATGTACAAGTACTTACCGGGTTTGTAGACTAGTTGGAACGAATAAGGTTGCAACCGCATTAACATTCTTTGTAATCGTGCCGGAGCGCTTGCCAGAGGTTTGTTTATTATGTGCACCAGTGGCTTGTGATCTGTCTCAATAGTAATATCAGACCGACCATAAATATATGTATAAAACTTCTCACATGCAAAGACACAGGCGTATAAATCTTTTTCAATCTGAGCATATGACTGTTCCGTTTTAGTTAATGACTTCGAAGCGTAACAAACCGGGAGGTTATTTTGTAGAAGACAAGCACCCATCCCGTTTTTACTTGCATCTACAGATATAACAATTGGACTTTCTAGACTGTAGTACTGTAATACTGGAGGGCTGGTTAAGCAATCTTTTATATTTTTGAAACACTGTTCGTGGACATTCTCCCAGTGCCACTCAATATCTTTTGTTAGTAACTCACGTAAGGGTGTAGTTCTTTGTGATAAGTTAGGTATGAAATTTCCAACATATGTTACCAAACCTAGAAATCTTCCTACATCTTTGACGGTAGTGGCAGTACTTTTTTATTTCATTCATACCGATTTACAACTTTGACCTATTTAACTTAATATTTATGTTCTGACATCTCTGCAAAACCTTCCTTAGCCGTTCGTCGTGTATTTCTTTGGTTGGCCCATAAATTAATAAATCGTTGTAGGGTCTTGCCCTGAAGCTGTACTTACTGTTACTCCTGTTCAAATAACTGTTCAGCACGTTGACACTTTTATTGACAATTTTTATACATATAATTGGTATATTCTTAATATTTACTTCTATATATTCTTAATACAAAAGGCAGTCTGAGCCTCCTTGGGTCCCCTATTTTCGACGAGGCCATTCCACCGCTCCTAACAAGTTCGGTTTCTAAATTTAATGAATTTTCGGACCGCCTCCTTAAAATTAGCAGCCATTCTGCCCTTTTCATACTTAGGTTTTGTCTTTTTGTTCCAAAATTTACTTACCTGCTCCGCTGCTGCCCAGTGTGGAAATTCCCTGATCTAATCCAAGACTTAGATAATGTAATAAAATTCCAAATTGAATCAATCACAAACATCAGACTCAGCGAGCAGGCATGGACCCAGGCCTCCCTGCCAATTAGGTATGGTGGCCTGGGAACCCGTAAGATCTCTAGTGTATGTAACGTAACACTATCCGACGGACAGTGCCAGGCTCAGTAAATAATAAAAACAACTAATAACAGGGTAATGGGTTTATGTACATTCAGTCCAGAAACTATAATCAACTAAACAAGAAATTTTTAAAAAGAATTTAAAATGCTAAAAGTACGAAAGTTCACGAAAGTCCACAACTTATGCCCGGGCTGGATCACTGCGTTCACTTTTGGTCGAAAAGTACAGTTTGCAGATTGACTTTGAAAACTTCGAGGATAACTTTTATGACGTCACGTGCATAATTTGACTTTGAAAACTTCGAGGATAACTTTTATGACGTCACGTGCGTAATTTGACCGGTCGATTGGTATTGAATTTTTAGTTTCTGAAGATAGCTTCTTCTAGCTATGATTTAGTACAAATCAAGGCTGGGAAGACTCTCCCCACTCATCCGCTGCACTCTCTATCGCAGGCTCGGGTCTTCATTTAAACACGTTCGAGAACGCATTTGGCACAAAAGAAAATATAGTCTTGATGGCCAGTACTCGTAGTCGGCCAGCCAGTTTCTGAAGTGGTCAATATTTATTTTCGGACGACCTCGTGTTTAGCAGCCAAGGATATAATCCATGATGATATTATGATGAATAATTGGATCCAGCAAATATCTAGAATAAGGGGAGCACAAAAAAGATTAAAATCTCCGCCATCTATGGACTGTGTCCGCATGACAACATATGACATATAAAGAATAAAATAATAAAAGATTAACATCAATTTAGAAAATTTGCTATTTTTAATTAGAAAATAAATATTTGATACGAAAGAAACCTTCTAATGTGATGGAAAAATGACCCCCGTGTCAAGGGGGTCTGTCTGGATTTCCAACAAAAGGAAAACAAGAAGATACAACGGTAAGAATCAAGACACACACCCCAATACCCTTGTATTTGTCCAAAAACCCTCATTACTTTTACCAATTGGATATTTAGGATACAAGAGATCATTTCCCCAAAAGAAAATACTCTAATCGAAGTTCGATTCGATTCAAAATATTTGTAGAACGTAATTACAACGTAGTCAGAATTTACAGTATTAACTCATTTTCCAGGCAAAGATGATAAGCATTCAGAGCCTGAAGGGCCAAGAATATACCAATTATATGGATAAAAATGGACAATAAAAGTGTCAACGTGCTGAACAGTTATTTGAACAGGAGTAACCGTAAGTACCTTCAGGGCGAGACCCTACATATTACCCCAAAAACCCGGGAAAAAAAAAATTTGATACTATGAAAAAAAATTTTTTTTAGCTAAAGTCCAAGTGAGTTATAACCTGTGTTAGGCAGTTAAAACAATGGCTTATTTAAGGAGTTGTTAGCCGCTCCAAGTAATTCCTATATCCCCTTTGAGAGGTTAAAGGTTACCCAAACCCTTTAGAGGGGTTAAAGTAAACAAGAACTCCCTAACCCTTTAGAGGGGTTAAAGTAAACAGAAACACCCTAACCCATTAGAGGGGTTAAAGTAAACAGAAACACCCTAACCCTTTAGAGGGGTTAAAGTATAGAGACATCCCTAATCCTTTAGAGAAGTTAAGTATAGGGACAACCCTAACCCTTTAGAGGGGTTAACATGTAGAGGGAGAAAAAAAAAATATGGGTAATATGTAGAAAATCCCCTGTTACAACAAAAGTAAAAAAGAACATTAAAGTATATTTATCATTTTACAATGTTAAAAAAAAACTAAAATCTTTAAATATTTACAGAAATAAAAGAAAATAAGAGAAAAAGAAAAAACAAGGTTATTATGAAAGTGTTTAGTAAATGTAAAAATATGTTTGTTATTTTGTAGAAGAAAATATTGTATCAATCACAATATAATAAGAATGAAATTGGAATATGAAGTTCAAATAAAAAAAATTTGTAACATGTTTATATTATTTTCCCTAACATTCCAACATAACAGTTAAAAGTTTATTTATTTTTAATAAAAGAAAATAAAGTAAAACTTTTCCGACTGTAAAATATTATAAATAAACATTAAATAAATACGTTAGGATAAATATTAATAAGAATAAGTAAAAAGGGTGACTCAAAGATTCGAATGTTCTGTGCGACGTAAATCTGAGTCACCACCCGCTCAGAACGAAACGTGTAGGCTTTAGGTAGATGTCACGATCCGCATCAGTGAAAGGCTAATTTTTTTTACCTACCACACAGAACACGCGAAAACTTGATAATCAATAAATACGTTATAATAAATATGTTTTATATTAATGGAAATACACGATGACCGCAAACGGGATTCAACAAGTTCATCTCATTTGCGAGCGCTCGTAGCATCCACAACGAGAAGAATGTACAAGAGGACAGGCGGTACCTTACACAGGATTGAAGAGTCACCAACCGCTCTAAGAGGTACAGCATAAGGCTTTTTTAAAGTGTCGCGAACCGCACCCGGTGTAGGCTTTTTTATCTGGACGGTCCTACCCATCACGAAAACAAAATTAAAGAAATAAATATTAGTGGGAACAGGCGGTACCTAACACGGGATTGTAGAGTCACCAACCGCTCTAAGAGTTGCAGCATAAGGCTTTTTTAAAGTTTCGCAATTCGCACTCAGTGAAGGCTTTTTATACCGACGGTCCGACCCATAACCCAGGAAAAATAAACAAAAATATAATTAAGAGATAAATTGATAAGTTCAAGAAGTTTAAATCTTGAAGTCCTTTACATGCCATCTAGCACGAGATCCATTAGGATCTTCCAGAAGATAAACCAAAGCAGAGAGCTTTTGAATTATCTTACATCTAATGAAACGCGGAGCTAACTTTTTAGAAAAATATGAACCAGCATCACTAATTACATAGTTCTTACGCCATACAATATCACCGACGTTAAATTCTTTAAGAGATCGCCTCGTATTATAATGAGACGCATTCTTCATATGAGCACTATGCAGAGCAACCTGCACTCTGTCATAAAGATGTGCCAAGGTACCAATATTTTCAGCATAAGTGTCTCTGGGTAAAAAGATCAGCTCATCAATATTGCTTACTTGAGAGTACAGAGACCCACAAGTAATGATCTCACGACCAAACACAAGAAAAGATGGGGAAAATCCAGTAACAGAATTAACTGAATTGTTCATAGCCGATTGGACAACTGGGAGAAACGTATCCCAGCTGCGATGATCGTTACCGACCAGGGAAGCTAAGGCAGTAATCATAGTTTTGTTATATCTTTCAGTAGGATTCACTTGCGGGCAATAGTTAGGAGTGAAAGAAGCGAAAGGAATTTTATATTTTCCAATCAGATCGTGGAACTGACGTGATTGAAACTGGGAACCATTATCCATAATAATAGTCTGAGGGACACCATGTATCAGAAATACAAGTTCTTCTAAAATTTTAATAATAGCAGCCGCTGTGGCCTTTTTAAGAGGGAAAAGAAGAGAAAATTTTGTGAAACAGCAATTTACTACAAGAATATGCTGACTTCTTAAACGAGTCATTGGCAAAGGTCCAATTAAATCGAGGGAAATGCATTGGAAAGGTCTGGAACAGATTCTAGGCTTACCCATTAACCCATAAGGAGAATGATTGGTGTGTTTATAAGCAAGACACGACTCACATGAAGAGACGTAGCGAGCCACGTCCTTGAACATCCCCGGCCAAGAATATAATAGTGTTAGTGTTTTATAAGTTTTAAAAACCCCAGGGTGTGGTTCTGATGGCAACCCATGACATCCTTTAATAAGACTCTCCCTTTCGTCAGGATGTGGAATCTGTTTCCAAACAAAATCATTCGTTAGAGAACATGAGCTACGCAAATTATGAAATAATTTATCTTGAGTGATTCTATAATCAGGAAAACGTTCCGGTTCGTTACGACATCCGAGGAAAAGGTTATTGAACTTTATAAGTGCAGGAGATTGGTTAGTGTCCCCAGCTATCGGAGCTACCGGTAATGAATCAACTTCGTTTTCAGGGAAACGAGATAAATAATCCGGCACTACGTTATCCTTTCCTTTTTTATGTTTAAGTACGAAATTAAAACAAGAAAGTCGTAGAGACCATCTCGCTAATCTTCCCGTAGGATTAGATAGGTTCAGGAACCATTTTAGAGCTGCATGATCAGTGAAAACAGTAAACTGTTTGCCATTATCCAAATAACAACGCCAATGTTCCAGCGCAGAAATGACAGCGAGAGTTTCCCTTTCAGTTGCGGAGTAGTTTTGTTCATGCCTATTCAGAGATTTGCTCATGTAGGCAATAACAACTTCTGAACTATCGCGCGTTTGAGTAAGCATAGCACCAATTCCCAAATTCGACGCATCACAATGTACATTAAATGGCAAGTCAAAGTCAGGACTAGCCAAGACTGGAGTAGACATCAAAAGTTTCTTCAACTTCAAAAATGCAGCATGGGCCTCAGGGGTCCATGAAAACTTTGGCGCATTTTTCCCCGAAGAAGAAAGTTTGTTTAAAGGAGATATTATAGTACTAAAATTAGGTATAAACCTACGGAACCAGCTGCACATGCCATGAAATTGCCTTATCTGTTTTTTTGAAGACGGAGGAGAGAATTCCAGAATAGCACGGATTTTATCAGGATCAGCAAGTAGACCATTTTTATTTACAACAAACCCAAGATATTTAAGTTCATTCTTAAAAAACTGACTTTTTCCAAAATTAATCGTTAATTTCGCATTTGAGAGTTTATCAAGAACCCTTAGTAATAAGGAGATATGTTCCTCAAAGTTAGAACTAATGATGATGATATCGTCAACATAACAAAATACTTTATTTTCGAATTCTGGCGTGAAAAGAGTATCCATTAATCGTTGCTGAGTGGCCGGTGCATTGGTAAGTCCAAATGGCATTACTACGAAACGGTACATCCCCCTACCGGGAACATAGAAAGCGGTTTTGTCCCTATCAGGTTCAAATAATGGAATCTCCCAGAAAGCTTTCGCAATATCAATACTAGATAAATATCTCGCGTCCTTAAGGTTATCTAAAATTTCATTTACATAAGGCAATCTGTACGCGTCCTGACGAGTAACAGAATTAACTTTCCTACTATCAACACAAAAACGCCAGTCACCGTCCTTTTTAGGTGTTATGAGAACAGGAGATAACCACGGACTTTCGCATTTCTCAATGACTTTTAGCGCTAACATCTTATCAACTTCCTTTATTAAAGCTTCCTGTTTGATAGGGGATAGTCTATAACAACGTTGTCTAATCGGAAGGGAATCACCAGTGTCGATTTTATGAGTAATTAAATCAGTGCGACCAAGCACACCCTTCTTTTCTATTGAAATATCCTTAAAACGCGAAATAATGTTATCGGCCACGCATTTTTGGTCCGCGGAAAGTGCAGAGTAGGAAAGAACTTTAGGATCAATATCCAAAGAGTTACAATTCACCGAAGGTGAGCAAGAGGAAATTAAGACCTTAGGTAAGAGGTTAAATTGTCTCCAGAAATCAATTCCGAGGATCAAAGATGGATAAATATCCGGAAATACGTGAGCTTTAATAAAACAATTGCGATTATTAAAACAAATTGGTAAATCAAAATAACCAATTGATTTTAGTTTAGAGTTATTAGCAATGGATACATAAATAAAATCAGACTTGATTAATGTGTACCCCAATTTTAAAATATTAAAATGAGAATTATTTCCTAAAATTGTAATAGAACTTCCACTATCAAGAAGACCAGAGAAATGAACATTATTAATAGCGACATCCACGAATGGTCTGTTCTGATCAGTCTCATCGTCAAAGTGAACCGTAGAAATTTTATTCCGACCAAAGAAATTACGGATTTTAGCAATCCAATCACGCCAATCGTTTAAACGAAAATTAATCAAGTCTTTATTTAGTTTTAATGAGTAGAGGTAGATGGACGATTTTTTTTACACTCAGGACATTCAGGTTGTCTAACCCCTTTAAGGCCACAACCAAAACAAATCAAAAATTTAGGTTGAGGACACGAGAATAAACTGTGGCCATTAACCCGACAACGAACACAAAATTCGTGAGCGTTAAATTTCATTGTATCAATTGCATTTACTTGGAAATTACCCTTGGCTTGGTAATTATTTTGACAAAATTTTGAACTGTTATTTTTTTTTTTTTTTTTTTTACTACGATCTGTCTATTTTGGAAGACATTTAGTAGTAGTTTTGGCGTGTCATATAACTTGCCAGGCATGCATCCAGTGATGCACCCACAATATATCTTTTAAGCGAAGGTTGTGAGGTCGGAAGGGATTTTCTTTTTTAATCGTCTTGTCATTTTAGCGTCTAGCAGGTCCTGAACGAATTCATTGGGGTGTGACTGCAATCTTCTGTGGTATTTATTGGCGTGCAATGAAATTTCTTGCTCGATGGTTGGCATCTTCAGGTCTTTATGGAGTCGGTCATTTGTGACATACCATGGAGCGTTAGCTATCATACGAAGAATTTTAGATTGGAATCGCTGGAGAATGCTGAGGTTTGATTTTGCAGCTGTGCCCCAAAGCTGAATCCCATAGGTCCATACAGGCTTCAGTATGGCTTTATATAATAAAAGTTTGTTTTCCAAACTTACTTTGGACTTCCTGGCAAGAAACCACATCATTTTTCTTGATTTTTCACCCAATTGCTTCCTTTTCATGAATATATGTTTTTGGCAAGTAAGCCTTCTATCTAAATGCATACCTAAGTATTTGGTATCTTCAGCCTGGGGGATAGTTTGGTTGTTTAACTTTACTGCAGGACAGGTCCCACGTCTATTTGCAAAAGTTACATGAACGGACTTCGATTCATTGACCTTTATGCGCCATGTTCGCAGCCAGATTTGGATATTGTCCAGATCTCTTTGTAATAACTCAGAAGCCAATGTGGAATCAGTGTCGGAGGTCAATATCGCCGTATCATCGGCATACGTGGCAGTGGTTGATGTGTCCGACACTGGTAGGTCTGCGGTAAATATTAGATATAACATTGGCCCAAGAACACTTCCCTGGGGCACCCCAGAGTGTATCCTGTACAATTTGGTGGTTTCTTCTCCGTGTCTAACCAGAAAGTGGCGATGGGTCAAGTACGACTTTAAGATGAAATAGAAATTCAGTGGAAGACCTTTTTTTATTTTGTACAGGAGACCTGTGTGCCACACTTTGTCAAAAGCCTGGGTGACGTCAAGGAATACAGCAGAGCAGTATCTTTTTTCTTCTAAGTCTGTGTGAACTCTCTGTACTATTCTGTGAACCTGTTCAATTGTGGAATGTTTCTCCCGAAATCCAAACTGATGTGATGGAATAACTTTTCTTTCTTCGATATGTGGAGCTAGGCGACGAAGCAGCAGTTTTTCAAACAACTTTGACGCTATTGGGAGCAAACTTATGGGTCTGTATGATTTAACATCGTGTGTTGGTTTCCCAGCCTTGTGAATCATAATAACAGAAGCTACTTTCCACTGTGCGGGGAATGAACGAAGTCTTATGATAGCGTTGAATAGGTAAGTTAGATAGCGTATACCCTTCTTCGGCAGTTCCTGAAGACACCTTCTTGTTATCAAATCGTAGTCTGGACACTTCTTTGGATTCAGTTTGGCAACTTCCTTTACAACTTCATTCAGGGTAAAAGGCTTGATACTACTGTCTGGTTCATGGTGTTCATTTAATAGATCGTAAATATATTTTTCGTCTACTTCACTTTCCCGTTCGTTCGGAGTGAAAACAGTGCTCAGATGTTCAGCGAATACTTCAGCTTTTTCTTTATCAGTGCGGCACCATTCACCTGTTAGGTTTTTAATGGGGTGTTGGACATTCTGTGGTATTTTGAGTTTCGCTGTGGCTTTCCATAGTGAGTAGTCTGAGGCAGGGCTGGTACTTAAATTTTCAAGGTAGGTGTTTATGTCTCTGTCATTATGCTGTTTCAGGGTCTTTCTGAGGTGTTTAGTTAGTTTGTTCAGTTTGGTTTTAATTTCAGGATCGCGTGTAGTCTGCCAGAGCTTCCGGATTTCTCTTTTTTATGGATAAGTTGTCTTATGGTTATTGGTATGTAGGTATTTTCAGTCCCACGATCTATATCAGGGGTTGCTGCCCACGATGCTGACTGTACACATGAATTAAAGTGTTCCACCGCAATGCCTAATTCTGCTTCATTTTTGAGGCTAATGTTTATGTCCAGCGTCTGCTCCACATGATGACGGTAGGCATTCCAATCTGTTCTGCAGTTATGTAATGTAGCTTTTTTTGTAGCTTTAGATACGTTATTTGTTATGTGTATGATGACTAGGGAGTGATCTGAAGAAAGTTCAAAGCTGGATTGAGCATTCAGTTGTTGTGGTGAGATTCCCTTAGCGAGAACAAAATCTAGGAGGTCAGGGATTTTATTCTTGTCTGTTGGCCAGTACGTAGGTTCATGTGTGGATATAGGATGCAGTTTTAGGGCTTGGGTGGTATGGAAAAGTTGCCTTCCTCTCGTGTTTATTAAACGAGAGCCCCAGTACGTATGCTTTGAGTTGAAGTCACCGACAACCAAATATCTGGGGCCAGGAGTAGTGAAGAAACTCGTGAACTGTTCTTGGGTAATTGTGTGTTTCGGTGGGCAGTAAACCGCAGATATTGTCAGGGGTCCATTCCAGTCAAAGACAGTAACTGACGTGGCTTGCAAGAATGTTTCACCAAATATATAATTCTCTTGATGTTTTATATTATTTCTTATTATTATGGCGGATCCAGCGTGGGCCTTGTTGCTTGGGTGGTTACAGTTATAGATAGAGTAGTTTGGTATCTCAACATAGCTTTTATCAGTTAGATGTGTCTCAGAAATGAGGGCAATATCAATATTTTCTGAATTCAAATAGGTTCTCAGCTCAAGGTTATGTTTTGGCAGTCCGTTTGCATTCCAGACGACTAATTTAAGTGTAGAAATCATTTTAATTTCGCTACAATGGCCGTTAGCAGATTGAGCATAACTCCCATTTTGTCCATCAAATCACGCATCATAGCTTTTAGGTCATTAATGTCACTTGTTTCATTTTTTGTTACTTGTGAATAGGTAAGGTTTCCTTGTACAAATCTGTTCTGGTTATGTTGCGGTTCAGGGGGATTTTGGTTTATATTTGTATCACCATTACGAAATAATGGTTTAGGGAGTGTTTTTGGCCTAAGTGCTGGGTATGTAGCTCTTTGTAGGTCTTTATATACTTGGCAGCCTTTGTAGCTGGCAGGGTGGTTACCATTACAGAGCACACATTTGACATTATCAGATTTTTCTTTTCTAGTACAGTCTTGTGTTAGATGAGAGCCTGCGCATTTGACACATCGAGGTTGACGTCTACAGTAGGCTTTGGTATGCCCATATCTTTGGCATTTTGCGCATTGCGGAATTTCACGTTTTGGGCGAGGTGATTCAAATTTGACTTTACAATGGAGAAGGGAGCTCACCTTGTAGATTTCGGAGTTGTTAGAAGCTGGTTTTAATTCAATGTAAAACATAGGCAGTGGGTGTTTAGTTTGTCTGTGCTTAATATTCCACACATTTGTAGCCTCATGGTGGAGAGACTTTAGTTCTTCTATTATATCATTGGGATTTGTAGACCAGTGTATGTTTTTCAAAACCACTTTAAAGCTACGTTCTTGTTTGGGCTTATATGAGTGGAACTCAGTATTTTTTTCTTCTAAGTTACGCACTATATTGGTATATATTTCAGATGTATTTGATTGTATTTTAACTTCTTCATCTCTCAGCACTTTGATCGTATAATTATCCTTGGCAATACTTTCCAGTAGATTTATAAGTGGGTTTATATTGCCTACTCCAGCAACAAATATTGGTGGTGGCTTAGGGGGCTCTTGACTTGCTTGGGCCTGTTCCTCATTTTCTTCATCAACAGGTAGACCTTCGAAGCTATTTTCGGTATTGATTGGGTTTGACTTAAGCCAGTAATTCGTCTTAGGTTTTTTTGTTGATGATTTCTCTGGACTACCTTGGTCCCGCTTCCGTTTCTCTATATCAGATTTATTTTGGGTTGAGTTTGTTTTAGATATTGCATTATGGAACACCTGCTGGTTGTTAATTTCTGATGTATCCATTTCATCCGTATCATATTCAGTTCTTGTACCCCCACTGAGTGAAGAGGATCTTGGTCGGGTCTGGAACAACCCTCGGTGGAAGACTTGTTGAGTGTATGTTTTTGGATCCTTGTTACTCATATTTCCATATTTGTAGAAAATCTACAAAATATTAGCTTTGATATTAGTACAGAGTACTCATGCTCCAGGCCACAGAAAAAGAAAAAAAAAAATATGTAAACAAAACAAAATATTAAAAATTGTGGGTAAGGAAAAACAAATTTTGAACTTGCAAGAGTCATTGACACAATTTCACATAATTTAGTGATTTAATCCTGCACTATTGTTTCTGATAACACTTTCACATCTGTTTGAACACTTAGACTGCACTTTGAAAGTTGTTTCAAGGTAAATTTCACAGTTTTCACTAAAAGATTGAACAATTATCGGGAACAGTACTTTCGCCCTGTTGACACTTTTGACACTTTGAACTGTTATTAAAAGGTTGTTTATAATTAACTTGCTTATTATTAGCTTGATTATTAGGTTTAGAGTTATAGTAAAAGTCGCTAAATAATTGAGAAGGATCCGAATTTTGAGGTTCTTTAAAATTTCTGTCCCTATCAAGAAGTCTCTCATACTTCTGGCATGACAAAATTAAAGAATCAATCGTGGTAATGTCGCATAGGGCAACAAAAACCGAATAACAAGGACGAATATTTCTAAGTAAAATTTGGAGTTGATCGGGTTCAGTTAGTTTTTGATTAAGACGAGAGAACATCTCGTACATAATTGATACGTAAATAATTATTGTTTCATCCTCGCCCTGAGTGCGAGAGTTAATTGCCGATAGAAGTTTATAATCGAAATCAAAGCTGCCAAAGTCCTGTATTAGTAATTCTGATAATTTTGCCCAAGAAAGTTTTATATCTCTATGTTTTTGAAAACGGAACCAATGCAATGCTTTGCCTGTAAAAATTTCAAATGCATTATCGAGCAGCCGCTCATGGGTTAAATTTCGCGAGATTCGAAACTCCTCGAGATTTTGTAAAAAAGATTTAGGGCAAGTGTCGCCTGAATAAGATAATTTTTTAATGTCATTTATAATGGAAGTCATCTGAACAACCGGAGGTTGAAAAGTGGGAAACGCAGTAACCGGTGTCTGTTCCTGAATTAATGCAGAAGGCCAGGGAGCATCAACAGGGGCAGCAGGAATTTGCTCCACCGCATGTGTTGATACAATAGTTGATTGATGTATCGGGTCGAAAAAGGTTTGCTCCACCTCACCCGTAATGGAAATATATTTAGATTCACAGCGTTCAAAAACTGTTTTTAGTGAGTCAATTTTAGTCGTTAAAGAAGGGGAGCAACTATCGTAGTCCAGGCGCTCAAATCTATAGTATAAATGATTAATGTAGGTCCGGACTTTATTAGAAGTCACAGATGTGAACTTCTTCTGGAGAGAGTCTAGTCTCTCCTCAACATAAAGTAGAGTTGACTCCACCTGGCTAATATCCTCTTCTAAAGGCAAGGTCGAAATAATGACCTCTTCAGTCGAAAAAGTTTTAGATATAAGTAATATCTGCTTTTTAAGACTAACTAATTCCGAAGCGGGCGTTTCCAAACGTATCCTTACTTCATACTCCAACTCACTCTTATTTAGTAGCGTAAAATTGATAGGACGTGCCATGATTAAATAGTAATTGCCAAAATTAGAGCCGAAATACTATATGACTTTATAGACAAGTGTGTGTCTTTTTTAGAATTTAGAGAAAAAGCAAGTTAGGTATGTAATAGGTATTTATATGAGTATGTATGTAAACACCGCCAGAGGGTAGCCCTGGGACCGATGCCAATGTAAGTATATGAGTATGTATGTAAACACCGCCAGAGGGTAGCCCTGGGACCGATGTTAATGTAAGTATATGAGTATGTATGTAAACACCGCCAGAGGGTAGCCTGGGACCGATGCTAATGTAAGTATATGGGTATGTATGTAAACACCGCCAGAGGGTAGCCCTGGGACCGATGCCAATGTAAGTATATGAGTATGTATGTAAACACCGCCAGAGGGTAGCCCTGGGACCGATGCCAATGTAAGTATAAGAGTATGTATGTAAACACCGCCAGAGGGTAGCCCTGGGACCGATGCCAATGTAAGTATATGAGTATGTATGTAATGTAATGTTAAGCAATATTTGTAATGAATATATTTAAATATATATTTAAAGATTTTATGTACGCAAAATAATTAAGAGTGAACCGACTGAATAATTATGAATGAATCTACTAGACTAGACTTCTGGACTGAAAGACCACAGTTTACGGCGCCAAACTGTAACGTAACACTATCCGACGGACAGTGCCAGGCTCTGTAAATAATAAAAACAACTAATAACAGGGTAATGGGTTTATGTACATTCAGTCCAGAAACTATAATCAACTAAACAAGAAATTTTTAAAAAGAATTTAAAATGCTAAAAGTACGAAAGTTCACGAAAGTCCACAACTTATGCCCGGGCTGGATTACTGCGTTCACTTTTGGTCGAAAAGTACAGTTTGCAGATTGACTTTGAAAACTTCGAGGATAACTTTTATGACGTCACGTGCATAATTTGACTTTGAAAACTTCGAGGATAACTTTTATGACGTCACGTGCGTAATTTGACCGGTCGATTGGTATTGAATTTTTAGTTTCTGAAGATAGCTTCTTCTAGCTATGATTTAGTTCACCTTCTAGTTCGAAGGCTGGGAAGACTCTCTCCACTCATCCGCTGCACTCTCTATCGCAGGCTCGGGTCTTCATTTAAACACGTTCGAGAACGCATTTGGTACAAAAGAAGATATAGTCTTGATGGCCAGTACTCGTAGTCGGCCAGCCAGTTTCTGAAGTGGTCAATATTTATTTTCGGACGACCTCGTGTTTAGCATCCAAGGATATAATCCATGAAGATATGATGAATAATTGGATCCAGCAAATATCTAGAATAAGGGGAGCACAAAAAAGATTAAAATCTCCGCCATCTATGGACTGTGTCCGCATGACAACATATGACATATAAAGAATAAAATAATAAAAGATTAACGTCAATTTAGAAAATTTGCTATTTTTAATTAGAAAATAAATATTTGATACGAAAGAAACCTTCTAATTTGATGGAAAAATGACCCCCGTGTCAAGGGGGTCTGTCTGGATTTCCAACAAAAGGAAAACAAGAAGATACAACGGTAAGAATCCAGACACACACCCCAATACCCTTGTATTTGTCCAAAAACCCTCATTACTTTTACCAATTGGATATTTAGGATACAAGAGATCATTTCCCCAAAAGAAAATACTCTAATCGAAGTTCGATTCGATTCAAAATATTTGTAGAACGTAATTACAACGTAGTCAGAATTTACAGTATTAACTCATTTTCCAGGCAAAGATGATAAGCATTCAGAGCCTGAAGGGCCAAACCCAAGAATATACCAATTATATGGATAAAAATGGACAATAAAAGTGTCAACGTGCTGAACAGTTATTTGAACAGGAGTAACCGTAAGTACCTTCAGGGCGAGACCCTACATGTAGCACTGCCGGCTTTTCTGTCCTCTATCCATAGCTCGTCTGACCTCACAGGAAATATTCTTAAAGCCCCCGTGGCTACAAACTGTGAGGTCGCGTGCTTGGCGGAGGCTGAAACTGCCTGGCTAGCTGGACCGAGCCCAAATTTTCCTCCCACACCCAAAATTCGTAAGGCCTGGGATAACATTTCATCTCAAGTCATATACGACACTCTCATCAATAACTCACCATCTTTAAAAGGCCGCGCCAGGCTGGAAGCAGTTGCCAGACAAGAATCCGGGCACTGGCTCAACGCCTACCCATCCCCCAACACCGGCACTTTCATCGACCCAACCACTCTCCGTCTCGCCATCGGTCTCCGGCTGGTAGCCGAAGTTTGTATCGATCATAGCTGTGCTTCCTGTGGAGCGAGTGTTGACCGCTTCGGTCACCATGGGCGTGCCTGTTCTTCGAGCGCTGGCCGCCTCTCTCGTCACGCCGCGATCAATGACATCCTGCGACGGTCTCTCGTCAGCGCCAACGTCCCCGCAATCCTAGAACCTCAACACATTGCACGGGACGATGGCAAGAGACCTGACGGGATGTCTATGATACCGTGGAGGATGGGTCGCCCGCTGGTGTTGGACGCAACGTGCGCTGACACCAACCGCCAAACGGGCTGGCGCGGCGGCTGAGATGCGTGAGCGCTCGAAGGTGGGCAAGTACAGTTGTCTCGGCGCCCAATACGACTTTGTCGCATTTGGTGTCGAGGCACTGGGTCCATGGGGCCCGGGCGCACACTCGCTCTTCAAGGAGCTTAGTAAGCGGCTCAGGGAGGCGACGGGTGACCCACGTGCCGGCGGCTTTCTCGCGCAGCGGATAAGTATCGCCATCCAGCGCGGGAATGCCGCCGCCATGATGGGCACCTTACCGAGGGGACCTGGTTTTGTACATATTTTTTAATTTAGTTATAAAGTTAATAAAATATTTATAAATATAAGGTTTTAGTTTAGTCAATTTTATATGTATTAGTGTATATATTTGGTATTTCAGATATAGGTATTCGTGTATTTTTTATTATAATTAAATATTGTAAAATTGTAATATGTAGTATTATGTATAATATAAATAAATTCTTGGGTTTGGCCCTACAGGCTCTGAATGCTCATCATCTTTGCCTGGAAAATTAGTTAATACTGTAAATTCTGACTACGTTGTAATTACGTTCTACAAATATTTTGAATCGAATCGAACTTCGATTAGAGTATTTTCTTTTGGGGAAATGATCTCTCGTTTCCTAAATATCCAATTGATAAAAGTAATGAGGGTTTTTGGACAAATACAAGGGCATTGGAGTGTGTGTCTGGATTCTTACCGTTGTATCTTCTTGTTTTCCTTTTTTTTATGAATTCAAGTTTGCCCAATGCCACGGGGGTCATTTTTCCATCACATTAGAAGGTTTCTTTCGTGGCAAATATTTCATTTAGTATTTAAAATATCACATTTTCCAAATTGACGTTAATCTTTTATTATTTTATTCTTTATATGTCATATGTTGTCATGCGGACACAGTTCATAGATGGCGGAGATTTTAATCTTTTTTGTGCTCCCCTTATTCTAGATAATTGCTGGATCCAATTATTCATCATATCTTCATGGATTATATCCTTGGCTGCTAAACACGAGGTCGTCCGAAAATAAATATCGACCACTTCAGAAACTGGCTGGTCGACTATAAGTACTGGCCATCAAGACTATATCTTCTTTAGTGCCAAATGCGTTCTCGAACGTGTTTAAGTGAAGACCCGAGCCTTCGTTAGAGAGTGCAGCGGATGAGTGGGCAGAGTTCTCCCAGCCTTCGAACTAGAAGGTGGATCAGTATCATAGCTAGAAGAAGCTATCTTCAGAAACCAATAATTAAATATCAGTTGACCGGTCAAATTATGCACGTGACTGCATAAAAGTTTATCCTCGAAGTTTTCTAAATTAAATAGTCTGTCAAGTCAATCTGCAACCTGTACTTTTCGGCCAACAGTGAACCCAGTGATCCAGCCCGGGCATAAGTTGTGGACTTTCGTAAAAACTTTCATACTTTTAACATTTTAAATTCTTTTTATAAATTTCTTGTTTTGTAGATTGTAGCTTCTGGACTGATTGTACATAAACCCATTACCCTGTTATTCGTTGTTTTTATTGTTAACTGAGCCTGGCACTGTCCGTCGGACAGTGCTTCGTTACAGTTTGGCGCCGTAAACTGTGGTCTTTCAGTCCTGAAGTCTAGTCTAGTAAATTCATTCATAATTATTCAGTCGGTTCACTCTTAATTATTTTGTGTACATAAAATCTTTAAATATATATTTAAATATATTTATTAAAAATATTACTTAACATTACATATACATACTCATATACTTACATACATTGGCATCGGGTCCCAGGGCTACCCTCTGGCGGTGTTAACATATACATACTCATATACTTACGTTGGCATCGGGTCCCAGGGCTACCCTCTGGCGGTGTTAACGTATACATACTCATATACATACCTATTACATATCTAACTTGCTTTTTCTCTAAATTCTAAAAAATACACACACTTGTCTATAAAGTCATATAGTATTTCGGCTCTAATTTTGGCAATTACTATTTAATCATGGCACGTCCTATCAATTTTACGCTACTAAATAAGAGTGAGTTGGAGTATGAAGTAAGGATACGTTTGGAAACGCCCGCTTCGGACTTAGTTAGTCTTAAAAAGCAGATATTGCTTATTTCTAAAACTTTTTCGACTGAAGAGGTCATTATTTCGACCTTGCCTTTAGAAGAGGATATTAGCCAGGTGGAGTCAACTCTACTTTATGTTGAGGAGAGACTAGACTCTCTCCAGAAGAAGTTCACATCTGTGACTTCTAATAAAGTCCGGACCTACATTAATCATTTATACTATAGATTTGAGCGCCTGGACTACGATAGTTGCTCCCCTTCTTTAACGGCTAAGATTGAATATCTAAAAACGGTTTTTGAACGCTGTGAATCTAAATATATTTCCATTACGGGTGAGGTGGTGCAAACTTTTTTCGACCCAATACATCAATCAACTATTGTATCAACACATGCTTTGGAGCAAATTCCTGCTGCCCCTGTTGATGCTCCCTGACCTTCTGCATTAATTCAGGAACAGACACCTGTCACAGCGTTTCCCACTTTTCAACCACCGGTTGTTCAGATGACTTCCATTATAAATGACATTAAAAAATTATCTTATTCAGGCGACATTTGCCCTAAATCTTTTTTACAAAAACTCGAGGAGTTTCGAATCTCGCGAAATTTAACCCATGAGCGGCTGCTCGATAATGCATTTGATTTTTTTACAGGCAAAGCACTGCATTGGTTCCGTTTTCAAAAACATAGAGATATAAAACTTTCTTGGGCTAAATTATCAGAATTACTAATACAGGACTTTGGCAGCTTTGATTTCGATTATAAACTCCTATCGGCAATTAACTCTCGCACTCAGGGCGAGGAAGAAACAATAATTATTTACGTATCAATTATGTACGAGATGTTCTCTCGTCTTAATCAAAAACTAACTGAACCCGATCAACTTCAAATTTTACTTAGAAATATTCGTCCTTGTCATTCGGTTTTTGTTGCCCTATGCGACATTACCACGATTGATTCTTTAATTTTGTCATGCCAGAAGTATGAGAGACTTCTTGATAGGGACAGAAATTTTAAAGAACCTCAAAATTCGGATCCTTCTCAATTATTTAGCGACTTTTACTATAACTCTAAACCTAATAATCAAGTTAATAATAAACAACTTAATTATAAACAATTAAAATTTTCTCAAAATAATTACCAAGCCAAGGGTAATTTCCAAGTAAATGCAATTGCTACAAGGAAATTTAACGCTCACGAATTTTGCGTTCGTTGTCGGGTAATGACCACAGTTTATTCTCGTGTCCTCAACCTAAATTTTTGATTTGTTGTGGCCTTAAAGGGGTTAGACAACCTGAATGTCCTGAGTGTAAAAAAAATCGTCCATCTACCTCTACTCAAAAAAACTAAATAAAGGCTTGATTAATTTTCGTTTAAACGATTGGCGTGATTGGATTGCTAAAATCCGTAATTTCTTTGGTCGGAATAAAATTTCTACGGTTCACTTTGACGATGAGACTGATCAGAACAGACCATTCGTGGATGTCGCTATTAATAATGTTCATTTCTCTGGTCTTCTTGATAGTGGAAGTTCTATTACAATTTTAGGAAACAATTCTCATTTTAATATTTTAAAATTGGGGTACACATTAATCAAGTCTGATTTTATTTATGTATCCACTGCTAATAACTCTAAACTAAAATCAATTGGTTATTTTGATTTACCAATTTGTTTTAATAATCGCAATTGTTTTATTAAAGCTCACGTATTTCCGGATATTAATCCATCTTTGATCCTCGGAATTGATTTCTGGAGACAATTTAACCTCTTACCTAAGGTCTTAATTTCCTCTTGCTCACCTTCGGTGAATTGTAACTCTTTGGATATTGATCCTAAAGTTCTTTCCTACTCTGCACTTTCCGCGGATCAAAAATGCGTGGCCGATAACATTATTTCGCGTTTTAAGGATATTTCAATAGAAAAGAAGGGTGTGCTTGGTCGCACTGATTTAATTACTCATAAAATCGACACTGGTGATTCCCTTCCGATTAGACAACGTTGTTATAGACTATCCCCTATCAAACAGGAAGCTTTAATAAAGGAAGTTGATAAGATGTTAGCGCTAAAAGTCATTGAGAAATGCGAAAGTCCGTGGTTATCTCCTGTTCTCATAACACCTAAAAAGGACGGTGACTGGCGTTTTTGTGTTGATAGTAGGAAAGTTAATTCTGTTACTCGTCAGGACGCGTACAGATTGCCTTATGTAAATGAAATTTTAGATAACCTTAAGGACGCGAGATATTTATCTAGTATTGATATTGCGAAAGCTTTCTGGGAGATTCCATTATTTGAACCTGATAGGGACAAAACCGCTTTCTATGTTCCCGGTAGGGGGATGTACCGTTTCGTAGTAATGCCATTTGGACTTACCAATGCACCGGCCACTCAGCAACGATTAATGGATACTCTTTTCACGCCAGAATTCGAAAATAAAGTATTTTGTTATGTTGACGATATCATCATCATTAGTTCTAACTTTGAGGAACATATCTCCTTATTACTAAGGGTTCTTGATAAACTCTCAAATGCGAAATTAACGATTAATTTTGGAAAAAGTCAGTTTTTTAAGAATGAACTTAAATATCTTGGGTTTGTTGTAAATAAAAATGGTCTACTTGCTGATCCTGATAAAATCCGTGCTATTCTGGAATTCTCTCCTCCGTCTTCAAAAAAACAGATAAGGCAATTTCATGGCATGTGCAGCTGGTTCCGTAGGTTTATACCTAATTTTAGTACTATAATATCTCCTTTAAACAAACTTTCTTCTTCGGGGAAAAATGCGCCAAAGTTTTCATGGACCCCTGAGGCCCATGCTGCATTTTTGAAGTTGAAGAAACTTTTGATGTCTACTCCAGTCTTGGCTAGTCCTGACTTTGACTTGCCATTTAATGTACATTGTGATGCGTCGAATTTGGGAATTGGTGCTATGCTTACTCAAACGCGCGATAGTTCAGAAGTTGTTATTGCCTACATGAGCAAATCTCTGAATAGGCATGAACAAAACTACTCCGCAACTGAAAGGGAAACTCTCGCTGTCATTTCTGCGCTGGAACATTGGCGTTGTTATTTGGATAATGGCAAACAGTTTACTGTTTTCACTGATCATGCAGCTCTAAAATGGTTCCTGAACCTATCTAATCCTACGGGAAGATTAGCGAGATGGTCTCTACGACTTTCTTGTTTTAATTTCGTACTTAAACATAAAAAAGGAAAGGATAACGTAGTGCCGGATTATTTATCTCGTTTCCCTGAAAACGAAGTTGATTCATTACCGGTAGCTCCGATAGCTGGGGACACTAACCAATCTCCTGCACTTACAAAGTTCAATAACCTTTTCCTCGGATGTCGTAACGAACCGGAACGTTTTCCTGATTATAGAATCACTCAAGATAAATTATTTCATAATTTGCGTAGCTCATGTTCTCTAACGAATGATTTTGTTTGGAAACAGATTCCACATCCTGACGAAAGGGAGAGTCTTATTAAAGGATGTCATGGGTTGCCATCAGAACCACACCTTGGGGTTTTTAAAACTTATAAAACACTAACACTATTATATTCTTGGCCGGGGATGTTCAAGGACGTGGCTCGCTACGTCTCTTCATGTGAGTCGTGTCTTGCTTATAAACACACCAATCATTCTCCTTATGGGTTAATGGGTAAGCCTAGAATCTGTTCCAGACCTTTCCAATGCATTTCCCTCGATTTAATTGGACCTTTGCCAATGACTCGTTTAAGAAGTCAGCATATTCTTGTAGTAAATTGCTGTTTCACAAAATTTTCTCTTCTTTTCCCTCTTAAAAAGGCCACAGCGGCTGCTATTATTAAAATTTTAGAAGAACTTGTATTTCTGATACATGGTGTCCCTCAGACTATTATTATGGATAATGGTTCCCAGTTTCAATCACGTCAGTTCCACGATCTGATTGGAAAATATAAAATTCCTTTCGCTTCTTTCACTCCTAACTATTGCCCGCAAGTGAATCCTACTGAAAGATATAACAAAACTATGATTACTGCCTTAGCTTCCCTGGTCGGTAATGATCATCGCAGCTGGGATACGTTTCTCCCAGTTGTCCAATCGGCTATGAACAATTCAGTTAATTCTGTTACTGGATTTTCCCCATCTTTTCTTGTGTTTGGTCGTGAGATCATTACTTGTGGGTCTCTGTACTCTCAAGTAAGCAATATTGATGAGCTGATCTTTTTACCCAGAGACACTTATGCTGAAAATATTGGTACCTTGGCACATCTTTATGACAGAGTGCAGGTTGCTCTGCATAGTGCTCATATGAAGAATGCGTCTCATTATAATACGAGGCGATCTCTTAAAGAATTTAACGTCGGTGATATTGTATGGCGTAAGAACTATGTAATTAGTGATGCTGGTTCATATTTTTCTAAAAAGTTAGCTCCGCGTTTCATTAGATGTAAGATAATTCAAAAGCTCTCTGCTTTGGTTTATCTTCTGGAAGATCCTAATGGATCTCGTGCTAGATGGCATGTAAAGGACTTCAAGATTTAAACTTCTTGAACTTATCAATTTATCTCTTAATTATATTTTTGTTTATTTTTCCTGGGTTATGGGTCGGACCGTCGGTATAAAAAGCCTACACTGAGTGCGGATTGCGAAACTTTAAAAAAGCCTTATGCTGCAACTCTTAGAGCGGTTGGTGACTCTACAATCCCGTGTTAGGTACCGCCTGTTCCCACTAATATTTATTTCTTTAATTTTGTTTTCGTGATGGGTAGGACCGTCCAGATAAAAAAGCCTACACCGGGTGCGGTTCGCGACACTTTAAAAAAGCCTTATGCTGTACCTCTTAGAGCGGTTGGTGACTCTTCAATCCTGTGTAAGGTACCGCCTGTCCTCTTGTACATTCTTCTCGTTGTGGATGCTACGAGCGCTCGCAAATGAGATGAACTTGTTGAATCCCGTTTGCGGTCATCGTGTATTTCCATTAATATAAAACATATTTATTATAACGTATTTATTGATTATCAAGTTTTCGCGTGTTCTGTGTGGTAGGTAAAAAAAATTAGCCTTTCACTGATGCGGATCGTGACATCTACCTAAAGCCTACACGTTTCGTTCTGAGCGGGTGGTGACTCAGATTTACGTCGCACAGAACATTCGAATCTTTGAGTCACCCTTTTTACTTATTCTTATTAATATTTATCCTAACGTATTTATTTAATGTTTATTTATAATATTTTACAGTCGGAAAAGTTTTACTTTATTCTCTTTTATTAAAAATAAATAAACTTTTAACTGTTATGTTGGAATGTTAGGGAAAATAATATAAACATGTTACAATTTTTTTTTATTTGAACTTCATATTCCAATTTCATTCTTATTATATTGTGATTGATACAATATTTTCTTCTACAAAATAACAAACATATTTTTACATTTACTAAACACTTTCATAATAACCTTGTTTTTTCTTTTTCTCTTATTTTCTTTTATTTCTGTAAATATTTAAAGATTTTAGTTTTTTTTTAACATTGTAAAATGATAAATATACTTTAATGTTCTTTTTTACTTTTGTTGTAACAGGGGATTTTCTACATATTACCCATATTTTTTTTTTCTCCCTCTACATGTTAACCCCTCTAAAGGGTTAGGGTTGTCCCTATACTTAACTTCTCTAAAGGATTAGGGATGTCTCTATACTTTAACCCCTCTAAAGGGTTAGAGAGTTCTTATTTACTTTAACCCCTCTAAAGGGTTAGGGTGTTTCTGTTTATTTTAACCCCTCTAAAGGTTTTGGGAGTTCTTGTTTACTTTAACCCCTCTAAAGGGTTTGGGTATATATAACTCACTTGGACTTAAGCTAAAAAAAAAATTTTTATAATATCAAATTATTGTTTTTTCCCGGGTTTTTGGGGTAATATGTAGGGTCTTGCCCTGAAGCTGTACTTTTTTTTTTTTTTTTTTTTTTTGAATGATAGGTTCTTCAAGGCTTTCCAGACCCAGTATCACTGCGACCATTCCTGATCTATTGTGATCGCCTCTTTCTACAATTCAGTACTAATTCCTATAGCTTCTATGAACTGTAATAGTTTCTTAGTACTGATTTCGTGCACCTCATCGGGTATTAGTTGGTGTTTACCCAGATGGATGCTGCGTTTGCGCACCAGGGCCTTACATTTGCAGATCAGGTGGAGAGGCGTTTCGTCCTCCTCCTTGCAGAATCTACAGTCCTTGGTTCTGCTGATCTTCAAATTATACATGTGTTTGTTCAGCCCACAGTGGCCAGTCAGTGCCCTTGTTAGGATACGCAAGTTATTCCTACTAAGTAGTAACAGTTCTTTGGCATGCCGCCTATTATAGGGTTTGACTAATGCCTTAGAATGTGTTAGGCCTGGCTGATTTTTCCAGTGCTCTAATGATTGTTCTTTGAAATTTATATAAAGGGTCAATTTTGCAAGGCTATTTGGTATGCCACAGAATGGTTCTGGACCATATGTCGCAATTGTGCTACCAGCCTTCGCGAGTTCGTCCGCAATTTCATTGCCTTCGATCCCTTCATGCCCTGGGACCCAGCGCAAGATCACTTGGTTTTTCTCACCCAAGGAATTGAGGACCTTCACGCAGTTTAGCACCAATCTTGAACTCACAGAGTCTGATGAGAGGGCCAATAGAGCTGCTTGACTGTCTGAGTGTATATAAATACAATGGTTCATGTATCTCTTTTTGAGGTTTATGTCCGCACATTCTAAAATAGCGTACACCTCGGCCTGAAATATGGAGGTGTATTTGCCCAAGTTTAGGAATTTCATGACCTTGGGCCGCTCTCCGTATATTCCACACCCTACATGAGCACCTGATTTGGACCCATCGGTGTACCATATCAGGCTTCCATTTTTCCAGTATACTTGGCTTTTAAGCCAGTCATCTCTGGATAAGAGTTCCACAGAGTATCGTTTCGGGAAGCTGCTCTGTTTTGTCATAGAGTCAGTGTACATACTCAGTATGTTGCTGCCCATAACAGTGTCCTGGAACGATCTCAGTGACTTTGAGAGCCAGTTTCCTTCTCCCTGGGTGGTTAGCCTGTATATGCTGTTTACCGCCACCATCTCTACATGCAGGTGTAGGGGCGGGATATCCAGCATTGCATTCAGGGCCTCACCAGGTGAGGTTGACATAGCTCCTGTGACCAAGAGACACGCAATTCTTTGCATGCCGCTTAGTTTAATTGTAGCAGTTTCCTGGCTGGCTTTCCTGTGCCACACTGCGGCGGCATATGTTATTATGGGCCTTACGACCGTCTTATAAAGCCATAGGGTGTTTTTAGGAGATAACCCCCACCGTTGTCCTGCCAGTCTGCTACATATTCCCAAGGCTGTTTTAGCCTTGTTCAGTATTCCGATTATATGGCTGTTCCAAGTAAGTTTTTGGTCCAATATTACACCTAGGTGCTTGACCTCCTTGGAGAATTCAATAGTTTGGCCATTCAATCGTGGTTTGACTAAATTGTCAAGTTGCCTTTTGTTGGTAAATGGTACAACCACTGTTTTCCCCGCGTTGATGGACAGCTCGTTGTCCTTGCACCACTTATCAACAATATTTAATGCTCGTTGCATAACGTATGACAGCATACTTTGACAGAAACCTCGGACGATTATCACCAGGTCATCAGCAAATCCCTGCGTGTCTATCCTAAGCTCCGCCATTTTATACAAGAGCTGATCCACTGCCAGGGTCCAAAGTAGTGGAGATAAGACCCCCCCCTGGGGGAAACCCCTGGTAGTGAATAATTCAAGTGAGGTTTCATATAGGGTTACCTTCACTTTCCGGTTTGAGAGCATCGCTTCGACCCACTTCACCGTCGCACGGTCAACATTTTTCTCAGTGAGACCTCGAACTAGTGTCCTTATAGGGGTGTTGTCAAATGCGCCCTCAATGTCTAAGAATGCACAAAGTGCAATTTGTTTATCCTCTAACGCCTTTTCTACCTTGTCTACCAGATTCATAAGGGCAGTTTCAGTAGATCTCCTGCTGAAGCTGTACTTACTGTTACTCCTGTTCAAATAACTGTTCAGCACGTTGACACTTTTATTGTCAATTTTTATACATATAATTGGTATATTCCTGGGTTTGGCCCTTCAGGCTCTGAATGCTCCTCATCTTTGCCTGGAAAATTAGTTAATACTGTAAATTCTGACTACGTTGTAATTACGTTCTCCAAATATTTTGAATCGATTCGAACTTCGATCAGAGTATTTTCTTTTGGGGAAATGATCTCTCGTTTCCTAAATATCCAATTGGTAAAAGTAATGAGGGTTTTTGGATAAATACAAGGGCATTGGGGGGTGTGTCTGGATTCTTACCGTTGTATCTTCTTGTTTTCCTTTTTTTTATGAATTCAAGTTTGCCCAATGCCACGGGGGTCATTTTTCCATCACATTAGAAGGTTTCTTTCGTGGCAAATATTTCATTTAGTATTTAAAATATCACATTTTCCAAATTGACGTTAATCTTTTATTATTTTATTCTTTATATGTCATATGTTGTCATGCGGACACAGTTCATAGATGGCGGAGATTTTAATCTTTTTTGTGCTCCCCTTATTCTAGATAATTGCTGGATCCAATTCTTCATCATATCTTCATGGATTATATCCTTGGCTGCTAAACACGAGGTCGTCCGAAAATAAATATCGACCACTTCAGAAACTGGCTGGTCGACTATAAGTACTGGCCATCAAGACTATATCTTCTTTAGTGCCAAATGCGTTCTCGAACGTGTTTAAGTGAAGACCCGAGCCTTCGTTAGAGAGTGCAGCGGATGAGTGGGCAGAGTTCTCCCAGCCTTCGAACTAGAAGGTGGATCAGTATCATAGCTAGAAGAAGCTATCTTCAGAAACCAATAATTAAATACCAGTTGACCGGTCAAATTATGCACGTGACTGTCGAGTCAATTTGCAACCTGTACTTTTCGGCCAACAGTGAACCCAGTGATCCAGCCCGGGCATAAGCTGTGGACTTTCGTAAGAACTTTCATACTTTTAACATTTTAAATTCTTTTTATAAATTTCTTGTTTTGTAGATTGTAGTTTCTGGACTGATTGTACATAAACCCATTACCCTGTTATTCGTTGTTTTTATTATTAACTGAGCCTGGCACTGTCCGTCGGACAGTGCTTCGTTACATTGTCTACAAATAAGACAACGCCTTCTATATCATCGAAATGTTCATACATGCGTTTATGAAATACTTCAGAAGCTGAAGATATTCCATAGGGCATACGTAAGAATTTATATCGGACAAAAACCGTATTGAATGTGCATAAATCAGTACTGTCAGCGCCTAATTTGACTTGCCAAAAGCCTTGTTTTGCATCTAGAGTGCTAAAATATTTCGCTCCTATCAGATTTCCTGTTATTTCTTCAAATGTAGGTAGTTTGAAATGTTCACGTTTTATGGCTTTATTGAGGTCACGAGGGTCTAGGCATACGCGCAGATCACCATTCGGTTTTTTCACTACAGTCATACTATTTACCCAATCCGTAGGTCCCTCCACCTTAGATATAATGCCGTCGTTAACCATTTCTGACAGATTATTTTTGATCTGGTCCTTAAGGGCTACAGGCAATTTACGAGGTGCATGCACCACCGGGGTTGCATCACTTTTAATCTGTATATTATACTCGCCTGGTAAGCAACCCATTCCTACGAACACGTCCGGAAATTCGGACAAAATATTGTCGAACGTACTTGTTTTATCCAATGACATTACTCTTTTAATTAATTTTAATTCCTTACAAGATTGTCTGCCCAATATTGGAGAAGAATCCACATCCACCACTACGAATTGCAAAATATATGGCATATTTTTATAAGTAGTCTTGAGATGACATTTACCTACAACTGATAGATTACTACCAGAATATCCACGTAGTTTAGTTCATTAACGGATACATTCAATTTTTTCAAAATATTCTTAGGCAAAACGTTGATATCGGCCCCAGTATCCAGCTTAAAACTAATATTCGCATTCCGAATGTTCAATTCTACCCGCCAATCATTCACTGAATTATTAATTTCATAAATTACCTAATCGGTGGAGTCGTCCTGCACCGCATACACTCTACGCGCCGATCTGCACAACTCGCGTAGTGATTCATACGGTTGCAGTTGTTACACCGTACCCCGAACGCAGGACATTTCATTCTTCCATGTACTCGACCACAATTTCCACAGTTTCGAACCGAGTTTGATTCTCGACGGTCCTCAGTCGATCTTCTATTATCCGCTGGGTAGTTCCTCGTATCACGTGACGATGTGGTTGATGACGAATTGTACTTATCTTGTCGAACAAAGAGATTGTCCCGCGTCGCATTGCGCGACGGTGTGAGTGGCGGACACGGACCGCGGCCGTAGCCGGGGCGGCGATTAATCGCGTAAACATCGCAACTCTGATCCGTGTTATCTTCCGTTCCTTGACGCGAAATCGTGCACAATTCGTGGATGCCGTTGTCAGATTTAATTTTCTGCGCCTGCATTCTTGACATTTGCCATCTTGACTGCCAATCTGCAAATATCTAGAGCCTTCTGTAGTGTGATTTCTGGTTCGCGTAATAATCGTTCGGATAAACCAACTTCTCTTAAACCACAGATAAACCTGCTGCATACTAAATCGTCGCGGAGGTCTTTCAACTCGCATTTCGCGGCCAGCTTATTCAACTCAAACATGTACTGCTCCGATGATTCCAAATCTTTTTGATTTCTTCGAAAAAATTTGTGTCGCTCCATCGCCAAATTTTTCTTCGAGATAAAAAACGTATCAAACTTCTGCAGTAAATCATCCACCGTCTTGACCTCCCCCGTAAATTGTTTACTTACTTCTCGACATCTCTCCCCAATAATATGCAGCAAACAATTTATTTGTACTTATTTTTCTTTCTTCGATAATTCACAGGCTTCATAATAAATTTAAAACGATTTCTTCCATTTGTCCCATTCAGCACTTAAATTCCCCGAAGTAACATTCGCCAAATTATTTTCAAAATCAAATTGCGGTGGTGGTTGAAAAATCGATTCCATTGTTTTCACGCTCTGATTTTCTTCTAAATTCTCCTGTGAATCTTCAACTTGATCTCCATCGTTATATGGTGTTTCTATCAGTAAAAATGTAATGTTCGAATCTTCCTAGGCCGGCTGCGCCATGTGGGAGCGTGAGTCAAACACGGTATCATGCTTAAAACTGAATTTATGATAAATATCTTCCCCCACCTTCACATTGCATATTTAAATAAGAATACCCACAATGTGAAAGATCGCGTTTATGACCGGCCGTGTCAAACAGAAGAGGTTTTGCGTGACAAAATAATTCGTGTGTTTGACGAGCTGAAAAGCCAATTCAGCGAAGACCCCACGATGCACACCCTGCACCGAGCACGCATCTGCCTGGAGGTTGGCGGACGCCAATTTGAGCCGCATCTAATCCAGAGCTCAAGAAACGTGGAGTAGGTAAGTACCTATGTACATTGCTTTGCTTGTTATCTTCGGTTTGTACGTGTGTGCATAGTGATGCTAGGTTATGCTATACTGGTGGTGAATAGGTTGATGTGCTGCTATCTGCACCTACTAATTTTGTTATGTAATTTAAACAAAAAGCATGTGGTACTAAAATTCTGAACGGCTGAAGACAGAAGGTTGAATCTTGGACACAATCGCGCCATCAAGAGTTAGGAAGATGCGACTTATGGTTTAGCAGTTATTTAGGTTTAAATAAGCGAATTTTGTGCCTTATTTGCTTTGGTGTTAGGTACCAGGTGGTACCATTTTGACGAGAATATCATTTGCTTTGTGCGACAACTACTGCATGATGGTTTTCCCCCGTAAGTGGCGCCTAGCCAAGGTATACCTCTAGTTAGGTTGAATACGCCAGAGCGGCCGCCGCGCGGGGTCAGTGCCCACTGGTCACGTGGGCGAGCGAGAGCCGTGCGCCGGACGATGTACATTGCGCATCGCAATTAATAATTTTTTTTAGGTAGCGAAATTATGAAGTCATTTCCGCGGGTATGTTTCTTGGGGAAAGTTGTTCAGTTTCATGGGTAGAGGGGTTTCAATTAATGCTATCCGTGGAACTTACATTCAATTATAACATACTCTGGATTAAAAGCAATACTGCAGATCATCTGAGCAGTGGTTTTTGCGTGAAAAACAAACAAATATCCATCCGATGAATAAAATAACAATAATATCGCCTGGTGTAAAGACAGAATCGCCAATGTGATAAAATTATAACGTCAAAACTAGGGATGTATAATAAAGTACTTGAAGTACAAAAGTTATCTAATAGGGCGAATATCCAATGCGAGCTTATTGGCACGCCGACCGGACGAGGTGGGCCAGGATGTGCAGGAAAGCGGACCCTGGACATAACGCTGATGATGACGATGATGAATTAATGTAATTTGTATGTATGCAATAGCTTTATAATCTAATAGATGTCATGTATAATGGAACTTTATCTCGAGTTAGGTAATCATAACATTGTCAAACACCAAAAATTATAGTAAAAATAATTTTATTTATAATAACCAAAACATTAATTTAATATGTGACATGAATCAATTTCATTATTAAATATGGAGTATTACAAGTAAATCGTACCTATAGGACATTACAACTTCAACAATCAAATAATAGATCAACAGAAATTCACCACAATAAGTACATATATTTAATTATTTTGTACATTAATTGGTTTTAAAGATGTAGCTTCGTATTAATTTCTAATTCATTATAAAATAAAAAATTATTTCTACCACTTAATCGTAACATAGTATTTAACAGTACTAAAATAGGGGAAATGCATTTTATTTTATCTATTGTAGTGAAATATTTAGATTTTTACATTAAAAAAGATATTTACAATATTTACATAATAAAAAAATATGGTAACAATAATATATGTGTAGGTACTTTTAACTTTTATTTACTTAATTTAATATCTACACACCCATCCGTTAAATTACACTTAATTAACGCGTAGATATAATTTCATAATTCGTTTTAATCGTTCAGTTCTTAACCTAGTTGTAACAGAGGTAACTCTAGACGATAAACTTACAGATTGTAGATAATTAGTTGAATTCACAACATTGAAAAGGTATAAGGTAGGAGTAGACCACCAGTATTGAAAGTTGTATTTAATTAAAATATTTTCCAACACTATGTTGCAATACTGAAGGTTATGCTAAAAAAGTGCTGGTCGTCTGATCAGCTCATAGCCCGCGGTGTCAGGCTAGGTCGCGGTCGGCGGCCGGGGCTGGCAGGCGCGACGGGCGGCGGCGGCGCCTCGGGTTGCAGTCGCAGTGCAGCGCGCAGAGCCCGATCGCAGCACATGCTGCCACACACAGCGGGAGTGCCAGCGTACGCGTCACCGTCGTCACCTGCTCCCCTCTCGACCACTGCGGCACGACCACACTCGGATCCGTACGTGACCAGTAGCAAGGATACCGCGCACCCTTGTACCCGTAACTCGCCGTGAAGTTATCACAGTTCACCGCGGGCGGATACCCGCACCCTTTGATGTTTACGTAGAGGACCGCCTGCACCCAGTCATCCCGCTTGTAGCGAACGTGGATCCAAATGCAGCTGTACACGACGCCAGTGCAGCCCTCCCGACAGGAGGCGCCCCACGTGCAGTTGTCGAGGCCGTGGCGGTCGTCGCGAAGATCCGTGACGCATTCGGTCGGTAGAGGGTCGAAATCTGCAGCGAGCGCGCTCAGGGCCGGATCAGCGTATAAGGGCACGAGGAATAGGAGTGCGCAGCCACCGATCCCTACTAGCCCGACGAGTACTAGAGTGATGTAACGCGTGAGGGCCGCGTGCGCGTCGTCTCGATCCTTGGAGCCGCGGTCTACAAGACGCTCGGAGCTGCCCCTGGCCATGTCTTGGCGGGCTTTCTCCGCCTGAGTCGCTCAATCCCGGCGGCCGTGTCTTGCCAGGGGCATGCGCGCATTGCGGACATGCGCGGAGAAGGTCCGGAGATCCAACTATGGAAATCAGTCGTTTTCGCTACGGTATCGAAAGGTTTTAGTTAGCTTTGTTATATTTTTTATTATGTGTTTTTGGGGTCTTGTTAGTTTAAAATACAAAGTTCATAAGGAAGTTTTTTTTCTATTTAGAAGTACTCAAGTATAGGTCTACTTTGTTACGAAATCTTACATTTGTAATGGCAATATTTTTAATTTTTGAAGTTCCCGTGAAGCTCGATCGGCAGGTACTTTTGACCTAGACACAATTCCGATTTCAATTAAATCTTAGGAGTTTGTTCGGGAATAGTGTGCGGTATGTAATATAAGTTTTCGACTTTGCTCCTCGATTAAAATCGGAATTATGTCCATACCCCTACCATGAGTTGCTACAGTAATCGGCTAACGTAACTACTCTCGTTACCGTAAAATCCGTTTCCGTAGTGGTAAACGTTAAATCGGTACTGTTGGGTATTTATAAAATCGTAATTTGTATACTACCCTCAAGTTCAATTAAAAACCAGTTGATTGACCTGCCGTCCGCCTATTATTTCCAAATACTTAACTGACGACGATTTATTCGGTTTCGACGAGTTATTCGCATAGTTTTGTTTTAAAAGTGAAAGACATTATGTTGTTCGGGAAAATCGAATATTTTAAATTGGCCTCTCGGAAGTGGTCTGTGTACACAGATTGAAACATGTAAATAGAGTGAAACAATATATAAGCTTAAAGGAAATAAAAAGCAACCTCCATGGCGCTACACTAATTACAGTGGTAGGCGAATCGATTTACGATTTAATAATTTTTTTTTAATGACCTTTATTGTTGTTTGTTGTTGTAGCGGCTATAGTGGCACACATTCTGTGAATGGTTCAAGTGTCTAGCTGTTGCGGTTCCGGGGATGCAGTCGCAGGGAGTACCGGTGTGTGGGTGGCGCCGTGGTGGCAGGCGGGATCCCTGGTGTCGTCGAAATTATTCTTGCAATCCCAACTTTAGAGTCTCATAACTTTTAGGTTTCTTGAGATATTTCAAAATATTTTTCACCGTTATGTTTCATTTGACTCAAATTTCTATATATACAATTAAAAAAAATTTTTGGAAACTGCCACATTGTATATTCGACGTTCGAAAGCGATTTTTTAAATCCTACACGAATAAAAAAAAATTACCATTTCATTTCATTCATTTCAATGTGTGATCTCTGTGCACCGAACAAACCCGAGAGCAAAACTTTCTACGAATTGGTTACCATAGTATCCAACCATTTAAAACCCAAGCGTTCAGAGATTGCCGAGCGGCACATGTTGCGACTCCGACCACAGAAGTCCGGGGAGGAACTCAGCGAATATTTGCAACATTTAAAGCATTTGGTCAGTACTTGCAATTTTGCAGATAAATTGGAGGAAAACCTGAGAGACCAATTCGTGTCGGGGCTGGTCAGTGAGGAGATGCGGAGTCGTCTCTTCGCCGAAACGGACTTGAAGTATAAGCGGGCGGTGGAGTTGACGCTGGCACTCGAGGCAGCTGAGCGGCACGAGGAGGTGAGCGGCTCGGGAGGCCCGCGCCTCCCGAGCCGCTCGCCGGGCGCAAGCGGCGGCGGCGGGCCGCGGGCCGCACGGCGCGGGCGGCGGCGACCTGCGCGCGGCGCGCCGCTGCTGGCGGTGCGGGAAGCCGCACGCTGCGAATAAGTGCAGATATAAGCAGTTCACTTGCGATGAGTTCGGTGTCAAGGGCCATTTGAAAGTGATGTGCAGGAAGTCGGACGAACGTAATTTCCAATCGAAGAGGAATCAACATTATTTGGATTCGGGTTCGGAACGATATGACGACAGCGACTTTATCAACATGTGTCTGGACGGAGAAGATGATAAACCGTATATAATTCCGATTATTATTGAGGGTATATCTTTGCCATTTGAAGTAGATACCGGTAGTAAAATTTCAGCAATTAATGAATATATATCGCAGAAAATGAAGGTTTTTCTATATTTTGTTGAGATTCAGCGCTTTTTGCTTTCGGCTTTCCTTGACATAAGAGTACAAGTACCTCAATGACTCACTCTCGACCGAAGCTACTGATTCTCGGAATCTGTTAGTTCATTCCGTTCATTGTGCCCAGCAAATTTCATAGATGGCATTGTACAAACCAGCAATCAAACACTTACACATCATCTGGATAGCTCGGCAATGTATTACCACCTATAAAATAGTGCTACTACGACCCGACGAAACCCCTGATATCCAAGACGCAGGTCTCTGACCTACTTTGGTTTCAGAAGTTTCAATGTATTTGACCTCAGTACCTACTATGTGTATTATCTGTACTATCTGTATACCTATTACATACATCGTATTTTTATCGCATGTAAATTTTCGAAATAAAAATTATTATTATTATAATTATTATTATAGCTGGCGCTAGAAGTACCAAAATAATTATCTCCCACATGGTCATACTGATAGGCAGCGCGTTCTCGCGCGTCTTCTTTACTGGCAACACCACTACACTACTAGGACTTCACTAATGTATCAATGCTGTACAATCCGTATCAAATGAGTCGAAGCACGTGTCATCCAATGTCCAATTCACCACATGAAGCGCGCAGCTTCCAATGTCCAAGTTAACCACATAAAGCGTGTAGCTTCTAATCTCCAAGTCATTGACACAAAGCGCGTAGCTTACAAAGTAAAAGTCAACCGCATAAAGCGCACAGCCTTCAATGTCAAAATCGATAACACGAAACGCATCGCTGCCAATGTCTAAGCCGCATAAAGCGAGTAGCTTTGAATGTCAAAATCGATAACACGAAGCGCATCGTTTCCAATGTCTAAGTATCATAAAGCGCGTAGCTTCAATGTCAAAATCGATAACACGAAGCGCATAGCTTCCAATGTCTAAGTCTCATAAAGCGCGTAGCTTTCAATGTCAAAGGCGATAACACGAAGCGCATAGCTTCTAATGTCAAAGTCGATAACAAGACGCGCGTAGCTTCCAATGTAAAAGTCAACCACATAAAGCGCAGAGCTTTCAATGTCGAAGTCAGTTACACGAAGCGCGTAGCTTTCAATGTAAAAGTCTACCACATAAAGCGCACAGCTTACAATGTCAAAGTCGGCGGCACGAAGCGCGTAGCTTCCAATGTAAAAGTCACATAAAACGCGCAGCTTTCAATATCAAAGTCGATGACACGAAGCGCGTAGCTTCCAATGTCCAAGGGTCCAAGGACACACTTTCCACGAAAACAAATTAACTAGACAATCAAGACAGATTTTAATCATTGCCCAAAACATAATTATTGAACATTTAAATCTCCCTTCTCAGTTTTTAAGACATTAGAAATATTTAACTCATTTTAAGACATTAGAAATATTAAACGACAAGTCTGCCAAACTGCAGGATAGGCGCGTAACTTTTCATGACATACGTATTGAACACGTCCATCGGATAAAAGCTCCATTCTATAACTCTCGTTCTCACAAACCTCGACGACTTTGCACGGATTTGAGCGCTTTTCATCTAATTTAGTATTAACTCTAGGGCGTTTCTCTATCAGAACTAAATCGCCAAAGTCAAACGGTCGCACTCTAGCCTTGCCCTTATCAAAACGGTCCTTGTGGACGTATGCTTGCTCGTCCATCCTGACCTTGGAATGTAGTCATATTTCAAAAAGATGAACTAAAGCATTTATCCGCGGTGGACTTTTATTGCATCCCATTAATATCTGCAAAGGACTTTCACCAGTACTTTAGACAGTATAATTGAGAGCTAAGTGAATCTCACCAAGGACGGACCTTCATGACCTAACGGTTATGATTTCCGCTATTGTGAAGCAATTTGTTAGAACAGACATGAACATCTCTACCTGCCCGTTCCCCCGACTGACACCGCTCGCTATTTCATGGAACTGGACATCTCACCTGTTCATTTATTTATTTATTTATTTATTTATTTATTCAACAAACTTTACAGTATTACAGTTTAAGAACTAATACACTGTAAAATTAATATTAGGCACATCTTAAGATAATACAAATTTATAGTAGGACAAAAATATAATTTCGAATTCCTCATGCGTTCATCGTCTCACAGAACTTCAAACACTCCCTACACACATCCTACACACATTCATGTATCATTTTCTAAAGCTTGACTTATTCTATTACTATCAGGATCGAGCCGCTGCTCCTCTAGTAGCAGCCGCCGCTCCGCAATCATCGCGGACACGCACTACATTTACTAGAGTTAGCCAGTTAGCGCGTCCAACAGGATTTCCATTTAGAAAGTCTGCGTGCGGAACCCCTCCCCGCCTCTAGCTTGATGACATTATCACGGACCCCAGTGCGCTCATCCAGCCTAACCCACCAAGCGGTCCATTACTAGCCCTCTGATACGGTATTTTCAAATACTCGTAAGAACCATCAGGCGTCACGAAGTTTTGCAGTTTTCTCTATCGATTAGGATTTCTCAGACAAACAAATTTGAATTAAAGCCAACACTATATCAAGCGTGGAGAACACGGACGACTATCCTAAAGTCTTCAGCTGCTCAGAAATCAACGTTATCGGGAAATTATCACATATTATGTCGGAGTTTAGTTCCGGTAACCCTTGCAGAGCCTATCTGCACCTTCCCTCTTTTAAACAAGCATCGCTAGACTTGAGAATTGAAATTTGACTGTAAATCAGAAATAATGTCACTCATAGCCTTACATTCTGCAGCGGCCAAATGGTAAGGATGACGCTATACAATTTTGTCCGGATTCTTGAATCTAATTTCCATTTCGCCTGTGGTGACTGTGAAAACTTCCCTTTACAAAGATATACTTAAAAATGTCATTAATGGACCTTAAACGCGCAACATCGGCGGAATCTTTCGAAATTAGTTTCGATTTTGTCTATGAACATCTGCTTGAACTTCTCGGGAAACTTGAACACCACCTATTGTTTATAACTAGGCTTAACCCGGGTGTAGTTAACACACCCCTTCCAATAATGATATCGTGGGGTAAAAACGTGAAGATTTCAACAACAAAGTACTCTACCTCTACGTGCACATTGGATATTTGAACAGTAAACGGAAGCGAATACCCGTAAGGCGCGTAAACGTAGTGTCGGGCACCGCTTATTTGGTTGGCTCCCCGTCTACTAATGAGAGAGCAATCTGAGTCGCTGTCCACAAGGGCTTGCAACTAAGTCCAGCAACATTTATTTCAATAAGAGCTTCAGATTGTTCCCACATATTTACTGACTTTGTGGCAGACTGGCTTTTAAATTTCTCATTCTCAGTTTTCGTAAAACAAAACTGCTCCGTGTGCCCAAGTCTACGGTAGTAAGTGCACTCGACGCTTTTGTCAACAGGCTTAGGCGCAGACCGCGAGGTCAGCCCATTAGTAGAAACCTCCGTTTTAGTCCTAATTCTACATTTACCTTTATTGACCTTATTGACGCAATTATATTATACAACGTCACTACAATCGCCATCGGTCGAATCTAGCTTGCGACGTTTTAGATCGATCGTGGATCGCAAAGGACGATAAAAGTCGGACGTTTCACACTAGTAAATTTTGGGTATGTACCGAGGTCTCTGTCAAATGTCACAAAGTCCGCAGGTGTATTTTTTAGCAAATCTGAACGTACCTGATTATCTGAAAAACCAGATATTACTACTTCAACCTTGTTCACCTCGCTCCAGGCCGTCTGTAGACGGTAAATCAGCACCAGCTTGGTAGTATAATACTCCATGTATGTAGCGGCTTGATCACTGGTATCACAATGGGATCTGACTGGGATCTCGGGACTGGGATCACCATGTCACGGAAAAGGTCGTGGAATCTCCTCGTGGAAGCAAACTGATGCGTAAGACGCTCCTTAGTTTCGGTCCTAGTCTTGCAGAGAGGATATGATTTGCCCATTTAGGTACAAGCACGACCTCGCAAATGCGTGAAAGCAGCGTTCCTGGTTATGTAACCTGTCCATGAGTTTTGCGTTCGATGATGATCTATCTCGTCACACCACTTAGCTGCAGAGAACTTACAATCGTCGGGATCGAAAGTAGATATGTCGCTTGGTTTAATTTTTTTAAATCAGCATGAGTGCGGCGTTTTTCGAGTGAAACCTTCCGCCATTTTGCGAAATAAGAGGCCCATTTGGCGGACAGAAAATCAGGCAAACAGTCATCAGCCGTTTGGTCAACATTATCGTGATGTCGAGGCGAGACGTGCTCGCCTTGGCCTGGAACCGGATCGCCATTCTCGCCATGTAAACCGCAAATCGAATTATCAAAATACGATTCCTCAGAGGTAGCAACAGGTTGACAACACTCCTAGGGGAAATGATGCGCCGATCCCACCGCTGCTGTCGCTGAAAATGAAGGTTTTTCTATATTTTGTTGAGATTCAGCGCTTTCCGCGTTCGGCTGTCCTTGACATAAGTGAACGAGTACCTCAATGACTCACTCTTGACCGAAACTACTGATTCTCGGAATCTGTTAGTTCATTCCGTTTATTGTGCCCAGCAAATTCTATAGATGGCATTTTACAAACCAGCAATCAAACACTTACACATTCTCTAGATAGCTGGCGCTAGTAGTACCAAAATAATTATCTTCCACCTATATTTTAAACATATGATATATGATGATAGTCCTCCTGGGATTCATCAGCGTGTATGCGCGCGCGGCCGGGGACGGGGCGCAGGCCCTATCGCTGTTCATCATCCCGGGTGACGGGCCGCCTCTGCTCGGGCGCGCGTGGTTATGTTGTTTACAGTTAAATCAAATCAGCATTAACATCAACAATATCACACAACTAGTGATCCTAAAACAAATATTGTATGTAAATTGGAAAAAGAATTTGCTGATGTTTTTTTATCCGGATTAGGTACATGTACACAAGAAATTTCATTGAAATTGTCAGACAGTGAACCAATATTTTATAAGGCACGTAATTTATCACTGGCATTAAAACGGCCTGTAGAGGAAGAGCTCCAGCGTTTAGTTCGCGAGGGCACTATTTTAAAAGTAAATAATGCAGACTACGAGTGTGCCCGTAATTAAGAAGTGCGGAAGTATTCGAATTTGCGGTGGCTACAAAGTCACCATTAACCCGAAATTGAAGCGTGAGCCTTACCCGTTGCAACGAATCCAAGATTTGTATGCTACCCTAAGCGGAAGTAAAGTTTTTTCTAAAATTGATCTAGCACATGCATACGAACATTATTAACTGTCGATTCACGACCATGTACTACGATCAGTACTCACGTAGGAACGTTGGAATACATCCGCACCCCTTACGGTTTAAGTTATGTTCCAGAAAAATTTCAACGGATAATGGAAGAAATTGTCAGAGGTATACCAAGAACTGCTGTGTTTTTAGATGACATTTGTGTTGGTGGGGAGACAGTCACAGAACACATTAAAAACTTGCGCAAAGTCTTTAAATGCTTACAAGGTGCAGGCCTACGTATTAAATTACTAAAATGTGAATTCTTACAGTCGAGTGTGTGTTATCTAGGACATGTAATTGATAAGAACAGCTTGCACCCTGAGAAAAAGAAGATTAAAGCCATAAGTGATGCCCCCCGTCCCACAGATGTTCATCAGTTGAAGGCTTTTTTAGGCCTAGTGAATTATTATGCTAAGTTCATTGAACGAATGAGCACAGTTTTACACCCACTGTACCAGTTGTTAAAAAAAAATATTACGTGTACTTGGGATTCGAAATGCGAGAATGATTTTTATTCGATAAAAACAATATTGAGCAGCGATAAAATACTGGCGCCTTACGATCCTAATTTGCCTATAGTGCTAAGCGTGGACAGCAGTGGTCTTGGCGCATAGGTACGCCGATGGTTCGGAAAAACCAGTCTGTTGTGTTTCGCGCACCCTCAACGCCGCGGAAATCTCTTACAGCCAACTGGATAAGGGGGCATTGACGATTTTTCACGGAGTCATTAAAAACCACCAATACCTATTTGGAAGGAATTTCATTATTAGGACCGACCATAAACCTATATCGTACATATTCGGTGAGGTCGGCATTCCGCAAACCGCACCTAGCCGGCTGCAGCGCTACGCGGCGCGGCTCGCGGCGTACGACTATTTCGTGGTGTGGGTGCGGTCGGCCGCGAACGCGCCCGCCGACTGCCTGTCACGGCTGCCGCTGCCGCGGGACGCCCGCGACGCCGCTCCGTCCCCGCGGCCGCCGCGGGTAGGTCGCGCGAGCAACAAGCGTGTTGTTACACATTTTATTTGGAGATCGATTTCCCTGTTAATCATAATGATATAGCCGAAGCTACCGCGGCCGATCCAGTATTACGAGATATACAGCTAAATAGTATTCGGTTGGCCGGATAGCACAGAAGTGGAACAAGAGAAAGCCTATTTTAAAAGGAAGGAAAATTTATACGTGGAAAACGGCTGCATTTTTTTCAATTATCGTATCGTTGTACTCCCTAAATATTACAAACACATATTGCGAGAATTACACGAGAGCCATTTGGGCATAGTGAAAATGAAAACCACTGGGCGCAATTACGTATATTGGTCAGGGTTAGATGCCGAAATCGAAGACTACGACTGCTAAATTCGTAATCGTAAAATTTAGGACAACGTACCCGCTTTTTCTTCATTGGAGATAAAACAATATTTTAACCGTAACGGGATAATTCATGATCTAACAAGCCCTTATAGGCCTAAAGGAAACGGGGCGGCCGAAAATGCGGTAAAAACTGTTAAAACTGCATTAAAAAGGCACACTACGAGGGCGTAGACATAGCGCGAGCGATCAGTACAATGTTATTCCAATATAGGAATTGTGAACACTCCACTATCGGTGTGGAACCGACCGTGGCCTCCGGCGGCTGCGCGGACGGCTCGACCTTCTGCAGCGCACGCCGAAGGAACGGGACGCGACCGAATCCCGTAAATCCCGCGAATACCGAGAATCCAGGGAATCCCGGGCTACCCGTGTAGTGGAACGCGTGCGGGATGCACAACAACAGGTGGCGCGCGCCGGCGGCACCGCGCGTACGATCGCCACGGGTGACACTATATGCGCGCGATTATACTAAAAATAAAGATAAGTGGGTTGGGGGAGAAATCCGTCCTCGTATGCAGTGGAAAGCTCGCAGGGCACAATTAGGAGACACATCAATCAAATATTAATAGCGCCTTAAAATAAAAGATTTACCAATTGTCGCATTTCGACTGAATCAAGTCAATGCGAGGATCCTGCTGCGTCGGGCTCGCCGCGCGATGCGGCGGCTGCGAGCGCCGCCGGTGGCGATGAGTCACCGTCGTCGGCCGCGCCTGATGCTATCAATGATTGTTAGAAATAAGGAAAATTAATAAGTAAATTATTAATTTCTGTACTGTCTGTACATGGAGCGGCTGCAGCTACAGGAAGATATCCTGCAGGAGTTGACGCTGCCGAAACTTTGTTGAAGGTCAGTGATATATCTTCATTGTTGCAGAGTATTATGCGCGGTAATTTGCAGGGAGTACGGTACGATAAAAATATAATACCGGAATTTGATCCAGCACAGAAAAATCAAAGAGTTGAGAACTGGATATGAAAAGTGAATGAATGCGCTCAAATTTACCATTGGACAGATGAACAGACAGGACTTTACGCATTACCTAACTTGGTTGGTCATGCAAAAAAGTGGTATGAGGGCTTAAATTCTCTTCTCTTAACCTGGTCTGAGTGGCAGGAACGTTTGATTCGAGCTTTCCCGTCTGAAACGAATTACGGTGCTTTATTAACGGAAATGTTAGATCGTAGAATGAAACCGAGAGAGTCTGTGGATGACTACTATTATGATAAAGTCACCTTTTTAAATGCTTGCGAAATCAAAGGCAAAAGGGCGGTAGATTGCCTCATTCACGGCATAGACGATAGGATGATTAGGTCGGGTGCGTCCTCGGCACGGTTTAATGATCCAGAAGACTTGCTTAAATTTCTGAAATACCTATGCAGAGATTCGATTTCTAAAAATCCGAAGTTTAGAGCAGCAGGCACTTCCAATAACGATATAATTTGTTTCAAATGCAATCAACATGGTCATCGTAGTACACAATGTCGCAGTACTGGGACTGAAACTATCTGCTTTAATTGCCGAGAAAAGGGTTACATTTCGAGTAAATGTCCTAAACCAATAATCAAATGTGATAATTGCCACCGTTTAGGTCATAAAACGGCAGACTGTTTAGTTTCCAATAAAAATTTTAATAATAAAACTGTTGATAAAAAGACATTATTTACACAATCTCCTAAACCTGACTCTAAGTATCAAAAGCAGGGTTTTATTAACGAAATTATTAAGGTAGACTGTTACGTCGATTTTGGAAGTGACTGTACGCTTATCAGACGTGATATTGTAGAACAAAACTCCTTGCCAACGCATACGGATGGGTTGCCAGCTATACGAGGGTTTGGTAATAATTCATATACCCCAATCGCCAGAACGCGAATTAACTTAACCTTAGGAGAGATTACTGCGGATATTGACGCATACGTAGTAGACCCTTCTTTATTGGTCCAATCCTTGCTCGTTGGACAGAATTTTACAGAACGTCCCGATGTAGTTGTCATTAAAACAAACGATAAGTTAGATATTTTGAAACGCGAGATATCTAAAGAATTTACAAATTTAACGCAAGAAGATGAAAATAGTAAGTTAGTATTGAAAATAGTTTCTGATACAATGGTACATAAAATTGATTATGTAGAATGAGTTAATAATGACAAAACGAATAGTGACTTTTTAATTAACAGCAGTTACAGAAGTGTAAATAGTGTAGATTATACAGTTTTGGGTGGGCTGTACAATATATGTGAGGGACATTGTAAAATAGCTGTTTGCAATTTGTCTGATAGACCCTTGAATTTAAACCAAGGAATGATTTTAGCTAGTGGTGAGATTTTGAAGATTTCCTCTCTTCCGAAGCACACATTAAATTGTCATAAGATTATTGATACAACTACTCTTACACCATTTACTAGAGAGGAAATAAATATCAACCCTAATCTTACACCAGAACAGACTAAAATTGTTATAAACCTAATAAATAGGTACCGTGGTTGTTTTGCACAAAATTTAGGCGAATTAGGATGCACAAATATTTCAGAAATGACCATAGAACTTGAGGATCCCTCTCCTGTTGTGTATAGGCCCTACCGCATGAGTTACACAGAAAGAAATACGGTGAGAGACATGGTGATAGAGTTGATTGAACATAATGTAGCTAAGGAATCCAATTCCCCGTATGCTAGTCCTATCATCTTAGTTAGAAAGAAAAATGGAGGACACCGGTTATGTGTAGATTTTAGAGCGCTTAATCGCAAAACAAAGAAAGATCACTATCCGATGCCAAGGATTGATGATCAGCTTGACTTATTAAATGGTAACAAATATTATACCAGTCTCGATCTTGCAAGTGGGTATTACCAAATACCTATTAACCCTGACAATAGACATCTAACCGTCTATTCGTCACACCTGATGGACTATACCAATTCAAAAAAATGCCTTTTGGTCTGGTAAATTCTCCGGCTGTATTTCAGAGAACTATCAATAAGGTGTTAGGTAACAGCCGGCATAAATCTACTCTCGCTTATATGGATGACATTTTAATACCTGGAAAAGATTTTCAAGGTCAGCTAACAAGACTAGAAGAAGCTTTTGAATTGCTTAAAAATGCAGGATTTACTCTTAATCTTCAAAAATGTAACTTCTTTCAAGAACAATTCGAATATTTAGGGCACGAAATAAGCGAAAGTGGAATTAGGCCTGGCAAAGCCAAAATTATTGCGGTTGAACAATTTCCAAGACCACGAAATGTACACGAGATAAGGCAATTCATTGGACTAGCCAGTTACTTCAGAAAGTTTATTAGGGACTTCGCTACCATAGCTCGTCCCCTCACAGATTTGACGAGAAAAACCACTTCATGGTCTTGGAACGAAGAGCAAGAATCATCCTTCAACTTGTTTAAACAGGCATTAGTTCAAAGGCCACTGTTAGGATTATATAATCCACAAAACGAAACTCTCCTTCACACGGACGCAAGCAAACACGGATTGGGAGGTATATTACTTCAAAAGGACAATGTTTCAAATTCTAATAAGCCAATTGCTTACTTTAGCCGAAAGACGACATACGATAAACAAAATTATCATGCTTATGAACTTGAAACATTGGCTGTGATAGCCTCTTTACAACGTTTCCGGGTGTATCTGTTTGGTGTAAAGTTTATGCTCATAACAGACTGTAACGCTTTAAGAGCAACTTTCAGTAAGCGAGATCTTTTACCCCGCATTGCTCGCTGGTGGATAGCGATGCAAGAATACGATTTTGAAATTCAATATAGGCCAGGATCTAGTATGTCTTACGTAGATGCTCTCAGTAGAAATCCACAACCTTGTGAGTCGGATGATTTGCACGAAGTTATACCTTCTATATTGAGAATTACACAAGAAGACTGGTTACTAAGTCAACAGTTGTCTGATTCTGAGATACAACGCATTATAAAAATTTTGGAAGACAAAGAATATTCAGATATAAAACAAAGTTACATTGTTAAAAACGGTAAATTATTTCGCAAAGTAGGGGGAGGAATTAAAGTGGGTAGTTCCGAAAGGGGCCCAATTTCAAATTTGCAAACTCAATCACGATGAAATAGGTCATTTCAGTACAGAAAAGACTTTAAATAAAATAAGTAAAGATTTTTGGTTTCCGAAAATGAAACGGTTCGTCAAAAAATATGTAACGTCTTGTATTCAATGCGCATATAGCAAAGAGCCTACAGGGCCAAAGGAAGGGTTGCTGAATCCAATTCACAAAGTTGATAGGCCTTTCGATACCGTTCATGTAGATCACCTAGGACCTTTTGTCAAAAGCGTAAGGGGATAGTCTTACCTTCTTGTCTTAGTAGACTCGTTTACAAAATTTTGTTTGCTAAAACCACTCAGAAATCTTAAGTCTACGTTAACTGTAAGAGCTCTTGAGGACATATTTACAACTTTTGGATATCCAAATCGTCTCGTATCGGATAGAGGGAGCTCTTTTACTTCAAAGGACTTTAAGAAGTTCTGCGATGAGTGTAAGGTCCACCATATCTTGAACGCTGTTGCCTCTCCACGTGCAAACGGTCAGGTGGAGAGGTATAATAGAACTATTCTGGATGCATTAACATCATATGCAGATAAGATTGGTGAGAAATATTGGGATTCGGTTCTAGGAAAACTTCAATGGGGACTCAACAATACACTTAATAAGGGAATAGGGCGAGCACCATCTGAAGCCCTATTTAGTATCACCATGACGAATGAACATGAAAACATATTTTCGGAAATATTAAAGGAGACTCGTAATATAGGTGACATAGCAAACATTAGAGAGAAAATAAAAACTCATATTGAAAAAGACCAACAATTGCAAAAATCTCATTACGATAAACACAAAATTAAAGCTAAAATCTACAAAGAGGGTGATTTATTAAAGAGTAAAAAGCTCCTTCCTAAATTTACAGGCCCCTACAAAATAACTAAAGTCTTAGAAAACGACAGGTACCAAGTCTCAAATATACCGGGGACCAATGGGTTGTTGTTTAAGGTTAATGGTCATGTAATAAGAATTATGTGCTATTAAATAATACAATTTTGAAAATTTGTTAATAATCTTTAGCTACTATTCCTGAGAAAATTAATAAACGTAAGTTACTTGCAAAGTAGAGTATAAGTATAATGTAGTACCCATGTCTGATTACTATAATATAGATTAAATTAGATGATTGTGAAGTTTATATTTACTACAGTATAAAAAAAAAAAGTGGATTTCAAGTATAATATAGTATGTTGGATTATTTAAATTACTTTGCTTGATAACTTGGTATATGAAAAGAGAGGTAATAACAAAAGAGTGGAATAAATTGATTACGATTATATTATGGTATCTATGTTGATTACTAATGTTATAAATTGACCTATGAAAAGAGGTGTGATTAAAAAGAGTGGAATTGAAAGAATGGTATATTAAAGGAGAGGATATACATGTGTAACACAAAGAAAAATATACATGTATTGTACTTTTTTTTATCATAGTATTCCTGTTTTGAATGTAAGTTTGAGGACAAACTTATTGTCAGGATGTTAGAAATGTTAGAAATAAGGAAAATTAATAAGTAAATTATTAATAACGATACGTAATTTAAGTTACTAAGAATAAATAATAAGTTTTGGAATGGCAGGAAATGGAAATGCCGTGCTATTTTTAAAAAGGTTAATTTTAGTTTTAGTAAAAATGCAGTTGCCGAGAAATGAAAATGCATGCCATTTCCGTTTCGGAAATTCATATTATTTTTATTTAAATTAAATTAAATTAACGAGAAACGGAAATGTATGCCATTTCCGTTATCAACCGGAAACTACATTTTATTTTATTTTAAAAATGGAGGGGATTCTCTATAAAAGAGGAGATAAACATTCGGTCGGGCATTCGAGTATAAACCACCACCAAGGCAACTTGTGTATTTACTATTGTGTGAAACTAAATTATTGTGAAGAATTGGTGAAAATAAATATTGTATCATTTCATTACCTATGTGAGTTCATATTTAAACCCGACTTTTATATCAGAAGCGGGATCTGGACTTACGCTCACAGTAATGGGCTCCAAAAAAGGCGAAAAGCAAGCGAGGAGACCGCGTTTACGTCACAGGAGCGATAGCGAACGACGTTGCTCGCGGTCAGATGACTCAGACACGCCGTCGCCGTGTCACAAACGGGCAAGGATCGCAGGCATGCGAACACCGAGTATCGCGCGGGAAACGCGCTCGAGAAGGCGCAGCAACACGCGGGCTGCACTAAGATTTACACTTTTTGTTACATCTAAATTATTACATGGAACATCCAAAACACTTAAATATAAATCCAATAACAGGCAAACTTACGTTCACAATAGAATCGATCGCGCTTTATTAAAAAATAAATCTAAATCTACCACCACTCAACTTAACAACTAAACAATGATATTGTTAGTGTAAACGGCAAGAGGACGTACTTAGTACACTATACAAATATTTTTTATATTGTAGTAAAGAACAATGTACAATGTCAACACAATTTTCGGAGCTACACAATTTGTTATGTTCCCTGCACAGTCTATAAATTATTCCATTGCTACCAACATTCGTTCTGATTTTTTTAAGTACGAAAGGTCTAAAATTAAGTACTCTAGCATTGCGTCTAGGCACCGAGAAAGATACCATGCTTAATAAGTATGGACAGTCGATTAAACCTCTCAAAATTTTAAAAAGAAATATTTGGTCTGACATCCATCGCCGATCCCGGAGTGTGAACATATTATAGTGGGACAATCGCTCTTTGTACGAGGTAAGCTTTGACAATTTTCCCTGGTGGACCGTTAAGAAGAACATGAAACGTTTCTGTACTCTCTCAATTCTGGACATATGGTTTTCATATTGTGGATTCCAGACACAAGAACAATACTCCAAGATGCTACGCACCAGCGCGTTATAGACATATCTAAGTGCAGAAATACTTTTAAAACCCTTGCAGTTCCTCCAAACAAATCCCAACATTCGAAACGATCTAGTTATAATTGCATCGATATGAGGATTGAACGATAATTTAGAATCAATTATAATACCAAGATCCCTTATTTGACTAACCTCTTCCAGGACATGACCATTGATTGAATATAAAGTTCTAAGCGGGGACTTCTTTTTATTGAATTTAATATGCTTACATTTATCAATGTTGAGAGGTAGCCCGTTCTCAAGTGACCAATCGGAAATAGCATCTAGGTCCCTCTGCAGAAGAAAAGAGTCCACTGGTGAACGAATAACCCTAAATATTTTAAAGTCATTCGCAAAAAAATAGAACTTAGAATGACAGATTTTAGTGGCTATATCATTAACAAAAATCAGGAAAAGAACTGGTCCCAAATGGGAGCCTTGAGGAACGCCTGAACATGCCCCAAATGTTCCAGACTCATGACCACAAACTACAACTTTTTGTAATCTTCCCGATAAGTACGATGCCAGCCATTTAATTAACGTTCCACTGCATCCAAAATTATAAAGCTTATGAAGCAACCGTGAATGACTAACGCTATCGAAGGCTTTGCTGATGTCTGTATGGATGGCATCGACTTGATCACCAGCGTCGACAGCGTCAGCCAGGTCAGCGCTATAACAAGCCAGGTTGGATTGTGTGGACATATTTGGCCGAAAACCATGTTGCTCTGGTATAATTAAATTTTTTAGATGATGCACGAGAACAGGACAAAACAGTGACTCAAAGATCTTAGAAACAATTGACAAAAGCGAAATTGGTCTGTAATTTTTAATGTCATTCGCATTACCCCCTTTAGATATTGGAATAATATTGGCAATTTTCCATTCGGATGGGAAAACACCTGACCTGAGGGAGAACCCATAAATAATAGAGAGTGGATAGGAAATGGTATCAGCACAATTTGTAAAAAAAACAGCCGGGATGCCATCCGGACCAGCACCCTGTTTATCATTGATGTTTTCTATAGCTTTTATTTACTATTACTATTGCTTCTGGGCTAGTATCAAACGACCACAGGCAATTGGACGTCAAAGCCTTGTTTGGAAGATTCTCATCAGCTGTAGAAGAGTCATCGACATAGACAGAAGAAAAGTTTTCCGCAAAAGCATTACAAATCAACTCTTTAGATGTTAAGTGAATATCATTTAGGTACATTTGCGCAGGCAATGCAGCCTTATTGTTCCGCTTATTACGAATAAATGACCAAAACGCCTTTACATTACCCTTCTCCAGTGAAGACTCAATCGATGAGATATACTTTGTGTAACATACCTTTATCTGTGTATGACATCTATGTCTGGCCTCTTTAAACTCAAACTCATCCATTTTATTGCCGAGTTTTTTAAAACGACGGCGATATTTTTCCTTTTCCTTTATAAGTTTGATTAAATTTGTATCATACCAAACAGGATATTTACGAGAGCAAGGAGAAACGGGAACATGTCGTAATATTATAGAATTAATGAGTTCATAGAACTTATTAACCATCCCATCAACAGTTGGACACGACTCCAGAACATCCCAATCCAGCTCAGCAATTTCTCCATTGATTTTATCATAGTTTGCTTTGTAAAAATTTAAAGTGTTTGCCCTTGATTTAGATAAATACTTGTCTTTCAACAAATCAAGCGACACAACCAGCGGCGGATGAAATTCGTCAACTTTAGACAATGGCATATCAGCGCGCTCAGATCGTATATTCGGGATGTTACTAAATGCAAGGTCAAGAATACGATCATCCCTATTAACCACGTAATTATACTGCCGCAATCCGTGAAGAGCCGTGAAATCGGATATTCTTTGAGATATGCCAACTCCAGAACCATCCAAGAGCGGTTGACTGGTGTCGGGTAGACAGTTTGTGTTATTGCTGTTATTAGACATCCAGTTTATACTGGGTAAATTGAAATCGCCAAAGAGAATAATATAATTCATTGTACATAATTTGTCACTGAGACTAGTTAGATAACTGTCCAAACGGCCCAGAGACACCGGTGGAGGAAGGTAAACCACGCCAATGCCAATACATTTGTCTTTTAAAGAGACAGACAACCAAAGCTCCTTATTACATTTACTTTCCACGTCAAGAATGCGTGTAGAACTTAATTTGGAAGAAACTGCAACTAGGACCCCTCCACCATCCTGCTTAGAACTACCAGTACTGTTACGATCTCGTCTGTATATTCGATAGTTATTATTCAAAATTTTTGAGTCCAATACACTGTTATTAAGCCAAGTTTCTGTAAAAACAATTATATCATAATGACAGTTTAGGCTTGCCAAATGTAGATCAAATAATTTACCTCTAATGCTTCGAACATTCTGATAATAAATACTAAGAAAAGCCATTACAACATATTAATAGTACAAGATTATATGCAAAATACAAGACTATACCTAAGACAATTATAATGACCTAAACGTCCTTAAGATCATCTTTGTTCAGAGATGAGAGTGTTTCTTCACTTTTCACCCAGATGGCCGGCATGTTATCATCCTTTCTCAAGTATATGCGGCCATTCCGTAACCAAACGTATTTAAATTTGTTATTTTTCTTGAACAGTCGGGCCTCAGCGTGAAGTTTCCGATTGCTCGGAGACAGATGTTCTCCCAGATAAATGTCCTGTTTCTCATCACCCAAGCCCAGTAAAGTTGAATTGAGCTTGGCCTTAGGGTTGTCTTTATTATACTTTAGGCATGCTGCAAGTAGTTCGTCCCGCTTCCTGGGAGAACGCAAATTGATAATGACTGTTCTAGGTCTTGCTGAATCGCGTCCAGATTTACCCACTCTAGAGCACGCAAGAATGTCCAAGTCTTCCATGGGACAGGCCACCACGCTACAGAGTTGAAGAACGGTAGGAATCAGGTTCTCTTTAGAATGTTCCGGCACGCATTGAAGCTCAACGTTGCACTCCCTAGCCTGCTGTTCAAATTGGCATACTTTGACATTGAGTTCGGAAAATTGTCCTGTAACTTCCTGTTGTGTGCCCGAAGTTCAGCCGCCTCAGATCGAAGAGAGGACACTTCTTTATTTAAAGTGTCAAATTCAGCGCTCATAAACTCCTCAGACTTTTGCAATTCAGGCAAGATGTCAAGATCCTCACGAATCGACTGAAGTTCGGATTTCAAGTGCTTAACAAGCGACTTCTCTATAACGGATTCTATCTTCTCCGCGATGGACAATTCAAGTAGGCTCAGTCGTTTTTCTAGTGATAAACCAGGATCCACCAAGTCGCCCTCTTTCACTGGAGTATTTTCACTCCTTTTTGCTGGTGCTTTACAAACCGGACATTTCCAGACAGCTTTGGCCTTCTGCGTTATTTTGGAGAAGTTCTCCTTTGTATAAGAAACACAGCTATAATGGTAGCTTCCATTGCATGACGAGCAGTTTAGTTGATCCGTGGCGCTCAAGGCATGGCATTCTTTGCTTCTTCATACGACTCGTCCGAGTCGGGTCGCTGTCGGATCGCCGTCCGTCTGTCACTGGTTGGGCACGACGTGACTGGTGCTCCAGCCGGGTGGTGAGCGAACACAGTCGTTGTCGCTGTTGTAGGCGTAGCGGAGGGGGCAGGCGCCGCGACGGCGCGCGTCTCGGTAGTAGTCGTCGCGACGGCGCGCGCCGCGGCGGCGTACGTCACGGCGGCGGCAGGCCTCGCGGTAGCGGTGGGCCTCTCGGCGGCGAGCGACGCGGCGGAGGACGTCCCGGCGGCGGGCCTCTCGGCGGAGGACGTCGCGGCGGCGGGCCTCTCGGCGGAGAATAACGCGGCGGAGTGCGTCCCGGCGATGGCGGGCCTCGCGGCGGCGGCGGGCCCCTCGGGGGCGGGTAGCACGGCAAAGGGCACCCCGACGGCGAGCGCCGCGGCGACGGCAGGCCTCACAGCGGTGGCGTGCCTCTCGGCGGCGGGTAACGCGGCGGAGGGCGCCCCGGCGGCGGGCGGCGCGGCGGCAACGGGCCTCGCGTCAGCGGGTGACGCGGTTAGAGGCACCGCGGCGGCAGGAGTCGCTCCAGCGGCCGCACGGGCGGCGCGAGCGGGCTTACCGGCGGCTGCGGCTCTGCGGGCGGCTCGGGTGTATTTCCCGGTTTTCAGCGTTGCCTGCCCAGCTACGTTAGCACGCACTTTTGGTGCGGTACTAGCATTTGCACTCGTAGAGGGCAGGGCAACGCTAGGCGAGCACCGATCTTGTGCGGGAAGCGTATGGAACGCCGGAGAGGGGGTGTGGGGGGCCGACTCGGAGTGAGTGGGCGCCGCTAGGATAGCGGTCGCCTCTTTGATGGCCTCTCGCTTCTGGGCATGACTGTCGGGGGGTGCAATTGTGGTTACGGTCGCGGCGGTTGTTGGCTTGTGCGCATTTATGGTCAACAACTCGAGCGACGTAGACACAGGGGTCGATGCGGGGGGGGTCGGCTCGCGGAGCGCGGGGGCGCTCGGAGCGGGCATTTTGAGGCGGGCGAGGTGCGCGGCGGTGACTTCCTGTCCCGCGCGAATAGCCTCGACGGCCTCGGGAAGTAATTCCCCGACTGTTCCAACGTCAGCTCGGGGTGCAGTAGCGTCTGCAGTCTTTGCAGACGCCGACGTTGTGGCTGCGGGATGCGGCTGGAACGGATTCGGGACTGGCTCGGGACCGGGGACTCGATCAGCTCCGGCGAATCCGACGAGGATGGAGATGATGGGTCCGACATTTGAAGAGGTGCGCGCGCGCTCTCACTGTTTCCGGGCTCCCCTCGGCGCGTGCGAGGACGCACGCGAGCGGGTATGCCGGGTGAGCAGTGAGAGTAGGTAGCTACTGTCGGTCGGCACTGGCGACTTGCACGGGCAAGTTAGCAGTGTACGAAGGTATGCGGCGCGTATTCTGCGTGCGTCTCGGACGGCGATCAGCAGCGGAATGAATATCAAAGAAAATTACCAGTTACCAGTCAGTTCGTCTGCGGACACTACACAATAAAGCCGTGCGCTTGCCTTTCTCGTAATTTCCAGTGGTTCTCAAACTTTTCGTTCCTAAGATGAATACGTGTGCTCAGTGTGATTCACAATTCACCGATGGTGTTGTGTGCAGTTTATGTAATCGGCACCTGGATTTCCAGTGCTCTGGAATATCCGAAGTCGGATACAGGAAGTTGGGCGGAAGGAAAAATACATGGCGCTGTCCAAAGTGTAAAAATAATCTGCCGCATTCACCTATTGGAAGTTCTCCTTTGGAATCTCAAGTGCTGAGTATACAGGAAGAACTAAAAAGAATAGTTGAGAAGCTGGCACCACTGGCGACATTGGTCGAAGATGTGAAGACTATTAAGGCTGAGATAGGTAATCTCCAAACTTCAATGACTAAGGCTCACGACACCTTGAGCACTCTCTCTAACAAGGTGGTGAGCTTAGAATCAAGGGTTGAAGACGTTGAAAAAATTACCAGTGCAATACCAGATTTACAGTCGGAGATAGCCCTTATTAAACAGGAGTTAAATGAACGAGATCAGTGGGCTAGATCGAATAATATTGAAATAATGGGAATACCTATGAAAAAGGATGAAAATTTGTATGATATTGTTACAAAAATTGGGGATATAATTGAATACCCAATCAAGAAAAATGATATAAATTACATCGCAAGAATACCTACGCGCCGTCCAGATGCCATCAAGCCAATCGTCGTGTCACTCAACAATCGCTATCTGAAGGAGGAGTTTATAGCCGCCGCCCGTAAGAAAAAATCGCTGAAACTTCAGTTGCTGGGTTTTGCTGAGGGTGATTCGGCTTTTGTAAATGACCACCTTACAGCGTATTATAAAAGCCTACTATCTAAAGCCAAGATCCTGGCAAAGGAAAACAATTTCCAATTTATCTGGGTTAGGCACAGTAAAGTATGGGCTAGGAAAAATGATAAATCCAAAGTGTTTTTATAAAGTCGGAAAAAGATCTCGAAAAAATACAATAGGTACTAAAAGTATCAATATCTACTCAATACATGTTATATTTATTTTTATATTAATGGAATCAAAGTATTGTGTGTTAATTGACATCACAGGACTACTGTTTCTTTCATTTGTATCAAAAAGTTTGAGAATACCATGCCATGGACGAGTCTTTTGTTCGGTTATCATTCGCGATTGTTCGAAGACTCATTTCGAGTCGGACGCACTGTTAACGCCTTTCCCTACGCGCAACAGACGGCATGACTGCTACTCTGTAATCAGTTGCGCACGGTTCACTTTTGCTTGCAGATTCATACTTATAAATAAACGAATGCCCCGACTCAAACTCAACAAACTAGTAAGTTATCTTCGCTTACCCTCTTCTACATTTACTTTTACTACACTGACAATATTTTTGTATAACATAACTTTGATATTTATTTGTCATACACGCGGTTCTATACTTTCAATTAACTTAGATTGTTATTATAATGGTGTCACTTAGTGTTTATTACCAAAATACTCGGGGACTACGTACTAAAACGAATACTTTCAAAAGGAATTTGTTGCTTAATACCTACGATGTTGTGTGTTTAACGGAGACGTGGTTGCTTAGCAGTGTACATGATATGGAACTATTCGATGATAGGTACCTAGTTTTTCGACGCGACCGTAATTATTCTGCTACGGGACAGTCACTCGGCGGAGGAGTTCTGATAGCCATACGGAAGGAAATTGCAGCCGTGGTCCGACCGGAATGGTTTTCAACCGCTGAGGATTTGTGGGTAACCATAACACTTAAAAAACGCGATATAGGCGTTATGAAAATACATTTTTGTACATTATATCTCTGTGGAGAACAAAGAGGTAACTCATTTAATGGTCAATTGGATAATTTTTCGGACAAATTATTCGAAATAATGTCGTCACGCCCTAGCCAAAAGTTTGTTGTTGTAGGTGATTTTAATTTTACTTACATTAACTGGCACTCCCGAAATGGAATCTTGTCTCCCTTGGGTGTCAATGGTACTAGTCAGGTAAATTTCTTTGATACTTTAAATCAATGCAATTTGCGTCAGTATAATGACATCTGCAATATAGCAAACAACAGAATCCTCGACTACGTTTTAGCTAATGATGAAGTTTTAGTTGAAAGTTGTTCTGACCCACTGGTAGCAGAAGACCCTCACCACAAGTCACTATTAATTGTATTAAAATTCTGTTCATTGGACTCATTGAAAGTAAAAAATAGAACTAAGTATAGTTATAATTTGGGTGATTATTTAAGTATTAATGCTTCGTTAAAAGATATTCCTTGGGACGTTGCCCTTGGAAAGGGAAATCTTGACGAAGCGGTGACATATTTCTATGACACTTTGTACGAGTTACGTATTAAATTCATTCCTAGTAAAGTTGTATCTAATCAACAATTTCCAGTGTGGTATAACGCAGCGTTAAAAAAGGTTGTAAAAGAAAAAATTAAATATTTTAACAAATTTAAAATTTATGGCAATCAATGTGACTATCAAAGTTTTTCATATTTGCGTGCTAGGGCTAAAAAGCTTGAAAAAGAATGTTACGAGGCGTACATAGCAAAGACAGAGGATGCCTTGTTGAAAACACCTAAGACATTCTGGTCATACGTCAAGTCTAATGTTAGGGGTTCATCTTCTTTCCCATCTGTAATGATTTATAAGGATATGTCAGCTGATACTGGAGAGGATATATGTAACTTATTTTCCAGATACTTTGCCTCAGTATATCAATCACCTTCAAATGTAACTCGCACTACAAAGTACAATCAAAATTCAGTGAATACCATAGGTGATATAGTAGTAAGTCCTTCGGTATTGGTTGACATGCTGATGTATCGAAGGGAGCTGGCCCAGATGATATACCCCCCAGGTATATAGTAGAATGTGCAGATTCCCTTGGGCTACCTCTCTCCATTCTGTTCGAATGGTCTCTCTCGGAGGGCTGCGTTCCCGGGATATGGAAATCTGCTTTTGTTTCGCCTATTTTCAAAAATGGCAATAAAAATAACGTTATGAACTATAGACCAATCTCTAAACTCTGCATATTTGCAAAAATCTTAGAAAGAGTAGTCCATAAACAAGTTTATGCAGCCCTATCTTCCTCTATAATTCATGAACAACATGGGTTTGTCAAGAGAAGGTCCACAGTTTCTAATTTGTTGTTATTCAATAATTCAATTACTTCTGCTATGGATTCCGGCATGCAGATTGACGCAATCTTTACAGATTTCAGCAAGGCATTCGATCGAATAGACCATCAAATCCTCTTGGAAAAACTGTATCTTGCTGGTATCCATGGAAATCTCTTCAGATGGTTTACGTCGTACGTAAGGAATAGGTCTCAAGCTATCGTTGTCAATGGCTATTCCTCATCTTCATGGACTGAGATCCCTTCAGGAGTTCCCCAAGGTTCCTTGATTGGACCCCTTTTATTTATCTTATTCATCAATGATGTAAATTTATGTTTTTAACATTCCCAGTTTTTATTGTATGCAGATGATATGAAAATTTTTAAAACTCTTCAAACCTTGAATGACTGTGAGCTCTTGCAACAGGACCTTATAAGATTTAACCAGTATTGTATTTTAAATAAACTAGACTTAAACATATTAAAATGTAGCTCTATAACTTTCACGCGTAAAATTAACAAGATAAAATACAATTATACATTGCAGAGTCAGTGCTTAGAGAACAAATGCTTAATTAAAGATCTGGGGGTTTATCAAGACTCTAAAGTTTTATATGAGGAACACATCAATAGTATAGTTAACAAAGCAAATAAGGCTTTAGGCTTTATCATACGATCAAGTGCTAACTTCAAGAAAGTGAAATCTATAAAGGTGTTATATTGTTCGTTTGTACGTAGTTCCCTCGAGTACGCATCTCAGGTGTGGAGCCCGATGTATGACAAATATATTAATAGACTTGAATCTATACAAAGAAGATTTATGAGATATCTAGATTTTAAGTGTAAGCAATTCAATTGTAGCTATGAGAGTAGGTGTAAACGGCATCACATTCTTCCCCTCGTGGTTAGACGGAATATTGCAGACATTATTTACGTAATGAATATTGCACAAAGCAGAATAGACTGCCCTCAACTTTTAAGCCATTTGTTTTTTACATTACCGAATAGAGCAATACTACGTCGACAACTAAACGTTTTATCTTTTCCGTCTTTTTCCACAAACTATCGAAAAAATTCATATTTTTGTCGTGCAATCTCGGAATTCAACGAGTCTGCAAGCAAACTAAATATTGACATATTTAATTCTAATCCCAACTGGGTGAAGAGGCATCTAGCAATAAATTGGTTTGATTCTGTTGTCTAGTGCATTGGTGTGGTGTTCTGTTTATAATGTGTTAATGGTTAAGTACCTATTAGAATGTTAATCTTCTAAAGTATGTTAGGTTATTGCTTCACAAGGCAAGTCGCATCCCATCTTAGTTGTTAAATGTGAAAACATATTATTGGCGTATTAGTTATTAACTTGGTTATTGGTTTATTGTCATACATGCTGTTTGTTTTCCAAATAAAATAAAATAAAATAAAATAAATAAAATAAAATAAAAATAAAATAAATTACTGTCATTGCTCGTCCTCAATGGAATGTGATCCTGCTGTGACCCATAAGGATAATCCTGCTGCCAATCAAAATGCAGTTGTAGAAGGTGTCGGCCCTGTAGGTGGTCCTCCTGCTGGAGACAATACCCCTAAACAACCCGATCCTTCTCCTCCTACAAAGAGGCAAAACCAGACATCCGACACTGGCTCGATTATCATACATGTTTATTTATTTATTTATTCGTATGGCATTACAAGTCGTACAACAAAAGATTATCGAAACATCACAAAGTAATTTTTACATGTGCAAAAGATGCAAATAACACCGGACGACAACGTAACTTTGCACTCCGTTTCATTCTTAAAGAAAAACTCCATTCGTAACATTGAAAATGGTAACTTAAAAAGGATAGGCAGAAATCGACTATCTTTATCTTTCACCAGGATGCAAATCAATTCATAAGTAATGAAATTTGGGTCTTCAAAGTTACAAGGCCTTTATCCCAACATTTAGTATTACCCGTATGGGTGTTATTAGAGGAGTCCCTATGGACTGGTCGTCTGAGGAGGTATTAGAAAATACTACTGTACCTACCTATGGGAAGTGGCAAAATAATAAAAACCAAGTTTCACTGACACTGAACTGTTGTTTCAACCTTTGATGGCCAATTTCTGCCCAAGAGAGTCTTTATCTGTTATAACTCTTTCCAAGTGGATTTGTATACAGGATGTTTGGAAGCTAGGTGCAAAGCCTTGAGGGGGTGTTAGTATAGACCATCTAGAACATTTTGAGACTATTTGTCCTAGCCAAAGTCTGTTTGTTTTTTTTTTAGGAAATTTTAACGTGTTTAATACCAAAATCCCAAAATTTTCCAATAACGCAACGTTTAAGTGAAAAGGTTTTTTATTTTAATGTAGCTTATTAGCCTGATTTGTGTTTTATGATATTAAATCATTTTATAGCGCTATTGTTGATAAAAAAAAAAATTTTGGAATATTTAAACTTGACAGAAAAAATAATTCAAGATTTTATTTTATTTTTTATTTCATTAAAAAAAAAAAAAAATTGCTACAAGTGTTCAAACAATTTAAAAACTAGCTTAGTTATTGTTCTTTCTTTTTAGGTATCGTTTACCTAGATATCTTTAAAATGTTTGAAGTTAAGGTGCATGAACCAGTTATGGGTAAGAAATTAAAAATTTCAAGAAAATCGAAACAAACTTTTGCTATTAGAAGAACGTTTCCCGAACCGCAGGTAAAGTAATATTTTTACTACTACCTAGCATTAGTTCAATTGCCATTTTGATTTGTAACAGACGTCGCCAATAAATAATTTCATTTCATTTCAGGGTACCTAATGTCCGTGTTTTCTACAACACGTATAGAAGGCTTTCTGAATCTGGCATCCATCACGCAGAATCCGGAGTAAATCCGGGAAGACATATCCCCGACGATGAAGAGGCAATAATTGCAGCCTATGAAGCGGATCCTACAACCAGCGTCAGAGTTGTAGCGAGACTCTTGAACCTTTCGATATGGAAAGTTTGGAGTACCATGCACCGGGAAAATAAGTATCCGTTTCACGGTACAGGCGTGCAAGGCTTGGTGGAAACCGATCCTGAGAGAAGGATGCGGTTCTGCCGATTTATGCTCAACAGCGATATTGATGACGGATGGTTCCTAAAATCCATCCTGTGGACTGATGAGTCCAAATTTTCAAGAGAAGGCATCACTAATTTTCATAATTTACATGAATGGGCTGACAAGGACCGCAATCCACATTGGAAAAAACAGGTACAAGTAAATTCTTATTAGTGTAACCAGACGTTCAACACATATTTAATTGACCACATTACTAAGAATGCATTTTTGTTTTAGGCGTCTTTCCAAGAATTTTTTTTTAATAAATGTGTGGGTTGGAGTAATAGGAAGAATATTGATTGGGCCACACATTTTACCCGATAATTTAAACGGGGAGAATTATTTGCATTATTTGCAAAACGATTTGCCAGAACACCCATACTAAATGAGGACAGGCCAATCATTTTTCAACAAAATGGATGTCCGGCACATTGGACGTTAAATGTCAGGGATAATCTGCATAACTGTTTTCCAGGTAGCTGGATAGGCAGAGATGGGCCCATCCCTTGGCCCGCACGATCGCCTTACCTGACCTCGTTAGATTTTTTTGTGTGGGGACGAGCAAAGGCGCTCGTATACACGACCGAAATAACCACGAAGGAAGAATTACTTAAAGAATTAAAAGTGCGTTCACAACTATAAAACAGGAAATGAAGCTGAAAATCACGACGACAGAAGTGAGATATCGTTGTCGTAAATGTATAAGATTTGGCGGAAGGCAATTTAAGCATCAAAATTAAACATTTTCATCATAAACTGTTTTTTTTATCTCCTTAATAATCGATATTACGGCCTTTAACTGGTTCATGCACCCTAACTTCAAAAATGTTAAAGATATCTAGGTAAATGATACCTTAAAAGAAAGAACAATAACCCAGCTAGTTTTTTAAATTGTTTGAACACCTGTGGCTATTTTATTTATTTTTTAAATGTCATTAAAAATAAAATAAAATCTTGAATTATTTTTTCTGTCAAGTTTGAGTATGCCAAATTTTTTTTTTTTAGCAAGAACTGCTTTAAAATGATTTAATAATATAAAACACAAATCAGGCTAATAAGGTAAACCTTGCGTTATTAGCACTTAATTGGAAAATTTTGGGATTTTGGTATTAAACACGTTAAAATTCCCTAAAAAAAACAAACAGACTTTGGCTAGGACAAACAGTCTCAAAATGTTCTAGATGGTCTATACTAACACCCCTTAAGGCTTTGCATCCAGCTTCCAAACACCCTGTATATTCCCCACAATTTAATGTTATAAATGTTGCCGTTATGGACATGTCCGTAAGAGTTGTAGGTCAGGTCTAAGGTGCTTTAATTGTGGCCGTGAGGATCACACAGGAAATAGTTGTACAGTGGAAGAGCCTTTCTGTTGCTTATGTGACCAACTTCACTTCGCTACAAATAAAGATTGCCGAGAATTTCATTGGCAAAAGACAATTAAAGACTCCAAGGCTAATAACTGCATTTCATATTCAGAAGCATTAAACTTCTTTCCTCCAGCTAAACAGTTTAAACTGTATTCTCAAGTCTTGGCCCCATCTCCATCCCCAACCGTAAATAACAGGAAATTGGACTACACAAACTCATCACAAGTAAATTCTATAGGGACATAAAAAATACACAAAAACTAAACTTAATGAATTTATTCAATTTTTTACAAGTTTTTCTTTTTATTAATAATTACATACATTCAAATACATTTAACTGTTCCAACAGTTATCATAATCCCATGCTAAACTCGTGGGATATAAGAAATTAATTAATTAATTTATGTAACAAATATAATTTTTATTTTTGAATCGCAATAGTTCAGGAAGAGAGATAGGTACCGGTATAATTAATGTCATAAAACATACCCCGGGTTTGTCCCTCCTATATCTTTGAAGCTTAGGAGTATTACAAGGTGTAACAGGTACAGTAACAGCTTTAAAAATAGGTAGGTACTTGCAATATAAATATTCGAAACTCTTTTCTCGAATTCATAAATTATCGAGTTAAATTAATTAAATTTTATTTCATATTTCCAAGTCAACGGATTTTTACACGAACATGCAAGTCCCACTTTATTATTTTTAGAAAAACATAATTGTTAGAACACATTTAGAAAGTCATTAGTGTTAAATGTAATACGTAACTTAAAATTTATCAAATACTATACATATAAAATTTACTATCATAAATACAAGTCATCTTGCATTACCTATAACTATAATAATGTCCATTTCTAAATAAAAAATTGGCATTACATTTCATTGTAATAATAAATTATGTCAATGTTACATATAAGTATCCTCATGAATGTCAAAATAAATAATCGATTAGTTATAAAAATCATAAAGCTTGTAAAATGTTTGCTCAATTAGCCACCATTTAAGTATTCTTTTGAATACACTGTCACTGGTAGCCTCGGTTATACGCTTAGGAATTCGGTTATAGACTTCCGAGCCCATTACGTAAGTTACTTTATTTGACTTTGCCAGTCTGCGTGGAATAAGCGCACGGTCCGTCTTGTTGCGAGTATTGCGTGAATGGACATCCTCCTTCCTCGAACAGAGGGTGAGATTATTCCTTAAACACAATGTCGTTTGAAAGATAACCAATAAATTTTAAGAGATCTAAAATACGGTGTTGCAGAGGTAAATTTATGTTTATTAAATAAATGAATTGAATTTAATTGAATAGGTATCCTGTGGCACACGAGCTATTGCGCGTACAGCTCGTTTTTGCATTCTAAACGCTCTCTCCTAGTCCGCCGCGCTGCCTCACAGCTCAGTTCCGTATTGCAACATTGAGTGCATTAAGGCGAAGCAGCATGTGCGGACCATCTCAGGAGACACGACGCGCGACAATTTTCATAGCACGAAGCTCGCACCACTCAGCCACACAGCCCTTCTATATGTTGCTCCCACGTCAAGCACCTATTGAAATGGAACCCCAAGAAGTTCGTGGGTTCTACTTACTCAACACATGTCCCACAAGCGTGTAAACTCAGTGGTTTCACCCTTTCTCCTGACAGGCCTATTCTTTTTATTGTCATTGTTGCAGGACGAGAGGAGAACCCCCAATGCAGAGCTAGAATGCGCGCGGCGAGAGGGAATAAAAAGTAGCTGAACTAGCGCAAATAATAGGTTCACCAAAAAACGTAAAATTTGCTGACATAAGCTTTAAATGAAAATTATCTAATTATGTTCAAAAGCATAATTATGTACAATATTTATGTAAACCGAGACAGTGACAGTGACCGTACATAGTTTTAAAAAAATTGTAAGGGCATTCGTTGTATCGATACTGCCCATATTCATGTTCTTCATTATAATGTCACGACTACGTATGAAAATTATTTATGTATTTCACAGGCAACGGAAACACGCGTACTTTCGATGGCGCTCTCCGTCATAAATATTCTGGGTGACGTTGTGAAAAACAATGATCACCACAGAAAAAATATCAAAAATCAACTGAGGAAAGGTAAGAAAATGTACTTTTCTACTCGTATCCATAGAATATCCAGATCTAATAATCTTGTATGGACGGATGGAAATATTTGTATGAAACTTTGCAGTGGATCTGTCACCGTTGCTTTTCTTTTTGGTGAATTTAACGTGGTTGACTAGCTGTAACTGCCAAGAGGATGTACGGCACCCCTGTATATTTACTTCTAAAACCCACACATTAATGAGGATATGGAAGTACTGTCGCTCTACAGTCTATCGCTCAACATACTATTACTCCTTCTTTTTTTGAGGAAAACGTGTCACTGTTATTATTCCTAGTAAAACAAAAATAATTACTACTCCCATTCCCAGTATTCCGGTGACCAAATGGCTGGCCAATACCTGGGTCAATGGATTAGCGTCACGGTACAGCGAGCCAATACGATCAGCCATTTAGGTACATTTCCTTCTACGAGGGACTTGCCCGCAAGTTTTTTATTTATAAATATATTTATTCAGTTATATATGTAATTATTATTTTTTATATAGAAGATATATTTCTTTTTACATAATTATACCTATATTAGAAAGTATTTGTTACAGCTCAACACCTCGAGCAATATTTGGAAATGGATCCCAGGCTGCTTGACCCGGACCTGATAAGGATGCTCTTACGATTTGTTAACATAAGCTTTAAAATATTTTTTTTTATATGTTGAAAAGCATAATTATGAATGCTTTTGTAAACCAATACCTTTGTATTGCACCGTAAGATTGTGATCGATTCTATCGTAATTTGTCACTGGGCCAAGTTGACGGAGCCCTGCGGAGCTTTGGCACAACACGAGCCTAAACGAATTTAATAAAAATATTGCGTTAAATTCTACATGGTTTGGTATATCGCAATTACAATTTTTCAAATTATTAAATATAATCTTACGTACCTGCACGTACGTACCTTTCATTTTGGTGAATTTAACGTGGTTGATTGTGGTGCGTGCGTTATTGAAAATTGAAAACATTACAAAAATCTTGCGAAATAACTGAGTGTTCATGGGCCAGAACATCTTGGTAACCTAGTCTAGTGAGTATAACCCGAGCAACGCTAGCTCGCCCAGGCACTGCGGCAACACGCAGCGTTGAGATTGAGACCGCGATTCTTAAAAGGATGCTTGACCGCGCAAGCTCACATCAGCGCAACTCGCCTGCTAAAAAAGCAAACTCTGTAACCTTCCGTAATGTGTAATGTAATGGGTTATAATAAGGTTGGTTTGTTAGCTTTTTATTGTCATCGCTACAGGACGAGAGGAGGGCCCGCAATGCGGATCTCGAATATGCGCCGCGGGAGGACTTAAAAACTAGCAGAGCCGAGCTGGCGCAAGTAAGTTGGTTTTAGTATCAAAATAGGTGTTATTATGTTTCTTCGAAACACACAGACACATTGAATGGTCAGATGAAAACCATAAAAGTTCACTCAATTCACAGACTTGAATTATTGTTGGAATATTTTCAAATTGTAAACATCTGCGAAGTTTTATGGCCTATTGTAAACAGGCAGATGATCCCACCGTTGCAAATGGAATTTAAATAGGTAAATGTTTTGGGGTAGTGGGAATATTTTGAACAATAAGTTGAAGATAATAACTATTGTTCTTTTCTCGAGCTGATGCCTTGCCATGAATTTCTTTACCTGTTGGAGGTTTCAAGCGTTAAATTCTTCTCGACAAACAAACTAGCAAACAACCACATTACCAAAACACCAACTTTACATAGAGAAAACATGAATTTAAGCAAAATACCAAATGCATATAGTGCCAAATAATATTTTTAGTATAGAAATATTAAGATCGATTAGGTATCGGGTAGGTGCAGCACTAAGTAGGGGGCTGTGCGGGTCTGCGGGGCGTCCCCCCTCCACACTAAATTGAGTGCCTATCGTAAGAAACTCTCATGTTAACGAGTTAATAGGGTACTTAAAATAATAATACCTTGACCTTAATAATCAGTCAAATAAGCGTGTTCGTGATTGTAAAGATGCACGTCCTTCGTCCGAATTATGCCTCGACGCTGGACCGGTGGCCCACAAGACCACGTGGCGGAAATGGTATCGTTAGTTTATCGTATTCTTGAAGGCATCTGGTGTTCAGAAGGAGACCGCGGAAGTTCAAACAAGTTTATTAGTGAACTTAATTGGAGCGGATGGTTACGATATGTATTCCACATTTAAGTTCGAAAAACATGACAATAAAGATGATTTCGAAACTATTGTAAAAAAAATTAATGAACATTTCGGTACAAAACAGAACACAACAATTTTAAATTTTAAAGATTTAACTTTTACGAGACAACTAGAGCAAGGTGAACCTATCGACGAGTACGTGACCGGAATGCCTACTAGATTTTATAAAAAAGCTTGGTTGGGTTTCAAATAATATATATCTACTCAATTGGGTTCACATCAAATAGGACTTAAACCGCAAAAATAAATAACGAATATTTTTTATAGTTACTCTGTAGTACCCGGGCCCGTTCCCGCGGGAACCACATTGAATAGCGGAATAAATTATTCTATTCCTAAGCTATTCTGGGCTATAACTTATATTATTGCCAAATAAAGGGTCTTTCAAATAGAGCGGGTCGATGTTAATAGTCTGTGGCGGCCATTTGGTTATGGCGGCATCTGTCAAATCTATTTTTTCTTATTCAGTCACTGATGCCAAATAACCATGGCAAGTTACACGGTTGAGCAGCATGTGCAAATGATAAAACTTTATTATCAAAACTAGCGACCCGCCCCGGCTTCGCACGGGTGCAATGCTGATACTAAATACACTACAGAAAAACTGTGAACGTTGTATATAAAAACATAGCGGCCTGCTCCGGCTTCGCACGGGTATAAAATATATAGCCTATTTATAGGCACGCTCTTGCCGCACCGGGCGGCCGGCCGGTACCGCCGCAAACGCTACGTCCTGCAATTTTTAAATCTGTAATATCTTCGAAAATATTCACTTAAATCATACGGTGTAATATAATCATATAGATCTATATTAAATGAACAATGTATTCAAGGTATTTAATTGGTTAAGGACTAATGCTGTATTGGTTAAAATCGCTTCGAAAATTAGCCATTATTTGTCGTAAAAAGTAAATGACAAAAAAAAGTTATTGTGGGTTATCCATAAGAGAAAGACATATACCATCACGGACTTTTCTGTAGACCTTTTCAATGTGTACAATACTTAGTACATTATTTTGATAAAACTCGTAGGGTTCAGCCTGCGTTTGCAATGTAAGCGGAAAAAATGAAATTATTTACGACATCACATTAGAAACCTCAAAAATAACAGTACTTCTCCACTATTTAATTAATGTTATTATACATATAAACTTTCCTCTTGAATCACTCTATCTATTAAAAAAAACCGCATCAAAATCCGTTGCGTAGTTTCAAAGATTTAAGCATACAAAGGGACATAGGGACAGAGAAAGCGACTTTGTTTTATACTATGTAGTGATAATATCTTCGAAAATATTCACTTAAATCATACGGTGTAATATAATCATATAGATCTATATTAAATGAACAATGTATTCAAGGTATTTAATTGGTTAAGGACTAATGCTGTATTGGTTAAAATCGCTTCGAAAATTAGCCATTATTTGTCGTAAAAAGTAAATGACAAAAAAAAGTTATTGTGGGTTATCCATAAGAGAAAGACATATACCATCACGGACTTTTCTGTAGACCTTTTCAATGTGTACAATACTTAGTACATTATTTTGATAAAACTCGTAGGGTTCAGCCTGCGTTTGCAATGTAAGCGGAAAAAATGAAATTATTTACGACATCACATTAGAAACCTCAAAAATAACAGTACTTCTCCACTATTTAATTAATGTTATTATACATATAAACTTTCCTCTTGAATCACTCTATCTATTAAAAAAAACCGCATCAAAATCCGTTGCGTAGTTTCAAAGATTTAAGCATACAAAGGGACATAGGGACAGAGAAAGCGACTTTGTTTTATACTATGTAGTGATGAGTGTTCGTTAGTGCAAACGTTGCGCGCATTGCGCTCATTTTACGGCAGACGCGGTGGCCCTTCAAAGTCTACTCTCCAACGATTGGTGACCAAATTTGAGACGACCGGTTCGGTGAACAACCAACCAACACCTTTACGTCAAAGGAACGCCAGATCGGCCGAGAACATCGCCGCTGTTCGTGAGAGTGTTCAGGAGACTCCGAGGCAGTCGATTTCTCGCCGTGCACAAGAACTCAGCCTTTCGCAGACTTCAACTTGGAGAATTTTGCGTTGGGACTTGGGCCTGCATCCGTACAAGATCCAACTGACCCAAGAGCTCAAAGTTAATGACCATAGACAACGCCGTGTGTTCGCTGAATGGGCATCAGAACGCTTGGAAGAGGACCACGATTTTAGCCGAAAAATAATCTTTACCGACGAGGCACATTTTTGGATGAATGGTTTTGTTAATAAGCAAAATTGCCGTATATGAGATGACCACAACCCACATGAGGTTCACCAGGTAGCTATGCATCCACAAAAAGTTACTGTTTGGTGCGGATTTTGGTCTGGCGGCGTCATTGGTCCGTACTTCTTCGAAAACGACGTTGGCGAGGCCATCACCGTCAACGGCGAGCGCTACAGATCAATGATAAACAATTTCTTTTGGCTTGAATTGAACAATATGGACGTGAACGATATGTGGTTCCAGCAAGATGGCGCTACTTGCCACACAGCGAACGACACAATAGAGATTCTGCATGAACGGTTTGAGGGTAGGGTTATCTCTCGCAGAGGTGACGTGAATTGGCCCCCCAGATCGTATGATTTGACTCCGCTGGACTTTTTCTTGTGGGGTTTTCTGAAGTCGCAGGTCTATGCCAATAAGCCACAATCGACCGTTGCCCTGAAAACCAACATAACGCAGGCCATCGCTCAGATTCAGCCGGATCTATGCAGCAGAGTCATTAAAAATTGGACCTCTCGGATTCGTGCCACCATACGAAGCCGTGGCGGACATTTGAACGATGTCATATTCCATCCGTAATGGCATAAATGGGCCTTTAAATAACAAATAAATTTCGTTAATATCTTGCACACATCTTGTTTTATTCAATTTTAACATCGACCCGTCCTTGTTGAAAGACCCGTTATCATCAAGTAGTTTTTGCGTCAAGAAGTAAAAACTTTCAAACATCCATCCTTACAAACTTTCGGTTTTATAATATTACAATCTGGCCCGCCGCGACTAAATCATCCCTAACAATAGCATACCTGTCCCATTTAAATGACATATCTAGAATTTCATCCCCTAACGGAGCGATACATCAAAAATATATGATGGAGATATAAAAAGCAAAGTGTTGTTTTACTGTCATCAACTTTTATTAAATTTCCATTTCTTTACTTAGCTACGATAGTCTCACAATAATAAGTAGAGGCAAATGAGATTTACAGATGGTTCTCGTGTACTGCGTAGGACTAACAAAAGAGTACAAAGAAAAGGGATGGGGATGAAGGTGGGGATGAAGCTTGGACGGGATATAAATAGAGCCTGCGCCTGCGCCTGTGTGTCGCAGTAGTTCGCGTTGTGTTTCGCACCTTTGAGACTTTCACATTTCACTCTTTCAAAAATATGGCAGCCAGTGGTAGAGGCAGTGGCCGTTCCGGCGGAGAGGAAGTAAGCATTATCTTTATTTATGTAATAATTTATGTCAATGCGCGTCGTGAATTTATTCACGGCGCGCAGAGTTCCGATCCCCGCGGTTTGCGTAACTAGGTTAAACAGTGGCAGTGTAGCTAGTCCAAAGAAGTTATTTGTACCCTTTTTCCCAAAACTGTCGGTAATTAATTACTTGCCAATCCATATTTGTTTTGTTCTTATTTTGGGAATAGGCTATACCTACTGTAACTCGGATAGAAGCCACATCTTTTCGAAAATGCTCAATAACTCGCATATTATGTAAAAAATGAAATTACTTTTAAGGGATTTATAATGTTCGATCCATTGTTAACTCTTTCCGTTCCGTTCCGTTGAGGTACAAGACCAGCCAGAAATGCTTCTGCAAGGGTGTATGTGAGTCATATCAGCAAGAGCCAGGTACGGTGTCGCAATCATCGGTGGTTCCATCGTCTGTGCTTGTATTTTGAGCAACCAAGTCCAGCGGGTGTCACGGTTCTCACCCAAAGAGATGGTTTGCTCCGGATATCGCATCAGACGTGGGAGTTGTTGATTTTAGGCGACACCAGACCTTGTCCTCCACTGCTTTGCGCTACCTCCAGCCCTAGATACCAGTGCGTACGTAGATGCGAAGGGGAGTGCAGGGCTCTCGCAGCCAGGATGGGAGCGAAAGTATTTGAAGCCGACAAGAATACCAGAATCTAGTCAGTATGAAGGAGGATAAATATCTACTATACTTGTTGTGTAATATAATAAAGAAGGATGGTAAAGACTGCCGTGGTTGTTCGTTTGATCTGTTCTTGTTTTGTCTTAACTTTGGTGTTGGGTATTCTTGATGTCTTGTCACAGGTGGCCTTTCCCACGATGTCCTGTTGTGAGCAATCTACCATAAACTCTGCGCAAGTGGTACCTTCTTTCCACCGACGTATTGTAATAATTAATTTGCATAACTTTAACGATGTCATCTGCTTGATACTTGTAAGTACTCATGGTCGATCTTGTTCGCTTTCTGCAATGTCCGTCGTTGTGCTGTGTGGGCTCTCTACCTCCGACTCGGAATCTGTCTCCGATGCTTGGTATATTTTTCCGGCTTCCGTTTTCATTTCATTTATCTATTACCTACCATCACCTGCCAGTCTTCTTTCGACTTCGTTGTATAATTATCTATGTCGTGCTTCAACGAGACTTCCCATGTAAAGTTGGTCGACCGAAACTTTACGATTCGTTTCTGAGTGTTGTAGGGCTGCCTGTAGTATAGTATAGGGTCTCGTGCCTCATTATGTGGCCGTAGTATGTCAGCCTCCGTACTTTTATTGTTTTAGTTATAGTTTTTCCATCTAGAATCAGTCATATTTTTTTATTGGGGTTTCCTCTGGTTAGATTTAACATACCTCCCAAGATGTATCTTTCGTATTGTTGTAGTTTTGGTCGGTTAGCCTTTGTTTGGGACGCCACGTTCAAATCGTACGTCATCGTAGGGCATTTGACCATTTTGTAGATTAGTCTTGTAATTTTCCATCCCAGGCTGTTGGTTTTTAAAAATGCGTTTACCATTTTGGAGTTTCAGTTTCGTCTGTCATGGGATGCTATGAGATACGCCTCTAAATATTTAGTTCCTTCACGGGTTGGATTGACACTCCCCCTAGACAGACACTGCTGGGACTGTTGGTAGGCGAGTTGGATGGATCTCTGATTATTAGTTTTGTCTTGAAACCATTTATAAAATGTCCTACCGATTCAAGTAATACTTTCAATCTTGTTATTGTCTGGTCCAATTTTACTATATCCGTTCCAATTAGAATCAGTTCGTCGGCAAATGAAAGGATGAGCGGCATCGTTATTTTCTAAGCCTGATCCAAAGTAGGTAAACTCGTCGTCTTCCTCCTCAAGTGTTCGCACCACTTCGTTCATGACTAGGGTGATAGTGGGCATCCCTGCTTAACTCCTTTTACTTTGTTTATGATATCCGATATTATTTTTGGTTTTTTGAGATATTTGTTTGCTCTGCATTGTTTGCTTAGGTTTTAAAAAATACGCCTGCGGTCTTCCATGTCTTGCTGTTTCGTAGCGTTGCGATACGCGGTTCGCGCTTTTTGGTCCATTGTTAAATCTTTCTTACATAATTTATTTGACTAGAGCTTGTAGTCTGTGAGCCACAACAACTTTTCTGGACCTCTAAGGGTTTAAGGATAGGTTTTACATCCCAGATAGTCGCGACATACCGGGTAGTCGCAACACGTCATGTCAAATCAGGGGTTTGACAACTGCGATTGTGTTGCGACTAACCATAAAACTTTAGAGGTCCAGAAAAGTTGTTGTGGCTCACAGACTACAAGCTACAGTCAAATTAATTATTTATGAATTAGTTAACAAAGGACCGAACCCGTCGCCCTGCCTGTAACCCGCACCGCATGTCGGTGAATGCTACATGTGCGTGTGCTAACATAACATTACGCTCAACCAAGGTTACAAGTAAACTACTGACGTACCGAGTCCGTGATAAGAGTTATTTACATGTTAAAAACTAACCGATGCTCTTACGGTGAGGAAAAATATCGTAATGAAAACTACACATTCAGGCGACTGAATGTGTAACAGGGTTCTCTGGCAGCACGGAGGTCAATTGGCAGTCGCTCCACTGTAATTACCTGTTCTGCCAAATCCTGGATCATACTCAAAGTGAACCCCGGGCCATCGTGCGCGAGAGCACAACCGGAACATTTAAGCCAAGATTATTATTTTTGAGCATTCATACGCTACGGCAACCGCTTACAATCCCTTGCTACTTTAGTTATCCACCATATTTAATAAAAAAAATTGTTACTTTTTTCAGAGACGGTTGTACATTGAGAGGCGACCTACAGGTCGCCCGCCGGGGAGAAATAGGGGCCCTCTAACAGAAGTAAGTACACAATAATTATATCTGCATGAGTGTGTGAGTGTATATATTATACAAAAGTAACGAATATTCGCATTCGTATTCGCGAATATATTGTAAATACGCGGAACATATTAATATAATTACAATGCTGTTTCATCTTGTGGTACGCACTAGTATGATCTTGAGAAGTGTTTGAATAAGCGTTGTTTGTAAAGCTGTAAGCTCGTCTTGAGTAGAATTCGCTTGATGAAAATATGTTGCCATCATTTTGTATTTTAGTTTATCGACCATATCAGCCGTTCATTCGAGGGACTCCATAATTTAAAGTTGCTAATAAATGAATATTTAGATATGTCTCGCATGCTAATGGCTTATCACGTTACACCACTACTACGAAGCATTCTCAGGAAACAGTTGATCGACACCGAAAACTGCGCGAGAATATGTAAATGCGGCTGACAATTCGATGAAATACTATGGCAAAACCCTCTGCTAATATGGATCAGGCTCAATTCCAGAAGTAAGATCTTATGGGCTATCTCAGTAAAGCGTTTCTGTAAATCCCTCTACTAATATTGAACATACTCAATGAGGATCAATCATATTGTAGAATTTTATGGGATTGTTAATAAAATCTTTGTGTGTGTGTGTGTGTGTGCGTGCGTGCGTGCGTGTGTGATTGTGTGTTGTGTAGTGTGAAACTCAGTGACAGAATTATTGAAATAAATTTGAAATGCCTAAATTATTAGGTTTGAATAAAATGTCAAACACAATAAAATATGTGTATATATCCTCTCTAGTTTAAGAGATATCGTGAAAATACGGTTTCATGAATTAATGGGAAAGTCACTAATCAAAAATAGTGACTAATTCTCAATCCAGCAGTAAAATCTTATGGGCTTAAAAAACATTACGAAAATCTTATGCGATGACTAACTGCTCATGGGCCAGTACATCTTGGTTTTTTTTATACTTCGCTGCGACAAGCGAGCAGACAGCCCACCTGATAGTAAGTGGTAACTGTCGTCCATAACATCTACGATTCTTGCTTTAGGTTGCAAGTAACAAAAATGCAAAACCGTAGGTGCGTTGTCACTGTGAGGACTAAGATGAAATGCCTTATGCCTGCAATTTTGCTGGCTACCTTATCCTTCAAACCGGAACACCACAATGTAAGCATTGTTGCTTGACGGCAGAAATAGATAAGGCGGTTGTTCTCACCCAGGCGGACTCCTCAGGCTTGACGGAGTCCTGCCACCTGATACAATTGGTAAATCAGTCTAGTGAGTATAACCCGAGCAACGCTAGCTCGCCCAGGCCCTGCGGCAACACGCGGCGTTGAGATTGAGACCACGATTCGTACAAGGATGCTTGTAATCTAAGATCCGATCATAGAATATCTTCCCTCATCTGTTATTAAAAAAAAGTGCATTGTAAATAATTAAAAGGAAAAAATATATGGGTTGACTACTCTCACACTAGTCGTTCTATTGGGTTGCCATGGGGACAATCTACCCTTATCAGTTATTTAATCGAGTTATATGTCAATTGAAGGGTGAAATTGTTCTACTATCTAACGATATATGGTTGCCTAGGCTTTAGTCCGAACGGAGATATTGGTGAACATTCATAAATTAATTTTAATACATTATTACTATAGCCGGATATCCTACTATTGGCCGCGCAAGCTTTTCTCAGTGCAACTTGCCTGCTAAAAAATCAAACTCTGTTTACTAAATACCTTCCGTAATGTGTAATGTAATGGGTTGTAATAAGTTGGTTTGTTAGCTTTTTATTGCCATCGTTACAGGAGGAGAAGAGAACCCGCAACGCCGAGCTCGAGTACCTTCGGCGAACCACGCTAAAAAATTCGAGAGCCGAGCTTGCGGAAGCGCTCGGCCTTCCGCAAAACGTAAGATATGCTAACATAACTTTAAAAGAAAATTATCCAGCCCAATTTAATAATTATCAAATTCCAGAGTCAATTAGCATAAGTACAATGGTTAAAGTGAACCGAGAGTCCACAGTTTTAATAATTTTGTAAATGCATTCGTTGTGCCGATAATTCCCATATTCTTGTACTTTATTGCAATGTCACGGCTAAGTTACGTATGACACTTATTTATGTATTTTACAGGCATAAGAACCACGGGTGCTTATCTAGGCGCTCTCCGTGGTCAAAGCCCTGGGCGATGTGTCCATAGAAAATAATAGAATAAAATAAAAATAAAAAAAGGAACTGAGAGAAGTCCTACTAATCCATAAACACGTGAAATTTTGTATGGATGGATAGAATTGTATCAAATTTTGCAGTGTATCTGTCACCGGCACTTTTCTGTTTGGTGAGTTTAACGTGGTTGACTCGCTATAACTGCCAAGAGGATGTAACCCCGATATGTTTACTTCTAGAACCCACACAAGAGGATATGAAAGTACTATAGCTCTAAAGTCTATCGCTCAACAGACTATTACTCCTTCTTTTTTAGGGAAAAATATGGCAGCGTATAACAAAATAAATCATCTTGACGTTAATGACCCGATTGTATTTTCGCGCACTATAGCCATGGGTCAGCTTTTACCATGATCCTGAATTTGGCAGATTAGGTAATTACCTATAGTGAAGTAACTGTCATCTGACCTCCATGACTCTGTCAACAGGGGAACCTAACACAAATAGGTCATTCAGTCGCCTGAATGTGCAGGTTTCATCATGACGTTTTCCCTCACCGTGAGAGTATCGGTTAGTGTTAAACTAATGTGCATAATTGAGAAAAGATTGGTATATGGCGGCACTAGCACTAACATTAGAACGAGAGGAGGGCCCGCAATCTGGAGTATGCGCGGCGGGAGGACTTAAAAACTAGCAGAGCCGAGCTGGCGCAAGTAAAAGGCCTCCCGAAAAACGTAAGTTTTACTAACATTAGCTTTAAAATAAACTCATCTAGCCCAATTTAATAATAATAATATTTCAGAGTCAATAAGCATTTACGTAAACCGAGACTGTGACGATGACGGTCCACAGTTTTAATAATTTTGTAAGTATGCACTTACAACATTATAATATAATAATTTAATTATATTATAATTGTAACGAATGCTCGTTGTACCGATATTTCCCATATTCTTGTACTTCATTGCAATGTGACGACTACAGTTACGTATGTGAATTATTTATGTAATTTACTGGCGTCGGTAACACGGGTACTCAGCTCGGCGCTCTCCGAGATCAAAACCCTAGGCCATATTTCAAGAGTTAACTATAATAATAAAATAAAAAAATATATTAAAAATTTACTGAAAGATGGTAAGAAAATGTATTTTTCTACTCGTATTCATAGCCTATCCAGTTATATTGATGGATGAAAGTGTTTGCATAAAATTTAGCAGTGGTTGACTAGCTGTAACTGCTAAGAGGGCTTACCAAAGGCACCCCGGTATTTTTACTTCTAGAACCAACACAAGAGGATACGTAAGTACTATCACTCTACAGTCTATCGTTCAACAGTCTATTACCTACTATTTCTTTATTTCAGGAAAAACGTGTCAGTTTTATTATTCCCAGTAAAACAAAAATAATCATCTCGGCGTTAATGTCCTGATTGTGTTCTCGCGCACTGAAGCCCAGGGTCCGCCTCGACCATGATCGAGGATTTGGCAGATTAGGCAAGCACCTACAGTGGAGCGACTGCCATCTGACCACCTTGACTCTGTTGACTCTGAACAGTGGAACCCGACCCGAATATGTCACGGTTACTCATTCAGTCGCCTGAATATTTAACCATGAACGGCCACCGACGGTCTTAATTATATAACTATTCCCAGTATCCCAGTGACCAGAAAGCCAGTCGGCCAATACCGTGGTCCACGGATCAGATTCACGATACAGCGAGGCAATACGGTCCGCCTTTAAGGTACAATTCCTTCTACGATGAACTTGCAGTAAATATTGTCATATTAATAGTAGTTATAGGCCCTGGTCTAAATCTACGTTATACAACTGGGTGCCCAGCGCTGACGAATGTGTGAATCGCAGTCCAGGGTCCTCAGCGCTGCCCAGGTTGGTTGACCAAGGTCAACTGAGTTGACCTTGGTCAATCTTAGCCCGGTCTCATGGGGGTTAGAAATTGTTACACGGACGCGGAGCAGGGCAAATTTTTAGTCCTTATCTGATCGTTTTGTGTAGTTCATTTATTAATAGTGTGATGTTTTAATTCCCAGGAGGAGAATCCATTGTAGTTGTAAGTTTAAATTAGGATAAGTTTTTTTTTAATAATTTTCAGTTTTTTTTGTGAATACTTTTATTATTGTTTCTAAATAATAGGTAGTACTATTTTATTACTTATATTTTATTTTATTAAGAGTGTAATATTTTCAATCCCAAAAGGAAAAGCCATTGTAGGTGTAAGATGAGTCTTAATGTTATTTTTTTTACAATTAGTTTTTAATATATTGCGCTGACCGAGGTATAACCGAACTATGACTTATGAAAGGACTGCGATTATAATATTCTATTACAAGATTATAAAGATAGCGACTAGCGATGTGCCAACTCGGAAAAATACTTTTTTTTTAACCAATTTAATGACTGAGCTTCGCCACAATATTTGAAATTCGCTGAAAAAGTTGCTATTAGCGACAATGGTAACGAATAACTTTGGTCGCCATCGTCACAGGAACAGAAACGTCAGCGTAACGCCGAGTTAGAGTGGAGGCGGCGGGAGGAGCTTAAGGAGCACCGCCACGACCTCGCCGACGCTATTGGCCAGGACGCAGATTCTGTAAGTTATCCTACCATAAACTTTTAATTAAAATGATATCCAGTTTGATCAAATGTTAAATTTCACACAAAGAGTGCTATTCGAGTGCCAATCGGCATAGGTATGATAATACTTAATGGTTCTATTATTTGTTTCAGATATATTACACTATTCATATATTTTTACAGATGTCTGAAGCCCAAATTTATACGGCAGCATTGTCGTTTTTAAAGAAATGCCGAGGTGTCCCGCCACCACTCACAATATGTTGAAGCGGCGGGGCAGGCAGTTGAAAATCAACACCAACGCCGTAAGGCATATTCACTGTTCTACTTAAATCATATATTTATTATTATTACATAGTAGATTAATGTAATTTTTGTTTTCAAGTGGAGCGGGATAAGGGCTAGATTAGTTTTTGAACTTTGTTTTTAATACATTTTTATTTTATTTTTAAAAGTTGTTTTTTAATTTATTCGTCTTATCACTACATAGTATAAAACAAAGTCGCTTTCTCTGTCCCTATGTCCCTTTGTATGCTTAAATCTTTGAAACTACGCAACGGATTTTGATGCGGTTTTTTTTAATAGATAGAGTGATTCAAGAGGAAAGTTTATATGTATAATAACATTAATTAAATAGTGGAGAAGTACTGTTATTTTTGAGGTTTCTAATGTGATGTCGTAAATAATTTCATTTTTTCCGCTTACATTGCAAACGCAGGCTGAACCCTACGAGTTTTATCAAAATAATGTACTAAGTATTGTACACATTGAAAAGGTCTACAGAAAAGTCCGTGATGGTATATGTCTTTCTCTTATGGATAACCCACAATAACTTTTTTTTGTCATTTACTTTTTACGACAAATAATGGCTAATTTTCGAAGCGATTTTAACCAATACAGCATTAGTCCTTAACCAATTAAATACCTTGAATACATTGTTCATTTAATATAGATCTATATGATTATATTACACCGTATGATTTAAGTGAATATTTTCGAAGATATTATCACTACATAGTATAAAACAAAGTCGCTTTCTCTGTCCCTATGTCCCTTTGTATGCTTAAATCTTTGAAACTACGCAACGGATTTTGATGCGGTTTTTTTTAATAGATAGAGTGATTCAAGAGGAAAGTTTATATGTATAATAACATTAATTAAATAGTGGAGAAGTACTGTTATTTTTGAGGTTTCTAATGTGATGTCGTAAATAATTTCATTTTTTCCGCTTACATTGCAAACGCAGGCTGAACCCTACGAGTTTTATCAAAATAATGTACTAAGTATTGTACACATTGAAAAGGTCTACAGAAAAGTCCGTGATGGTATATGTCTTTCTCTTATGGATAACCCACAATAACTTTTTTTTGTCATTTACTTTTTACGACAAATAATGGCTAATTTTCGAAGCGATTTTAACCAATACAGCATTAGTCCTTAACCAATTAAATACCTTGAATACATTGTTCATTTAATATAGATCTATATGATTATATTACACCGTATGATTTAAGTGAATATTTTCGAAGATATTATCACTACATAGTATAAAACAAAGTCGCTTTCTCTGTCCCTATGTCCCTTTGTATGCTTAAATCTTTGAAACTACGCAACGGATTTTGATGCGGTTTTTTTTAATAGATAGAGTGATTCAAGAGGAAAGTTTATATGTATAATAACATTAATTAAATAGTGGAGAAGTACTGTTATTTTTGAGGTTTCTAATGTGATGTCGTAAATAATTTCATTTTTTCCGCTTACATTGCAAACGCAGGCTGAACCCTACGAGTTTTATCAAAATAATGTACTAAGTATTGTACACATTGAAAAGGTCTACAGAAAAGTCCGTGATGGTATATGTCTTTCTCTTATGGATAACCCACAATAACTTTTTTTTGTCATTTACTTTTTACGACAAATAATGGCTAATTTTCGAAGCGATTTTAACCAATACAGCATTAGTCCTTAACCAATTAAATACCTTGAATACATTGTTCATTTAATATAGATCTATATGATTATATTACACCGTATGATTTAAGTGAATATTTTCGAAGATATTACAGATTTAAAAATTGCAGGACGTAGCGTTTGCGGCGGTACCGGCCGGCCGCCCGGTGCGGCAAGAGCGTGCCTATAAATAGGCTATATATTTTATACCCGTGCGAAGCCGGAGCAGGCCGCTATGTTTTTATATACAACGTTCACAGTTTTTCTGTAGTGTATTTAGTATCAGCATTGCACCCGTGCGAAGCCGGGGCGGGTCGCTAGTTTATGTATATTTTAGAAAACAAAGGGTTAGTTACATTTTTAACCCTTTAACCGCCAAGGACGGATATATCCGACAAAAATTTTCGTGCTCATTTCGCCAAGGTCGGATATTTACGACCAAATACCACTACTCGGTTAATCTGCCTTTTTGTTTGATAGCACTGTATTATATTAAAATTATGTTCATAATTTGGTAAATAGTTGATGAAGTAATCATATACAATTGCTTACACTTTAGTTTCTTAATTAGAAGACTTAAAAATAATGTCTAAAGTTGAATAAATTACTGATGGTATTATTCGAAAAGTGTATTGGTGTCCAGCGCCAGTGACGGAAAAATCCGACAATAAGGATGGGACACAAGCAATGATTTACTGGTAGAAAAATCCACATAAATTAAATTATTTCTGTTTATACTTACTAATTTATTATAAAACAAATAAAGCAAATGTTACTCTATAGTAAACACATTTATTTCTATAAATAAATGTGTTTATTTTGTTTTATTTATAATAAATAAAGCTTAAAAATGTCAGTGGCTGAATCGACAATTCCCATCCCTAGTCAGCATGTTTAGAAACTAATGTTGCTAGTACACCCAGCGCCACGGACGGAAAAAGACGACCGCTTCTGACGTCATAAACGAGTGCCGCCTTCTGGATTTTTCCATTGGTGTTGTGCTTATGCGTGTTATTATTATGTTCGTGTTATCGATTAATGTGATTCAACATGATTACAGCTGAAGAATTAATACGTATTCTGGCAGGTGATCTGTAGTTAAATATCATTAGAATCTGTCAAGGTTCGATTCGGTATACTGATATTAATATTGTCGAAAAAGTATAATCATGTTTGTTAAAAAACTGACCAATGCTGTTTGTTAACTGTTGCATTTAGATAAAGAATACTCTATAGGACTGCATTGAAAAATAAGAATAACAAAATTCTTTTCATGACCAATTTTATTGTGCGGAAATCAATAAATCTTTCAAGATCTGTAAACGCTTTTTGTTTCATTGTGTTACCAAAATACCTGCTAATATTAGAAATAAAATTACAAAGTAACGTTTTCTATCTACTGTCTGTTACGATATTTAGATGAAATTGTAAGCGTTTGAAGGGGAATTACCCATATCGATATACTATTGAACATCACTATTTGTTGTAGGTATTTATTTTTCGTTTTACTGTGCGTGGCGCTGAGGGCACGCCAACTGATTCTAAGCGTGGCGGTTAAAGGGTTAATTAAAAAGTTTTTCTTATGTTTGAATGTTTTGATTTTATTGTAATTTTATTTTTAAAAGTTGTTGAGCAGGACGTTGACAAGTAGTTAAGTTTTAAATTAGAATATAATTTTTGTATTTAGTTTTTAATATATTGTGATTTTATTTTAGGAGTTGTTTTTCTTGTCCCCATAGTTCATCCGTCTGATATATGTTTATTTTAGAAAGCAAAAATTCATCACATTGCATTACGTACTCATAAATGAGTCTTTTTTTATTCATTCTACAATAATAAAAAAAAAAATCATCTTGGCGTTAATGTCCCGGTTGTGCTCTCGAGAACGAGGGCCCGGGGTCCGCCTTGACCATGATCCAGGATTTAGCATGTCAGGTAATTACAGTGGAGCGACTGCCGTCTGACCTCCATTACCATGCCACCAGGGGAACCTGACCAGATTGGATCATGGTTACACATCCAGTCACCTGAATGTGCAGGTTTCATCACGATGTTTTCCCTCATCATAAGAGCATCGGTTACATAGGATACATAACTCAGAAAAGAGTCATTGGTACATGGCCGAAACGGGATTCGAACTTTCGCTTACGAGTCGGACACAGTAACCTCTCGGCCACCGACGCTCCTGTAAACCAAGATGATTATTTTTATTTTATTGGGAAATAATACTGCTACGTTTTTCCTCAAAAAAAGGAGGAGTAATAGACTGTAGATACTAGTACTTGCATTTCCTATTGTATGGGTTCTAGAAGTAATAAAAGGGGTGCCTCACATCCTCTTGGCAATTTCTCTAGTCAGCTATATTAAATTCAGTAAAAAGAAAAGTGACTTTAATGTGGCTCACTATCGAAACTACCGAGAGGACTGCCGCTACGAAAAGTCAAAGTTTGGGTCATTAATAAAAATTGTGCACGGTCAAACTTACGTTTTGTGGGTCTCCTAAACCTCGCTAGAAAGTATCACATCGACAGATTGTGTAAACCGTTATTTTGTAATATCACGTAGCCAGATACGTTAGATTATAGTTTTAATTTGAAAACCATGTACAAATACGCATTATTTTTGTTAAATTCGGTTAAACTCGTGTTGTACCAAAGCTTCGCGGGGCCTCCGTCAACTCGGCCCAGTGACGAATTGCGATAGGATGGAATACAATCTTACGGCAACAACCCGTGAGCATCCGGGTTCCCGTCCGACGTATGTGAAGTACGTAAATAATTGTTATACGTTATAGTTATATAGTTGTAACATTGTAATTAAGTCCAAGTATATGGGAAATATTAGTCGGTACAAAAGATTCACTTAACATTTTTTTCAAAGCTATTAACCGTCATCGTCACAGTCTTGGTTTAAATAAATCATTGTACATATGCGGCTTGACTCTAGAATATAATCAATATTTTGAACATTAAATAAGATAACATTTTTCTTCATATTTGCTCGTTATATTGATATTAAGATGATATCTAGTTTAAAAACTAAATATTTGCAATCATATACGTATTCACGAATATTGGCGGCAGATAATCGACTCGCATTCGCTTTCGCGAATATTAAAAAATCACACTCGTTACATCAGTAATATATTAGAGATGCAATGTCGCCTATTAGATGTTAGCAGTAATCCGTAACAGCTTTTTCTGTTGTTCATTTTGTTAGGGGTACAGACTGTGGCAAAACCTTCTACTAATATGGAGCCGACTCAACTCCAGCCGTACGATCTTCTGGGGTGTCTCCGTTACAGCGTTTACTGTTGTTTAGATTCTACACCTTGTAGGCGCCTATTAGCCTACGCATATTAGGTGATGAATAAAAGCGAACATTTTATTAATATCTATTTTTTGTAAGGTATGCCTTCTATAAATAGCCCTATACTACACCTGCAATAAATGACATTCAGTATTTTATTCAACTTCCCGAAATCCGAAATGCATTTCGTAAAGCCGAATATTAGGCTATTCGGCGCTCCGGCCGAGAGCCTGACCGAATATTCAATATTCGGCCACATCATGATTTGTGGCATCTCTAGTATGTAAGGGTGCGTGCGTTATTAAAAACTAAAAACGTTACTAAAATCTTGCGGAATGCCTGAGTGATCTTGGGTCAGCACATCTTGGTAACCCAGTCTACTCAGCAACGCTCGCTCGCCGAGGCCCTGCAGCAACACGCGGCGTTGAGATTGAGACCACGATTCTTACAAGGATGCTTGGCCGCGCTAGCTCTCCCCAGCGCGACTTTCCTGCAAGGAAAGCAAACTCTGGAATAAAGCATCGATAAAAACAAAACAATGAATTAACTTGGTATACAATGAACTAAAACTGATTTATCTTATTCTTTTTATTGTCATCGTTACAGGACGAAAAGAAAGTCTACTATGCGGAGCTCGAGATGCTCGTCGAGAGACAATAAAAAAGATGACAGTCGAACTTGCGGGAGTGATTGGGCTGCCCAAATACGCTAATTAAAACTTTAAAAAAGTAATCCAGCCCCATTTAATTATAATTGTACGTGAAACTGTCGCACCTAGCTACCGTAATAAAATGCAAAACTTTGGCTGTTGTCCCGCCTTTCAATGTCACAACAAATTATTGAATTGTCGGTTCAGTTTTCATATTCTCGCGCTGTTCTCGATGTCTGTTCGTTACTGTCAATGGCTTCTTCGTGGAGGAGTGAAACTCGTGTAGAGGCTTGCCAGTGATAGTGAGTAGTGGTGTAATATGGTGAACCATTAGCAGCGGAGACAGATCTAAATATTAATTTATTATTAACTTTCGCGAATTAATGCCCGATGTGGTCGATAACCTAATTTACAAAATGATAGAAACACATTATCGTCAACCGAATTCTACTAGGATGTTGAGTATGACATTTTTGCTGATGACACATGCGTCATAGTGTCGGCCGCCACATTCGATGAACTCAAGCTTAAATTAGACAGAGCTATGCAACAAATTGTACAGTGGTTTACTGCCAACGGCCTGTCCCTCAATATTGAAAAAACCAACATAATCCACTTTAAACTACGAAAGTCGAATACAGAACACTTAAATATAACCTTAAATAATTCTCTAGTGCCGCAAGTCGATACGGTGAAGTACTTGGGTCTAGTCCTTGATGCGGGCCTGACGTGGTCAGCGAATATCGAGTCGCTGTGCGATAAACTGGCATCTGCCTGCTATGCGCTATCCAGACTGCGCCAAACCCTGTCAGCGGAAAATTTGAAAAAGGCGTACTACGGATATTTCCATTCCCTCCTAACCTATGGGATAGACCTGTGGGGCGTAGCTGCGGACCGCGAACGCGCGTTCAAACTGCAAAAGCGTGCTGTACGGATTATTGCTGATAAGCCCCATGACTTTCCAGCTCAGGAGTTGTTCCGAGAGTTAGGCATTTTGACTCTGCCAAGTGCATATGTACTGGACATGTGTAACCAAGTCAAACGCAACATTGACGAGTTCCCTACGCTGGGTGACAGTCACAGTCGCAGCACTCGCAACCGTGAGCTGCTGAGCGCGCCGCGGTGCCGTCGCACCAAAGCGCGGCGGCTGCTCGCGGTCGCGGGCCCGAACCTGTATAACGCCCTGCCGCAGGACGTGAAGGATGCACCGAGCCTAAGTGCCTTCAATAAAAGATTAAAAAAAATGTTAATCAGGTTGGCATGTTACAAGATTGACGACTTTTATAAGGGCGTGAAGGTATCTTTAACCCAAAATCCATAAGCTGTAAGATATGTCAGAACATTATAATTATAATAAAATACTTGATTCATTTAATGAATTGACATCCGTTATTGACATCATATTGACATTGGTATTTTTCTTCGGTGATATGACCTATATATGTATAATGTAATTGTAAATTGTATAATTTTGACATTAATTTATTAATTTGACATGCGCATTGACATTGAAAATATTTTTGAATAATTTGACATTAATAATGTAATTAATTTATATTGAATGGCTGGTCTATTTGAAATCTATTTATATAATTGTATGAAATAGTTAAGGTACTTGAAAGATTGTATTGAATGAAAAATAATGTATTAATGTTGACATGTAAATTTCTAATTTATGAAATAAATAAATCTAAATCTAAATCTAAAACTCAAGACGAGCTTACATCTTTACAAAAAAGGCTTCATCAAACTATATCACAGCATACACACTATCACATACACACACACAATTATCGTATACTTACTTCTGTTCGCGGGACAATGTTCTTCCCCGGCGGGCCACCTTTAGGCCGCTGCTCTATATCTTCCAACCGTCTCAGTTTTCTCTCTCTGAAAAGATTAAAAGAATTTTTATAAAACTAAGGCGAATAACTAAGGTGCAGGTGATGGTAAGCAGTTACCGTAGCCAATAAAAGCTCAAAAATGATTATCTTGGCGTTAATGTTCCAGTTGTGCTATCGCGCACGAGGGCCCGGGGTCCGCCTTGACTTATAATCCAGGATTTGGCAGACCAACTAGTTACGGTGGAGTGACTACCATCTCACCTCCGTAACCCTACTACCAGGGGAACCTGACCAGGTTGGATCATGGTTACACATTCAGATAGGTTTCATCACGATGTTTACCCTCATAACTGGCGCGTTCACTATACATCTGCGTTCGCGTCCGCGTTCATCTTGCATTTAAAGCCATTCTTATCAACGCGGCCTGCGGCCTACACGTTCATTCGCGTTATCTGGCCCGGTACTAGAACTAAAACTAAGTGTAGCCATTTTGAAATATAATTTTTGTATCAACCACAGCAACGCTGTTACAAGGCTTTTGGTGATAGAATTTAAGTGAAAACCTCTAGGATAACCTCTAATGCGTGGCCTTTTGTATATGTGTGTAATGCGTGAAGATTATGGAATTGACCTCTCCTTTCGTGGGAGAGGCTTTGAGTACTGCAGTGGCCTGTTATGGACAGTGATGATGATTTTCATACCTATGCCGATTGGCTCTCGGATGTGGTTATTTGTGTGACCACTAACATTTTTTCAAACAGGATTAGATAATTTCCTTTGAAAGTTTATGGCAGAATAACTTACAGTTGTATTAAGGCCGATTACTTCAGCGAGATCTGCCCTGTTCTCCTTAATTTCCTCCAGCCGACTGTAATCCAACTCAGAGTTAGGCAGTTTCCTCTGCACCTGTAACGATGACAACCAAAGTTATTAGTTAACATGGGAGATATCTCTATATTTCGTCCTCGTCGTCTTAGCGCTTATCCCGCTCTCAGACAGGGTCCAATTTCTTACTTTATCTTCCCTATTTTGCCTGATTTTCGACATCCTCACGTCGTAAACAGTTGGCTCTCGCGTCCGATTCAGCGATGTCAATGTCGATGTCGCCCATGGGGCCTCTTTCCTGATACAAGCAGGTTTAATCACTTATTTCCCACGTATCCTTGGGGTTCACGCAGTACGTGATTAAACCAGCCGTACATACTCTTTTTTCCTTGCTTACAAACCTTCATCTTGAATTACTATCTATTCTAATCCGTTGCGTTATTTAAAAGATCTAAGCGTACATAGTAACTAGGGACAAAATAAATAGGGACACACGACTATCTCTCACGCCAAGGCTGCCACGGATATCCTCGTTACGCACTCGACCAAGTCACGTAACGCCACACATCCACCGCAGCATCTTCTTTTCGTTCGCGTGGAGTTCGCGGACGAATTTTAGATGTTTTGGGCGACAGTTTCCACTCCCATCAGGTGGGCTGTCTACTCGTTTGTCTATACATAGGTACAGAGGGACAGACGGAACTGGAAGCGGCTTTGTTTTATTTAAATATATAATCTAAATAGAAAAGTGCATGTCTTACTGTGTTGTCGCTGGAGGTCGATGGTGCGCTGTAGCGCGCAAGTGAACTCCTTGTGGCTCTCGGCCCTTCACTTAATAAAAATACCTGCTGAGACTATGACTTGGCTTTCAGACACCTGATTGTATAATTTCCTTTGAAAGTTCATGCTAGGATAACTTACAGCTGGATCAAGGCTGATCCGGGCGATCACGGCGAGATCTGCTCTTTGCTTCTTAATTTCTTCCCGACGAATGTACTATAAACCAGCATTGCGCTGTTTTCTCTGCACCTGTGCTGACAAGAGCCAAAGTTGTTAGTTAACATGGTCGCTACCTTTATATTTCATCGCCTTGTAGTAGAATATTACAATCGCAGTTCCATCAGAAGTCATAAGTTCGGTTCTACCTCGGTCTGCAGCATGCGGCTGTTCTTAATTGCCCTCCTGGCCGCTTCGTTTTGCGCTTACGGGGAAGTGGAACCCGAACCTGAGAATTAGATAATTAAAATTATACACACAGATTTCGTACTAAAAATGTATAAGGCATCTATAACGTTTTGATTATTTAGAGTATTTAATCTAAGATATAACCATTATTCGCATAATAAATATCATAATATTTTACGCGCAAATGGGTCGGCATTTGGGTAGTGGGTCGGCCTCGTAAGCGAGAGGTACCGAGTTCGATCCCCGGTGCCGTCATGCACCAAAGACTTTGTCACATTTCCAGCACGAAAATAACACTTTCGGTGCTGCGACGAGAGCAAAAGTGATTTCATATGACTGTACCACGAATTTGAATGCACTAAAAACATCCTTTTCGGGAAAGAATAATGTTTCGTGGGTTTAAATCACTCACTGTACTCAGTGGTTTACAATACTTTAGACTACTTATTCGCAAGCTTGTAGAAAATAACTTTGCTTTTTTGTTATTAACTATTTCTTAGCCAATGCTCTTGCGGCCAGGGAAAACATCGTGAGGAAACATGCACATTCAGGCGACTGAATACATATCCGTGATCTTTGGTAACTTACGTGAGTCACGGAGTAGGTAGGTGTAGATAGGCCAAGAAGAAAGTCACAAATATCACGGACACGAAAATTTTATTTACACCAACACAGTTCAGAAGATGAAGATACGGAAATATTATACAGTCCAAAACACAGTCAACTGTCACAAAGTTCGTTAATTAACACGAAGTACTCAGTTAGTCAATTTATAACAACTACTAGGAACGGTGTGCACAACTCGACTCAATTCAATTGATTTCCAGTTGGTAACTTGGTGAAAAGTATCGGGTAGATACGCGCGGGCCGCACGTAACCTACCCGCATCGAAGGTTGTTAATGACAGTAAAATCATGTTCATTAGGGTCTTTTAATGGTAGGATTTACAAAAAAGGATTTGGCAGATCTGGTGATTACAGTAGAGCCGTCTGACCTCCGTGACCCTATTATCATTCAGGCGCCTGAATGTGCAGATTGAAAAGTTGCAAAACTCCAACGTTGTTTAGCTTTTTTTGGAGGTGGTCGCACATTAAACGGAATAACGGAACAAAATAACGAAATTCTTTAGAGAATCCGTGATTAACACATTTAAAATATGTATATAAAAAAAAACAGAAATTCTTATAAGGGAAGGAAATGGCAATACCCTTGACGTTTAGCTAGTCGGTCAAACTTCATAATAATATGGAATAGCTAGATGATAATCGATTATAATTCGAAAGTCATGCGATTAACCTGTTTGGAATAAAAATAATTAAATTACATTTTTATTTTAGGTGTTAGTTTAACTAACGCACTCACATGACACATTCACACGCACACACAAACACACACACACACACACACACACACACACTCACTCACTCACTCACTCACTCACACCCACTTTAGATATAAACATATGTAGACATTACAATAACAAGCCCCCAGACACAAGTTTAAGTTTAAGTGTTATTACGTATATAAATGTTTTAATTTTCGTTTTTATACAGGTATAACTTACCTATTACTTAATTACTTACCTTACTTACCCATTTTTATTCTTTATTGATTATAGATTGAACCGCGGCAAATGAAGAAATGTGTACCCTTTTTTTGTAAATCTCGGGGCCTGCGACACAAGTCGATCTTAGTGCAGAGCCCACAGTATACAGGGTGTATTTCTCAATTTTTATGGAAATAAATTTTTACTTTACTTACTTTACTTTACTTTACTTTACTTTACTTTACTTTACTTTATTTGTCTTTATACACGCTATAGGAGCTTGTATGAATATGAAATTACATAGACAATGTTATGAAATTACCCTACATACATCATTATTGTTTGGCCAGAATTTAATGAAACGAAATTAATAGTTTAAACCACGATACATGGATGTGATCATGCATGACGGAAGTTATAGATAGTAAAGTTCGTACATTAATACGTCAAAATTCAAGCGAGAATAAAAGTGAAGGAATCCACATCATAATCACATCACTAGATTTGCTTCGTAAAGCATCATAATCAAGCAGGTAACAGCGGAACATCACACAAAGCTCTGAAACATTGAATTTCCAGCGAACACGGCATTAACGTGCGCCATTGTGGGGTAGGCTCGAATATAGAAATCGACTTTTGTAAAAATTCTATTCGACGTGATGTGGTTGACTTCATAAAAAGAAAACCAAATTAAAGCCGTACGAGGCTTCAACAGCCGGCAACAAAGATTACGTCGAGAAATTGTAAAATTATGGCCATTGTTAGAATTAGGAAAAACTTACGTTATAGATAGCTAATTTCGTGCACCATAGATTTGTGTGTGCGACAGGAACAAAGAATATTACTCACCCGTCAAAGCCGGGAACACTTCATAAACACAAATTATAATAATCAATGTTAAACTATAAACACTCAATATTTGACAGTGAGATCAAAAAATATAAGAAACAAATACACACGTGCAGAAGGATTAACAAGAAATAGTGTAATGACCGTCTCCCAGTACCGTGAGCTCATTTTATTGTATGGAGAAAGGAATCTTAAAATACCCACATTATCCACATTGCACAATTTTAATTTTCACCTATACAAAAAAAAATCATTTCCATTTCTATTTCTTTTTTCTTTGATTCATTTTCATTGTTAACAATGTAAATGAAATGCAGTCGCGCTTGCAGTTCATAAGATAATAGCCAGATTACACCTACCGAGTAGTCAGTTGCTAGCCTTGATAGACATCCTACAAGGCGCCTTCTTTTCCCCCGGCTGACACAGAGGTCAACTCCTTTAGATGCCCCAGCCGGATCCTGCCCAAGCCTGTCGAAGAACCAATATAAAATAACTAAGGGCCGGTATCACTTCTTTTATAGTGGCAGACGCTGCAGTATATGCCTTATCTGGCTCAGGCGGGAACTAAGAGAACGCGAAGGACCTGGGTGCTTAAGTTCCACGGCCGCCTACGTGTCAGGATTCCGCCGTGCAAAAGAGTCGTCGGTCATCAAAAGGCGGACAGCCCCTTTTAAGTCGCCTCAAAAACCTTCGATACCCTTCTTAACCGAGTGAGACCTTCCCCGTGAGTACTTCATATTCATGACAGTGCTCAGACGACACCTTGGCCATGGCCTTCACCTTTGTCGTCACGTTTCCAGGCAATTCCTTCGCTGAAACTCTTAAAGCTTTATGCGCGAAAGAAAGAAGAGCACTCCACTCCTCTACCCCACTGCTGGCATCATACGAATCTATAATATCGCAGCGCGTCCGGCTGCTTGATTCCGGGCACATTTAGGTTTGTACCGAAAGACTGCTATACATATTTTTAAAGAAGCGAGCCCTGAACCCTGTCCAGGGAACCCTGGGAAGACAGCAATGTTGGCGGCACTTAACGTGAATAATTCTATAACAACAATACATTATGTAGGTATAATATTAAATTAAAACGAACTACTGTTAAAACTATACACCATTGCTAAGTATTCATATACAAATGTTATCAAAGCCGTCACCTAAAAAAACAAACTATATCTATTTAAAATTAAATTCGCGTTATGGTATATTTATCCTAAATGTAAACAGAAGGGAGAATTAATAAATCTTGAACTTGGAAATTCCCTGTCCCCTCAAGGCAGCTCAGCTAAACAGCTCAACTCTCTTTCTCTTACATAAACTTCAAAATTGAAAGTGGATGACTTGCTCTGCCCTCTCTGGGATAAGCCACGTATCACTCGACGCGTTGAGGCTGCGAGTAGTCTTGACAACCGTAGACCATTCAAGAGACTAGTTGACTGATTCATATAGTGACCCACATACAACAGAGATGGCGCCTCTTCCGCGAAGAAATCGAGCCAACGATTTCGCCGCAGCCGGCTGTACTGTACCACGTATATTGGCGTAGGAGTGCTTCGCAAACTACATAGATGGCTGTACGTATGAAACCACTGGGAGTGAGGGAGTCACGATTTTCATAAAAATATGTATCGACATTCCTTAAAGGGTTTAATGTATTTAAAGTAAGTTTGTGCAATTGGCCGTCAGTAAATGTGTCCAATTGTGCGCGAAATAGATTTCTACATGTTAATAATATAAAAAAAAGTAAAGAAAGAGAAAAATAATGTAATCTCAGAACAACGCCCTCTATTTTAACTGCATTATTATAAATCATTAACCTTTAGAAACCAATTTTGCGCACCATGAAATACATTTACTAAGAGTATAAATCATAATACAATTACTCAACACTCAAACGAATGAATAAATATCGAGAGAAATTTAGTATTGGCATCGAATCACCTTAGGGCATAGACTCGTAGCTTCGCGCGTAGCACGTAGCACTCGTGGGTGCGCTGGCGAGTGCTGAAGCTGGAATCTAGCCCTTGAGACACTTGACACATATCGATGCGTTTTCTTTATTTAAAAAGCAGTTTGTTCGAGAAGGTTTATAGCTTTGTTTAATTAAAATCAGTTCAGTACCTCCAGTGTAACTGTTCGTACAAAAATTCAAATACTCTTCGATCACGTTAATCGAGCTTACTGTCTTCGATCCGTTTTTTCCTATTTGGTATGTCAACTTGAACAGCGCCTCTAGCGAAACGTACTTGAAACTATATTCTACTGTTGATCACACAGACAGACATAACAGACTAAACACAAATCAGAAATATTCCCTGTTCGCTCGCTCTACAATGATTATAAATCTTGCTATCCCGTTTTTTCATCCATTAGAATAAGTTCACGGAAAATGGCGTGCGCAATATTTTGAACGTTCGACATATTTTTCGAGGGCAATTTTTCATTAGATTTCTAATTATTTCTTTAAAAAAAATTAAAATTGTGTGTCCTATGAATGGCCTTACAGCCAAGCAATAAAAAGCTGATGACGAAATATCGACGGTCACCGAAGGATGGCGTGATGTGTGTCTACCCACAAAATAAAAAAAAAGAATATTTATCTCTAAACTGAATAGCGCTATTGCCCTGTCGCTAAGCGCATACATACAAGTATATACCTATCACCTTTGCTAATCTAGAGGATGAAGTTGAATCTAATTATTTCCATACTAAAGTTGACAAACGTGCTGTCAAATCTCGAAATCGCGAATTAATAATAATAATAATAATCATTTATTCATAGCATGTAACACGGATACAATATTATCGGAGAATAACATTTTTTTTCAGCCAAGTTATAACATATTAAAATGTATCGTAATGTACTACTTACAATTATATGATACAAAATTCAGTAAATATTGTATTTGATGTAAGTGGAAGAGCCCAACGCCACAGCCCGACTCCCGGACTAGGAGTAAACCTGTATTCCGAAAGGCAGGGAGCATTCGCAGGACTCTGTCCACAGCATCTGGCTCCGATAACAATCACCCGGAAATAGCTACGATTACACTAATAGCAGAGTAACTAGTTCCCAAACTAGATTGTACTGTACTTTGGGAAAATAGTTGAATAGTTTTAGGTTGCACGTGTGGGAGGAAATGGTGAATATTTGTGTGTGATATGTTGTGTGTGTATATGTTGTGAGTGTTGTGTTTGTCGCATTAAGTACTTAAAAGATCTTCAGTATCTGCGTATGATAAATTTAGGAGCCAAGTCGTCAAGCGGATTTTTACTTCTCTTTTTAGATAGGGATAGATATTTATAAGTTTGTTTACCTTATTGTATAGAGTAGGACTCAATATTTTAAAATGACGTCTCGCAAGGGTTGTTCGGTGCTTAAGTGTTTTGCATACAATGTCATGCCGTCGTTTTTTCTTGTAAAGGGACGGATCGAATGCAGTTTGAGAGTGCTTACGAAGCAACGTCAGAAGCACAAAGAGTTGGCGCACGGTGAGAAGCTTGCAGTCTGCATATAGCTGATTAGTGGGATACCTATATGGTTTCATCAGGGACACTTTCAAAACCGCCCTCTGCGCCCTTTCCAATTGTAAGAGCTTTGCCTTACCAGTTCCTCCCCAGACAGATATGCAGTATGTCAATATAGACTGACATATACCATAGTAAACAGTTTTGATTAGTTGAAAGCTGCAAATATGTCTCATACGTTTGAAAATTACGATTTAATACACTCCAAAAATAAACCGAAATTTTTGGAAAAACAGTGACCTAAATTTCGTGTGTTAGTGTTGTTAAAGTGCAAGACTCCGAAATAAAGCTGAGAACCTGTGCTAAATATCTAAAGTGACACTTATGTGATTCCCAAATATTTTTAATTACCCACATTTTTCTTTTGTTTATTTTGCCACCTAATAATTTGCCAACATGAAAATGACAGTTGACAAATGGAAAAGTGTTGCCAACAACAAATAAAATCTACTAATTTGGCGTAAAGTAGGAACATGGAATCCATGGAGGTGGGAGACAATGTTTACAAACAAAGAACATGCCCTAGTACCAATGGAACAAAAAAGATGGTGCACATGGACAAGCATTCCATCCGAGTCTTTTTGTACCGAGGCCCAGAAGCTCTTCTATGAGCAACATATCTCCTCAGTGGCACCAGAAACCCAGATTGCCATTAGGGCTACTGAAGAACACGAGCGGAATTCTGCGATTATTCCATTAATTGACTCAGGAGACACTGACGAAGACTGCCAAGACGAACATGAAACCTGGCAGACAGTGCTAAGCCGTAAACGAGTTAGAAGTAGCCCGGAAGCAACACTACCAAACCAGAAACAGGCTAAGCTTAATTATTGCCTAACGACCCCAATACCAACATCAAATAGATTCTCTGAGTTAGAAGATGCCAACCAAACAGCAGCAAAAGCAGGCAATCAACCGCCAGTGCGACCTCCTCCACTGTATATTGATAGGGTTGGCAATAAACAACCTGTCATAAGGATGTTAGAAAATGTAGCACACGGAAACTACGAGATTAAAGTTCTACAAGGTGACCGTGTTATATACAAAGAACTGAAAACAAGAAATACTGAGTGTTAAAAAACATGCACCCGACAACTGAAACTGAAGAACTAAAATATGCTCTGCAGGAACTTGAGCACAAGCCTACAAATATCTGGAATATCAAAGACAGAAAAATAAACAGCCTCTACCAATGTTCTTTATAGACCTGCAACCAAGTCCCAATAACAAGGACATCTACAACATTAAAACCCTACTTTACTGTCGCATAACTATTAAACCACCAAGACCTATGGGCCAAATCCCCAAATGTTGAAATTGCCAACAGTATGGACATACACAAATGTTCTGTCACAGATAACCCAGATGTGTAAAATGTGCAGCATAGCACCATACAAAAGACTGCCCTCGAAAAGAGCGTTCGTATAAAGTAAAGTGTATACTCTGCGAGGGAAACCACCCCGCTAATTATAAGGGTTGCATTGTATATAAAGAGTTGCAAAAGACTAAATATCCAGTTACCATGAACAAACTTACAGCTAAACCACAACACACAACTAGAGAAAATCATATTAGTGAAGAACAAACAAATCCCCTGAACACCTATCCATCGGTCACCAAAAATAACCCAAAACCGCTAAAAGGTCAAACTAAGAAAGACCCTGCAATCACAGGGCAAAGCATGCCTGATGTTTTTATTTCACTTAATGGAACAATGCAAGAGCTAATGAAGCAGATGCTAAAAATTACTCAAATGTCAGAACTCATGTCAAAGCTACCGCACAGCAATAAAACATGTGTCATGGCCTGTCAAACCACTCAAATGAATTGATAATATTTCTGAACATACATAAGATTTTTATTATGTTGATATCTGAAACACATTTCACATCTAAGAGCTATTTGAAAATACCCGGCTATATTCTATAACACACCATGCACCCCAATGGCAAGGTACATGAAGGTTCTGGAATCCTGATTAAATCGAATATTAAACACCATCTATCCCAATCATACTGTAAGGACTATATTTAAGCGACTAGTATAGTAGTATTCGATTGGATTAGTACTCTTACTATATCAGCCCTTTACTGCCCACCAAAGCATACCATTAAAGAAGAACATTTCAATGAATACTTCCACACACTAGGTAGTCGCTTCATAGCAGCTGGCGATTATAACGCCAAACACACATTCTGGGGCTCTAGAATAATTCTACCCAGGGGTCGTGAACTTTTGAAGTGTGTTCAGGAAAAATGTATGAATGTGGTATCATCGGGTCAACCTACATACTGGCCCACAGATAAAGGAAAGATATCAGATATTATTGACTTTTGTATTACCAAGGGTGTGCCAACAGACAAAATATCCTGCTGCAGCTGCTGGGACTTATCATCAGATAATTCCCCTATTTTGATGGAAGTTAACACGGATATCAAGGCAAATGCTGAGAAATGTATGCTACAGAACAGAATAACAAACTGGCCTTTCTTCCGAGAACTTCTTGGTGAAGCATCCCTTGAACCCATTCGACTCCAGACTGAAGACGACATAGTAAATTCTATCGAATTTTTTAACAGCAAAGTCCAAAACGCTGCATGGAATTCCTTAATATTCTGGATAAAATCGAAGAGAAAATAAAACTTCGTAAGCTTTGGCAGCAGAACAGAAGTCTCGATGTTAAAAAACACCTAAGCCATAAAATAAGGGAACTTAAACAACTCCTTGAAAACGAGAGAAACACAGCTTTCCAGGAACATCTGAGAAGTCTAGATGCAACTGCCTGTGGATCCAAAGTCATTTAGACCAATCAGTCTTCTGTCCATCTCATCGAAAATCTATGAATCCCTGCTGCTGCGCCGAATTTTACAGAACAGAACAAACTCATTCCTGACTATCAGTTCGGTTTTCGATGCAAACATGCCACCGTGGATCAGATACACAGGCTGACCGACGAGATAAACAAAACCTTTGAGTACAAAAAGTACTGCGCGAGTGTATTTCTCGACATATCTCAAGCATTCGACATTTGTGGCATGAAGGATTGTTATTCAAGATTAAATCATTATTACCTGATTATGCCTATAAAATTTTAAAATCCTTTATAGAAAACAGGCACTTCTTTGTCCAGAGCGGAGAGGCAACATCGAGCCTTCGCCCGATTAATGCAGGAGATCCACAAGGGAGCGTACTGGCACCGATACTGTACCTTCTTTACACGTCGGATTTGCCAACTTTACACCACATTATTACTGGTACCTTTGCTGATGATACAGCGATCCTAGCTTCCCATCAGAACCCACTAGAAGCCGCAAAAAGCCTTCAGAGAGAATTAGACGAAATATCTTTAGACGAAATATCTCTTAATATGAAAAAATTGAGGATTAAGGCCAATGAATCTAAAACCGTAAGGCATCTGCCCACCAGTAAAACTCAACAACCAAGAACTCCCACAAAAAGACCATATGAAATACCTAGGACTACACCTGGATAAGCGGCTTACCTGGCAAAAGCACATTGCGCAAGTGCACAAGCACGAATCGTAAATAACTGGAACTACAAATGCGAAAACTTTACTGGCTGATTGGACGGCGGTCTCAATTATCGCTCAGCAGCAAACTCCACAGCCTCCCACTCTAATACTGAAATCATACAGAGATTCCAAAATAAAATGTTGAGGATAATAGCTAACGCCCCACGGTTTGTCACAAACGAACAGCTCCACCACAATCTAAAAATAAATACCGTTCGACAAGAAATTGTCCGCCTCACCACATCATACAAAAAAAGAATTGACCATCCCAACAATTTAGCAAGAGATCTAATGGAGGAACACCACGTAGCCAGAAGACTAAAACGGAAAACATACCAAGACATCTTCTGCTTGCTAAATATTTTGTGTCTGTGTTTGTGTTATTTTGTATGTAAATAAAGAGTTTTGTATTGTATTGTAAATATCTATATTAAAAAGTAATCATTAAAAAATTAAAAAATAACTCTAAAACATAACTTATCAACAACAACAAAAAAAAACAATCAAAACAATAAAGAAAATTAAAAATCATTATTACAAATATATATATTAAAAACTAATCATGAAAAATAAATACAAAAAAACATCGAATCTAACTATTTATAATTTTATTATGTACACCTACATTGATAGTTAAACTACAATATGTACAAACTTAAAACTACCATTTAGAAACAAAAAAATTGACAAAATAAACTAAAAATTATAAAAAAAACTTATCCTAATTTAAAATTACTACTATAATGGATTCTCCTCCTGGAAATGAAAACATTACACTATTAATAAATGAACTACACAAAAAGATCACAAGAAGTAAAAAAAGCAGATCAATTAGAAGAAAGCGTCGCCGTCGGTGGCCTATGGGTAAAGAGGGTTTAAACCCCAGTGGCGATGTCTACCAATGACTGTTTCTGAGTCACCTACATTAGTTGAAAACTCATGGTGAGGGAAAACATCATGATGGACCCTGCATCCACTCAGTCGAATCAATAGGCGACTGAGTGGATTAATCTATGCTCAACACAATCGCGTTTATTCGTTTTCCGTGTGAAAACACAGTGTTTCGTAACGAGCATATCTATAAAACAACAATGATTTAACTTACGAGCATCCTGATCAGGTCTGGGTTAAGCAGCCTGGGATCCCTTCTCAAATACTTCTCGAGGAGTTGAGCTGTAACAAATAATTTCTAATATTAGAATTAATAATGTAAAAAAATATATAACTACTATATAAAAAGTAATATTTACATATACAACTAAATGATAAAATAAAATTTACAAATAAAAAAGTTTACACAAGTCCCTCGTAGAAGGAATTGTACCTAAAAGGCTGATGGTATTGTCTCGCTGTATCGTGAGGCTAATCCATTGACCAAGGTATTGGCCAGCCTTTTGGTCACCGGGATACCGGGAATAGTAACATAATCAAGAGCGTCGGTGGCTTAGTGGTTAAGGTGTGCGACTCGTAAGCGAGGTACCCGGTTGTACCAATGACACTTTTCTGAATTATATACATTAGTTTAACACTAACCGATACTCTGAGGGAACTCTACTCACAGTGAGGGAAAACGTCATGATGAAACCTGCACATTCAGGCGACTGAATGTGTAACCATGAGCCATTTGTATCCGGTTTCCCTGTTAACAGGGTCATAGGGGTCAGATTACAGTCACTTCACTGTAGGTAATTACCTAATCTGCCACATCCTGGCTCATGGTCAAAGCGGACTCTGGGCTCTTGTGTGCGAAAATACAATCGGGACATTAACGTCAAGATGATTATTTTTGTTTTATTGGGAATAATAACACTGCCATGTTTTTCCTTAAAAAAAAAGAAGTTATAGTCTGTTGAGCGATAGACTGTAGAGCGATAGTACATTCATATCCTCTTGTGTGGGTTCTAAAAGTAAAAATATCGGGGTGCCTTACATCCTCTTGGCAGTTTAATTTTCCAAAAAGAAAAGTGACGGTGATGCATGGATTTATATGAAATTATATACTGCATAATTTCATACAATTCCATGCATCCATACAAAACTTCACGTGTTTATGGATTAGTAGGACTGGATAGGCTATGGACACGAGTAGAAAAGTACATTTTCTTACCTTCTCTAAGCTGGTTTTTAATATTTTTTCTGTGGTGATCGTTGTCTTTTACAACGTCACTTAGAGTATTTATGACGCAGAGCGCCGTCGAAACTACTCGTGTTTCCGTTGCCTGTGAAATACATAAATAATTGTCATACGTAGTCGTGACATTGCAACGAATGCACTTATGAAATTATTAAAACTGTGGACAGACATCGTCACAGACTCGGTTTACTTAAAGCATTGCACTTATGCTAATTGACTCTGGAATATGATTATTATTCTTTTAAAGTTATGTTAGCAAATCTTACGTTTTTCGGGAGGCCTATTACTTGTGCCAGCTTGGCTCTGCTGGTTTTTAAGTCCTCCCGCCGCACATACTCGAGATCCGCATTGCGGGCCCTCCTCTCGTCCTGTAACGATGACAGTAAAAAGAATAAGATAAGTAAGGTTTAGTCCATTGTAGACTGCGTTAATTTATTATTTTATTTATTTATTAAATCTTCATGCACAAAATAGTACAGTGGCGGACTTAAAGCTAAAATAACCTTATCTACCAGTCAACCAGGAGATGATGGATAAAGAAAAAGGTAGGCGGTGCAGGAGAAGCTACTAGACAAAAAGGAGGAGGGGAACCGTTTATGCAACTATAACCAAACCAGAGATAATGTACAGATAAATAGATAGAGAACTGAAAATAATTTAATATAAATAATCGTGGTGAGTGGGTAACATAGCAACAATACATAACCATATAAATACTTTACGAATAAAGGAGAGAGAAGCTCAGTCAAACAAGGGGGAGATAGGAGACAAACTCGTGAGCCCCAACACTAAAGATCCTTATTTTGTCTTTTGTATCCAGATCCTTGATTACGGAGTTTGCTTTCTTTGCAGGAAAGTCGCGCTGGGGAGAGCTTGCGCGTTCAAGCATCCTTCTACAGTTCGTGGTCTCAATCTCAACGCCGCGTGTTGCCGCAGAGCCTCGGCGAGCGAGCGTTGCACGGTTTATACTCGACTAGGTTATAAATTTTATCAGGTGGTAGGACTCTGTCAAGCCTGAGGGGTCCGCCTGGGTGAGTACAACCGCCTTATCTATTTCTGCCGTCAAACAACAATGCTTGCATTGTGTTGTTGCACCTGAGGTTTTGCATTTGTGTTACTTGCAACCTAAATGTTAAATGTTATGGGCGACAGTTACCACTTACCATCAGGTGGGCTGTCTGCTCGCTTATCGCAGCGTAGTATAAAAAAAAATAAGATATACTGGCCCATGAGCACTCAGTCATCGCATAAGATTTTCGTAACATTCTTTAAGCCCATAAGATCTTACTGCTGGATTGAGAATCAGTCACTATTTTTTATTAGTGACTTTCCCATTAATTCATGAGAGAATGCTTCGTGGAAGAACACGTGTAGTGTAGTAGGTGGTAGTAGTGGTATAACGTGGTAAGCCAATAGCATGTGAGACAGGTCTAAATATTCATTTATTAGTAACTTCAAATTATGGAGTCCCTCGAATGAATGGTGATTTGGTCGATAACCTAAAACAAAAAATGATGGCAACACATTTTCATCAAGCGAATTCTACTCTAGATCAAACACTTCTCAAGATCATACAAGTGCGTACCACTAGATGAAACAGCATTTTAATTATATTAATATGTTCATCAAATTTGCTATATATTCGCGAATACGAATGCGAATATTCGTTACATTTGTATAGTACATACACATAAACACACACATTCACACACTCACGGACACATAATTATCGTGTACTTACTTCTGTTAGAGGGACCCTATTTCTCCCCGGCGGGCGACCTTTGGGTCGCCTCTCAATGTTGTTAAACCGTCTCTGAAAAAAGTAACAGATTTTTTTATTAATTATGGTGTATAACTAAAGTAGCAAGTAATGGTAAGCAGTTGCCATAGCGTATGAATGCTCAAAAATAATCATCTTGGCGTGAATGTTCCAGTTGTGCTCTTGCGCACGAGGGCCCGGGGTTCACCTTGAGTATGATCCAGGATTTGGCAGAACAGGTAACTACAGTGGAGCGACTGCCATGTGATCTCCGTGACCCTGCTACCAGAGAACCCTGTTACACAATTAGTCGCCTGAATGTATAGTTTTCATTACGATATTTTTCCTCACCGTAAGAGCATCGGTTAGTATTCAACATGTACATAACTCTGATCACGGACTCGGTACGTCAGTAGTTTACTTGTAACCTTGGTTGTGCGTAATGTTAGGTTAGCACACGCACATGTAGCATTCACCGACATGCGGTGCGGGTTACAGGCAGGGCGACGAGTTCGGTCCTTTGTTAACTAATTCATAAATAATTAATTTGACTGTAGCTTGTAGTTTGTGAGCCATAACAACTGGACCTCTAAAATGTTATGGTTAGTCGCAATACAATCGCAGTTGTCAAACCCCTGATTTGACATGACGTGTTGCGACTATCCGGCATGTCGCGACTATCCGGCATGTCGCGACTATCTCGGATGTGATACCTATCCTTAAACTTTAAGAGGTCCAGAAAAGTTGTTGTGGCTCACAGACTATAAGCTCTAGTCAAATAAATTATGTAAGAAAGAGTTAACAATGGACCGAAAAGCGCGAACCGCGTATCGCAACGCTACGGAACAGCAAGACATGGAAGACTGTAGGTGTTTTTTTTTTATAAACTAAGCAAACAATGCACAGCAATAAGGATGAAAGTCACTTACAAATATTTAAAAAAACACAAAACAAAAACAAGCCGATCACAAAGTAAGGATTACATTCCAATGTCCAATAGAATTGGCGAGTTGAATAAAATGAAATATCCCACATTAAATACGGTCCCCTAAAAAGACGGATTACCCAGACGAAGTGACAATAACAAAAATGTTAAAAAACATGAAGAGTGGTAGCCTCCCGGGAACGGATCAAGTCGTGGTGGAACTATATAAAGTGGCACCACCTAACTTTATAGAAAAACTCGTAAAAGTTATGCAAGAGGCTTGGGTTAAGAACACAATACCAGAGGAATGGAAACTCACTAGACAGGTTCCAATTCCAAAGATCAAAAAGTGTCCGACTTCCGGAAAATATCAATATACAATGTCGGTTACAGGATATACGCTAAATTCATATTAGAGAAATTAGACGAAAAAATCCAGTTAGGAAATTACCAAGCGGCTTTCCTACAAGATCGTTCAATGGATGACTACATGTCTCCTATAAAAAGGGTACTGGACTCCAATTGGAGAGCTGGCACTTAAACATATGTCGCAGCCTTCGACATAGAAAAAGCCTTCGACACGGTCAATCTCGAAGCACTCAGTAATATTATACTCCTCACATGATCTGGAACACACCTAACCAATAGGATAATAGAGGCCTGCACGCAGGAAAAAACCCTTACCCCATGGTGCGGCCAGAACTCCGATATCTTAAACAAAGTGTAAAGAGTTAAGCAGGGATGCCCACTATCACCCTAGTCATGAACGAAGTGCTGTGAACACTTGAGGAGGAAGACGACGAGCTTACTTTGGATCAGGACCAGAAAATTACGATGCTGCTCATCCTTTCTTTTGCCGACGAACTGGTTCTAATTGGAACGGATATAGTCAAATTTAATGAGACAATAACAAGATTGAAAATATAACTTGAATCGGTAAGACATGTTATAAATGGTTCCAAGACAAAACTAATAATCAGAGATCCATCCAACTCACCTACCAACAGTCCCAGCAGTGTCTGTTGGATTGACACTCCCCCTAGGGAGTGTCAATCCAACCCGTGAAGGAAATAAAATATTTAGGGACGTATCTCACAGCATCCCATGACAAATGTCAAATCTAAAACCAAATGTTGAACCAGAGACAAACCCAATAAGAAAATATGGCTGATTCTAGATGGAAAAACTATAACTAAAATAATAAAATTACGGAGGCTTACATACTACGGCCACATAATGAGGCACGAGATCCTATACTATACTACAGGCAGCCCTACAACACTCAGAAACTAATGGTAAAGTTGGTCGACCTATATTTACATGGGAAGACTCGTTGAACTACGACATAGATAATTATACAACGAAGTCGAAAGAGGACTGGCAGATGATGGTAGGTAATAGATGCGAAATGAAAAAGGAAGCTGGAAAGATATACCAAGCATCGGAGAAAGATTCCGATTCGGAGGTAGAGAGCCCACACAACACAACGACGGACATTGCAGAAAGCGAACAAGATCGACCATGAGTACTTACAAGTGTCAAGCAGATGACATCGTTAAAGTTATGCAAATTAATTATTACAATACGTCGGTGGAAAGAAGGTACCACTTGCGCAGAGTTTATGGTAGGTTGCTCCCAACAGGACATCGTGGGAAAGGCCACCTGTGACAAGACATCAAGAATACCCAACACCGAAGTTAAGACAAAACAAGAACAGATCAAACGAACAACCACAGCAGTTTTTGCAATCCTTCTTCCCTTCCCTTCCAACTCCCACGTCTGATGCGATATCCGGAGCAAACCATCTCTTTGGGTGAGACCCGTGACACCCGCTGGGCTTAGTTGCTCAAAATACAAGTACAGACGACGGAACCACCGATGATGGCGACACCGTACCTGGCTCTTGCTGATATGACTCACATACACCCTTGCAGAAGCATTTTTGGCTAGTCTTGTACCTCAACGGAACGTTACGGAAAGAGTTAACAATGAATCGAACATTATAAATCCTTCAAAAGAAATTTCATTTTTTACATAATATGCGAGTTATTGAGCATTTTCAAAAAGGTATGGCTGCTATCCGGGTTACAGTAGGGTATAGCATATTCCTAAAATAAGAACAAAATAAATATGAATTGGCATGTAATTAATTACCGACAGTCTTGGAAAAAAGGGTACAAATACCTACTTTGGACCAGCTATACTGCCACTGCTTAACCTAGTTACGCAAAACGCGGGGATCGGAACTCGAAATTATTATATAAAGAAAGATAATGCTTACTTCCTCTCCGCCGGAACGGCCACTGCCACTACCACTGGCTGCCATATTTTTGAAAGAGTGAAATGTGAAAGGCGCAGGCGCAGGCTCTATTTATATTGCGTCCAAGCTTCATCCCCAACTTCTTCCCCATCCCTTTCCTTTGTACTCTTTTGTTAGTCCTACGCAGTACACGAGAACCATCTGTAATTCTCATTTGCCTCTACTTATTATTGTGAGACTCCTATCGTAGCTAAGTAGAGAAATGGAAATTTAATAAAAGTTGATGACAGTAAAACAACACTTCACTTTTTATATCTCCATCATATATTTTTGATGTATCGCTCCGTTAGGGGATGAAATTCGAGATATGTCATTTAAATGGGACAGTATACTATTGTTTGGGATGATTTAGTCGCGGCGGGCCAGATTGTAATATTATAAATCCGAAAGTTTGTAAGGATGGATGTTTGAATGTTTGTACTCCTTGGCGCAAAAACTACTTGATGAAATTTGGCAATAATATAGGTTTTAGCCCAGAATAGCTTATGTTATAATTTATTCCTAAATTCAATGTGGTTCCCGCGGGAACGGGCCCGGGTACTACAGAGTAACTTTGAAAAATATTCGTTATTTATTTTTGCGGTTTAAGTCCCATTTGATGTGAACCTAATTGAGTAGATATATATTATTTGAAACCCAACCAAGCTTTTTTATAAAATCCAGTAGGCATTCCGGTCACATACTCGTCGATAGGTTCACCTTGCTCTTGTTGTCTCGTAAAAGTTAAATCTGACCATTGTTGTGTTCTGTTTTGTACCGAAATGTTCATTAAATTTTTTCACAATAGTTTCGAAATCATCTTTATTGTCATGTTTTTGGAACTTAAATGTGGAATACACATCATAACCATCCGCTCCAATTAAGTTCACTAATAAACTTGTTTGAACTTCCGCGGTCTCCTTCAAGAATACGCTAAACTGGCGATACCATTTCCGCCACGCGGTCTCGCGGGCCACCGGTCCAGAGTCGAGGAATAATTCGGACGGAAGACACGCACGTGTTCCATCTTCACAATCACGAACACGCTTATTTGACTGATTATTAAGGTCACTGCACTGCAAACCGGGACAAAATACTGTTGAATTAATTTCTATTACGCACCATGATGTGAATGAAACGAATATTAGATCAAGACTGGTATTTATTCCGATACCCACACTTCCATTCATTAATAAATGATGATGTACCCACATACACAATAGTAGGCTTTCCACTACCATAAGTGACTATGCGGCCAAAGATGAAGCAAGCTCGTCTATGAACAGCCTATTGTCTGTTTTTACATTTCAGTATCGTTACAGTTTATACAACTAAATATGTATATACTTTGCTAAATGTAACAACTAAGAAAGCCCTAAAAGCCCTAGAAATATAATCTTATTATGTACCTACACTTTAGCCACACCTACAATATAAGGGCTTATAGCTTAGACTAAATGCTTAGGAATACTTTGCTCACCAAGGTACTCGGACATAAGTCTACTTTGGTGTAGCATTAGCATTATTTTTACCGGTGAACTGGGGACAAAATTCCCAACAGTTTCCCAAAAGGAAATTAACAATAGAACAGCTAGTAATACTATTTACTAAAACTACCGGGAACGGTGGAATCTTATTATATAAATAGCGGCAATAGCTTAGTGACCGAAAACAAAAGTTAAGCTACACACGCCGATACCGATAATTGGATGGGTGACCGTTCCATACTTTGAGGCTAATTGAAGTATAGCACCACAACGTGCTCGTCACTCGTTAGGTGTGCCTCCTAATACCGTTGGCGAAGCGAGGTCGGCCAAGTACTTCCGCTGCGCCGAGTCTGCTTCAACAGGGTACCTCGTGGCGGTATACCATAACTATATTATTATTTTTAAGTACCCTATTAACTCGTTGACATGAGAGTTTCTTACGATAGGCACTCAATTTAGCGTGGAGGGGGGACGCTCCGCAGACCCGCACAGCCCCCTACTTAGTGCTGCACCTACCCGATACCTAATCGATCTTAATATTTCTATACTAAAAAATACGTGTTTGTTTTCCGCCAAAAGGAGTCCATTCCATCTTACTCCAACTTTTCGGGATGTTCCTGTGGAAATTACCGGCAACCTACAGCTCCTAGGTGTTGAGCTTTCTACCAATCTCAACTTCGGTCAGTACATCGAATCCAAGGCAAAAATTGCAGCAATAAAACTTGGTGTCCTCTCGAAGGTTAAGCGGTACTTCACTTCAAGGCAGTTAATTCAGTTATATCAAGCAAGCAAGTCCGATCCTGCATGGAGTACTGCTGCCACCTCTGGGATGGATCAGCCAAATATCAACTGGCGGCTTTGGATTCGGTGGAAAAACGTGCAAAGAAGATGATTGGTGACCCACAGTTGATTGAAGCTAGGCTGCAGAGCCTCGAGCATCGGCGTAGGGTTGCGCGTCTGTCGGTCTTCTACAGGTAACATTTCGGTGAGTGTGCGAAGCAGTTGCACGACCTCATTCCGCCGTCCCCTTTCCGCCATCGGGAGACACGATCCGGGCGAGCGCTTCATCCTTATGTCGTGGACCTTCCAACTATCCGCACGAGCCGCTTTGGCTTGACTTTTATAATGCGTACGGCTAAGGAGTGGAACGCGTTGCCTGCGAGTGTGTTCCCTGATCAATATAATCTGGATGCCTTCAAGGCTAGAGTGAATAGGCTGTTCCAAGACGAGCATGCTCCATCTTCGGCCGCATCGTCACTTACCAACAGGTGAGATGGCGGTCAAATGCTTGTCTTGTTTAATATAAAAAAAAAAAAAAAAAAAATTTGGCACTATATGCATTTGGTATTTTGCTTAAATTCATGTTTTCTCTTGTGAAGTTTGTGTTTTGGTAATGTATTTTTTTACTAGTTTGTTTGTCGAGAAGAATTTAACACTCGAATCCTCGAACAGGTAAAGAAATTCATGGCAAGGCATTAGCTCGAGAAAAGAACAATAGTTATTATCTTCAACTTATTGTTCAAAATATTCCCACTACCCCAAAACATTTACCTATTTAAATTCCATTTGCAAGGTGGGATCATCTGCCTGTTTACAATAGGCCATAAAACTTCGCAGATGTTTACAATTTGAAAATATTCCAAGAATAATTCAAGTCTGTGAATTGAGTGAACTTTTATGGTTTTTATCTGACCATTCAGTGTGTATTACTGGAAGATTTTTGGAAATAATAATAAAACCTATTTTGATACTAAAACCAAGGTTGTCCGACCAACAGGGAGTGATTAGCGGTCGAGCATTTTTAACCCTTGACGAAAATGAGGGGTGTTATAAGGCTAGCCCCGCATCAGGCTGCCTGGCCACGCGACTATGGGCGCAGCGACTAGTTTCGGACACGCGGCCACTCTGGCGACTAGAATACGTCAGCTGAATATAAATGATGCTCCAAAATGGACATCAAAGAATAAATAATGATCGTCACATTATTTTATTTTGAATAAGAGAAAGTGAGAATAAAAATATACAGGAAAATATTAGTTTTATTATTATTATTTTTAATTTTTTTGCATAACTTAAAAATTTACATGTCCGCTTTGTTAAATTCAAATTGTAACAAATTATTATTAGTGTCATTTTAACATATAACTTAATTTATACTGGTATTAAATTCATTGCTATTCATAATCGTAATTATAATGTTTATTGTGTGGGTATGTTTTGGTCAATGACATTGTTTTATTCCTTTGTAGAAATCGTCTATATTATAGCAAGCTATGCCAACCAAAACCTTTTTCAATTTGTTTGTGAATGTGTCAACATTTGATGCATCCCTTACATCCGACGGTAATGCATTATATAGCTTAGGGCCTACGACATCCAGCAACTTGCGCGCCTTGGCGCGGCGCCGCGGCGGCACGGCCAGCAGGTGCCGGCTGCGGGTGTTTACATTGTGACTGTCGCCCAGCGTTGGGAATGCACCCAAGTTTTGTTTGACTTGTTTGCATATCTTAAGTATATATAATATATATTAACCAGGCATGGTTAAAATCTTCAGTTCGCGGAATAAGTCCTGAGCAGGGTGATCATATGGCTTCCCTGCTATGATTCGAATGGCACGCTTTTGTAGCTTGAAGACCCTGTCCCGATCTGCAGCTGTTCCTCACAGGTCTATCCCATAGGTCATTATTGAGTGGAAGTATCCATTGTATGCTTTTTTTAAATTTTTAGAAGTCAGCTCTAAACAGTTTCCTCTTTAAATTTTTATCAGAATAATCATCTGAAGATGAAAATACCATGTAGCCTTTCTATTTTGTCCTTCAATAATGAACGTATTGGTTTGGCGACAAGTGCGCGCAAATTGGTAGAATTTCATACAAAATGACGGTTCGGCGCCCAGCGATAGCCGCGTGTCGGTTGCTTTAATTCGAGTTGTGGCCAGAAAGTAGTCGCTGGCAGCTGGTCGATTAATGCATGACCATCATCATCCTAGCGTTAAATGCCGGTTCCCCTCACGCGCAGTGCGCGAGGGCTTGGGGTCCGCCTACATACTCCTCTTGGTCAACTCTCGCTTTTTGGTATTTTTGGTGGTTTATTGGTGCGCATGTCATTTACTCCAATTCGGCCAACGCTCCTTGGGCCGGCCTCTCCTTCCGGTGCCAAGTGGAGGTGGTACAGCCAGACATTTTGTTCTTACCGTCGTTTGCCAGTCTGCGCAAGACATGGCCAATAATGGCCATACCATCAAAAGCGGCAGTCTTGCAGCTTAACTACGATAATACGGACGCCAAGGCTACGAATGTGTGCATTTCGAACACTATATTTTCGTGAAACTCCACACATCCACCGCGTGCGACAGATACGGAGCACTATAAAGCCGTACTAGCCGATGTGCATTTACGGCCGATACGGATTACGGATTTTACATAAACTATTTACTTTGAAATTTGAATAGTCGCACAACTCATTCCCGCCGCTGCCACTCCAGTTTAGCCAGAGACCCCGGCACGCGCGAGGACACAACTAATATTAACTTGGAACCAACACAAAAACCGATTACTGCGATTATTTAAATAATCATTATTTTAATCTGAATAACTATTAGTAAACCACAGCGCAGAATATTATTAAACCAAAGTTGATTTAAGGCGTAGACTCGTAGCGTAAGCATGTGCGTAGCACGTAGCGTAGCACTCGCGAGTGCTGGAACAAGGTTCAATCTAGCCCCAATTTTAAAGCAGACCTGACAGAAGAATTGTTTTCCGGGCATTTGTATGAATGTATGTGTGAATGACGACGATATGTGGATGATGATATGACGACCTGAGTGGTTCAGTTGGTTGTTGCCGGCCGCCACGCAGAGTTCACGCCCGGGTTCGATTCCCGGCCGAGCAGAAATTGAAATGATGAATTTTAATGTGTAGTATGTGTATGAAGTATGTATTAAAAAAAAAGGATATAAGTAGTTCATCAGTTATCTAACATAACCAAAAACTTACTTTGGAGCTAGTTGGCGCTGTGTAAATTGGTCCAAGCATATCTATTTTTATAATTTTTTTATTTATTATTTATGTATGTACGTGGGTATGTATATCTATTTCTTTGGCATGGGCTACAGCCCTAACGGCTCAATGTATTTGAGATTCGTTTTAGACACTGGCTCAAATTTTAAATATTCAAAATGTCGTATTCTAGAAGCCAAATGGCCACTTTCGAAAATATGTTTTCTCTAAAATCTATCGAGTGAGGAATCATTATAAAGATATTCAAAAGGCGATTTTAAAAATACATACAAATTGCATGTGCAATGCATTTAAAAATATTGTTTGCTTTTCAGTTTTATTAACAGCAGTCGGAGTTTTTAATTCTTGAACTACTTACTTGTTAGGAAACGAATACGTACCGGCCGTATTGGAGGCCAATGATACCGTACGTGACGATGGCAAGAAGCCTGACGGTATGATGCCCATTGCTTGGCAACGTGGGAAGGCGCTGGTGTGGGACGCTGCATGTGTTACAAATGAATGCGAATGTTTTAATTCAGTGTAATTATGTTCCAGATGGAATATGGGAGGTTCCGTTTTATCTTTAGGGTTTGGCACCCTTAAGTCGTTAAATCACCATTTAGACCAATCAGATGCTCGTTATATGGATTCAGTACTTTCTCAGAACGTTGTGTTAAGTGAATCGACTTTAAGATTTACCTGTTTAAGAGTTTGTCTGTCAGAATAACAGTTTTTAATCATTTCGTGTAAGTATGTTCTAAGAAGGTTTGGTTAGGAATCTTTGGATTTCATAATTGAAGAAAATAAAGGCATCGAATTTTTATGACATCTATTATACGATAATAGACAATATGTTTGGCCGTTGGGTTGTGCGGCGCATAAAGGAATGTGCCGAACTGTTGAGATAATCTCAGTTCAGAATTTAGCATTTTTAACAATACATAGAACAATGGCATAAGGACGGTCACAGACAATAACAATGCAGGTAGAAGATAATGCAGATTCTTGCTCGGTTTTAAAGGAACAATCCCAGATTCTGCCGTTGTTCGCTTTCCTCCTCTTCCTCCCGCACTTCGTCCGTCCTCAGTATCCTCGCGCTGTAAGACGGTGGTATCGTCGCACCTTGGGAACTCTTTCCTGATGCCAGCAGGTGTAGGCACCCACTTCCCATGTATCCCTAGGGCTTGTGCAGCACGTGACCAACCTAGCGCAGGCAACGCCCTTCTATTTTATCCGCGGTGAGTTTCTCGACGAAGCTGCTGCGGGTGTACGATCATGGACTCGGTCAAGTCGAGTATTCCTAGACTCCGAGATGTTACTTCGGTTTTTTAAATATTCGATCAATGGTCCACGCGCACATCGTAGCTCTGCGCGGCGCGGCTGAGTTGGTTTAAATGAGTTTGTGTGGCGCTATGCGCACTTGTTGGGATATTATCTCATCTCCTCTCATTTCTCATCTCACATTCTCATTTCATTTATAGGATAACAGAAACGACTATATTTTTTTTCAATTATTTTTATTAGCATTTATTTATAAAAATATTAATCAGTATTATTTTATTTACGTAACTTAAATCTTAACCTAACACACATGCACTACATTGCTTAAGTAACTTAATTGTAACAAAAAAGGAAGGCAAATTTTAAGCAAATATAAAACACCTACGCTAGTACACAGTAAAAAGCTGTCGGTAAACAATGTCCTACCCTTCCACCGCCGGGTTGTGGGCTGTGGCTCGAGGAACGATCTTCATAGAAAGTTTTTACAATGTGCAATATTACCTTGACAATAGAAAAAGTACTCTCCTTAGGCACTCCGCACATGACGCAACATGCATCATGCATGTAGGATGCATGTAGGATGCATGCATCCTACACGTCGGATGCATGTCGCGTGTGAGAAAAAAATAATATATTTAGTCTACGCACATCATCATCATCATCATCATCATCATATCAGCCAGAAGACGCCCACTGCTGGGCATAGGCCTCCCCCAGAGATCTCCACAAAGGCCGGTCCTGTGCTTTTCGCATCCAGCTGGTACCTGCGATCCTTACCAGGTCGTCAGTCCACCTTGTGGAAGGCCTACCCACGCTGCGTCTTCCGGCACGTGGCCGCCACTCAAGAACTTTACTGCCCCATCGGCCATCTGTTCTTCGAGCTATGTGCCCTGCCCACTGCCACTTCAGTCTGGCAATCCTTAGAGCTATGTCGGTGACCTTGGTTCGCTTGCGGATCTCCTCATTTCTGATTCGATCGCGCAAAGAGACTCCGAGCATAGCTCTTTCCATTGCCCTTTGGGTAACAGTGAGCTTTCTTATAAGGCCCACAGTGAGCGGCCACGTTTCAGTTCCGTATGTCATCACTGGCAACACACATTGGTCAAAGACCTTCGTTTTGAGACACTGCGGTAATTGGGACGAAAATATATGGCGTAACTTCCCGAATGCTGCCCAACCGAGTCGGATTCGTCAATTGACCTCTTTCTCGAAGTTGGACCTACCTAACTGAACTATTTGTCCTAGGTATGAATAGTCGTCAACAACTTCAAGTGGAATGCCTCCAACGGTCACTGGAGTAGGCACAACATGGACATTCGACATAATTTTCGTATTGTCCATGTTCATTTTAAGACCTACTTGTTGAGAGGCACTACAGAGGTCATCGAGCATTTTGCCCAAGTCTTCCAGGGTTTCAGCCATGACTACGATATCGTCAGCAAATCTGAGGTGAGTAAGGTACTCGCCGTTAATATTGATGCCAAGTCCGTCCCAGTCCATAAGCCTAAAGATATCCTCCAGTGCAGCAGTGAACAACTTCGGTGATATGACATCACCTTGTCTAACACCCCGCTGCAGCTGGATAGGTTCTGTGGTCTTATTCTGGAGACGAACTGACATAGTGGCGTTTTCGTACAAACCCTTCAGTGCTTCGATATATCGATAGTCAATTTGGCACCGCTGTAGAGACTGGAGCACCGCCCAAGTTTCGATCGAATCGAAGGCTTTCTCATAGTCCACAAACGCCAAGCATAATGGCCGGTTATACTCTTCGGTCTTCTGTATAACCTGCCGCAGCGTATGAATGTGGTCTATGGTACTAAAACCTTTTCGGAATCCGGCTTGTTCGGGAGGCTGGAAGTCATCAAACCTGCGTGCGAGACGATTCGTAATGACTCTCGAAAACAGCTTATACACATGGGTCAGCAGCGATCTTGGTCTGAAGTTCTTCAAGAGAGCCTTATCACCTTTCTTGAAGAACAATATCACTATACTTCTGTGCCATGTTTCCGGCGTTTTTCCCTCGAGGATGACGGAATTGAACAGCTTCTGAAGGGTCTTAAGCACAGGTTTGCCACCAGCTTTCAGAAGCTCAGCCGTAATTCCATCATCACCCGGCGCCTTGCGCTGTCAGTCTGCGCACATCGCACGCTAATGACATCGTAACGACATGCAACTTGACACTGACATGATACTCACTGCATACGTGTCTCCTAGGGATGTTCCAGTTTTTGTTTAATTGGAGCTAAAAACTAGAAAGCTGTGACCCGGTATACAAATGTAAGACCCTCATCGAATAAATATTATGTAGTGTGAAATAAGGTCCTTCTGATATGAGAATTGGTCCCGCATGCTTTTCAATTTTCATTAAGTAAACCTAAATATACATATATATTATGTGTAGGTACTATTATTACATTCATACAACACTCACGCCCGTGTCCCATAGGGGTAGGCAGAGACTATTGAATGCCCTACGATCCTAACACACCTCTCTTGCTTCTTCCACATTCATACATCTTTTCATGCATTTACGCCGGTTGAGGGTACTCCTGACCTGCCCTTATTGGAGCTGGTCATTTAGTTGATCAGTATAATGTCCTTCTTGGGCGCTCTTTCGACCCTTCCATTCACATTCACACGATAGATACCATTCGTATGCTGTTTTTCTGCCATCCTCTCCACGTGTCAAAACCATCTCAGCATACCTCTTTCAATCCTAGTCATCACATCATCCTTACGAACTTTTATCGCATTACTCCTCATTTTATCAATGATGATGACCCCACACATAATCCTTATATTATACATTAAATATATTGTTATTTTTTATTACACTCCTTTAGACATGGAATCATGGACAGAATGGCACAGATTGATCATTACTCTTCAGGAACAAGAGTTCTGAGATCAATAGTTTCCAAGTTATTACACTTTTCACGTTGGACAGCTGTCATCCGAAATGTAGATTTCGACGAGTACTATCATTTCCCTAGAGCAACTTGTGTTCTTGGACCTTTAGTTTCCGAGGTATAACTGTTTTAAGTTTGACAGCTGTCATCCGAAATGTAAATCTTGACGATTACTATCATTTATCTTTAGAATTTAGTCTTCTAGGACTAATAGTTTTCTAGTCATAACAGTTTGAAGCTAGCGGTACGCTCGATTAGAGTCGCTTTGGGGGGTTGGGGGATCTTCTAATTATTGTTATTTTCTGAGTTCTCAGCTGATTTCTTTGATTTTAGTCTCAAACGATGGACCGTATGAGGCGCACAATACCATCAGCGCAAAACACCAACTCGGGATTTTATTGCGTATTGCGACTTTTTACAATTAATTACGTAAAATATGAAACACGCACATTGCCACAAATGCAAAACACCGACCAGGGACTTGTAAAATTTTTGTAATGAAAATGGCGGACAGTACAAAAAAAGGCCGACATTTCGTACCTTCACTATCCTGGGTACAAGTTCGAACCCAGGTTCTTTCTTCACGCTGGTGTGTGCCTATTCGTCAAATTATTACTCACCACACTAAGTCAATGGTGTTATAATATATTGTAAGTGCTTCTGGTACACACAATGATAGTGCTATAAGAGAGTTTTAATTCTGAAAATCACAAGGCACTTTATATTTTCGAAAACTGACTTTCAGTTCTGAGATATTTAGGCTTAAACGAGGAAAATTAGAAATTTTCGCCCCTCGCCAGTCATTTGACTGGCGTAAGTTAGGTATCAAAATTATTAGTACTTAATGATGGTGGAAGGACGCCGAGTGACTCTATTACCTGACACCTGGTTTGCTGGGCTTGGTTAAACGGTTCGTGAGATAATGGTATGCCGAAAGTACATTAGATTTCAAACATAGTCTTGACAGGGTACTGAGACACATTATTATTATTATATAAATTATTCCTTCAATAATGCATACATTTTTCATATAAACTACAATTTAGAGCCAAAACTGAATGTTCGTCTCTACACTAGTTCATAATGTAGCATGACGGGGGGACTATGGTCTAACTCAGTTGCAAACTGAATTTGACATTAGATTATTCTACACTACGTCATCTACATTATTATATACGGCCATAGCGTCTACAAAATTAGAGTAGAGTAAGATTTTTTTATGACAAATTCATTTTTCCAGTGAGTACGTTGTATTCAGCCTCAGTACTTTATAATTGAAAAAAATAGAGTATAGTAAGCCATTTTTCTATACAACTTTAGTATACTCGTACCTGTGACCGTACATTGTGACGGGTACCTCTTAAAGTACAAATAATATGGTGATAATTGGCCCCATATTGGCTAAGAAGACCGCCTGACCAATTTGAGTAACAGTAAGGGACAAATAAAAAATAATAATTATAGTGGAACTTGTATAAAAAGTGTTTTAATTCTAACAAATAAATAAACATTTGTCTTAGACTTACATATAAAAAAAAATCTCACATATAAACTTACCTCTTGTATTAACGTTGAAAACAGTTCTGGCACCGATTGTTAGCAAAGTGAGTCATAGCACTAAGTAGATAAACTAAACAAGTCGCAAGCACTTGGACACGTTTTTGTGCTGCTGATTATAGGTATGTATAAGATAAGATAAACTATGATGCAATGGAATTTTATGTATAGTTCTTCTAGTTTGTGCACATCTGTTTCACGCATTATTTGACATTGTGCTCTCTCCTCTTAAAAGGAGCTTTTTCTTTCCTCATTGCATCACAGTTACAAGGATCATTTGGCATTTGGATGAGGGCGTGAGTGTCAAACATCAACTCCAGCTGTCTGTCAAAAATGACGCTTTACAAGATGGCAGCGTTAATTCTGATTTCGGCCACGTGCCAAATAATCTTTGTAAACCGTCACTTGACAGTGCCTCGTCGTGTTCGGAGTGAATGCGTGCTGCATGCGTCCTGCATGCATCCTGCATGTGTCCGCCGCGTCGCTGTCGCGTGTCTGTCGCGTGTCTGTCGCGTGGCTGTTGCGTGGCTGTTGCGTCATGTGCGGAGTGCCTTTCTCACGTAACAGAAAAAACCAGACCAACTACTAGGGGCAATAAACGGCCGTTAAGGTCGGCTTTGGCTTTTGTTATTTGCAGAGAAATTAAAGGTAAGCAAATTTTATGACGTCTTTTTTTCGCAGATAGACGAATCCTCCGCCTTTGGACCGCTCATAAAGAATTCTGCGCAGACCCATTGAGATAATCTCCTTAGTTTTGGATAATTTACATTCAATAGTAAGTTCAGAACAATGGCTTGAAAATAACCACTGTCAATAGATATAGCGGTATATACTAATGTCTCGGTCTTAGAAGCATACAGCTTACAAGACTTGTTTAAAATAGCATATATTCGAGTCAGCTTGTGCTATAATGAATGTGACCCAACAATACTAAATAAATTATTTATTAATACAAATCAAGAGTAATTCTGATTACGATTAACTCTCTTCTTCAAATATTAATTTATACTTAACTTAACAATAGTGATAAATTGTTATGTATCCCTAAGTAACAGTTTGTTTCTCAATAAATAAAATTAAAATAAAATTAAAATGAGCAGTCACATTATATAATAATAATTTAGAGCATCGGTGGTTTAATGGTTAAGGGGTCTGACTCGTAAGCGAGAGGTATCGAGTTCGATCCCCAGTGCCACCATCTACTAATGACTTTTTCTAAGTTTTTGTCATATTAGTTGAACACTAACTGATGTTACGGTGGGAGAAAACACAGCCTTTGTTTCAATTTGGTAACGAGCTTTGTGGAAAAATACTCCTACAAAATAACCAAAATTGTGTGTGATATTTTCGTTCTTAATAGATTCAGTTTAATAACCAGTTATCACGTGATGAAACCTGCTCATTCAATAAATTTAATGAATAGCACTATGATCCAATCTGATCGGATTCCCCTATTAACAGGGTTACAGAGGTCTGATGGCAGTCGCTCCACTGATCTGCCAAATCTTGATCAAGGCGGGCCCCGGGGCCTCGCGTGCGAGATCACAACGGTGATATTGATCAAGGTGTTTTATTATATTTTTTTACAATAAAACTCAGCGAAATCGATGCAAATGAAAATTTGTGCGCCCACTTTGAACACGTCTAGTAGTGCAATGTATCGCACGTCTCGATAAAGAGCGACCTCTGGAATCCTTGTGTTTTATTCTACCTGCTTCCACTGCCTTTGCAAATACCTAACAGTGGGTCATTGGGAGTGAAAGAAGATGCTTGAGTCGCTCACAAGTGAGCTCATCCGCATAATGTTTGAAAACCCACACAACGCTGTCCATTCCTTGAGCTCTCAGTACAAGTAGTCGACTTATGTAATCAATGGTTGCGTGATGTAAGAAACTGCCGTAGTTGTTTTTAAGGCGTTCTGGCGGGACACACCCGAAACGAAAAAGTTGCAATGACGCCTACCAATCCACCCGCGGACAACCAATCTAAGAATTTGCACTATCGATTCGATGACGACCGGTCGGGCGACCCAGATTTCGCTGGATGGAACTACATAGTTCTCAAAGAGACTAGGCATGCTCGATTGGCAGGATAGAAGAACGCTGCAATCTCTGGTGCAGGAGGCCACTTTGAATCGCAGAACGCGCAGCTCTGATAGATAGATCGATATATATACTCTTTATTGCACACAAAATTACAAAAAAGAAAATTTAACAGGTCTTATCACTACAAGCGATCTCTTCCAGGCAACCCTTGTCTAGAAAGAGAAAAAGATAAAAATCAGTCAAATAAGCAACAAAAATAGCATTAATCATCTAGGTAAACTATTATATTATAAGCTAAAAATTTACACCTATATACTAATACACACACTATAGGCTATGAGCGATATAGGTATGTAGGTTGTTAGCAAATACCTATTATATATTATGGCAGCTTTTAGTTAATTACTTATGTGATTTGGCGTTACCGATTGGGTTCTGATTCACAGATAATGAGTGATTATTATAAATGAATCATTACTTAATTCGTTCAAAGGCACATTCTTAATTACTTGTATCAGTTTTTAACCAGTAATGGTCTCAAAACTACTCATTATCTAAAAGAATGGGTCTGCGACTCGTAATTTAGTAGCATTTCGTTGCAATTGGTGTAAACAGAGCAGTTAGTATACTTTTTGTATAAAGCCTTTAAATTTATTTAAATCGAAAATGGCTAATGGTAATAATGGTCGTGGAGGATATTCAACGAGGAATAAGAACAAAGTATGTAATATAATTTCATATTTAATTTTACAAGTATTTTTATGTGGATTATTATTTTTATTAAATTTTAAATTTTTATGTTTCCAAACCTAGTAAAACGAGGGAGGTGGTGCTGAAGAGTCCCCGCGGTCGGCCGCGAGGCAAAGGCCGCATCGCGCTCAGCAACGTAAGTACCATAGAGGAAAAGAACACTACTGATTTAGAAAGAGGTAACGATGAGAGCTTATCGGTGACCTGAGAGTTAGTATAGAACCTCAAGTAGAGGGTATCAAAGGCCTTTCGAAGTACATATCTTAAAATTAAATTATAATAACTGCATATTGTTTCAAACTAATGCGATTAACAACAACACTGGACAAATTATGATCTTGCCAACTTGTAGAGCCCAGCAGAGCCCTAGTTTGAAAATATTCTAGTAGGAAAAGACGTTAACGGAATCTGATATACTTGTATCTGAACTCCATCGCCAAGCTTGACGCTACGTATTTTATGTGACTTATATTCCCAATAATTTTGACATTTATACATAGTATAAAACAAAGTCGCTTCCCGCCGGTTGTCCCTATGTATCTCTGTGCGTCTAGATCTTGTGAATGAATGAATGAATGATTTATTGCTGTAAAATGTGATACATGGTAGATGTTACAATTTTTACACTCGTTTCTCACACTTTACCAGAATGTGGCATGCAATATTTGAAGCATAATTAATCTAATTATTATTAAAATGTCCGCAACAAAATTCATAAGTATAAATAGAGTAATAGTATATAAAGCTATAAAATAATCATGTCACTTCAATTAATTAATAATGATAATAAGTCATACCACTTGCGCTAATACGTTAACATGTCAAAATGAGAATCAACGTAACGAAACGCACCAAAACGTTGTCAGTGTAAACTATTACTTTACACTGACAACATTTCCATATGTCACAATCACTTCCGATGTCATATTTTTATTGCATTTATTAGTTTGACGCCAACGGCCATTTTGTCTCTTCGCAAAACGACTAGTGAATTAAATATAGTTTGGCGAGCTATTAAACCTAATCTGGTTTTTCTGTAATGATCGCGACGCAAGTGAGTCTACATAATATTTTTAATTTTGGTAATCTTATTGCTGTGATCAAATGTCACTTTGTTTTGTGTAAGAGAACGTAATGAAAAAATCGTCCTAAACTAAGGCATGAGATCGAATTAAACATCAAAAATGTAAACAAATGGGTGGCCACTATAAAAAAAATTACCCAAATGGTGGTTTATTTAAAATCATTGCAATATTGGTTAAAATCATTACATCCTAAATGAAATAAAATCATTACATTCAATATGAATATTTAAAAATATTTTACTGAATTAAATAGAGAACAACGTTTTTTTGTTTCGTATTTGTGCTGATTACATAAAATATATGTAGTTTTTATTTATGCCACTGGTAATGGTGAGAAATTCTAAACATTTGGTTCTTTGTTACGGTACAGGCTCGGAAAGTGAGGGATTGACTGACACCGAGACATATATACTCCTTATCTCAAATAATAATACATAAAATAATACAAGATTCAAAACGGCGGCCACTTCTTTCTAATACTGAAGTTTTCTAATTAGTATTCTAGGACTTATCGTTTCCGAGTTATTTATTACGTTTTTAATAAATTAAATAAATGGGGGTAAATCGATTTGTTCCGTTTTCGAAAGTTTACCAGCCATTGTAAATAACACTGAAAAGTGTGCGTGATGCATAACCATTTGGTAAATAAATACATTCGATAAAAAAGGTTTTATATCCCTGGATAGTCTATTTGACATTGACAGTTGTGTGTTTACATTTTTGATCTATAATTTCATCTCCAACCTTATACGTTGTATTAATTGCAGGTAGTATACAATTTCAACAGGACTTAGGGCCTCTCGCACGAAACAATAGATAAAGTAAATTTAGAAGAAGGTTTAAGGGGTAGTAAAACATGCGAACGAGTCGCCAGCCAGTAGGTATCTAATATTAGGTAACGCATAGAAACTATTTCTCCAACATTAATAACCTTGAGATTTTCCACATAACTTTGTACTAATAAATAATCATCTTGGCGCTTGTGTCCCGGCTGCGCTCTTGCGCACGAGGGACCGGGGTCCACCTTGATCATGATCCAGGATTTGGCGGATCAGGTATTTGCAGTGGAGCGACTGCCATCTGACCTTCGTGACCGTGCTACGAGGGGAATTCGACCAAATTGGATCATGGTTACATTTAGTCGTCTGAATGTACAGGTTTCACCACGATGTTTTCCATCACCGTAAGAGAATCGGATATTCAAATAAATGTGTATGTATAGATTCGAACCCGGTACCTGTCGCTTACGAGTCGGATAGGCCACCAACACTCCTATAAACTAATAACTTCATGCAAAATTATCACAGGAGGAAAGAAAGAAAAGAAACTCATATTACGAATACCTTCGGCGGGAGGAGCAGAATAAGGAATTGCGGAACCTTGCCGACGCACTCGGCTTAGACGGAAATGTAAGTTTATATTAGTAGAATACTACTGTCAGTGATGTATACTTTGTAGAATATAACTGCTATGTAGAACGAGAACCTGATGACTAACCTATGATCCTTTTTTTACCCGTCGCTTCGAGTAGAACGGTTTTCAATTAAAATGTTCGCCATGAATAACTCAATATTTTGATGCATGACTTCAATTTTCCCTGTATTTGAACCGTTCGCTTTCGATATTGCCAATGTAATTTAAAAAGTATTTAAATTTCTCTTGTCGGAAATAAAAACTGAAAACCGACTCGAGGCGAACTGTTTAAAAACAGAGCCCTTGAGCGTGTGCCCGCGTTCGTATAAAATTCCTGTTTGCAATGAATTTAATGCCAAATATTTGTACTTTCTTTTGTTTACGCGATGATTAGACATAATTAATGAATATATGTTTAATAATTCGTAGTTTTATATTTATATTTTTTCTCGAAGATGTTATGTAGTTATAGCGTTTACGTGTAGAGTAAGGTAACATTTTCCGTAAGGATTAAGAATTTTAATTAGCTATTATAACATTTATAGACCAAAAATGTGAAGAAGGTGCTGGAAGCGGCAGCACAATTCATTACGGAGAAGGCCGACTTTGAAGAAGATAATGAAAAATTAAAGGAGGAAGTCTCAGAATTACAAAGTAATGGTAAGTATATGCTTTGGGACGTTAACATAGTTACAAAAAGTTTTCTCATTATTTATAAAAACACACCGACACAATCTGACCAATTTTATATGTTTTTATTTGTTCCAGTGAACTTTACGGAGGATATACTGCGAAATCCCGATTTAAATCCTCTAGAACTATTAGAATTTGTACTGAAATGTAAGTATTTATAACAGTTAATAAGATTTAGACACTCCCTAAGAATATTCGAAATAGTAGAGTATACACCACGGGATAAAGCAGTTCTGGCGGCATATTGGATTCTCGGTGAAGCGTGTGGTTCAAGCCACCCAAGACTAAGACAGTTTTATTGCTAAGGTGAACAATTTACTTTTCACACCACCTAGCACCTGTGAGACAATAAATGAAGCAAGCGCTGTAAGCGTCTGATTAATCAAACTCCGGAGATAAATCTGTATCGCTTCACGATATTCTATGAAGCTTTAAGTCCGCCTTTGTACGTAACAGTGCATGAAGTTTTAAATAAATAATAAATAAATATTTTCGTGTCAATGTAAAATATAAATCATCTTGGAGTTAATGTCCCGGTTGTGCTCTCGAGCACAAGGGCCCGGGGTCTGCCTTGACCATGATCAAGGATTTATCAATCAGGTAATTACGATGGAGCGACTACCATCTGACCTCCATGACCCTGCTACCAGGGGAACCTGACTAGATTGGATAATGGTTACAAATTCAGTTTCCTATATCTGCAGGTTTCATCACGATGTTTTCCCTCACCGTAAGAGCATCGGCTAGAATTCAACAATGTAAAAATATGAACAAATTTTGACATTTCAAAGTCAAATCACTTTATTCTTCGTGGAAATTTTATACAATATTATTTCCCTGCGGGTAACAAGGCCATGCTTTACGGTAACATTTCATGATACATAGGTAATTGTTGAGCAGGAGGTGTAAAAATGTTATTCTTATTTATATCTCATATTATTTCTGGGTATATCGAAGGAAATTTTACAAAACCCATTTTTTATTGTTATAATTGTTTCCCCTGTTCCTCATTTCTGTGTAATGAAAAACTTTCCAAATGCGAGAACAAACTACTCAGGTTTCTTCGTATTAGTAACAAAGAACATTTTTCTTTACAGAAGCAGTATATACGTAGTTCAGTTTAGTTTAAATTAGTTTGTATCGTAGTCACCGCACGGTGATTTTAATTAGTTGAATTTATTATAGTTTGTATTCAATTATTTTGACATAATATACATTGGGTTTGTACCTGGTTTTGGTTTTCTTTTTTCTATGGTTTGTACCGCTAACAAGTTGAGATTATTAACCCCCCGATTGCGTTATCTTGCTCTCCGTTGACTCCAAACAAGTCAACGGATAGAACGTCTTGACTTGTCAAGCCTATTAATAATGATAAACTGCCGTTGTTTATTTTATTCATTACATTTATTACAAAAACGACTATGACATATAAATTCAACGGCCAAGAGGGTTGACTTATGCGCTTATTGCACCTGGGTAAATTCAGTCGACTAAATTAGAAGCAAAAAGTATGAGAGCAAGCCAAAGTGGAATGAATTGCTCATAGAATAAGGTAAATTTTTGTACCACTTATATAATTGTTACATGTCGCACCGTTTCCCACAAGGCGTTCTACAAAAATTTACATTATTTATGCAATACTTTCCATTTTGACTTGCTCTCATGGATTTTGCTTCTGAATTTAGTCGACCGAATTTCGCCAGGTGTAATAAGCGCATTAGGTGGCTCGCTATTAAATCCGGATGAGAGAAAAATCTACTTATGTCGCAGTGTCGTACAGGTCACAGCATATTTTAAACGCGCTTACCTTTGTATCTCTTATATGCCTCTCTTACTCAATTCTATCGACCATTCTAGTTAAGAGAGAGAGAGAGAAAGCAGAATTAATCACCGAGCACTCTCAGAATATTTGATAATTATGAAATTTGTTTATTTTGATAGCAGTTTTTGCTCATACTGCCAAACAACTGGCTTTTGCCAGATATTCATCCACATACTATGCGCCAGCCCCAGGAATATATGGACAATCGGTGGAAACACTGGCCGGTATCAGGAAAACGATCTCGTGGGCCACTGAAGAAGCGGAGCAGCGAACTGCTTGCGAAAGCGGACCCGAGCCTAGGTCGGGTCTGACCGCTACGAGGATGATGATGATTCATCCTCATATCGGAACATTTGATCATCATCTGTCGACTTCGTACGGGATGATGAAGTGGGCGGAGGTGGCGGTAGTCTGAAATCGTAATAATTTATTATCAATAAGTATATTTATAGATAGGCAGATTTTCGAATCTATAACATTGCGCCCGCGCACGCTGCGTCCGCCCGAGGGTGCTCCTCATAAGTAATTACGAATAGTGTTTTAATTTCGATCACCAATAAATAAGTGCTACAAAATAAAGTAGACAAAAAAGGTGCGGTACTAGTATAAGGTTTTGAACTAACTTCAAATAAGGAGGGGGTCTCATTTTATCCTGTATTTTTGTGTAATCATTCGATTTCTCTATGATAATAATAGTTATTACTATTGAAAAATTACAGGTTTCATCACGATGTATTTCCCTCACCGTAAGAGCATCGGTTAGTATTCAACTAATGTACATAACTCAGAAAACAGTCATTGATACATGGCCGCTGTAGGGTTCGAACCATGGACCTCTTGCTTGCGAGTCGGATACCCTTACCACCCGGCCACCGACGCTCAGAAAAAAGTCCTTAGTACATGGCTGCAATGGGATTCGAATCCGGTACGTCTCACTTACGCGTCGCATACGTTAACAACTCTGTGACCGACGCTCCGTTACAAAAGATATACTGATAATAATATAGGTATGTATTAATTATTGGCCTTTACGGGTACCTATCAAACCCCGGATTCTTGCTCAATATACTACCAACTACATTAAACTGGTACTTTCTGACCCTTGTAACTATACTACTTACAGTGAGAGATACTTTGAAATTATAGATACTTGCATTGTTGTGTTTTGGTTGGAAGGATAGGTAAGGTAGCCTGCGCAATTACACGCATTAGGCATTTCACATGTAAGTCCTCACAGTAACAACGCACCTTGCGGTTCTGCATTTTTCTTACTTGGACTGCAACCTAAATGCATACCTATATAACCAATGCTTGGACAATTCACATATCACCATCTAACCCCAAAGTAAGCAAAGCTTGTGCTATGGGTGCTAGATAACTGATAAACTACTTAAATACTTATAAATACATACTTACTATACAAACCCGTAACAGAAATTAAAATTCATCTTTTCAATTTCTGCTCGGCCGGGCATCGAACCCGGGACCTCTTGGTGGCAGACCGGCATGTGAACCAACTGACCCACTCAAGTCGTCGAAACGAATGAATCGAAGATGTTATGGGCGACAGATACCGCTTACCATCAGGTGGGCTGTCTGCCCGTTTGTCACTGCGTAGCATACAAAAGACTAACCTGACGTTTGTAGTAGACGAAGATGACCTTGCGGTCATAGACGACTTATGACCGACCGTTTTACGAGCACCTGTTAATTTCTTCACCGGATTTCTCTGCTGTACGCCGGCCTTGCGAAGTGCATCTCGCACTGCCTGCAGAGAGCAGCCGTATCGCTCCGCAAAAACTCTGGTTGGAATGGAAGGGTTCTGCTCATACTGAGCCACCATTGCCTCCAAGCGCTCTTGAGTAATTATTCGGGGAGGATGGTCTCTCGGCCTGTCGTTCACGTGGCCTTCCTTATCGTAACGCCTGAGCCACAGGCGGACGGTGTTTCTCTAAAGAGAAGTCAAAATATGCATTTTTCAAATAATTTATGTAAGGCATTTATGGAAATGACATGAAACTTTTGGTCTAGAGTTTTGCAAATTCGCAGAAATACTGTAGTAATAAGTTGATTTTTATTTAATCAGCCTAACCAAACCAACCAAGTTATAAAACGTGTATCAGGTTAACTGCCCACTGTCATTCGTTTTGCGCTAATATTTTTTGTAAGAGCTCATGATGCACATAATCCTTATGTTCTAAAGCAAGACATACAATATATTTAACTTACCGACATGTGTAGTGTTTCCGCTATTTGAGAAATATTATATCCCGAATCTCTCAGGAAAATAATTTTATGACGCTCGAAATTGTTTAAGTTTCGGTACATTTTTTACGATCTTCACTAACACGATTCTAACGCAAGAGTGCAAAATTGCAACTGACCAGCAAATGACAGCCAGACCCGGGTGGTCCTAAAGTAATATCAATTAAAAATTATTGCCATTTATACCTGGTTTCTGAGTCAGTAATAAATATTTACAATTTAGTTTTTTTATTGGTAGACAAGGTGTTGCGGGTAGTGACACAATTCATTATTTCATTGTAACCTACTTATAAAAGGAGTGCAATAAACGCTGATTTACCGTACGTACGGGTCTCATTTACAACAGTTGGCGGCGATCGGGATTTCATGCGAAAATTTCTTATAATTATTCTTTAAAATGTATAAAGCAGTCGGTAATTTACCTCAGTACGAAATCGGAAACGATTGGTGCATTTTTAAGGATAGATTGAGGTTTTGGTTAGACGCAAATTTTCGTGACAAGAAAGGTACTCCGAGGACGATCAACGGCCTGCGGTACTACTTAGTGCACTCAGCGAGACCGCGTATAAATTGGTACGCGAGTTAATTGCTTCAAAAACATTGGAAAAATGCACTTATGCTGAAATAGTGGCAGAAATAGATAAGCATTTGATGCCCAAGAAGTCTCTTTTCGCAGAAAGACACTCTTTTCATACCGCGACTCAGAAAATAGATGAAGATTTGGTACACTGGGCAGCTCGCGTACGAATATTATCTACGGACTGCAAGTTCGGGGAAGCTCTGGAAGAAATATTGCGGGACCGCTTCATACTCGGCATGCAGGCCGGCCCCGGGCGGGACAGGCTGTTCACGGAGGCGCCGGAGAAGCTGACGCTGAACTCGGCGCTATACACGGCGGTGTCGCTGCGCAGCGCGCGCGCGGCCGCGCGGCAGTCCGAGGCGCCCGCGCCATATCAAAAAGGATAGTCACCCCATTTACTTTGGCGGACGGCAACTATACAATTATTCAACAAGCAAGGGTTTTTTTTTCCTTTGGTGTCTTTTCAAACTTATTGGGACTTCTTGCTTTATAAAATAAATATGTATTTGTCTTTGCTTTTATTCTAGGTGAACAAAATGTCTCACAGGTACAAGCGAAAATCGGACGTGGTGCCGCGCCATATTACCTAGACAGAAGATAGTTGGCGATAAAGGGGAGAGGGAATGGGGGGGGGGGGGACTAAATATTAACACTTCCTCAGTCCGACTGCGCCGACACCGAATAGAAGACTGCTTTCTGGGATAGTCTCGAAGAAACGCTGCAACGTATGGTATCCTGAACAGATCGTGGTTGGTGTGGATCTCATGGCATGGTCTAGGTGAGACCCAAGACCGGATGAAATAGAGAAGACAAAGCAGTAAAGCGGATCCGGCCTGACAGATGTCGGGATGCTGATGATTTTATGATACAAATCATTAAAACTTAATACTATGTTTTTACAATAATTAATAATATTTTTATTAGTGCATAATAAAGGCTCTCAGTAAATAATAAACATTGTTTATATTCAGAAAAATCATAGTGAGGCGTCTATCACCGCACGAGGCAACTATCCCCCAAAGCATTTTTACCGAGGGGCATTTTTAGAGGTCAAGTAAAACAGGATTTACTCAAAACCAATAGTAATTATGTTTACGAATATAGGCTATTATAGAAGATTAAATACCTATGTTTTGACATATATGTTGCATATTTCTTAGTAACTACATATTTCTTAATAATAGAATTTTTTTCGAAAAGTAGGGCATGTATCCGGCTTTTACCCTATACAACTCTCATTTTTATAAAATACCTATCTTACCTCCTAGAACGGTCCTAAAATCTTATTTGGGAGGGATTCTGAGTATTGAAGGCATTATGCTTGTACCTATTGAGAATAAAGAGCGATGTAAGCTAATTGAAATATTTGTGACTAACGGGCAGGGTCCCGCGTTATTGGGACGGGACTTCTTATCGTTATTTGATATGCAAATTACGCAAATTGTAAACTGCGTGGAACAATCAATCATTTCTTCGTCTCGCACGTGCGCGGAGCGCACGTGCGGGGAGACCGTGTAAGGGCGGGTGCCCACTGACGGTGGTGTGGTGTCGCGACCCGTTGAAACGGGCCGGTCTTCTGGTTAGGCGCTCCCGGCTCTTCACGCACGGGAGCGCGGGCCTCGGCTTGTGGTAGTGTGGTGCCGGTTGATGCCATGATGATGACAATCCGGTCTGTGTGGGTTCGCACCCCTCGCTAGCTCTTCTTTGTCGCCCTCGGCGCGGTACTAGCCTGCCGAGTGGGACCCCGTTCGGGGAGGCCCGGCAAACGACCAGCGAGCAGGCGACATCCTGCTGCGAGGGGGGCGAGGAGTCAGACCGGTACCGCTACCGCTAGAACTCTCCCGAGCCCTAACGGCAGCGGCAGTCATGTGGTTTAGTTGGCAGCCCTGTCTGTTTACAAACAAAAATTATTAAAATAATTTTGTGGGTAGTCGGAAAAAATTTCGTGCCGCGTCGTTATTGAGCGCTAATGGTGCAGCCGTGTGCTAACTCCGTGGAGCTTCACTCGGCAGAGGTCTCGGGTTCGATTCTTTTCGCGGCAATTTCGTTTTTTTTGCAAAAACGACTGCGGCGAAGCTGTCTCGTTCGGTGGCGTTGCCGCGGGACTCACCCGAGCGGGGATTTCCCGCGGAAATGGTGTTTTTGTGGTGGGGCTACCGCGAGCTCCCCGGGTCGGGGGCTCCGGCGGTAGCGGGTGTCGTAGAGGGTGCTGCGGTCGTCGTGGGCTCCAGGAGCTCACGTGGGAGCGCTCTGGAGCTGCGATCGGGGGGGCGTGCGTGTAGTGGCGCGATGCCGCGGATGTGCGGGTGCACCGAGTTGTCGGCGGACTCGTACATCCGCCGCGCCAGACGCACGACGAAGTCGTCCAGGCCCTCGTGCTGGAGGTCGCGGCTGATGGTGGCGTTCCTCACGTACCTACCGGCGCCGACGATGGTGCGCAGGCAGAGGTTCTCCTGCGCACGGAGGCGTTGCCGCTGATTGTTGGCGGCTAGGGCGTACCACGCTGGCGCGGCGTACGTGAGGCGGGATCGGATGTAGGTCTTGTAGATCCCCAGCTTGGTCCGCAGTGGTAGCGGGCCAGCGAGGACCGGACGCAATTTACTTCGTGCCACCTTTGCGGCGACGACCGTCTTTTGGACGTGGTCGTGCATAGTGAGGCCCTGGTCGATGGTGAGGCCCAGGTAGTCCACCCTGCGCGACCACGGGATGTCTTGCCCTTGAAGTTTCATTGGTGGGGGTAGCTCGGCGATGTTCGTCTTTCGCCCGACGATCATGGCCTGAGTCTTCGCGACGTTCACCGACATTCCCCACTTGTCGAGCCAGGCGGGTAGGGTGTCGAGTTGGGCTTGCATTCGCTTGATGGCGTGGGTGACGTTGACCGACGAGCTCTGGTACGACGTGTCGTCGGCGAAGAGCGACAACAGCACGCCGATGCTCACGGGGATGTCGTCGGTGAAAATGGCGTAGAGTGCGGGCGAGAGGCAGCTGCCCTGTGGCACGCCGGCGAGGATTCGGCGCACCGATGAGGTCTTGTCCTCCACTGCAACGTGGAACTCCCTGTTTTGTAGGAAGCTAGCTACGACTTGTAGGACTCTGCGTGGAGTGGCACTCTCTGACAGTTTGAACAGCAGGCCCTCGTGCCATACCCTGTCGAAGGCCTTCTCCATGTCCAGCATCACCACGACCGAGCACTCACGCCTGTTCCGGCGGGAGGCTAGGCTGTGTAGTACCCGGGTGAGCTGTAGTGTGGTGGAGTGGCCCGGCCTGAAGCCGAATTGCTCCGGCCTGGGCTCTATGTGCGGGGTCAGGAAGCGAAGCAGGAGCGTTTCGAATACCTTTGACAGCATCGACAGCAGCGTTATGGGCCGGTTTCCCTCTGGCTTCATATGGTTTTTCCCGGGCTTGGGCAGCATTATGACGCGCCCCAGCTTCCAGGTTGATGGGAAGTGACCCGTGCGTAGTATCCCGTTACAAACGCGGGTGAATGCCGCCACGGTGCGCGGCGGCAGGTGGCGTAGCGCCGCGTTTGTGATGCGGTCCGCGCCCGGGGCCTTACGGGGATTGGTGCGGTTGAGTGCGCGCTGCACGGTGCCCGGGGAGACGTACAGGGGTTGTTCGTCTGCCGGGGGTGGTGCTGTCAGTCGCTCTCGCAGGTGTCGCTCGACTGCCTCGCGGTGGTCGTGGTCTCTGGTATCGTTCGGTGTGAACTGCTTCTCCAGGTGTTCGGCGAAGATCTCCGCCCTGTCCTCGGCCTTGTACCTAGGTCGGCAGTCGGAGTCCAGCAGTGGCCGGACGGGCTGGGGTTTGGAAGACAGCTGGCGGCAGAGACGATGCACGGAGGGCACGTGGTCGCTCACCTCCATGATGTGTTCTTCCCAGGACTCAGCTGCGTGGTCAACGAGCGCTGCCTTCACCCTCTCCACCAGTTTGTTGAGCCTGGTTTTGAGAGTGGGGCATCGGGTACGCTGCCACAGCCGCCGCAGGTCGCGTTTCTCCTTGATGAGTGCCTGGATCCGCGCGGGCAAAGGCTCGCGCCTCGCCCTGCGCGGAACGGTGTGAGTGGATGCGGTCAGTGCGGTCTGGATGGCGGCTGTTAGCTCCCCAGTGGCTCGTTCGACGTCGTCCGGCGTGGAGATAGGGATGGTCCGGGTGTTGGCCTCCAGATGGGCGGTGAAGGCCTCCCAGTCGACTCGCGGGCGTTGCGGCGGCGGGGCAACCCTTACGGGCGACCCGGCCAGCTCGCACAGCACGGGACGGTGGTCTGATGGGAGGTCGTACAGTACCTCCTGCGTCAGCTGCATTGCGCCTAAGCCTCTGTGGACCACGATGTCGAGTACGTTGTCGGCCCTCCCGGCTGGGTCCAGGCGGGTCGGCTCGTCCGGGCCGCTGATGTCGTACTCGTGGTCCACAGAGTCGCGCATGAGGTCTCGGCCGGCAGGGCAGATGTTTACGCAGTGCCAGGCCGTGTGGTGCGCGTTGAGGTCCCCCGCCAGGATGGTCGGCAGGGGAGACTGCAGCAGGAGGTCCCGCAATTCCCGCACTATTAGCGGGGTATGGGGGGCCCTGTAGGTGGCGTACACGCGGATGTCAACACTACCTACGTGTAGGTCGACACCCAGCGCGTACATGCTCTGGAGGCTCTGTGGTGGTGCTGGCTGGTGGACTACACGGCGATGGACGAGGACGAGAAGGCCTCTGTAGGCCCTCCCCTCTGGCGACACCTCATCCTGTCTGTACGCGATGTAGCCTGGGAAGTTATAGATATCTATGCTTCGGAGATGCGTTTCGCTCACTAGGGCTACGTCGATGTCCTGCTCCCGAAGGAAGTGCAGGAGCAGGCGACGCTTGCCTCTGAGCGAGCTCGCATTCCAATGTACCAGTCTCAGTGGTTTGTTGTTATCCATTGAGCTGTTACACGGCGTCGGAAGGTCTCGGGGCGGGCGCGCGGCGCGTAGTAGGTTGCGCGCGCTTAGCTAGCAGTGCTGCCAACATCGCCATAGCGGCGCGCAGCTCTGCGTCGGGATCGCTGCCCTCCGGTGCAAGGTCGGCCGGCGGCCTTGCGCGCGGGCGGGCGACTGCGGGGGTGGGGGCGGGGGGTGCGGGGGCACGCTGCGTGAATGGAGCCTCGCCGCGCCGCCGGTTGAATGGCGGGCGGGCGAGTGCGGGGGCCGGCTGGGCTGCGGTTGGAGCGGGCTGAGCGCGGTGCGCGGCCGCTGCTTGTTTCGCGGCTAGTTTCCGCGCTTTCTTTTTATTCCGCCTGTGGGAAGCAGAGTTAGTTGGCGGGTCGTTTGCCGGCGCCATGAGTGTCGCCGGCGCCGACTCCGTCACCTGTGTAGGGTGTAGCGGGCGTGATGGTGGGCCTGTGCGGGCGACGGTTCCCGCCCTGCGGTTCCGCATCTCGCGACGCAGCGCCGGGCAGGACGAGTGGTTCGCTGGATGGGGGCCACGGCAATTGGCGCACGTGGCTGGGTCTGTTCGCGGGCGTGGGCAGTCTGCGGCGGCGTGGGCGTCCCCGCATCGCACACACGCCTGCGGGCGGTGGCAGCACTTGGACGAGTGCCTGAACGCCTGGCATCGATGGCATTGTGCGGGGCCCTTCTTGCCCCGCCAGGCTTCAATTGTGATTCCCGGCATGTTCAACAACTCTGTTACGTTGTATATGCCGGGGATCAGGTTAGGAGTTCGCTGGAGCACAACGTGGAATATGCATCCGGGGCGTCCCTGTCGCGCCTTGATGTTTCGCACGAATTCAACTGTATAGCCGCGTTGTTCTAGCGCGGCCTTGATTTGTTCCGGCGGCGTGTCGGCCGGTAGGCCTCGCAGCGCCACTTTGTGGCTGCGTTCCGCCGGCAGTGAGTAGGAAAACCAACTGATTCCTTCCTTTTCCAGGGTTGTGAGGTAACCCTGGACCAGCCGGTATTCCTCCGCTGACTGCGGCGAGAAGCGGACGCCCTGTCCATAGGGGCGCGCGTTGGGTGGGTGGCCTAGTTTGGCCGCCAGGGCGGCGAAATGTTTCGCCCAGTCGGGGAGCCGCTCCACCACTAGTGGCGGGTAGCGTTCCCGCTTAGGCGGGTCGGCGGGTGCTGCGCCGCCGTCTGTGGCGGGGGATCGCGGCGAGGCCGGCTGTCGTCCGGCCGGTCGGTTGGTCGGTCGGTTGGCCGCCGCGGCAGCGTAACTCTGCTGCGGTTGCGTCCGGGGTGCTGGTTGCGGTCGCGGTGCGGCGGCCCTTGACGGGCCGGGAGCGCACTGCTGCCGCTGTGGAGCGGTCGGCGAGTGGCCGTGCGTAGCGGCCGGCGGCGCTGCCCCGCGCGGCGGGCGCTGGGGCAGGGGTGTTGTGGCCGTCAGAGTCGACGGCGGCGTCGTTACGCCGAAGGCGTCGCGCCACCTTTGGACGCTGGGCGACATAGGTGGCGACGGTGTCTGTTTGGCAGCCAGGTCGAGTGTTTTGACCGGGTGGCCCTTAAGACGCAGTCGGGGGTCTCGAGTAGGGGTCGGGGGTGGCACTGAGGGCGCCTCATTCGCAGTGCTCTCCGAGCGCGTGCGTCGGGCGTCACCTACCTGTGCTTCCCTTGTTGTTTTCCGTAGCGGTGTCGGGGCGGCTCTCGGGCTGGTCGCCTTCCTCTTCAGGGTCGGCGGCAGGGTCAGCGGTGCGCCTGCGAGCGCGTCCAGGGCCTGGAGCGCCGTCAGGTCCGCGGGGCAGAGCGATGGGGTGTCTCCTAGCTCGTACTCGCGTACGCGCAGGTATGCCGCCATCCATCGCTGCAAATCGGCGCTCAGGTAGCCGGATTGCGCGATGCGGGCCACCATCACGAGATCCGATTCAAATCGGACTCTCGGTGATGAGGCCGCTGCGCTGGCCGCCTGTAGCGCTGCTGTCGGGCTGGTGGGATTCATCGTCGGTGTCGGCGTCTGGAGCATGGTGTCGGTCGGCGTTGCGGGGACCGGAGTCGGGTCCGTCCCCCGGGGCGTAGCAGGCGAGTCGCACATTGCACGCACTAGCACTGCCACTGGTGTCTATTCACTGTAGATTTCTTGTGTCGCGCGGTTCTCCGCAGCCCGAAGACGTTGCCGTCTGGTTTCGCCGGATCCTTGCGGAGCGGGTTGCCGGAGGTTATTCCATCAGAAATAACCTCCGACAGCTGTACGGGGCTCGTGCGGAGCTGTTCTCGACGTTTCCCGCTGGGAGGTAGATGTGTCGACCTCAACCAACGAAAAAACACGGGTGCGAGGGTATTACGCGGAGCCGGTGGTCGATACGGATGTTAACACTAACATAAGCGCGCGAGACTGTCCTGCGTGGAACAATCGCATCTAGATTATTATATAGGGAAATTCCCAAAACTATTCTCAGATCAATTAGGCTGCTTAAATAAATTTAAAGTTCGGTTAACGCTTAAACCCGATAGCCAACCTATGTTCTTTAGAGCCAGGCCGGAACTTTTTGCATTACGGGCCAAAGTAGAACAAGAAATACTTAAGTTAGTGGATTCGGGAGTATTAGTACCGGTCGACCACTCTGGGTATGCGAGCCCAACAGTCCCTATTTTAAAGCGAAATGGAGATATTCGTTTATATGCCAATTTCTCAGTAACATTGAATAAAGTATTGCAAATAGACAAGTACCCCTAACCTAGAAATAAGAACCTATTTGCAAAATTGCACGGCGGCCAACAATTCTCATAGCTAGATTTAAGTAAGGCGTATCTCCAACTCTGTTTGGATGAAGAGTCACAAATCTTAACCACTATAATTACGCATAAAGGTTTATTTAATTTTACTATGTTGGTCTCTCGAATTCCCCTGCAATTTTTCAAAAAACAATGAAAACTCTATTGACGACCTTAGTGGTTCAGTGGTCAACATGCCGGTTACGCAAGAGGTCCCGGGTACGATTCCCGGCCGGGCAGACATTGAAATGATGAATTTTAATTTCTGTTACGGGTCTGGGTGTTCTTTGTATAATAAGTATGTATTTAAAAGTATTTAAGTAGTTTATCAGTTATCTAGCACCCATAGCACAAGCTTTGCTTAGTTTGGGGCTAGATGGCGCTGTGTGAATTTGTCCACGAATATTTATTTATTTATTATTTATTATTATTCCATGGTATTGACGGGGTGCTCTGTTTGTTGGATGATGTTTTAGTTACTGGAAAATCAAAAGCAGAACATTCGCGTCGTTTAGAACAAGTGTTTTCACGGTTACAAGAAGCAGGTTTAGTATTAAATAAAGAGGAATGTTACTTATTTCAAAATTCAGTGTCGTATTGGGGCTTTAAAATAGATAAAAATGGTATTCGTAAGTGTAGCAATAAGGTTCAGGCAATGGTGAACGCCAAGCCTCCGCGAAATATCCAAGAACTAAAGTCCTTCCTTGGTTTAGTGAACTACTATAGACTGTTTGTACCGCATGCCTCGTCTATTCTGTGCCTTCTAAACAATTTATTACAAAAAAATACTAAGTGGGAGTGGTCCACTGGACATAAAGAGGCATTTGAAAAAATTAAACAACATTTAAACAACCTGGACTACAAGTTGGTGCTGACCGTTGATGCCTTCCCGTGGGGGATGGGGGCGGTCCTCGCTCAGCTGGAGGGGGCGCCGAGCGGCCGACCGCTTATGTGTCTAGGTCTCACAATAGTGCCGAACAAAACTATAGTCAGATATAAAAAGAAGGGACGGCTATTGTTTTCAGTATAAGGCGGTTCGATTGGAAACACCATTTATTTTACGAACTATATACGTAAATATAAGAACCGGTTGGCCCAGAAAGAATAATAATAGTGACTTAAGCGTTTTCTTTAGTTGTAGGTATTATTTATCTTACGAACAGGGTAGTCTAATGCGAGGCCATAAAATTGTAATTCCACAGTTATTACGTGCTAAAATATTGAATGAATTACATAGGGCACATTTTGGCATATATAAAACAAAGGTTGAGGCTCGTGCATCATTTTGGTGGCCTAACATAGACAGAGATATTGAGCAGCTGATAGCACGGTGTCCTATATGCATTCAGTCGAAACCGACGGCGGCTCGCGCGCCGCTCACTCCGTGGCCATTAATAATACTTCAAAAATCAACATTTATTACAAAATATGTAAATGCGGAAGTGCTTTTAGCCACATAACGTCTGCAAATGAGAGAGAATGATATATTAGGTATCTACGCAATTTTTATAACTTTTCCTATAATCCATGAATTATAGGTATCAAGATCACAGCTTGAATGGAATTTCTGACTAATTTCACAAACCAATATAAATGAAAATGAGAAAGAATAAAGTAACTTGAGATTCAGAGAATTGTAAAATTGGATTAATTACAAGTACAGGGCGCTTTGCAATTTACACGCGCCATCACGCATTGCGGTATTATGCACACGTTAGTCACAGATAATGGGACGTCGTTTACGTCGCGGGAGTTTGGGGATTTTTGCAAATTAAACGGCATCAATCACTTGACTTCGCCGACGTATTCGCTGGCTAGCAACATGCAGGCCGAAATATATGTTAAAATAGTAAAAAAACATATTAAAGGCCTACTAATGGAACATAATTCGTGGCCTAAAATTATGACTCAACTTTCCGAATTTTTGTTTATGTATAGGAATTCTCAACATACCACAACGGACAACTCACCTGCAAAGCTAATGCTGGGGCGACCGCTGAAAACTTGTTTTGATTGCTTAAAGTTAGACCTTAAGCCATCGTCGCTTTCGTCGGAGGGTATTCATACTAACGTAACTGACAAACAGTTTTCCCAGAATAAATACTACAATGGGAAAAGAAGAGTAAAATTTGAGATAGAGGGCGAAGTTTTATTTGAGTTACATAGTACTAATAAGTGGGTGCAGGGAAAAATAATTAGTGAAATAGGAAATAGTTTGTATAACATATTTATACCGGAGATCAACCAAACAGTAAAAAATCAAGTAAACCAAATGAATAAACTGAAAGGTCAGCTATCTGAGTTGCCTGGTACCACGAAGGAAACACCGTCGGTAAGATCGGATTCGCAGCGGTCTACAAGGCAACCCTCTGATCTTCAGCCTGCGGCGACGGACGTGACGTTTCCCTGCGGCCGAGCGACTGGTGGGGAGGAAGAGGCGACGGCGGCGAGCCAGCGGCACTCTGACGCAGCGGGATCTCATAGTGAGCGGAGGCAGCACAGGATGTCATCGAATGCTGGATCGATGGATGACCATAACGATCGAGAAGGACCATCCTATACTAGAGCTTCACCAGGCACTCATAACTTACGGGATATACCCAAAGTAAATTATAAACCTTTTTGTAATTAAATAATAATTAAGTGATTTATGTTGGAGGGATGTTGCGGGTAGTGACACAATTCATAATTACATTGTAAGCTACTTACGTTTACAAGAGGAGTGCAATAAACGCTGATTTACCGTACGTACGGGTCTCATTTACAACACAAGGTGACAGCATACGCTGAGCCATAGTCCATTTACCTTACTGTTCGTAATTTTTTATGTTTACTAGTAACTTAGTAACTTAGCACTAGTATAACATTTTAGTAGTAAGTCGTCACATGTGATAATAAGGCCATAAACGATTTTCTATTCTATTCTAAGGTAGCTAGCTCTGGCAAAGATATGACTTACTAATTACAGCGACAATGTTTATTTTCCTGTTCTGCATTTTTATACCTATTATGAAATCTAACCTCAGCAGATTTTTTAATAAAAACTACCTTTCCTAGACAAGACATAAACGGGATCCAATAGTAGAAAATTCATAATGTATTATAATAGTGTTAATTAACAGGAAAGACATCAACGCGAGCGCATTCACTATCTTTCATAGAGCGGGAACCGCATAACATCAATATTATCAAAAGCCCATAACTGTCTACCGTTGGACGTGAAACATGAGTCGCCGTACTATACCTACATCATGTTGAAAACTCAACAAAAAATGCTTCTGCTTATTTTCTGGTCTACAGGGGACCTAGATCTAGACCTAGAGCTGGTCTCGAAAATCCGAAGATCTCTATTATAGGCTGTTCCTGTGGGAACTCCACGAATACCTACGTGCTTTTAATATGAGTAAGCAACAGTAAAGGACAATCGAAATCCGTTGCAGTTAATAATTATTTGTACTATTGATATGGAACCTTTTGGTTTACAAGATAGACACAAAATATATTTCCAAAAACCTTTAAATGGTCTTTGCTAAAAAAAAAAATAACGCCAAGAAACATCTTTATATTAGGTTTATATTACATTAGGTTGAATTATGGTTCACGCCAAGCAGACGGTACCAGTTAGTAGCTTCTATGAGCTTAAATGTTTCTTACAATGATATGTTTCGCAAAGAATTTCAAGTATTAGTAGATACTAAATGCACGACCCGAGCGTAGTTAGGCGCATTTGTAGCGAGTTCGCAAAATCTAGACGCACCCTAACATAATTTGACTATTGAATTTTAAATTGATATTTGATAGGCCCTTATTTGTATTTCCCACAATAACATCTTAAACCCATGGACTTAGAAATTTACATTAAATCGGGAAACCAATTTTGAATGTCAATGGAAATATAATGTCGAATACTACTAATGTAATAGTACCAACCTTAATGTTTACCAAATTAATGAAGAAATTAACGATTTTTTGTATGGTCTAGGAAGTACCCTAAACATTGCAAACCCTTTTGAATTGCATTAGAACTACGCGCCAGATGACAGCTTAAAATAAATGAAAAAAATTGAATAGTAATTTGACAATAATTTGAAGTGTGACATAACGTCACTCGCTTCTCATGTTACACGTCATGAATGTCAATAATTAACCCTAGATCAATTCATTTGTGTTATAGTGATACAGCATGTTGTAATTGTTGCCGATTAAGTTAGAATTAAAATTGCTAGAAAAAATAGTTTTGTGTTTTTTTGTCCAATTAAAGAAATACCTATTTTGTGATGCTGGTGAGTAGCAGTCTTAAACAGGGTTTCAATATTTGTCCAGAGACTAAGGTCACCTGTATACATATATATCACCTGTATATATGTAGATAATGCAATTAATTGTTTTTCTGGGATTTGTGTTTTTTTCTTTTAGTTTGGCCCTTTCGGCTTTGGTGACACATTATTCTCTCCTGGAAAATGACAGATTATTTGGTAAATACTTAACTGGAACTACGTTCTGCAATGTTTTTGATTTCGTCTGGAGTATTTCTTTTTGGTCGAATGATCTCTAGTTGTGTATTTACCTAATTGGCAAAAGTAGTAATAGTTTTTGCTATAAAAACAAGGGCATTGGGGTGTGTTTGGATTCATACCTCTGTATCTAATCGGGGGGCATTATTGCATAATTTTTTTTATTTCTCTTTTGTTTATCACTTTTAAATAGGGTTTTCTATGTTTTTGTGAGTTTTTTGTTTTTTTCGCGTCATAAGTTGTCAAGTCGAGACAATTCATAGACGTCGGAGATGGCAAAGATTTTAATCTTTTTTGTGTACCTCTCGTTCTAGATGATTGCTGTATCCTATTCTTCATGACGTCACACCTTCACCACCTTTATCACCTTGGCTGTCGCACACTGTTGATGTCTGAAATTAAAAATTACCTGATCCTACGTACTGGCCATCAATATTCCTTGTTATAGACATGTGATCTTCATAGCTTACTGCTTTGAAAAGAGTGCCGGTGCCGCATACAAATATTGATTTTGTTCAATTGTTTCACTGATTTGACAGCGTCGCCGGGGACATAGATTATAATTTACAACATTGTTGAACAGAACGAACATTTGTAAGGAGAAAAATACCTAGTAAAGTAAGGTAACAGAAATAAAACATGGAGTAAAGATACTTACAAGATACTTAAACATGCTCTTTTTCTTTTTACAATTAAAATAAGTGCCCTGAAACAGTGTAAATAATTTTATTGCGTCTTTTTAGGAAACAATTATTACTAAATTTCTTATTTGGTAACCAGTTACGAAAATAGAAACAATGCTGTTAAGTGGTTGCGAAAAACAGTTACGAACGTGGATTAATTATTATTTTTTGATAACCTGTTACGAAAATATTAATGAAAACGGTTGTTTCGTAACTGATTAAAATCCAGTTACTACAAGTTTTTGTCTGCGACTACGTCTGCGTGAAAATAGATTTATACTAGTTTAGCTTTTGCCCGCGCGACCGTTATAATATGACCACATACACATGCATACATACTGGTATCTTCATTACCCTTTCTTGGCTCTGCTGAAGTCGGGTAATACTAATTGAACTAATACTAAGTACGCGGAGTATGTACGGAGTATGTCCGCCCAGCGGAGTATGTACGGAGTATGGACCTGGCCTCTGACACCAAAGACAGCCACCCCTTCCTATCCTGCGCCATCTCCTGCCCATCGAAGATTTCCAGTGCGTGCAGGTCTTACAGCTTTAAAATGTACAATTACTGCGACCGATTCGACCAGATTCTAGGACTTAAAATATAAATAGGATAATTGAAATCATTGAAAATAGGTACCTATATCGATAAAAGCACGCAATGCAATAATATTTAAACTAAAACCTACCAGTCTACAGCGATAAAACTCTTTGGGGTATGATAGATATCATTATAGCACAGACATAACAGACTAGACACAACTCACAAATATTCCCTGTTCGCTCACTCTACAATAATTATGAATCTTGCTATCCCGTTTTTTCATCGATTGGAATAAGTGGACGAACATTTTTTATTTATTTATTTTTTATTTTAAAACTTTATTGCACAAATTACAGCAATTGGCGGACTTAAAGCCATTGAGGCTTTGTCTAACAGTCAACCAGCAGACTATGCAGAGAGCGATTAAGTAGGTGCTACTTAACAGAAAAATATTAATAAAAGTGAAAGAAATACATTTGAGATTAAATTAAATTCAATGAAAACTACTATAAATACTAATACTATAAAAAAAAAAGATAGATACAATAAACATATACCAATTATATATACTTGCACTAGATACAAAATGTGATAATGACTACGCCAAACTCATCACTCAACCTACGACCTCTTACTCGTACGTCCTCAGGTATGTCATTCCAAAAACGAGCTGCCTGTATTGTGACGCGCGCAATGTTTTGAACGTTCGATATGTTGCTGAAGCTCCTTAAGACCTGACGTTTCTTTTGTAACATCGGTGTAAATTTTATAATTTAGGAAATTATTATAAATAAAATTTAAATCAAACCATTTAAAAGACGGTGAAATTTATTGCACATTTATGTAAAAGCTTGACTAAAGTAAAGCCTTTCAATTATTCAATTTATATAATAATTTAAATGTATCTCTAATGGCATGTTGTTTTAAGAAACAACATTCCATTAGAGATACATTTAAATGATTGGCAATTTGAGCAATATTTCGGTGTCTAAATCGGTATGAAAATATTTCGATGCTAACAGGGTCGGACTTACTATTTACTGTATAGAATTTCAATACTCAAATCTTGTAAATAGCGGTCCATAATTTTATATGTATTAGGATTTCATACCAAAAATATACCTAAATGACATTTTAAATGTGCAGACATTTTATGAAACAACGGATTAATCGCGTATTTACGTTTATTTACATTTATTTGTTTTTCTAGGTTTCCTAAAGACCAGACATGGTGATGTCTGCGTTGCAAATTGGAAGTGCTGCGTTGTAAACATTTTGAAGAACAAGATAATAATTAGATGCAAGTCCCTTCTGTCCTGGTGCACCATCATTATATGAATTTTTACTGAAAATAAAGAATATGCTGCCTGTTTAATATACAGGGTGTAAAAAGACCGCTAGCATTAATTGAAACCCCATATTCTACCCATGAAACGGAACAACTTTCCCCAAGAAACATACCCGCGGAAATGACTTCATAATTTCGCTACCTCAAAAAAATAATTAATTGCGACGCGCAATGTACATCGTCCAGCGCACGGCTCTCGCTCGCCCACGTGACCAGTGGCCATTGACCCCGTGCGACGGCCGCTCTGGCGTATTCTACCTAACTAGTAGGGATACCTAAGCTTGACTATTGAGTACCTACCTATCTTCTTTTTTTTGCTTTAGTCTCCACGGTTCAGTCACGTTCGGTCGTGTGATAGGAATTGGGAATATTCGTAATACAAACATGTTGGTTTGGTTCATCCGTTCATCCTGTCAGCTGATGACAAATGGTTCGCGCGGCGGTAGGTAGTTACTACCACAGGAACTACGTTCAATTCTCATGTTCGTAGTAGGTATTGGACTATCGATCGTGATATTTACTGCACATATTGACAGTAGGTAGGTAGTAGGTACTGGGCTCGATTCGCGTATGATGTGAATGTCCGTAAGCAAACGTGTACGTAAGTTAGGTAGGTAGACAGCTGATCCTGTGCCTGATCATACAAGTGCGGCCGAGCGGCGCTTTACATTGCGTTCTTTTACTTACAGTGCATTTATTTCAACTTAAATTTGAACTTTGAGAGTCTATATTAATTGTGAACGATTTAGTTATCGATACTTGATATTTTTTAGTACAGAAATACAACTTTTTATTTTATTTTTAATCTCGATTTCTGCCGAAACTAAGAGTTTCCGCGGGTGTGTTTCTTGGGGAAAGTTGTTTAGTTTCATGGGTAGAATATGAGGTTTCAATTAATGCTAGCGGTCTTTTTACACCCTGTATAAATCTACCTATCCTTTTCATAATTATTCTTTATTTCATGACAGTATCCTCTAGAGGACATCATAATCAATTTATTTTGAAGTCAGACAGGCCTACCTGTGGACAATAAAGATTCTTCTAACGATAAGTTAGTAGGTACCTACTTAGTTTAGAATTTATGAGGCAACATACAGGGTGTAAAAAGACCGCTAGCATTAATTGAAACCTCATATTCTACCCATGAAACTGAACAACTTTCCCCAAGAAACACACCCGCGGAAACTCTTAGTTTCGGCAGAAATCGAGATTAAAAATAAAATAAAAAGTTGTATTTTTGTACTAAAAAATATCAAGTATCGATAACTAAATCGTTCACAATTAATATAGACTCTCAAAGTTCAAATTTAAGTTGAAATAAATGCACTGTAAGTAAAAGAACGTAATGTAAAGCGCCGTTCGGCCGCACACGTACGCTCACTACCTACCTACTCGCTGCCGCGCGCCCGGAGGTAGGTACTACCCACAGCGGCCGCGCCCGTGCCAACCGCCAGCGGCCGCCCGTGGGCCCATGCCCATGGGACAGCAACACTGCCATGCTCCCACTCGGTAAAGTTCAACACTACAGTGGTACGCATACCTTAATGCATTACCTAGACGTTTGCTTACGGTCATTCACATTATACGAAAATCGTACCCAACACCTACCTATCGTCGATATCAGCAGTAAAGTACACGATCGAAAGTTCTACCTACCTAGGTAAATGATTGTATGATGACCATTCACATTACATGAGAATTTAACATAGTAGGTATTTACCGCGGCGCGCACTTGCATGATCAGGCACAGGATCAGCTGTCTACCTACCTAACTTACGTACACGTTTGCTTACGGACATTCACATCATACGAGAATCGAGCCCAGTACCTACTACCTACCTACTGTCGATATATGCAGTAAAGATCACGATCGATAGTCCAATACCTACTAGGAACATGAGAATTGAACGTAGTTCCTGTGGTAGTAACTACCTACCGCCGCGCGAACCATTTGTCATCAGCTGACAGGATGAACGGATTTACCAAACCAACATGTTTGTATTACGAATATTCCCAATTCCTATCACACGACCGAACCATGGAGACTAAAGCAAAAAAAAAAAAGATAGGTAGGTACTCCATAGTCAGCTTAGGTATCCCTACTAGTTAGGTAGAATACGCCAGAGCGGCCGCCGCGCGGGGTCAATGGCCACTGGTCACGTGGGCGAGCGAGAGCCGTGCGCTGGACGATGTACATTGCGCGTCGCAATTAATTATTTTTTGAGGTAGCGAAATTATGAAATCATTTCCGCGGGTATGTTTCTTGGGGAAAGTTGTTCCGTTTCATGGGTAGAATATGGGGTTTCAATTAATGCTAGCGGTCTGTTTACACCCTGTATAAACATTCATACTGGTCAAAATCATAACCCTCCTTTTTGCAAAAGCAAGCACTGCCGATTCACGGTATGTAGTATCGAGAGATCGACTAATAGAAAGTCGTAGCAAAATATAACATCTGCAGATGGGCTGTCTTGTTCCGTCCCTGCATTTGCATTAGTGTGTGTGTTATAGAGATTTGTGACATTTTGTCTCGTATTTAAACTCGGATTGTACTCTCTGCTTCTACATAAAACATTTTTTCTCTATGCATTATAGGTACCTGTAACTTACCTACAATTATATCTAATCTCCAAGCAAAGTTAGCTCTTAATGCTGCTACGTGAAATGATCTACTTAGCTTGTTTGTATCAGCATACTAATTAGGATTTTATGATTCAGTATTAAATAATTATTACAAAAAAAACATCTTGGCGTAAGTCTCGGTTGTGCTCTCTAGCACGAGGGCCCGGGATCCGCCTTGACAACGATCCAAGATTTGTCAGATCATATAACTACTCCTCCGTTAGGTCCATCTGACCTCCGTGACCTTGCCACTAGGGGAACCTAAAAATATTGTACCATGGTTACATTATATTGTCATTACAGTGGTCTGAATGTGCAGGTTTCATAACTATGTTTTCCGTCACCGTAAGAACATCGGTTAGTATTCAACGAATGTATATAACTTAGAAAAGAGTCATTAGTACATGGCAGCAGTTGGATTCGACTTAGTATTAAACAATTACTTACTTATATTTTTTAAATGTTGTACTTATTGTGAGTTATTTTAAATACCATGCCTCAAACAACATCTACGTTTGTATGAACTAAGTAAAAGGTAAAAGTAGCTTTTCAAACTGTGTCATGTTATATTTGTATGAATAGAGGCGGAACATACCTTCGTTCAAAGTACGCATATCGTTAAGTTACTCATAAAAGAGAATAATGTCCTTGCTACGTCGGCAGACTCACGATTGAGCATTGAGGGACCGATTGAGGAAGGGCCAATGTATTAAAATAAAAAGACTATAACAATCGCATTAAGTTATTTTTTATTATAATGTAAAGCTATTTTGAATATTATCCATAATAGAATCAATCGTTTATAACAAATTGACGTTACAAACAAGTAATTTTTAATTTAATGAAGCCATATAGGTACCTACTTACAGAATTAAATTAAATTTGGAAGTTAAATAAAAAATAAAATTACATCACTATCGGCCAAAGTATAGTTTCATGAACGAAATATTCATTTAATAAATTACATTAAACCTAAGCTCAAATTACAAGGGGTTAGGGATGAGCTCTTGGTACCTACGAGACAGCTAATAGATTTTTTATACCAAATCCATTTGACGAACGAACTGTGTGTTGCTTCAGCTGCTTATTCTAAAAAGTGGTAACTCACTGCTTTTGAACTTTACTTACTAAGAATGTTCTAAGCAATGATCATTCCATTTTGTTCAAGCCAGCTTATCAAAGCTGAATGAGATGAATAATTATTGTCAATACAGGCAGCAGTCATCGTGTTCAGCGACTCGGCCAGTGATGTAGTAAACTGCGACAGTAATTCTTGCTGGTTTGTGTTCTGAAAAGAAAAATAACTATTATAAAACAATTGCAGATAGTCCACTGCTGGACATGAGGCTCCGCGACATTCTTTGAGGGTATGTCCGTAATCTTCACTATTTTCCACGCTTGGCAGGCGGATTGGAGATAGCAGTGATGAAAATACAAGATTGAAATTTTCCGGATTACGGAGTTATAGAATGTCTCAATGGTATTAAACGCCTTTACGACACCCGTCAATGGATATAAGGGTTATTAACTTTATGGGGTTTACATATCCGTAAGGGTTGGTTCCACAGTCAGGGCCACGTATCAAAGCGTCTTGCAATCTTTTTACGCGAGTGGGTGGTTTCGCGACAAGTTTGCAAATTGCTGCGTGGGCGGTACTTGTAACAAAGCTTTTCAGTGGCTTCCCAGATTTCTGAAGCGGAACAAGCTGGCACTACAAGACAAGCGAATTTCATTTATTCATCAACATAGGTAATATGCTATGTTATTAGTAGGTATGTTATGATATTATTCAAATTCCTCTATGTTGACACATGAATGAAATCGAAGGTACGAATAACAAAAATTACAGAAATTCATATAATTAAAATTACAGTCCAATAATAAAACAGAAAAAAAAAAAAAAAAATTTAAAATATATGTCAAATTATAAACATAGAGGCAAAAATATAGTCACTGTACTCTGTAAGTGACGATATTAGACGCCGCAACACTGCGTAGCGCGTCGATCTCGCAGCGGGCCGCGTGCGCCCGCGCAGCCCTCGCCGCGGCGTCCGGCGCGGCCGTGGGGGCCGTCAGCCGCACCGCTACCGGTGCGCTGGTGGAACAAGCCCCGAGCGAGTCACATACCTCGACCCATACTTCTGTGCCGCCCTCTGGAATTCACATATAATATATATGATAATAATAATACAAAGTTTATTGTAGCTTCACAGTAATAAAATTGCATGAGTACCACTACATTATGTTATGTTACAAACTAAGTAGGTGCTTAATTCGTAGGATTAATTCAAAACTTATGATGGATAATATTGTGTACCCAACCCATGGGAGCATTGTCCCTTACACTAGGATAACTACAGTACCTTCCACCGGCATATTTGTTTAGGTACGTTATATTAATAAACATTAAGCTTAGTTGGCAGTAGGCAGAGCACATAGCTCGTAGAACAGGTGACCGATGGGGCAGGAAAGTTTTTGAGTGGTGACCACGTACCGGAAGATGCAGCTTGGGTAGGCCGACGATCTGGTAAAGATCGCAGGTACCAGCTGGATGTGCAAGGCACAAGACTGGCCTTTGTGGAGATCTTTGGTGGAGGCCTATGCCCAGTAGTGCGCGTTTTTCGGCTTATATGATGGATGATGATTATAAACATGTAATTTAGATGATTTCGAATCGATTCGATTTCGTTAATTTCGAGCGTCGGTGGTCTAATGGTTAAGGGGTCCGACTCGTAAGCGAGAGTTACCGGGTTCGAACCCCAGCGCTGCCATGTACCAATTAATCCTTTCTAAGTTATGTAGATACATTACTTGAATACTATCCGATCCTCTTAAGGTGAGGTAAAATAACGCATTAGACCACTGAATGTGTAACCATGATCCAATTTCATCAAATTCCCTTGTCACGGTAACAGGGTCACGGAAATCAGATGGCATAGAGAAGGCGAACCAAGTGCCTTCGGGCGCGACAGCCTAACCGGGATATTGACACTAAGATGATCATTATTATACTAGGGCTTAACGGACACACAACATTCGATTCTAATTCAAAAGCTCTTGGGTTCGACGAGACCTAATAACACTAAAAAACTCAAACTCAAAATTTATTTATTGATTAGTACATTAAATATCTCTTTCAATCATCAAAAAGGAGGTTGGTAGGAAAGTGGAAAGGAAGCACACAGTGACACACTGGCCGCCCCATGGCCGCAGCAAACTCACCCCACGCCAACCACGACCGGACCGTGCCCGACAATGCCAGGCAGAGCCGGACCGCGCTCAATATCTCTTTGTTATTATAAAATAATGAATTATTAACTTACCAATGTAAGGTAGAACTGTCTCCACGGACAAATATTCCGAATGCGACCCCAGGAGTAGCGTATCGTTGACACCGAGCTTGCAGTAGAAGGCGTATTGAAGAGGCACGTCATCATCTACCACAGCCAGTGTGCTTATACGAAACATTGTCTCCAATGCTACTCCACTCTCAGGTGATAACTGTTAATAAAATATAAATCGAAGCTTTTTAGAATAGATGAATAGAATAAATTAAGTATGATGTGATAACTAAAAAGTGATCGAAACTTCGAGATATAAGAAAAAAAAAACTATGAATCCGGTAAAAGGTATTTCATTTAAAATATGGAACTTGTTGTAAATTATATCACTCATAGGAAACAGCCTAAACAAGCTTATGAGCCTTAGGCGCTTTCCTAATTGGCAACGGTCGTGCAATCATGGTTGTAAGACCGACGCAGCCCGACCAATAGGAGAGCTCAAAACTTCGCACGACCATGGTCGCACGGCCGTTGCCAATTAGGGCAGCGCCTTAGTGTCGTCAGAGAGAATTCGTCAAAGAATCGCACTGCTGCGCTCACCCTCATTGCACCCAGCTTGTAGGTATGCTACAAGTTGATTAGCAAAAATAAAAATAAATCATAAGATCCTTACAAGACCTAATTTTCCCACTTTGGTCTTACTACTAAAAGGACATACCATCACATCCCCAGGCTTCGGGATTTTATTCAGCTCAAAGTATATATCAGCGTACACCATTCCCTTCGTATCACATTCGAAGGTGAGCGAGCATCCACAGCGGGCAAGGAAGCGAGCCCGGCCCGCCCTGGCCTGCGCCCACGCAGACATTTGCCGCCATTCCGTCTCATTCGTGAAGTCCGCTAGTTCGTTGAGGAAGGTCTCTTCTAACGACAGTATCGTGACCGTGTCTGATAATGGCTTGCCGTGCTGTGGAATTAATAGGTGTGTATATTCTTGACTGGAGGAAACTAGGCAGGATGCTCTCCGTAGATTGTGAAGGCTGGGTGAAGGCTGGATGCGACAAGTCGAGGACAGGCCATAGTAGCGCAAATAGACGGAGTTGACGTAGATAGACGCATTCGAATTATGATGAGAACTATGTACAAGATATAGATAACGTAAAGGAAATGGTAAAAGTAGATACCAGAGCAGAATTTCGGTCGCGCAATTTACCTTCAACAGAAATTCGTAAAGACAGCGTCGTCGTATGAACCGTGATCCGCCCTTTTTACGATCGTGTAGCATCAGCTTTAGAATTTCACGATCGTTATCATCGTCATCGCCTCACATTGCACCCGTTAATAAGCAACACAGCATGCGTTGTTGTATCCCGGTTGAAAGGATTAAGCACTAGCTAACCATCAGCAGCTTGTTTGTCACCTCAATGTTTTAAAAAAAAGTTAAGGGTAAAGTGGATAACATTCTTATGTATTACCTGACAGTCATCACAAGTGCCATTCCCTATTAAATCAGTTGAAAAATATTCTTCAGCGAAATACCATGCCAGCGAGCAACTCGGTGCGACATTTGTAGCATTGGCGTCAAGATACAATATGCTTCCTTCATTTAGAATTCGGGATTTAGGAGTCACCTGGAACAGAAATAAATAGTAACTATACGAGGAAAACATTTTTTAACACAACTGACAAGACCCGACATTCAAACTTGTCGAGAGGCCATGATCTAAACTAAACGAAGCACTGCGAGCGGTCTCCGATTGGGGCGATGCCAATATGGTGACGTTTTGTGGCCAATTTCGTTGAATTCTACATTTGAATTGGTGATGCCTGGTTTGATGGTAGGTCTCGGGCGGCAATATTTCCAATGTTCAAAAACCCAACAGTTATTGTTGCCAGCGGCGGGTAAACTCTCGCGCGGCAATCACAAAAACTTTGCAAAATTACGCAATATTAGATATTTTTAAATTATAAAAATACTCAGAGGTGGCTTTGGTGCTGTTGTGGTACTGCTGAGGGCCAACTACCACCTACTTACCTAACAAGTCAATGTTTAAATTTAAATATTAGGTTGTTTTGTGGTATAGCGCAAAAATTAAGTTCCTCCAGCTTTGAGTACGCTACTACACTTGGAAAGTTATGAATTACCTACATTAAAAAGGAAAACAAGGTGACAGAGCCATGATTAACCGCTCGGATGATGGCGATTAAAAAGTAGAATTTAGATGGTAGAACTAATTAAAGTTTAAATATAGACTGGAAATGGTCTACCAGTCTGACTGAACGAATACTGGAAAGTCGAAAGTTCGAGAACAGGGCTGAGGTTATGATTAATGAATAATTTTTGTAACAGCTTTTGGCATCACAATGAATAATATTACTTTTTTGAGATGAATTCGTGAGGATGACAGAGATGACATACATACTGTAGGGGAGGAGGTGGTTATACTGTGGTATCGCCAAGGTATAGACGCATATACCTAAGTGAAGTCCTACGCACAGTGCTACCATATGTGCGAGTAGTCAAATAAAATAATATTTTAAATTGCGATAGAATTTTATATCTATTATGTATTTGAATTTAAAGTCACTATTTAAAATTTTATTAATTAATTTGAAATAATAATTAGAAAGAAAACAAGAAAATTTATGTTTCGGTATCGGCCGTCTGGTGTCCAGCAGAGTAAAATAACGTCAGGCTGAGTCTGAATGCGACACTGCGATTTCCGACTCGCTAGCTAAGCGTGGAGATTATGGCAATAACCTCCTCACTCGTGGGAGAGGCCCTAACTCCTTGTCCGAAGTTCGCGACAAGTAGATATGGGCGACATCTAGCGAGTGGTAGCGAAACCTGGTTAGAGTCACCCGGTAAGGTGCCTAGCTACATAAAAACATCTTTTACTCAACAGTAGGTGGCGATAAAGTATTGCAAAAATTTAGTAAAGTCGTGCAGAAAACTTCGTAAACTACTACCTACGTTTCTATTATATGTGAGGTGAATATGAGAGATTTAATTGAAATTGTGTATGGTGATACCATGTGAAGATCGCAAGGGACTATTTATTCTGCTTAAACTAAAGAATTTTCACAGAACATGTTTTGGAATAACATAGAGCAATAAGCCGGGAAAACGTTTTTCTTTTACTTACGTAATAACTGTATTGTCGGGTTGGTCTACAATGGCGCCGTCATCTTTTGGGCAAATGAACTGAGGCGCCAATATTCGAAACTTGGGTTCAGCTACTATCTGCAAGTAGGTTTAAAAATAAAGGTATTGTAAATGGCCTTTAAGAAAGTATAATTCAAATGTTGTGGCAACCTCACCTATATCTATAATAGGATAAGGGCATATAAACAAAGTAGCCATTTGGCACACGTGTACTAGATTTCCAAACAAACATTTTGACTGGTAGTTTTTAAAAGTACATTTTGATACAAGTGTGTAATTGGTTATTACAGTCGAGACGGTAGGTATTCAGCGCGCGAGCCGCAGATGAGTACCTACATATAGGTGAGCCGAGAGTGTAATGATCAATGCACACGCGTTTCTACGACGTTGTTCATCACACATGCGAGGCCAAAAACCGAACTGTGTAAATTGTTATAACTACTAATACAGCGAAAACGTTATCAAAATATTTATACCGAAAAAGGCGCAGAGATTTCTTTTTCTTTGTGCGCTGGTGCCAGGTAGGCAAGAGCGTGAAAATAAAAATCAACATACAGCCAATATTAAAAATATAATAAAGGGAATATTTTCGTATTTATAACATAAGTTATTGCGAATTGTAAATAATTTGATAAAATTGTTTGTGTAATTATCATAATTAAGGAAGTTCAATTTATTTATTCAAGAAAATCTGTACCTACTATTTTCATTCCCATAAAAACTCTTTGTTGATAAAACTATTTATTGGTCCTAAAAAACGGTATAGATTTATGAGTTTTACCATAGAGAAAAAATTTTATATACAGAACAGAGAGTACATTTAGAGTTTAAATACGAGACAAAATGTCGCACATCTCTATAACACACACACTAATGCAAATGCAGGGACGGAACAAGGCAGCCCATCTGCAGCAAAATATAACTCATCATGAGTTATATTTTGCGACGACTTTCTACTCGTAACGAACACAAACAAATCTAACTTGTTGTTCGCTCCAGATGACTATGCAATTTTTTTATGCTTGTCCTTATATTTTAATATTGACATTATAATAAAAGGTAAGGTGTCTAGTGAATCAAAGCCTTGCCCTGATACCTACCACCGTCCTTTCGATCTCTCGATCCTACATACCGTGAATCGGCAGTGCTTGCTTTTCCAAAAAGGAGGGTTATGATTTTGACCGGTATTAATGTTTATTTGTTGCTTCATAACTTCTAAACTAAGTAGGTACCTACCTACTTACTTATAGTTAGAAGCGTCTTCATTGTTTACAGGTTGGCCTATGTGACTTCACAAATTTAATATGATGCCCTCTAGAGGACATAGTCATGAAAAAAATAATAATGAAAAGGATAGATACATTAATATATTAAACAAGCAGCATATTCTTTATTTTCAGTAAAAATTCATATAATGCTGGTGCAGCAGGACAGAAGGGACTTGCATCTAATTATTATTTTGTTCTTCAAAATGTTTACAACGCAGCACTTCCAATTTGCAACTCAGACATCTCCATGTCTGGTATTTAGGAAACCTAGAAAAACAAATATTTATGTAAATAAACGTAAATACGCGATTAATCCGTTGTTTCATATAATGTCTGAACATTTAAAATGTCATCTAGGTACATTTTTGGTATGGAACCCTGATACATATAAAATTGGGGACCGCTATTCACAAGATTTGAGTAATAAAATACTATACAATAAATACTAAGTCCGACCCTGTTAGCATCAAAATATTTTCGTAACTATTTAGACACCGAAATATTGCTCAATTTGCTAATAATTTTAAATCTATCTCTAATGGCATGTTGTTTTAAGGTAAAGCATTTCAATTATTGCAAATTCACACTATTTCGATGCATATTTTTGTCACAATTTCTAAAATTTATTTTGGATCGCCGCGACCATGAATGTTTACTTACCGGAGGAAGAATAATCCAGGTGTATTTCCATACTTTGCGCTTTTACATAAATGTGCACTAAATTACACACAAAATAACAATCTTTTAAATGGTTTGATTTAAATTTTATTAGGAAATTATAAAATTTACACCGATGTTTCAAAAGAAACGTCAGGTCGTTAAGCCCTCGAGCAATATGTCGAACGTTCAAAACATTGCGCGCGTCATTTTCCGCGAACTTATTCCAATGGGTGAAAAAACGGGATAGCAAGATTCATAATCATTGTAGATCGAGCGAACAGGGAATATTTGTGATTTGTGTTTAGTCTGTTATGTCTGTTTAGTTTTACCATAGAGAAAAAATTTTATGTTTTACCCGATTAAATTAAAAATGGTTTGTCTACATACATATTACTTACAGTGAGGTACAAACTTAACTAAAATGGGGGTATCATAACGCCCTAGTGCGTAATAATAAAGTAAAATGTATGCGTACATAATGTCTTGGATTATGTACTTAAAAGTAATAGAATAACATCTAAAATAAGAGCTAGTGTGATGAAAAAATTTTACCCTTAGTAGAGGAGTGACGGCATAATTTTTTTGTATGTGAATTTTTTTTTTTCTCTAAAACGTATCCAGTCGGGTAACAAATGAAAGGGATTTCAAAAATATACAACATCATTACATTTTAGCCATTTGACTGTAAATGCTACAAAAATTTATTTAAAAAAAACTATGTTTGGGATCGTCCAGATAGGAAACAGCTAAATTATTTTTTTGTAAACTAGCTATATCTACCGCAAATAATTCGTAATATACCTACTCCTGTCTACTCTCGCAAGCAATTTTGAAAATACCTACTTCGAATATCGAGTTCCTTCGAAGCCTAGTGAATGAATGCTCAAAAGAGGTGTGTTTATAAAAAGTTGTAAAGCAGAAACTTTAACTTCGGAATTTTATTCCGACTAGTTAAGAGATAAAAATACTAAAAGTCTCCACCCCCTGAGGTGAGTCCTAGAGAGGGCAGATGTAACTTTTCACATTGGTCACTGGGGTCACTGGACCCATACTCTGTCGCATAAACTCGGCGGAAGACAATGTAATCCTTTACTATCTTTTGTCACGGAGTCATCGTCATCTTTTGGCGTTAATGTCCCGATTGTGCTCTCGTACACGAAAGCCCGGGGCCCGGGGTCCGCCTTAACCATGGAGGATTTAGCGATCAGGTAATAACACTGAGTTCCATCGTCACGGAGTATGATATTATTTAACCAATTCTCACCATTTGTTGAAACGCTATTATCACAACAAAATTCACAGTGACGATTAATTTTAACATTGTATCCTCGTTATATTGTAACTTAACTTTTTTTTTTAACTTGCTTAGAGAAAGACCTTATCCATAGTCACCTAAATAGCAAATGGCTTTTGTCCTGTACTCTGCATTATGCATGTCCAATATCGCATGGTGGTTGACACGAAAGCTTTAATAACGGTGCATTAGTATGAATACTAAATTACTTACGTTGTCATAAAAATGTTTATATTGGAGTTTATGACCGACTACCACTACGGTCCACACCGCCACACCCGGCACGACTTCGTTCGCATACACCTACTTTACCCCATCCTACCCTTTTTGCTTGATTATAACCTTCTTCTTGCATCTATTGTTGAAAACCGCATTAAAATACGTTGCGTAGTTTAAAAGATCTAATCGTACAGAGATACATACTTATACATAGGAACAGACGACGGAAAGCGACTTTGTTTTAGGGTATGTATCGATACATAAATAGCTGCAACCTGCAACCCGCAACTTGCGACTTGCAACATGCAACTTGGAACTTGGAACTTGCAACTTGGAAGTCTTTATCGCAAATAGTTACGTGCATAAATAAAAAAGTCATCTATCTTCGAACTGTGACGAACTGTTTCTTAGACTAACATATGGGATCTGGTTCCTGGTATATACGGCCGAACTTTAGTAAAACTTTAGAAATGGCTAGCTTAAAAAAATAAAATGAGGGACCGCTACTACAAACTCTATTTAAAACCAACCATTCCAACTTGCAACTTGTAGCTTGCAACTTGCAACTTGCAACTTGGAACTTGCAACTTGCAACCTACAACTTGCAACTTGGAACTTGGAACTGGAACTTGCAACTTGCAACTTATATATACATAGGTGTATGAGATTTTGAAAGTAATACTGTCCACGGTATGTGTATGTTGACTTATATTCGCAACTGGTTTCGTACAAGCAAGAACGTCTTTATCGCAAATAGTTACGTGCATGAATAAAAAAGTCATCTATCTTCGAACTGTGTCGAACTGTTTCTTAGACTAACATATGGGATCTGGTTCCTGGTATATACGGCCGAACTTTAGTTAAACTTTAGAAATGGCTGGCTTAAAAAAATAAAATGAGGGACCGCTACTACAAACTCTAATTAAAACCTTCCATTCCAACTTGCAACTTGCAACTAGCAACTTGCAACTTGCAACTTGCAACCTGCAACCTACAACCTGCAACCCGCAACTTGCGACTTGCAACTTGCAACTTGGAACTTGGAACTTGGAAGTGTTTATCGCAAATAGTTACGTGCATAAATAAAAAAGTCATCTATCTTCGAACTGTGACGAACTGTTTCTTAGACTAACATATAGGATCTGGTTCCAGGTATATACGGCCGAACTTTAGTAAAACTTTAGAAATGGCTAGCTTAAAAAAATAAAATGAGGAACCGCTACTACAAACTTTATTTAAAACCAACCATTCCAACTTGCAACTTGTAGCTTGCAACTTGCACCTTGGAATTTGGAACTTATAACTTGCAACTTGGAATTTGCAACTTGCAACTTGCAACTTGCAACTTGCAACCTGCAACCTGCAACCTGCACCCTGCAACCTGCAACCTGCAACTTGCAACTTGCAACCTGCAACTTGCAACTTGCAACTTGCAACTTGGAACTTGGAACTTGGAACTGGAACTTGCAACTTGCAACTTGCAACTTATATACAGGGTGTTTCATAATATATGTATAAAGCCGTGAACTGGATGGAGTGCTAAACGTATTACAACGATAGGTACAATTATTTTTTTCTTGCGTGGAATAGTTAGCGAGAAAATGACTATCGAACTTTTTCTTTTTCAATGTCGATAATGACATTTTGAAAACGAAAGACCGCATCTCTAGAAATTAGTTGTAATAGGTTACTCAAGTCGATAATCAGGTCAATCAACCGAAGACTACAAATTTAAAAATTACAGATAGGATATAGGTGTTGTATTTTTTGGTTCGAGGGTTCTGTACAAAATAATATTGTAATCAATTATGATTTTAATTCAAAAGGTTCATTCATAGTTTTATCGAAAGTGCACCACCACCTAACTAATAGCAAAGTAGACTAATTCAAATTACTGTAGCATATTAATGTAACATCTTTGTCTTTACGAGTTTGCTTTCTCATGTCATGTCTGTCAGTAATGTTTCAGTGTCGCGTAGGTAATCGTACCTATCTGCCATGAGATTTTTCGATACCTACACACACATATTTTAGGATCAAGTAAAATAAATAAAATACCCTAGCGCCGCCGGCCGTAATGAATGTAACATAAATAAAACAAAGACTAGGTAGTGGAGCTTAAGACAGAACCCTCTAATGATGTGGGGAAGGCTCAAACTCTCAGTAGGTTGTTATCGGCTATTAATGATGATTAAAATGCGTAAGATTTCACGAACATTTCTCATCAACTAAAATTAACTAAATGATTCTTAGTTGATGGAGCTATACCTGTAAATATCTCATGCTTCACCCAGTTGGAGAACTTAGGTTACCTAGGTGGAGCACGGACACAAACACAATTTTAGAAATTACTGTCTAGGTTACTGTCATTGTACCAAATTACCCGATAAAATAGTGGTAAGCAAATGTAATCTATCAGCGTCATCATAAAGATTATTATTTTCCCACTGTTGGATTCGCTTTAGCCTCATTTTATCAAATAAATAAAATCAACATTACGGTTCATCTAAGTACCAGGAGAACATAAAAGGCGAAATAAGTAAGACTCTTAAAACACGGATCCCTACATAGGAATACTTTTGTGCGCCGCCGTCGCGCCGACAAACGCCGCGCCGCCACGGGCCGAGGCGAGCCTGCCTGTGCCTTTGACCTACGGCGCGGCTTCCATTGACGAAATCTACCTACTTTCGTGTCGTGTTCGTTCATTCGGTTTTTAGCTTTTCGCGTGATCGAAGTGATTACTTGTTGCGTTGTATGTGTAGGATACCTAAGTACCTACTGTGAAGATACCTGTGATAAGAGTGTTAACAATAACGAATGAATGATTTATTGCTTCAGGTATTAGCATTGACGTAGTCTTGTCTGTGTTCAGCGTTCAGCAGTTTAAGTATTGTGATAATCATTATTCTATGCATGAGTGCAAACTAGCAGTAGGTCAAACACCATGCTACCTACCTACTTACGTATTGCATAGCAACCAGAGCCTGCGTAGTGTTGTGTATCTGTGTGTATGGAGTGTACCTACCTACGCAACGATACGAGTACAAGCTTACTTGATAGTTAATACCTATCAGTCATCCGAGACACAAGAAAGCAAGAAAGTATGTTAAGTTTAACCGCGCTGGCACCTGACGCAGTTTGTTTTCATTAAATAACTTTAAAAAGGTTCTAGCTAGACTAGGAGACGCTACCTACCACCTAAACGTTAGAAGCGCAACCGCCCCCGTCGCGCGTCGGTTCTTTTCCGACGGGAAATAGGTAGAAAAGACAGCGCTTTTATCTTTTCATAAAAACATGTAGGTATTTAGTGGAACCTGTCTGTAATGTGTTTCACCAAAACTAGACTCGACTCATAAATGGTTCCCCAAGCTACGTAGGTACTTAGATGAGGGACCCGTGTTAGTAGGGACCTAGTACTTACCTATCCGTGTAGAGCCATTTTGTCAATTGAACGAAAGCCGTTTCAGTTTAGTAGATTTCTACATAAGTAGGTAGGTAGGTAGCTGGCTATGTTTATTTTTATTTAGTTGAAGTACCTATCTGAGAGCGTCGGTGGCCAAGCGGTTACAGTATCCGACTTGTAAGCCAGAGGTCCCGGGTTCGAATCTTACTCCGGCCATGTACCAATGACTATTTTCTGAGTTATGTACATTAGTTGAATACTAACCGATGCTCTTACGGTGAGGGAAAACATCGTTATGAAACCTGCACATTCAGGCGACTGGATGTGTAACCATGGTCCAATCTGGTCAGGTTCCCCTGGTAGCAGGGTCATGGAGGTCAGATGGCAGTCGCTCCACTGTAATTACCTGACCTGCCAAATCCTGGATCATGGTCAAGGCGGACCCCGGGCCCTCGTTCTCGAGAGCACAACCGGGACATTAACGCCAAGATGATGACCTTGGTACCTATCTGCGGCAATCCACACCGCCTTTTGCTTCTGAATTTAGTCGACTGAATTTAGTCAGATGTAATAAGCGCATTATTCATGTAGATAAGTAGGTAACATTTAGTTCGAAGTTAGTTAGTAGTTGGTAGTAAGATGTAGGAGGTTCGTTTGTTTTGATATGGATGGCATGAGGTTATTAAACACTCAACTTACGCCAACGAAGTGCTGTCGGCCGAATTCGCCGTTGGCTACAGCACGTTCTTTGGACTTCTAAGGTCCAATATTTGCGTTTCGTGGTCAAGCAAGTGACTTTGCAAGATTTGGGAGTTTTGACCGATTCGGGCTCGTATTCGCACGTATGTTCGTTGGCCTTCGGTGTCCGCCCAAACTGCGTTTAGTCGATTGCTTCTATCCGTTTGATGTTACCGCCACGCTGCGCTGCGGATCGCCGGCCGGCACGCGCCAACAGACAATCGTTGACCAAACCGGTGCGTGTGTACGTAGCATTAGGCTCCTGGTAGTAGGCTTAAGAAGGTTGCTCTATTTTCATAGGGGTCGCACGAGGTTATTGAACTGCTCCTTGTAGGAGCATCAACTTGAAATAGAGCTGCGCTTCAACGAAATCGATATGGTTCTTTTACTCTAAAAACAAAGATTTATTAATGAAAATTAAAATTCAATGTCCGGATAATATGAAGTCGCCAGTGTACTCTTTGCAAGCTATACTTTAACACCCTTTCGGCTTTATACATGTATTACGTAAAACCCTGTATAGGTATATGAGATTTTGAAAGTAATACTGTCCACGGTATGTGTATGTTGACTTATGTTCGCAACTGGTTTCGTACAAGCAAGAACGTCTTTATCGCAAATAGTTACGTGCGTGAATAAAAATGTCATCTATCTTCGAACTGTGACGAACTGTTTCTTAGACTAACATATGGGATCGGGATCCTGGTATATACGGCCGAACTTTAGTTAAACTTTAGAAATGGCTGTCTAAAAAGATAAAATGAGGGACCGCTACAACAAACTCTATTTAAAACCTTCCATTCCAACTTGCAACTTGCAACTTGGAACTTGGAACTTGCAAGTTGCAACCTGCAACTAGCAACTTGCAACTTGCAACCTGCAACCTACAACCTGCAACCCTTAACTTGCGACTTGCAACTTACAACTTGGAACTTGGAACTTGGAACTTGGAAGTCTTTATTGCAAATAGTTACGTGCATAAATAAAAAAGTCATCTATCTTCGAACTGTGACGAACTGATTCTTAGACTAACATATAGGATCTGTTTCCAGGTATACAGGGTGTAAAAAGACCGCTAGCATTAATTGAAACCCCATATTCTACCCATGAAACGGAACAACTTTCCCCAAGAAACATACCCGCGGAAATGACTTCATAATTTCGCTACCTCAAAAAAATAATTAGTTGCGACGCGCAATGTACATCGTCCAGCGCACGGCTCTCGCTTGCCCACGTGACCAGTGACCATTGACCCCGCGCAACGGCCGCTCTGGCGTATTGTACCTAACTAATAGGGATACCTAAGCTTGACTATTGAGTATCTACCTATCTTCTTTTTTTTGCTTTAGTCTCCACGGTTCGGTCGTGTGATAGGAATTGGGAATATTCGTAATACAAACATGTTGGTTTGGTTCATCCGTTCATCCTGTCAGCTGATGACAAATGGTTCGCGCGGCGGTAGGTATGGTTCGCGCGGCGGTAGGTAGTTACTACCACAGGAACTACGTTCAATTCTCATGATCCTAGTAGGTATTGGACTATCGATCGTGATCTTTACTGCACATATCGACAGTAGGTAGGTAGTAGGTACTGGGCTCGATTCTCGTATGATGTGAATGTCCGTAAGCAAACGTGTCGTAAGTTAGGTAGGTAGACAGCTGATCCTGTGCCTGATCATGCAAGTGCGTGCCGCGGTAAATACCTACTATGTTAAATTCTCATGTAATGTGAATGGTCGTCATACAATCATTTACCTAGGTAGGTAGAACTTTCGATCGTTAACTTTACTGCTGATATCGACGATAGGTAGGTGCTGGGTACGATTTTCGTATAATGTGAATGACCGTAAGCAAACGTCTAGGTAATGCATTAAGGTATGCGTACCCCTGTCGTGTTGAACTTTACCGAGTGGGAGCATGGCAGTGTTGCTGTCCCATGGGCATGGGCCCACGGGCGGCCGGTGACGGTTGACGCGTGCGCGGCCGCTGTAGGTAGTACCTACCTCCGGGCGCGCGGCAGCGAGTAGGTAGGTATTATAGTGAGCGCACGTGTGCGGCCGAGCGGCGCTTTACATTGCGTTCTTTTACTTACAGTGCATTTATTTTAACTTAAATTTGAATTTTGAGAGTCTATATTAATTGTGAACGATTTAGTTATCGATACTTGATATTTTTTAGTACAAAAATACAACTTTTTATTTTAGTTTTAATCTCGATTTCTGCCGAAACTAAGAGTTTTCGCGGGTGTGTTTCTTGGGGAAAGTTGTTTAGTTTCATGGGTAGAATATGAGGTTTCAATTAATGCTAGCGGTCTTTTTACACCCGTATACGGCCGAACTTTAGTAAAACTTTAGAAATGGCTAGCTTAAAAAAATAAAATGAGGAACCGCTACTACAAACTCTATTTAAAACCAACCATTCATCTATTATTATTATTATTATATTATTATTATTCCAACTTGTAGCTTGCAACTTGCAACTTGCAACTTGCAACTTGGAACTTATAACATGCAACTTGGAATTTGCAACTTGCAACTTGCAACTTGCAACCTGCAACCTGCAACCTGCAACCTGCAACCTGCAACTTGCAACTTGCAACCTGAAACTTGCAAGTTGCAAGTTGGAATGGAAGGTTTTAAATAGCAACCTTGCAACCTGAAACTTGCAATTTGCAATTTGCAACTTGGAACTTGGAACTTGGAACTTGGAACTTGGAACTTGCAACTTGCAACTTGCAACTTGCAACTTGCAACTTGCAACTTGCAACTTGCAACTTGCAACTTGCAACTTGCAACTTGGAACTTGGAACTGTAACTTGGAACTTGGAACTTGCAACTTGCAACCTGCAACCTGCAACCTGCAACCTGCAACCTGCAACCTGCAACCTGCAACCTGCAAACTGCTACCTGCAACCTTTGCAAGTTGCAAATTCCAAGTTGCATGTTATAAGTTCCAAGTTCCAAGTTACAGTTCCAAGTAAAGTGTAACAGTTGTAATCTAGTTGTGGATGAACTATTATGTTTCGTGCAAAATAAACTTGATGTAATGGACGAGGAAAGTATGTGTTGTATCTGTGTGTCGTCGTTCACGGTGGAGACGATCGCGAAGTCGAAATCGTTACTGTATGAATACATACCTACGGACAAGCGAAAGGTGATAAGAAAAAAGACGGGCAAGCAGCAGAGAGACGTCGAAGACATTATTTGCCTTTTTAAATCGACAGATCCCGAATTAATACCCGTATTTGTCGCCCGGGGCCTACATAGATTGCCGCCAGTAACATTTGACCACGTCGATGTTACCTCACTTCTAAAGGACATTTTGCTGTTAAAGGCGAACATGGAGGACATAAAGTCTCGTTATGCGACTTTAGATCACATCAACGATGTGAAGAAAATGATTAAAAATAATAACGGAACTCAAAATTGTTCATCGGATGGCAGTTATATGACTCATCGTTTCAATAATTTGAATGTTAACACGGTTCGTGGAGTGAGCAATAACAGCGGTCCAATCGGATTGTCTCATATTGAACTAACTAGTGATAGCGAAATAGACGGGCCGGCGGACGTAGGGTTGTCTCACTCCAACTTATGCACGGAGAGTGCAGAGTACCTCTCGCTCGCACGTACAGAGGTGCCAACGCAGGCACCGTCGCTGCACTCACAAGTGCATACGACGAAGGTAGAAACAACTAAAAACGACTGTTTGGCGGTGACGACAAATAATAATTCGCCCGCAACCGCCGCCATTGTTCATTCGAAAAAGCGAACAATGGCGGAGGTTGTGCAGGCGGGGGAATGGATTACGGTTGAAAAACGAAATCGTAAGAAGATTAAAAATCATTTTGCTGGAAAACTAGGTTGTGCCAGCCCAGATTCTGACGAAAAATTCAAGGCGGCGGAAACCAAACTACCTATTTTCATCACGAATGTGCATAAGGACGTTTCGGAGATGGATATTATTCAATATATACGCAGGAAGACATCAGAAACTGTGACATTAGAAGAGGTACATATAAAGGACAAAAGAAAGGAGCATAAAGCATATAAGATGTACGTGTACAAACATAAAATATCGATATTTTTGGATGACAAATTATGGCCGAACGGCATAATTTTTCGACGATTTATGCCTTTTAGGCACAAAACTGAGTCTCGTGCTAGTTCCAGAACTGGCGTCAACGGAGATTTGCTCAATCCAGTTTAAATAAAATGTGTACAAATAGCAAGCGTCAAACGTATTCGTTAACAAGTTTCAACTGCAAAAATGTGAAACGGTCAATAGATAACATACGGGATTTAAGTGTGGCATCATCCGTGGACGGCCACACGGCGGGACGGCCCTGCTGTGGCGAAAGTCTGCATTTCCGTCAGTGTCGGTGATACAGTGCGGAAACCCGCATATCTGTGGTGTAAAGGTGGTGTCTGGCGATAATAGCATTATAATATTAAATGTGTACATGCCCACAGACTGTGCAGAAAATCTTTCGGACTTTGCGCAATGTGTGAGTACCTTAACCGCTATTATTGAAGAATGTGGCATAGAGACGGTATTTGTTCTTGGAGATTTCAATGCTCACCCTGGTGAGCCTTTCTGTAATGAACTGCTCAGCTTTTGTGCAGAGCTGGAGTGGATGTGTGCCGATCTTCAAATATTAGGGTGTGACTCGGGAACTTTTACCTATGTCAGTGAGTCACATGGGTGTAGACGGTGGCTGGACCATTGTATTGTGACTAAGTCGGCTTGGGAGAGCATAGTTAAAATGTATGTTAATTATGGTGTCTACTGGTCTGATCATTATCCGTTAACTGTTGTGTGTAATTTTGATATATTGAGGCCAAAAACGTTTGGGCAAAATACGAATAAAAATAGAAATAGAATAATATGGGGGGACAGAAACATCTTACAAATAGAAAAATATACAGAGAAATGTAGCGAATTATTACGAGAAATAGATTTTCCGGTCGAATTAACTAGCTGTTGTGACAGATGTTGTATAGATGTGAGTCACAGAAAAATAATAGATAAAATGTATTGTGATGTTATTAATGGTTTGAGTTTGGCAGCTGAGTACAGTTGTAACATTAAGTTAAAATCTAAAAAGGGGCAAGTGATGGGCTGGAATAGGCACGTTAGTGATGCGCACGGGGAGGCCAGGCTCAGGTTCCAGGAATGGGTTTTGCATGGGAGGCCTAACTTTGGTCATATTTACAATGATATGATTTCTTCACGTAAGATTTTCAAGTCGAGGCTAAAGTGGTGCCAACAAAATCAGGAACAAATCAAAATGGACTTGATTGCATCACATCACTCAAAAAATGACTTTCGAAATTTCTGGAAATCCACCAAAAAACTGGATAGTGGGGCTGGCCTGTCTGTGAGCGTTGACGGTGTGACTGATGCCACGGCCATAGCCAATACATTTAGGGAACATTTCTGTGTGAAGTCTCCGCTAGGGTACACCGGGTCGGTGAGCGACGCTGGGGCGGCCGTGGAAGGGGAGTACGAAGTTAAATTTGATGCGAAACAAGTACGTCGCACAATTAAGGGTATGAAGCGTGGAAAATCCCCTGGCCATGACGGCCTCAGCGTCGAGCATCTGCAACACGCTGGTCCTCATTTGCATAGAGTTCTGGCCATGTTTTTCACACTATGTATTAGTCACTCCTATTTACCATCGGAAATGATTAGAACAGAGGTTATACCTATTGTGAAGAATAAGACTGGAGATATAGCTAGTAAGCATAATTATAGACCTATTTCACTGGCAACAATAGTTGCCAAGATATTCGACAGACTGTTGAGTTCGATTCTGAATAAGTGCATACGTTTGAGGGACGCTCAATTTGGTTTTGTGCCGGGTATGTCCACTGAGAGCGCTATATTAGGCCTAAAGTGCACTGTAGAATATTACACGAACAGAAAAACGCCTGTATATGCGTGTTTTCTAGATTTATCCAAGGCGTTTGATCTGGTCAATTATGAGATCCTATGGAGAAAACTGGATGAAGCCTGTGTACCTAAGGAGATAACGCGCATATTTAGGCGTTGGTATTCGTGCCAGACTAATGCTGTGAGGTGGGGTGGCGAGCGGTCTGACTCGTATACACTGAATTGTGGGGTTAGGCAGGGGGGAGTAACCTCCCCAACTCTCTTTAATCTGTATGTGGATGCGCTGATCGGGGAGCTCAGCAGCATGCGTGTCGGCTGCCGCATTGATGGGGTGTGTGTAAACAATTTTAGTTACGCGGACGACATGGTGCTGCTGAGCCCGTCGATCGGTGGGCTGAGAAAGCTATTAGCCGTGTGTGAACGATATGCTCGGACTCATGGCCTCATCTATAATGCCGAAAAAAGCGAGTTCATGGTGTTCAAGGCTGGTACCAAATGTCCATCTAATGTTCCTCCGGTGCGACTCAATGGGACGCTGCTTAAGAGGGTATCTTCCTTCAAATATCTAGGGCATGTAGTAGATGAGAATTTATGTGATGATTCAGATATGGAACGGGAACGTAGGGCATTGGCGATTAGGGCAAATATGATAGCGAATAGATTTTATCGTTGTACAGCTCAAGTTAAAATTACTCTTTTCCGGGCGTACTGTACATCGCTGTACACCTGCAGTTTATGGACCAAATACACACAAAAATCGTTCAATGCCCTACGGGTCCAATATAATAATGCGTTCAGGGTGATGTTGCGGCTGCCGCGGGCCTGTAGCGCGTCCGGCATGTTCGCGGACGCGCACGTGGACGGCTTCCACGCGATCCTGCGCAAGCGCTGCGCCGCGGCGCGCGGCCGGCTGCGCGGCGCCCGCAATACCATCCTGGCTGTGATAGCGGACCGGTTGGACAGTCGCTTCAATAAGCATTGGACCGGTCTACATCTCAGCATTTGTACGAACGTGGTCATTTAGGTCTTTAAAAACTAAGAGAAAAATGTACATAATGACTTGCCCTGCTAAATGGAATGTATACTATATAAATAACATAATTTAATGATAAAATTTTAATTTGACATATTACCATGTAATGAAAGTTATGGGTCAATCGGCCTGAAATAAATGATTTTTATTTTATTTTATTTATTTATTTTATTTATAAGTTCCAAGTTGCAATTTGCAAGTTGCAAGTTGCAAGCTACAAGTTGGAATGGTTGGTTTTAAATAGAGTTTGTAGTAGCGGTTCCTCATTTTATTTTTTTAAGCTAGCCATTTCTAAAGTTTTACTAAAGTTCGGCCGTATACAGGGTGTAAAAAGACCGCTAGCATTAATTGAAACCTCATATTCTGCCCATGAAACTAAACAACTTTCCCCAAGAAACACACCCGCGGAAACTCTTAGTTTCGGCAGAAATCGAGATTAAAAATAAAATAAAAAGTTGTATTTTTGTACTAAAAAATATCAAGTATCGATAACTAAATCGTTCACAATTAATATAGACTCTCAAAATTCAAATTTAAGTTAAAATAAATGCACTGTAAGTAAAAGAACGCAATGTAAAGCGCCGCTCGGCCGCACACGTGCGCTCACTATAATACCTACCTACTCGCTGCCGCGCGCCCGGAGGTAGGTACTACCTACAGCGGCCGCGCACGTGTCAACCGTCACCGGCCGCCCGTGGGCCCATGCCCATGGGACAGCAACACTGCCATGCTCCCACTCGGTAAAGTTCAACACGACAGGGGTACGCATACCTTAATGCATTACCTAGACGTTTGCTTACGGTCATTCACATTATACGAAAATCGTACCCAGCACCTACCTATCGTCGATATCAGCAGTAAAGTTAACGATCGAAAGTTCTACCTACCTAGGTAAATGATTGTATGACGACCATTCACATTACATGAGAATTTAACATAGTAGGTATTTACCGCGGCGCGCACTTGCATGATCAGGCACAGGATCAGCTGTCTACCTACCTAACTTACGACACGTTTGCTTACGGACATTCACATCATACGAGAATCGAGCCCAGTACCTACTACCTACCTACTGTCGATATGTGCAGTAAAGATCACGATCGATAGTCCAATACCTACTAGGATCATGAGAATTGAACGTAGTTCCTGTGGTAGTAACTACCTACCGCCGCGCGAACCATACCTACCGCCGCGCGAACCATTTGTCATCAGCTGACAGGATGAACGGATGAACCAAACCAACATGTTTGTATTACGAATATTCCCAATTCCTATCACACGACCGAACCGTGGAGACTAAAGCAAAAAAAAGAAGATAGGTAGATACTCAATAGTCAAGCTTAGGTATCCCTATTAGTTAGGTAGAATACGCCAGAGCGGCCGTTGCGCGGGGTCAATGGTCACTGGTCACGTGGGCAAGCGAGAGCCGTGCGCTGGACGATGTACATTGCGCGTCGCAATTAATTATTTTTTTGAGGTAGCAAAATTATGAAGTCATTTCCGCGGGTATGTTTCTTGAGGAAAGTTGTTCCGTTTCATGGGTAGAATATGGGGTTTCAATTAATGCTAGCGGTCTTTTTACACCCTGTATACCTGGAAACAGATCCTATATGTTAGTCTAAGAATCAGTTCGTCACAGTTCGAAGATAGATGACTTTTTTATTTATGCACGTAACTATTTGCAATAAAGACTTCCAAGTTCCAAGTTCCATGTTCCAAGTTGTAAGTTGCAAGTCGCAAGTTAAGGGTTGCAGGTTGTAGGTTGCAGGTTGCAAGTTGCAAGTTGCTAGTTGCAGGTTGCAACTTGCAAGTTCCAAGTTCCAAGTTCCAAGTTGCAAGTTGCAAGTTGGAATGGAAGGTTTTAAATAGAGTTTGTTGTAGCGGTCCCTCATTTTATCTTTTTAAGACAGCCATTTCTAAAGTTTAACTAAAGTTCGGCCGTATATACCAGGATCCCGATCCCATATGTTAGTCTAAGAAACAGTTCGTCACAGTTCGAAGATAGATGACATTTTTATTCACGCACGTAACTATTTGCGATAAAGACGTTCTTGCTTGTACGAAACCAGTTGCGAACATAAGTCAACATACACATACCGTGGACAGTATTACTTTCAAAATCTCATATACCTATACAGGGTTTTACGTAATACATGTATAAAGCCGAAAGGGTGTTAAAGTATAGCTTGCAAAGAGTACACTGGCGACTTCATATTATCCGGACATTGAATTTTAATTTTCATTAATAAATCTTTGTTTTTAGAGTAAAAGAACCATATCGATTTCGTTGAAGCGCAGCTCTATTTCAAGTTGATGCTCCTACAAGGAGCAGTTCAATAACCTCGTGTGACCCCTATGAAAATAGAGCAACCTTCTTAAGCCTACTACCAGGAGCCTAATGCTACGTACACACGCACCGGTTTGGTCAACGATTGTCTGTTGGCGCGTGCCGGCCGGCGATCCGCAGCGCAGCGTGGCGGTAACATCAAACGGATAGAAGCAATCGACTAAACGCAGTTTGGGCGGACACCGAAGGCCAACGAACATACGTGCGAATACGAGCCCGAATCGGTCAAAACTCCCAAATCTTGCAAAGCCACTTGCTTGACCACGAAACGCAAATATTGGACCTTAGAAGTCCAAAGAACGTGCTGTAGCCAACGGCGAATTCGGCCGACAGCACTTCGTTGGCGTAAGTTGAGTGTTTAATAACCTCATGCCATCCATATCAAAACAAACGAACCTCCTACATCTTACTACCAGGCTTCGAACTAAATGTTACCTACTTATCTACATGAATAATACGCTTATTACATCTGACTAAATTCAGTCGACTAAATTCAGAAGCAAAAGGCGGTGTGGATTGCCGCAGATAGGTACCAAGGTACTTCAACTTTGACCTTGCAAATTGCAACTTGGAACTTGGAACTTGGAACTTGCAACTTGCAACTTGCAACTTGAAACTTGCAACTTGCAACTTGGAACTTGGAACAGTAACTTGGAACTTGGAACTTGCAACTTGCAACCTGCAACCTGCAACCTGCAACCTGCAACCTGCAACCTGCAACTTGCAACTTGCAACTTGGAACTTGGAACAGGAACAGGAACTTGGTTGCAGGTTGCAGGTTGCAGGTTGCAGGTTGCAAGTTGCAAGTTGCAAATTCCAAGTTGCATGTTATAAGTTCCAAGTTCCAAGTTTCAAGTTTCAAGTTGCAAGTTGCAAGTTGCAAGTTGGAATGGAAGGTTTTAAATAGAGTTTGTAGTAGCGGTCCCTTATTTTATCTTTTTAAGCCAGCCATTTCTAAAGTTTAACTAAAGTTCGGCCGTATACAGGGTGTTACGTAATACATGCATAAAGCCGAAAGGGTGTTAAAGTATAGCTTGCAAAGAGTACACTGGCGACTTCATATTATCCAGACATTGAATTTTAATTTTCATTAAAAAATCTTCGTTTTTAAAGAAAAATAACCATATCGACTACGTTGAAGAGCAGCTCTATTTCAAGTTGATGCTCCTACAAGGAGCAGTTCAATAACCTCGTGCGACCCCTATGCAAATAGAGCAAATTTCTTAAGCCTACTACCAGGAGCCTAATGCTACGTACACACGCACCGATTTCGGTCAACGATTGTCTGTTAGCGCGTGCCGGCCGGCGATCCGCAGCGCAGCGTGGCGGTAACATCAAACGTATAGAAGCAATCGACCAAACGCAGTTTGGGCGGACACCGAAGGCCAACGAACAAACGTGCGAATACGAGCCCGAATCGGTCAAAACTCACAAATCTTGCAAAGCTACTTGCTTGACCACGAAATGCAAGTATTGGACCGTAGAATTCCAAAGAACGTGCTGTAGCCAACGGTGAATTCGCCCGGTGAATAACCTCATGCCATCCATATCAAAACAAACGAACCTCCTACATCTTACTACCAGGCGTCGAACTAAATGTTACCTACTTATCTACATGAATAATGCGCTTATTACACCTGACTAAATTCAGTCGACTAAATTCAAAAGCAAAAGGCGTGAGAGTAAATCGAGGTGGAATGTATTGCTCATAGAATAAGGTTCATTTTTGTATCACTCGTATTACGCGTCGCTCTGTATTTCAAAAGGCGTGATACTAAAATGGGCCTAATTCTCTGAGCAATACATTTTACTTTGATATGCTCTCACGCTTTTTGCTTCTGAATTAAGACGACTGAATTTAGCCAAATGTAATTGACAAAATTGCTCTACACAGATCGGTAAGTACTAGGTCTCTACTAACACGGGTCCCTCATCGAAGTACCTACGTAGCGTGGGGAACCACTTATGAGTCGAGTCTAGTTTTGGTGATTAAAACTGAAATTTTTAGATTAGTTAATGAAAGTAGTTTTAAACATATTTTGCATAGAATTATTAGTTTTCATGAAATAATCGTTAAATCGTTAGCACTTATAGGTATGAAATAAATAAATATAATTAGGTATAAGTATAAAAATAATCGGCACGTTAAAAATAAAATTAAGTAGGTAGGTACTTAAATAAAACACTTACTAATGGGCTGCGGATTCTTTACTCACTTCCGAATCGATAGGATTATTAGTTTTAAATAATAATTTGGAATTAATTTAATGAAATAAAAATAATGGATTACTATAGTTTGTTGGTTTTTATTCAGATCCTAGATATTAGATTTTACGTTTAGGTATTCTCTTCCACTCGTATATCCAGCGTCGATGTAGCAGCTCGAATGCCGTCACGTTCCATCTCTCTCTCTGTCTGTCGCGAATCGTAAATCGCGCTCCCGGAACGTCAGCACCATACTCAGCGGCTTTTTTACAGAAAATATAAGATAATGCTATTAATTGATTTAATTATATTATTTAAAATAAAGGCAATTAATAATAATATAAAACAAAGTGGCTTCACCATTGAATTAAATTCTTTCACAAACATAGTTTCTGACCGACTTCGATAATGAGGAGGTTCAATGTTCAGCTATATCCATTAAACTTTGTAATCTGTATTTAATATCCTAACAAGATGGTATTTCAAGAGTCGCAGATGTGAATACTACTAATACGAAGACCACTTACACGATTATGCCCGCTACCTACTGATGAAGGAAGATGTTTACGCCTCAATCCTCCTTATGTATTCTCATGCGAAATTACATCGCTCTGCGATTGTGCCTGTTCAATATTCTTAGGAACTTTGTATTTTTTATTAGTCGCTACCGGCACAAAATCACTTTTGCATCGGCCGTCGTCGAAATAACATTGAATAGCGCCATATAGCCACCACCAGGTGCGTGAGCTCCCGTCCCGCGAATCAAGAGGCCGTGCGCTGAGACGTTACTCGCCTTCGCCACTGGCGCGGCAAGCGACGCGGCCTTGCTCCTAAGCGCCGCGTCGCTTGCCGCGCATGCGTAGATTAAAGGTTGTTTTAAGTTTAATAATTAAGATTTCTAGCCCTAGATTTTCCTTAGCATCAGAATTTTTGTAAAATGTATTTTGTTGTGTTTTTACAAACTCACCCGCTAAAATTGTCAATTAAGTTTTATCATTATATTCTAAATTGAAGTCTACGAGTTTTATTGTGAAGGTCCTGTGTGTTCTGTTGAGGCAAATACTTTTAATGAGATATCTAATTAATTTTTTTATTTATTTTAATTTGTTTGTCGTGCTTCAAGGCCAAGCACTAAAAAGCTAATGACGAAATTTTGACGGTCACCGATGGATGGCGTGATGTGTGTCTACCCACAAAGTGAAAAAAAAAGAATGTTTTTCCCTAAACTGAATAGTGCTATTGGCCTTTCAAGTATATCGACTTGCCCGAAGAATAAAGTTTGATGTGATTATAAGACAAAAACGAGATTTATAGTTTATATAGACCTACAAACCGATATCTATTATTTTATGTTAAAAATTTTTAAATTGTTTATTTAATTTCGGAAATATAGAATTGAATAAAGTCCGATGTGAAGGTTGCTCCGAAGGATAACGAACGTAAGGCACATCGGACTCCTTGAGAGGCGCGCGCGCTGCAGGCCTCGGCGGCTGATAGTCAGTTCGGACTTTGTTGTCTAGAAAGTGGGCGTGTGGCGTATGTGTATGCGCTTCCGCCTCACTCCGTGTGTTTTCAGTTTTAAATATTGCTAACTCATATTGCTTACCTAATTACTAACAATGACAAGATCACGCAGAATACTGAATATGAAATTTCATCTGTTTCAATCAATGAACCCGAAATGCTGATAAGTGTTTAGTTTTTATTAATGATACTTGATATAAAACATAATAAATTCCATAATCAAATCGATAAGTACCAATATTGCGGCGCTATTACAGAATTTAGTAAATTGTTGAGTGATATTTATATAAGACGTTATGTGATGGAATAGTCATGTAATATAGATCGTATGTAATATCGTCATAGACGACCTGAGTGGCTCAGTGGTCAACATGCCACGCAAGAGGTCCCGGGTTCGATTCCCGGCCGGGCAGAAATTGAAATGATGAATTTTAATTTCTGTTACGGGTCTGGGTGTTCTATGTATAATAAGTATGCATTTAAAAAAGTATTTAAGTAATATATCAGTAATCTAGTACCCATATTACAAGCTTTGCTTAGTTTGGGGCTAGATGGCGCTGTGTGAATTTGTCCACGAATATTTATTATTTTATATTTTTATTGATTAAAAATTTAAATAAGCTGACTGTCATTTATATTATCTTGTTGTTTTACATTGTAGAGGAATATTGTTTAATAGAAGTTTTAGAAGTTTAATGTTGTCATAATTCGTTTTTTTATGGAAAGTAATGAGTCCTATGTGAACATAGGACATTGTTTTACGGAAATTTATGGGTGCTTTATTATCATTGGACGTTTTTGCTTGGATAATGATGACAGATAAAACGTTATTCGATTTAAATTACATTATAATTCAAGATATTCAAATATTTTTCTGTCGTATTATGTAAATAACTACCTGGCCGATCGCGACTTCGTTCGCGTGTTGTTCTACCCCTGCCCAATTCTAACCAAACCCTACAACATCCCACAACAACCCGACCCCTACACTCCCTACTCTATACTTGCCCTACACCTATCCTACACCTACCATACACCTTCCCTGTACCTACCCTGCACCTACCCAGCGCCTACCCTACACCTATCCTACACCTACCGTATACCTACCCTAAACATACTCTACCCCTACCTACCTTTTTTATTATCTTTAAAATAATACTACCTGTATTGTACATACATACCTTCCGGAAAAAATTCTCATACGACTATACATACAGAGGGACAGACAGCGGGAAGCGACTTTGTTTTATCATCATCACAGCCCATAAAAGTCCACTGCAGGACTAGGGGACCCTCCCACGAAAGGGTAGGTTATTGCCATAATCTCCATGCTTGGCTGGCGGGTTATAAATTAAGTTTCCATTGTTATAAATATAACAATGGAAAACGCTGCTGCCCATTTTCCTACCTACGGGGATCTTTTGCCTCGAAAACATTAGTCGCCTTATACTACACCCACGAGTGTAAGGGGTTGGTGCTATTCTACTCTTGGACACCACACGGCAAACACTTTGTTTTATACTATGTGTCTATAGAAGTGTTGTGTTGTGATTAATAACTGTCCAATAAAAATGTTATGTGGATTTTTTCATAGGGGGTTTCATAATTGTTTTTATAACAGAAGAAGATTAGGGATCGGTGTTACCATTGCCTCTTGGAGCTGAAGAAACAAGTGAGCAATTGATATACCTATGATTTAGGAGACGACTATATTGCATAGCTCGAAGTCTAATATCATTTATGCAAAATATTGGATGATCATTTGCAAGGCCGTATTGCTAGTTCGAAGTCTAATGCTAATTCATGTGAAATAATTACGACAAAGATTTGCGAATCGAATTCCAATTCGATACAATCTATCTCGCAAGTTAATAGTAATCAGCCGACACCGTTCTCAATAGAGGTTCCTACGAGGTATGAGTGTTCATCCTGTATAGACATCTAGACATAGGGCCACTACACCTAATTCGAAATTGTCGATCCCAACACCAATTTTCTGATGGGATTTTGAAGTACACTACTAAAATTTAAAAAAATTAGGTCCCTTTTCTAAGATATTCCTAATAATAGAAAATATACCTTCCTGTCGCTGATTTTAGATTATTCAAACGAGTCTCGCTATAAGAAGGATGAAGTATGTCAAACAATGTTCATGTACACTCTTGGGCGACTGAATATGTAACCATGATCCAATCGGGTCAGGTTCCCTGGTAGCAGATGGCAGTCGCTTCTCTGTAATTGCCTGATATGCTTAATCCTGGATCATGGTCAAGGCTGACACCGGGCTCTCGTGCGCGAGAGCACAATCGGGACATTATATAAACCTATGCTTAAACTCACACAGCGCCATCCATCCGTATTATCAAGTATTGACAACGCACTGTTTATTCGATCGTTCGGTGGCCGGCGAGCGCAGTCGCCTACTACGCTATGCAACATGGCCGCACTGGAATTCGAACCTGGTACCTCTCGCTTACGAGTTGGATACACAACCGGCTACCGACGCTCCTAAATTCACCAAAAAGAAAAGTAACTTTAATGTGTCTAACTAGCGAAACTGCCAAGAGTACTGCCGGTACAGAAAGTCAAAGATTGGGTCATAAAATTTTTCCTGCGCCATATTGTGCAAGGGAAGGTTTGTGGATTTGTAAACCTCTCCTATCGCTACAATGTGGAATTTTTCTTGTACTCAATGACATAGGATAGGTAAGCTACGGCACCCTCGCAGTCTAAAGTTATGCATTTATAATATTGGTTACTAAAGTATCACTGTGATATTAGTAGCGTAGGATAATATGGCACCGTAGGATTGTGTAAACCGTTATTTTATAATCTCACGTAGATACGTTAGATTAAAATTATTAATTCGAAAATTTGTAATTGCAACATACCGAGCCATGTACAATGTAAGGCATTATTTTTGTTAAATTCGCTTAAACTCGTGTCGTGCCAAAGCTCCGCGGGGCTCAGTCAGCTCGGCCCAGTAACGATTGCGATAGAATACACTGCAAAATTTAATAAGTACAAATCCTTCCATCCATCCATCCAACATTTTTGCATGTTTATAGATTAGAAGGACTGGATAGGCTGTGGTACGAGTAGAAAAGTACATTTTCTTACCTTCTCTAAGTTGTTTTTGAATTATTTCCCTATTTTGTTTGTTAATTCCTGAATTACTTCGGTCTCGAATAAACGAGAGTGCCGAAGTGAGCACCCGGGTTTCCGACGCCTGTGAAATACATAAGTAATTGTCATACGTAACTATAATTCATCATAATCATCTTGGCGTTAAATCCCGGTTGCACTCCCGCGCAGGACTCCCGGGATCCGCCTATACGTATTAGAATATGTATGAATTACAAGAATATGGGCAGTATCGGTACAACACACTTACAACATTTTAAAAACTGTTACGTTATTGTCACTGTCTCGGTTTACATAATAAAATAAAATAATCATCTTGGCGTTAATGTCCCGGTTATGCTCTCGCGCCCAAGGCCCCGGTGTATGTTGACTTGACCATGTTCCAGAATTTGGCAAATCAGGCAACTACAGTGGAGCGATTGCTATCTGACCTCCGTGACCCTGCTACCAGGGGAACCTGACCAGATTGGATCATGGTTACACATTTAGTCGCCAGAACGTGCAGGTTTAATAATGAAGGCCAGAGTGAATAGGCTACTCCTAGACAGGCATGCTCCATCATCGGTCGCCTCGTCACTTACCACCAGGTGAGGTGACGGTCAAATGCCGGGCTAGTCCAATTATTAAAAAAAAAGGATCGGTTAGTATTCAACTAAGTTACATTACTCAGAAAAGAGTCATTGGTATACGGCCGCAGCGGGATTCGAACCCGGTACCTCTCGCTTACGAGTCGGATACCTTAATCGTTAGGCCACCGACTCTCATTTAGGTTTACATAAGTAGGGTTTTGGAATACCTTTTTAGATACCCGGGTATCGGGTATTATTATTTTTATACCCGGGTATACCTGGGTACCTGGGTATATACCCATTTTTTTTTTAGAAAATATATGTAAAAGGTATTTTTTTTAACTTTTTGTTTTCAAATTGAAATATAACAAAGAAAATAATATTTATATCAGTGAAACTAGCCTTATTGGTAAGCTAATGAATAAGATTTCGGTCATGTGGCCGCTGCGTGTTTATTCTAACAAAAGTCAAAACCATTCAACCAAAAGTGGTATTCAGCGCTAATCAAAATTTAGAATGGAGGAAAAAATTAACATCAATGAATAATGTCACGTTGGACATCCAGATTGTGCAATTAATGGTTATATGGCTTTGGGGATATGTCTACGCTGATAAACTAGGGCTTATAGAACACAACCCTGTACAGAACAGAACACCCTGTTATTGTTGCACGGAAATGATCTGCTCGTGTCCGGTGCTTTTGGGTACGTAGATGGCACCACAGTGACGGACAGATACACATCCAATGCAAAGGCCAATGGAGAGAATGTCGAAGTCTTTTCAAGAATCTCTTATTGATGTCTTGGACCACGCTCTCTAGAATGTTTCTGATTGGGGAGTTTTGCGGGTCTTGTGCAGTTCAACGCGTCTAAAACACAGACATGTTTGTTCACCGCCAAGCGAAGTACATTCCGTCGAACTCCAACTTTCCAGGGTGTGCCCCTACAAATACGTGATAGCCTCCGCCTGCTGGGCATGGAAGTGTCTTCCAAGCTGGACTTTGTTGATTATATCGAATCCATAGCTAAATAGCGTAGCGAGGTCATAGCATCCTCTCTAGGGCAAGGCCGTATTTCTCATCTGAGCAGAGGTTGCCACTATACAGCCCAAATTCGACATTGCTTGGAATACTGTTGTCACCTATGGGACGGATCTGCCAAGGTCTATCTGGCTGCTCTGGACTTGGTTGAGAGACGCGCCAATAATTGATAGACATATTCTTGGAATTTGGGGAATGTGCGACGGAATTACACGAATTAGTTCCACCAGCCCCATTCCAGCTCCAGGTGTAGGTCAGCGTACCATCCCTATATTGTCGACATTCCACCAATAATCACTCAGCGATTTTCTAACTCTTTTCTGTTGCGAACGGCAAGGGACTGGAACTCGCTGCCTGCACATGTTTTCTTGGGTCTCTTTAAGACAAGAGTGAATAGTTATTTAATAGACAGGTAGAGCTCGTCTAAGCAGAAATGACGCGCCCCACTATCGCATTAACGCACACAAGCAAATTTAAAATATGGACGCAATACATATACAAATGCCGTTGTAATTGGTCATTCAGTTTTCTGGCTTGGATTGCGGGTTTTGCCCCTATCTTGCAGTGCGCCGCGCGGCGCACCTCTTCAATGTGCATCGGCACATAAGCGCTGGAACACATTGAGGAGGTGCGCCGCGCGGCGCACTGCACAATGTGGCAAAACTTGTTCCACGCCGAGCAGTTTGTATGCAAGTACATTGACAGGTGGCGAAATGCCCCACTGTGCAGCGCGCCGCGCGGCGCACTGCATGATGGGGCAAAACGCGCAATCCAAGCCCGAAATGTCAGTTTGTATGAATTTTGTCCACATGTGCTGGTCCCCCCCTAATATGCGCCATTCCGCCCCAGATGAGGTGGTCTTAGAGTCGATCTAGAAGCCTAGCGTTGGTCGATGGAGTCTCGCGTGTCAAATGAAGCGGTCTCACCATTGTGTGTGAGTCCAATATAAAATGGGTTGTACAAAGGCCGTCAACGACAGTCCATTTATCTTTATGAGATTAGGATTTGATGATTGGTTTATAATTGCCTTAAACTGTAATGTTAATTCATTTCTAATGTCTATGTAAAATAAGATGACAGGAACTTGCAATAAAACTACTACGTCAATGGCGATGATTCGAGTGATATATAAATATAGTTTTAGTTATAAGACAGCAAGTTGAGCCCCCTGAAGTGGGTCACAAGGAGCCAAGTTCCCAGCCGATATGATTCTGCCACTAGGATATTTTAACGTGTCCCTGCTTCCTTTCATGTGCTCCAAGGAGTACCACGATGGAAGGTGTCGAAGCTTTCTGATCCCCAAGTTTCCCTAAGCTTGCCTTGGCCTGGCAAGATAACTAGGTATATTCTTTGATATACCGCTGTCAATCATTATAACCCCGTAGGGTTATCATATCCATATATTTAAAACACATCCACTTTTCATCTGAGAATGGGGCCCCTATATATTTTCTCTTCTTCCCTTTTTTTTCAATTTAGGATCCTTTAGACAGCTTTACCCTACGTTTTACGAGATGAAGAATCGCAACGACTGTGGTGTCTCAGTCTTACTGAATATAGAACCAACTAGGGTTTGATAAGTATTACTTTAAATCAAAACTCGAATGCCATGCGTTAAATTGCAAGAAGTTATATGGACATTTGTATTGATTTTCTCTAAAGCCAATAAGTTTATTAAAGGCATTTGAGCACCATTAGTCCAGAATGCAGTTACTTGTCACAATGCTGGGCGTTTAGAAACCCAACTTAGGGCCAACTTAGAAAGTAATTTACTGAAAATAAGTCAAGGTATGCGGGAATATGAATTAAAGTCACAGGTAGAGTTTTAAGTATAAATATACGTTTATTTACTTAATTGTGACTCTACGATTGAAACTTTTTATTATTTTAACCAAGAATTTCCGACAATAAAGAAATTCGTGATTCTGACCGAACGATTCCTAGGGCCAATACCTATCGGAAATGGAAAACGGGTCAGTCCGCAAAAACCAGTTCCGCCCAATTAAATCTAATTATAGTTAATTAATGAATTAATATCTGAATTAATATTATTTAAACAATTATCTGTTCATATAAAATCATTTCATCTACATAATTGAAAGTCAAAGCGTCATACTTGGTTTGTAAAGTTAAAACATATAATAAAACATAAGATTCCTTAAGTAAGTTAACGTGAAACAATTAGTCTATATAAATTATAACTTATTAATGAAGTATTCGACTCATTAACGCTGCGCATTACTAACAAGTGTTAAGCTAGTTATGTGGAGATTGATCAACTCACATGCCTTTTAGCCCAAAAATAATTTAGATTATTGGTATATTCGTTAATTAGACTAGTCGTGTAAGCTGGGACAGCCCATACGCCTTTTGGTCTAATAACATTATGAATAAACCGTTGGTTTAAGCTGTTACATGTATTTATTACCAAACATTTATGTAGAATACAATCAAACAATATATATTTTGAAGTATTCGTCATTGATGATGATTTCAATATAAGTACATTACGATTAACGTTAACGTGAATTACGCGCAATATATACATATACCTAGGCTTTGGTTGAATTTAATCAAACAATAGCAGACAATCATTTCATACAGAGACATATCAAACTCATTAATTACTTGATTGGATTATGGAAAACATAGGCTTCGGTATATTTATTCCAATAATACCATGCTCTAATTATCTCACGTAGAGATAATTCGTAGTTAATAATTACAGTTAAAATTAAATGTAAATGTCAATCTATTGGGTAAATTTTACTTTCCATCTTGACTGAGTTAAACTATGTTATAGAAATCTTTAGTAGTGAGAATTTTAATGGAAATTGATGAAATTTATAAATGTAATTAATCTGTTCGATACAATATAAACCCAAACCATTTGTATAAATATAATAGGTGTCAACTTAACTTTTGTCGCCGACAGCAAATATACACTGACTCTAATTTATAGTAAATTAAAATATAATTTAATTATACATTATTAAACTTTATGATCTGATTCTAATATTTGTTCCGCTACTCGCCCAGCCGCCTCGCTCCGCTCCGAAATAAGAAGTGTCATCCCTCTACCCCTCGATTCATCTCGCTGACCATTATTAATTACTAATTACAATTTTAGTATCTACACTAATTAACATAAGGTTCTTCTTTGCTTGTGTTGCTTGGTGTCCTTTGGTTGTTTCAGATGGTAACCGACGCCTGCGCATTATCCCTTGTGGCGGGGAGTGCAATCTCCCAACCCCGTCGCTTCCCGCGTATGCGCCTTTCACCACCGACTGATTTTGTCTCGCTTGCTCGTCCCTGAAATTGTCCAACGATTTGCCGCGTAATATCATACTTGATAAGCATCCCTAAGTCGTAAGACTTAGAATACAGATTTATTTAAATGTATCTGAAACCTTGGTTTTTCTGATAGTTTTTTATTCTATGGCTAGCTTGTTCGCTTTCTTGGTATTGTTTTTACATCGATATCCCAGCGAGAATTTATGTGAAATTTTGGGTTGCGAACTGTTGGGTTTATTTTTTCCGCACTTTCAAGTGTGACACTTGTAATTAAGCTCGATGCGTTTTGGGGAATTTATTGCTTTTGGTTTTCGAATTTTAAGTAGGTGTCACATGTGGGTGCTTAGCCTCTTATGTTAGCAAATTGAAACGTTCGAACGACGCCAATGTTTTAACCGACTGCGACAGAAGGAGGGTTATGGTTTTATGAATTTGAATTGTTAGCGTCCCATCACACACATTTTTTCAATTTGGCCCCATCGTGCAGTGTGCGGCGCGCTGTCAGCAGATGTCAACATGAGACGTCACAATTGACTGTTTCTTTTTACCAACAGTTCGAATCTCTCCTCCTTATGTGACACAGTTTACACACATATATCTGTCTTCTTCTTTTAGTAAAGATTCAACGCGTATGAATGAAATAGGAATTCGACCTTGTCAAAGAAATTTTGACCGCTCATGCGTAAGCCCCGCCTCTTTTTGTGATTCTGCAACATTATCATAGTTGTTTCGCTTTAGTGATCCTTTCGTGATTTTGTTCTCAGTTCCTCCCGAATAATAAATACTGCATATTTTGTTCTAGAACACAAGTTTCTAAAAATAAATGGTGGTACTCGTCGAGATCTACATTTCGGATGGCAGCTGTCAAACTTAAGACTAATAAGTCTGTAACTTCTGGTCCTAGAACGAACTTAGTTCCTAAAGAAAAATGATAGTGCTCGACGAGATCTGCATTTCGGATGACACCTGTCAAACTTAAAACTGTAATAACTCTGAAACGATCGCTCCTGGAACATTAGTTACTAAAGAGAAATGATAATGCTCATCAAGATCTACATTTCGGATGACAGCTGTCAATCTTAATACTGTGATAACATTGAAGCGATCGCTCCTAGAACATTAATTCCTGAAGAGAAATGATAGTGCTCGTCAAGATCTACATTTCGGATGACTGCTGTCAAATTTAAAACTGTAATAACTATAAAACTATTGGTCCTACAACACTAGTTCCTAAATAGAAATGATAGTGCTTGTCGAGATCAACATTCATTGATACAACAAACAATGACACACATTCATTCGGTTACGCATTTCTCCCGTAGGGATAGGCAGATACCACATTGATTCCACTTGCTACGGTCCTGACAAATCTCTGTGGCTTCTTCATACTTACATAGACTGTTTACTTAACTACCCATCGTCGCTTTCCATCAGGTGAGTTGAGGTCAAATGCAAACCTTTTGATAATAAAAAAAAAGCTTCCTTCCTTGGCTTTCTCGTAGTCGGGTAAAAAGGAAAAGTTGTTCAATTTCTTTACATAGTGGTGGTGGTGGGAAACTGTATGCTGTATCTGAAAATCGCATAATATTTTTCGGGCCGGTACTGAAAATGTTTTAATCTACTTTCAGTGTTTTAATGAATGATATCCTTTGCGTACGTTTCTCTTGGTTGCATTTGAGTCGGCAGATTTAAAAAATCTCTATTTACTTTTTACGCCTGGGTGTGAACACACAGTCGAGAAGACATATTGTGATGGGACGCTAATAATTCATATTCATAAAACATAACCCTCCTTCTGTCGCAATCGGTTAAAAATACTGGCGTCGTTCGAACGTTTCAATTTGCTAACATAAGAGGCTAAACACCCACATGTGGCACCTACTTAAAATTCCGAAAACCAAAAGCAATAAATTCCCCAAAACGCAACGAGCTTAATTACAAGGGTCACACTTGTGAAGTGCGGAAAAAATAAAAGTTCGTATTTAAAATGTCAAATAAATTCACGCTGAGATATCGATGTAAAAACAATACCAAGAAAGCGGACAAGCTAGCCTCAGAATAAAAAATTATCATAAAAACAAAGATTTCAGATACATTTAAATCAATCTGTATCCTAGGTCTTACGACTTAGGGATGCTTATCAAATATGATATTACGCGGCAAACCGTTGGACTATTTCAGGGACGAGCAAGCGAGACAAAATCAGTCGGTGGTGAAAGGCGCATACGCGGGAAGCGACGGGGTTGGGAGATTGCACTCCCCGCCACAAGGGATGATGCGCAGGCGTCGGTTACCATCCGAAACAACCAAAGGACACCAAGCAACACAAGCAAAGAAGAACCTTATGTTAATAAGAGTAGATACTAAAACTGTAATTAGTTATTAATAATGGTCAGCGAGAGGAATCGAGGGGTAGAGGGTTGACACTTCTTATTTCGGAGCGGAGCGAGGCGGCTGGGCGAGCAGCGGAACAAATATTAGAATCAGATCATAAAGTTTAATAATGTATAATTAAATGATATTTTAATTTACTATAAATTAGAGTCAGTGTATATTTGCTGTCGGCGACAAAAGTTAAGTTGACACCTATTATATTTATGTAAATGGTTTGGGTCTATTTTGTATCGAACAGATTAATTACATTTATAAATTTCATCAATTTCCATTAAAATTCTCACTACTAAAGATTTCTATAACATAGCTTAACTGAGTCAAGTTGGAAAGTAAAATTTACCCAATCGATTGACATTTAATTTTAACTGTAATTATTAACTATGAATTATCTCTACGTGAGATAATTAGAGCATGGTATTATTGGAATCAATATACTGAAGCCTATGTCTTCCATCATCCAATCAAGTAATTAATGTGTTTGACATATCTCTGTATGAGATGATTGTCTGCTATTGTTTGATTAAATTCAACCAAAGCCTATGTAAATGTATATATTGCGCATAATTCACGTTAACGTTAATCATCACGTTAACTCATCCCTGCGTGATATAGTCGTAATGTGGCATTATTTGAATAAAATTATATCAAACTTACCTATGTCTAAAATGCGACGCTTGGGAGTTCGTAATGTACTTATATTGAAATCATCATCAATGACGAATACTTCATTGATAAGTTATAATTTATATCGACTAATTATTTCACATTAATTTACGTAATGAAGTTTAATATGTTTGATTATATGTCTTAACTTTACAAACCAAGTATGACGCTTTGACTTTCAATTGTGTAGATGTACATTATTTGAAATGAACAGATAATTGTTTAAATAATATTAATTCAGATGTTAATTCATTAATCAACTATAATTAGATTTAATTGGGCGGAACTGGTTTTTGCGGACTGACCCGTTTTCCAGTTCCTATAGGTATTGGCCCTAGGAATCGTTCGGTCAGAATCACGAATTTCTTTATTGTCAGAAATTCTTGGTTAAAATAATAAAAAGTTTCAATCGTAGAGTCACAATTAAGTAAATAAACGTATATTTCTACTTTAAACTCTACCTGTGACTTTAATTCATATTCCCGCATACCTTGACTTATTTTCAGTAAATTACTTTCTAAGTTGGCCCTAAGTTGGGTTTCTAAATTACCCAGCATTGTTACAAGTAACTGCATTCTGGACTAATGGTACTCAAATGTCTTAAATAAACTCATTTGCTTTAGAGAAAGTCAATACAAATATCCATATAACTTCTTGCAATTTAACGCATGGCATTCGAGTTTTGATTTAAAGTAATACTTATCAAACCCTAGTTGGTTCTATATTCAGTAAGACTGAGACACCACAGTCGTTGCGATCCTTCATCTCGTAAAACGTAGGGTAAAGCTGTCTAAAGGATCCTAAATTGAAAAAGAAAGGAAAATACAAAGGGGTGCCCCATCCTCAGATGAAGAGCAGATGTGGTTTAAATATATGAGTATAATAATCCTACGGGGTTATAATGATTGACAGCGGTATATTAAAAGATATACCTAGTTATCTTGCCAGGCCAAGGCAAGCTTAGGGAACCTTGGGGATCAGAAAGCTTCGACACCCACCATCGTGGTACTCCTTGGAGCACATGAAAGGAAGCAGGTACACGTTAAAAGGTCCTAGTAACTGACTAATATCGGCTGGGGGACTGGCTCCTTTGTGACCCACTTCAGGGGGCTCAACTTGCTGTCTTATAACTAAAACTAATTTTATATATCACTCGAATCATTGCCATTGACGTAGTAGAGTTTTATTGCAAGTTCCTGTCATCTTATTTTACATAGACATTAGAAATGAATTAACATTACAGTTTAAGGCATTTATAAACCAATCATCAAACCCTAATCTCATAAAGTAAAATGGACTGTCAGTGACGGCCTATGTACAACCCATTTTATATTGGACTCACACGCAACGGTGAGACCGCTTCATGTGACGCGCGAGACTCCATCGACTAACGCTAGGTTTCTAGATCGACTCTAGGACCACCTCATCTGGGGGCGTAATGGTGCATATTAGGGGGACCAGCACAATATGGTCAGTAATTATGCGAGTCATTTCAAATAACGCGCGTAAAAGCATAGAAAAGGCTCCCATGCAAACGTTGCCTAACTTAAAATCTCTCGTGCGAACCGTGCCTAATTTGAAAAACCAGAATAACACCACCGTATCTTTGGTTGTCACCGTGACGTAGCACCGCGCGGCGCGCCGCGCAGTGCACCGCACCGCGCCAATGGAGTTCCGGCCTAAGGTGTATAACAAATCGCTGGCTAATTATTTTTGGACCAGCCCACGTAATATTGGATAACGAAAAAAAAGGGAAAAGTCGTAACGGTATGAAATATTGCTAGGAATAAAATATTAGCTCAGAGGTGTATCTCTTAAACGAGGGCCCAAGGTCCGCCTTGACCATGATCCAGGTTTTAGCACGTCAGGTAATTACAGTGTAGCGACCGCCATCTGACCTCCATGACCCTGCTACCAGGGGAACCTGACCAGATTGGATCATGGTTACACATCCAGTCGCCTGAATGTGCAGTTTTCATCACGAAGTTTTCCCTTACCGTAAGCATTCAACTAATGTACATAAATAAAAAAACAATCTTCGTACATGGCCGGAGCGGGATTCGAACCCGGGACATCTGGCTTACGAGTCGGATAGTGTACCCGCTAGGCCACCGACGCTCTTAATGACTGTATGGCTAGATGATGATGATTGTAATTTGGAAGTAGTGATTAATCTGTTTGGAATAAAAATAACAAGATTGTTACATTTATTTTTATCAATTACAAGCAATAGGAGCTTGTATGAATGTGAATTTACAAAGACAATGTTATGAAATTACCCTACACAGATAATTATTATTTGGCAAGAATTTAATGGAACGAAATTAATAGAAATCTAACCCACCTTTCATGCGTGTGATCACGCAAAACGAAAGTTATTGATAGTAAAGTTAATGTATTAATACTTCAATGTAATATAATAACAATTAATGTATCCACCTCATTATCACATCACTAGATACACTTCTAAATTAAGTATTTAATAGCGGAACATCGCATAAAGCTCTTAAACATTGGATTTTCAGCAAACAAGGCATTAACGTCCGCTATTGTGGGGTAGGCTCGAATATAGAAATCGACTTTTATAAAAATTCTATTCGACGTGATGTGGTTGACTTCATAAAAGGGAAACCAAACGAAAGCCGTACGAGGCTCCAACAGCCAGCAACAAAGATTACGTCAAGAAATTGAAATATTATGGTCATTCTTAAATCTAGGAAACATTTACATTATAGATAGCTAATTTCGTGCAGCAAATATTTGTGTGTGCGACAGGAACAAAGAATATTATTTACCCGTCAAAGCCGGAAACACTTCATAAACACAAATTATAAATACCAATGTTCAACTATGAACACTCAATAGGTATTTGACGGTGCGGTTAAAAATGTAAGGATAAAAATACACGTCCAATACAGATATCAAGAAATAATGGAATGGCCGTCTCCCAGTTCCGTATGATAATTTTATTGCACGGAGAAAGGAATATTAAAACACCCACATTGAAACATTTTTATTTTCACCCACATGAAAATATTTCATTTTTATTTGCATTTTCTTGTAATATTTCATTCATTAATTTTAATTTTTTTGTTAACATTCTTCAATGTTAAATAAATTATGTAAAACAAAACAACGTTATAAGGTTTCATCACGATGTTTCCCCCAACCCTAATAGCATCGGCTAAAGTTCATCTAATGTAAGTATATACCTCAGAAACGTACTAGATACCTCTCCATTAGGCTAACGACGCTCGTATTTAAGTCTATAAAAGGAGAATGGGCAAAATGTATGAACTTTGGTCTACCTACTCAATACTAACGCCATCTATGCCAATATAAAGATTATATGTTAATAAACAAATAACGAATAATGAAAAAGTACTAGGGGCTCGCAGAATTTAGAAAAGGTATAAAAATCCTTCGATTTATTATGAAAAATATTTAATTAATTATAGTATATATAATGTATTATGCTAGTGTCTATAATGAAATTATTCAGGTGAGCAGCTGGCGGTGACAAACCTTCCTGATGGCGAGCCCAGCAGAAATACCACAAGATAGATATTACATGTGCACATGTCCCGCTTCCCCGCGCGGCGCACTGCGTTCCCGTCGCGCGTTCAGTAACAATAGAGTGACGTCACAGCGCCAGGTACAGGATGGGTTGCACGTGCGTCCATATTTTAACCATACCCCACCGCCTGTCCTCTACCCAAAATAGTGTAAGATACATGTAAAATCTGCTTTAAGTAATCTATATAAACTCTGCTATTATTTTTGACATTTTCATAAAGAACCCCACGAGCTACACATTTGATGTCATACAAAAAAATAAAGTTTAAGGAATGCCCTTTTCATTGACATATAACTTGTTGGTATTGAGTAGGTAGACCAACTTGCCCATTCTCCTTTGTACAACTTTTACTCAAGTTTTGGTCAAATGCTAAAATAACCAATATCATAATACTATGTTTACATTTTTTATAGTTAACTCAGCCCGCGGGGTCAGTTAAACACAAGGAGTTCAAACGAACAGATCACGCCAGATCCTGGGGTCGGTACTAAGCGCAACTGGTGACATCGATAGCGACGTTAAAGCCCGAATGTCTGCGGCTTCGGCCAAATAGCGGGAGGTGACGGCTGTCATTTGTGATCCCAAGATGCCGATTAAGCTGGAGGGTCAGGTCTATAAGACCATTATTAGACCTATAATGGTCTAATAATAATACGGCAGCGAGACCTTTGGGACAAGCAGGAGTTTCGAGTCTTGGAAAGGAAGAGGCTGCAGTTGATTTGTAGGGTTTTTCGCAGAGATCGCGTGCAGAATGCCCACATCCGCGGTAGCCTTTATATCCTTGACATCGCTGATAAGCTACAAGAAGCCCAAGCAGCAATGGCTGGACCGTGGGTTATGGGATGGGTTAACCGTGACATGCGTGCCAACAGACTCACTACTAAGGATGCAGAAGACCGAGCAAAGTGGACTAAGAAGAGCAGAAAGGTGGACCGTGGGACCCCGCGAGACGCGCGGGACCACAACCGTAATGTACGCCAATATGATGATGATGATGATAAAGCCAGTATGCTAATAGTTTTCAAATAAATTTTAACTTTCCGAATTACTTTATTTCCAAGTGAAGTTTTATACAATATTATCGCCCTGCGGGTAACAAGGTCATGCTTTATAATGCCATTTCATTTTACATAATTGGACATTGTCGAGCAAGGGGTGTGAATAAATCTTTAAAAAATAAACTATTCTTTTTAATATTAAGTTAACAGAGCAGGCCCCATGACTCATCCCCAACGCTGCCGTTTCAGTTCAGCCGAATCTTCAGCGAGACCCCGGCAAGCCTGAGGATAATTAATAGTGCCTTAGAGCCTGCAACTTTACATAATTTGTTTATTTCACAGTTTTACAGCATATACATTAAAAAGGTTAGGTTATTAAGTTGTAATGTCAATTACAAAACTGCATTTTACAATTTTAGTAATTAATATAGGCAATACACAATATAAAATACAAATAGAAAAAAAATCGTAATAAAAGAAACTTCTTTTTCTTAAATAAAATATATGAATCTCTCTCTGTCTCTCTGTAAGTGTGTGTGTGTGTTAATATGTTTGTTAATGTATGAGTGTATATCCTTCACGCGTCTGGAAGTACTGGATAACCCTTTTTATAAACTTTTCTCGGTTAAGGTGGAAAACCTCAGCACTGTCGGAGAGGCACTTCTCATACCCGTCATAGCCCTATTGAGCCTAGAGCCCAGGGCGCAGCCGCTGCGCGCGCAGCGGTGGTCGAGAAGCCGAGGCCGAGGCCACCGCGGCGCGGGCTCTCCCGCGCATAGCAACACTCGGGATAATAACTGCGGAGTATCTACTCCGCTGTGTAAGATTTCATACAAAATCTTCATGTCGGCTACAAAGCGTTGTCCTCCAATGACATTATCTTGTGGGTGTTCAGACCAGTCGCATAACCAGCAGGTGCCTTGCCAGAAAAATAGTTTAGTTTTTTATAAAATGTTTTTGTATCGATTCTAGTCTAGCGCGGTGGACAGCGTAGACCGCGGACTATGAAGGGGACGGGTTTAAAAGCTGCAGTTGACCTCAGGGGCTCTATCGTTCTGAAAACGAATCCCAGCATATTGATCGCTTTCGCAACAATAGATTCGCAGTGAGCACAGAATGTCAGTTTGGAATCTAAGATGATTCCTAGGTCCCTAAATTGAGCAGTGCGTACGATTATTGCGTTGTTAAGCCAGTACATTGCCCATACTGGGTTTCTCTTACTTGTAAAAGTTATAGTTGTGCACTTCTTTATATTGAGATCTAGGCTATTCCGTGCACAATTTCGAGATCATTCTTAAGTATTATGTAATCAGTTGAGCATTTTATGGGCATAAAAATCTTTGTGTCGTCCGCATATAATAAGTGAAATGTATTATGGAAACAGGAAGCATAGTCATACAGGCAGATATTTAAAAACAGCGAACCCAAACGGGACCCCTGGGGCACCCCTGAAGGGATAGGCGCGAGACGTGATTGACAGCACACAACTCTGAGAGACTGACTCCTATTCCGAAGATATGACTCGAACCACCGAAGGAGGTCACCGTGCACACCGACTTCCTCGAGTTTGCATAAAATAACACCATGGTTCAGTCTATCAAAACACTTAGAGTAGTCGGTGTACACGGCATCCACCTGGTAGTCCTCATCCATATAACCGGTAACCGGTAACACGAACTCAGCCAAGTTCGTCATCGTGGAACGTTTGCGCATGACTCCATACTGAGCTAGCGGTATACTACGCACAAGCAGCGGATAAACTAATCGTAAACTATCACTTCGAAAACCTTGCTGAAAGTAGTAAGAATCGACACTGGACGATACTGTTCCGCAAGGACCTGTGAGCTTTATTGCCGTCGATAGGAGCCGATAAGAAGTTATCCTCTTCAATATTCAAATCTTTATCGCAACAACTGATTACTGTATTTATATGAATAACCAGTTCTATATTCTGTAAATGTATTCACCAAAGCACAGCATATTAATACACCAAAGTTAGTTTAAGGCCGAATGTACACTAGCGCGGTGCAGTGCACTGCCTAAGTTCTACAATGGACTGATATGGGCTGTGATGATTTTCTGGGACCAAAAGTTTCAGAGTTATTACAGTTTTTAGTTTGACAGCTGCCATCTGAAATGTAGATCTCGACGAGCACTATCATTTCTATAGAGGAACTAGTGTTCTGAGAGTAATATTTTCAGAGTTATTACATTCCTAAGTTTGACAGCTGCTATCCGCAATGTAGATCTCGACAAGTACCAACATTTCTTTTTAAAATCTAGAACAAAACATGCCTTATTTATAATTCGTTAGGAACTGAGAAGAAAATGACGAAAGGATCACGAAAGCGAAACGCAAAAATGCAAAATGTTGCAGAATCACAAAAAGAGGAGGGGCTTACGCATCAGCGGTCAAAATTTCTTTGTCAAGGTCGAATTCCTATTTCATTCATACGCGTTGAATCTGTACTAAAAAAAGAAGACAGATAAGTAAAAAAGTGTAAACTGTGTCACATAAGGAGAAATGATTTGAACTGTTAGTAAAAAGAAACAGTCAAGTTTGACGTCTCATGTTGATATCTGCTGACATCGCGCCGCACACTGCACGAAAGGGCTAAATTCAAAAAATTGTGGACGAAATTTGTACAGAACTGACATTTCGGGCTTGGATTGTGGGTTTTGTCCCATCATGCAGTGCGCCGCGCGGCGCGCTGTACAGTATGACATTTCGCCACCTATCAATGTACTTGCATACAAACTGCTCTGCGTGCAACATGTTTTGCAACATCGTGCAGTACGCGCGCGCGGCGCACCTCTTCAATGTGTCTCAGCGCTATGGCGTAAACTCGTAGCGTCGGCGTAGCATGCGCGTAGCACGTAGCGTAGCACTCGTAAGTACGCTTACGATAGCTGGAGCGGGTTTCAATCTAGTCCCAATTTTAAAGCTGGCCTGGCACATCATTATATTTGTTTTGTTTTACGAAACTAATTGCTTGTACCTCTACTACTATAAAAATAAATATCTACACTTCTGTAAGTGGGGCTGTCATAATTAAACTATTTTCGCAGTTTCGAGTTGCTTTATAAATATTATCTAGAAATCAATATTATAGATATTCAAACGTCTGTTCCTTTGGGACAAAACTGGTAGTAATTTTTTAGATGATGTTCTAGATTAATATTATTATATCAATACTTTTACCTCATCAATCAATCTATTTTTGTAAGGTGATTTGTAGACGTCCATTTAGTGGACAGTGTGGTGTACAAAGCAAATATTGATAGAAACTCAAAATCGATGTGCAGAATAGCCGTTTGGTGCACGGGTACTTTAGGTTAAAACAATCCATTTGAGCGCTAGGTCTTGAAAATATTTCCATGGGGGAGCAGTAAGGCAGTCCGCACATGACGCAACATGCATCCTACACGTCGGATGCATGTCGCGTGTGAGAAAAAAATTATATATTTAGTCTGCGCACATCGCACGCTAACGACATCGTAACGACATGCAACTTGACACTGGCATGACACTCACTGCATACGTGTCTCCTAGGGATGTTCCAGTTTTTGTATAATTGAAGCTAAAAACTAGAAAGCTGTGACCCGGTATACAAATGTAAGACCCTCATCGGTTAAATATTATGTAGTGTGAAATAAGGTACTTCTGATATGAAAATTGGTCCCGCATGCTTTTCAATTTTCATCAAGTAAACCTAAATATATATGTATAGGTACTATTATTACATTCATACAACACTCACGCCCGTGTCCCATAGGGGCAGGCAGAGACTATAGAGTGCCCAAGCTACGATCCTAACACACCTGTTTTGCTTCTTCTACGTTCATACATATTTTCATGCATTTACGCCGGTTGAGGGTAACCTGCCCTTATTGGAGCTTAACATTTATTTGATCAATATAATGTCCTTCTTGGGCGCTCTTTCGACCCTTCTATTCACATTCATACGATAGATACCATTTGTATGCTGTTTTTCTGCCATCCTCCCCACAAGCATACCTCTTTCAATCCTAGTCATCACATCATCCTAACGAACTTTTATCACTTTACTCCTCATTTTATCAATGATGATGACCTAACACTCTTATGTTATACATTAAATATATTGTTATTTTTTATTACACTCCTTTAGACATGGAATCATGGACAGAATGGCACAGATCTGCATTACTCTTCAGGAACAAGAGTTCTGAGATCAATACTTTCCGAGTTATAACTTTTTTAAGTTTGACAGCTGTCATCCGAAATGTAGATCTCGACGAGTACTATCATTTATCTTTAGAAAATAGTATTCTAGAACCTTCAGTTGCCGAGTTATAACTGCTTTAAGTTTGACAGCTGTCATCCGCAATGTAGACCTCGACGAGTACTACCATATCTCTATAGCAAGTAGTGTTCTAGGGCCACTAGTTTCTGAGTTATAACTATTTTAAGTTTGACAGCTGTCATCCGAAACGTAGATCTCGGGGTGTGCTATTATTTCCCTTTAGCAACCAGTGTTCTAGGACCTTTAGTTTCCGAGTTACAACTATTTTAAGTTTGACAGCTGTCATCCGAAATGTAAATCTCGACGATTACTATCATTTCTCTTTAGAAACTAGTCTTCTAGAACTAATAGTTTTCTAGTCATAACAGTTTGAAGCTAGCGGTACGCTACATTAGAGTCGCTTTGGGGGGTTGGGGGATCTTCTAATCATTGCTATTTTCTGAGTTCTCGGCCGATTTCTTTGATTTTAGTCTCAAACGATGGACCGTATTAGGCACACAATACCACCAGCGCAAAACACCAACTCGGGATTTTATTGCGTGTTGCGACTTTTTACAATTAATTACGTAAAATATAAAACACGCACATTGCCACAAGTGCAAAACACCAAACCGGGACTTGTGAAATTTTTGCAATCAAAATGGCGGACAGTACAACAACAGGCCGACATTTCGTACCTTCACTATCCTGGGTACAAGTTCGAACCCAGGTTCTTTCTACGCGCTGGTGTGTGCCTATTCGTCAAATTATTACTCATCACACTAAGTGAATGGTGTTATAATATTTTGTAAGTGCTTTTGGTACACACAATGATAGTGCTATAAGAGAGATTTAATTCTGAAAATCACAAGACACTTTATATTTTCGCAAACTGACTTTCAGCTAAGAGATATTTAGAAAATTACAAATTTTCTGGCCCAAATGACTGACGTAAGTTATGTATCAAAATTATTAGTACTTACTGTTGGTGGAAGGGCGCCGAGTGACTCTATTACCTGACACCTGGTTTGCTGGGCTTGGTTGAGCGGTTCGTGAGATAATGGTATGCCGAAAGGGTACTGAGACACATTATTATTATTATATAAATGATTCCTTTAATAATGCATACATTTTCTATTTAAACTCCATTTAGAGCCAAAACTGAAAGTTCTTCTCAACACTAGTTCATAATGTAGCATGACGGGGGACTATTGTCTAACTCAGCTGCAAACCAAATTTGACATTAGAAATTTCTACACTACGTCATCTACATTATTATCTACGGCCATAGCGTCTACAAAATTAGAGTAGTGTCAGATTTTTATATGACAAATTCATTTTTTTAGTGAGTTAGCTCATAGCCCCCCAGCAATGACGAATAAAACCAGAGGACAGGATAATTGGTTATGGTTTCCGTGGCGATGATGGGCCATGAGCGTGCCGATTGACAGCCGTTTATCCATATTATTATTATATACTACCTGTTGCCTCTGAACATAAAAAAAATACCGATCCTTCAATGACAATTTAAAATGAATCATACATCTTGGATGGTCATCTTGGCGATAATGTCCCGGTTGTGGTCTCGCGCGCAAGGGCCCGTGGTCCGTCTCAATCCATGATTTGGCAGATCAGGCGATTATAGTGGAGCGACTGCCATCTGATGGACATCTGTTAACAGGGGAACCTGACCAGATGCCCGCAACTTCGTCCGCGTGGACATTTGAACAAAAACATTGTACATGTATTATATTCTTTCAAAAACGACATGAAAATGAGTCATACAAAACCATTAGTTGTTACGCACTAAACTGTATAAGGATTCAGTGAAATTTCCAGATTACTGTTTCTTGAACCTTGTGGTAGATTCGTCATTTTCTTGCTGGCCAAGTATCTTGTGTCATGTGTTGTAGGAGCTGTAGGTCTGTGTATTGTCGGAGCTACAGCTGTGGCATGCCGGGCTACGACATGTTGGGCTAGGGCATAGAGATAAAATGTTAGTAAATTTTATCTTAATGGGCTAGGGTTTGTCGGAGCAGTGTCGGAACTTGGTTTCAGATACCTGTTATGGACCTTTCCGACATGTCGCTATGTTACCTAATATCAGGAAAAAGGGAACGTTTTAATAATTTCTCTAAGAGATCTATAATGATATTGTTTGTTCTTGTGGGCAAAACATAATTTAGTAGCGCTGTTGAAGTTATCTTTTAAATATAGGTTACTATATAACTATCTGAAAAGGGCTTAGCAGGAATATAAAAATAAAAAATATTGGATTAATGGCCTCCATTCAGATATTTGATACCGAATAAATTTTGTAGATAATTTTTTCTAAATATTCTGAAAATTCTCTGATGATTCTAAGTCACCATAAGTCACGATATATATTAAAGATATAGACTACGCATAAATAAAAAGTATAGGGGATAAAAAGTCTTTGCACAGAATAATCTATTTTCATTTTATTTTTCAGTTCACTTCATTTCTTCGATTTCTTTTAAATTGTGACATTCGAAAGCCAGTAGTGTTTTGTTTTGCAGGGCCGGAGTCTGCTTGCCTATACCATTATAACATAAGATGAATAGGTGGTAGGTATAATTTGAGTAGGTATAATGACTTGAATAGGTGTTCTATCGGAATTCTTATAAAAAGTACGTCGCAGTTAATAAAATATACAGGAGCACTACATAGGTAGTTTCTCGCAAACTCGTACCTAAGATTAACTTCAATTAAGATTAGCAAGCATAATTTTATAATATAATAAGACCACGCTAAGTCGGAATCGATATATAAAAAAAAAATCAGATTAATAATTTAATCAAACTAAAAGTACAAGTTCAACCAAATATCTGAATGCTTACAAGAAGGACTGACAAGGACAGATTATCCCTAGATTATTGCCATATCCACATTTTATAATTTTTACTACTGTCAGTCGATTCGGACTTAGCGTAGTCCTATTATAACATTCAATCATCATCGTCTATGCGGTCAATCCCGGCTTCTGCCAGGGTCCATTTTCTTGCTCTTTTTTCTATAATTCTCCCAGTCTTCGACATGCATCTTAAGCCGTTGGCTCTCGTATCCCACTTAGCGATGTCAATCTATGCCTTCCTGGGTCTCTCGCCAGACCTATTTACTGATACCGGCAAGCAAAAGCTTCCCTACCTTTCTTCCATTGCTCACATCTATCGCTATCCTGGACCAATCCTTGCAAAAAAGTCTAATTCATCCCGCAATCTCCGTCGAAGCCTACCGCGTCTCCTTTTCACGTTTCGAGGGACCCGTTCTGTGGCAGCTTGAGCCTACAATTCGTCCAACGTCTTGTGTTGCATACACGAATAATGGCAGTTCAGGTAGTTGTTTTAAGTCGCTCTGGTTGGTTTTCTTTTGATTATCTTCAATGTACAGACTTTTTGTCTTTACGATTTTATTATATGTATAGATATTTTAGATTTATTTTTTGTAACAAAGATTAAAATCGCAGGTAAAATCCACACCGTGAAAGCCGCCTTAGCGTACCTACTTAATTTGAATGAACCAATGAGTACGTTGTATTCAGCCTCAGTACTTTATAGTTGAAAAAAAAGAGAACAGTAAGCCATTTTTCGATACAACTTTAGCGTTAAATTCTCGTACATGTGACCGTTCATTGTGACGGGTACCTCTTAAAGTGCAAATAATATGGTGATAATTGGCCCCAAATTGGCTAAGAAGACCGCCTGACTAATTTGGGTAACAGTAAGTGACAAATAAAAAATAATAATTATAGTGGAACTTGTATAAAAAGTGTTTTAATTCTAACAAATAAATCTTAAAAAAAACCTCACATATAAACTTACCTCTTGGATTAACGTTGAAAACAGTTCTGGCACCAATTGCTAGAAAAAGTGAGTCATAGCACTAAGTAGATAAACTAAACAAGTTGTTTCAAATCTATCCGCACGAATAAACATCTCATAAATATCCCATAGTATCCCATAGTAGATAAGCACTTGGACACGTTTTTGTGCTGCTGAGTGTAGGTATGTATAAGATAAGATAAACTATGATGCAATGGAATTTTACGTATAGTTCTTCTTGTTTGTGCACATATGTTTCACGCATTATTTGACATTGTGCTCTCTTCTCTTAAAAGGAGCTTTTTTCTTTCCTCATTGCATCACAGTTACAAGGATCATTTGGCATTTGGATGAGGGCGTGAGTGTCAAACATCAACTCCAGCTGCCTGTCAAAAATGACGCTTTACAAGATGGCAGCGTTAATTCCGATTTCAGCCACGTGCCAAATGATCTTTGTAAACCGTCACTTGACAGTGCCGCGTCGTGTTCGAAGTGAATGCGTGCTGCATGCATCCTGCGTGTGTCCGTCGCGTGGCTGTCGCGTGGCTGTCGCGTCATGTGCGGAGTGCCTAATAACGTCATACATTTTATGTATAGGATTTCAATTTTGGCTGCTTGGCCGGGGCCGCGCCGGGGCCGTTTCGGCGCTCGGACCCGGTCCGGGACGCACCAGCCCCGTCGAGTACGAGCGTGCAGGTTGAATAAGCGTATTTATTATAAGTTGTAACCTATATAAACCAAGTACGTGTAAGTTCAGTTTAATTTTTTTACTACATAAACCGCCATTGTCTGAACCTGAGAACCTGGAGCCTGAAAAACGCTTGATACCTGATCTACTGTACAGATCTCCAGGTTTCTCACCCCCACCACTTATATGAGATCAATTATAATTGATATAGTTTTATTACAGTAAAAATAATATATTTAAGAGCTGACATGTGTATGAATGAGTGAGTGTGTCTGTGTGTGCGTGTTTGCACTGTTTAATTTTTTATCTAGAATATTACTGTCACAATTTCTGTAACTTTTAATTAATTGTACCTGCAACATTCATGTGCTAAACGGCGCAACATATAGGGATTTCAATAATCTCATAAAACTGTATATTACCTATGTTGATGAATAAACGAAATTGTATCTGAAATTGAAAGTTTGTGTATTATCTCATGCACAAAATTTCAATTTCAAATGTAATACCTTAATATTTTATCATCATAGGGTTTTGAAGTTCCCATGGGCATAACCATGGGAAGCTAGATTGTAGAATACAGGTACTCTTATGACCGATAATGGATAAAGCAGAGTAAGGGGGTTCAACGTGATGGAGTTAGGTAAAAGCGATATAATTTGTTTTGTTAATATTAACAGCGAGCATATTTCTCTTCAACCAGTCCGCCACTCTATCGAATCTCGTCTGAGCATATAGAAACACCTCCTCCCAGGTCTTAGCTTTAAACAAAAAAGCAGTATCATCGGCAAAAGTTGCCATAAGTAAGATCCAAGTCACATAGTTAATTAATGTATATTAAGAATAATGTAGTTCCTAGGACGCTACCCTGCGGTAGCCCATATTCCAGAAGAAGTTTTGAGCTTAACCATTTATCTAATTTAACAGACTGATGTCGATTTGTAAAATAGTCCGAGAATAAATCGAACTGTATGCCTCTGATGCCTATTTGTTCAAACACCTTTGCCAGGCCCATGAATATAACTACAGGGTTTTCCTGATTGTCCAAACTGTTACCATCATAGTTATTTAATTCATATACAGAAGCAACACACCTCACAAACCTGATCGAAAGCGATCCGAATTTAAGAGAAGCTTATTGATCTCGATAATCTTGACATGCCTATTGTTCGTTAACTTTTCCAAAAGTTTATCCCTCCGGGATAATTTGCGATAGGTATCTTAAAAACTGCTTTAAAAGTTCCAGTTTCAAAAGCTCAGTTAGAGTAATTAGCTTACTCTTAAACTGTTTCAGAAAAGTTCCTGATAGCATATCATACCCCACTGCACAATCTGTAGTGTGTAAGACCATTGTTATGTTCGCTATAGCTGAAGAAGTAGCCTCATTAGGCAACCCCGGCGGCTTTATTTTCTTGGACTGTTATAGAACTGTCACCGGGCAAAGGCCTATTTTAACAAAATTTTCAAATAAGCAATGAATGTCAAATGTTACTTGTTTTTGGTTAGGGTGTGTTACTTAAACTTGTTACTGTGAACAAATGGCGCAGGATAAGGACCAATGGCGAATTCTTGTGTCGGAGGCCAAGATCCACTTTGGGTCGCTGAGCCAGCGAAATAAGTAGGTGTATCATCATCACCCACTTTCTGCCATTTTGATAAAATAACGATTTTGTGGCTACTCATAACTTATAGCAATCGATAGGAAACTTTATTATCTATCGAAAACGATATATCTTGCGAGAAATCGCAAGTCAAAGATGTACATTAACTGCAGACACATGCCGAACAAGCACCGGGGACTGCCTGCGCCGCGCCTACAGCCAGCCGTCGAGCGTCGAGCCGCCGAGAGGTCGAGCACCGCGCCTGTTCCCTCCGCCCGCCGAGCCGACGAAGCCGCACACGAGACCCCGATAATGTGTCGCGCACAACATGATGTTGTGTCACGGCACATGCGCCTCGCCGAACGGACTCACCCCCGCCGGCGGGGCCGCCGCCGCCATCCAGCCAACGCCGGGCTGTGCGGATTCGGGCTGTGCGGGCGCGCGCGCATCGAACTGATCGCCACAACCATCCTGACCCGCCGTTGACTCATCGCCGCCAACGACGGCGCACTACCGGACGCGACGATGCCACTCCCTGACACGACATCGGGTGTAGGCGGACTCCCTTCGGGTTGAGACCCTACACCCCACCCCTACCGGACTCTACGGCCGCTGAGCACCGCTCGCAGCGCCCCACCTGACTCGACACCGGCCGCCGACGCGCGCACCGCGCCCCGACGGCCAACCCACCGGATCGCCTGCCCGGCGTTGCATTTCCGTCCCTACGGGTCGACGGATCTAACTGCGCCGGGCCCCGAGCGCTGCTTGCAATTGGGCAGCAACGCGGGGGCCGTTGAGCGACCTAGTCCCGCGGTCCCCTCCTCCGAACGAGACCCCCGGCAGCCGCAGGAAAGTCCCTTGCGAGGTCGACGATCCTGCGAGGCACCGGCGACGCCCCTTCCACGCCGGTGGCAGCCCCGTGCGCGCACGCGCGAGAAGAATTGACGACGACAAGCACCGGTGGAGCGTCGGTGGCCGAGCGGTTACAGTATCCGACTCGTAAGCCAGAGGTCCCGAGTTCGAATCCCGCTCCGTGTACCAATAACTGTTTTCTGAGTTATATACATTAGTTGAATACTAACCAATGCTCTTACGGTAAGGGAAAACATCGTGATGAAACCTGCACATTCAGGCGACTGGATGTGTAACCATGATGCAATCTTGTCAGGTTCCCCTGGTAGCAGGGTCACGGAGGTCAGATGGCAGTCGCTCCACTGTAATTACCTGACCTGCTAAATCCTAAATCATGGTCATGGCGGACCCCGGGCCTCGTGTGCGAGAGCACAACCGGGACATTAACGCCAAGAGGATGATGATGACATGCCGAACAAGCACTCCCTACTAAATCTACTCATAGTCAAATATCTTCTAGACTACTGAACTACGTTAAGCAAGGACTAATTAAGATTAAAAGAGCTCCAAAATGAAAAAAAACGCATTGAAATTGGTTTATCCATTTGGGAGATACAGATAGACGGATACACGCGTTAGACATACCACTTAAATTAACTAAAATAAAGTGTTTTGAACGATAATGAGTTCACAAACATAAAAAATACTTTATGTCTTAATAATATACCGACACGGGATGCTACACGGCTCTCGAGACTGTGCTATAAGTCTCCGGTCCCCAGCGGTAGACCTTGGTCACCCTCGCTTCGCCAAAAACGTTGGTATTTGGCACACCTAACGAGTGGCGAGCTTGCTGCGGTGCTGTGAATGAATTTGTTATTTTCTAAAATTAAAATCAGACGTATTAACTATGGGACATAGAAAAACAACTTATAGAAATAAAATTAAAATAATATTTATTTAACACAAAATACAAAAAACACTAATTTAACAACGAGGAAGGTCGTCCCCCTGAAAACAAAAAACACAATAAGTAAAAGAATCAGACCATTATGAATGAAGATGTTGCGATTGGAATTCTACGAGTTTGAAGTTAGCGGAGGAAATTTGATTAAATACATGTAATAGATGTAAGGCTTGATGTAAAGCCTACTTGTACCAACATTCTTGATTGAATCATTAACTCATGGCTTACTAACATATTGCAAGAAATTATATATCAGTAGAAAATAACCCAGGTTACGAACGAATTTTACGACAGATTTGAAATAACACGTAACCCAGAGCTAGTTAAATACCTCCTCTGGGGGGACACTGTCGGACTGGTCCACCCACTTCTCGTATAAGGCAACTGGAACAAATTATAAGAATTAATAAAATGAAAAAAAAAAAAAAAAAGTCATTGGCGTACATCATATGTGCTGTGAATTATAATTAAAAAAAAAAACAGTTCCAAGGGTCCAACACCCCTGACCTTTTGTTAACAGTGTCGAACATACGCCAGCGCTTGTGCGCGTTGTGGGCATCGCTGGAGCCTGCGCAATGAGCCAAGCCTGGTGAAATATTTTTATATGCAATTTTGACAAATTATTGTCGCAACGCCACGCTGCCATCGCCGTAGCAACGAAGGGCTATATTAAGTCAGTTTCTGCGCGCGCAGTGTAAAACGCGGAGCAAACTTGGCGCTTCAGCGTTGCACGCAGGCGCGCGTCACGCACGTCACCGAGCCGTCAAAGAAAATACTATGTTTTTGTGATATATGGATGTTTGTGCTTTGTTGTTTTAAATTGTTATGATTAGCGTAAGATTGCCTCATTTTTAACTTATTTTATTATAGTTTTTTAATATATGTCAGTGAGTGCTAGTAACGATGCCGATATTCGAGGGCATTCAATCGATGTCACTTCTTTCCAGTGTTTCCTCTGCCCCCAGGCGCGCTTTTTTAATACCAAACGTGGCCTCAATATACATATAGGAAAAAAACACAAAGAAAACCCAAATAACATACCATCATCGTGTCCAATTATTAATGCCACCCCTCCATCAAGCACAAATCAGGACGAGCCCCTGTGGTCATATCTTTCAAAACTAAAACAGGCAGTGCCAGTCATAAAAAGGATACCACGGGGCGCTCGTATAACAGTCGCACACAAGTTATCATCCGTTATTAAAAACACCATAACAGAAAATACAAAGCGCGCCTGGACACAACTTCTGACATTCCCATTCTATATTCTTAATGTAAATAGGCAAAATTCACAATTAAACTAAATTGTTCTAAAAATAACCCTTTGGATAATTTCTTCCAGACAAACCGTTCCCATCATTTATTTAATAAACAGAGGAAAATTGAAGAGAAGGTGAGTGACGGGGACATAAAGGGTGCAGCGCAGCTGCTCTTTTCACTGGACTCCCTCGCCCCTGACTCGCAGGAAACATTGGTAGCACTGAAAGACAAACACCCATCAGCACCACAGCCCGATCTGACTCCTCCTGACCTTACCACCGCCGCTCACCTCACCGCTAACCGTGACGATGTTCTGTCGGCGGTGATGTCATTCAAAAACGGCTCAGCCGGCGGCCTCGACGGACTTTCACCGCAGCATCTTAAATATCTGTTGTGCAAGTCTTGCGGGGACGCTGGGGGAGCTTTTGGAGGATCTCACCGCCCTGATCAATGTCATGTTGGCGGGGAGGGTAAACGCGGATATAATTGAGACGCTGTATGGTGCGACCCTGTGCGCGTTAATAAAAAAATATGGAGGAGTGAGGCCGATTGCTGTGGGAACCACCCTTCGGAAACTCGCCTCCAAAATTTCTTGTAGAAATTGGCACCAAAATAAACGTCCACGTTTCAACCTATTCAGCTTGGTTTTGTAAGTAAAGGCGGCTGCGAAGCCGCTGTACACGCCTTGCCGGCGTTTTTAACCCACGACCAGGCTGAGGTGGTTTTAAAAGTGGACGTCAAAAACGCATTCAATTCGGTAAATAGAGACACTCTACTCATTGAAATTAAACAGCAATGTCCAGAAATACTACCTTACATTTGGCAAAGTACAAATATAACGTTTTGATCTCTGAAGTTGGGTGTCAACAGGGAGACCCACTCGGACCAGCAATTTTCAGTTTGGCAATACATCCCATCATTTTAAAATTATAGTCTAAATTGAATATCTGTTACCTGGATGACGGGACACTCGGTGGTGAAGCAGCTACGGTTTTAAAAGATTTACATATTTTAATATTTGAATTCCAGAAAATCGGCCTTACTTTAAATTTTTCGAAATGCGAGTTATATTTGGACCCAAAATTGACTAACAAAGAAAAAATCATAACTGAATTTGACTCTTCGGCACCGGGAATTAAAATTTTAGACGACGAAAACCTCCGCCTTCTGGGTCCCCATCATGGACCAGTCCATTCCGGCTTTCTAAAAAAAACAATCAAAATTCGAAATTTATTGTGAAGAACTGGTAAAAATAAAATCCCACATGGCCCTGTATATACTCTGATTCTGCCTGTTTGTCCCAGGGTTTACTTACTTTTTGCGGTGTAGTCCGATTTGAAAATTTGAAAATTTAATATTTCCTTTGGATAATGAAATTAAATCTATACTCGGCAAAATTCAAAATTTAAATTTAAATACGCGTTCTTGGTCTCAAGCTGCTCTCCTGATTCGTCTAGGCCAAGAATTCCCAAAGTGGTCGATATCGACCCCTTGGGGTCTCCCAAGTGTGTTTAATTGTGTGTTCAAGTGTGTTTAATTCTCGGTTTGCGTTAAGTATTATCATACCGATTGGCACTCGAATAGCGCTCTTTGTGTAAAAATTATAATTTTTCCAAATTGGATATCATTTTAATTAGAAGTTTATGGTAAGATAACTTACAGCTTCTGTGTCCTGGCCGAGGTCAATAGCGTCGGCGAGGTCGTGGCGGTGCTTCTTAAGCTCCTCCCGCCGCCTCCACTCTAACTCGGCGTTACGCTGACGTTTCTGGTTCTGTGACGATGGCGACCAAAGTTATTAGTTACCATTGTCGCTAATAGCAACAGTTTTTTTAGCGAATTTTAAATATAGTGGCGAAGCTTAGTCATTAAATTGGTTAAAATAAAAGTATTTTTTCTGAGTTGGCACATCGCTAGTCGCTATCGTTATAATCTTGTAATAGAATATTATAATCGCAGTCCTTTCATAAGTCATAGTTCGGTTATACCTCGGTCAGCGGAACGCGGTCTTTACCTCTCGGCCGGCCGGGGCGGCTTTGTGGGATATCAGTCAATTTCCGCTTCGTCTTCTGTTTTCCTGGCGGTGGCACCTGAACCTGAGAATTAGATAATTATACATTTTAAAAGTATGTACCGGGTTTCCCACTGCTTAATTTGTTTACGTGTAGCCCGATATTGCGAGGAAGTTGCATTCATCCCCCTTCCCCCTTGGATTCTGACCGGGTCAGACGTGTTTGCTAAATAACTCCACATTATTCCATTTTTTTAATAATAATTATAAATTTGAAATCAAAAATAGTATACTTAAAATTAGGAGTGCATAAAACATTGAAGATCTATCGCAGTCCCACGCGCCTACTGTTGGAAACACGCACACAAAGAAGAAATTACTACAAGTTCGACAGTCAATACGTACTACGAATAGTCAAGTGAGTTAGATACATACTACACATTCATAAGAATTATTGCTTTCTTACTTGCACCCGACGCATAACGTCGGGGGTCAACTTATACTGGACGGAAAGCCAAGTTGTATGAAATCGTCGATACCGACCAGTTTAACTGGAACCCCGCCGTAATCATTATCTTTGCCTCTGCTTAATACTGCTTGCCTGGTACACCGCTTTATTTTGCTATGCCTTTGCGACGCACCCCACCGACTACTCCCGTAGCAATGCAAGATCCCCCCGCCGCTACCGTAACCTCAACCCCCGCGCTGGCCCAGCCGTCGGCTACACTACAACACGCTGGTTCGGACTCAGCGCTGGATATCTTAACAACAAGAAACAAGCGCAAATTCATTAGCGATGAGGAGAATACAATGCGGACTTTTATGGACGATATGCGAATAATGTTTGCGGGTTTTACCGACTTACAAAATAAAAAGTTGGCTAGTATCCAAAATACAGTAGATACAATCAAAGAGCAGAACGTCGAAATAGTTAAATCTCTGGATTTTCTGAGTCAAAAATATGACGAAATGCGCGAAGAGCTTAATTTTTATAAAACAGAACGGAAGGAAACACAAAAATATGTTGAGGCGTTGGAAAACCGAGTAGAACAGCTTGAAAAAAGGAACCGTTCCATGGAAATTGAGATTCGCAATGTTCCTAAGGCATTGAAATCGGAAAAGAAAATAGATCTGCGCGACTCTTTTCGGAAAATCTGTTCCGTTTTGAGTGTCGACATTGGCGAGACTGAAATAAAAGATATCCACAGAATCAACACAAAAAATGAGGCGAATAAACCGATAATGGTTGAATTTACCACAGCCAGCTGCAAAGACAGGCTTCTCGCAGCATATAAAACTTTTAATAGGCAACATTCTAAGGCAAAAATTTCTACTAATCACCTAGAAATAGAAGGAAAGGCAAACCGCATCTTCATTTCGGAATCCCTGACATTTAAAACCAGGAAACTCTTCAGATGCGCTAGAGACTTTGCTGCAGAAAATAAATACCAATTTTGCTGGACATCCCATGGAGTAGTGTACTTAAGGAAGAGGGAGGAGGCACCGGCTCTGAAGATCACGTCTGAAAAAGATCTGCCCCCCATAGAGCAAGTTACTAATTGACTAGTTTTAATATATTACTTTCTCCTAATGTTAATTTTAATAATTTCTTGTTGTAATCATTTATTGATAGTTCCTAATTCTAATAATTTATTACTAATTTTAATTACTAAATCTAATTTTAATAATCTTATGGTAATTTACAATTATACTTTAATTATCTACATACATTCACATTATGCACAAATCACAATTTATTATACAATAAAATCACATATGCAAACCACCCTTTATACAACTCTAACATTGATTAACTTCATATCATATCAGTTGAGACGAACACGTACATTCACACAAACACGAAGACAGGTATGTATGACACTATCTGCGATCCCTTTTATGGTTCAGCCTAGCGTTTTTGTAGCAAATTCGATGATTTGCAAAATGGTTTGAATGACGACTTGGATGTGATGTCAATAGCTCAGTCGTCCAAAATAAGTGACATAGAAAGTTGCAAACACTGTGTGCCTGAAAATCATAAATCCTACTTAAAAATAATAACGCAAAATATAAGAAGCGTAAAACGTAACTTTTCAGGACTGGAAGCGATGTTACAGAGAAGTGGTACTGAATGGGACATTGTTGCCTTAACGGAATGTTGGTTACCTTCAACACCTCAAATACCCATACTTGACAACTATAAATATTTTAAAACAACATCTAACAGAACTCAGAATGAAGGGATTATAGTCTACATCAAAACCTCATATGAATCCGAATTCGAAGAACCCAATTTGCAAGATGCTAACTGTTTATTAATTAAGGTAAACTCGAATTCAATTATTATAGTAATTTATAGGCCACCGAGTGTGAGGGACATAACCAACTTCCTTGATTCCCTAAACAAACTTTTGCTGAGGTATTCGAAATATCAAAATATCACTGTAATGGGGGACTTAAATATTGATATCTCTGAAAATAATTCCGACCCGCGCTCGCATAACTATTTAAACCTCCTAGCTATGCACGGTATGCTACCAGCACACACCATACCTACACATACACGAACGTGTCTGGACCACGTTGTTTTAAAGACCAGTCTCTCAGCATATTGCTATGTTGCAGACACATCTCTTACTGACCATAATGCTGTGCTTCTCTTCCTAGGTCTCAAAATACGTCATAATAAGTATCCTAGGTCTGGAAAACGTACAGACTACGATAAGCTAGGAGAACACATGAAGGACATCAATTTCGACAACGTTTTTGCATGCAAAGAGGTAAATGAGGCAGCTAATGTTTTTATTGAACTTTGTTGTAACGCAATAAACACGTATACCACAAATGCCCCAATTCCAAGTCGGAAAACCATTAGAAAACCTTGGATTACAAACGGCGTTTTACGTTGCATGCGAAATCGCGATAAATTACACCAAAAAGTAAAAAAACAACCCGATGATGAAATCTTAAAAATAACTTATAGACGATATAGGAATTACTGCGTTAATTTGTTAAGAAAATTGAAACTTGAATACGAGAAACAGCAAATAAAGCAAGCAACAACTAATAAAAAGCGATGGGAAGTAATTAAAACAATAACAAACACTACAAAAATGAAAGAACATTTAACAGAACTCGTTGATCAATTAGACCCGAATTGTCAGTAAATAAGGTAAACACTTTCTTTGTAAATATAGGCAAAGATATTGCAGAGAGTGTTCAATCCAATCAGATCGTTGGCATATCTCCCTCAACCGCCACTTCTTCCAGTAACAGTTTTGTTCTTCTCCCGACGGATGTAAAGGAAATCGAAAGCGTAATTATGGGTTTGAAAAATGACTGTGCTGTGGGTCGTGATGACATTTCTTCAAAATTTCTAAAAACTTTCAAAAATATATTGTCCGCACCTTTGGCATATATCTGTAATTTGGCCTTAAAAACTGGTAAATTCCCTATCATCTTGAAAAAGGCAGAAATACATCCCATACATAAAGCAGGACCTAAAAAATCGGTAAACAACTACAGGCCAATATCTATCCTCCCTACTGTCTCTAAAATAATTGAAAAAATTATAAATAAAAGATTAGTTAATTTCTTAGAAAATAAAAATTTGCTCTCTGCTTCTCAGTATGGCTTTCGAAAGGGAAAGTCTACAGACGAGGCAGTTCACGAATTAACAAATTTCGTTGTATCAAACCTGGATGGAGGAAGGAAGGTGGTGGCGTTATTTATCGATTTCGCCAAAGCGTTTGACACGGTGTCTGTTCCACTACTTCTTAAAAAGTTAAATGAAATGGGAATACGAGACGTACAGCACGATCTCCTAGCCGATTATCTCAGGGATAGGTGTCAACGTGTTAGGATAGGTAATCTCGTGAGTGAAGACCTACCTCTGTCATATGGAGTACCCCAGGGAAGTATCCTTGGCCCCACTTTTTTCTTAATGTTTATTGATGAACTTTGTAACATACAGCTATCCCATGGCAAAATAATTACTTACGCTGACGACACGGCACTCCTTTTTGCAGCTGACACATGGGATGAAGTTTTTAAATATGCTCAGACAGGTTTTGATACAGTATCAAATTGGATACGTGCTAATAAACTATCCCTAAATATTGAAAAAACTAAGTATATTACATTTACATTGTCACACCACAAAACTTCTAAACCAAACCCTCAGCACAAAATTATTGCGCACTCCTGTCCCGATTTTAATGTCTCATCATGTTCCTGTCCTACAATTCAATGCACCCTTATAATGAAATATCTCGGTGTCCTGATAGATAATACACTCAGCTTCAAACAACATATCGATTTATTGACGTCGCGAGCTCGTAAACTGATTTACATATTTAAAAATCTGAGACATGTAGCAGACGAGTCTGTTATTAAAAGTGTATACTATGCTTTATGTCAATCTGTGCTCTCGTATTGCATATCTTCATGGGGGGGAGTACCCAAGACTACGTTGCTGGGACTGGAGCGTGCACAGAGAGCTGTTCTCAAAACATGCTACTCGCTACCTTATTTATTTCCGACTGCCGAACTTTACCAACGAGCTAAAGTTTTGACAGTTCGTCAACTGTATGTCCTACATACCACGCTCCACAAACACTCGGAAATTGGATACGACCCTTCACTTAACCAGGGCAAGAGAAGAAAGCACACGATCTGTCATACACCAGCATGTAAGACTGCTATCGCTCAAAGGTCTTATCATTTTAGAGGGGCACATCTATACAATAAAATCCATAAAGCGCTGACTATATATTCCCTCTCTAAACACGAAACCAAAACTCGTTTATTGAGGTGGCTCATGGAGAAGGACTACGAAGCGACTGAGGCTCTTCTATGTATTTAGGCACACACTAACACACATAAACACATGCACATACATGCACACTATTTAATATTATGAAGAATTATTTGAATGTTTTGATTGTTAATATTATTGTTTCTATTGTTTTAAAACTGAAATGTTTAAAAAAAAAAAAAGGTTTTATTAATACCATAAATTAAGCAATTTTGTATTGGTTACATTCCATTGGGCCGAGGGCCTGGTGATCTGTAAGACAGGTATTTATTACCTAGTGCGGACACCAGTCTCTCACACAGGTTCTACTGTGAATTAAATAAATCTGTTACTGTCTAGATAATTATGATGCCTATGTGTTGAGAAAATAAAATATTTTATCATTTATCATTTATCATCATGATCGCGGGACGACTAGTAGATCTAAAATAGGTATGTCATAATAACAGCGATAATTTAAAACATTATCAGTTTCGAGGGCGCGTCGCGTAAACATCATCTTATTCATTTCCGTAACTAAGAAACCCGAGACTTTTATAAACTTCAACGGAAACATTCATAACAACTCGCGTGTGATTTGTTTAATTAGTTAGTGATTTATTATTTTGTGTTATTTTCAGCTTTGTGACGTTTCTTTCGCTCTCTATCTATTTCTTTATCTCCGTAGTGTCACTGAATTGGTTTGTTTTGGATTTATCTTTGTTTCTAGTTTCGAAAGCGTAAGTAAGTACTTTTGTGGTAGTTAAGTGTATTTATTAGGGCTCTTACAAGATTTCAATGTAAGTGTGAAAGGTGATTAAAACACAATTTTACAAGAAAAAGATTACAAAATTACATGTCATCAGTATTCACCCTCACTGAATAAAAAACTATAGAAACTAACCTGGGACACAGTTTCGGATGTGACATTGAATACACTCTAAGAGAATGAGTTGGCGCACGAATCCCGACTTTATCTTTGAAGACCTAGGCGCTCTAACTAAGTCTACGTCTAGGTTTGCCGCCGAATTCTGGAACGATTTAGATCCATGTTCCGTTTAAGAACCTTTGTGCTTTTAAAGCTTTAATGACATTTTCCAACGGACATAATTTCGAGTTTGGATCGAGTTCGGATTGTCTTTTTCGAATCTTTCGGGATCGCTGTCTCCTGTCTGCATGATTTTTAAATATAATATATAGCGAAAAAGAGGAAAAGTAGTAATGGTATAAAAACCGCAAGGAATCGTGTATCGTGAACGCAGCCGAGTGCTACGGTATACTGTGATGGGAGACAGACAGACATACTTCGTCTCGCACGTGCGCGGAGCGCACGTGCGGGGAGACCGCTTTTGGGCATATGCCCACGGGCGGTGATGTGGGGTCGCGGTCCGTTAAAATGGACCGGTCCTTTGGTTTGGCGCTCCCGGCTTTTCACGCACAGGAGCGCGGGCCTCGGCTTGTGGTGGTGTGGTGCCGGTTGATGCCATGATGATGACAGTCCGGTCTGTGGGGGTTCGCACCCCTCGCTAGCTCTTCTTTGTCGCCCTCGGCGCGGTACTAGCCTGCCGAGTGGGACCCCGTTCGGGGAGGCCCGGCAAACGACCAGCGAGCAGGCGACATCCTGCTGCGAGGGGGGCGAGGAGTCAGACCGGTACCGCTACCGCTAGAACTCTCCCGAGCCCCAACGGCAGCGGTAGTCATTTGGTTAAGTTGGCAGCCCTGTCTGTTTACAAAAAATTAATAAAAAATTTTTTTTGTGGGTAGTTGGAAAAAGTTTCGTCAATCGGCCATTATTGAGCGCTAATGGCACAGCCGCGTGCTAACTCGGTGGAGCTTCACTCGGCAGAGGTCTCGGGTTTGATTTTCGTCGCGGCAATTTCGGTTTTTTTGCAAAAACTACTGCGGCGACACTGTTTCGTTCGGTGGCGTTGCCGCGGGACTCACCCGAGCGGGGATTTCCCGCGGCAATGGTATTATTGTAGGGGGCTACCACGAGCTCCCCGGGCTGGGAGCTCCCGCGGTGACGGGTGTCGTGGTTGGTGCTGCGGTCGTTGTGGGCTCCAGGAGCTCACGTGGGAGCGCTCTGGAGCTGCGATCGGGGGGGCGTGCGTGTAGTGGCACGATGCCGCGGATGTACGGGTGCACCGAGTTGTCGGCGGACTCGTACATCCGCCGCGCCAGACGCACGACGAAGTCGTCCAGGCCCTCGTGCTGGAGATCGCGGCTGATGATGGATGACCACGACCGAGTACTCACGCTTGTTTTGGCAGGAGGCCAGGCAATGTAGTACCCGGGAGAGCTGGAGTGTGGTGGAGTGGCCTGGCCTGAAGCCGAATTGCTCCGGTCTGGGCTCTATGTGCGGGGTCAGGAAGCGAAGCAGAAGCGTTTCGAATACCTTTGACAGCATCGACAGCAGCGTTATGGGCCGGTTTCCCTCTGGCTTCATGTGATTTTTCCCGGGCTTGGGCAGCATACGGGCCGCTGATGTCGTACTCGTGATCCACAGAGTCGCACATGAGGTCTCGGCCAGCTGGACAGATGTTAGTGTAGTGCCAGGCCGTGTGGTGCTCGTTGAAGTCCCCCGCCAGGATGGTCGGCAGGGGAGACCGCAGCAGGAGGCCCCGCAATTCCCGCACTATTAGTGGGGTAGCGTGTAGCCTGGGATATTGTAGGGAAATTGTAATGTTCCGGAGATGCGTTTCGCTCACGAGGGCAACGTCGATGTCCTGCTCCCTAAGGAAGTGCAGGAGCAGGCGACGCTTGCCTCTGAGTGAGCTCGCATTCCAGTGTACCAGTCTCAGTGGTTTGTTGTTATCCATTGAGCTGTTACACGGCATCGGAAGGTCTCGGGGCGGGCGCGCGGCGCGTAGTAGATTGCGCGCGCTTAGCGAGCAGTGCTGCTAACATCGCCATAGCGGCGCGCAGCTCTGCGTCGGGGTCGTTGCCCTCCGGTGCAAGGTCGGCCGGCTGACTTGCGCGCGGGCGGGCGACTGCGGGGGTGGGGGCGGGGGGTGCTGGGGCACGCTGCGTGAATGGGGCCTCGCCGCATCGCCGGTTGAATGGCGGGCGGGCGAGTGCGGGGGCCGGCGGGGCTGCGGGGGGAGCGGGCTGAGCGCGGTGCGCGGCCGCTGCGTGTTTCGCGGCTTGTTTCCGCGCTTTCTTTTTATTCCGCCTGTGGAAAGCAGAATTAGTTGGCAGGTCGTTTGTCGGCGCCATGAGTGTCGCCGGCGCCGACTTCGTCACCTGTGTAGGGTGGAGTGGGCGAGATGGTGGGCCTGTGCGGGCCACAGTTCCCGCCTTGCGGTTCCGCATCTCGCGACGCAGTACCGGGCAGGACGAGTGGTTCGCCGGATGGGGGCCACGGCAATTGGCGCACGTGGCTGGGTCTGTTCGCGGGCGTGGGCAGTCTGCGGCGGCATGGGCGTCCCCGCATCGCACACACGCCTGCGGGCGGTGGCAGCACTTGGATGAGTGCCTGAAGGCCTGGCATCGATGACATTGTGCCCCCCCTTCTTGCCCCGCCAGGCTTCAATTGTGATCCCCGGCATGATTAGTAACTCGGTTATGTTCTAAATGCCGGGAATCAGATTTGGAGTTCGCTGGAGCACAATGTGGAATATGCACCCAGGGCGACCCTGTCGCGCCTTTATGTTGCGTGCATATTCTACTACGTACCCGCGTTGCTCCAGTGCGGCTTGAATTTGTTCTGGCGGCGTGTCGGCCGGTAGGCCTCGCAGCGCTACTTTGTGGCTGCGTTCCGGCGGCAGGGAGTACGAGAACCAGCTGATTCCCTTCTTCTCCAGGGTTGCGAGATAACCCTGGACCAGCCGGTATTCGTCCGCTGACTGCGGCGAGAAGCGTACGCCCTGTCCATAGGGGCGCGCGTTGGGTGGGTGGCCTAGTTTGGCCGCCAGGGCGGCGAAATGTTTCGCCCAGTCGGGGAGCCGCTCCACCACCAGTGTCGGGTAGCGCTCCCGCTTAGGCGGGTCGGCGGGTGCTGAGCCGCCATCAGTGGCGGGGGATCGCGGCGGGGCCGGCTGTCGTCCGGCCGGTCGGTTGGTCGGTCGGTTGGCCGCTGCAGCAGCGTAGCTCTGCTGCGGTTGCGTCCGGGGTGCTGGTTGCGGTCGCGGTGCGGCGGCCCTTGACGGGCCGGGAGCGCACTGTTGCCGCTGTGGAGCGGTCGGTGAGTGGCCGTGCGTAGCGGCCGGCGGCGCTGCCCCGCGCGGCGGGCGCTGGGGCAGGGGTGTCATGGCCGTCAGTGTCGACGGCGGTGTCGTTACGCCGAAGGCGTCGCGCCACCTTTGGACGCTGGGCGACATAGGTGGTGACGGCGTCTGTTTGGCGGCCAGATCTAGCGTTTTGGCCGGGTGGCATTTGGAACGCAATCGGGGGTCGCGGGTAGGGGTCGGGGGTTGCACCGAGGGCGCGTCGCTCGCAAGGCTCTCCGAGCGCGTGCGTCACCTACCTGTGCTTCCTTCGTAAGTTTCCTTAGCAGTGTTGGGGCGGCTCTCGGGCTGATCGCCTTCCGCTTGAGGGTCGGTGGCAGGGTTAGCGGTGCGCCTGCGAGCGCGTCCAAGGCCTGGAGCGCTGTCAGGTCCGCGGGGCAGAGCGATGGGGCGTCTCCCAGCTCGTACTCGCGTACGCGCAGGTTAGCCGCCATCCATCGCAAGTCGGCGCTGAGGTAGCCGGATTGCACGATGCGGGCCACCATCACGAGATCCGATTCATATCGGACTCTCGGTGATGAGGCCGCTGCACTGGCTGCCTGCAGCGCTGCTGTCGGGCTGGTGGGATTCATCGGGGTAGGCGTCTGGTATGTGGCGTCGGTCGGCGTTTCGGGAACCGGAGTCGGGTCCGTCCCCCGGGGCGTAGCAGGCGAGTCGCACATTGCACTAGCACTGCCACTGGTGTCAATTTCACTGAAGATGATCGATTTTTCTCCACAGCCTGAAGACGTCGCCGTCTGGTGTCGCCGGATCCTTGCGGAGCGGGTGCCGGAGGTTATTCCATCAGAAATAACCTCCGACAGCTGTACGGGGCTCGTGTGGAGCTGTTTTCGACGTTTCCCGCTGGGAGAGGTAGATGGTAGATGGTAGAGGATGGTAGAGGTAGATGTCTCGACCTCAACCAACGAAAAATCACAGGTGCGAGGGTATTACGCGTAGCCGATGGTCGATACAGACGTTATAAACACAAACATAAGCGCGCGAGACTGTCCTGTGATGGGAGTCAGTCAATTATTCTTCTCGCGCGTGCGCGGAGCGTACGTGCGGGGAGACCGTGTAAGGGCGGTTGCCCACTGACGGTGGTGTAGTGTCGCGGCCCGTTGAAACGGGCCGGTCTTTTGGTTTGGCGCTCCCGGCTCTTCACGCACGGGAGCGCGGGCCTCGGCTTGTGGTGGTGTGGTGCCGGTTGATGCCATGATGATGACAGTCCGGCTACGGTACGGCTACGGTATACTGTGATAAGAGTCAATCATTTCTTCGTCTCGCACGTGCGCGGAGCGCACGTGCGGGGAGACCGTGTAAGGGCGGGTGCCCACTGACGGTGGTGTGGTGTCGCGACCCGTTGAAACGGGCCGGTCTTCTGGTTAGGCGCTCCCGGCTCTTCACGCACGGGAGCGCGGGCCTCGGCTTGTGGTAGTGTGGTGCCGGTTGATGCCATGATGATGACAATCCGGTCTGTGGGGGTTCGCACCCCTCGCTAGCTCTTCTTTGTCGCCCTCGGCGCGGTACTAGCCTGCCGAGTGGGACCCCGTTCGGGGAGGCCCGGCAAACGACCAGCGAGCAGGCGACATCCTGCTGCGAGGGGGGCGAGGAGTCAGACCGGTACCGCTACCGCTAGAACTCTCCCGAGCCCCAACGGCAGCGGCAGTCATATGGTTTAGTTGGCAGCCCTGTCTGTTTACAAACAAAAATTATTAAAATAATTTTGTGGGTAGTCGGAAAAAATTTCGTGTCGCGTCGTTATTGAGCGCTAATGGTGCAGCCGTGTGCTAACTCCGTGGAGCTTCACTCGGCAGAGGTCTCGGGTTCGATTCTTTTCGCGGCAATTTCGTTTTTTTTGCAAAAACGACTGCGGCGAAGCTGTCTCGTTCGGTGGCGTTGCCGCGGGACTCACCCGAGCGGGGATTTCCCGCGGAAATGGTGTTTTTGTGGTGGGGCTACCGCGAGCTCCCCGGGTCGGGGGCTCCGGCGGTAGCGGGTGTCGTAGAGGGTGCTGCGGTCGTCGTGGGCTCCAGGAGCTCACGTGGGAGCGCTCTGGAGCTGCGATCGGGGGGGCGTGCGTGTAGTGGCGCGATGCCGCGGATGTGCGGGTGCACCGAGTTGTCGGCGGACTCGTACATCCGCCGCGCCAGACGCACGACGAAGTCGTCCAGGCCCTCGTGCTGGAGGTCGCGGCTGATGGTGGCGTTCCTCACGTACCTACCGGCGCCGACGATGGTGCGCAGGCAGAGGTTCTCCTGCGCACGGAGGCGTTGCCGCTGATTGTTGGCGGCTAGGGCGTACCACGCTGGCGCGGCGTACGTGAGGCGGGATCGGATGTAGGTCTTGTAGATCCCCAGCTTGGTCCGCAGTGGTAGCGGGCCAGCGAGGACCGGACGCAATTTACTTCGTGCCACCTTTGCGGCGACGACCGTCTTTTGGACGTGGTCGTGCATAGTGAGGCCCTGGTCGATGGTGAGGCCCAGGTAGTCCACCCTGCGCGACCACGGGATGTCTTGCCCTTGAAGTTTCATTGGTGGGGGTAGCTCGGCGATGTTCGTCTTTCGCCAGACGATCATGGCCTGAGTCTTCGCGACGTTCACCGACATTCCCCACTTGTCGAGCCAGGCGGGTAGGGTGTCGAGTTGGGCTTGCATTCGCTTGATGGCGTGGGTGACGTTGACCGACGAGCTCTGGTACGACGTGTCGTCGGCGAAGAGCGACAACAGCACGCCGATGCTCACGGGGATGTCGTCGGTGAAAATGGCGTAGAGTGCGGGCGAGAGGCAGCTGCCCTGTGGCACGCCGGCGAGGATTCGGCGCACCGATGAGGTCTTGTCCTCCACTGCAACGTGGAACTCCCTGTTTTGTAGGAAGCTAGCTACGACTTGTAGGACTCTGCGTGGAGTGGCACTCTCTGACAGTTTGAACAGCAGGCCCTCGTGCCATACCCTGTCGAAGGCCTTCTCCATGTCCAGCATCACCACGACCGAGCACTCACGCCTGTTCCGGCGGGAGGCTAGGCTGTGTAGTACCCGGGTGAGCTGTAGTGTGGTGGAGTGGCCCGGCCTGAAGCCGAATTGCTCCGGCCTGGGCTCTATGTGCGGGGTCAGGAAGCGAAGCAGGAGCGTTTCGAATACCTTTGACAGCATCGACAGCAGCGTTATGGGCCGGTTTCCCTCTGGCTTCATATGGTTTTTCCCGGGCTTGGGCAGCATTATGACGCGCCCCAGCTTCCAGGTTGATGGGAAGTGACCCGTGCGTAGTATCCCGTTACAAACGCGGGTGAATGCCGCCACGGTGCGCGGCGGCAGGTGGCGTAGCGCCGCGTTTGTGATGCGGTCCGCGCCCGGGGCCTTACGGGGGTTGGTGCGGTTGAGTGCGCGCTGCACGGTGCCCGGGGAGACGTACAGGGGTTGTTCGTCTGCCGGGGGTGGTGCTGTCAGTCGCTCTCGCAGGTGTCGCTCGACTGCCTCGCGGTGGTCGTGGTCTCTGGCGTCGTTCGGTGTGAACTGCTTCTCCAGGTGTTCGGCGAAGATCTCCGCCCTGTCTTCCGCCTTGTACCTGGGTCGGCAGTCGGAGTCCAGCAGTGGCCGGACGGGCTGGGGTTTGGAAGACAGCTGGCGGCAGAGACGATGCACGGAGGGCACGTGGTCGCTCACCTCCATGATGTGTTCTTCCCAGGACTCAGCTGCGTGGTCAACGAGCGCTGCCTTCACCCTCTCCACCAGTTTGTTGAGCCTGGTTTTGAGAGTGGGGCATCGGGTACGCTGCCACAGCCGCCGCAGGTCGCGTTTCTCCTTGATGAGTGCCTGGATCCGCGCGGGCAAAGGCTCGCGCCTCGCCCTGCGCGGAACGGTGTGAGTGGATGCGGTCAGTGCGGTCTGGATGGCGGCTGTTAGCTCCCCAGTGGCTCGTTCGACGTCGTCCGGCGTGGAGATAGGGATGGTCCGGGTGTTGGCCTCCAGATGGGCGGTGAAGGCCTCCCAGTCGACTCGCGGGCGTTGCGGCGGCGGGGCAACCCTTACGGGCGACCCGGCCAGCTCGCACAGCACGGGGCGGTGGTCTGATGGGAGGTCGTACAGTACCTCCTGCGTCAGCTGCATTGCGCCTAAGCCTCTGTGGACCACGATGTCGAGTACGTTGTCGGCCCTCCCGGCTGGGTCCAGGCGGGTCGGCTCGTCCGGGCCGCTGATGTCGTACTCGTGGTCCATAGAGTCGCGCGTGAGGTCTCGGCCGGCAGGGCAGATGTTAGCGCAGTGCCAGGCCGTGTGGTGCGCGTTGAGGTCCCCCGCCAGGATGGTCGGCAGGGGAGACTGCAGCAGGAGGTCCCGCAATTCCCGCACTATTAGCGGGGTATGGGGGGCCCTGTAGGTGGCGTACACGCGGATGTCAACACTACCTACGTGTAGGTCGACACCCAGCGCGTACATGCTCTGGAGGCTCTGTGGTGGTGCTGGCTGGTGGACTACACGGCGATGGACGAGGACGAGAAGGCCTCTGTAGGCCCTCCCCTCTGGCGACACCTCATCCTGTCTGTACGCGATGTAGCCTGGGAAGTTATAAACGTCCATGTTCCGGAGATGCGTTTCGCTCACTAGGGCAACGTCGATGTCCTGCTCCCGAAGGAAGTGCAGGAGCAGGCGACGCTTGCCTCTGAGCGAACACGCATTCCAATGTACCAGTCTCAGTGGTTTGTTGTTATCCATTGAGCTGTTACACGGCGTCGGAAGGTCTCGGGGCGGGCGCGCGGCGCGTAGTAGGTTGCGCGCGCTTAGCTAGCAGTGCTGCCAACATCGCCATAGCGGCGCGCAGCTCTGCGTCGGGATCGCTGCCCTCCGGTGCAAGGTCGGCCGGCGGCCTTGCGCGCGGGCGGGCGACTGCGGGGGTGGGGGCGGGGGGTGCGGGAGCACGCTGCGTGAATGGAGCCTCGCCGCGCCGCCGGTTGAATGGCGGGCGGGCGAGTGCGGGGGCCGGCTGGGCTGCGGTTGGAGCGGGCTGAGCGCGGTGCGCGGCCGCTGCTTGTTTCGCGGCTAGTTTCCGCGCTTTCTTTTTATTCCGCCTGTGGGAAGCAGAGTTAGTTGGCGGGTCGTTTGCTGGCGCCATGAGTGTCGCCGGCGCCGACTCCGTCACCTGTGTAGGGTGTAGCGGGCGTGATGGTGGGCCTGTGCGGGCGACGGTTCCCGCCCTGCGGTTCCGCATCTCGCGACGCAGCGCCGGGCAGGACGAGTGATTCGCCGGGTGGGGGCCACGGCAATTGGCGCACGTGGCTGGGTCTGTTCGGGGTCGTGGGCAGTCTGCGGCGGCGTGGGCGTCCCCGCATCGCACACACGCCTGCGGGCGGTGGCAGCACTTTGACGAGTGCCTGAACGCCTGGCATCGATGGCATTGTGCGGGGCCCTTCTTGCCCCGCCAGGCTTCAATTGTGATTCCCGGCATGTTCAACAACTCTGTTACGTTGTAAACGCCGGGGATCAGGTTAGCGGTTCGCTGGAGCACAACGTGGAATATGCATCCGGGGCGTCCCTGTCGCGCCTTGATGTTTCGCACGAATTCAACTGTGTAGCCGCGTTGTTCTAACGCGGCTTTTATTTGTTCCGGCGGCGTGTCGGCCGGTAGGCCTCGCAGCGCCACTTTGTGGCTGCGTTCCGCCGGTAGGGAGTACGAGAACCAGCTGATTCCCTCCTTCTCCAGGGTTGTCAGGTAACCCTGGACCAGCCGGTACTCGTCCGCTGACTGCGGCGAGAAGCGTACGCCCTGTCCATAGGGGCGCGCGTTGGGTGGGTGGCCTAGTTTGGCCGCCAGGGTGGCGAAATGTTTCGCCCAGTCGGGGAGCCGCTCCACCACTAGTGGCGGGTAGCGTTCCCGCTTAGGCGGGTCAGCGGGTGCTGCGCCGCCGTCTGTGGCGGGGGATCGTGGCGAGGCCGGTTGTCGTCCGGCCGGTCGGTTGGCCGCTGCCGCAGCGTAACTCTGCTGCGGTTGCGTCCGGGGTGCTGGTTGCGGTTGCGGTCGCGGTGCGGCGGCCCTTGACGGGCCGGGAGCGCACTGCTGCCGCTGTGGAGCGGTCGGCGAGTGGCCGTGCGTAGCGGCCGGCGGCGCTGCCCCGCGCGGCGGGCGCTGGGGCAGGGGTGTTGTGGCCGTCAGAGTCGACGGCGGCGTCGTTACACCGAAGGCGTCGCGCCACCTTTGGACGCTGGGCGACATAGGTGGCGACGGTGTCTGTTTGGCAGCCAGGTCAAGTGTTTTGACCGGGTGGCCCTTAAGACGCAGTCGGGGGTCTCGAGTAGGGGTCGGGGGTGGCACTGAGGGCGCCTCGTTCGCAGTGCTCTCCGAGCGCGTGCGTCGGGCGTCACCTACCTGTGCTTCCCTTGTTGTCTTCCGTAGCGGCGTCGGGGCGGCTCTCGGGCTGGTCGCCTTCCGCTTGAGGGTAGGCGGCAGAATCATCGGCGCGCCTGCGAGCGCGTCCAGGGCCTGGAGCGCCGTCTGGTCCGCGGGGCATAACGATGGGGCGTCTCCCAGCTCGTACTCGCGTACGCGCAGGAAGGCCGCCATCCAACGTTGTAGCTCGGCGCTAAGGCAGCCGGATTGCGCGATGCGGGCCACCATCACGAGATCCGATTCAAATCGGACTCTCGGTGATGGGGCCGCTGCGCTGGCCGCCTGTGGCGCTGCTGTCGGGCTGGTGGGATTCTTCGTCGGGGTCTTCTGGAGCATGTTGTCGGTCGGCGTTGCGGGGACCGGAGTCGGGTCCGTCCCCCGGGGCGTAGCAGGCGAGTCGCACATTGCACGCACTAGCACTGCCACTGGTGTCTATTTCACTGTAGATTTCTTCTGTCGCGCGGTTCTCCGCAGCCCGAAGACGTTGCCGTCTGGTTTCGCCGGATCCTTGCGGAGCGGGTTGCCGGAGGTTATTCCATCAGAAATAACCTCCGACAGCTGTACGGGGCTCGTGCGGAGCTGTTCTCGACGTTTCCCGCTGGGAGGTAGATGTGTCGACCTCAACCAACGAAAAAACACGGGTGCGAGGGTATTACGCGGAGCCGGTGGTCGATACGGATGTTAACACTAACATAAGCGCGCGAGACTGTCCGAATGCTTCAACACGTCCGGACCACTCGCTTATAAAGGGTTCTACCCCCACCTTACAACAACGTAAACAAGTGCAGGTGTTTGCTGCACGTGTTGTTTTTCAAAATAAGTAGGATTTTAATCAAGTTATCTTGCTCTTCTCTATCATTATTACTGATGCGCTATCACGGCCATACTGACGAGCAGCTCGTGCTCGAGCTAGTTCCCTTAATCTGAAAATATAGTATAGATTAATTAAACATTCTTAGGCTTCATGTTTGGCCAAACTCAGAGGCTTAATATTTCTAAGCTTGTTTTGACCGAAGGTTTAGTTGACAAACTCAGAGGCCCAATTACAGCTTGTTTCATCAATATCCATAAAATTGGGACAGTTGCCAAACTCAGAGGCTAGATAGGGTGCTTGGATTGACATTCGTACCCATTTTAGAAAGAATTGATGAACTCAGGGGCTATAATGTGGCTTGTTTTGACAAGCAACCTTTGAAATATTATCCTTCTTTTTTTTATTTTCAACCAGTTTTTTTTTTCTTTCTTTTTCATTGTAAAGGTTAAGTTAGTTTAATATTTTATTTGTTGTTTATTATTATTTGTGCTATCACGGATCATTATAGATTTGGTAATCATCTTAAATGTTCATGAAGTAATACAGTATATATATATATTTTTTGTTTTTAACCGGGATGAATTCTGTGTACTTTATGTCGGTATTCATATTGGTGGCCCTAAAAAGCTTGGTCCCAATTTATTGTCAGACCATTGAGCAATTTTTTTTTATAGAATATGAAATATCTTTACTTTGACACATTTGGCATTGAAACATGTCTTGCTTTTACCAAACTGTTCGGTCATTCTGCTAACTTCCTGTGCTCGAATATATTCCCTGTCAATGGTATTAGTCAGAAGAGACATTTGTTGGATTGCGGGGGCAGACCCCTGTTTCCCGATTAAGAGGTCTAATGTTGAATATCCAATTGCCTTGGATTTTGTGCTATTTATCATTAATTGTAATTCTCCTAATTTTGTGTTCCATACTCTTGTTCGACCTTGAGCTATTACAGTTAATCTTTTAATGTACGCATCATCCTTTCGATCTCTGTCCATTAACTTTAGGAGCCTCACGTGCAATAGCACGTTGCTATTACAGCAGCCCATTATGGCAGATTCTCAATCAGAAATAACCTTTGTAGGAGTTCCAAATAGATACAATAATCCCTGAAAAAGAAAAGGATTAAATTTGAACATTTGTCTTTATAGTTTAATGAACATAAGTTTTGTAAAAGCATCAATTGCCACAAAAGCTTTACGTGTGGAGCCATTCAAATTTCCCATTTAGTCAACATGAATGGTTTGAAAGGGTACGTTGTTTTTGTCTTTAGGATGAACGACTTATTTGCTTTTTCCGGATTGATCGTTTCCCATTTTACATGAAACACATCTCTCACAAAATTAACGAACCCTTTTGGTCATGTGTCTAAACCAGAACAGTTCTCGAATTTCTCTAAAGTACGTTCCCGACCTGCGAACAAGAGGGTTTTATGATAGCGATTGATTAATAGTAATACACCACACCACAACCACATCCAATCATCCAAGAAGGGTCTCTAGTCAAGATATTTATTTGTAATTTTCTGCTAAGAAAGTCTACATGAGCCATCTGTTCTCCTTTACGGTAAACAATATTAAAATAAAAAGGTTTGTAAGTATACCCAAAAGTGGGGTTAATTCTTTTTTTTTTCTTTTTTTTTTGTACTGGAAGATTTAAGTGCCTTACAATCTGTATGAACGGTAAATTTACGTCCGTTAAGGAAATGTCCAAAATGTTTGAGTGTTCTTACGAGTTCGTACAAATGATATTTTTCTTCAGCACTAGTTGTACGCATGCTGAAATATTCAACGAGTTTCTTACGATTATTTTCGATTTGTATAAGAATTGCTCCCAATCCTTTTACGCTAGCGTCCGTATGGACTTTTGTAAATAAATATGCGTTGAATATGCATAGAATTGGTTCAGAAGTTTAAAGTTTGATTACTTCTAGTCTGACGTGAACTTTAGTCTATTCAAACGTAACGTCTTTTTTTGTTAATTGGTACAATGGTGCCATTAATTGAGAGAAATTTGGAATAAAGCGTCGGAGATGTGCAGGCGAGTACATGTTTCCTCTAATGTATAGAAACACCTTGTTTTAAAATGGAAATATTAAGGTCTGTGCAACAAATCGGTTCCAAGAATTACGTTGTAGGTGAAATCATCGACAACATTTAAGCTTATTTCGAATGTCACATCGTCAATTGTTGCTGTTGTATCGATAACCTCTGTAGAAGTTAAGGAGTTGCCAAAGAACCCACTTAATTAAAAGAATTTAGCACTTTGTTTTCCTCTTAAATATTCAGCAATTTCACTTTTGACGAGGGAACATTCGGCCCCAGTATCTATTAAATAATTAAGATTTATATCACCTAAACCTATCTGTAGATGCGTGTGGCTCGGCGATGAGTTTCGAACGGAGTTCACGCTGTGCTCCGATGTGGATGTAGATGGTGCAACGTCTAGTCTTGGGTTTTTAAACCAGCTGCGCACATGGGTGTCCAGATTTCTTGCAGTTTGCGTAATAGATCAGCTTTGACATAACTGCCTTTGGGTAGATTGCGAATTTTGGAATATAATTCTTTCCAACAACTGAACTTGTCTTCGAATAAGTGCCACTTCATTGTTATTGTTTGAACGGCGATTATTTAAAAGGTGAATAAAGATGTGGGTTTTCTTCTTATGGGCGGATAGTAGGTTCATCATCCCTCTCTTCTGATGTAAGAGTTTGAGGGCGGCTCAGGCCAAGTGGTGGATTTGCCTGCCCGTCAGGGATGAGGGCGTCGCAAAGCACCAGTTAAACGATGACTCATTTTAAACCAATGTTATATTTTTACTTTAGTACAAAGGAGATAACAAACGTAAACAATTATCACTTAGGCAAATGTTTAATGCAACGATTTACAGAGATCACTGATTTTATTTATAAATAGGAATAAGTAGGTCTGAGCACGACGGTAGCTGAACACAGAATGCTTCAACACGTCCGGACCACTCGCTTATAAAGGGTTCTACCCCCACCTTACAACAACGTAAACAAGTGCAGGTGTTTGCTGCATGTGTTGTTTTTCAAAATAAGTAGGATTTTAATCAAAATATCTTGCTCTTCTCTATCATTATTACTGATGCGCTATCATACATATGTAGGCTTTGGTGGAGTACTGCAAAGGTAGTTTCTATTTTCAATATCAATGTAGTATATTTATTTATTATATCAAGTATGTAGGTATTTATTTATTAGTGTAATTATAATATGTATCTTTTTGAAATAATCATTAAAATTTGCATTATTGATTGTATCTTTCTTTAACCGTTCGCGTAACGCGCATGGGATGCATGTTCTTTACTGAAAACCAGCGCTGTGACAGGCATGAGCCCCCACAGCATTATGCTGAGACTCGTCCATTTCGGTTTCCGTTACATCACTAGCTGGTCTTACGTAATTTTAATTTCTTCTTAATAATAATTTACCTTATGCTAAGGATGTAAAGTGGAACCGAATAAAGTGCTGTCTATGTCTATGTCAAGAGTTCTTATCTCAAAACGCAATTAAATGGCAACAGGATCTATCTACCTTGTAGAGACGGGACTGGTAGAATAAAAGATGGTCCGATTAGGTCTACACCATGTTTAATAATGAATCATAATCATAAGGTACACAGCTTATATCTGCTTAATCCTATGCCTATTTACTAAACACCAAACGCCCACGGCAATTTAAAAAAAAGAAAAGAAATGGTACTTTATTTTTATTTTTTACAATACAATTAACGATTAAAGGTATATAAATATTGTTGTTATTCTATGAACATTTTAGTCCTATTCTTATGAACTAATAGTTCCTTTCCTTTATAAGATATAATTACATTGGGTTCCATATCTTTTATTACTATAAATATAAGGGATCTAATTTATTTGTAGGTGTATCATTTCTTAGTAATATTTGACTCCCTGGCGTGTAAACAATCGGATTTGCACTTTTATCATATTTTTGTTTTCGCAACATTTTACTTAATTTTAAATTATTTTTTGCATCCTGCTGTGATTTTTAAATTCTAAACTTAAGTTCTAAAGGGTAACCGTAAATGTTGTACAAAGGATCTACTGTATTCTGTAAGTTACTTGGTATGTTACACATTTTACCGAATACCAACTCGTATGGCGTGTATTTGGTTTCAGTGTGCACAGTAGTGTTATACGAAAAGCACAAGTAGGGTAACCATAAGCTTCAATTTTACGGTTGGTTTTGTGTTTGTATTCTCAAATAAGCTATTAAGTGTTTATGGGTATTTTCTAGTGTTCATATTGTTTGGTGATGAAAAGCTGTGGAAGTCAGTTCTTAATTTTTAATAAATTGCATACGTCTTGCATAGTTTTTTAAACAAATCCAGTCGCTCTATCTGTGATAATTTCGCTAGGAATCCCATGACGTAATATAAAGTTATTAACTAATGCTGATGAGACTGACTGCGTTTCTTTATTTCGAAGCGGGTAGGCTTCGACGTATTTGGTCAGATCGCATTGCAGCGTTAAAATATACGTATAACTAGTATTATCTCTTAAAAACGGGCCTACTAAATCTAAATATATCCTATCAAAAGCACATTTTCCAACATTTGTCAGTACCATCGGTTCCTTTATATATTTTTGCAATATTTTTGCTTTTGGCATTGTCGCGGCAATAATTAAAACACCATACAAGTACTTCTCGAAACTCTCTCGTATTTCTCCCATTTAATCAATCAATCATTTCTTCGTCTCGCACGTGCGCGGAGCGCACGTGCGGGGAGACCGTGTAAGGGCGGGTGCCCACTGACGGCGATGTGGTGTCGCGACCCGTTGAAACGGGCCGGTCTTCTGGTTAGGCGCTCCCGGCTCTTCATGCACGGGAGCGCGGGCCTCGGCTTGTGGTAGTGTGGTGCCGGTTGATGCCATGATGATGACAATCCGGTCTGTGGGGGTTCGCACCCCTCGCTAGCTCTTCTTTGTCGCCCTCGGCGCGGTACTAGCCTGCCGAGTGGGACCCCGTTCGGGGAGGCCCGGCAAACGACCAGCGAGCAGGCGACATCCTGCTGCGAGGGGGGCGAGGAGTCAGACCGGTACCGCTACCGCTAGAACTCTCCCGAGCCCCAACGGCAGCGGCAGTCATGTGGTTTAGTTGGCAGCCCTGTCTGTTTACAAACAAAAATTATTAAAATAATTTTGTGGGTAGTTGGAAAAAATTTCGTGTCGCGTCGTTATTGAGCGCTAATGGTGCAGCCGTGTGCTAACTCCGTGGAGCTTCACTCGGCAGAGGTCTCGGGTTCGATTCTTTTCGCGGCAATTTCGTTTTTTTTGCAAAAACGACTGCGGCGAAGCTGTCTCGTTCGGTGGCGTTGCCGCGGGACTCACCCGAGCGGGGATTTCCCGCGGAAATGATGTTTTTGTGGTGGGGCTACCGCGAGCTCCCCGGGTCGGGGGCTCCGGCGGTAGCGGGTGTCGTAGAGGGTGCTGCGGTCGTCGTGGGCTCCAGGAGCTCACGTGGGAGCGCTCTGGAGCTGCGATCGGGGGGGCGTGCGTGTAGTGGCGCGATGCCGCGGATGTGCGGGTGCACCGAGTTGTCGGCGGACTCGTACATCCGCCGCGCCAGACGCACGACGAAGTCGTCCAGGCCCTCGTGCTGGAGTTCGCGGCTGATGGTGGCGTTCCTCACGTACCTACCGGCGCCGACGATGGTGCGCAGGCAGAGGTTCTCCTGCGCACGGAGGCGTTGCCGCTGATTGTTGGCGGCTAGGGCGTACCACGCTGGCGCGGCGTACGTGAGGCGGGATCGGATGTAGGTCTTGTAGATCCCCAGCTTGGTCCGCAGTGGTAGCGGGCCAGCGAGGACCGGACGCAATTTACTTCGTGCCACCTTTGCGGCGACGACCGTCTTTTGGACGTGGTCGTGCATAGTGAGGCCCTGGTCGATGGTGAGGCCCAGGTAGTCCACCCTGCGCGACCACGGGATGTCTTGCCCTTGAAGTTTCATTGGTGGGGGTAGCTCGGCGATGTTCGTCTTTCGCCCGACGATCATGGCCTGAGTCTTCGCGACGTTCACCGACATTCCCCACTTGTCGAGCCAGGCGGGTAGGGTGTCGAGTTGGGCTTGCATTCGCTTGATGGCGTGGGTGACGTTGACCGACGAGCTCTGGTACGACGTGTCGTCGGCGAAGAGCGACAACAGCACGCCGATGCTCACGAGGATGTCGTCGGTGAAAATGGCGTAGAGTGCGGGCGAGAGGCAGCTGCCCTGTGGCACGCCGGCGAGGATTCGGCGCACCGATGAGGTCTTGTCCTCCACTGCAACGTGGAACTCCCTGTTTTGTAGGAAGCTAGCTACGACTTGTAGGACTCTGCGTGGAGTGGCACTCTCTGACAGTTTGAACAGCAGGCCCTCGTGCCATACCCTGTCGAAGGCCTTCTCCATGTCCAGCATCACCACGACCGAGCACTCACGCCTGTTCCGGCGGGAGGCTAGGCTGTGTAGTACCCGGGTGAGCTGTAGTGTGGTGGAGTGGCCCGGCCTGAAGCCGAATTGCTCCGGCCTGGGCTCTATGTGCGGGGTCAGGAAGCGAAGCAGGAGCGTTTCGAATACCTTTGACAGCATCGACAGCAGCGTTATGGGCCGGTTTCCCTCTGGCTTCATATGGTTTTTCCCGGGCTTGGGCAGCATTATGACGCGCCCCAGCTTCCAGGTTGATGGGAAGTGACCCGTGCGTAGTATCCCGTTACAAACGCGGGTGAATGCCGCCACGATGCGCGGCGGCAGGTGGCGTAGCGCCGCGTTTGTGATGCGGTCCGCGCCCGGGGCCTTACGGGGATTGGTGCGGTTGAGTGCGCGCTGCACGGTGCCCGGGGAGACGTACAGGGGTTGTTCGTCTGCCGGGGGTGGTGCTGTCAGTCGCTCTCGCAGGTGTCGCTCGACTGCCTCGCGGTGGTCGTGGTCTCTGGTATCGTTCGGTGTGAACTGCTTCTCCAGGTGTTCGGCGAAGATCTCCGCCCTGTCCTCAGCCTTGTACCTAGGTCGGCAGTCGGAGTCCAGCAGTGGCCGGACGGGCTGGGGTTTCGAAGACAGCTGGCGGCAGAGACGATGCACGGAGGGCACGTGGTCGCTCACCTCCATGATGTGTTCTTCCCAGGACTCAGCTGCGTGGTCAACGAGCGCTGCCTTCACCCTCTCCACCAGTTTGTTGAGCCTGGTTTTGAGAGTGGGGCATCGAGTACGCTGCCACAGCCGCCGCAGGTCGCGTTTCTCCTTGATGAGTGCCTGGATCCGCGCGGGCAAAGGCTCGCGCCTCGCCCTGCGCGGAACGGTGTGAGTGGATGCGGTCAGTGCGGTCTGGATGGCGGCTGTTAGCTCCCCAGTGGCTCGTTCGACGTCGTCCGGCGTGGAGATAGGGATGGTCCGGGTGTTGGCCTCCAGATGGGCGGTGAAGGCCTCCCAGTCGACTCGTGGGCGTTGCGGCGGCGGGGCAACCCTTACGGGCGACCCGGCCAGCTCGCACAGCACGGGGCGGTGGTCTGATGGGAGGTCGTACAGTACCTCCTGCGTCAGCTGCATTGCGCCTAAGCCTCTGTGGACCACGATGTCGAGTACGTTGTCGGCCCTCCCGGCTGGGTCCAGGCGGGTCGGCTCGTCCGGGCCGCTGATGTCGTACTCGTGGTCCATAGAGTCGCGCATGAGGTCTAGGCCGGCAGGGCAGATGTTTACGCAGTGCCAGGCCGTGTGGTGCGCGTTGAGGTCCCCCGCCAGGATGGTCGGCAGGGGAGACTGTAGCAGGAGGCCCCGCAATTCCCGCACTATTAGCGGGGTATGGGGGGCCCTGTAGGTGGCGTACACGCGGATGTCAACACTACCTACGTGTAGGTCGACACCCAGCGCGTACATGCTCTGGAGGCTCTGTGGTGGTGCTGGCTGGTGGACTACACGGCGGTGGACGAGGACGAGAAGGCCTCTGTAGGCCCTCCCATCTGGTGACACCTCGTCCTGTCTGTACGCGATGTAGCCTGGGAAGTTATAAACGTCTATGTTCCGGAGATGCGTTTCGCTCACTAGGGCAACGTCGATGTCCTGCTCCCGAAGGAAGTGCAGGAGCAGGCGACGCTTGCCTCTGAGCGAACACGCATTCCAATGTACCAGTCTCAGTGGTTTGTTGTTATCCATTGAGCTGTTACGTTGCGCGCGGGCGGGCGAATGCGGGGATGGGGGCGGGGGGTGCGGGGGCACGCTGCGTGAATGGAGCCTCGCCGCGCCGCCGGTTGAATGGCGGGCGGGCGAGTGCGGGGGCCGGCTGGGCTGCGGTTGGAGCGGGCTGAGCGCGGTGCGCGGCCGCTGCTTGTTTCGCGGCTAGTTTCCGCGCTTTCTTTTTATTCCGCCTGTGGGAAGCAGAGTTAGTTGGCGGGTCGTTTGCTGGCGCCATGAGTGTCGCCGGCGCCGACTCCGTCACCTGTGTAGGGTGTAGCGGGCGTGATGGTGGGCCTGTGCGGGCGACGGTTCCCGCCCTGCGGTTCCGCATCTCGCGACGCAGCGCCGGGCAGGACGAGTGATTCGCCGGGTGGGGGCCACGGCAATTGGCGCACGTGGCTGGGTCTGTTCGGGGTCGTGGGCAGTCTGCGGCAGCGTGGGCGTCCCCGCATCGCACACACGCCTGCGGGCGGTGGCAGCACTTTGACGAGTGCCTGAACGCCTGGCATCGATGGCATTGGGCGGGGCCTTTCTTGCCCCGCCAGGCTTCGATTGTGATACCCGGCATGTTTAACAACTCTGTTACGTTGTAAACGCCGGGGATCAGGTTAACGGTTCGCTGGAGCACAACGTGGAATATGCATCCGGGGCGTCCCTGTCGCGCCTTGATGTTTCGCACAAATTCCACCACGTACCCGCGTTTTTCTAACGCGGCTTGAATTTGTTCCGGCGGCGTGTCGGCCGGTAGGCCTCGCAGCGCCACTTTGTGGCTGCGTTCCGCCGGCAGGGAGTACGAGAACCAGCTGATTCCCTCCTTCTCCAGGGTTGTCAGGTAACCCTGGACCAGCCGGTACTCGTCCGCTGACTGCGGCGAGAAGCGTACGCCCTGTCCATAAGGGCGCGCGTTGGGTGGGTGGCCTAGTTTGGCCGCCAGGGTGGCGAAATTTTTCGCCCAGTCGGGGAGCCGCTCCACCACTAGTGGCGGGTAGCGTTCCCGCTTAGGCGGGTCGGCGGGTGCTGCGCTGCCGTCTGTGGCGGGGGATCGCGGCGAGGCCGGCTGTCGTCCGGCCGGTCGGTTGGCCGCTGCCGCAGCGTAGCTCTGCTGCGGTTGCGTCCGGGGTGCTGGTTGCGGTTGCGGTCGTGGTGCGGCGGCCCTTGACGGGCCGGGGGCGCACTGCTGCCGTTGTGAGGCGGTCGGCGAGTGGCCCTGCGTAGCGACCGGCGGCGCAGCCCCGCGCGGCGGGCGCTGGGGCAGTGGTGTCTTGGCCGTTAGCGTCTTCGGCGGCGTCGTTACACCGAAGGCGTCGCGCCACCTTTGGACGCTGGGTGACATAGGTGGTGGCGATGGCGTCTGTTTAGCGGCCAGGTCTAGCGTTTTGGCCGGGTGGCCTTTGGAACGCAGACGGGGGTCGCGGGTAGGGGTCGGGGGTTGCACTGAGGGCGCCTCGTTCGCAGTGCTCTCTGAGCGCGTGCGTCGAGCGTCACCTACCTGCGCTTCCTTTGTAAGTTTTCTGAGCGGCGTCGGGGCGGCTCTCGGGCTGGTCGCCTTCCTCTTCAGGGTCGGCGGCAAGGTCAGCGGTGCGCCTGCGAGCGCGTCCAGGGCCTGGAGCGCCGTCAGGTCCGCGGGGCAGAGCGATGGGGCGTCTCCCAGCTCGTACTCGCGTACGCGCAGGTATGCCGCCATCCATCGCTGCAAATCGGCGCTCAGGTAGCCGGATTGCGCGATGCGGGCCACCATCACGAGATCCGATTCATATCGGACTCTCGGTGATGAGGCCGCTGCGCTGGCCGCCTGTAGCGCTGCTGTCGGGCTGGTGGGATTCTTCGTCGGTGTCGGCGTCTGGAGCATGGTGTCGGTCGGCGCTGCGGGGACCGGAGTCGGGTCCGTCCCCCGGGGCGTAGCAGGCGAGTCGCACATTGCACGCACTAGCACTGCCACTGGTGTCTATTCACTGTAGATTTCTTCTGTCGCGCGGTTCTCCGCAGCCCGAAGACGTTGCCGTCTGGTTTCGCCGGATCCTTGCGGAGCGGGTGCCGGAGGTTATTCCATCAGAAATCACCTCCGACAGCTGTACGGGGCTCGTGCGGAGCTGTATTCGACGTTTCCCGCTGGGAGGTAGATGTGTCGACCTCAACCAACGAAAAATCACGGGTGCGAGGGTATTACGCGGAGCCGGTGGTCGATACAGACGTTATTAACACAACATAAGCGCGCGAGACTGTCCCTCATTTAATCGAAACATTGAACACCTTATAAGAAACGGCAAAAACATTTTAATACCTTGATCTATTTTACCTGCAGAGACATCTAGTGAGATTTTGTGGATTTATATACTACGTCCATACAAAACGGCACTTAGTTGTTTTGTACATGCCACCACCCAAAGAACCTAGTTCTTTAACAAAACAAAAGAAAAATATATTACTATTGACAAATCATATATGTATCTCCTACAGTATACTCTACAAATTGATGGCTCTGTAACAATTAGCTATGCAACACTAAACTTAATACAAACTAATACTAGACAACAATAAAATTGTACAATCAGATAGATCGTAACAAGAATGTCAACAGAAATAGAAAAAAAAAGGCATCTCCTAACTATTTCACTCCTAACTATTTAAAAATACACAAATTTTTAAAAACATGTCAGTTTTAGTGCTCAACCTATGTAAGTGCAAACAATAACTCTTAATTAGATTTAGGTAAAAAACACAATTTATTACATGGTCTTTTAGATAAACCATTTTTAGTTTTAATCGTAACTACTCTAGTGAGATTATCTCTACCAGGATATTTGGCTACAATTCGTCGTAGTAACCACTTAGCGGGTGGAATATTTTGGTCTCTTACTAGCACGATGTCATCAATCTCTGGCTCACTTTTCTTCGTTGTCCACTTCTGTCTTCGATTTAAAGTAACAAGGTATTCATTAGACCATTTCCTCCAAAACTCACTAACCAGTTTCTGTGTATGTTTCCATCTCTGCAATCCAGTAACATTAATATTTGTAAGGTCTTCGTCGGGTATAACAATTAGGGGTTCACCCACAAGCAAGTGTCCTGGCGTTAAAGGTAATGGATCATTTGGATTGTCGCCAATGTAAGATAGGGGACGCGAGTTCAGGCATGCCTCTATCTGTGTCAGCACTGTCGACAGCTCCTCGAAAGTAAGAGTGGAATCTCCGATGACTTTCTTTAAATGTGTCTTAGTAAAGCGAACTCCGGCCTTGCAGTCGGCCGGAACAGTCCTCCAAAATTAGGAGCCAGTGGGGGAATGAAGTGCCAATTTGTACCCTCATTCACCAGTAATTGGCTCAATTCATCTGGTAACTGAGATGTGGCTCTATTAAACATCTCACTAAGCTCTTTACTTGCACCGACAAAATTCGTTCCATTGTCGCTATACAAGTCTCTACAATGGCCTCTTCTCGACACAAATCTTCTAAAAGCAGCAATGAATCCTTGCGATGACAAATCTGACACTGCCTCAAGGTGAATAGCTTTCGTGGACATACAAATAAAAAGGCAGATATAACCTTTGTAAGATTTTGACCCTCTACCTGGTGAAAATCTAATATTAATATGACCCGTAAAGTCTACTCTAGAATCTTCGAATGGACGAGCTGGCTTGACTCTGTCCTCTGGCAGTTCGCCCATTAATTGAATTTTCATTTGACGTGAGTATCTGGTGCAAGTCACACATTGCCTATAGCATTTCTTTGTTAGCTCTCTCGCTCGTATAATCCAGTATTTGGATCTCAATAAGTTCAACATTAATTGGGGCCCACCATGAAGTGTTTTCAAATGTGCCTCCTCAACTATCAACTTAGTGAGATGACTCTCACAAGGCAAGATAATTGGATGCTTTGTACCAAACTCTAATTGAGCATGTTGAAGTCGACCACCTACTCTTAAAATCCCATTCTCGGTAAGAATAGGGTTAAGAGAATGAAGTTGGCTCTTTTTTGTGATCACTCCATTTGTCATCAATTGTTGTATTTCAGCCTTAAAGTGGAATCGCTGAGTTTCTCTTATACTGGTAAGTAATGTATCGTTTATATCTTTTATTGTAATATATTTATTTAATGTGTCTCTTTTGGAATGCAGAAGAGGAATGAAAGTAGAATAAATGCGGTTGAAATGAGGTCCCTAAGGAAAGTATGTGGAGTAAAATTGAGTGATAGAGTGAAAAATATAGTGATCCGTGAAAGGAGTGACATGAAAGATGATGTAGTATCAAAAATAGAAAGAGGGATGTTAAGATGGTTCAGGCATGTAGAGCGAATGGATGATAGACAATTGACAAAAGAGATATATAGCGCGAATCTGGAAAACCAGCCCTTAAGGGGACGACCCAGGAAAACATTCACTGATCAGATCAGTAATGTTCTCAAAAAAGCTGGGGTCCGAAGTGGTAAGAATAAAAGGAGATGTATGAAAAGAGTTGTGGATATATGCGAGGCTAGGGAGTTGTGTCAGGACAGAGCAAAGTGGCAGTCCATAGTCTCTGCCTACCCCGCTGTGGGACACAGGCGCGAGCTTTATGTATGTATGTCTCTTTTATTTTCAGGTTTCTTCAGATTCAAGAATTTCTCGCAGTACGACAGAACTCTCAATGCTCTTTGTAATGACGAAAATCTTAGACAAATGAAGTCTTCTTTCTCTATTATCGCTGCTAAAACTTTCAACGGTCTCTTCTCTTCTTTTGTTTCAAACTCAATAGTTGTAGTAGTAGTATTGTATGTGTCATTCTTCAGCAGCCACTCAGGTCCTTGCCACCAAAGATCATGGTTCGACAATTCAGATGTTGAAATACCACGCGAGGTGCAGTCCGCAGGATTTTAATGTGTTCTAACGTGGCTCCACTGTTCACGATTTAAAATTGTCAATATCTCTGATACACGATTACACACGAAAGTGTTCCATCGACTTGGTTCTCCTCGCAGCCATGCTAAAACAATAGTAGAGTCTGTCCATGCAAACAAATTTTATTTTTCTATCTGCATAACTTGAGCAACTTCAGTAAATAATTTAGTACCCAGTAGAGTAGCACACAACTCGAGTCTCGGTATTGAAATCTTCTTTTCTACATGCGAAACCTTGGTTTTAGCAGTTATTAAATTCACACACTTTTGTCCATTCTTATTTCTTACTTTTAGATAAATACCAGCCGCATACGCCGCCTCGGATGCATCTGCAAAAGCGTGTAGCTCTACATAATCTTCCTTTAAATGTAACCATGTTCTTCGTTTTAGTTTGACCTTCACCAACTCCAGAGACTACGCCGCTGATAGGCACTCTCTTAAGACGTAAGTATTGTGTTGTTCTCTCAGTGATAAAGGAAGTTTCAGAACCTTGGTCTACAAGTGCTCTCACGACCTGTGTGTAGCCATTTGCAGATTTGATCTTGACCAAAACAGTGGCCAACAACATATCACTCGCGTTACTCTTTGTTGCATAATGTGCTACCAGTTTTGCCTCTTGTTGCTGACTCTGTACTGTAAAGTCGCGTCTCTCCGTTGCAGTAGATTTCAGGTTGCTTGAATCGTGACTCAGATCTCTCTCGTAATGAAGTAACGTATGGTGTCTTTTGCCACATTAATAACAGCTCTTAGCATAATTACATTGTTTTACTGTATGTGAGGATGAAAGGCAATTGAAACATAACCTGTGTGATTTCACAAACTCATTTCTCTCTTCAGGGCATTGTTTCTCAAAAGTTTTACATTGAAAAAGTAAATGTTTTCCATTACAACACGTACATGAAACATTTGCTAATAGTTTTTTCTCGTCGTTTACACCTGAATGATATGACTTTGGCTTAATAACTGGCTTAGTGGTGGTCGGGTATTTCGGTGTTTCTATCATCTCTAGGGTACGGAATCTCGCCTCGAGGAACATCATGAGTGCACTCCACGTAGGTAAGTCATTCAATTGTGATTGATTTAACTCCCACTGTTTCCTAGTCTCATTGTCCAATTTTGATATGATTAGATAATTTATAATTGGATCCCAACCCTTTGTATCAATACCCAAGTTGTTCAAAGAATTTAAGCAAGCCGAACTTGTATCAAGTATTTGCTTAATAGAATTTGCAGACTCATTCGTTAGGTTCCGTTGTGAAAATAAACGTTTCATAATTTCATTCATATTGTACCGTTTATTATTGTATCGTCGCGTCAATTGAGCCCAAGCCTCACTAAAGTTTGACTCAGTAGTAGCAAAATTTCTGATAAGTTTTTCAGGTTCACCCGACAGACTACTTTTCAAGTAGTGTAGCTTTTGCACCTCACTTAAATTATGATTATTATGGATTAAGAAAATAAACATATCGTTCAATGTTTGCCACTCTTCATATTGTCAAGTAAATTTTGGCAATTGTATTTGAGGTAGCTTCACCTCACAACCCGATGACTGCTGCGTAACGGGCGACGAAGGCGATACAGTGGTAGCCTGGCTATGGGTTAGTAAATCGTTTTTCAATTTTGTTTTAAACTGTAAATATATATCTTCTACAGTAGAAAACACATCTTCCCAAAAATACGATAACTTATCCTTCTCATCCTTCTTAATTAAACCAGCGAGTTTATAGTGATTCTCCATAAATGCATTGCACAATCTCTCTAAATTCTCCTTTCGTGCTTCAATATACAAAGGTGATAATCTATCATGCGGTGACTTTTTATAGTTTCGATAGGATATATTTATGCGCTCTAAAATATCCTCTTGTTTTTGTATAAGTTCCATTGCCATGATGAAGTTTATTTATATTCAAATCACTTGCAAGAAACTGATTGCAAAATTGCACAAATGTTCTAAACCAAAGTCCAATGGCCAAAATGTTTTGGTATTTTCTAAGTCCAAAAATACTCCACAGTCTATGTTAATATTGCTTCGAATTATTTCTAAGTCTTGACAAGAGTAAATTTTATAAGTCCACAAAACGCGCCACAGACTATGTTTAAAACCACTTGAATTTATTCTAAGTCTCAAAATCACTTCCATGAAATTATTATAAGTGTTTTTGTTTAGCGTCAGAACCTATCTTTAAATTCACTTTACTTACAGTCAATATTCCGCATTCCATACACTTAGTAGATTTCACTGTAACTCACCGCACCGCAGTCCAAGTCCCGCATTCCACACACTTAGAATTATTTTCTACTCATGCGCACACTAACTCTTTATTTGAAAAATTCCCTGGTGTCAGCACCAAAATGTCGCGGCAATAATTAAAACACCATACAAGTACTTCTCGAAACTCTCTCGTATTTCTCCCATTTAATCGTTTTTTTTTTTTGCGCCCAACGCAAAGGAAATGGGCACCCTCCGGTATAGCGGTTGGGAGGGAGCAGGTAAACTCTCATTAGTACCAACCGGCCGGCCAGCTGGTTATGCACGACTCGCCAAAAAAAAGACCTAGGCGCATACGTGCTAAACACCCCCTGGGAGCACCTGTAGCCGGAAGGGCCTTTCAGGTTTCATCGGATGCGACACCCCGTGGGGACGGGGTGCGCTCACATTTAATCGAAACATTGAACACCTTATAAGAAACGGCAAAACATTTTAATACCGCGATCTATTTTACCTGCAGAGATATCTAGTGAGATTTTGTGAAACTATATACTACATCCATACAAAACGGCACTTAGTTGTTTTGTACAGGCATTTGTCACACTTTTTGACAAATTCACTTACGTCTTTTTCCAGACCAGGCCAAAAGTATTTTCGTCGAATATTGTTTATCATTCGCCTAATACCGGCATGTCCACTGGTGAGCAACATGTGGCAATCATTCAATATTACAGGTTTTAAGTCATTATCGTGTATTCTTTTAATCCCTTTACTATACGTATTTATGGTCCGTTCCACTTGGATAATTCGCTTATAAATTGCGTTAACTCTTTAATAAAATCTATATTATTTTCATTTTTTATTACGTATACCATTTTTATATTAATTTTTTCACATAACAAACTCAACTCTCTCATGAAGACAGCTCGTGTACAGCATGATCGAGTAGTTGGTTTGATACATATCATTGACTTGGTTGGGACGTACCCTAAATATTCAGTATTAATTGTCACTTTGTTTTCTATATTTTCCCATCTGTATTGATCCATAATTACAAGTTCCGTATAATTCTTTGGGGTTTTTAGCATTTCTACGAATCACTCATTATAAGTTTTTTCCCATATAAAGAAGGCCTAAAATATTTGACTGACCAAACGATAGACAACAACTCTTTTTCTACAGTAGGATAGTTTTGCTCAGCCTTATTTAGCGAACGACTTGCATACGCTACAGGTCGTCGATCTTTGTTGCACAGGACGGATCCAATTGCAAAGCCTGATGCGTCTGTTTGAAGAATAAATGTGTTGTCGTCTTCCAAATTAGGGTACTGTAAGATTGGAGGCGTGATTAATGCAGTTTTTAATTGTAAGAATGAATTTTGGCAGTGTTTATCCCATTCGAATGGCGTATTTTTCCTACATAATTTATTTAATGGTATTGTTATCTCTGCAAAGTTAGGGATAAATTTTCTGTAGTAATTTGAGAACGCAACAAATCGCTTTACTTCGTCAGGGGTTGTGGGCGCTGGGTAGTTTTCTAATACTTTGATTTTTTCAGGATCCGGCGGTATTCCTTCGGCTGACACAACGTGACCTAAATATAGCAACTCTTTTTTTAAATTCGCACTTACTGGGGTTTAATTTTAAATTAATCTGTCGTAGTCTTGCCAGTAAGTCCATGAGATTCCGGTTATGCATATCCCCTTTGAGCCATTATGTTATGTGTTTGTGGTGTTATTGTGTGTAAATAAATGTTTCTATTTCTATTTCTATAAAGTTCTGCCAAAATATATTACGTCATCTAAGTAAACAAGTATTTTTGTGTAATTCAAGCCTGACATGGCTACTGCCATGGCTTGAGTAAACGAACTAGGGCTGGTTTTAAGACCCATCGGTAATCGTTTCATCTGGTACTAGCCTGAAGATGTTGAGAAACTAGTATAAGGTCGACTTGAACTCTGTAAACTTTGCTGATAATATGCCTGATTTAAATCTAAATGGGAAAAATACATGGCACCTGATAATGAGTCTAGAAAATCATTAATGTTTGGTAACAGAAATTAATCGTCGACTATCCGATCATTTAATTTTCTGAAGTCGATAACTAATCGCCACTTTTTAGTACCATAATTTGAGTTTTTCGGTACTAGAAGGATAGGACTGGACCATTCACTTTTCGCGGGTTCTATCAAATCATCGGTTAGCATTTGCTGAACTTGTTTTTCTATTTCACCTCTTTGTGCATACGGTAATCTATACTGTTTGACATACACAGGGTCGGCGTCAGACTTTAACTGAATATTATGTTTGTATAATTTTGATGTCGACAACTTATCACCTGGTAGGCAAAATACGTCTGCGAATTTTGCACAAATCTTTTGAATATCGGATTTTTCTTCTGAGTTTAAATAATTTAACTTTAATTAACTTTTTTACTCTCTCCACATCTATCTTAGTTGAATTATAGTTACAAATTAAATAATTACTTAATTTTTCAATTTCTGACCTAAAATAACTAAGTTGCACCTCATCTTCTCTTGTATTTAATATTTGTATTTCTATTTTGTTGTTTTTAGGTTTGGTAATACTACTCGCTAAATAAACACCTTCACATAAGCTTTGCGATAAAATCACACAATCTTCGTCTAAACTTGAATTGATATGAAATATTTTTTCCCATCGGGGCGGTATAGTTATATATGAATTTTTACCCAATTTGCCCATATGTATTGGTATCGTTGTTTGCCTTTGTTGTTCTATGCCATGAAACGTGATGTTGTTAGGTTCAACATTTATGTTACATTTAAACTTTGTAAGAAAGTCTTGTCCAATTATACCATCGGTTTTGCATGGTAGCTGTTTAAGAACGTGAAATTTGTGACTCAGAGTCAAGCCATTTATAGATAGATTTAAATAAACATGTCCCTCGGTCTCTATCAGACCACCTAATCCGTTGATACATATTGATTGTTTATAAATCGGGACGTTCAACTCCGAGATGGATTCGAGTTTCACAGCTGACAATGACGCACCCGTATCGTTGACAGCCCGACGCTACTTGCGTCGGCGAAACTACTTGCGTTATTGACGTTCCTCGCGTCGGCGACGCTACTTGCGTTATTGACGCTCCTCACGTCGGCGACGCTTGTTATAATCCGGGCCTAAGAATCCCAACATTGTCTTCGATGATCTAGGCGCTCTAAGTTAAATTGGTGCATTCTTTAGTAAAAGTTTTATTTTGGTGAATGCTTCGTCACATGTAGGTGACCATTCGAACGTTTTATCCTTTTTTAGAAAATTAAACAGTGGGGCTAACACATCTCTAAGGTTATGTAAAAATTTACCATAGTAATTAATTAATCCTAACAGTGCCCGGAGTTGCTTTACAATGGTAGGAACTGAGGTGTTTAAGACCGATTTAAATATATACATATATATGTGTATTTATTATTATAATATAGTACTATATTTATTTATATAGTATGGGTATAGTATCTATATTTATATATATAATATTATTGTATATTTCAAAAATTACTGATGTACTAAATTAAACATTAATGTTAAAAAATGAGTTGTAGATAGTATAATTTTAGTAGTAGGAATTTAATTTAAGATCTCAATATTGCCTCCACCGCTTCTTGAATGTCCTTTCAGACTGTTTAAGGTTGGCTGGAAGAAATCCCATTGTGGGATAAGCCCGCCTTTGCTTTGTACATTATTTTTGTACCTCCTGTATTTATTAAGCAATAAAGAATTTACATAAATACATACATACATACAATTAGCATTTAAATTAAAAGCAGAACTTTCATAAAGAGCAGACTGCATGACAAAATTTCTTTACTTACACTATCGAGCAATGCCTTTACCTCCTCTAGGGGGACACTGCCGGGGTTGTCCACCCACTTCTCGTATAAGGCAACTGGAACAAATTATAATTAATAAAATACATATTTTTTCTTTGCTCATGGTACTCGCTACGCGAGTCGCTACCCGCCTCGGATTCACCCGGGATTCCTCGGGGTTACTCCACTGGTAGGGGTATGTACCTATTATAAAAAAATCTCCAAGAAATTCTCTAAATGATAGTGAAAATCATATTAAAATCCGTTGCGTAGATTAAATATCTAAGCGTAAAAGGTTCAGACGACGGTAAGCGGCGTGTTTTATACTATGTAATAATAATAAATATATGATTTAAGTAGAACAGTGAATATGTCTTACGGCGTTGGTGCTGATTTTGAACTGCGCGCCCCGCCGCTTCCACATATTCTGAGTGGAGGCGGGACGCCTCGTCGTTTTTCTTTATAAACGACACTGCTGCCGTCAAAAGTTGGGCTTCAGATATCTGTAAAAATATATGAATAGTGTGATATATCTGAAACAAATAATGGTTCTCGGTTGGCCTTAAGTATTATCATACCTATGCCGATTGGCACTCAAACAGCGCTCTTTGTGTAAAAATTAACATTTTTTCAAAATGAATATCAGTATAATTAAAAGTTTATGGTAGGATAACTTACAGAATCTGCGTCCTGGCCAATGGCGTCGGCGAGGTCGTGGCGGTGCTCCTTATGCTCCTCCCGCCGCCTCCACTCTAACTCGGCGTTACGCTGACGTTTCTGGTTCTGTAACGATGACGACCAAAGATATTAGTTACCATTGTCGCTAATAGCAACGTTTTTTAGCGAATTCTAATATTGTGGCGAAGCTCAGTAATTAAATAGGTTAAAATAAAAGTATTTTTTCTGAGTTGGCACATCGCTAGTCGCTATCTTTATAATCTTGTAATAGAATATTATAATCGCAGTTCTTTCATAAGTCATAGTTCGGTTATACCTCGGTCAGCGGAACGCGGTCTTTGCCTCTCGGCCGGCCGGGGCGCCTTCGTGGAACGTCAGCCAATTTCCGCTTTCTTGGAGGTGGTACCTGAACCTGAGAATTAGATAATTAAACATTTTAAAAGTATGTACTGGGTTTCCTACTGCTTAATTTGTTTACGAGTAGCCCGATATTGCGAGGAAGTTGCATTCATCATGATCGCGGGACGACTAGTAGATTTAAAATAGGTATGTGATAATAACAGCGATAATTTAAAACATTATCAGTTTCGAGGGCGCGTCGCGTGAACGTCATCTTATTCATTTCCGCAACTAAGAAACCTGAGGCTTTTATAAACTTCCACGGAAACATTCGTAACAACTCGCGTGTGATTTGTTTAATTAATTAGTGGATTATTATTTTGTGTTATTTTCAGCTTTGTGACGTTCTCTATATATTTCTTTATCTCCGTAGTGTCACTGAATTGGTTTGTTTTGGATTTAGCTTTGTTTCTAAATTTCGAGGACGTAAGTTATATTGTCATTACTTTTGTGGTAGTTAAGAGTATTTATTAGGGCTCTTAGAGATTTCAATGTAAGTGTGAAAGGTGAATAAAATACAAATTTTCAAGAAAAATATTACCAAATTACATATCATCAGTATTCACCCTCACTGAATAAAAAACTATAGAAACTAACCTGGGACACAGTTTCGGATGTGACATCGAATACACTTTAAGAGAATGAATTGGCGCACGAATTCCGACTTTGTCTTTGATGACCTAGGCGCTCTAACTAAGTCTACGTCTAGATTTGCCGCCGAATTCTGGTACGATTTAGATCCAGGTTCCGTTTAGGAACCTTTGTGCTTTTAAAGCATTAGTATTTGTTATTGTTGGAACAGTTTGGCAAATCAAAATTTAAAACCAAAAATATGATAAATTGTAAACTCAGAACGAATGTTAGGAAAAAGTATGAGCAGCCTAGAGTGATCAATTACTTTGGCCAGCGGCAGAGATTGTTCCTGGTGCCTGGTATTTTGAATGAAGTTGATATCGAAGCAACCGAGAGCAGACATACTTATAAGTCAAAACTGAAATGCCTGCTGATAGATTACTTTATTAGGAGTCTATGCCCAGGTGCAAATTAGGTATAAGTGTTTATTATTATTAATGGTATTATTTTTGTTTTTTGCACTATTTTGGTAGGGTAAAGATATTGAAAGCATAGAGAGTGCAAACCTTCGCCAACAAACTGTTTTACAGTTTGGCGGATTATGCAAATAAATAACTATTTACCACATTTATGATAAATAAATAAAAAAGCTTTAATGACATTTTCCTACGGACATAATCTCGAGTTTGGATCGAAACCTGGTCTGAGTCGTTAGCGTCTATACACAACGTAACGGGTCCGAACATTTCAATCGATAACTAGACGATCATTTACTTACGGCCAATTTACAATATTTGAAATTATGTTTACTATGTTATGTCTACCTTTTATAGGTAGATACTCGTACGTGTGTATTTATAGAGATAAATAGGTATTAGGGTGACAGGAAACTTAAAGTATGTGATAATAACAGCGATAATTTAAAACATTATGTTATCAAATAATGAAAATTATATTGGAAACGTTATATTCAATATTCAGATTTACACTTAAAAAATATATATAATGCTTTGATTATATAGAGTAAAGCATTATCAATGATTCGCATATTAAATTTCACAAATATTTTTAAGCGCATAAACTAGTAACTCCAAAAAAACATTAAAAACAAAGAGACAAAATAAAGGCAACTTTACGAGCATATTATGTAGGTCTTTAAACAATAAATTAATATGAGAACAAAATAATATAAAACTTACATGGCCTCCGTTGTCTTCTTCAAATCTTTCGGGATCGCTGTCTCCTGCCTGCATGATTTTTAAATAAAATAAATAGCGAAAAAAAGGAAAAAGTTGTAAAGGTATAAAAACCGCAAGGAATCGTGTATCGTGAACACAGCCGAGTGCTACGGTATACTGTGATAAGAGTCGCCGGCGCAGGCTCTTTTATAGGTCCGAGGTCCATGGTGTCCCCCCGCACCCTTTGTTATGACCCTTTTAACGCGAGTACCATTTTTTAAACTGCCTGTCACTTGTGAAGGGACCGTTTCTTTTTTGCCAAAAATATTTGCTTACATTATTTTTATGTTACATTACGCGACATTGATAATTAGTAATTTATTTCGAAAATAGAGTATGTTGTAAAATTTGTACATGTCTTTGAAAATACAAAGAATAAACCCCATTTAATTTACCGTCGACTTTGTCCTCCATGGTCAGATAAATTTTGTGACATTGGCAGTTATAAACGAATTAATGTGGTCTCATTATACCTACAAAGTGTTTGTAATCGGATAAGCCGTTTTCACGAAATTGAAAGGTTTGTTTTGTGAGAATTACAATTTCAGTCATTTTCTGAATACATAACGGTAATTTCATGTTTATAGACCTAATACAATTTGTATGTACCATAGGTTCATTTTATGCATCGATGATCAAGCTTAATTTAATATTATTAATTATTAGACAGTATTGCAATACTTTGTACGTACAGTAAAACAATATAATGGAATCACCACCTTTCCGAGTATTAGTAGCTTTTACGCTGTCTTATATGTTTGTATGCACCACACACACGCAAAAATCACCACAAACTTAGTTATATTTGAACGCTACTTATAAATATTAGTTACATTTTCCTACTGTTAACAATTTGGCCTCAGCTTTGATGAGTAACCCAAACAAGGCGTTATATTTAAAATAATTAAAATATACGATTAATCTCAGGCCTGGAAAGTGCCACCGCCAAGCCGAGCAAAAAGAAGGGGGCATTACCTACCTTATCTCGAAGCGTTTCGACGAATTTTCAAACCCGTCGAATATTTATATGTTTTGTATGCACCACACACACGCAAAAATCACCACAAACTTAGTTATATTTGAACCCTACTTATAAATATTAGTCTCATTTTCCTACCGTTAACAATTTGGCCTCAGCTTTGTTGAGTAACCCAAACAAGGCGTTATATTTAAAATAATTAAAATATACGATTAATCTCAGGGCTGGAAAGTGCCACCGCCAAGCCGAGCAAAAACAAGGGGGCATTACCTACCTTATCTCGAAGCGTTTTGACGAATTTTCTAACCCGTCGAATTTTTATATGTTCGGTCTACATAATGCCAAAAAGCTCATATTTAAGATGTACGTAGCTGATTAATAATATGAAAACAGTTCAATTTGTCCAGCTTTGACATTTTCGATTTTATTTGCACTGACAATACGTCGATTTCGATAATGACTCACTGACTTCGCATCAAAACCTCTGGGGTACGTGCCGATGTCCTAAGAGGCAGAAGATAGCTACGCGGGCTAAATCGTGCTTGTGCATAACTGAAGTGTGAATATGCAGGCTCCAATATTCACATATGACAAGTAAATTATGAAATATTTGTTTTCAGCTTAGCCTCCAACCACCATAAAAATTTATCGTTTCAACATTCCTTTCAAAACTGAATGGCTAAGCAGCCTTTTGAATTTCATTTTTTTGTTCTTTCACTTATCGTTAGAGCTCTTATCTCAAAACGCAGTTGTATGGCGGCAGGATCTATCTACCTGTTTGTAATTGTTTCTCTGAGATATTGAAACATGTTATTCTATAACATCAAAGAAACTATTTCAAAGAATGTTATCTCTACCTTTATTTTGTAAAGTAACACAAGAGGCGTCTCGGCCTACAATATAAAAATGAGTAGGTAAGTTATGGATGCTAACGACCCGCGCGCCGACAATCAGCTAGTACCGGGATAGATGCCACATATTTTGTATTCGTGTCACCTATCAACGCAAAAACGTGACAAAGAATTATTAGATACGTGTGGTATGTTCGAAGTATTCTCCATTGCATTTTAAACACATTTTCCTTTGGTCAAACCATTTTTGAAAACCCGAGGACCATTTGATTCGTCTGAGGGCATGTTTTCACGTGCGGGTCGAAAGCTATCACGAACTCTTTCGGCCCCTTAAAAGTCAAACCTCTTCTCATCAAATCTTTATTATTGGGAAAATTGTGCCAGGTCTGGACTATCTGCCGTATGGGTCACTAGATCTACCTTTTCAGAAACCAAAAATGACTTTGTCTTGTTCACGGTGTGCGCCGAAGCATTGTTATGGTGCAATAGGATGCGATTTCTTGGTCGTTTCCCCCTTACTTTTTCAAAGACACTGTGCAAACAAACGGTGATGTACCACTCAGCATTAACTCTTTTCTGGTTACACACACCAACCCTTACATTCATGGGGGTACTACAAGACGTAACGTTGACGAGGCAAAAGTCTTAGGGCATCCGTAGGTTTGGAAAACGGGCATCAATGTTTTCCATTTTTATATTTAGGTATAACACTAAGAAATTCAACCCGCCTGACAGGCGTGAAGATTATTTCATTAAACTCCCCATTCGTGGTAGAGGCTATAACGATCACTATGTATAAGCTCGTCACCGTATTATTTATTTGTATATCGTATGTTTATAGTTGATAGACTTAGAAATGAATACGTACCTATATCATACACAGAGCAGTGTGTGGGTAAAGTATAACTTGCTTATCATTATTTCTTTTAACAAATGCTTTAAATTCGTAAACAGAACTTGGTTTTCTAATAAATTCACATAATTTATTTGACAAAAGCACGTCATAAATTTACGCTATTGATTAGTTAAACGACAGGCAAAATATCGTGAATATCTTAAATGTTGGGCGTCAAGATATGGGACCCATGAAAAAACCCACAAGTGATAGTGATGTGAATATACAAATACGTTTCACCAAAATTTCGAAATAAATAAATGAATTATAGTATCTACGCCTAAATATCAAACGAGTCTAGAATTTAATTTTGATCTACTTGTATGATGACTCAAATTGATTTGCTTCAAAGAAATTAAATCTCTCTATACACAATCTGACGTAACATTACGTCGAGTTTATAGTACTTAAAATGTCATTAATTTGTTGACTTATACTTCCCTACACTATTACTTTTGGTCTAAATGAATTACACATCGAATTCATTTGCTTGCGTTGTTTGAATTTAGTCGACTAGTTGAACAAATAAAACGTCGTATGTAAAACATCCCTAGCTGCTGATGTAACGTTTAACTATTTTCGGTTTATCAGGTGCAGTTTGTAAAATTTATGGCTGTGCGAACGTTATAAGAGCAATCGCTTAGGCCTCATAAAATTATAAAAATTTCATTTTTTGTTTGTTTGAAATATTAAACTGTGGGAATTTTGAAGATAACGATTCCAAGCCAGATGGCCAGGGTAGTGGGGACGGGACAGTCAGCTCCGGGGGCGCGTCGCGTGAACATCACCGTATCGATTTCAGAAACTAGGAAATCTTTTTTGTAAGTTTCGTAGGCGTAAGTTACCTTCTCATTGTTTTTGTGGTAGTTACAAACTCGGTCACATTAACTTGACGCATCGCTGGAATGCGAGGCCTCGCCCGCTTCCCCCCGCATTCCCTTAGCTCGCCCGGCAAACGTCAGTATGGTTAGCATCTCTGTTACCGATACGCGCGTCGATATTGTGGCTAGTTTTCTGTTGGTTCATTTTGTAAAGTTTTCGTTATTGTTTTGTTAAGTTTGGACTATTTTTGTTAATTTTGTTTTGTTTGTGACTGTTTTTGAAGGAAGAAATCTTGTGTTGAAAGTGCTGCAGTGTTTCGAGAGTGAGAAAAAAAATTGACGCTTTTGCATACCTGTTAATTTACCTACATGCTTTTTTCGCACTGTACCTTAGCGTCTAAATGACGTCACCAAGCCCATGCGTCAAGTTAATGTGACCGAGTAGTAGAATATTTATTAGGTCTCTTAGTGATTTCAATATAACTGTTAAAGGTGATTAAAACACAAATATAAAAGAAAAAGATTACCAAATTTAATATCATCACTATTCACCCTCACTGAATAAAGTACACGATTTAGCCGAGTCGATTAACGTGTCATTTTCTTTATGTAAGTTATATAGAATACACTCTAAGGCCCGGATTATAACAAGCGTCTCCGACGCGAGGAGCGTCAATAACGCAAGTAGCGTCGCCGACGCTGGTTGCGTTATGCTGTCAATACAAAATTGTATGTATTTCTAATCTACGCGCCAAAGCAGTTAGCGTTTTTGACGCAGGTTGCGTCGGCGACGCACGGTGCGTCGGCGACGCTACTTGCGTTATTGACGTTCCTCGCGTCGGCGACGCTGCTTGCGTTATTGACGCTCCTCGCGTCGGAGATAAAAATGGAAAACATTGATGCCCGTTTTCCAAACCTACGGATGCCCTAAGACTTTTGCCTCGTCAACGTTACGTCTTGTAGGACCCCCATGAATGTAAGGGTTGGTGTGTGTAACCAAAAAAGAGTTAATGCTGAGTGGTACATCACCGTTTGTTTGCACAATGTCTTTGAAAAAGTTAGGGGTAAACGACCAAGAAATCGCATCCTATTGCACCATAACAATGCTTCGGCGCACACCGTAAACAAGACAAAGTCATTTTTGGTTTCTAAAAAGGTAGATCTAGTGACGCAGGTTGCGTCGGCGACGCTACTTGCGTTATTGACATTCCTCGCGTCGGCGACGTTACTTGCGTTATTGACGCTCCTCACGTCGGCGACGCTTGTTATAATCCGGGCCTAAGAATCCCAACTTTGTCTTCGATGATCTAGGCGCTCTAACTAAGTTAAATTGGTGCATTCTTTAGTAAAAGTTTTATTTTGGTGAATGCTTCGTCACATGTAGGTGACCATTCGAACGTGTTATCCTTTTTTAGTAAATTATACAGTGGGGCTAACACATCTCCAAGGTTATGTAAAAATTTACCATAGTAATTAATTAATCCTAACAGTGCCCGGAGTTGCTTTACAATGGTAGGAACTGAGGTGTTTAAGACCGCGTCTACCTTATGTATTTATGTGTGTAAGCCGCGCGCGTCAATAACGGTCCCTAAGTGTGTAATAGAGGTTTGAAAAAAATTACATTTGTCTACGGCGACTCGAAGTCCACTATCCGATAACATTTTGAACACTTCTAGTAATCTATTCCAATGATCGATTGAATCAACCCCACTTACAGTTAAGTCGTTTAAGTAACACGTTACAAATCGCATTCTAAACAATTTATCCAACATGCGCTGGAATTTATTGGGTGCAATCGGTTATAGCCGAACATCCCCTGTGTTGTAACAATCGTACAAAGCTTTCTTGAGGCGTCATCGCTTCAAATTGTAAATATGCGTCACTAAGATCAATTTTAGTAAACAACTTGCCGCCGCGAGCGCGGCACCGCCCGCCTGCCGCGGGAAGGCAGCAGGCTCAGCAGTCAAGGTGTTACAGGTGTGACCGCGGAGGTCACCATCCTGACCGTTGTTCGTTCCGCGATAGTGAGTGCTATACGTGTGGTGTTAAAGGGCATGTCGCGAAGGTGTGCCGCCGACTGTGCGTAGATTTTAAAACTACCGTGAATCCCGTGTAAGTGGATGATAAATATCCTATACCTAAAATTAACGATTTTTGCGTCACTTCGTCCCAGTTGTATTAGTTGAACTTTGATATTTTTTTTGTGGTGATCATTGCCTTTGACAACGTTGCCCAGAATGCTTATGAGAGATAGCGCCGGTCAAGGCGGACCCTTGGTTCTAGTGCGCGAACGTACAATCGGGACATTAACGTAGAGATGATTATTTTTGTTTTACTGGAAATAATACACTAACACGTTTTTTCTCATAAAAAGAAGGAGTAATAGTCTGTTGAGCGATAGTACTTTCATAGTCTCTTGTGTGGGTTCTAGAAGTAAACACACTGGGATGCCTTACATCCTCTTGGAATTTATATTTAGCCAACCACGTTAAATTCACCAAAAAGGAAAGTAACGGTGACAGACTCACTGCAAAATTTCATACAAATGCTTCCATCCATCCATACAAAATTTCACATGTTTATGGGTTAGTAAGACTGAATAGGCTATGTATACGAATAGAAAAGTTCATTTTCTTACCTTCTCTCTGTTGATTTTTAATATATTTTCTTTTTCTATTATTCACTCTCGAAACATCGCCCAGGGTTTTGCTCACGGAGAGCGCCGAGCTAAGCACCCGTGTTTCCGACGCCTGTGAAATGCATGAATAATTGTCATACGTAACTGTAGTCGTCACTAACCTAACCTGACAGATTCTGACAAGGGGCGACTAATCCAACGTGTAAAAAAGTGGAAGGAGGCACTTGAGAACGGCGGCCTGAAGATAAATGTGGCGAATACAGAGTACATGGCCTGCAACAGTGCAGATCCCCTACCCGTGCGCATAGGCAATGAGGAAAACAAGTGCACGGATGAGGTGAGATACCTGGGATCTGTGCTTAGCTCAACCGGGGACATCGATGGCGACGTCAAGGCCCAAATATCCGATACTTGGGCCAATAGGCGGGAAGTAACAGGTGTCATTTATGACCCCAAAATGCCGATAAAGTTAAAGGAACAGGTCTATAAGACCATCGTTAGACCTGCTCTTCTTTGCAGTAGCGAGACTTGGCCCCTGTTAGAGCGACACAAGCAGGAGCTGCGTGTCACGGAAATGAAGATGCTGCGGTGGATGTGTGGAGTTTCACGGAAGGATCGGGTTCGTAACGCCCACATTCGCGGTAGCCTTGGCGTCCGTGACATCGCAGATAAGCTGCAAGAGTGCCGCCCTCGATGGTATGGCCACGTCTTGCGCAGACCGGCAAGTTATGTGGGGAACAAGTGTCTGGCTATGCCGCCCCCGCCGGGTACGGGAAGGAGAAGCCGGCCCAAGAAGCGATGGCTTGACGTAGTGAAGAACGATATGCGTGCCAATAAGCTCACTATGAGAGATGCCGAAGACCGAGCGAGGTGGGCCAGGAATAGCAGGAAGGCGGACCCTGGGCCCTCGCGTGCTGCGCGGGGGCGCAACCGGGACATGACGCCAGGATGATGATGATGATGATGACCTTCAAGGCATAGTGAATAGGCTGTTCCAAAACGGGCATGCTTCATCTTCGGCCGCATCGTCACTTACCAACAGGTGAGATGGCGGTCAAATGACTGTCTTGTAAAATATTAAAAAAAAAAAAGACCATCATCATAATACTATGTTTACATTTTTTATAGTTAACTCAGCCCGCGGGGTCAGTTAAACACTTTGTTCGTAGGCGAAAATGAGTTCAAACGAACGGATCACGCCAGATCCTGGGGTCGGTACTAAGCGCAACTGGTGACATCGACAGCGACGTTAAAGCCCGAAAGTCTGCGGCTTCGGCCAAATGGCGGGAGGTGACGGCTGTCATTTGTGACCCCAAGATGCCGATTAAGCTGGAGGGTCAGGTCTATAAAACCTATAATGGTCTAATAATAATACGGCAGCGAGACCTTTGAGACAAGCAGGAGTTTCGAGTCTTGGAAAGGAAGATGCTGCAGTGGATTTGTAGGATTTCCCGCAGAGATCGCGTGCAGAATGCCCATCCGTGACATCGCTGATAAGCTACAAGAAGCCCAATCAGCGACGGCTCGTTAACAGTGACATGCGTGATAACAAACTCACTACTAAGGATGCCGAAGACCGAGCAAAGTGGACTAAAAGAGCAGAAAGGTGGACCGTGGGACCCCGTGTGACGCGCGGGACCACACCCGGAATTTACGCCAATATGATGATGATGATGATGATTATAAAGCCCGTATGCTAATAGTTTTCAAATAAATTTTAACTTTCCTAATTCAAATTACTTTATTTACAAGTGAAGTTTCATACAATATTATCGCCCTGCGGGTAACAAGGTCATGCTTTACGATGCCATTTCATTTTACATAATTGGACATTGTCGAGCAGGGGGTGTAAATAAATCTTTAAAAAATTAACTATTATTTTTAATATTAAATTAACAGAGCAGGCCCCACGACTCATCCCCAACGCTGCCGCTTCAGTTCAAGCCTGAGGACAATTAATAGTGAGTTAGAGCCTGCAACTTTACATAATTTGTTAATTTACAGTTTTACATCATATACATTAAAAAGGTTACGTTATTAAGTTGTAATGTCAATTACAAAACTGCAACTTATAATTTTAAAATATTCAATGTGCTACATGACTTTCACGGTGGACGGACGTACAATATGAGCAAGAATTTCACCAAAACGAATATGAATAATTCGTGCTAAAATCAAATTTCACGTCGACCATCAAACTAATATAGAAGAAACGTTTCTATATATGCATTCAAAACTGTTTCAATCCTGTCAGATGTGGTGGACGCTACAATGTTCAAGTTTGTAAAGACGCATAAAGTATTCCGCGATTTAAATATATACATATATATGTGTATTTATTATTATAATATAGTACTATATTTATTTATATAGTATGGGTATAGTATCTATATTTATATATATAATATTATTGTATATTTCAAAAATTACTGATGTACTAAATTAAACATTAATGTTAAAAAATGAGTTGTAGATAGTATAATTTTAGTAGTAGGAATTTAATTTAAGATCTCAATATTGCCTCCACCGCTTCTTGAATGTCCTTTCAGACTGTTTAAGGTTGGCTGGAAGAAATCCCATTGTGGGATAAGCCCGCCTTTGCTTTGTACATTATTTTTGTACCTCCTGTATTTATTAAGCAATAAAGAATTTACATAAATACATACATACATACAATTAGCATTTAAATTAAAAGCAGAACTTTCATAAAGAGCAGACTGCATGACAAAATTTCTTTACTTACACTATCGAGCAATGCCTTTACCTCCTCTAGGGGGACACTGCCGGGGTTGTCCACCCACTTCTCGTATAAGGCAACTGGAACAAATTATAATTAATAAAATACATATTTTTTCTTTGCTCATGGTACTCGCTACGCGAGTCGCTACCCGCCTCGGATTCACCCGGGATTCCTCGGGGTTACTCCACTGGTAGGGGTATGTACCTATTATAAAAAAATCTCCAAGAAATTCTCTAAATGATAGTGAAAATCATATTAAAATCCGTTGCGTAGATTAAATATCTAAGCGTAAAAGGTTCAGACGACGGTAAGCGGCGTGTTTTATACTATGTAATAATAATAAATATATGATTTAAGTAGAACAGTGAATATGTCTTACGGCGTTGGTGCTGATTTTGAACTGCGCGCCCCGCCGCTTCCACATATTCTGAGTGGAGGCGGGACGCCTCGTCGTTTTTCTTTATAAACGACACTGCTGCCGTCAAAAGTTGGGCTTCAGATATCTGTAAAAATATATGAATAGTGTGATATATCTGAAACAAATAATGGTTCTCGGTTGGCGTTAAGTATTATCATACCTATGCCGATTGGCACTCGATCAGCGCTCTTTGTGTAAAAATTAACATTTTTTCAAAATGAATATCATTATAATTAAAAGTTTATGGTAGGATAACTTACAGAATCTGCGTCCTGGCCAATGGCGTCGGCGAGGTCGTGGCGGTGCTCCTTAATCTCCTCCCGCCGCCTCCACTCTAACTCGGCGTTACGCTGACGTTTCTGGTTCTGTAACGATGACGACCAAAGATATTAGTTACCATTGTCGCTAATAGCAACTTTTTTTAGCGAATTCTAATATTGTGGCGAAGCTCAGTAATTAAATAGGTTAAAATAAAAGTATTTTTTCCGAATTGGCACATCGCTAGTCGCTATCTTTATAATCTTGTAATAGAATATTATAATCGCAGTCCTTTCATAAGTCATAGTTCGGTTATACCTCGGTCAGCGGAACGCGGTCTTTGCCTCTCGGCCGGCCGGGGCGCCTTCGTGGAATGTCAGCCAATTTCCGCTTTCTTGGAGGTGGTACCTGAACCTGAGAATTAGAACTAAATTAAATAAATTGGTACCTGAACCTGAGAATTAAACATTTTAAAAGTATGTACTGGGTTTCCTACTGCTTAATTTGTTTACGAGTAGCCCGATATTGCGAGGAAGTTGCATTCATCATGATCGCGGGACGACTAGTAGATTTAAAATAGGTATGTGATAATAACAGCGATAATTTAAAACATTATCAGTTTCGAGGGCGCGTCGCGTGAACGTCATCTTATTCATTTCCGCAACTAAGAAACCTGAGGCTTTTATAAACTTCCACGGAAACATTCGTAACAACTCGCGTGTGATTTGTTTAATTAATTAGTGGATTATTATTTTGTGTTATTTTCAGCTTTGTGACGTTCTCTATATATTTCTTTATCTCCGTAGTGTCACTGAATTGGTTTGTTTTGGATTTAGCTTTGTTTCTAAATTTCGAGGACGTAAGTTATATTGTCATTACTTTTGTGGTAGTTAAGAGTATTTATTAGGGCTCTTAGAGATTTCAATGTAAGTGTGAAAGGTGAATAAAATACAAATTTTCAAGAAAAATATTACCAAATTACATATCATCAGTATTCACCCTCACTGAATAAAAAACTATAGAAACTAACCTGGGACACAGTTTCGGATGTGACATCGAATACACTTTAAGAGAATGAATTGGCGCACGAATTCCGACTTTGTCTTTGATGACCTAGGCGCTCTAACTAAGTCTACGTCTAGATTTGCCGCCGAATTCTGGTACGATTTAGATCCAGGTTCCGTTTAGGAACCTTTGTGCTTGTAAAGCATTAGTATTTGTTATTCTTGGAACAGTTTGGCAAATCAAAATTTAAAACCAAAAATATGATAAATTGTAAACTCAGAACGAATGTTAGGAAAAAGTATGAGCAGCCTAGAGTGATCAATTACTTTGGCCAGCGGCAGAGATTGTTCCTGGTGCTTGGTATTTTGAATGAAGTTGATATCGAAGCAACCGAGAGAAGACATACTTATAAGTCAAAACTGAAATGCCTGCTGATAGATTACTTCATTCGGAGTCTATGCCCGGGTGCAAATTAGGTATAAGTGTTTATTATTATTAATGGTATTATTTTTGTTTTTTGCACTATGTTGGTAGGGTAAAGATATTGAAAGCATAGAGAGTGCAAACCTTCGCCAACAAACTGTTTTACAGTTTGGTGGATTATGCAAATAAATAACTATTTACCACATTTATGATAAATAAATAAAAAAGCTTTAATGACATTTTCCTACGGACATAATCTCGAGTTTGGATCGTGTGTATTTATAGAGATAAATAGGTATTAGGGTGACAGGAAACTTACAGTATGTGATAATAACAGCGATAATTTAAAAAATTATGTTATCATATAATGAAAATTATATTGGAAACGTTAGATTCAATATTCAGATTAACACTATAAAAATATATATAATGCTTTTATTATATAGAGTAAAGCATTATCAATGATTCGCATATTAAATTTCACAAATATTTTTAAGCGCATAAACTAGTAACTCCAAAAAAACATTAAAAACAAAGAGACAAAATAAAGGCAACTTTACGAGCATATTATGTAGATCTTTAAACAATAAATTAATATGAGAACAAAATAATATAAAACTTACATGGCCTCCGTTGTCTTCTTCAAATCTTTCGGGATCGCTGTCTCCTGCCTGCATGATTTTTAAATATAATAAATAGTGAAAAAAAGGAAAAAGTTGTAAAGGTATAAAAACCGCAAGGAATCGTGTATCGTGAACACAGCCGAGTGCTACGGTATACTGTGATAAGAGTCAATCAATCATTTCTTCGTCTCGCACGTGCGCGGAGCGCACGTGCGGGGAGACCGTGTAAGGGCGGGTGCCCACTGACGGTGGTGTGGTGTCGCGACCCGTTGAAACGGGCCGGTCTTCTGGTTAGGCGCTCCCGGCTCTTCACGCACGGGAGCGCGGGCCTCGGCTTGTGGTAGTGTGGTGCCGGTTGATGCCATGATGATGACAATCCGGTCTGTGGGGGTTCGCACCCCTCGCTAGCTCTTCTTTGTCGCCCTCGGCGCGGTACTAGCCTGCCGAGTGGGACCCCGTTCGGGGAGGCCCGGCAAACGACCAGCGAGCAGGCGACATCCTGCTGCGAGGGGGGCGAGGAGTCAGACCGGTACCGCTACCGCTAGAACTCTCCCGAGCCCCAACGGCAGCGGCAGTCATGTGGTTTAGTTGGCAGCCCTGTCTGTTTACAAACAAAAATTATTAAAATAATTTTGTGGGTAGTCGGAAAAAAATTCCGTGTCGCGTCGTTGTTGAGCGCTAATGGTGCAGCCGTGTGCTAACTCCGTGGAGCTTCACTCGGCAGAGGTCTCGGGTTCGATTCTTTTCGCGGCAATTTCGTTTTTTTTGCAAAAACGACTGCGGCGAAGCTGTCTCGTTCGGTGGCGTTGCCGCGGGACTCACCCGAGCGGGGATTTCCCGCGGAAATGATGTTTTTATGGTGGGGCTACCGCGAGCTCCCCGGGTCGGGGGCTCCGGCGGTAGCGGGTGTCGTAGAGGGTGCTGCGGTCGTCGTGGGCTCCAGGAGCTCACGTGGGAGCGCTCTGGAGCTGCGATCGGGGGGGCGTGCGTGTAGTGGCGCGATGCCGCGGATGTGCGGGTGCACCGAGTTGTCGGCGGACTCGTACATCCGCCGCGCCAGACGCACGACGAAGTCGTCCAGGCCCTCGTGCTGGAGGTCGCGGCTGATGGTGGCGTTCCTCACGTACCTACCGGCGCCGACGATGGTGCGCAGGCAGAGGTTCTCCTGCGCACGGAGGCGTTGCCGCTGATTGTTGGCGGCTAGGGCGTACCACGCTGGCGCGGCGTACGTGAGGCGGGATCGGATGTAGGTCTTGTAGATCCCCAGCTTGGTCCGCAGTGGTAGCGGGCCAGCGAGGACCGGACGCAATTTACTTCGTGCCACCTTTGCGGCGACGACCGTCTTTTGGACGTGGTCGTGCATAGTGAGGCCCTGGTCGATGGTGAGGCCCAGGTAGTCCACCCTGCGCGACCACGGGATGTCTTGCCCTTGAAGTTTCATTGGTGGGGGTAGCTCGGCGATGTTCGTCTTTCGCCCGACGATCATGGCCTGAGTCTTCGCGACGTTCACCGACATTCCCCACTTGTCGAGCCAGGCGGGTAGGGTGTCGAGTTGGGCTTGCATTCGCTTGATGGCGTGGGTGACGTTGACCGACGAGCTCTGGTACGACGTGTCGTCGGCGAAGAGCGACAACAGCACGCCGATGCTCACGGGGATGTCGTCGGTGAAAATGGCGTAGAGTGCGGGCGAGAGGCAGCTGCCCTGTGGCACGCCGGCGAGGATTCGGCGCACCGATGAGGTCTTGTCCTCCACTGCAACGTGGAACTCCCTGTTTTGTAGGAAGCTAGCTACGACTTGTAGGACTCTGCGTGGAGTGGCACTCTCTGACAGTTTGAACAGCAGGCCCTCGTGCCATACCCTGTCGAAGGCCTTCTCCATGTCCAGCATCACCACGACCGAGCACTCACGCCTGTTCCGGCGGGAGGCTAGGCTGTGTAGTACCCGGGTGAGCTGTAGTGTGGTGGAGTGGCCCGGCCTGAAGCCGAATTGCTCCGGCCTGGGCTCTATGTGCGGGGTCAGGAAGCGAAGCAGGAGCGTTTCGAATACCTTTGACAGCATCGACAGCAGCGTTATGGGCCGGTTTCCCTCTGGCTTCAGCTGCCTGCATGATTTTTAAATAAAATAAATAGCGAAAAAAAGGAAAAAGTTGTAAAGGTATAAAAACCGCAAGGAATCGTGTATCGTGAACACAGCCGAGTGCTACGGTATACTGTGATAAGAGTCGCCGGCGCAGGCTCTTTTATAGGTCCGAGGTCCATGGTGTCCCCCCGCACCCTTTGTTATGACCCTTTTAACGCGAGTACCATTTTTTAAACTGCCTGTCACTTGTGAAGGGACCGTTTCTTTTTTGCCAAAAATATTTGCTTACATTATTTTTATGTTACATTACGCGACATTGATAATTAGTAATTTATTTCGAAAATAGAGCATGTTGTAAAATTTGTACATGTCTTTGAAAATACAAAGAATAAACCCCATTTAATTTACCGTCGACTTTGTCCTCCATAGTCAGATAAATTTTGTGACATTGGCAGTTATAAACGAATTAATGTGGTCTCATTATACCTACAAAGTGTTTGTAATCGGATGAGCCGTTTTCACGAAATTGAAAAGTTTGTTATGTGAGAATTACAATTTCAGTCATTTTCTGAATACATAACGGTAATTTCATGTTTATAGACCTAATAAATACAATTTGTATGTACCATAGGTTCATTTTATGCATCGATGATCAAGCTTAATTTAATATTATTAATTATTAGACAGTATTGCAATACTTTGTACGTACAGTAAAACAATATAATGGAATCACCACCTTTCCGAGTATTAGTAGCTTTTACGCTGTCTTATATGTTTGTATGCACCACACACACGCAAAAATCACCACAAACTTAGTTATATTTGAACGCTACTTATAAATATTAGTTACATTTTCCTACTGTTAACAATTTGGCCTCAGCTTTGATGAGTAACCCAAACAAGGCGTTATATTTAAAATAATTAAAATATACGATTAATCTCAGGGCTGGAAAGTGCCACCGCCAAGCCGAGCAAAAAGAAGGGGGCATTACCTACCTTATCTCGAAGCGTTTCGACGAATTTTCAAACCCGTCGAATATTTATATGTTTTGTATGCACCACACACACGCAAAAATCACCACAAACTTAGTTATATTTGAACCCTACTTATAAATATTAGTCTCATTTTCCTACCGTTAACAATTTGGCCTCAGCTTTGTTGAGTAACCCAAACAAGGCGTTATATTTAAAATAATTAAAATATACGATTAATCTCAGGGCTGGAAAGTGCCACCGCCAAGCCGAGCAAAAACAAGGGGGCATTACCTACCTTATCTCGAAGCGTTTTGACGAATTTTCTAACCCGTCGAATTTTTATATGTTCGGTCTACATAATGCCAAAAAGCTCATATTTAAGATGTACGTAGCTGATTAATAATATGAAAACAGTTCAATTTGTCCAGCTTTGACATTTTCGATTTTATTTGCACTGACAATACGTCGATTTCGATAATGACTCACTGACTTCGCATCAAAACCTCTGGGGTACGTGCCGATGTCCTAAGAGGCAGAAGATAGTTACGCGGGCTAAATCGTGCTTGTGCATAACTGAAATGTGAATATGCAGGCTCCAATATTCACATATGACAAGTAAATTATGAAATATTTGTTTTCAGCTTAGCCTCCAACCACCATAAAAATTTATCGTTTCAACATTCCTTTCAAAACTGAATGGCTAAGCAGCCTTTTGAACTTCATTTTTTTGTTCTTTCACTTATCGTTAGAGCTCTTATCTCAAAACGCAGTTGTATGGCGACAGGATCTATCTACCTGTTTGTAATTGTTTCTCTGAGATATTGAAACATGTTATTCTATAACATCAAAGAAATTATTTCAAAGAATGTTATCTCTACCTTTATTTTGTAAAGTAACACAAGAGGCGTCTCGGCCTACAATATAAAAATGAGTAGGTAAGTTATGGATGCTAACGGACTGCCTGCGCCGCGCCAACAGCCAGCCGTCGAGCATCGAGCCGCCGAGAGGTCGAGCACCACGCCTGTTCCCTCCGCCCGCCGAGCCGACGAAGCCGCACACGAGCCCCCGAAAATGTGTCGCGCACAACATGATGTTGTGTCGCGGCACATGCGCCTCGCCGAACGGACTCACCCCCGCCGGCGGGGCCGCCGCCGCCATCCAGCCAACGCCGGGCTGGATTCGCGCGCACATAACCGATCGCCACCGAACGTGACACCGACGCCGCGCTTCGAGCGCCCAACACCCCGCCGCGCCGCGCACGCGAACCGCGTAGCCGCCGCGCGGCCCTAAGCAGACGCCGCGCCGTCGTCGACTCATCGCCGTCAACGACGGCGCCCTACCGGACACGACGACTCCACCCCGACGCGACATCGGGTGTAGGCGGACTCCCTTCGGGTCGAGACCCTACACCCCACCCCTACCGGACTCTACGGCCGCTGAGCACCGCTCGCGGCGCCCCACCTGACTCGACACCGGCCGCCGACGCGCGCACCGCGCCCCGACGGCCAACCCACCGGATTGACTGCCCGGCGCTGCATTTCCGTCCCTACGGGTCGACGGATCTAACTGCGCCGGGCCCCGAGCGCTGCTTGCAATTGGGCAGCAACGCGGGGGCCGTTGAGCGACCTAGTCCCGCGGTCCCCTCCTCCGAACGAGACCCCCGGCAGCCGCAGGAAAGTCCCTTGCGAGGTCGACGTTCCTGCGAGACTCCGGCGACGCCCCTGCCACGCCAGTGGCAGCCCCCAACACCGTCAGCGACCCGGAAGCCTCCTCCATGTGGGTCGCGTTGGATGGGCCGTCCAACCCAGCGCGCGCGACTTCGGGGGAGGTGAAGAAGGCGCTCACCCTAATGACCGGCTCGTCTCAACGGGCCGCGCACCAATACTACCGTCCGTGGGCAACCGCCCAAACACGGTCTCCCCGCACGTGCGCTCCGCGCACGCGCGAGACGAAGAATTGATGATGATGATGATGGATGCTAACGACCCGCGCGCCAACAATCAGCTAGAACCGGGATAGATGCCACATATTTTGTATTCGTGTCACCTATCAACGCAAAAACGTGACAAAGAATTATCAGATACGTGTGGTATGTTCGAAGTATTCTCCATTGCATTTTAAACACATTTTCATTTGGTCAAACCATTTTTGAAAACCCGAGGACCATTTGATTCGTCTAAGGGCATGTTTTCACGTGCGGGTTGAAAGCTAGCACGGACTCTTTCGGCCCCTTAAAAGTCAAACCACTTCTCATCAAATCTTTATTATTTTGAAAATTGTGCCAGGTCTGGACTATCTGCCGTATGGGTCACTAGATCTACCTTTTCAGAAACCAAAAATGACTTTGTCTTGTTCACGGTGTGCGCCGAAGCATTGTTATGGTGCAATAGGATGCGATTTCTTGGTCGTTTCCCCTTAACGTTTTCAAAGACACTGTGCAAACAAACGGTGATGTACCACTCAGCATTAACTCTTTTTTGGTTACACACACCAACCCTTACATTCATGGGGGTCCTACAAGACGCAACGTTGACGAGGCAAAAGTCCTAGGGCATCCGTAGGTTTGGAAAACGGGCATCAATGTTTTCCATTTTTATATTTAGGTATAACACTAAGAAATTCAACCCGCCTGACAGGCGTGAAGATTATTGCATTAAACTCCCCATTCGTGGTAGAGGCTGTAACGATCACTATGTATAAGCTCGTCACCGTACTATTTATTTGTATATCGTATGTTTATAGTTGATAGATTTAGAAATGAATACGTATCTATATCATACACAAAGCAGTATGTGGTTAATGTATAACTTGCTTATCATGATTTCTTTTAACAAATACTTTAAATTCGTAAACAGAACTTGGTTTTCTAATAAATTCACATAATTTATTTCACAAAAACACGTAATAAATTTACGCTATTGATTAGGTAAACGACAGGCAAAATATCGTGAATATTTTAAATGTTGGGCGTCAAGATATGGGACCCATGAAAAAACCCACAAGTGATAGTGATGTGAATATACAAATACTTTTCAACGAAAATTCGAAATAAATAATTGAATTATAGTACCTACATCTAAATATCAAACAATTCTAGAATTTAATTTTGATCTAGTTGTATGATGACTCAAATTGATTTGCTTCATAGAAATTAAATCTCTGAATACTCAGTCTGACGTAACATTACGTCGAGTTTATAATACTTAAAATGTCATGCCTCTAGAGATCTAGAGCCTAGAGTAGTAGAGTATTTATTAGGCCTCTTAGAGATCTTAGGCCTCTAATATACCTCTGGAACGATCCCATGTCATAGACCAAAGGAAACACCGTGGCTGGGAGCTCATTCCACATCCGAATCGTACGAGCGAGAAACGTTCTTTCGAATCTTCGCGTGGACACCACTAGAGGGTCCACGTAATGGGGATGAGTACCCAGCCCACGGCGGGTGGTGCGATGGCGGAATTGTGCTGTGGGCACCAGATCAAATAATTCCTCAGATAACTCCCCATTGTACATCCGGTAGAACACACACAGGGAGCCAAAGTCCCTTCGATCAGCCAGTAGTTCTAACTTGCCTGTCAGTATGGTATCGTCGACAATTCGTACGGCGCGCCTCTGTATAGAATCCAAGTGATTAAGCAGGTCGGCGGTTTCCCCGGCCCAAAGATGGGAACAATACTCCATATGTGGCCGCACCTGTGCCTTATACCGCAACCGGCGCTGTTCTGGGGTGAAGTATCGCTTGGACCGGTTAAGCACACCAAGTTTTTTCGAGGCTAGTTTAGCCTTACACTCCAGGTGACTTCGGAACCGTACGTCGTCTGATATGTCGACACCAAGGATCCCAATACTTTCTGAGATGGAGAGGGATGTTCCTTGGAACTGCGGCACCATGACAAAAGGATCCTTTTTGGCGGAAAATGCTCAGACCTGCGTCTTAGAGGGGTTGAATTCCACCAGGTTCAATCTGCCCCAGTGAGCAACTTGCTTCAAGGAGTGTTCAATCCCTGACACAAGTCTTATTCGGCTTACCGACACCACGGAACGAGGGATATTCGCACGGCCAGTATAACGAGCGTCTGCAGTACTTCTGATTCTTCTTTATTCTGATTTCTTGTTGCGTTCCTATGTTTACGAGTAGCCCGATATTTCGGTGCAGTCGCATCATTGCCGAGCTACTCGTAAACAAAGGTTTTGCTAGTAACTAGAAAAGGTAGATATATGATTTTGAATGTCATGTGCGCTATGGCTTGTTCCCCGAAGTCTATAGCAGCGATGTACACAATTGGACTAATCATTATATCATTATCGTAAGGGATATGAGATAACGTTGAGAAGGTTTTCCTGCACTGGTATGGTCACGTGTGGCGTAAGCCCCAGGGGTACGTTGGGAAAAGTGTCTGAATCTGCCGATGTCAGGAAAGAGACCCATACCATAGGCGGCTTAGAATTGATGAATTGAGTCGGATTCAAGAGCCAACGGCTTACGACGAGAGGACGCCAAAGACCGGGCGAAATGGAGAAGAATGTGTGACCTTGGCAGAGTCCGGAATAAGCGCTAGAACGATGTCGATAATGAAGGAGTAACAAACATCCATCCATCCATAATGTATTAGTAGGATAGGATGTATAATATTGGTATTATAAATAATTTATTTTATTATTTACTATTTTTTCAATAAAAACTTATTTTGCTATGTAAAAATGTACGATCACAGCACTATCCATCTGACATGCTTATGGCGTCATATTAAAACGCAGAATTAGCGCCACAATTGATGGGTCGCATCTGTTGCGGTTATTTTTAAATTTGGAATTTTCTCCAAGGGAATTTTTTGGGACTTTTAGTACATCAATCAGTACACTATTCTCTACGTTTCCACCGATTTTCAGTTTGATATTTTAAATGTCCAGGTTTGGACAATTTTTTGTCTAACTTTCCTGTATTAAGTGTCAACAAACACAGACCAAAATTAAAACGGTATTTTTATTCCATTATTAACTGCTTTAGTCCATTATTACCTGCTAGGGTGACCTGCTTATCTAGTTTAGTCTATCGTTTAAATGGGTCTACAGACTGTACTTCCCTCCTTTCTTACTCTCCTATTATAAATAAATAAATCATCTCATTCTCTCACACGCTCATTCAGAAACTCATTCACACGTTAACCCTAAAGTGCTAATTCTATTTATTACCTAACGCAAATTCATACATTCCTGACATTACCATGGCCTCGTGATCGTCTAGTTATGCCTACATTGTGTTTGTGGTAACCCAAGACTTTTAGAGTTGGAAGACAAACAGGTGATTATGATTTGTTAGGATAAATGACTACCAGGTAGTAGGTAAATAACAGATTTAGTTTAATTGTAAAATAGCTGTTGTATGTTCAAGGGGAATGTTGACACTAAGGGGATTTAGGGATTCTCCATATAATAAAAAAATAGGCAATTGGGAGAGTGACCTTTGCCCCAGCCATTACACTGGCTCATCATATCCTCTATAAGTCAGCCTAAGTGAGGATATGATATCTCAGCGCAAGGTTTCGTTTGGAGCAACCAAATACGTCTTTTAAAAACTTTAATCCGCCCAGCAATGCTTTTTTTATTGAGGGTACAAAGAGGTAAATCATGATCGTCAGTGTCAGGTTGTTTTCGAGTTATGAAGTGACTTGAGAGGACAATATGAACAATTCAGTGTTTCCAGAACCATATCCAGGTAATAAATGTATAAAGTAGATCCGTAAAGCTTGTAGCTCTCTCCATGAACTCTCCACATCGTCTCGTTGTAGGAAGGTAGATCTCGCGTACTCATGGGCATAATAAACCTCACTTGGAAAACGTCAGCTTACTCAAACGCAATGCAGGGTGCAGGTATATGTATAGACTCGTCGATGGAGATGTGGCAACCCAAAATAAATCTTACGAAACGCCATCTAGCGAGAGTCAGGAAAAGCATTTAGATACTCAATGGAAAGCTGTTCATATCGTGGTCATCGATTAGATCGTATCTAACGGGTTCCCAGGGAACCTCACAGATGGCGCCGCCAATCGATAGGGTAAAAGAATACATTCAGGCCAAATTTACAATTCTAGTGATTTCGGTTCCGATCTAGGGTCAGATAGTGTTTTGTAACACATCATACAATTGTTTTAAAGTACTCCTTAATTTAGTTATAAAATAAACAACGTGCAGTACCGCTAGCGCCAACTAGTGGCCTCTGATTGAACCACATTAGCCTGCTTCCTTTTAAATTCGATTCTAAGTTTAGATATAGATGTTATGTTTAATTATTAAAATTACATAAATACAGCCTACATTTACAATCAATTCAGTCTATAGTGGAATCCCTAGGTTAATTTTCACATTAAAAGAGTAATTACACGATAAGTGTCAGCCAATCACAGCTCTCAATGGAATCGGAAGTCGGGTAAGTACCTATAACTAAACAAGGACTCCTGCGCGTCGCCATGTCTGACCCGATTAAAGTTCTCCTCCCTGATACGGTATTATTATACCCCCGATAACGCCCGACACAGCCCAAACCCCGGTGCAGCGGACTCGCATACAAGTGGGGCCACTAAAGCCGTGGTCACGAACACAAGGTATGCCGACGCTTGTAAACAAACAACGCCAGCCCAGTCCGTCGAGTGCAGAGAGGGAGAATGGAAGACGGTGGCCATTAAACGAAGGAAGGGACCACGTAGACGTATCATGGTCGGCACAGGCACCGACGATGATGAAATACAGACCGTGGAGAAAACAAAATATATTCAAGCATGAATGACCATGCTTGAATATATTTTGTTACCACACCAGATACCACTACGGATAATATCATAAGATTTTTGAATAAAATAGAAAAGTCAAACGAATACTCGGTAGAGAAACGAGAAATAAAAACAAATCTTCATTCTGCGTTCGTAATTGGAATGCCGGAAAGCCTATTCGATAAGTTTAACTCGCCCGCTGTGTGGCCACCGCGCGTAAAATTCTCTGACTGGTTTCCCGCGCGTCCCCGCCGCAGGCGCAGCGAGCGGGGAGAACCGAGTGAGGAGGACAGCAACAGTAACGTCATCAACAATTGACACCGGTAGTTATACGCTCACGTTATGCCACCAGAATATTATGTGTATTAATAATAAGACGAAAAGGTTGGAAGTACTGTTGACAAACGAATTAAATTGAGACGCGTTGGTTGTAACGGAACATTGGCTCCGTGACGATCAATTAGCATCTGTTACATTGTGCAATTATGATCTCGTGTCGTTTAGTTGTAGATCAAAAAAAACCACGGCGGTAGTCGCATTTACGTCCGTTCCGGGGTTGGAGCGGTAAACAGACAGGATTACTGTGCATTAGGGTGGTTCTTTGGAAATGTGTTCTCCGCGTAATTTCCATGGTATTTGAAAAATCGCTAAATTTAAGTTAATCACATGAACATTTTGAAAGCTTGTGCAAATCTAAATAACATATAAAAATTCGACACGTAGCGGATCTATACTTTTGCTAAAAATATATATATAGAATTTGCGTACCATGGAAATTACAATAAAGACCCACGGAAAACACCTAGCAGATAAAATGTATTTAAACTAAACACCATATCAGATATAAAGTTAAGCTCAAATAATAGTTAGTTGAGGTAGTATTAAGAAAAAAATGCATTAAAAGTTTTAACTATATTGAGCAAAAAATAATAGCTTTATTTATGAAACATAAAAATAAACTCAAAGGAGGAACATGAAAGTAATATAATTAACAAATTTATTATATAATATTAATTATTCCCATAACATGCATATTATATATCAACACGATAATAAAAATTACAAATATTTGGTAAAAGTACGAAATCTAAATACTTAATTACTTAATTGTTTGAAGACTGAATTTACTGAAAACTAAGATTATTAGTGCGGTAATCTTAGTTTTCAGTAAAGTCAGTCTTCAAACAATAACGGTTAAAATAAAATGCCTTAAAACAAATAGTTAAACAATCCTTAATATACTTTTTTGGACTTTTTACGAGTATTTATAAGATTCGAATTAAAAAACTTCAATTATTGAATAAACTAACGTTCAACGCTACCAAAACACAGACGTGTTTGTGTTGCGCTAAACGGGTCCATTTTATATAGCTCCGACTTTCCGGAATGTATCTGTGGAAATCACCGACAACCTACAGCTCCTGGGTGTTGAGTTATCAACCAATCTCAACATTGGACAGTTCATCGAATAAGAAACAAAGACTGCTGCCAAAAAACTTGGAATGCTCTCGAAGGTCAAGCGGTACTTGACTTCAAGGCAGTTGTATCAGTTCAGTTATATCTAGCACAAGTCCGATCTTGCATGGACTACTGCTGCCTCCTCTGGGATGGACCAGCTACATACCAACTGGCCGCTTTGGATTCGGTGGAAAGCCGTGCAAATAAGTTATGATCCGCAGTAGATTAAAGCTAACCTGCGGAGCCTCAAGCATTGGCGTAGGGTTGCGCGTTTGTCGGTCTTCTACAGGTTGCATTTCGGAGAGTGTGCAAAGCAGATGCACGACCTCATACCGTCGGCTCCTTTCCCCCATCGGGAGACGCGATCCGGGCGAGCGCTTCATTCTTATGTTGTGGATCTTCCAGCTATCCGCACGAGCCGCTTTTGTTCAACCTTTATAATGCATACGGCCAAGGAATGAAACGCGTTGCCTGTGAGTGTGTTCCCTGATCATTATATTGTAGACGCCTTCAAGACTAGAGTGAATATGTAATAGGCTGTTCTTAGACAGACATGCTCCATCATCATCGATGCATCATCACGTAGCACCAGGTGAGGTGACGGTCAAAAGCTTGGCTAGACCAATTATTAAAAAAATATATCAATAAATGCTATAATTGAAATCTGATCGTGATCTTGCTGGTCGGAAGTTATGATAAAGTCATCCTTTGGTAAAGTTGCAATAATTTCATCTTGAATGCCTGCAGTATTTACTATTGGTGATAACACTGCTGTCCAAAAGTTTGCTGTCTTGAGGTAAAATATCTTTCATAGAACCGATAGAATCTATGTGATAAGGTGAGTCAGGTGAATGTTGTGTTATTTATTTTTATTTATTTATTTATTTATTTCACAGTTTTACAGCAATGTACATTTCGTTATAGTCAGATACAAGTAAAAGTAGTACTGCCAATTACAAAACTGCAGTTTACAAATGGGATTAGCGAAGCTAAGAATACCATACAGCAAAGTACCTATACCAACACGTGGGTTGAATACGGATAACATAGTAATAATATAATGATGAATAAACATAGTAATATCGTGTGCGTGCATGAGTTTGTGTGCGTGTGGGGGTGTGCGTGTGTGCGTTTGCGTATGTGTGTGTGCGTGTTTGTGCGCGTGTGTGTATGTTCATGCGTATGCCTATACCTACCGAAGCGAATCACTGATAATAGTGATATCTCGTCACTATTATCGTCCCTCACCGAGACCGCAGAAACTTTAGAATCCCGCTCAAAAAGGGTGCGCGGTCCAGATGGAAAATGTCGACCGTTTTGGACAAATGCTTTTCATATCCATCTATAGCCCTATTGAGCGGTGATCCTAACGCATAATTACTGCGCGCGCGACGATGGTCGAGTAGACGCGGCCAGCGGCCACCGCGGCGCGCGCGTGGGTCACCCGCGCTCAGCAACACCCGGGACAGCAGCTGAGGACTGTCCACCCCGGAGTGGATGATGTCATGTAGAAGCCTCGCGTCTGCCAGGAAACGTCTATCCTCCAAAGTAAGTATACCGTGAGCCTTCAGACTAGCAGAATAATCTACGTGAGCCATGCAAGTCAAGTAATTTAGTCTGTTGATGAAGGATTTTTGCACGGACTCTAATCTATTACGGCTGACGTCGTAAACAGGAGACCAGACAGGAGAAGCGTACTCAAGGACGCTCCTGACATAAGCGTAGTACAAGATTTTAAAAGCTGCCGCTGAGTTAAGGGGCTTAACTGTTCTGTAAATGAAACCCATCATTCTTATTGCTTTTGCAAAAATAGACTCGTAGTGGGCGTTAAAGGTAAGTTTCGAGTCGAGGATGATTCCCAAATCCCTAACCTGATTAATGCGTTCCACTATCTCGTTATTCAGCCTATACGTGGTGTTCACGGTTTGTGCCTGCCTCGTAAAGGTGATGGTCGTACATTTTTTAACATTCAGATCTAGACAGTTACGCGTACAATACTCCGACACTCTATCTAGATCCTCCTGCAATCTTGCGCAATCATCGGTACTTTTTATGGGCATGAAGATCTTCGTATCGTCGGCGTACATAAGGTAAAATGCATGTCGGAAACAGGTCGAGTAATCGAAGAGACATACATTAAAAAGCAAAGGCCCTAAATGGGACCCTTGTGGTACCCCAGATGGAATGGGTGCGAATCGAGATTGGTAACAGCCGATCCTAACCGCCTGGCTCCTGTTCCGCAGGTAGGACTCAAACCAACGAAGTAGATCACCGTGCACACCGATCTGGTTTAATTTATATAGAATAATATCATGGTTGAGTCTGTCAAAACATTTAGAATAGTCGGTGTACACGGCATCCACCCGATAGCCTCCGTCCATGTAGCCCGTGACGGTATCCACAAATTCGCCCAGGTTAGTCACAGTGGAGCGCTTACGCATAAAGCCATGCTGTGCGAGCGGAATACTACGCGCAAGAGAAGGGTACACCTGATCATATACAATCTGCTCAAATACTTTACTGAATATAGTTAGTATCGACACGGGGCGGTACTGCTCCGCGAGGACCTTGGAGCCGCATTTGTGTATGGGTATAATGTAGGCTTGCTTCCAAACAGTTGGAAATATACCCTCCGCAAGAGATCTGTTAAACAAAATACTCAAAGGCAATGCTAGACAGCGAGCGCAGTTACGCACGAAAACCGGTGCAATGCCATCACAACCCGCACCTTTGTTAATTTTTAATTTTTGTAGGTACTTTTGTACTAATTCGCTATCAATCGTCAGTGTGCTCTCACAACTCAAAGGATTGCTGTGCATAGTTTCCGTGAAAGAACCAGGAGTGAGATCGTCAGGAGTGCCTTTATAAACAGATAAGAAATAGTCTAAGAAAACATCACAAATTTCGGGACCGTCGCTGCCCGCACGAGTGCCATAATTTATCTGAGCGGGCAGCCCGTGATCGCGGCGCAGACTCTTCGTATAGCTCCAGAACGCTTTTGGGTCTTTGGCAATGGAATTTCTACAGCGTTCCGTGTACTTATTCCAGCATTGACGTTGCAGCCTTTTATGTCTCGCACGCAACAAAGAGAAAGCCTCGCGGTCTGCACTGTTACCATTTTTCTTCCAGAGTGCGTGATATTTATGTTTTTCCTTAATTATGTGTACTAGCGCTCTGGTGTACCAAGCTGGATATCCATCCGGAGTACTGTAGAAAAAAGGCACATGCTTATCTATCACTGACCTTACAGTGTTGTTTAAAAACTGTACTGCCTCGTCCAACGGCACGTTCTTTAGAGCCCGCATCCAATTAATCGCACATAAGTCACGGAATATTACATCATAATCGGCCTTGTTATATTTATAAATTTTCTTTGGGGGTGCCTTAAAGTGTTTAAGACTAGTATTAACAAGGTCCAACGCGAGCGCCGGGTGGTGAGGCCAATCTTCCCGGATAATGGGATCAACAACTCGACGCACCTCTACCTCCGTGCTGGAAAAAGCAATATCCAAAAGCCGTCCATTGCCATTGGGCACGCCGCAATACTGTGACAATCCGCTGGAGAGAAGATGCTCAAAAAAGCACTCCTGACCCTCGCCTGACATTCCACTAGGGTCAAAGAACCCTCCCGTACGAGATCTCCAAGTAATATTAGGCAAATTAAAATCTCCCAACAATAAATAATGGGCGCTCATAGTGCAATGGGACTGTAAATAAATATTGAGTCGGCGCAACTGATCGTCGTGAGCAGACCCGGAGCCAGGCAAGTAAACGCATAATATATGTAAATCTAAATGTGAGTGTATAGCACGCGCGCTTATAACTACGTGTACCAACTCCAGGCCTGCGTCGGGCAGCGGGGCGCGGCGCGCGGCGAGCGGCCGAGCCGTAAGCAGCATCACACCTCCGCCGACCGGCCGCGCCGCGCCACGCGCACCACTGGCTGCGCGCGCGCCGCACGGCCGGTCCCGGCGATGCACGTCGTAACGCGGATCGCTGACTTCCGAGTCGAAAACCCCGTCCACTAGCCACGTCTCGCAAACAGCCACCACATCGTAGTTATTATTAAGTAAACCCTGCCTAAATTGAACAGTTTTACCCCTTATACTCCTCGTGTTCTGTAAATATACAGTTAGCGGTGCCATTTATAAGTAACAACAATTTAAAAGCGAGTTAGAATATAGTGTATAAAAATGTATGAGAATAGGAGCGCAGCTATTATACCATATGCCTCCAGGCATAGTAACCGAGTCCCGGTGCAGGGATTCACATAGGTATGCATACAGTGATGAGTTGTGTAAGTGATGGTGTGTATTGTTGTATAGTGTGCGAAGTAATTTAGACGAATAGGAGTATGTTCTGATTATAAATATGTCGAACATAGCCCTATATGGCTGGGTGTTACTATTTACGACATTACAGTTTTTTTCAAGTTCGACAATTGCGACTGTCTGTCTACTCGTTGCTGAGGAAAATTGTTGGCTTGACGAACAAAAATCTTCCCGTTGCGCGTCCAGCAGTGCTGAAACCCCACTTCCTTGCACTTGGCTTTGGTGTGTTTCAGTAACGTTTTATTAGCGGGCGTCAGGTGCTCGTTTACGTGAATCTGGCGAGGATCACCCGGCAAATCGATGTCCTTGGTGCTGACCCCCCTTTGTTTACGAACTGCAGTCAGTAATTCGTCCCTCTTGTTAATAGTGCTGAACTTCGCAATAATTGGCTTAGGGAGGCCTGCGGTGTTCCGTGTAGGTATTCTTACCGCCGAGATGATATCCGTGCAGTCCAGAGAAACATCCACCGCTTTGGCAATGGAGACTACCAAGTCACAAACACGTTCAGATTTCCGTTCAGGGACTCCGAATATTTCCAAGTTAAGCAGCCGCTCCCGTTGCTCGAGACCATTTATGGTTTGTCGTAAATCATCAACAGTTGACCGTAACTCGGAAACCTCGTCCTTGGTTTTGCGCAGTTCCTTAAGCTCAGTTTTTATCGCACTGATGTCTCGTACCGTCTCATCAAACAACGCACTGTACTTGTTTAGAGACTCCAGCATGGTGTTATACTGCTGACTTATAGCCTCTTGCCTATCCTGTAATGCTCTGCTATTTTCAGACATCTTACTGTCGATAAGCGCCGTTAATTTGGCTATAAGTCGGTCATTGTTGTCCGAAATAGTCTGAAGCAGGTCGGCGTGAATAGATTTCGGTAACGGAGATTCCGTGGCGACTACGGGTGTGTCGGACGTGGCAGGAGCCGTCTTGATACTCGGATCAGCAACCACAGCTTCGCCCCGATGGGAGCCAGGATTTACCGGCTTAACTGCCCCCAGTAGGGAACTCTGATCAACCGGTACCGCCGACGTCGGCTGGGAGGACTGGACGGCGCGAATGGGGGTATTGTCTCCCTTTCGCTCCTTCGGTGTCGAGCATTGCTTACATTTCCAAGCCGACTTCTGCTTTGGTGTTAATTTGATGAAAGCCGATCTAGCCACCCCTAGGCACTCATAATGGTAAACATTTTTACAGTTGCCCTCTGAACACTTTAGGAGCATCTCCGTAGCGCTGGCAACCTGATTGCACGCCGTACACAGCATGTTGAAGAGTAAATGTGTGTAAATGTAAATATAATAAGGAAAATGTCTCTCGGAGACAAACAACACGATACCACTTTTATCTGTCCGCTCTGCGTTGGCAAATCACCCGTCAACAACCGCGATAAGCCACTGGGATGAGGCGTCAGGCGAGTGTCACGGTTGTGCGGTACGCGTTCGGGTCACTTTCCGATGCACACAAGTTCGTTCACGATCAGCAGTGTGTTGACGGTATGTCAGCGCGGCACTAAACGTTACACTTTATGTTATAATACACAGATTAAAATAGTAAATTTTTATCACAATGTGGCGACAGGAAGATACTGAGGCAAATGCAAACCGAAATAAGTATGTAAAGTTAAGATAAACTGTTTTTAGGAATAAAATTATGGAGTATTCACCAACACGGTACTCACAACTCCGTAACTCAACATTAGACCTCCTCCTTCTTTAATGTAATACATGCCGAAATGTTGGCCATGTATACATTGTGTAGAAGTTTTTGCACAGTTTCCATTAGGACAGCCTCATTTCCTTAGAGCCAGTAAATTATTTTTGTCTCTATGCCACATAACTTGATTCACTTGCATAGGGTCCTTAAATAACGGTAAGTATTTTGGTAAAAGGAGGTCTCTTTGTAAGGTGCTGGCTTCTTCAATTTCATGTAATAAAACTCCTATGAATGACTGAAGATCTGGCACGTCTTTACCGTGAGACACAATTCTGTCTCTTCAGAACAGCACCAACGCCAACGGGAGCACCTTTCCCATATTTAACTAGGTATGTATTTCCCTATACATACCTAGGACAAATAAGTCCAGCTAGGTAGGTACAATTTCGAGAATAAGGTCAATCAACGAACCCAACTCAGTTGGGCAGCGTCGGGAATCTACGCCATATATTGTCGTCTTAAGACGAAGGTCTTTGACCAATGTGTGTTGCCAGTGATGACCTACGGAACAGAAACGTGGCTGCTCACTATGGGCCTTATAAGAAAGCTCATTGTTACCCAAAGAGCCATGGAAAGGACTATGCTCGGAGTCTCTTTGCGCGATCGATTCAGAAATGAGGAGATCCGCGAGCAAACCAAGGTCACCGGAGCTCTAAGGATTGCTAGGTTGAAGTGGCAGTGGGCACATAGCTCGTAGAACAGATGGCCGGTGGGGCAGTAAAGTTCTAGAGTGGCGACCACGTACCGAAGACGCAGCGTGGGTATGCTTCCCACAAGGTGAACCGACGACCTGGTAAAGGTCGCAGGTACCAGCTGAGTGCAGAAGGCACAGGACCGGCCTTTGTGGAGATCTCTGGGGGGCCTATGCACAGCAGTAGTCTTTTGGCTGAGTAAAATTTTAAAAAATAGCAGTGAAAAATGTAAAAAAATGCCGACGTTCAATATTTATCACTTGATTCGGTGATTGCACGTCGAATAATTTGTTTTTCAGTACAAACATTATATTTATGCCATTGCAACCAGAAACGAGGTAATTTCCATGGGTTTCATGTAATTTCCAATTACACCATGGAAATCACCAAAATGCATATATTTTAAAATTCCTCGGCATTGAAAAGATCTAACCTGCTAGTTTGTTACTGGTTATCTACATTTAGAAGTTAGGTATTACACCTTAAAACCCGTTTACGAAAAATAGCACAATTAGGTAGCAAAAATGTGACATGGAAATATCTAAGAAACAAGAACCAAAAATTTGAAAATTGTAGAATTTACTCTTATACCGAAAGCGAGGGAAAACAACGGCACAACCCCCTCCCATGCAGTTGCGGCGTAACTGATGATTCGCACACACCAATCATGATTCGTCTGTGCCTCGCCAGTCCAGAGCAGTGCCCATCGCAAGGAGTGCAGCGAAAACGTTGCTAGGTGTGTTACGTACTTACTTATGCCCTTAAAAAAAGTAAGTTTCCCTCCGATAGGATTTAAAATTTGTTCAGTAAATAAAATGATTTGTCTATTTGAAATTTGTGTACGAATCCGATTTAAAACGTGGGTGATTTAAAAAATATCCGCGCTTCCTCAGAAGATGGCGCACGTGTTACGCGTAAAAATCATACAAAATTAACCGGATTTAAGGTGTTGAGGGTAAGTTACTCTGATACGTGAGTACGTGGTTTTTAAATAATGAAATCTATATGACACGATACATATGGAATGTATAAATAATGCAATAGTAGATTTATCCATAAATTAATTGTTTATATAGGAGATATGAGTCTGTTACGCACAAAAATTGCTCTCCCGAGAATCACCCATTTTAATTCTGCGAGATTCAAACAATTCCTTAAGTACACATTTTGTTATAACACAAACCAATGGGACAGAAATGACTAAAATAAATAAACAAATAATTAAATACAAATCAAGAGTAATTCTGGTCATGATACTCTCTTATTCAAATATTAATTTATACTAACTTTAAAAGCACCTTTAGCGATTTATGTAGGTTATTAGCAAATGCCTATTATATATTATGGCAGCTTTTAGTTAATTGTTTATGTGATTTGACGTAACCGATTGAGTTATAATTCACCGATATTGAGCGGTTTTATCAGGGATCACTACTTAATTCGTTCAAAGGCGCATTCTCAATTAATTACTTATTACAATTTTTAACCTGCAATGGTCTCAAAACTACTCATTATGTAAAAGAATGCGTCTGCGACTCGTAATCTAGTAGCATTTCGTTCCAATTGGTGTAAACAGTGCAGTTAGCATACTTTGTATTGTAATATACAATTTATTTATATATCGTATATTTATAGTTGATAGACTTCAACATGAATAGGCGTAACATACACAGAGCAGTGTATGGTTAAAATATAGTTTGCTTATCATGATTTCTTTTAACTTTACTCTCAAAACTTAGTATTGTAATAAACTTAAACAATTTATTCGACGTTAAGCATAATATTTTTACTTCAAAGGCACGTAATAAATTTACGCTATTGATTAGTTGAACGACAGTATGAAAATGACCGTATTCACATGTTGAATACTTTGATGTATAATTTGACTTGCAGTCAGAAAGACGCATTCACCTTTTTCGACTGTAATAAATTTACAGATAAATTATTCTTAACAGAAGATACTATGTACCTTCGACGTAGGTACAAAGTCAAACTGGCTACAATGTTAGCTTACCATATTTATTTATTTATTTCTCTTACCTTAGGTAGATGTGAACAGAGTCCCGATTTGTTAATAAACAAAAAGGTCACTGTTTAAACTAGTATGTAAGACAAAGGAGCCGTCCTGTATCATATCAGCAGCATACAACAGTCCACTGTTAGACTTGAATATTAAATCTTTTGATATTGGTCAGAATATACAGGACTGCTCTGGCATAAAGTCATCAGTAAATAGTGGTATTAAGCCTTTGGATGTACGTAAAGTAAAATGTTATAATAATAAACAAAATTGTATAATCAACTTAGTACATCAAAATATCCAAGAGAGAGGTGAGAATGTTGATATTTTTTGCATTACTGAACATTGGTTGAACAACTGTGTAGTTAAGATTTGTAGCAACAGGAGCTAAAAAACCATCACAGGATGCCACTTTCTTCCAAGCTGGAGCAGTTGACTTAGAATTCTAAGTAATAGGTTAGATTAGCACTATTCGGGATTACATAAAAAAAAAAAAATTGAAAAAAAGTTAAGATTTGTAGCAACAGGAGTTAAAAAACCATCACAGGGTGTACATTTTCTCGAAAAAAAAGAAATGCCTATAATTTAAAAAATTCAAGACTTAGATTTAATTTTTTATTTTTCTAGTAACTATTATAATTTGGACTATCACCCGATTCCGGCTTGACGTCGACTTACGGGACACCCTGTATACCTGCACCCTGCATTGCGTTTGAGTAAGCTGACGTTTTCCAAGTGAGGTTTATTATGCCCATGAGTACGCGAGATCTACCTTCCTACAACGAGACGATGTGGAGAGTTCATGGAGAGAGCTACAAGCTTTATGGATCTACTTTATACATTTATTGTTCATTGTGACACTGAATTGTTCATATTGTCCTCTCAAGTCACTTCATAACTCGAAAACAACCTGACATTGACGATCATGATTTACCTCTTTGTACCCTCTCATTCAATAAAAAAAGCATTGCTGGGCGGATTGAAGTCTTTGGTTGCTCCAAACGGAACCTTGCGGTGAGATATCATATCCTCACTTAGGCTGACTTATAGAGGATATGATGAGCCAGTGTAATGGCTGGGGCAAGGGTCACTCTCCCAATTCCCTATTTTTTTATTATATGGAGAGTCCCTAAATCCCCTTAGTGTCAACATTCCCCTTGAACATACAACAGCTATTTTACAATTAAACTAAATCTGTTATTTACCTACTAGATGGTAGTCATTTACCCTAACAAATCATAATCACCTGTTTGTCTTCCAACTCTTGTCCAAGTCTTGGGTTACCACAAACACAATGTAGGCATAACTAGACGATCACGAGGTCATGGTAATGTCAGGAATGTATGAATTTGCGTTAGGTAATAAATAGAATTAGCACTTTAGGGTTAACGTGTGAATGAGTTTCTGAATGAGCATGTGAGAGAATGAGATGATTTATTTATTTATAATAGGAGAGTAAGAAAGGAGGGAAGTACAGTCTGTAGACCCATTTAAACGATAGACTAAACTAGATAAGCAGGTCACCCTAGCAGGTAATAATGGACTAAAGCAGTTAATAATGGAATAAAAATATCGTTTTAATTTTGGTCTGTGTTTGTTGACACTTAATACAGGAAAGTTAGACAAAAAATTGTCCAAACCTGGACATTTAAAATATCAAACTGAAAATCGGTGGAAACGTAGAGAATAGTGTACTGATTGATGTACTAAAAGTCCCAAAAAATTCCCTTGGAGAAAATTCCAAATTTAAAAATAACCGCAACAGATGCGACCCATCAATGGTGGCGCTAATTCTGCGTTTTAATATGACGCCATAAGCATGTCAGATGGATAGTGCTGTGATCGTACATTTTTACATAGCAAAATAAGTTTTTATTGAAAAAATAGTAAATAATAAAATAAATTATTTATAATACCAATATTATACATCCTATCCTACTAATACATTATGGATGGATGGATGTTTGTTACTCCTTCATTATCGACATCGTTCTAGCGCTTATTCCGGACTCTGCCAAGGTCACACATTCTTCTCCATTTCGCCCGGTCTTTGGCGTCCTCTCGTCGTAAGCCGTTGGCTCTTGAATCCGACTCAATTCATCAATTCTAAGCCGCCTATGGTATGGGTCTCTTTCCTGACATCGGCAGATTCAGGCACTTTTCCCAACGTACCCCTGGGGCTTGCGCCACAAGTGACCATACCAGTGCAGGAAAACCTTCTCAACGTTATCTCATATCCCTTACGATAATGATATAATGATTAGTCCAATTGTGTACATCGCTGCTATAGACTTCGAGGAACAAGCCATAGCGCACATGACATTCAAAATCATGTATCTCCCTTTTCTAGTTACTAGCAAAACCTTTGTTTACGAGTAGCCCGGCAATGATGCGACTGCACCGAAATATCGGGCTACTCGTAAACATAGGAACGCAACCAGAAATCAGAATCAGAATCATTTATTTGCTGTAAATGCAAATGAATCCCGGAACATACCTTTAAAATCGAATGAATATTATAATTACATCGAACCTACAGAGACATCGAACCTATCGATACTTTAAACCCTTCCTTTTCAGATTATCGACAAAAAATTAAAATTGCATCGAACCGATCTATTTCGATACTTTTTTACTCTTCATCCCAAAGAACATATTTTACACCTTCGTAGTGATGTTGTCGCCATATTTATTCCTTCCGTTTCCTGTTTAAAACGACTAATTTTAGAAGGTATAAATGACAAAGATGATGGTAAAGGCTATACCTATTAGACTATTTAATAGCATCGAGTTAGGTTACCTTTTTCTTGTCTTTTATTGCCAGTAAAATAAGTTTAGTATACTCAGTTTTCCGCAACCTGAGGGCTTACCATGAGCTCTTATAGCAGGACCTAAATAAAACTGCCCTGCTTAGAACGAGACAGCGCTATACGTGTAACATAAGCTTGTCTCGTTCTAAGTAGGGCAGTTCTGTTTAGGTTCTGCTATAAGACCTCATGGTACGCCCCCTGTCCAAGTAACGTAAGACCTTGGTACCCCTTTATATCATTTGCAAGGTTACAAAAAGAGTTATAATTTTTACAATAGGTACGAACAGTTATGGATTTTTTATATTTGTATCAATGTCTTTGGACGTTTAGGCTTTAACCTTGATTCAGATTCAGATTCATTTATTGACCAAAGTGAATACAAGTACATTTATATACCTAGCAGTAAATACAGACAAAAAATGTGCATTCAATTAAAAAGTATTATTAGATATTCTGTACAAAAGTACCGATAGGATCAAAATGTCAACATAATCAAATAAGTCAAATCTCATGTCATCAAATGGATTGAAAAGTATATTTTAAGAATGTCATAATAAAATTATGGTAATGTCAAAATTCAAATGTCACCATAAATAATAGTAAATTAATAGTAAAAAAATTACAATATTTGACATTTATTTTTGAATTATTATATTTATAATAATCAAATGTTATGTGATAATAATTATAATGTCAACTCGAATGAAAACGCCAATAACTAAATGGTACCTACATTTCATTTTGACCTAATTTCATAGTACTCCTTTACGAAGTACAACGGATTATCCAATAAAATATTTCTGAGCCGGCGCCTAAATGCTTCGTCAGACGGTTTCCTCTGCAAGTCTGCAGGCAGCTTGTTATAGAATGTAGGGTACGACGGGGTTGAACATTCAGAGTACCTCCGTTACGAGTCTGTCTTCCTCTCATACTGTTAATATCCCTGGACATATTTAAGTTACATCTCACGTACATAGGTATCTCATGCATATACAAGGAATAGCAGGTGTGGTAAAAACAAGGCCCAGCGGTCAGCAGTGGGCGTCTTTCGGCTGATATGATGATGATGATGACATACTGTAAGTTTTCAGTCACCGCCTATTTTCAGATGCCTAGGTCATCGAAGACAAAGTCGGGTTCGTGCGCCAACTCATTCTCTTAAGAGTGTATTCGATGTCACATCCGAAACTGTGTCCCAGGTTAGTTTCAATAGTTTTTTTTCAGTGAGGGTGAATACTGATGGTATGTAATTTGGTAATATTTTTCTATTAAATTTGTGTATTAATCACCTTTCACACTTACATTGAAATCTCTAAGAGCCCTAATAAATACTCTTAACTACCACAAAATTAATGAGAATGTACCTTACGCTTTATAACTTACAGACAAAGATAAATCCAAAACAAACCAATTCAGTGACACTACGGAGATAAAGAAATAGATAGAGAGCGAAAGAAAAGTCACAAAGCTGAAAATAACACAAAATAATAAACCACTAATGAATTAAACAAATCACACGCGAGTTGTTGTGAATGTTTCCGTGGAAGTTTATAAAAGCCTCGGGTTTCTTAGTTACGGAAATGAATAAGATGATGTTCACACGACACGCCCTCGAAACTGATAATATTTTAAATTATCGCTGTTATTATCACATGCCTATTTTAAATCTACTAGTCGTCCCGCGATCATGATGAATGCAACTTCCTCGCAATATCGGGCTCTCGTAAACAAATTAACATTCTCACCGTTCAGGAATAGCTCAACTTCCAATTCTTTATTTGACATGCCTTGGATATTTTGATGTACTAAGTTGATTATACAATTTTGTTTATTATTATAACATTTTACTTTACGTACATCCAAAGGCTTAATACCACTATTTACTGATGACTTTATGCCAGAGCAGTCCTGTATATTCTGACCAATATCAAAAGATTTAATATTCAAGTCTAACAGTGGACTGTCGTATGCTGCTGATATGATACAGGACGGCTCCTTTGTCTTACATACTAGTTTAAACAGTGACCCTTTTTGTTTATTAACAAATCGGGACTCTGGTCACATCTACCTAAGGTAAGAGAAATAAATAAATTAATATGGTACGCTAACATTGTAGCCAGTTTGACTTTGTACCTACGTCGAAGGTACATAGTATCTTCTGTTAAGAATAATTTATCTGTAAATTTATAACAGTCGAAAAAGGTGAATGCGTCTTTCTGACTGCAAGTCAAATTATACATCAAAGTATTCAACATGTGAATGCGGTCATTTTCATACTGTCGTTCAACTAATCAATAGCGTAAATTTATTACGTGCCTTTGAAGTAAAAATATTATGCTTAACGTCGAATAAATTGTTTAAGTTTATTACAATACTAAGTTTTGGTTAAGTATTTGAGAGCATTTGTTAAAAGAAATCATGATAAGCAAACTATATTTTAACCATACACTGCTCTGTGTATGATACGCCTATTCATTTTAAAGTCTATCAACTATAAATATACGATATATAAATAAATTGTATATTACAATACAAAGTATGCTAACTGCACTGTTTACACCAATTGCAACGAAATGCTACTAGATTACGAGTCGCAGACGCATCCTTTTACATAATGAGTAGTTTTGAGACCATTGCAGGTTAAAAACTGTTACAAGTAATAATTTAAGAATGCGCCTTTGAACGAATTAATTAGTGATCCATGATAATAATCGCTCAATATCTGTAAATCATAACTCAATCGGTTACGCCAAATCACATAAACAATTAACTAAAAGCTGCCATAATAGGCATTTGCTAATAACCTACATAAATCGCTAAAGGTGCTAGTATAAATTTATATTTAAATAAGAGAGTAGAATTACAATAAAAATAAAAAAAAAACTTTATTTCTCAAATCTTCACAATGTATGAGGTGAGTCATCCCCAGTAAGTAATGAATATACTTGTGTTGGGGTGCCTCGCTCTTTCCCTTAGTTATATCTTATTTATTTTGAGATTCTACAAGTAGGTAGTTAACAATTTTACAAAATTATGTAGGTATTCCGTAACATAGACAAATTTGCTGTACTACACTTAAATTATCATTTATATTTGTGTAGTGGAAGTAAATTTATAATATTATAGTGATAAGGAAGGTAATTGAGATTATTGTATGTGTGTGTGTGTGTGTATGTATGTTGTGGTATGTTATGTTACCCTTTTCATAATTATTTCAGTTTCGTCGTATGTTAAAGTTTTAACCATTTTTTCTACTCTTGATTTGTATTTGTTTATTTATTTTAGCCATTTCTGTCCCATTGGTTTGTGTAATAACAAAATATGTACTTAAGGAATTGTTTGAATCTCGAAGAATAAAAATAATAGAACTTGGTAAATATATAAAAAAGGGAATTTTATAGCGCACATTCAGAAAATATTTGACCCTTTTTTCGTGCATATTCTATTGACAGTGGCAATTTTCAATTCATTGTTCTATACCTACTATTGAATGCAAATTGTCTGAAACTAAGGAGATGATCTCAATGGCTCTTTGCAAAATTATTTATGGGCGGTCCAACGGCGGAGGGATTTGTCTACCTGCGAGTAAAAGACAAATTGGTTACCTTTATTTTTTGCAAATAATAAAAGCTTAAGTAACTAAGCCATCCTTAACAGCCAGTTTATTGGCCCCTTGTAAAATTCCCGTTGAATGCAGAAAAAACGGATGTTTCTATTGTCCCATAAATTTAAAAATAAGAAAATATCCCAGGGCCCAGCTGTGTGAACTTGAGTTATATTTATACATTTAGTTGCTTAACAAACCTGTCAACAATTTTTACAGTACATTTTTCGTTTTGTAAGTTGATTGAGGGCCCACCCTCTTCTGCATACTTTTCGTGTTAGGTACAATAAAGTTGCCTTAATTCACATCTTTTTCTATTAAACTACTGGTATTCGATCGCCCTCTCACCTGGTCGTAAATAACGATGTGGCCGGAGATGAAGCACGCCTGTCTATTAAGAACGGCGTCTGGATTGTAATGATCAGGGAACACACTCGCAGGTAACGTGTTCCATTCCTTAGCCGTACCTAACCTAACCTAACCTAACCTACGCATTATAAAAGCTGAACCGAAGCGGCTCGTGCGGACAGCTGGAAGATTAAGAACATAAGGATGAGGTATTCGTCCACTCACAACCCATAACAGTCCACTGCAGGACTTAAGGCCTTATGGCTTTCTAGTCATCCTAATACCTAAAAATCTTTATAAATACACACATACGAGTGTCTACCTATAAAAGGAAGACAAAACATAATAAACATTTTTTCAAATATTGTGATTTGGCCATAAGTGAGTGATCGTATAGTTATCGATCAAAATTTTCAGACATAAAATCCACTTAAGTAAGATGATTAAATTGTAATTCACACAAATCGAATAGCTTTGACAGCTCTCGAAACGGCAAACGGATTCTTCTTTCTCCTACTTCTTCTTTCGCCACCCTAACCCTATGGTTGCGAAACCCTAACGTTAACCTCACCTAAATAATATGGGATAGAGACCTTTAGGTCTCGGAAAACCTAAATAATCGATAGGAAAAACTGAGACTCCCTTCACACCTCAAAATCTTTAATATCGATCGGCCCTATAACCTAATTTTTAATCCTCTCAAACTATCATACCTACTCCGATCGTCTCATCAAGCAATATTATGGTCCTACCTATCGACTCACGAGTCAAGGAGAGACTATTATTTAATTTTTGTTATCGCACGTGTAAGTTGTGTGCCTAGTGTGAGGGATGCCAACGGCTCAGACCACGTTTCGATACAAACTCGAGATTAATGTCCGTAGGAAAATGTAATTTAAGCTTTAAAAGCACAAAAGTTCTTAAACGGAACATGGGTCTAAATCCTACTGTGATGGGACGCTGATAATTCAAATTCATAAAACATAACCCTCCTTCTGTCGCAGTCGGCTAAAACATTGGCGTCGTTCGAACGTTTCAATTTGCTAACATAAGAGGCTAAACACCCACATGTGACACCTACTTAAAATTCCGAAAACCAAAAGCAATAAATTCCCCAAAACGCATCGAGCTTAATTATAAGTGTCACACTTGAAAGTTCGCAACCCAAAATGTCACATAAATTCACGCTGGGATATCGATGTAAAGACAATACCAAGAAAGCGAACAAGCTAGCCTTAGAATAAAAAACTATCATAAAAACCAAGGTTTCAGATACATTTAAATAAATCTGTATTCTAAGTCTTACGACTTAGGGATGCTTATCAAATGTGATATTACGCGGCAAACCGTTGGACAATTTCAGGGATGAGCAAGCGAGACAAAATCAGTCGGTGGTGAAACGGCGTGAACGCGGGAAACTACGGGATTGGTAGATTGGACTTCCCGCCACAAGGGATGATGCGCGGGCGTCGGTTGTCATCCGTAACAACCAAAGGACATCAAGCAACGTAAGCAAAGAAGAACCTTATGTTAATTTTAGTAGATACTAAAATTGTAATTAGTAATTAATAATGGTCAACAAGATGAATCGAGGGGTAGAGGGTTGACACTTCTGATTTCGGAGCGGAGCGAGGCGGCTGGACGAGCAGTGAAGCTTTTATTAAGATCAGATCTTAAAGTCCAATAATGTAAAATTATATAATATCTAAATTTACTAATAAATTAGAGTCAGTGTATTTTGGCAGTCGATGACAAAAGTTAAGTTGATACCTTCTATATTTATGTAAATGGTTTAGGTATTAATTTAATCGATCTGATTAATTACATTTATAAATTTTATCAATTTCCATTAGAATTCTCACTATTAGAGATTTCTATAACTTTATCAAGATGGAAAGTAAAAGTTACCCAACCGATTGACATTTACATTAATTTTTACGTAATTATTAACTATGAATTATCTCTGCATGAGATTATTAGAACATGGTATTATTTGAACAAAATATACCGAAGCCTATGTCTATCATCATCAAATCAAGTAATTTATATGTCTGATATATCTCTGTACGAGATCATTATGTGCTACTGTTTGATTAAATTCAACCAAAGCCTATGTATAAGTATGTATTGTTAATTCACGTTAACGCTCATCATCACGTTAACTCATCCCTGCGTGATATATTCGTAATGTGGTATTATTTAAATAAAATGATACCAAACCTGTTACATCCGTACCTACCCTTAGAACCGCTGACCACTGAAACCTACTTGACAACAGCGATCACGCCACCGATATGTGCAAGCGAAGTCCAACCGGCACGAGGCACCGACTCAGCGTTTACCTCATTGCAACACATTTCCGTTCGCCCCGCATTGGTATTTTTACTAATGTATAGAATCACTTTTAGACCTAACATCGGCTAATCGACACGTAATTTTAATTTGTAATTTTTCTAATTAATTAATAAATTAAGTTAATTAATTTTCGTCTTTTTTTCAATCCTTCGACTGTGACCTTCGTATTTGGCGCAGTCGGTAGGATTCTCGCGATCGGTAAGAGAAGATTTCCGTTTCCGTATATCTTGATCGAGCCATCGGTGGCTCTCAAGCCACGAGCAGAGAATTCCGAACTTACGCAGCGTCGCAGTTCCGGAGGAGTATCCAGAAATCGATACATGAAGAAGACGAAAACCAGTATGTTCCTGTGAGTACCTTTGAATCGATCTAGGGTTGCTACATTTTCCTTTTAAGTAATTATCTTTTCCTTAATTATATTTTATTTCCTGTATGTAAGTTTATTATATGTGCAGTGCTAAGATTTTCCATCCTAGGCGATCGAGTACTCCTAGGTTAGATAGAGAGTCTAGAAATAGAATAGTAGATAGTAATAGATTTTTGAGCAATTCTGAGTCTGAAACCGATAGTGAAATTGCAATGGCGGACTATGACAGTGTATTTAAAGCCCTCCGCTTAGTTCCCGATTTCGATGGGAATGCGAATGTCTTGCCGCGATTTATTAAATTATGTGACCAACTTGTATCAGAATTTAGTGAACTTGAACAGCCGTCGCTTTTGGTTGCCTTATTGAACGGCATTTTAAATAGAATAACTGGGCCCGCAGCTCGTTTAATTAATATTAGCGGTGTTCCCGGAGACTGGCAAGGAATACGAAGAGCACTTATTAATAACTTTGCCGACCATCGAGATGAGGTAGCTCTATATAATGATCTTTCAATAATTACTCAAAGCTCAAATACACCCCAAGAGTTTTATAAACAGTGTCAAAATCTTTTTAGCACAATGATGACCTATGTCTCGCTTCACGAGACGATTGAGAGCACAATTAATTCAAAACGCGACTTGTACAAAAAGTTGACCCTTCAGGCATTTTTACGGGGATTAAAAGAACCTTTAGGATCCCGGATTCGATGTATGCGACCGGAAACCATAGAAAAAGCACTAGAGTTTGTTCACGAGGAGTCCAACATCCTATATTTGCAAAAGCGCAGTAATGAAAGTGTTCCCGACAGGAAGCCAAACTCACTAAATCATAATCTTCCCTTTAAACCCCAATTCGGTAAATTTGAACCCTCTAGGCTGTCAGATTTTTATATGGTGCCAGGTCCCTCTCGCGCTAATTTTAATGCGCCTCAGCATTTTCCACAAATAACTAGACCCAATTATAATCAAGGGTTCCAGAGTAGAGGTCCCACTCGCACTCAGCAAATGTTTGCAGCACCTCTTCCTAACCAGACCTCTCGTGGATTTAATGCACCTCAGCGCAGCTTCATGCCTCCCTCTAACAACACCCCTCGTCCCATGAGCGGTGTTAGTCATTTCACCCCGAGAAACCTGCCCTCTACCGGCATGCAAGGTCATAATTGGGCTACTCAAGGTAACCCCCCGCCCAGTAACTACTTCAAAAGCCGTCAAGTGAACTACACTGAGTGTTACGACCCCGAGTTTCAATATGAAGCTCACGACTACTATTACGATAGTCCCGATCACCCATATTACTATGAGGCCGCGCCTGATCATTCCTACGATAGCGATCAACAGCTGTCCTACCCGGCACTGTGCCCGAACTATCCCGGCACTCCCGACTTCCCCAGAGAGCAAGACGACTCAGTTCCGTCCGCATCTGAAAATTTTCAGAAGGTTCCGAACCCAGAAAGGCCAAAATAGAGGTCAACCTTCAGACCCAACGTCAGTTACCTTTCATACAGATAGCTGACCCCCCTCTTAAATTTTTATTGGACACTGGAGCCAATCAATCTTTTATTTCTCCCGAGGCAGTGGAAAAATACTTTCCCCATGTTCCTTTAAACTACGAACCCTTTGAGGTCACTAATGTTCATGCCACTAGTAGAAATAATTATTCGATTACATTACCGTGTTTTAGAGAATTAAATGAGAATGATGATATTAATTTATTCATTTACAAGTTCCACGAATACTTCGATGGACTTATCGGATTAGACCTTCTAAATAAATGGGAGTCGAGTATCGACTTGAAACACAAAACCCTTAGAACGCGCCGCGCGAATAATTCCATCATAATGTATGACTCACGTAATTGCAATTTTTATGAAGAGATTATTCCGGCAAATACATCCAAAGTTCTTAAAATACCCATTAACATACATGACTGTGAGGCTTACATCCCTGAGCAAAGAATATCGGGTTGTACAGTTAGGGAATGCCTAACCAACATATCTAAAAGCCGTGGTTTAGTAGAAGTAATAAACGACACCGCGAACGATGTAATCTTTTCGCTCGATAGCCCGATCGGCGCCGAAGCTTATAATGTTGAGTGCACTCGCACTAGTGCGCCCGCGACGTCACGCGCCGCGCAAGTTCTGTCTCGCTTGCGCACAGACCATCTCAACCCTGAGGAGCGTGTTAATTTAGAATCCTTGTGCGCTCAGTATTCCGACGTGTTTTATATTGAAGGTGAAGCCTTAACATTCACGAATAAAGTAAAACATTCAATTAAAACTACGGATGAGATACCCATATATACAAAGAGTTAACGGTACCCTTTCATACATCGCGAAGAGGTTCAAAGTCAAATCAGTAAAATGTTGGAACAAGGTATTATCAGACCCTCAGATTCCGCGTGGAGCTCGCCCATTTGGGTAGTGCCTAAAAAAATGGACGCGTCAGGTAAAGTCAAGTGGCGTCTTGTCGTTGATTTTAGGAAATTAAACGAGAAGACGTTCGACGATAAATACCCTATTCCAAACATTGCAGACGTTCTAGATAAACTCGGTAACTGCCAGTATTTTACCACCTTAGATCTGGCAAGTGGGTTTTACCAGGTGGAGATGGACCCCCAAGATATACCCAAGACAGCCTTCAACGTAGAACACGGTCACTACGAATTTTTACGTATGCCCATGGGACTTAAGAACTCCCCATCTACTTTCCAACGGGTTATGGATCATGTCCTTAGAGGTCTACAAAATCAGATCTGCTTGGTATATCTTGACGATATAATTATATTAAGTACCTCTTTACAGGAGCATATGAATAATTTACAAAAAGTGTTTGAGCGACTTAGGGAATCTAACTTCAAGATCCAAATGGATAAATCTGAGTTTTTGAAGCTAGAAACCGCCTACTTAGGGCACGTTATCAGCAAAGATGGCATTAAGCCAAATCCCGATAAGATCGTCGCGATTCAAAAATTCCCTTTGCCTAAAACATCTACGGAAATAAAGCGTTTCTTAGGACTCCTAGGTTACTATAGGAAGTTTATCCCGAGTTTCGCTAAGTTGACGAAGCCCATGACTCAATGCCTTAAAAAGGGATTTAAAATAGATATTAATAATCCGGAGTATATTAACTGTTTTGAACATTGCAAAAAACTTCTAACCAACGATCCGATTTTACAGTACCCGGACTTTTCGAAAGAGTTTATTTTAACGACCGACGCCTCGAATTTAGCTATAGGCGCCGTTCTCTCTCAAGGCCCCATAGGCTCGGATAAACCGATAGCTTATGCATCTCGTACTCTTAACACCAGTGAGATAAACTATAGTACTATAGAGAAAGAACTTTTAGCTATAGTTTTCGCTTGCAAGTACTTCCGGCCTTACCTATTTGGACGAAAGTTCGTGGTAGTCACGGACCATAAACCACTTAAATGGATGATGAGTCTTAAGGAGCCTAACTCGCGCTTAACGCGTTGGATACTAAAGCTAAGTGAGTACAACTTCACTGTTCTTTATAAAGAGGGCAAGTACAATGTCAACGCGGACGCCCTCTCGCGAATAGAGATATATAACGAGGAGACCTCATCCTTAGCTGTCAACCACTCAGAAGCGCCTTCAGTGCATGACTCGTCTACAGAAACCGTCCACACTAGTGAAGAAAATCCAATTTTGGAGATTCCGATAACAGATGAACCATTGAACCGATTTAGCCGCCAGATCTGCTTCACAATTGTCGGCGATATCAAAAAGAAACCAGTCGTTAGTAAGCCATTTGAATCACACACTCGAACCACTATTCAAATATCGGAATCTAATCTTGAAAATGACATAATAAACTCAGTAAAGGAGTACGTCAATCCCAAAGTAAAGACAGGATTAATGATTTATCCCCAATTGGCTATGTATCAAATTATACCGATCATTCAAAAGCACTTCAAAAATTCCGCTATGCATCTCGTCTTAACTAAAGTGAACGTGAAAGATTATTTACGCCAGCAGGAGATAATTAAAGCCTATCACGTGGGTAAAACGAACCACAGAGGCATTAACGAGTGTCATCTTGCATTGTCAAAAAAATATTATTGACCGAAAATGAAAGATCAAATTGCGAAGTATATAAACGAATGTAGTATTTGCGGTCAAGCGAAGTACGATCGCAACCCCATCAGGCAGCGATTTTGCGTAGTTCCACCCCTTACCAAACTATTCGAGATAGTTCATCTTGATCTCCTCACCATAGAAAATAAAAAATATCTCACTTTTATCGACTCATTTTCTAAATACGCGCAAGCCTACCATCTCCGCGATGCTACAGCCATAAGTGTTGTACAGTCCCTTTTAAAGCTATTTTCCCATCACGGTGTTCCTATAACGATTGTCACGGATCAGGGTCCCGAATTTACAAACCAAGTCTTTATGGAATTCGTCCGAGTCCATAAGATTCAACATCATAAAATTCTCGCTCATTCCCCCAACGATAATGGCATGGTGGAGAGATTTCACGCTACCCTTTTAGAACACTTACGTATTCTAAAGTTAGAACGTCGCGGTGAACCTGCAGTTAACCTAGTACCTTACGCTGTTTTAGGTCATAATAATTCGATCCACAGTGTCACGAAATGCCGTCCTATAGAGATAATCGTAGGTCACTTCGATCCGAGGGACCCCCTTGACATCGACCTTTCAGAGCATTTGCTCCAACAGTACATACAAGACCATAGGAAACGCATGACTGAGGTCTATAATGTGCTTAATGAGACCTCCCTCCATCAGAGGACCCAGTTAACTGAAAATCGAAATAAGGATCGAGAACCCGAAAGGGAATATGAGCCCGATCAGCAGGTGTTCATTCGTAACCCGAAGGCTAGCCGTCAAAAGCTCGCACCTAGGTTTACCCAAGATATTGTATTAGCCGACCTGCCGATACATATCTATACTAAGAAAAAGCATAACCCAGTAGCCAAATCTCGCCTTAAGCGAGGCCCTAAAAAGTCAACCTTGTTACAGGACACTACAACTATTGACGCTTCTACTTCACGGGACGTTGGCGCTGGACGTATCACTTGATAAACTGGATGATGGACCTGGGCTGATTCCGTTCAAGCTAGGAGACACCTGTGTGATTTCCCACTATCATTCATTTATACAATTCATTGACCTTAGAGATATGCAAATTAAATTAGACTCGGTAAATAAGCAACTTCGTAATTTTAGACCTAGGTTAAATAATAAAACACTTTCCCTTTTTGAGCCCCATATGACACATTTAGAATCAAAGCTTCAAAAGATTTCAGAACAATTAAGCACTTTCAAACCACAAAGAATAAAGAGAGGATTAATTGATGGTCTCGGTTCAGTTATTAAAAGTATTTCGGGTAATTTGGATTATACAGACGCGATTCGATATGATAACGCTATTAAACTTCTTGAAGGGAACCAAAATCAATTGCAATCTGAAATCGATAACCACATTAGTTTAACTAAAGACTGGATCGCCCGTCATAGTAAATTATTAGATGATATAGTTTATAATCAGCACAAAATCGGAAGCATTTTGACTGTTTAATCGCTGAAGATAACACTAAAGAAGCAGATATAATTAGATATGGACATTTATTACAGTTTTTCAGTATATTAAGCGATAACATAGATAACTTAAGTGAAGAGTTATTAACTATAGAAACCACCCTAGCTTTTATAAAAAGCTCTGGTTTCTCTCATACAATGCTTAGTTTTTATTCCCTTAAATTCATATTAAACAAATTAAATTTATTATATCCAGATTCGCAATTAATAAATATAGATCTGAGAGACTACTATGAGATAATAAAGTTAGGTTCATATTACGTAGATAATAAGATAGCTATAGTGTATAAAGTACCGATAGCCTTTCCCGATATCTATAAATTTTATAAGTTATCTATTATCCCTAATAGACAAAACCTGTCTCTGATTCCTATCCTTCCTTATGTGGCAATTCGAAAGAATGATTCCATGTACTTTAGGGCTAAATGTCCAAAGATTAATAACTGGTACGTCTGTGAAAAGGGAGTTAGCTACAGCAATCAAGAACAACCGGACTGCGTGGAAAGTCTCATCACGATTCAACAACGAAGCTCACCGTGCTTGCTAACCCGTATTATACTCACCAAGAAATCTGTGAAACAATTAGATGACCAACATTATACTATGTCCTTCCCGAAGCCCACAAGAATCCAACTCTCGTGTGAAAAGGAAGAATATCGAATCCTGCAGGGAAGCTATCTCGTTACATTACCACAAGGTTGCATAATCAGGACGCCTGAAACCACTGTCACTAACACATATGACGTTATCAAAGGACATGTAATAAAGATAATGGACCTTCTTCCAGACTTAGATGAGAAGCCGCAGCCAGAATATCCTGTGTTAACGCTGAAATCGATTCATCTCGAAAATCTCCATGCCAGCAGCGCCCGAGTCCTAGCACAGCAGCCTGCAACAATCAATCACATCACCGGGACAAGTATCTATCACACTACGATACCACTATATAGTATATTCTTCGGTACATTCGTTGTTGCCGCTATTTTAATTTACATTCGAGTTATAAGAAAACGACGCTCGAAACTACAACCTGAAATAAAGATCTCACATCCCACTTATACGGAAGTTCCAGAGAAACCTAAGAGAAGTTTTAGACCAGATCAGATGAAGAACATGAATGTTAACTTCATCTCAGCAGCATTTTCGCCATCGACTTCAAATAGCTGCTGAACTTCGGGGGGAGGTGTTACATCCGTACCTACTCTTAGAACCGCTGACCACTGAAACCTACTTGACAACAGCGATCACGCCACCGATATGTGCAAGCGAAGTCCAACCGGCACGAGGCACCGACTCAGCGTTTACCTCATTGCAACACATTTCCGTTCGCCCCGCATCGGTATTTTTACTAATGTATAGAATCACTTTTAGACCTAACATCGGCTAATCGACACGTAATTTTAATTTGTAATTTTTCTAATTAATTAATAAATTAAGTTAATAATTTTCGTCTTTTTTTCAATCCTTCGACTGTGACCTTCGTATTTAACCTACCTATGTCTAAAATGCGACGCTTGGGAGGTTGTAATGTATTTACATTGAAATCATCATCAATAACGAATACTCCCAATATATATATAGTTTGAGTGTGTTCCATCGAAGTATTCAGACCCCAATTTATTGACGAAAAGTTATTTAAGATGGCTCAATGGACTAGTCAATACCATCTAATGACTTAAACCAACGGTTTATTCATAATGTTTTTAGACCAAAAGGCGTATGGGCTGTCCCAGCTTATATGACTAGTCTAAATAACGAGTGTACCTATAATCTACATTATTATTAGGCCAAAAGGCGTGTGGGTTAATCAATATCCACATGACTAGCCTAATCCTGACTACCTGTGGGTAAAGCGCAGCGTTAATGAGTCGGATACTTCACTGATAAGGTATCATTTATATTAACTAATTGTTTCACATTAATTGGCTTAATTAAGTTCATATTTGATTATATGGTTTAACTTTGCAAACCAAGTATGACGCCTTCCTTGACTTTCAATCTTGTAAATGTAATGATTTGATTTGAACGAATAATTGTTTAAATTATTTTAATTAATTAAATTATCATAATTAGTCCTAATTGGGCAGAGTGGTTTTAATACGTTGTCAGAACAGTTTTTTGTCCACTCTATCAGGAATTGGCCCTAGGAAACGTGTTCTGAACATCACGGATTTCATTATTATTTTCTAATCTAGAAATCCCTGGTGAAAATCATAATCAGTTTCAATCGTAGAGTCACAACTAAAATTTAAATAAACGTATATTTATACGTTAAACTCTACCTGTGACTTTGATTTATATTCCCGCATAACTTGACTAATTCTCAGTAAATAACATTCCAAGTTTACTGTAATCACCCCTGCACTATGATCTATCAGATCAAATGATTGAGATGCCCAGGTAACTTCATTCTGGACGAATGGTACTTAACTGTCTTAAATAAACTCATTGACTTTAGAGAAATTCAATAACATAACTACTTGCAATTTAACGCATGGCATTCGAGTTTTGATTTTAACATTAAAGTAATACTTATAATTCTCAAACCCTAGTCGGTTCTTAAATTCAGTAAGACTGAGATACCACCGTTGTTGCGATCCTTCATCTCGTGAAACGTAGGGAACAAGAAATATATGACAACCCTACGGGTTTATAATAACTGACAGCTGTATATCTGAGAATGTATCTAGTTAAAGCCCATATCAAGCAAAGCAATCCTAACTGTCTCTGGATCACTCCACACCATCAGGGGGACAAAGACTCTGATTGTTTTTTGGATCACTTCGAGGGGGCTCAACTTGCTGCAATCTTTCAATTTAAATCATACTTTTATTCCATCACTCGAATCAATGCCATTGACGTAGCGGAGTTTTATTGCAAATTTCTGTCATCTCATTTAACACAGACATTAGAGAGGAATTAACATCACAGTTTAAGGCATTTATATACCAATCATCAAATACGAATTTCATAAAGTTAAATAGACTGTCGTTGACGGCATATGTCACCCATTTTATATTGGACTCACACACAACGGTGAGACCGCTTCATGTTACGAGTGAGGCTCCATCGACCAACGCTAGGCTTCTAGATCGACCCTAGGATCACCTCGTCTAGGGGCGTAATGGCTCATATTAGGAGGGACCAGCACACTACCAGCATTCGACGGCAAACCTAGACGTAGACTTAGTTAGAGCGCCTAGATCATCGAAGACAGTCGGGATTCGTGCGCCAACTCATTCTCTTAGAGTGTATTCGATGTAACATCCGAAACTGTGTCCCAGGTTAGTTTTTATGGATGAGCCTAGTCATAAACGCGTATGAACCTCCTTTCATTTATCTCAATACAATTTTTTTTCATACCTCAAACATTTATCTCAATAAAATATTATTGAGATAAACTTAGTAAATTACATCAAGAAAATGACACGTTAATCGACTCGGCTACATCGTGTCCTTTATTCAGTGAGGGTGAATAGTGATGATATTAAATTTGGTAATCTTTTTCTTTTAAATTTGTGTTTTAATCACCTTTAACAGTTATAATGAAATCTCTAAGAGGCCTAATAAATACTCTAACTACCACAAAAATAATGAGAACGTAACTTACGCCTTCGAAACTTACAAAAAAGATAAATCCAAAACAAACCAAATCACTGACACTGATATAGAAATAGATAGAGAACGAAAGAAACGTGACAAGTTGAAAATAATAAAAGATACAGTGATGTTTACGGTACGCGCCCCCGGAGCTGTCTGTCCCGTCTCCACTACCCTGGCCACCTGGCTTGGAATCGTTATCTTCAAAATTCCCACAGTTTAATATTTCAAACAAACAAAAAACGATTTTATTATAATTTTATGTGGTCTAAGCGATTGCTCTTATAACGTGCGCACATCCATAAATTTTACAAACTGTACCTGATAATCAGAAAATAGTTAAACGTAACATCAGCTAGGGATGTATTACATACGACGTTTTATTTGTTCATCTAGTCGACTAAATTTAAACAACGCAAGCAAATGGATTCGATGTGTAATTCAAGTAGACCAAAAGGAATAGTGTAGGGAAGTATAAGTTAACAAATTAATGACATTTTAAGTACTATAAACTCGACGTAATGTTACGTCGAATATACAGAAATTTAATTTTTATGAAGCAAATCAATTTAAGTCATCATCTAAGTAGATCAAAATTAAATTCTAGACTCGTTTGATATTTATATGTAAATACTGTAATTCAATTATTTATTTCGATATTTCGTTGAAACGTATTTGCATATTCACATCACTATCACTTGTGGGTTTTTTCATGGGTCCCATATCTTGACGCCCAACATTTAAAATATTCACGATATTTTGCCTGTCGTTTAACTAATCAATATTGTAAATTTATTACGTGCTTTTGTCAAATAAATTATGTGAATTTATTAGAAAACCAAGTTCTGTTTACGAATTTAAAGCATTTGTTAAAAGAAATCATGACAAGCAAGTTATACTTTTACCACATACTGCTCTGTGTATGATATAGATACGTATTCATTTCTAAGCCTATCAACTATAAACATACGATATACAAATATATAGTACGTTGACGAGCTTATACATTGTGTTCGTTACAGCCTCTACCACGAATGGGGAGTTTAATGCAATAATCTTCACGCCTGTCAAGCGGGTTGAATTTCTTAGTGTTATACCTAAATATAAAAATGGACGACGCTGATGCCCATTTTCCAACCTACGGATACCCTAGGACTTTCGCCTCGTCAACGTTGCGTCTTGTAGGACACCCATGAATGTAAGGGTTGGTGTTGGTGTGTGAGTGGTACACCACCGTTCGTTTGCACAGTGTCTTTGAAAAGGTAAGAGGGAAACGACCAAGAAGTCGCATTCTATTGCACCATGACAATGCTTCGGCGAACAAGACAGAGTCATTTTTGGTATCTGAAAAGGTAGATCTAGTGACCCATACGGCAGATAGTCCAGACCTGGCACCATGCGATTTCTCCATTTTCCCAAAAATCAAAGATTTAATGAGAAGAGGCTTGACTTTTAAGGGGCCGAAAGAAGCTGTGATAGCTTTCAACCTGCACGTGAAAACATATCCTCAAACGAATCAAGTGGTCCTCACGTCTTCAAAAATGGTTTGACAGAATGAAAATGTGTTTAAAATGCAATGGAGAATACTTCGAATATACCACACGTATCTGATAATTATTTGTCACGTTTTTGCGTTGATAGGTGACACGAATACAAAATATGCGGCATCTATCCCGGTTCGACCTGATTGTTAGCAATCAGGTACCGGCGCGGGTCGTTAGCAACCACAACTTACCTACTCATTTTTTTATTGTAGGCCGAGACGCCTCTTGTGTTACTTTACAAAATAAAGGTAGAGATAACATTTTTTGAAATGATTTCTTTGATGTTATAGAATAACATGTTTGAATATCTCAGAGAAACTATTACAAACAGGTAGATAGATCCTGTCGCCATTCAACTGCGTTTTGAGATAAGAACTCTAACGATAAGAGAAAGAACAAAAAAAATGAAGTTTTCACACTTCAGTTCTGCACAAGCACGATTTAGCCCGCGTAACTAACTTCTGCCTCCTAAGACTTCGGCACGTACCCCACAGGTTTTGATGAGAAGTCAGTGACTCATTATCGAAATCGACGTATTGTACTCGTAAGTGCAAATAAAATCCAAAATGTCAAAGCTGGAAAAATTGAAATGTTTTCATATTATTAATCAGCTACGTACATCTTAAACATGAGCTTTTTGGCATTATCTAAACCGAACAAATAAAAATTTTATTAATTTTAATTCGTCGAAACGGTTCGAGATAATGCCCCCTTCTTTATGCTCGGCTTGGCGGTGGCACTTTCCAGCCCTGAGATTAATCGTTATAATTTAAATTATTTTAAATATAACGCCTTGTTTGGGTTACTCATCAAAGCTGAGGCCAAATTGTTAACTATAGGAAAATGTAACTAATATTTATAAGTAGGGTTCAAATATAACTAAGTTTGTGGTGATTTTTGCGTGTGTGTGGTGCATACAAACATATAAGACAGCGAAAAAGGTACTAATACTCGGAAAGGTGGTGATTCCATTATATTGTTTTACTGTACGTACAAAGCATTGCAATACTGTCTAATAATTAATAATATTAAATTAAGCTTGATCATCGATGCATAAAATGAACCTATGGTACATACAAATTGTATTAGGTCATGAAATTACCGTTTTGTATTCAGAAAATGACTGAAATTGTAATTTTCACATAACAAACTTTTCAATTTCGTGATAACGGCTTATCCGAATACAAACACTTTGTAGACATAATGAGACCACATTAATTCGTTTATAACTACCAATAACATAAAATTTATCTGACTATGGAGGACAAAGTTGACGGTAAATTAAATCGGGTTTATTCTTTGTATTTTCAAAGACATGTACAAACTTTACAACATATTCTATTTTCGAAATAAATTACTAATTATCAATGTCGCGTAATGTAACATAAAAATAATGTAAGCAAATATTTTTGGCAAAAAAACGGTCCCTTCACGAGTGACAGGCAAAATGGTACTGGCGTTAAAAGGGTCACAACAAAGGGTGCGGGGGGACACCAAGGACCTCGGACCTATAAAACAGCCTGCGCCGGCGACTCTTATCACAAACCATATGAAGCCAGAGGGAAACCGGCCCATAACGCTGCTGTCGATGCTGTCAAAGGTATTCGAAACGCTCCTGCTTCGCTTCCTGACCCCGCACATAGAGCCCAGGCCGGAGCAATTCGGCTTCAGGCCGGGCCACTCCACCACACTACAGCTCACCCGGGTACTACACAGCCTAGCCTCCCGCCGGAACAGGCGTGAGTGCTCGGTCGTGGTGATGCTGGACATGGAGAAGGCCTTCGACAGGGTATGGCACGAGGGCCTGCTGTTCAAACTGTCAGAGAGTGCCACTCCACGCAGAGTCCTACAAGTCGTAGCTAGCTTCCTACAAAACAGGGAGTTCCACGTTGCAGTGGAGGACAAGACCTCATCGGTGCGCCGAATCCTCGCCGGCGTGCCACAGGGCAGCTGCCTCTCGCCCGCACTCTACGCCATTTTCACCGACGACATCCCCGTGAGCATCGGCGTGCTGTTGTCGCTCTTCGCCGACGACACGTCGTACCAGAGCTCGTCGGTCAACGTCACCCACGCCATCAAGCGAATGCAAGCCCAACTCGACACCCTACCCGCCTGGCTCGACAAGTGGGGAATGTCGGTGAACGTCGCGAAGACTCAGGCCATGATCGTCGGGCGAAAGACGAACATCGCCGAGCTACCCCCACCAATGAAACTTCAAGGGCAAGACATCCCGTGGTCGCGCAGGGTGGACTTCCTGGGCCTCACCATCGACCAGGGCCTCACTATGCACGACCACGTCCAAAAGACGGTCGTCGCCGCAAAGGTGGCACGAAGTAAATTGCGTCCGGTCCTCGCTGGCCCGCTACCACTGCGGACCAAGCTGGGGATCTACAAGACCTACATCCGATCCCGCCTCACGTACGCCGCGCCAGCGTGGTACGCCCTAGCCGCCAACAATCAGCGGCAACGCCTCCGTGCGCAGGAGAACCTCTGCCTGCGCACCATCGTCGGCGCCGGTAGGTACGTGAGGAACGCCACCATCAGCCGCGACCTCCAGCACGAGGGCCTGGACGACTTCGTCGTGCGTCTGGCGCGGCGGATGTACGAGTCCGCCGACAACTCGGTGCACCCGCACATCCGCGGCATCGCGCCACTACACGCACGCCCCCCCGATCGCAGCTCCAGAGCGCTCCCACGTGAGCTCCTGGAGCCCACGACGACCGCAGCACCCTCTACGACACCCGCTACCGCCGGAGCCCCCGACCCGGGGAGCTCGCGGTAGCCCCACCACAAAAACATCATTTCCGCGGGAAATCCCCGCTCGGGTGAGTCCCGCGGCAACGCCACCGAACGAGACAGCTTCGCCGCAGTCGTTTTTGCAAAAAAAACGAAATTGCCGCGAAAAGAATCGAACCCGAGACCTCTGCCGAGTGAAGCTCCACGGAGTTAGCACACGGCTGCACCATTAGCGCTCAATAACGACGCGACACGAAATTTTTTCCGACTACCCACAAAATTATTTTAATAATTTTTGTTTGTAAACAGACAGGGCTGCCAACTAAACCACATGACTGCCGCTGCCGTTGGGGCTCGGGAGAGTTCTAGCGGTAGCGGTACCGGTCTGACTCCTCGCCCCCCTCGCAGCAGGATGTCGCCTGCTCGCTGGTCGTTTGCCGGGCCTCCCCGAACGGGGTCCCACTCGGCAGGCTAGTACCGCGCCGAGGGCGACAAAGAAGAGCTAGCGAGGGGTGCGAACCCCCACAGACCGGATTGTCATCATCATGGCATCAACCGGCACCACACTACCACAAGCCGAGGCCCGCGCTCCCGTGCGTGAAGAGCCGGGAGCGCCTAACCAGAAGACCGGCCCGTTTCAACGGGTCGCGACACCACACCACCGTCAGTGGGCACCCGCCCTTACACGGTCTCCCCGCACGTGCGCTCCGCGCACGTGCGAGACGAAGAAATGATTGATTGACTCTTATCACAGTATACCGTAGCACTCGGCTGCGTTCACGATACACGATTCCTTGCGGTTTTTATACCATTACAACTTTTTCCTTTTTTTCAATATTATATTTAAAAATCATGCAGGCAGGAGACAGCGATCCCGAAAGATTCGAAGAAGACAACGGAGGCCATGTAAGTTTTATATTATTTTGTTCTCATATTAATTTATTGATTAAAGACCTACATAATTTGCTCGTAAAGTTACCTTTATTTTGTCTCTTTGTTTGTAATGTTTTGTTTGGAGTTACTAGTTTATGCGCTTAAAAATATTTGTGAAATTTAATATGCGAATCATTGATAATGCTTTACTCCATATAATGAAAGCATTATATATATTTTTCAAGTGTAAATCTGAATATTGAATCTAACGTTTCCAATATAATTTTCATTATTTGATAACATAATGTTTTAAAATATCGCTGTTATTATCATATACTGTAAGTTTCCTGTCAAACTAATACCTATTTATCTCTATAAATACACACATACGAGTATCTACCTATAGAAGGTAGACATAACATAGTAAACATAATTTCAAATATTCTGAATTGGCTGTAAGTAAATGATCGTCTAGTTATCGATTGAAATGTTCGGACCCGTTACGTTGTGTATAGACACTAACGACTCAGATCAGGTTTCGATCCAAACTCGAGATTATGTCCGTAGGAAAATGTCATTAAAGTTTATTTTTATTTTTTATTTATTTATCATAAATGTGGTAAATAGTTATTTGTATAATTCGCCAAACTGTAAAACAGTTTGTTGGCGAAGGTTTGCACTCTCTATGCTTTAAATATCTTTACCCTACCAACATAGTACAAAAAATAAAAATAATACCAATAATAATAATAAACACTTATACCTAATTTGCACCTGGGCATAGACTCCGAATGAAGTTATCTATCAGCAGGCATTTTGAGTTTGACTTATAAGTATGTCTGCTCTCGGTTGCTTCGATATCAACTTCATTCAAAATACCAGGCACCAGGTACAATCTCTGCCGCTGGCTAAAGTAATTGATCACTCTAGGCTGCTCATATTTTTTCCTAACATTCGTTCTGGGTTTACAATTTATAATATTTTTGGTTTTAAATTCTGATTTGCCAAACTGTTCCAACAATACCAAATACTAATGTTTTAAAAGCACAAAGGTTCTTAAACGGAACATGGATCTAAATCGTACCAGAATTCGGCGGCAAACCTAGACGTAAACTTAGTTAGAGCGCCTAGGTCATCAAAGACAAAGTCGGGATTCGTGCGCCAACTCATTCTCTTAGAGTGTATTCGATGTCACATCCGAAACTGTGGCCCAGGTTAGTTTCTATAGTTTTTTATTCAGTGAGGGTGAATACTGATGATATGTAATTTGGTAATATTAGAGCCCTAATAAATACTCTTAACTACCACAAAAGTAATGACAATATAACTTACGCTTTCGAAACTTATAAACAAAGATAAATCCAAAACAAACCAATTCAGTGACACTACGGAGATAAAGAAATATATAGAGAACGTCACAAAGCTGAAAATAACACAAAATAATAATCCACTAATTAATTATACAAATCACACGCAAGTTGTTATGAATGTTTCCGTGGAAGTTTATAAAAGCCTCGGGTTTCTTAGTTACGGAAATGAATAAGATGATGATCACGCGACGCGCCCTCGAAACTGATAATGTTTTAAATTATCGCTGTTATTATCACATACCTATTTTAAATCTACTAGTGGTCCCGCGATCATGATAAATGCAACTTCCTCGCAATATCGGGCTACTCGTAAACAAATTAAGCAGTAGGAAACCCGGTACATACTTTTAAAATGTTTAATTATCTAATTCTCAGGTTCAGGTGCCACCTCCAGGAAGTCAGAAGACGAAGCGGATATTGACTAACATCCCACGAAGGCGCCCCGGCCGGCCGAGAGGCAAAGACCGCGTTCCGCTGACCGAGGTATAACCGAACTATGACTTATGAAAGGACTGCGATTATAATATTCTATTACAAGATTATAAAGATAGCGACTAGCGATGTGTAAACTCGGAAAAAATACTTTTATTTTAACCAATTTAATGACTGAGCTTCGCCACAATATTTAAAATTCGCTAAAAAGTTGCTATTAGCGACAATGCAATGGTAACTAATAACTTTGGTCGTCATCGTCACAGAACCAGAAACGTCAGCGTAACGCCGAGTTAGAGTGGAGGCGGCGGGAGCAGCTTAAGGAGCACCGCCACGACCTCGCCGACGCTATTGGCCAGGACGCAGAAGCTGTAAGTTATCCTACTATGAACTTTTAATTAAAATGATGTCCAATTTGAAAAAATGATAATTTTTACACAAAGAGCGCTGTTCGAGTGCCAATCGGCATAGGTATGATAATACTTAACGCCAACCGAGAACCATTATTTGTTTCAGATATATCACACTATTCATATATTTTTACAGATATCTGAAGCCCAACTTTTGACGGCAGCAGTGTCGTTTATAAAGAAAAACGACGAGGCGTCCCGCCTCCACTCAGAATATGTGGAAGCGGCGAGGCGCGCAGTTAAAAACCAACACCAACGCCGTAAGACATATTCACTGTTCTTCTTAAATCATATATTTATTATTATTACATAGTATAAGACAAAGCCGCTTACCGTCGTCTGAACCTTTTACGCTTAGATATTTAATCTATGCAACGGATTTTAATATGATTTTCACTATCATTTAGATAATTTCTTGGAGATTTTTTTATAATAGGCACATACCCATTATACTGGAGTAGCCCCGAGGACACCCGGGTGAATCCGAGGCGAGTAACGACTCGCGTAGCGTACACCATGAGCAAAGAAAAAATATGTATTTTATTAATTCTTATAATTTGTTCCAGTTGCCTTATACGAGAAGTGGGTGGACCAGCCCGACAGTGTCCCCCCAGAGGAGGTTAAGGCATTGCTCGATAGTGTAAGTAAAGAAATTTTGTCTTGCAGCCTGCTCTTTATGAAAGTTCTGCTTTCAATTTAACTGCTAATTGTATATTGCACCACCGACAGTTAGGGGCTTTAAGTATTAATTTTTTTAAACCACCTACGAGTCAGGGTTAATATTTAACTAGCTCTGGGTTATGTGTTATTTCAAATCTGTCGTATTCGTTCGTAACCTGGGTTATTTTCTACTGATATATAATTTCTTGCAATATGTTAGTGAGCCATGAGTTAATGATTCAACCAAGAATGTTGGTACAAGTAGGCCTTACATCAAGCCTTACATCTATTACATGTATATACTCAAATTTCCTCCGCTAACTACAAAACGCTCGTAGAATTCCAATCGCAACATCTTCATTCATAATGGTCTGATTCTTTTACTTATTGTATTTTTTGTTTTCAGGTGGCCGACCTTCCTCGTAGTTAAACTAGTGTTTTTTGTATTTTGTTTTAAATAAATTTTATTTTAATTTTATTTCTATAAGTTGTTTTTCTATGTCCCATAGTTAATACGTCTGATTTTAATTTTAGAAAATAACAAATTCATTCACAGCACCGCAGCAAGCTCGCCACTCGTTAGGTGTGCCAAATACCAACGTTTTTGGCGAAGCGAGGGTGGCCAAGGTCTACCGCTGGGGACCGGAGACTTATAGCACAGTCTCGAGAGCCGTGTAGCATCCCGTGTCGGTATATTATTAAGAAATAAAGTATTTTTTATGTTTGTGAACTCATTATCTTTTAAAACACTTTATTTGAGTTAAATTTTTGTGGTATGTCTAACGCGTGTATCCGTCTATCTGTATCTCCCGAATGGATCAACCAATTTCTATGCGGTTTCTTTTCATTTTGAATCTCTTTTAATCTAAATTAGTCCTTGCTTAAGGTAGTTCAGTAGTCTAGAAGATATATGACTATGAGTAGATTTAGTAGGGAGTGCTTGTTCGGCATGTCATCATCATCCTCTTGGTGTAAATGTCCCGGTTGTGCTCTCGCACACGAGGCCCGGGGTCCGCCACCATGATCCAGGGTTTAGCAGGTCAGGTAATTACAATGGAGCGACTGCCATCTGACCTCCATGATCCTGCTACCAGGGGAACCTGAAAAGATTGGATCATGGTTACACATCCAGTCACCTGAATGTGCAGGTTTCATCATGATGCTTTCTCTTACCGTAAGAGCATCTGTTAGTATTCAACTAATGTACATAACTCAGAAAACAGTTATTGGTACATGGCCGGAGCGGAATTCGAACCCGGGACCTCTGGCTTACGAGTCGGATACTGTAACCGCTCGGCTACCGACGCTCCACCGGTGCATGTTCGGCTTGTGTCTGCAGTTAATGTACATCTTTGACTTGCGATTTCTCGCAAGATATACCGCTTTCGATAGAGAATAGAGTTTCCTATCGATTGGTATAAGTGTTATGAGTAGCCGCAAAATCGTTATTTTATCAAAATGACAGAAAGTGGGTGATGATACACCTGGGTGATGCACCTACTTACTTCGCTGGCTCAGCGACCCAAAGTGGATCCTGGCCTCCGACACAAGAATTCGCCATTGGTCCTTATCCTGCGCCATTTGTTCACAGTAACAAGTAACAAGTTTACACACCCTAACCAAAAACAAGTCAAATTAGACATTGATTGGTTATTTGAAAATTTTGTTAAAATAAGCCTTTGTCCGGTGACAGTTTTTAACTGTCCAAGAATATAAAGCCGCCGGGGTTGCCTAATGAGGCTACTTCTTCACCTATAGCGAACATAACAATGGTCTTACACACTACAGATGAAAGCGCAGTAGATCGTTTAATAAGTCACTTGAAATTTTGTAAATGGGTACTTTAGATCAAAACAATCATTTTGAGCGGTAGTTCTGGCATGTAATCACGTCATCAAGTTTTTGTATGGGATTTCAAATTTAGTCTCCTGAAGGCATGAAGCCCTTTCATTTGAAACCAAAAAAGATAGATACGGTAACAAAAATTAAAAAAAAATTCAAGTCCTATACATAAAATGTATGACGTTATTACTGCTCCCCCATGGAAATATTTTCAAGACCTAGCGCTCAAATGGATTGTTTTAACCTAAAGTACCCGTGCACCAAACGGCTATTCTGTACATCGATTGTGAGTTTCTATCAATATTTGCTTTGTACACCACACTGTCCACTAAATGGACGTCTACAAATCACAATACAAAAATAGATTGATTGATGAGGTAAAAGTATTGATATAATAATATTGGTCTAGAACATCATCAAAAAAATTACTACCATTTTTGTCCCAAAGGAACAGACGTTTGAATATCTATAATAGTGAGTATCGCCAGCGTACTTACGAGTGCTACGCTACGTGCTACGCGCATGCTACGCCGTCGCTACGAGTCTACGCCTTAGCGCTGAGACACATTGAAGAGGTGCGCCGCGCGGCGTACTGCACGATGTTGCAAAACTTGTTGCACGCCGAGCAGTTTGTATGCAAGTACATTGATAGGTGGCAAAATGTCATACTGTACAGCGCGCCGCGCGGCGCACTGCATGATGGGACCAAACCCGCAATACAAGCCCGAAATGTCAGTTCTGTACGAATTTCGTCCACAATTTTTAAAATTTGGCCCTATCGTGATGTCAGCAGATGTCAACATGAGACGTCAAACTTGACTGTTTCTTTTTACCAACAGTTCAAATCTTTCCTTTTTATGTGACACAGTTTACACACACATATCTGTCTTCTTTTTTTAGTACAGATTCAACGCGTATGAATGAAATAGGAATTCGACCTTGTCAAAGAAATTTTGACCGCTGATGCGTAAGCCCTTCCTCTTTTTGTGATTCTGCAACATTTTGCATTTTTGCGTTTCGCTTTCGTGATCCTTTCGTCATTTTCTTCTCAGTTCCTTCCGAATTATAAATAAGGCATGTTTTGTTCTAGATTTTAAAAAGAAATGCTGGTACTCGTCGAGATCTACATTGCGGATAGCAGCTGTCAAACTTAAGAATGTAATAACTCTGAAAATATTACTCCCAGAACACTAGTTCCTCTATAGAATTGATAGTGCTCGTCGAGATCTACATTTCAGATGGCAGCTGTCAAACTAGAAACTGTAATAACTCTGAATCTTTTGGTCCTAGAACATCATCACAGCCCATATCTGTCCATTGTAGAACTTAGGCAGTGCACTGCACCGCGCTAGTGGACATTCGGCCTTAAACTAACTTTGGTGTAATAATCGGCTCGGCTCGCGGCAATAAGGCTCAAAGGTCCTTGAACAGTATCGTCCAGTGTCGATTCTTACTACTTTCAGCAAGGTTTTCGAAGTGATAGTTTACGATTAGTTTATCCGCTGCTTGCTCGTAGTATACCGCTAGCTCAGCATGGAGTCATGCGCAAACGTTCCACGATAACGAACTTGGCTGAATTCGTGGACTCGGTTACCGGTTATATGGATGAGGGCTACCAGGTGGATGCCGTCTACACCGACTACTCTAAGTGTTTTGATAGACTGAATCATGGTGTTATTTTTTGCAAACTCGAGGAAGTCGGTGTGCACGGTGACCTCCTTCGGTGGTTCGAGTCATATCTTTGGAATAGGAGTCAGTCTCTCAGAGTTGTGTGCTGTCAATCACGTCTCGCGGCCATCCCTTCAGGGGTGCCCCAGGGGTCCCGTTTGAGGCCGCTGTTTTAAATATCTGCCTGTATGACTATGCTTCCTGTTTCCATAATACATTTCACTTATTATATGCGGACGACACAAAGATTTTTATGCCCATAAAATGCTCAGACCACGTTTCGATACAAACTCGAGATTAATGTCCGTAGGAAAATGTAATTTAAGCTTTAAAAGCACAAAAGTTCTTAAACGGAACATGGGTCTAAATCCTACTGTGATGGGACGCTGATAATTCAAATTCATAAAACATAACTCTCCTTCCGTCGCAGTCGGCTAAAACATTGGCGTCGTCGCAAGTTTCAATTTGCTAACATAAGAGGCTAAACACCCACATGTGACACCTACTTAAAATTCCGAAAACCAAAAGCAATAAATTCCCCAAAACGCATCGAGCTTAATTACAAGTGTCACACTTGAAAGTGCGGAAAAAATAAAAGTTCGCAACCCAAAATGTCACATAAATTTACGCTGGGATATCGATGTAAAGACAATACCAAAAAAGCGAACAAGCTAGCCTTAGAATAAAAAACTATCATAAAAACCAAGGTTTCAGATACATTTAAATAAATCTGTATTCTAAGTCTTACGACTTAGGGATGCTTATCAAATGTGATATTACGCGGCAAACCGTTGGATAATTTCAGGGATGAGCAAGCGAGACAAAATCAGTCGGTGGTGAAACGGCGTGAACGCGGGAAACTACGGGATTGGTAGACTGGACTTCCCGCCACAAGGGATGATGCGCGGGCGTCGGTTGTCATCCGTAACAACCAAAGGACATCAAGCAACACAAGCAAAGAAGAACCTTATGTTAATTTTAGTAGATACTAAAATTGTAATTAGTAATTAATAATGGTCAACAAGATGAATCGAGGGGTAGGGTTGACACTTCTGATTTCGGAGCGGAGCGAGGCGGCTGGACGAGCAGTGAAGTTTTTATTAAGATCAGATCTTAAAGTCCAATAATGTAAAATTATATAATATCTAAATTTACTAATAAATTAGAGTCTATATTTATGTAAGTGGTTTAGGTATTAATTGAATCGATCTGATTAATTACATTTATAAATTTTATCAATTTCCATTAGAATTCTCACTATTAGAGATTTCTATAACTTTATCAAGATGGAAAGTAAAAGTTACCCAACCGATTTACATTTACATTAATTTTTACGTAATTATTATTATAAGATGGCTCAATGGACTAGTCAATACCATCTAATGACTTAAACCAACGGTTTATTCATAATGTTTTTAGACCAAAAGGCGTATGGGCTGTCCCAGCTTATATGACTAGTCCAAATAACGAGTGTACCTATAATCTACATTATTATTAGGCCAAAAGGCGTGTGGGTTAATCAATATCCACATGACTAGCCTAATCCTGACTACCTGTGGGTAGTCAGGATTAGGCTTTGACGTAGCGGAGTTAGGCATTGACGTAGCGGAGTTTTATTGCAAGTTTCTGTCATCTCATTTAACACAGACATTAGAGAGGAATTAACATCACAGTTTAAGGCATTTATATACCAATCATCAAATACGAATTTCATAAAGTTAAATAGACTGTCGTTGACGGCATATGTACCACCCGTTTTATATTGGACTCACACACAACGGTGAGACCGCTTCATGTTACGAGTGAGGCTCCATCGACCAACGCTAGGCTTCTAGATCGACCCTAGGATCACCTCATCTAGGGGCGTAATGGCTCATATTAGGAGGGACCAGCACACTACCAGCATTCGACGGCAAACCTAGACGTAGACTTAGTTAGAGCGCCTAGATCATCGAAGACAGTCGGGATTCGTGCGCCAACTCATTCTCTTAGAGTGTATTCGATGTAACATCCGAAACTGTGGCCCAGGTTAGTTTCTATAGTTTTTTATTCAGTGAGGGTGAATACTGATGATATGTAATTTGGTAATATTAGAGCCCTAATAAATACTCTTAACTACCACAAAAGTAATGACAATATAACTTACGCTTTCGAAACTTATAAACAAAGATAAATCCAAAACAAACCAATTAGTTTAGTTTTTATGGATGAGCCTAGTCATAAACGCGTATGAACCTCATTTCATTTATCCTAATAAATTTTTTTCATACCTCAACCATTTATCTCAATAAAATATTATTGAGATAAACTTAGTAAATTACATCAAGAAAATGACACGTTAATCGACTCGGCTACATCGTGTCCTTTATTCAGTGAGGGTGAATAGTGATGATATTAAATTTGGTAATCTTTTTCTTTTAAATTTGTGTTTTAATCACCTTTAACAGTTATAATGAAATCTCTAAGAGGCCTAATAAATACTCTAACTACCACAAAAATAATGAGAACGTAACTTACGCCTTCGAAACTTACAAAAAAGATAAATCCAAAACAAACCAAATCACTGACACTGATATAGAAATAGATAGAGAACGAAAGAAACGTGACAAGCTGAAAATAATAAAAGATACAGTGATGTTTACGCTACGCGCCCCCGGAGCTGTCTGTCCCGTCTCCACTACCCTAGACACCTGGCTTGGAATCGTTATCTTCAAAATTCCCACAGTTTAATAATGAAGGCAAATTTTGGACATTGTATAATTTGCTTGGATTCTTAATTATTATTATTTTGACATGCCATATTCTACGTTATCAAAATTATTATTACTTTGACATTTTATATTCTAAATTATTATTATTATGACATTTTTGTACTGTGAGTTACTGCTGACATTTTATATTGGATGGGTGATTTAATTTTAAATTTTGACATGATAATTTTAATATTGGATTTACTAATGTAGTTTGTAAGTCAATAAGGTTTTACTAACACTAATATGGACATTGTCTGAAATAAATTGTTTTTTTTTTATTTATTTTTTTATTTAATATTTCAAACAAGCAAAAAACGATTTTATTATAATTTTATGAGGTCTAAGCGATTGCTCTTATAACGTGCGCACATCCATAAATTTTACAAACTGTACCTAATAATCAGAAAATAGTTAAACGTAACATCAGCTAGGGATGTATTACATACGACGTTTTATTTGTTCATCTAGTCGACTAAATTTAAACAACGCAAGCAAATGGATTAGATGTGTAATTCAAGTAGACCAAAAGGAATAGTGTAGGGAAGTATAAGTTAACAAATTAATGACATTTTAAGTACTATAAACTCGACGTAATGTTACGTCGAATAAACAGAGATTTAATTTCTATGAAGCAAATCAATTCAAGTCATCATCCAAGTAGATCAAAATTAAATTCTAGATTCGTTTGATATTTATATGTAAATACTGTAATTCAATTATTTATTTCGATATTTCGTTGAAACGTATTTGCATATTCACATCACTATTACTTGTGGATTTTTCATGGGTCCCATATCTTGACGCCCAACATTTAAAATATCCACGATATTTTGCCTGTCGTTTAACTAATCAATATCGTAAATTTATTACGTGCTTTTGTCAAATAAATTATGTGAATTTATTAGAAAACCAAGTTCTGTTTACGAATTTAAAGCATTTGTTAAAAGAAATCATGACAAGCAAGTTATACTTTTACCACATACTGCTCTGTGTATGATATAGATACGTATTCAGTTCTAAGCCTATCAACTATAAACATACGATATACAAATATATAGTACGTTGACGAGCTTATACATTGTGTTCGTTACAGCCTCTACCACGAATGGGGAGTTTAATGCAATAATCTTCACGCCTGTCAAGCGGGTTGAATTTCTTAGTGTTATACCTAAATATAAAAATGGACGACGCTGATGCCCATTTTCCAACCTACGGATACCCTAGGACTTTTGCCTCGTCAACGTTGCGTCTTGTAGGACACCCATGAATGTAAGGGTTGGTGTGTCAACCACAAAACAGTCAATGCTGAGTGGTACACCACCGTTCGTTTGCACAGTGTCTTTGAAAAGGTAAGGGGGAAACGACCAAGAAGTCGCATTCTATTGCACCATGACAATGCTTCGGCGAACAAGACAGAGTCATTTTTGGTATCTGAAAAGGTAGATCTAGTGACCCATACGGCAGATAGTCCAGACCTGGCACCATGCGATTTCTCCATTTTCCCAAAAATCAAAGATTTAATGAGAAGAGGCTTGACTTTTAAGGGGCCGAAAGAAGCTGTGATAGCTTTCAACCTGCACGTGAAAACATATCCTCAGACGAATCAAGTGGTCCTCACGTCTTCAAAAATGGTTTGACAGAATGAAAATGTGTTTAAAATGCAATGGAGAATACTTCGAATATACCACACGTATCTGATAATTATTTGTCACGTTTTTGCGTTGATAGGTGACACGAATACAAAAAATGCGGCATCTATCCCGGTTCTACCTGATTGTTAGCAATCAGGTACCGGCGCGGGTCGTTAGCAACCACAACTTACCTACTCATTTTTCTATTGTAGGCCGAGACGCCTCTTGTGTTACTTTACAAAATAAAGGTAGAGATAACATTTCTTGAAATGATTTCTTTGATGTTATAGAATAACATGTTTGAATATCTCAGAGAAACTATTACAAACAGGTAGATAGATCCTGACGCCATTCAACTGCGTTTTGAGATAAGAACTCTAACGATAAGAGAAAGAACAAAAAAAATGAGTTTAAAAGGCTGCTTAGCCATTCAATTTTGAAAGGAATGTTGAAACGATAATTTTTTATGGTGGTTGGAGACTAAGCTGAAAACAAATATTTCTTTATTTACTTGTCATGTGTGTGAATATTGGAGCCTGCATATTCACACTTCAGTTTTAGCCCGTGTAACTAACTTCTGCCTCCTAAGACTTCGGCACGTACCCCACAGGTTTTGATGAGAAGTCAGTGACTCATTATCGAAATCGACGTATTGTACTCGTAAGTGCAAATAAAATCAAAAATGTCAAAGCTGGAAAAATTGAACTGTTTTCATATTATTAATCAGCTACGTACATCTTAAACATGAGCTTTTTGGCATTATCTAGACCGAACATGTAAAAATTTTATTAATTTTAATTCGTCGAAACGGTTCGAGATAATGCCCCCTTCTTTATGCTCGGCTTGGCGGTGGCACTTTCCAGCCCTGAGATTAATCGTTATAATTTAAATTATTTTAAATATAACGCCTTGTTTGGGTTACTCATCAAAGCTGAGGCCAAATTGTTAACTATAGGAAAATGTAACTAATATTTATAAGTAGGGTTCAAATATAACTAAGTTTGTGGTGATTTTTGCGTGTGTGTGGTGCATACAAACATATAAGACAGCGAAAAAGGTACTAATACTCGGAAATTTCAATTAATTCCATTATATTGTTTTACTGTACGTACAAAGCATTGCAATACTGTCTAATAATTAATAATATTAAATTAAGCTTGATCATCGATGCATAAAATGAACCTATGGTACATACAAATTGTATTAGGTCATGAAATTACCGTTTTGTATTCAGAAAATGACTGAAATTGTAATTTTCACATAACAAACTTTTCAATTTCGTGATAACGGCTTATCCGAATACAAACACTTTGTAGACATAATGAGACCACATTAATTCGTTTATAACTGCCAATAACATAAAATTTATCTGACTATGGAGGACAAAGTTGACGGTAAATTAAATCGGGTTTATTCTTTGTATTTTCAAAGACATGTACAAACTTTACAACATATTCTATTTTCGAAATAAATTACTAATTATCAATGTCGCGTATTGTAACATAAAAATAATGTAAGCAAATATTTTTGGCAAAAAAAACGGTCCCTTCACAAGTGACAGGCAAAATGGTACTCGCGTTAAAAGGGTCACAACAAAGGGTGCGGGGGGACACCAAGGACCTCGGACCTATAAAAGAGCCTGCGCCGGCGACTCTTATCACAGTATACCGTAGCACTCGGCTGCGTTCACGATACACGATTCCTTGCGGTTTTTATACCATTACAACTTTTTCCTTTTTTTCAATATTATATTTAAAAATCATGCAGGCAGGAGACAGCGATCCCGAAAGATTCGAAGAAGACAACGGAGGCCATGTAAGTTTTATATTATTTTGTTCTCATATTAATTTATTGATTAAAGACCTACATAATTTGCTCGTAAAGTTACCTTTATTTTGTCTCTTTGTTTGTAATGTTTTGTTTGGAGTTACTAGTTTATGCGCTTAAAAATATTTGTGAAATTTAATATGCGAATCATTGATAATGCTTTACTCCATATAATGAAAGCATTATATATATTTTTCAAGTGTAAATCTGAATATTGAATCTAACGTTTCCAATATAATTTTCATTATTTGATAACATAATGTTTTAAAATATCGCTGTTATTATCATATACTGTAAGTTTCCTGTCAAACTAATACCTATTTATCTCTATAAATACACACATACGAGTATATACCTATAAAAGGTAGACATAACATAGTAAACATAATTTCAAATATTCTGAATTGGCTGTAAGTAAATGATCGTCTAGTTATCGATTGAAATGTTCAGACCCGTTACGTTGTGTATAGACGCTAACGACTCAGACCAGGTTTCGATCCAAACTAGAGATTATGTCCGTAGGAAAATGTCATTAAAGTTTATTTTTATTTTCTATTTATTTATCATAAATGTGGTAAATAGTTATTTGTATAATTCGCCAAACTGTAAAACAGTTTGTTGGCGAAGGTTTGCACTCTCTATGCTTTAAATATCTTTACCCTACCAACAAAGTACAAAAAATAAAAATAATACCAATAATAATAATAAACACTTATACCTAATTTGCACCTGGGCATAGACTCCGAATGAAGTTATCTATCAGCAGGCATTTTGAGTTTGACTTATAAGTATGTCTGCTCTCGGTTGCTTCGATATCAACTTCATTCAAAATACCAGGCACCAGGTACAATCTCTGCCGCTGGCTAAAGTAATTGATCACTCTAGGCTGCTCATACTTTTTCCTAACATTCGTTCTGGGTTTACAATTTATAATATTTTTGGTTTTAAATTCTGATTTGCCAAACTGTTCCAACAATACCAAATACTAATGTTTTAAAAGCACAAAGGCTCTTAAACGGAACATGGATCTAAATCGTACCAGAATTCGGCGGCAAACCTAGACGTAAACTTAGTTAGAGCGCCTAGGTCATCAAAGACAAATTCGGGATTCGTGCGCCAACTCATTCTCTTAGAGTGTATTCGATGTCACATCCGAAACTGTGGCCCAGGTTAGTTTCTATAGTTTTTTATTCAGTGAGGGTGAATACTGATGATATGTAATTTGGTAATATTAGAGCCCTAATAAATACTCTTAACTACCACAAAAGTAATGACAATATAACTTACGCTTTCGAAACTTATAAACAAAGATAAATCCAAAACAAACCAATTCAGTGACACTACGGAGATAAAGAAATATATAGAGAACGTCACAAAGCTGAAAATAACACAAAATAATAATCCACTAATTAATTATACAAATCACACGCAAGTTGTTATGAATGTTTCCGTGGAAGTTTATAAAAGCCTCGGGTTTCTTAGTTACGGAAATGAATAAGATGATGTTCACGCGACGCGCCCTCGAAACTGATAATGTTTTAAATTATCGCTGTTATTATCACATACCTATTTTAAATCTACTAGTGGTCCCGCGATCATGATAAATGCAACTTCCTCGCAATATCGGGCTACTCGTAAACAAATTAAGCAGTAGGAAACCCGGTACATACTTTTAAAATGTTTAATTATCTAATTCTCAGGTTCAGGTGCCACCTCCAGGAAGTCAGAAGACGAAGCGGATATTGACTAACATCCCACAAAGGCGCCCCGGCCGGCCGAGAGGCAAAGACCGCGTTCCGCTGACCGAGGTATAACCGAACTATGACTTATGAAAGGACTGCGATTATAATATTCTATTACAAGATTATAAAGATAGCGACTAGCGATGTGTAAACTCGGAAAAAATACTTTTATTTTAACCAATTTAATGACTGAGCTTCGCCACAATATTTAAAATTCGCTAAAAAAGTTGCTATTAGCGACAATGGTAACTAATAACTTTGGTCGTCATCGTCACAGAACCAGAAACGTCAGCGTAACGCCGAGTTAGAGTGGAGGCGGCGGGAGCAGCTTAAGGAGCACCGCCATGACCTCGCCGACGCTATTGGCCAGGACGCAGAAGCTGTAAGTTATCCTACTATGAACTTTTAATTAAAATGATATCCAATTTGAAAAAATGATAATTTTTACACAAAGAGCGCTGTTCGAGTGCCAATCGGCATAGGTATGATAATACTTAACGCCAACCGAGAACCATTATTTGTTTCAGATATATCACACTATTCATATATTTTTACAGATATCTGAAGCCCAACGTTTGACGGCAGCAGTGTCGTTTATAAAGAAAAACGACGAGGCGTCCCGCCTCCACTCAGAATATGTGGAAGCGGCGAGGCGCGCAGTTAAAAACCAACACCAACGCCGTAAGACATATTCACTGTTCTTCTTAAATCATATATTTATTATTATTACATAGTATAAGACAAAGCCGCTTACCGTCGTCTGAACCTTTTACGCTTAGATATTTAATCTATGCAACGGATTTTAATATGTGCTTTCACTATCATTTAGATAATTTCTTGGAGATTTTTTTATAATAGGTACATACCCATTATACTGGAGTAGCCCCGAGGACACCCGGGTGAATCCGAGGCGAGTAACGACTCGCGTAGCGTACACCATGAGCAAAGAAAAAATATGTATTTTATTAATTCTTATAATTTGTTCCAGTTGCCTTATACGAGAAGTGGGTGGACCAGCCCGACAGTGTCCCCCCAGAGGAGGTTAAGGCATTGCTCGATAGTGTAAGTAAAGAAATTTTGTCTTGCAGCCTGCTCTTTATGAAAGTTCTGCTTTCAATTTAACTGCTAATTGTATATTGCACCACCGACAGTTAGGGGCTTTAAGTATTAATTTTTTTAAACCACCTACGAGTCAGGGTTAATATTTAACTAGCTCTGGGTTATGTGTTATTTCAAATCTGTCGTATTCGTTCGTAACCTGGGTTATTTTCTACTGATATATAATTTCTTGCAATATGTTAGTGAGCCATGAGTTAATGATTCAACCAAGAATGTTGGTACAAGTAGGCCTTACATCAAGCCTTACATCTATTACATGTATATACTCAAATTTCCTCCGCTAACTACAAAACGCTCGTAGAATTCCAATCGCAACATCTTCATTCATAATGGTCTGATTCTTTTACTTATTGTATTTTTTGTTTTCAGGTGGACGACCTTCCTCGTAGTTAAATTAGTGTTTTTTGTATTTTGTTTTAAATAAATTTTATTTTAATTTTATTTCTATAAGTTGTTTTTCTATGTCCCATAGTTAATACGTCTGATTTTAATTTTAGAAAATAACAAATTCATTCACAGCACCGCAGCAAGCTCGCCACTCGTTAGGTGTGCCAAATACCAACGTTTTTGGCGAAGCGAGGGTGACCAAGGTCTACCGCTGGGGACCGGAGACTTATAGCACAGTCTCGAGAGCCGTGTAGCATCCCGTGTCGGTATATTATTAAGAAATAAAGTATTTTTTATGTTTGTGAACTCATTATCTTTCAAAACACTTTATTTGAGTTAAATTTTTGTGGTATGTCTAACGCGTGTATCCGTCTATCTGTATCTCCCGAATGGATCAACCAATTTCTATGCGGTTTCATTTCATTTTGAATCTCTTTTAATCTAAATTAGTCCTTGCTTAAGGTAGTTCAGTAGTCTAGAAGATATATGACTATGAGTAGATTTAGTAGGGGGTGCTTGTTCGGCACGTCATCATCATCCTCTTGGTGTAAATGTCCCGGTTGTGCTCTCGCACACGAGGCCCGGGGTCCGCCACCATGATCCAGGGTTTAGCAGGTCAGGTAATTACAATGGAGCGACTGCCATCTGACCTCCATGATCCTGCTACCAGGGGAACCTGAAAAGATTGGATCATGGTTACACATCCAGTCACCTGAATGTGCAGGTTTCATCATGATGCTTTCCCTTACCGTAAGAGCATCTGTTAGTATTCAACTAATGTACATAACTCAGAAAACAGTTATTGGTACATGGCCGGAGCGGTATTCGAACCCGGGACCTCTGGCTTACGAGTCGGATACTGTAACCGCTCGGCCACCGACGCTCCACCGGTGCTTGTTCGGCTTGTGTATGCAGTTAATGTACATCTTTGACTTGCGATTTCTCGCAAGATATACCGCTTTCGATAGAGAATAGAGTTTCCTATCGATTGGTATAAGTGTTATGAGTAGCCGCAAAATCGTTATTTTATCAAAATGACAGAAAGTGGGTGATGATACACCTGGGTGATGCACCTACTTACTTCGCTGGCTCAGCGACCCAAAGTGGATCCTGGCCTCCGACACAAGAATTCGCCATTGGTCCTTATCCTGCGCCATTTGTTCACAGTAACAAGTAACAAGTTTACACACCCTAACCAAAAACAAGTCAAATTTGACATTGATTGCTTATTTGAAAATTTTGTTAAAATAAGCCTTTGTCCGGTGACAGTTTTTAACTGTCCAAGAATATAAAGCCGCCGGGGTTGCCTAATGAGGCTACTTCTTCACCTATAGCGAACATAACAATGGTCTTACACACTACAGATGAAAGCGCAGTAGATCGTTTAATAAGTCACTTGAAATTTTGTAAATGGGTACTTTAGATCAAAACAATCATTTTGAGCGGTAGTTCTGGCATGTAATCACGTCATCAAGTTTTTGTATGGGATTTCAAATTTTGTCTCCTGAAGGCATGAAGCCCTTTCATTTGAAACCAAAAAAGATAGATACGGTAAACAAAAATTAAAAAAAAAAAATCATATCCTATACATAAAATGTATGACGTTATTACTGCTCCCCCATGGAAATATTTTCAAGACCTAGCGCTCAAATGGATTGTTTTAACATAAAGTACCCGTGCACCAAACGGCTATTCTGTACATCGATTGTGAGTTTCTATCAATATTTGCTTTGTACACCACACTGTCCACTAAATGGACGTCTACAAATCACAATACAAAAATAGATTGATTGATGAGGTAAAAGTATTGATATAATAACATTGGTCTAGAACATCATCAAAAAAATTACTACCATTTTTGTCCCAAAGGAACAGACGTTTGAATATCTATAATAGTGATTTCCAGATAATTGTTATAAAGCAACTCGAAACCGCGAAAATAGTATAATTATGACAGCCCCACTTACAGAAGTGTAGATATTTATTTTTATAGTAGTGGAGGTACAAGCAATTAGTTTCCTAAAACAAAACAAATTTAATGATGAGCCAGGCCTGCTTTTAAATTGGGCCTAGATTGAACCCCGCTCCAGCTATCGCCAGCGTACTTACGAGTGCTACGCTACGTGCTACGCGCATGCTACGCCGTCGCTACGAGTCTACGCCTTAGCGCTGAGACACATTGAAGAGGTGCGCCGCGCGGCGTACTGCACGATGTTGCAAAACTTGTTGCACGCCGACCAGTTTGTATGCAAGTACATTGATAGGTGGCGAAATGTCATACTGTACAGCGCGCCGCGCGGCGCACTGCATGATGGGACCAAACCCGCAATACAAGCCCGAAATGTCAGTTCTGTACGAATTTCGTCCACAATTTTTAAAATTTGGCCCTATCGTGCAGTGTGCGGCGCGATGTCAGCAGATGTCAACATGAGACGTCACACTTGACTGTTTCTTTTTACCAACAGTTCGAATCTTTCCTTTTTATGTGACACAGTTTACACACACATATCTGTCTTCTTTTTTTAGTACAGATTCAACGCGTATGAATGAAATAGGAATTCGACCTTGTCAAAGAAATTTTGACCGCTGATACGTAAGCCCTTCCTCTTTTTGTGATTCTGCAACATTTTGCATTTTTGCGTTTCGCTTTCGTGATCCTTTCGTCATTTTCTTCTCAGTTCCTTCCGAATTATAAATAAGGCATGTTTTGTTCTAGATTTTAAAAATAAATGCTGGTACTCGTCGAGATCTACAATGTAATAACTCTGAAAATATTACTCCCAGAACACTAGTTCCTCTATAGAATTGATAGTGCTCGTCGAGATCTACGTTTCAGATGGCAGCTGTCAAACTAAAAACTGTAATAACTCTGAAACTTTTGGTCCTAGAACATCATCACAGCCCATATCAGTATATTGTAGAACTTAGGCAGTGCACTGCACTGTCTAAGTTCTGCAATACAGTAATCAGTTGTTGCGATAAAATTTTGAATATTGAAGAAGATAACTTCTTATCGGCTCGGCTCGCGGCAATAAGGCTCAAAGGTCCTTGCGGAACAGTATCGTCCAGTGTCGACTCTTACTACTTTCAGCAAGGTTTTCGAAGTGATAGTTTACGATTAGTTTATCCACTGCTTGCTCGTAGTATACCGCTAGCTCAGCATGGAGTCATGCGCAAACGTTCCACGATAACGAACTTGGCTGAATTCGTGGACTCGGTTACCGGTTATATGGATGAGGGCTACCAGGTGGATGCCGTGTACACCGACTACTCTAAGTTTTTTGATAGACTGAATCATGGTGTTATTTTTTGCAAACTCGAGGAAGTCGGTGTGCACGGTGACCTCCTTCGGTGGTTTGAGTCATATCTTTGGAATAGGAGTCAGTCTCTCAGAGTTGGGTGCTGTTAATCACATCTCGTGCCCATCCCTTCAGAGGTTCCCCAGGGGTCCCGTTTGGGGCCGCTGTTGTTAAATATCTGCCTATGTATTTCACTTATTATATGCGGATGACACAAAGATTTTTATGCCCATAAAATTCAACTCAACCGATTACATAAAATTGCAGAATGATCTCGACAGATTATCAGCAAATTGTGCACGGAATAGCCTAAATCTCAATGTAAAAAAGTGCACAATCAAAAATTTTTACAAGGAAGAGAAACCCAGTATGGGCAATGTATTGGCCTAACAACGCAATAATTCTGTTCTCACTACGAATGTATTCTGGGATTCGTTTTTAGAACGGTAGAGCCCCTGAGGTCAACTGCAGCTTTTAAACCCCTATACTATGCCTATATATGAAGTATTTTGGAGTACGCGTCCCCTTCATAGTCCCCGGTCTACGCAGTCCACCGCGCTAGACTGGAATCGATACAAAAACATTTTATAAAACACTAAACTATTTTTCTGGCGCGGCACCTGCTGGTTATGCGACTGATCTGAACACCCACAAGATAATGTCATTGGAGGACAACGCTTTGTAGCCGACATGAAGATTTTGTATGACATGTTACACAGCGGAGTAGATACTCCGCAGTTATTATCCCGAGTGTTGCTATGCGCGGGAGAGCGCGCGCCGCGGTGGCCTCGGCCTCGGCTACTCGACCACCGCCGCGCGCGCAGCGGCTGCGCCCTGGGCTCTACGCTCAATAGGGCTATGACGGGTATGAAAAGTGCCTCCCCGGCAGTGCTGACGTTTTCCACCTTAACCGAGAATAGTTTATAAAAAGGGTTATCCAGTACTTCCAGTCGCGTGAAGGATAGACACTCATACATTAACAAACACATTTACACACAGAGAGAGAGACAGAGAGAGAGATTCATATATTTTATTAAAGAAAAAGAAGTTTTTTTTATTACGATTTTTGTTTCTATTTGTATTTTATGAAGTGTATTGGCTATATTAATTACTAAAATTGTAAATTGCAGTTTTGTAATTGACATTACAACTTAATAACGTAACCTTTTTAATGTATATGCTGTAAAACTGTGAAATAAACAAATTATGTAAAGTTGCAGGCTCTAACTCACTATTAATTGTCCTCAGGCTTGCCGGGGTCTCGCTGAAGATTCAGCTGAACTGAAGCGGCAGCGTTGGGGATGAGTCGTGGGGCCTGCTCTGTTAACTTAATATTAAAAAGAATAGTTTATTTTTTAAAGATTTGTTCACACCTCCTGATAGACAATGTCCAATTATGTAAAATGAAATGGCAATATACAGCATGACCTTGTTACCCACATGGCGATAATATTGTATGAAACCTTACTTGGAAATAAAGTAATTCGGAAAGTTAAAATTTATTTGAAAACTATTAGCATACTGGCTTTATCATCATCATCATCATATTGGCGTAAATTCCGGTTGTGGTCCCGCGCGTCACGCGGGGTTCCACGGTCCACCTTTCTGCTCTTCTTAGTCCACTTTGCTCGGTCTTCTGCATCCTTAGTAGTGAGTCTGTTAGCACGCATGTCACGGTTAACGACGTCCAGCCATCGCTGCTTGGGCTTCTTGTAGCTTATCAGCGATGTCACGGATATGAGGGCTACCGCGGATGTGGGCATTCTGCACGCGATCTCTGCGGGAAACCCTACAAATCCACTGCAGCATCTTCCTTTCCAAGACTCGAAACTCCTGCTTGTCTCAAAGGTCTCGCTGCCGTATTATTATTAGACCATTATAGGTTTTATAGACCAGACCCTCCAGCTTAATCGGCATCTTGGGGTCACAAATGACAGCCGTCACCTCCCGCCATTTGGCCGAAGCCGCAGACATTCAGGCTTTAAAGTCGCTGTCGATGTCACCAGTTGCGCTTAGTACCGACCCCAGGATCTGGCGTGATCCGTTCGTTTGAACTCATTTTCGCCTACGAACAAAGTGTTTAACTGACCCCGCGGGCTGAGTTAACTATAAAACATGTAAACATAGTTTTGTTTTTTTTTATATATTTTACAAGACAAGCATTTGACCGCCATCTCTCTCATCTGCTGGTAAGTGACGATGCGGCCGAAGATAAAGCATGCCCGTCTTGGAACAGCCTATTCACTCTAGCCTTGAAGGTATCCAGATTATATTGATCAGGGAACACACTCGCAGGCAACGCGTTCCACTCGTTAGCCGTACGCATTACAAAGGTCGAGCTAAAGCGGTTCATGCGGATAGCTGGAAGATCCACGACATAAGGATGAAGCGCTCGCCCGGATCGCGTCTCCCGATGGCGGAAAGGGCCCGGCGGAATGAGGTCGTTATTTGAGCATTTGACCAAAACTTGAGTAAAAGTTGTACAACATTTTATGGACTTAAATACGAGCGTCGGTGGCCTAATGGAGAGGTACTGAGTACTTTTTTGAGGTATATACTTACATTAGATGAACTTTAGCCGATGCTTTTAGGGTTGGGGGCATCGTGCATCGGGCAAACATCGTGATGAAACCTTGTTGTTTTGTTTTTACTTAATAATTTTAACACTTCATTTCAATACTGGTAACGCCATCTACCGGCATCTGGCGCATCTGGCACTATGCGTTTAGTTGGTGCTTTCCTTCACTGAGCAAGTAATCACTACGCTTTCCTTATGCACTGCGAGCGCGAGTATAATTTTATTTAGATTGTTAACAAAAAAATTAAAATAAATAAATGAAATATTAAAAGAAAATGCAAATAAAAATGAAATGTTTTCATGTGGGTGAAAACAAAAAATTTTCAATGGGGGTATTTTAAGATTCCTTTCTCCGTGCAATAAAATTATCATACGGAACTAACTGGGAGACGGCCATTCCATTATTTCTTGATATCTGTTTTGGACGTGTATCTGTCTTTGCATTTTTTTACCGCACCGTCAAATATTGAGTGTTCTAAGTTGAACATTGATACTTAATTATAATTTGTGTTTATGAAGTGTTCCCGGCTTTGACGGGTGAGTAATATTCTTTGTTTTTGTCGCACACACAAATCTTTGGTGCACGAAATTAGCTATCTATAATGTAAATGTTTCCTAAATTTATTAACAATGGCCATAATTTTACATTTCTCGACGTAATCTTTGTTGCTGGCTGCTGGAGCCTCGCACGGCTTTTATTTGGTATCCCTTTTATTAAGTCAATCAGATCACGTTGAATAGAATTTTTATAAAAATCGATTTCTATATTCGAGTGTATCCCACAATCACGGACGTTAATGCCTTGTTCGCTGAAAATCCAATGTTAAAGAGCTTTATGCGATGTTCCAATATTAAATACTAAATTATGAAGCGTATCTAGTGATGTGATTAAGAGGTGGATACATTAATTGTTATTACATTACATTAAAGAATTAATATACGAACTTTACTATCAATAACTTCCGTCATGCGTGATCGCATGCATGAAAATTATCTATGTAGGGTAATTTCATTACATTCATACAAGCTCCAATAGCTTATAATTGATATAAATATAACAATTTGATTACTTTTATTCCAAACAGGTTAATCACTACTTCCAAATTATAATCATCATCATCTAGACATTCCATATTATAGATGATCAAACGAACTTCTCAAGTGAAGTTCGATCACTATTATGTGAATCGCTTCATTCGAAGATATAATACACACATGTAGTACTTTTATTCTACAGGCAACATCGCACACGTTAAAAGAAAGGGTACTCTGATTTTATTTTAACTCAAAATACCCTCATTTCACAAGCCCTCTTCTTCCATCGGTCGGTAATATATTTCATTTTTTAGAGTCCGCAAACAAAATTTTGTCCTATTGGGGTATGGGAGGGTGGGTGATTATATCTTCGAATGAAGCGATTCACATAATAGTGATCGAACTTCACTTGAGAAGTTCGTTTGATCATCTATTATATTTCATCGCTTCATTCTTCAGATATAATACACACATGTAGATGTTAAGAGTAAAAAATTTTGTTTAAGTATTTATTCATTTACTGTTATCATAAATTTTATGCTTCATTTTTAGGTGATAATTATAAGCTAATAATGAATTAAACAAAACTAAGAGTGTTTCATTATCATTCAGATACAATATTGCAAACTGATCTTGCAAAAACGCCTTGATCAACGACAGGTCGATTGTAGAAATTGGCAAATGTCTCGGATGTTCGCGACCAACCAGCAGTTTTTCTAATAATGTCGAGGGGTACACCGGCAGAGCTTGCCCTGGACGTGGCGGCGTGCCGCGCGCTGTGCGCCCGGAACCTCGCCACGTCCACGCCGCTCTCCGCGAGCACCTGCTTCACCCACCGACTGAGAGTCTGTGAGATCGCCGCGCGATGCGGTGCACGATATGTTAATAGCAGGTTCTGCGTATCCCTTGAACGAATCTTTTCGGTTATAGAAATGTAACTGATCAATGTGGTAGCTGGACAAATACCTTGGTTTTCTTGAAAATAAGGCAAGAAAAGTGTTGGTTGGTCGCGCCCAGCAGCAGATGTTTTAATAATGTCTGTAATCAAAATATTAACTCCAGTTTGAGTAACATGAACATTTTTTAATTTAATTGATTGTAATGTCTGTACACGGTGTGCCGTGCATAACGCTAGTAACATTGTCAGTTTCTTTGTCATTTTCTCTAATGATAAATTACTGTTGGGTACCCACTTAGAAATATGATTAAGAACGACTTGTGGGTCCCAAGTAGATGAATATCTTGGGCATGTTGGTCTCAATTTATAAGCGCCCTTTAATAATCTTTTTATAGATTCGTCGGACATTAATTCCTTATCTAGTAGAGAGGATAATGCAGAACGATGGTTATTTAAAGAGCCATACGCCGCCCCTTTATCGAATTGCTCTGTCAAAAAAGATAGTATACAAGCCAAGGAACCTACATATGGATCAATGTTATTAGCATTACAATATTGCCACCATATCTTAAAACATACCCCGTATTGGGAAAGTGTATTTCTTGACAACGAAGCTGTCATGAGCTTTAAGGAAATGTCTGGTATGCCTCGACGAGTGTACGAGATCCGGAGAGCCTCGCTGCTGCCATGGTAAACTGATTGAAGTGATGTCGTCTGGAAGGAGGCCTCTCTATATTATTATTTGAATTAAGAAATACAATATCTGATATAACTAATGATTTTAGCAAGGGAAACCAAGGCTGGGAAGGCCAATAGGGAAATACAATAATCCCTTTAGCCCTATCTCCTATGATTTTATGTAGACACTTCAAAATCAATGTGAATGGTGGGAACGCGTAAAAGAATGCAGTATTCCAGTTAACGGTGAAAGCATCTACAGCCACAGCATCTGGGTCTGGTTTCCAAGAGACATATTTTTCACATTTGGCATTGATGCGAGAAGCGAAAAGATCAATCTCCGGTTCACCAAGTTTAGTGCATATCTTAGTAAAGGCGCTATCATTTAAAGTCCATTCAATATCATAATTGACCCTACGGGATTCTTCATCAGCTTCTTTATTATCCTTTGTATTGATATAGGACGCAACTAACCATATCTTTCGCTCCTCGCACCATTGCCAAATTCTTCGTGTCAGATCATTTAAGAATGGAAACTGTATACTACCCATTCTGTTTATATAACTTAATGCAGTTGTATTGTCAATTCGAAGCAATATTGTAGCATTATTTATATCTTTCACGAAGCATTTCAGCCCAAAAAATACTGCGAGTAACTCGAGATAGTTAATGTGGTAAATTTTCTCATGTTCCTTCCAGTGACCATTTACACGTTTACCCGCGCTAAAAGCTCCCCAGCCAGATTTGGAGGCATCTGTAAATATTTCCATGTCAAATATGGTAGGCCTAAGAGGAGTAGCAGATAAATATATGTTTTCCTTCCACCACTTTAAGTCTGGTAAGATTGCTGGCGACGGTCTAAACTTAGCGTCATATGTGAAGTACCTTTGAAGGGCGAGGAACTTCTCCCTTTCAAGTACTTTTGTGTATAACCAACTATAGCGTATAGCTGGACATGCCGCTATCAACACGCCGATCAGATGTGCAAAATCTCTTATTGTACAGCGTGGTAAAGGTACAAATTTGTTTATGAGAGCTACTATGTAGTCCCGCTTGTCGATAGGTAAACTCATTGTCATATCGACTGTGTTATAAACAAATCCTAGAAACTTGCATATTTGGACTGGTTTCAAAGAACTTTTTTGTAAATTTATTACGAAACCTAAACAATTCAGTAATTTAATTGTCTCGTTGATATTATTCAAGCAATCTTCATGAGATCGACCCAAACACAATATATCGTCAAGGTATACTACTGACGCAAAACCACGGTTTCTAAGATGTGTCATAACTTCTTTTACAATCTTTGTAAAGGTTCTGGGTGCGGTTGTAAGGCCGTAAGGCATAGCATTAAACTCATACAGAACTGTGTCTAAATTATCGTTTTCAATTTGAAAACGTAAATACTTCCTCTGGTGAGGCGACATAGGTATAAGTAAATAAGCCTCTTTAAGGTCAATTGTCGCTAAAAACCCATGTTCTGGAATCATCTTGGAGACAGTCCTGTAATCTTCCATTTTGAAATGCGTGTGTGTAACGAATTTATTAAGTAATTTTAAATTTAAAATAAACCGTTTCCCACCGGTTGATTTAGGAACTAGGAATACTTTCGATATAAATTGATCTCTTTGTGGTTCACATAAAGAGATTGCTCCTAAATCTAACAGATTCTGTACGGCAAGGTTCATATTTTGCTTATCAGCAGCTGAACATTTAGTAATGGGAATAACAGATTGAGCGACAGGCTTTGAGAACGGTATACTATATCCGTTACATATCCAGTCCAAAATAACACGGTTATTAGTTATTTGACGCCAACAATTATAATAATGTTGGAGTCTACCGGCATGTACCTGAGCTACTGTAATGCCGGCGCACGCGGCTTGTTGTGGTTCGGCGGAGCTCGCGGCTGCGACGTCTGCTGGGCCGGGGCTGACACTCTGCGATACGAAACCGCTGGCCGGCTCAGACCTCCTCGCCCCCCCCTGTTCGACGCAGTGTAACGAGGAGGGCCCATCCAGTTTCCCTGTTGTCGAGGTCTTGATGTCGAGCTCGATCCAATTGGGGTTGAGGATGAACTAGTGGACCGCAAAGTAGTTGCAGGCTTTTTTATCTGCAGACCTTGTCTTTGTATGACTTTAGACGCCTTAATCTTTTCAGGAAGTTTAGCGCCAAAGAGTGATTCATCTCTGTCTAAATCCTTAACTATAGGTAAGAACGATTTATCAAGACATTGTGTGATTAATTTCGTTCTAGCACTAGTCTCGACAAAATGTAAATCCGTCAGGATTCGACATCCATCCGACAGAATTTTAATTGCCTGTATCTTATCGTCCCCTGAGAGAAGTACAGTTATGGCCTTATTAATAGCGGCCAGACCCAAACCTAGCTGATCTTGTTGATCAAGAATATTTTTATCTCGATTACGCACAACGTCCAATACCGCGGCCGAAATTTCCGGGTTGAGGGTAGGAGCCTTTAATAATCTACAATTATCGGGAATTTTATATTCTTTTAAAAGATTCTGTTTTGTATCCTTGGGCAACCCCTTCTTTAGAATTGGGAGCCATCGCTCGACTAGACTGTGGTGTATATTTTCACCATAAATAGAAGCTTCGGCGGTACTATCGCCTAACGCCACCAAAAGGTCTGGGTCTAATTCAGGCAGATCTTGAGAAGCAGAATCCATTATACCGGACTCCTGCTGTTCATTGGACACAGGTGTATCATCTTTAGGCTCCGGTAAAGATACAATATCTTTACTCGATAATTCACCCGTAGGCGTTCCGTTTTCTAAAACAACGAAAAAGGAAATATTACTTATTGAATTTTTAAACTAAAATATTTTCGTAACACGATATTTAAATTGCGTTCGATTAAGTAGGTAGTCTTAATCTATTAGACCATCATCATCACATCATGCTAAATCGTCTTGATTAGCTTAGAGATGCAATGTGTTAAAGCTTTATATCACGCATCATGCTAATTCATATTGAATAGCTTAGAGATGCATCGTGTGTCGAAAAAACGGAATCGAGGCACTTAGTAGCAAAAATTATTACATACCTTCATTTTCTTCAGAATCGGACGAGGATGAACTGGACGAATAAACAATTATTCGACGTCTTTTCCTGGCTTTTTCCTGTTCTTGTCTATTTAAAAACTCAAGTTTTTTCGTATAATAATCTATTTTACTTTCAGCACTTCGCTTAGGCATAATGAATGAAAGTTACAGTTTATTCACTACACTAGATAAATTTAGTAAGGTAGAAAGCATGTGCTTGTTGCCACGCACAATAAAATAATGAAATATATTACCGACCGATGGAAGAAGAGGGCTTGTGAAATGAGGGTATTTTGAGTTAAAATAAAATCAGAGTACCCTTTCTTTTAACGTGTGCGATGTTGCCTGTAGAATAAAAGTACTACATGTGTGTATTATATCTGAAGAATGAAGCGATGAAATATAATTCCAAGACTTTTGCACTTTCCTTCCCTTTGTAGGATTTACATTTTATTTTTTTATTATATCTACATATTTTAAATGTTTTAAACACGGGTTCTCTAGACCAGAACTCTTTTTTGTAAATTTTTAATGTGCGAATACCTCCAAATAACAAAACAACGTTTGAGTTTTCAAGGTTACAACCTGGACATCCAGGCGACCGAATGTGTAATCATGATCCAATCTGGTCAGGTTCCTCTGGTAGCAGGGTCACAGAGGTCAGATGGCAGTCGCTCCACTGTAATTACCTGATCTGAATCCTGAATCATACTCAAGGTGAATCCCGGGCCCTCGTGCGCGAGAGCACAACAACATTTAAGCCAAGATGATTATTTTTGAGCATTCGTACGCTACGGCAACTGCTTACCATCCCTTGTACTTTAGTTATCTACCTGAGTATTATAAAAAATCTGTTGCTTTTTTTAGAGACGGCTGGACGACATATAAAAGAAAACCGCCGGGGAAAAATAGGATCCCACAGACAGCAGTAAGTACACGATCATTATGAGCGAGAGTGTGTGAGTGTGTTCGCGATATTTTGCAAATATGATGAACATCATCATCATCTTGGCGTTAATGTCCCGGTTGTGCTCTCGCATACGAGGGCCCGGGGTCCGCCTTGACCATGATCCAGGATTTGGCAGGTCAGGTAATTTCATTTCAGGCAAATATGATAATCATATTAAAATAATTAAAAGATGCTGTTTCATCTAGTGGTACACTCTTGTATAATCGTGAGAGGTGTTTGATTTTTTTTTTTTTTTTTTTTTTTTTTTTTTTTTTTCCGGCAGACAAACAGGCATGCGGGCCACCTGATGGAAAGTGGTCACCGCCGCCTATGGACATCAGCATCACCAGGGGTGCTACCAATACGTTGCCCGCCTCTAAGGAGACCTCTAATATACCTCTTGAACGATCCCATGTCATAGACCAAAGGAAACACCGTTGCTGGGAGCTCATTCCACATCCGAATCGTACGAGCGAGAAACGTTCTTTCGAATCTTCGCGTGGACACCACTAGAGGGTCCACGTAATGGGGATGAGTACCCAGCCCACGGCGGGTGGTGCGATTGCGGAATTGTGCTGTGGGCACCAGATCAAATAATTCCTCAGAACACTCCCCATTGTACAGCCGGTAGAACACACACAGGGAGCCAAAGTCCCTTCGATCAGCCAGTGGTTCCAACTTGCCTGTCAGTACGGTATCGTCGACAATTCGTACGGCGCGCCTCTGTATAGAATCTAAGTGATTAAGCAGGTCGGCGGTTTCCCCAGCCCAAAGATGGGAACAATACTCCATATGTGGCCGCACCTGTGCCTTATACAGCAACAGACGCTGTTCTGGGGTGAAGTATCGCTTAGACCGGTTAAGCACACCAAGTTTTTTCGAGGCTAGTTTAGCCTTACACTCCAGGTGACTTCGGAACCGTACGTCGTCTGATATGTCGACACCAAGGATCCCGATACTTTTTGAGATGGAGAGGGATGTTCCTTGGAACTGCGGCACCATGACAAAAGGATCCTTTTTGGCGGAAAATGCGCAGACCTGCGTCTTAGAGGGGTTGAATTCCACCAGGTTAAATCTGCCCCAGTGAGCAACTTGCTCCAAGGAGTGTTCAATCTCTGACACAAGTCTTATTCGGCTTTCCGACACCACGGAACGAGGGATATTCGCACGGCCAGTATAACGAGCGTCTGCAGTACTGTCATCTGCATAGCAATGAATACTGGGAGTATTCAGCATATCATTGATATGCAGAAGAAACAGCGTGGGAGACAGCACTGAACCTTGGGGTACTCCAGCATTAATACTCTTGGTATCGGAGCAGCATCCGTCGACAACGACTTGGATACTCCGCCCAGACAGAAAGCTGGATACCCAATTGCGGAGTCCCTCGGGGATACCGTACTTCGGGAGTTTTGTTAGCAGTGCCCTGTGCCAGACCCGATCAAATGCCTTGGCTATATCAAGACTGACAGCCAGAGCCTCCCCTTGCTCTCAACAGCCTCAGCCCACCGGTGTGTTAGGTACACAAGAAGGTCACCAGCTGAGCGACCATGACGGAAGCCATATTGACGGTCACTGATCAGCTGGTGATCCTCGAGGTATCCAAGGAGCTGGATATTTATGACCCGCTCCATCACCTTAGAGAGCAAGGAGGTTACCGCTATAGGCCTGTAATTTGATGGGTCTGAATTGTCACCCTTCTTGGGTATCGGGTGCACATGGGCTAACTTCCACGAAGACGGCACCGTTCCTGAGGTGTAGGAAAGCTTAAATAGGCGCATTAACACGGGAGACAACTCGGGAGCACACTTTTTAAGAACGATAGCCGGAATGCCATCAGGTCCACTGGACTTCCGGATGTCTAGGGAGAGAAGCACACGTCTTATGATTTTTTGGGTGAAACGAACCTCGGGCATGATGCCCTCACACCGAGAGATGGTAGGCGGTGCAGCTCCCCCATCATCCAGAGTTGAGTTATGAGCAAAGAGATTACCCAAGAGATCGGCTTTCTCCTTTGCTGTGTGGGCCAATTGGTCATCCGGCTTCCGCAAAGGTGGAAAGGTGGTCCGACAAAAGTTCCCCTCGACAGCTTTGGAGAGAGACCAAAAAGCACGGCTCCCAGAGGGGTAGCTGATTAGTTTCTCTCCAATTCCACCGATGAATTTGTATTTTGCTCCGGCCAATGCCCTTTTTGTAGACCTCGATACAGCATTGTACTTTTTTGATTAAGCCTTTTTTGTAAAGTTGTAAGCTCGTCTTGAGTAAAATGTGTTGCCATCATATTATATTTTAGTTTATCGACCATATCAGCCGTTAATACGCGGGACTTCTTAATTTTAAGTTGTAATAAATGAATATTTAGATCTGTCTCACCTGCTAATGACTCACCACATTACACCACTACTACCACCCATTACACTATCACTGGTAAACCTCTACACGTGTTCCTCCACGAAGCATCCTCATGAAACCGTTGACCGTAAGCTCAATAATAAAACATCAACTTGACGTTAATGTCCTGGTTGTGCTCTCGCGTACGAGGTCCCGGGCTCCGCCTTGACCATGATCCAGGATTTGGCTGGTCAGGTAGTTACAGTGGAGCGACTGCCATCTGACCTCCATGACCCAGCTACCAGGGGAACCTGACCAGATTGGATCATGGTTACACATCCAGTCGCCTGAATGTGCAGGTTGCATCACGATGTTTTCCCTCACCGTAAGCGTATCGGTTAGTATTCAACTAATGTACATAACTCAGAAAACAGTCATTGGTACATGGCCGGAGCAGGATCTGAACCCGGGACCTCTGGCTTACGAGTCGGATACTGTAACCGCGCGAGAATATGAAAACTGGACCGACAATACGATGAATTAGTATGCCAATGACAGGTGGCACAAAGGTAAATTAATTGATTAACAACCAAAGTTTGTCATTTTGTTATGGTACGACAGTTCAACAAGTTTTAAATCTTGTGTGACGTACAATCTATATTTTGAACATTTAATAAGAAAACTCTTTCCTTCAAGTTTGCGCCTGATGTCGGTATTAAGGTGCTTTCAAATTTAAAACCTCAATGTTCGCGTTTAGATTCGCGAATATTGGCAGCAGATATTTGCACCCAATTTAAAACGAAATTTAGAAAGAATATATTCGTTGCATATATATTAAAGATGCCGTGAATATTCAGCCAATGTTGTTCAGTCGCCTGTTAGGCGTTAGCGGTAATCCGTAATAGAATTTTCTGTTGTTAATGTTGTTAAGCGTAGAGATAATGGCCAATCTCTCTATTAATATGGAACAGGCTCATACCAGAAGTAAGATCTTATGGGCTGTCTATGGGCTCTACGGATAGAGCGCTTTCTTTAAACCCCTCTTCTGATACGGGACAGGCTCAATGAGGATCAATCATATGGTAGAATTTTATAGGTTTGTCGATAAAATCTGAACGCATTTTCATGGCAAAGAAACTCAGTAAATAATTTTTTAAATTAACTATTTCGGTTATTATCACACATTTTAAGGCTATGTTCCGGGTTTCCTACCGCGGACCTTTGTTGAAAAGTAGCCCAATATTTCGAAACAGTTGCATGCATCACGGTAAGGGGACCCTTGAAATTTTTAAAATTAGTTATGAAATGCCGAAGTTATAAGGGTTCAAATGAAATGTCAAACGCAATGAATTATGTGCTTTATTTCGTACGAGGTAAGGTTTACCCGGATGTCGAATGAGGTCATCAGACAAGCCAAAATCACAGTGTTCTAGATATATTCACTTGTTTAAGAGATATCTTGAAAATTACTTTGGTCATTCATGTGGTATCATAAACTAATAGAAAAGTCCCTAAACAAAAATCGTGATCCTCATTCCAGCAGTAAGTTCTGTAATCTTATGGGTTGTCTCCGTAACAGCGTTGTCTGTAGTTTAAATTCTACACCTTGTAGGCGCCTATTAGCATACGCCTGATAGGTAATGAGAATCAAGGGTCCGCCTCGACCGGCGCTCTCCCTCATAAAAATTCTGGGCGACATTGTCAAAGGCTAGGCTCACCACAAAAAAAATATTAAAGTTCAACTGAGACAACTGGGACAAAGTGACGCAAAAATATCGTTGATTTTAGGTATAGGATATTTATCATCCACTAACAGGGGATTCACGGTAGTTTTTAAATCTACGCACAGTCGTACGGTTCCGTTCTTTTTGAGAACCGGCACAACCGGCGTGCCCCACTCGTTCCAACCCACGGGCGAAATGACGCCCTGGCGCTGCAGCCGCGCCAGCTCCGCGTCCACGGCGGGCCGCAGCGCGTGCGGCACGGGCCGCTGCTGCCGCCACACCGGAACGCATCCCTCGACTGCCTCTAATCTTATTTCTGTCTGTACATTGATAAATGTATATTTATCGCAAGTAGTAGCATATTATATGTATTTTACTAATGACAAAATGTATCTACTATTATATTGTCTTGTTGAGAAACTTGACCTGTGTTTAGTGTCAATAGTACGTTACGTTTATTTTTTAGGAAACATCACGCTATTTCTAGTGTTAGTTGCGGGTAGTTGTTAATACCGATTTCGAAGGACACCGTCCAAAAAATATCCGTCTCATAAATACGTAGTTTGATTGCGCTTCGAATCCCCTAGAAATGATTAAATACAGACTAAGAAGGTAAGAAAATGTACTTTTCTACTCGTATCCATAGCCTATCCAGTCCTACTAATCCATAAACATGTTAAATTTTGTGGATGAATTGAATTGTATGAAATTTTGCAGTGTATCTGTCACCTTCACTTTTCCTTTTGGTGAGTTTAACGTGGTTGACTAACTGTAACTGCCAAGAGGATGTAAGGCACCCCGATATTTTAACTTCTAGAACCAACACAAGAGGATATAAAAATGTGCCATCGCTCAGCAGACTATTACTCCTTTTTTTAAAGTAAAAACATGGCACTATTATTACTCCCAGTAAAACAAAAATAATCATCTTGACGTTAATCTCCCGATTTTATTTTCGCGCACGAGAGCCCAGGGTCCGCTTTTACCAGGATTGATGATCCAGGATTTGGCAGATTATGTAATTACCTACAGTGGAGCAACAGTCATCTGACCTGCGTGACCCTGTTAACAGGGGAAGCTGACCCAAATATTTCTTGGTTACATTCAGTCGCCTGTATTGCATTCAGTCGTGAGAGTATCGGTTAGTGTTAAACTAATGTACATCATTCAGAAAAGTGTCACAGCGAGGCAATACCATCAGCCTTTCAGGTACAATTTCTTCTACGAGGACTTGCGGCAAATTTTTATTTGTAACTATTGTTTTATCATTTAGTTATATATGTAAATATTATTTTTATATAGTACCTATATTTTTTATATATTATTACCACTATATTAGAAATTCTTTATTACAGCTAAAGTTCTTGAGCAGTACTTGGAAAGGGATCCTTGGCTGCTTGATCCAGACCTGATAAGTTGTTATGCTCGTAAGTTAAATCATTGTTGTTTTATAGATGTGCTCGTTACGTAACACCGTGTCTTCACACGGAAAACGATTGATTGGTATTTTGTTTATATTTTTGATATCTCTTTCGAAGTGGGCAACGCTTCAACGCGTTGGCTCTGGTGTTGCCGGTATCCAGTGGCAGTGGGGCCACTTTCCATTAGTTCTTTCCATTTCCAGTGGCCCGCTTGCCTGCTTGTCTGCGTTATATAACATAAAAAAACTAATTTAATTCATTTAATATACATTTTTTCCATCGATAATTACTCAACCATAATAAACACAACAATATAACAATTAACCTAATCTACTTTAATAATAAACCTCTTCCAAGCCATCTCCACGAAACATGGTGCCCATTTTCAAAGGCTGTCAACATTTTCCCCTTGAATGATCAGGCTCAACATTTAAGCGAAAAAGTTGCCAGCCTGGAGAGATCTTTTATAAAGTATTTGGCCGCGGGACCCCAAGGACCCATTATCTGTAGTAGTTACTTTTTAAATTTCAATCGATAGATAAACTGGCAAGCGGGCCAACTGTTGGAAAGTGGCCACCGATGCAATGGACCAGCGCCTCGAGTCCGCTAATTTACTCATTTCTACTAAATTGTAATTGGATCGCAAAAATAGCTCAACAACAGATTTAATTGTAGCAGAATATAAAGAATGCAAATCACTATCCAATTACAATTCACTCGACCCATTAGTAGCAAGAGCAGAATTCTAAATACGAGCCAAACTGTCATTGAGCTGCGCTTACGATCCAATTACAATTCAATGCCGCCATTAGTAGAATAGCGGACGTGAGCTCCAGATCATGCAATACCAGACATGCCAACGCGCTAAAATCCACTCCCTAAATTACTCAAGCGCACTTTTTGGTCAGAATAGTTCAATTGGACAAACGTAATCACAAAATGCCTTGAAAAAACTTATGAAGGGACTGCGATTATAATATTCTAATACAAGATTATAAAGATAGCGACTAGCGATGTGCCAACTCGGAAAAATACTTTTATTTAAACCAATTTAATGACTGAGCTTCGCCACAATATTTAAAATTCTCTAAAAAAGTCGTTATTAGCGACAATGGTAACTAATAACTTTTGTCGTCATCATCACAGGGACCAGAAAAGACAGCGTAACGCGGAGTTGGAGATCGTACGTCGGGAGGAGCTGAAGCAGCTCCGCCGCGACGTCGCCGACGCAATCGGCCTAGGCCAGGACGCAGAAGCTGAAAGTTATCCTAAGTTAACTTTTAATGAAAATGATATCCAATATCAAAAAATGTTAATTGTCACACAAAGAGAGCCAATCGGCATAGGTATGATAATAGTTAACGCAAACCGAGAACCATTATTTGTTACAGATATATCACACTATTCATTAATTTTTACAGATGTCTGAACACCAAATTTTAGCGGCAACGGTGGCTTTTCTAAACAAAAATGCCGAGGCCTCTCGCCACCACTCCCGATATGTTGCAGCGGCGGGGCACGCAGTAGAAAACCAACACCAACGCCGTAAGACATATTCACTGTTCTACTTAAACCATATATTTATTATTATTACATAGTATAAAACAAAGCCGCTTCCCGTCGCGTCGTCTGAACCTTTTACGCTTAGATATTTAATCTATGCAACGGATTTTAATATGATTTTCACTATAATTTAGAGAATCTTTGCGGGTTTTTTTTATAAAACATACCCATTATAGTGGAGTAACCCCGAGGAAACCCGGGTGAATCCGAGGCGGGTAACGACTCGCGTAGCGTACACCATGAGCAAATAAAAAATATGTATTTTATTAATTCTTATAATTTGTTCCAGTTGCCGTATACGAGAAGTGGGTGGACAAGCCCGACAGTATGACCCCAGAAGAGGCAAAGGCATTGCTCGATAGTGTAAGTAAAACTAATTTTGTCTTGCAGTCTGCTCTTTATGAAAGTTCTGCTTTCGATTTAAATGCTAATTGTATATTGCACCATCAACAGTTAGGGGCTTTCCTTTATATATTAAAATTTGTAAACCACCCACGAGTCAGGGTTAATATTAAACTAGCTCTGGGTTACGTGTTATTTCAAATCTGTCGTAAAATTCGTTAGTAACTTGGGTTATTTTCTACTGAATAATGAAAATGATATCCAATTTGAAAAAAATTTAATTGTCACACAAAGAACGCTATTCGAGAGCCAATCGGCATAGGTATGATAATACTTAACGAAAACCGAGAACCATTATTTGTTACAGATATATCATACTATTCATATATTTTTACAGATTGTCTGAACACCAAATTTTAGCGACAACGGTGGCGTTTATAAACAAAAATGCCGAGGTCTCTCTCCTCCATTCCCACTATGTTTCCGCGGCGGAGCGCACAGTACACAATTTAGTAAGTCTAGTAAAGTGTAAGGGGGCCACTGCCCCCAGTAGCCGGCGGTCCCGCTGTTCCGGACTATGGTAGCGGTCACGGTAACGGCGGGGCAGGGGGTGCAAAGAATCTCCGGAAGCGACCAGGCTACCACAAAGTACGACCACTGGCCGCATACACTGCGGACCGACTAAAACCTCGTGGAACTGGAGGAAGTGGTAAGCAGATTACATTGGGGCATTAAAAAGTTATCTGAAGTCTGAAGAAAAGGGGAGGACTTGATAATCCTGAAGTCTGAAAATCTGCTTTACTTCCGGGAGGGCAATCGACTGTCCCTAGGTGGTGTCGGGTTACTTGTCCACAAATCCCTCGTGAACAACATCGTCAAGATCAAGAGTGTGTCGTCTAGGGTAGCGTACCTTTTACTCCGAATTACCAAGCGGTATTCGTTGAAGGTCATACAGGTCTACGCACCGACTCACTCCGACGATGAAGTGAAAGTATGTATGAGGATATTTCTACAGCCATACATACCTCCAAAACACATTACACTGTTGTCATGGGGGATTTCAACGCGAAACTGGGCAAACGAAGCGGAGACGAGTTGAGAGTGGGGCAATTTGGAGTTGGAGTCGGAACGCCCGTGGCCAGATGCCGGTCGGCTTTATGGAGAACGAGGGACTCTTAATGCTGAACTCATTTTTCAGGAAGCCGGATAATCGCAGATGGACGTGGGTTAGTCCCGATGGTGTCACAAAAAATGAGATTGACTTCATCCTATCTATGAAACGGCATATATTCAATAATGTCTCGGTGATCAACAGCGTAAAAATTGGCTCTTACCGCTTGGTAAGAGGCACATTGAATATTAGTTCACAGCTAGAAAGATCGAGATTGATGAGGCCCATGCTCCGGCCTATACCCATCCAAATGCAAAACCCCGAGAGCTTTCAACTCAAATAACAAAATCGCTTCGAGTAGGCACTCGCGCTATATTTGACAAAGTATAGGCATACTTTGTCAAATATAGCGTGATAATTTTGACAGTTTACAGTAGGGATGGGGTGGTGTAAAATCGTTAATGAATCTATTCGATTATCGATTATCATTCTCATAGAAGTTGGAATCGATAGTTGCATGTTTATGCTGTATGTATTATACAAAACAAACTATATTTTTTCAAAAGAATTAATAATTTATTAATACTACATTAAAAACCCTTCCACAACGACGATTTCAACACGTGAGTATTTTTATTCGGTCAGTCTGCCTACTCGGTAGAATACGCGCGAGTCGATATCGTTGTTGAAATACAAACAATGAAAAAGAATTTAGTTACAAAGAATGACATAACTACCTAAATGTTAATTTTAAATATACGATTATTTTATTTGAAAACCGAATTTCGGTGGTCTGTTGTTATTCGTTATTCGGGGCTCTTCACTAAAGGGGAGGAACCTGTCCATGAAGTACGACATTATCAGTAGAATGTGACGATACCCTCAAACAAGAATGATTCTGCAATCCCCTGATGATGTCTCTCAATTTAGGCGACTTAATCTACCGATCTCCAAGTCTCTGACCAGCGATATACGCCGCTTCAATACTACCAATATTGAGGCGGCGATCGAGCGGAACAATGGCTCTAAATTATTTGCGAGTGATCTGTCGATTGGACAGAGCCAGTTGACGATACTGAAAACGGATGACGACAAAGTTGTTTCGACCAAGTCCGAGGTTTTAAGGGAAGTCGAGACGTTCTATGGAGAGTTATACACGACAACACCTGTTACCAGTATGGCAAAATACCCCAGAGCCAAGTTAACCCGACGCTACACCGAAAATATCCCGGACATCAGCCTGTACGAGATTAGTATGGCTCTCAAACAGCTTAAGAAGTACAAGGCGCCGGGTGATGATGGAATTACTGAGCTTCTGAAAGCCGGTGGAAAACCTGTGGTTGAGACCCTTCAGAAACTGTTCAATTCCGTCATCCTCGAGGGAAAAACGCCGGAAGCATGGCACAGAAGCATAGTGATATTGTTCATAAAGAAAGGTGATAAGGATCTCTTGAAGTACTTCAGACCAATCGCTGCTGATCCATGTGTATAAGCTGTTTTCGGAAGTCATTACGAATCGTCTCGCACGCAGGTTTGATAACTTCCAGCCTCCCGAATAAGCCGGATTCCAAAAAGGTTTTAGTACCATAGACCACATACATACGCTGCGGCAGGTTATACAGAAAACCAAAGAGTATAACCGGCCATTATGCTTGGCGTTTGTGGACTATGAGAAAGCCTTCGATTCGATCGAAATTTGGGCGATGCTTTAATTTCCATAGCGGTGATAAATTGACTATGGGTATATCAAAGCTCTGAAGTGTTTGTACGAAAACGCCACTATGTCAGTTCGTCTCCAGGACTAGACCACAGAGCCTATTCAGCTGCAGCGAGGTGTTAGACAGGGTGATGTCATATCACCGAAGTTATTCACCGCTGCGCTGGAGGATATATTTAGGCTTCTGGACTGGGACGGACTTGGCATCAATATTAACGGCGTGTACTCACTCACCTCAGATTTGCTGACGATATATGAGCTCTGTACTGCCTCTCAACAAGTAGGTCTTAAAATGTCCATGTTGTGCCTACTCCAGTGACAGTTGGAGGCACTCCACTTGAAGTTGTTGACGACTTGAATTAGTCCAGCTAGGTAGGTCCAATTTCGATAAAGAGGTAAATCGACGAATCCAACTCGGTTGGGCAGCGTTCGGGAAGCTACGCCATATATTTTCGTCCCAATTACCGCAGTGGCTTAAGACGAAGGTCTTTGACTAATGTGTGTTGCCAGTGATGACTTACGGAACTGAAACGTGGCCGCTCACTGTGGGCCCTATAAGAAAGCTCACTGTTACCCAAAGGGCAATGGAAAGAGTTATGCTCGGAGTCTCTTTGCGCGATCGAATCAGAAATGATGAGATCTGCAAGCGAACCAAGGTCACCGACATAGCTTTAAGGATTGCCAGACTGAAGTGGCAGTGGGCAGGGCATATAGCTCGAAGAGCAGATGGCCGATGGGGCAGCAAAGTTCTCGAGTGGCGACCACGTACCGGAAGACGCAGCTTGGCTACCCACCTCCCTACGCCTCCCACAATGTGGAACGACGAGCTGGTAAAGATCGCAGGTACCAGCTGGATGCGGAAAGCACAGGACCAGCCTTTGTGGAGATCTCTGGGGGAGGCCTATGCCCAGCAGTGGGCGTCTTCTGGCTGATATGATGATGATAAATATAGTATAAAAATCGCTTCCCGCCGTCTGACCCTGTGTAATTGTTTACGCCTAGATATTTAAATGTAAGCAATGGATTTTTATGCGATTTTCACTACCATTTAGAGAATTTCTTGCGGAAGGTTTTTATGTATAATACATGCACATTATAGTTGAGTAACCGCAAAAAAGGTCGTTAGTTCGTTATTTATTCAGCATCAATTAAAATATGTATTTTATTAAGTTGAATGATTTGTTACAGTTCCCTTATACAAGAAGTGTGTGGAGCAGCTCGGCACTGTTACCCTAGAACAGGGAAGGATTTCTTGGAGAACATTCCTCTAAGGTGTAAGTAAAACTAATTTTGCCTTGCAGTTCTGCTCTTTATGAAAGTTCTGCTGCTTCTTGTATATTTCACCACTAGCGGTTAGGGGCTTACCGGGGCTTACCTTTAAATAATAAAAAATTTAATTCACCGGTTTTGACTGACTCTGGATTACGTGTTATTTCGAAATTCGTTCAGAACTTGGGTTAATTCTACTGGTACAATATAATCCTTTGAACAAATAATAATAAAATTGAATAACATATGTTATTCAATTTTATTATTATTTATTATTATTATATATATATTACTTACAATATGTCACTAAGCCCTGAGTTAATGATTCAACCCAGAGTTTTAGTACAAGTAGGCCTTACGTCAAGCCTTCTATTTACTCAAGTTTGTATGTAAACTCTTTATTGCATAATAATTAAATACAAAAACAAAAAATTTAATTTTACAAAGCAAAGACAGGCTTATCCCACATTGGGATTTCTTCCAGCCAACCCCAAATATTCCTCCGCTAACTACAAAACGCTCGTAGAATTCCAATCGCAACATCTTTATTCATAACGGTCTGATTCTTGTACTTATTGTTAATTTTGTTTCCAGGTGGAGAAGGATAGTTGATAAGTAGTTTAAGTTTTAGGCTAGATTATACTTTATTGTATTTTGTTTTTATTATATTGTGATTTTATTTTTAAAAGTTGTATTTCTTGTCCCCATTGTTCATCCGTCTGATTACGTTTAAAATTAGGTTATTTTGTTTGTTTTTTTACATTTAGATTTTTAGATTAGAGTTTTAGGATAATTTAATTTTAGTTCGTTGTTTTCATCTTTGTATTGTTTTTATATTATATGTCTGTATTTTTTTTGTATTTGTTAAGATTTTATTATATTGTGATTTTTTTTTTGTTTTTTTTTCTTGTCCCCAGAGTTCTTGTCCCCATAATTTACGAGTACGTGACTTCGCGTAACGTACTCGTAAATGCCTCTTTTATTCATCCTATAACACCCCACTAATATTTTAAATGCTAAAGTTTGTAAGGATGAATGGATGTTTTGTTGTTTCTTACTCCTTCGCGCAAAAACATGTCTACAGATTTTGAAGAAATTTTGCATTATTATAGCTCACTCCCCTGAATAGTACATAGGCTTTAGTTTATCCTGGAATTTATTGTGATTTCCGCAGAAACGAGTCCGAAATGTCATCATTAGGGCCCGTTTACATGTGGCCGCTTACAAATCGCATACGCGTCGCGTCCGCTTAATCACCGGCTAAATCGCACAGCCAACCTATTGGCGCGGACGATGACGAGGTGTAGAACGTGTAGACTAGTATAGAAACCAAAATTGCATAAACTTTTGGGACAAATCGCGTACGTCTGTGTGGGCTCTCATCCTCTCAGCCGCGGGATGTCCACTGCTGGACATGGGGCTCTAGAACGTAATAACCGTAATAAATGCGGATGAATTCACGGACAAAAGCTAGTGAACCTGTGACATGTAATGGTTTTATTATTTATTAGCAGCGTTTTATGTGAAATACAACCTTACCTTATCTTATTTGAAGCGTAACTTGCCCTTGATGTGCCCATTTCTAATTATTATGCTTCAAATAAAGGTCAAGTGTTTAATTGTTCATTGAATGTTGAATAAATATCTTCATGTCAAACGTGATAATGTTGATGTTCATGAATATTACTTTACTTCATGTCAGGAATTAATTTGTTGTCCAACCCCTTCGTTTAGAAACACATTCTTGTCACATCACATTTAGAAATGTCCGGTATGGGGAGCATTAGAAACCATTATGAATATTCCATACGAATAAGCATCAAATTTTGTAAACTGTTTCCAACAGTTGCAAACATTTAATTGCTACCACTAAATAAGTAACTTACTTTGTACTGTTCAGGGCCTCAAGTCCGCTAAGTTACTAAAACTCGTTTGGATCGCAATGGGAACTCAATGGCAGTTTTAATTGTAGCAAACTGCCATTGAGCTTCTATTGCGATCCTATTACAATTCAATTTACCTATTAGCAAATTAACGGACTTGAGGATCTGGACATTGTGTCGCGGAAAGCACGTAGTGCGACCAAAGGGAGACTAATGCGAGACGTAGCGCCGTAGCGGGGCTACGCAGCTCGCCGTAGCAGTCACAGGTACAGTTCGAGAGCATAAGCCTTGCAGATACAGCAACATGGAGTAGAGAAAAGGAACCAAATATGGAATACCATTTTGTTTTCTTAATATAAAAAATAAACGATTCATAGTACGAAGTCAATTTCTTTATTAGATGAGAAGACATAATGTTTTGCAACACTTAGTGATAGTCTTATGATTTTTATAACTAATTACAGTATCAAAAATCTAGTTTAATCAAAAAATTAAAAAGGTAGTCAAATATGGAATAGTTACCCCAAATATGGACCATGAGTAAAGGGCCCGACAAATTCTTAAAAATATGGTTAAATAATGTTTTGTAATACTTAATACCAGTCTCGTTATTTACTAAATTGGTAAAAATAATCATCTTGGCGTTAATGTCCCGGTTGTGCTCTCGAGAACGAGGGCCCGGGGTCCGCCTTGACCATGATCCAGGATTTGGCAGGTCAGGTTAGGTTAGGTTAGGTTAGGTAATTACAGTGGAGCGACTGCCATCTGACCTCCATGACCCTGCTACCAGGGGAACTTGACCAGATTGGACCATGGTTACACATCCAGTCGCCTGAATGTGCAGGTTTCATCACGATGTTTTCCCTCACCGTAAGAGCATCGGTTAGTATTCAACTAATGTATTCATCTCGCCATTCGAAAAACATGATCGAGTTGTCATCGACTTGGTCATAACCTGAAAATACAGAAAGTAGTCAATTAGTAATTATGCAACGAAATCTGAACATAACAAACATAACAAACGTGCACGCCTAAATAAATCGTGAGATTGTACCTACTGAAATAAATATGGCGGCGCGGTACTCATTTTGTTGGTTTTATGGGTGGTATTGAGCCGACAGTGACCACTCTCAATTATACACCAAGTCCACATCAAGCCCAAAATGAATTTCACTAAATAGCATTGGGAAACGTATCACAATTCGTTTTGTAGCCATAATACCGTATCAGGGAGGAGAACTTTAATCGGGTCAGACATGGCGACGAGCAGGAGTCCTTGTTTAGCTATAGGTACTTACAGATATTTCAACTCAGTTGTGCGCGCGGCCCTACGTGTGGGTAAACCTTGTACATATACAGTGACTTTGTGTGCGTGACAAGAGGTACAGTCGGGTACAAAATACAAATACAATTATTTAAACAAATTTGAAACAAAAAGGAATAACTCGGTTTTTAAGGTATTTGTAACTTGTTGTGTTTGATAATATACGGGTTCTTAAAAAAAACAATAATTTGGTAATTTAATGTTTATGTATTAAACATATTATTCTGAATCGCTACTTGAAAAATCAAATGATGAATTTTCGGATTCGCTGCTGTCACCAAGATTAATTATGAATTCTGCCTCCAAGTCAAAATGTCGATAGTATTCTTCTTCTTTCTTTTGTACATGTCGACAAGTATTACCCGACATCCCTTCATCAATTTGACTTAAACGTTCATTTATTAGTTTCATTATTCCCACACATTTTGGTCGACATTACGCGAAGCATATAATTTTTTTAAATTCCCCACACTTTTTCTATGGAGTTTAGTTCAGGATGATATGGTGGCAGTCGAAGAACTTTTATGCCATATGGCTGAAGTATGTCATCAATCTTATAACAAATATGGTATTCTTTATTTTTTTTAATCAAATCATACAGTTCAATTTTTTTCATATCTAAATTAAAAGCTATATTTTTTTCAGTCATTTTGAACGTTATGGTATGAGGCATTATCAAGCACAACCACAGAGTTTGGTGGAAGATTCGGTATTAGACGTTCTTTTAGCCACTTTTCATAGTTTTCTGCATTCATGTTAGAGTGGTAATCACCGGAAACACTATTTGCTTTGTATGTCGATAGTGCGTTAGGTACGAAACCTTGTTCTGAACCAGCATGCACAATAATAATTCTTTGTCCTTTCGACAGGTTTCTCTTTAGAGGTGGTCCATCTATATTACCCCATCTTTTGTTTTGCACATGATTAGTTAAGATATAGCTCTCATCTGTATATACGATACACCGATTTTCTTGACGGTATCTGAGTAAGTTTTTCAGGTAAGAAAATCTTAGTTTTTGGATGTCATGCCGCTCTACACGTCTGTTATCCACAGTTTTTCGCCATTTGTATCCCAACTTTAACAAAGCTGTACGCAGAGTCGAAATACTTCCATCATAATTAAGTTTCTCTTGAAATATTCTTTTCAACTTTCGCAATGTAGGTAACTCGTGATGTTCTAAATGGTAATTTTGAATAGTTGAAAGTATAACATCAACGTTAAAGTTGTCTAATTCTAACTTTTTTAAACGTTTTTTGCGGTCTTTATGCGGAGATTTAAATTTAGAGTCAGATTCTTATTCTTCAGCTAATATATTAGTTATTGTTCTCTCTGATACCCCCACTGCCTTTGCTGTTCGTTTCCGTACGCTGTTTAAATGTTCACTTAATTTCGATATTAAAATTAAAACTAGTTGGCGCTAGCGGTACTGCACGTTGTTTATTTTATAACTAAATTAAGGAGTACTTTAAAACAATTGTATGATCTGTTACAAAACACTAACCGACCCTAGATCGGAACCGAAATCACTAGAATTGTAAATTTGGCCTGAATGTATTCTTTTACCCTATCGATTGGCGGCGCCATCTGTGAGGTTCCCTGGGAACCCGTTAGATACGATCTAATCGATGACCACGATATGAACAGTTTTCCATTGAGTATCTAAAAGCTTTTCCTGACTCTCGCTAGATGGCGTTTCGTAAGATTTATTTTGGGTTGCCACATCTCCATCGACGAGTCTATACATACAGGGTATCCCGTAAGTCGACGTCAAGCCGAAATCGGGTGATAGTCCAAATCATAATAGTTACTAGAAAAATAAAAAATAAAAACTAAGTCTTGAATTTTTTTAAATTATAGGTATTTCTTTTTTTTTTCGAGAAAATGTACACCCTGTGATGGTTTTTTAGCTCCTGTTTCTACAAATCTTAACTTTTTTTCAATTTTATTTTTCATATGTAATCCCGAATAGTGCAAATCTAACCTATTACTTAGAATTCTAAGTCAACTGCTCCAGCTTGGAAGAAAGTGGCATCCTGTGATGGTTTTTTAGCTCCTGTTGCTACAAATCTTAACTTTTTTCAATTTTATTTTTCTTATGTAATCCCGAATAGTGCTAATCTAACCTATTACTTAGAATTCTAAGTCAACTGCTCCAGCTTGGAAGAAAGTGTCACATTATGCCGTACAATGAATAGACAATTCATATTTCGTCCAACTTTACCGGACTGTACTGAAAAAAAAAGTACTATGCCAGGTTGGCAAGTAGCACGAAATGTTGACGCATTTAATAAGGATTCTAAAATGGTATAATACTTGCTACATTATTTCTTTGATTACGGGGGAAAAAAAATCCTTCAAGAAACCCAGTTTCGAAAAATTTTTCATTACCTACTAAAAATTATTCTAGTGCGTTCAAAGCTTGCCTAAGACCGAGTGAGACGGAGAGTCATTCATGAAGTGTGAGTGAGACAGGTAGTGACGCTTTCAAGTCAGAGATGCGAACTTTTTGTTAAATTTAGGACAAATTTTCCTTAAGTTTAAAATTAAACACCAATTACATGCAAAGATTTATTATTTACAAAAGATGTTCAAACTGCCTTCCTTCAACTGCAATACAAGCTCGACATCTTCTTAAAAAAGATCGGATTATCACACGGGCAAATCTTCCGTTGTTGACAAATTCATTCTTTGCCGAAGCTCAGCTACATTTTCGATTGGCTTAAAATAAACTTTCTCTTTCACTGCTCCCCAGTAAAAAAAATCTAATGGATTTAAGTCCGGTGAACGGGCTGGCCACGAGATCGTACCAGACCGACCTATCCATCTGCCCGGATATTCTTCATTGAGAAATGCTCTAACTGAGCGGGCTTAGTGCGCTGGGCAGCCATCTTGTTGATACCACATCTCTCTGAAAAAAAGTTAAGATTTGTAGCAACAGGAGTTACAAAACCATCACAGGGTGTACATTTTCTCGAAAAAAAAAGAAATGCCTATAATTTAAAAAATTCAAGACTTAGATTTTATTTTTTATTTTTCTAGTAACTATTATGATTTGGACTATCACCCGATTCCGGCTTGACGTCGACTTACGGGACAATATACCTGCACCCTGCATTGCGTTTGAGTAAGCTGACGTTTTCCAAGTGAGGTTTATTATGCTCATGAGTACGCGAGATCTACCTTCCTACAACGAGACGATGTGGAGAGTTCATGGAGAGAGCTACAAGCTTTATGGATCTACTTTATACATTTATTGTTCATTGTGACACTGAATTGTTCATATTGTCCTCTCAAGTCACTTCATAACTCGAAAACAACCAGACACTGACGATCATGACTTACCTCTTTGTACCCTCTCATTCAATAAAAAAAAGCATTGCTGGGCGGATTGAATTCTTTGGTTGCTCCAAACGGAACCTTGCGGTGAGATATCATATCCTCACTTAGGCTGACTTATAGAGGATATGATGAGCCAGTGTAATGGCTGGGGCAAGGGTCACTCTCCCAACTCCCTATTTTTTTATTATATGGAGAGTCCCTAAATCCCCTTAGTGTCAACATTCCCCTTGAACATACAACAGCTATTTTACAATTAAACTAAATCTGTTATTTACCTACTACCTGGTAGTCATTTATCCTAACAAATCATAATCACCTGTTTGTCTTCCAACTCTTGTCCAAGTCTTGGGTTACCACAAACACAATGTAGGCATAACTAGACGATCACGAGGCCATGGTAATGGCAGGAATGTATGAATTTGCGTTAGAGAATAAATAGAATTAGCACTTTAGGGTTAACGTATGAATGAGTTTCTGAATGAGCGTGTGAGAGAATGAGATGATTTATTTATTTATAATAGGAGAGTAAGAAAGGAGGGAGGTACAGTCTGTAGACCCATTTAAACGATAGACTAAACTAGATAAGCAGGTCACCCTAGCAGGTAATAATGGACTAAAGCAGTTACTAATGGAATAAAAATACCGTTTTAATTTTGGTCTGTGTTTGTTGACACCTGATACAGGAAAGTTAGACAAACAATTGTCCAAACCTGGACATTTGAAATATCAAACTGAAAATCGGTGGAAATGTAGAGAATAGTGTTCTGATCGATGTACTAAAAGTCCCAAAAAATTCCCTTGGAGAAAATTCCAAATTTAAAAATAACCGCAACAGATGCGACCTATCAATTGTGGCGCTAATTCTGCGTTTTAATATGACGCCATAAGCATGTCAGATGGATAGTGCTGTGATCGTACATTTTTACATAGCGATATAAGTTTTTATTGAATAAAACGTTGAGGAGTAATAAATTATTTATAATACCAATATTATACATCCTATCCTACTAATACATTATGGATGGATGGATGTTTGTTACTCCTTCATTATCGTCATTGTTCTAGCGCTTATACGGACTCTGCCAAGGTCACACATTCTTCTCCATTTCGCCCGGTCTTTAGCGTCCTCTCGTCGTAAGCCGTTGGCTCTTGAATCCAACTCAGCGTTGTCAATTCATCAATTCTAAACCGCCTATGGTATGGGTCTCTTTCCTGACATCGGCAGATTCAGACACTTTTCCCACGTACCCCTGGGGCTTACGCCACAAGTGACCATACCAGTGCAGGAAAACCTTCTTAACGTTATCTCATATCCCTTACGATAATGATATAACGATTAGTCCAATTGTGTACATCGCTGCTATAGACTTCGAGGAACAAGCCATAGCGCACATAACATTCAAAATCATGTATCTACCTTTTCTAGTTACTAGCAAAACCTTTGTTTACGAGTAGCTCGGCAATGATGCGACTGCACCGAAATATCGGGCTACTCGTAAACATAGGAACGCAACAAGAAATCAGAATCAGAATCATTTATTTGCTGTAAATGCAAATGAATCCCGGAACATACCTTTAAAATCGAATGAATATTATAATTACATCGAACCTACAGAGACATCGAACCTTTAAACCCTTCCTTTTCAGATTATCGACAAAAAATTAAAATTGCATCGAACCGATCTATTTCGATACCTTTTTACTCTTCATCCCAAAGAACATATTTTACACCTTCGTAGTGATGTTGTCGCCATAATTATTCCTTCCGTTTCCTGTTTAAACCGACTAATTTTAGAAGGTATAAATGACAAAGATGATGGTAAAGGCTATACCTATTAGACTATTTAATAGCATCGAGTTAGGTTACCTTTTTCTTGTCTATTATTGCCAGTAAAATAAGTTTAGTATACTCAGTTTTCCGCAACCTGAGGGCTTACCATGAGCTCTTATAGCAGGACCTAAATAAAACTGCCCTGCTTAGAACGAGACAGCGCTATACGTGTAACATAAGCTTGTCTCGTTCTAAGTAGGGCAGTTCTGTTTAGGTTCTGCTATAAGACCTCATGGTAAGCCCCCTGTCCAAGTAACGTAAGACCCTGGTACTCCTTTATATCATTTGCAAGGTCACAAAAAGAGTTTTAATTTTTACAATAGGTACGAACAGTTATGGATTTTTTATATTTGTATCAATGTCTTTGGACATTTAGGCTTTAACCTTGATTCAGATTCAGATTCATTTATTGACCAAAGTGAATACAAGTACATTTATATACCTAGCAGTAAATACAGACAAAAAATGTGCATTCAATTAAAAAGTATTATTAGATATTCTGTACAAAAGCACCGATAGGATCAAAATGTCAACATAATCAAATAAGTCAAATCTCATGTCATCAAATGGATTGAAAAGTATAATTTAAGAATGTCATAATAAAATTATGGTAATGTCAAAATTCAAATGTCACCATAAATAATAGTAAATTAATAGTAAAAAAATGACAATATTTGACATTTATTTTTGAATTATTATATTTATAATAATCAAATATTATGTGATAATAATTATAATGTCAACTCGAATGAAAACGCCAAAAACTTAATGGTACCTACTTTTCATTTTGACATAATTTCATAGTACTCCTTTACGGAGTACAACGGATTATCCAATAAAAGATTTCTGAGCCGGCGCCTAAATGCTTCGTCAGACGGTTTCCTCTGCAAGTCTGCAGGCAGCTTGTTATAGAATGTAGGGTACGACGGGGTTGAACATTCAGAGTACCTCCGTTACGAGTCTGTCTTCCTCTCATACTGTTAATATCCTTGGACATTTTTAAGTTACATCTCACGTACATAGGTATCTCATGCATATACAAGGAATAGCAGGTGTGGTAAAAACAAGGCCCAGCGGTCAGCAGTGGGCGTCTTTCGGCTGATATGATGATGATGATGACATACTGTAACTTTTCAGTCACCGCCTATTTTCAGGCGCCTAGGTCATCGAAGACAAAGTCGGGTTCGTGCGCCAACTCATTCTCTTAGAGTGTATTCGATGTCACATCCGAAACCGTGTCCCAGGTTAGTTTCAATAGTTTTTTTTCAATGATGGTGAATACTGATGATATGTAATTTGGTAATATTTTTCTATTAAATTTGTGTATTAATCACTTTTACATTGAAATCTCTAAGAGCCCTAATAAATACTCTTAACTACCACAAAATTAATGAGAATGTACCTTACGCTTTATAACTTACAGACAAAGATAAATCCAAAACAAACCAATTCAGTGACACTACGGAGATAAAGAAATAGATAGAGAGCGAAAGAAAAGTCACAAAGCTGAAAATAACAGAAAATAATAAACCACTAATTAATTAAACAAATCACACGCGAGTTGTTGTGAATGTTTCCGTGGAAGTTTATAAAAGCTTCGGGTTTCTTAGTTACGGAAATGAATAAGATGATGTTCACGCGACACGTCCTCGAAACTGATATTGTTTTAAATTATCGCTGTTATTATCAAATGCCTATTTTAAATCTACTAGTCGTCCCGCGATCATGATGAATGCAACTTCCTCGCAATATCGGGCTCTCGTAAACAAATTAAGCAGAAGGAAACCCGGTATATACTTGCTACGTCCTATGCTACGTGCATCGATACCCTCGCGCCGTCCCATCTTCCAGTCACCGGCCGGTGCCGCCTCTGCTGAAAACGCCAAACGGCGCAAATACGCATGCCTCAGTGGCGACTACATATTTGCGCCATTTGGCGTGGAAACTCTTAGGCCGTGGGGACCAGGCGCACATTCCCTATAAAGGGAACTAGCCAAGCGCCTGGTCGACATTAGTAATGACCAGAAGGCTGGCCTCAACTTAGGACAGCGTATAAGCTTCGCCATCCAGCGGGGCAACGCGGCCAGCCTTCTGGGCACATTTTATTGCAAATATTTTACCTATTTAAGTGATTTTAAGGTTTTTATTTATAGGTAGTTTTAACATGGATTATATATTGTTTGTGTATTATGCTTAAGTTGTATAATTACTGTATTATTATTAGTTACTGTACTGTATAATTATGTCATGTTTGTGTACAATAAAAAATGAAGTTTAATATTTAGGTGTAGGTACTTTATTTCGATATTTCGTTGAAACGTATTTGTATATTTCCATTACTATCACTTAACGCCAAACATTTAAAATATTTACGATATTTTGCCTGTCGTTCAACTAATCAATAGCGTAAATTTATTACGTACCTTTGAAGTAAAAATATTATGCTTATCGTCAAATAAATTGTTTAAGTTTATTACAATACTAAGTTTTGGTTAAGTATTTGAGAGCATTTGTCAAAAGAAATCATGATAAGCAAACTATACACTGCTCTGTGTATGATATGCCTATTCATTTTGAAGTCTACCAACTATAAATATACGATATATAAATAAATTGTATGGTGACGAGCTCATGGTACATAGTGATCGTTACAATACAAAGTATACTTACTGCACTGTTTACACCAATTGCAACGAAATGCTACTAGATTACGAGTCGCAGACGCATCCTTTTACATAATGAGTAGTTTTGAGACCATTGCAGGTTAAAAACTGTTACAAGTAATTAATTAAGAATGCGCCTTTGAACCAATTAATTAGTGATCCATGATAATAATCGCTCAATATCTGTAAATCATAACTCAATCGGTTACGCCAAATCACATAAACAATTAACTAAAAGCTGCCATAATAGGCATTTGCTAATAACCTACATAAATCGCTAAAGGTGCTAGTATAAATTAATATTTGAATAAGAGAGTAAATTACAATAAAAAAAAAAAAAACTTTATTTCTCAAATCTTCACAATGTATGAGGTGAGTCATCCCCAGTAAGTAATGAATGTACTTGTGTTGGGGTGCCTCGCTCTTTCCCTTAGTTATATCTTATTTATTTTGAGATTCTACAAGTAGTTAGTTAACAATTTTACAAAATTATGTAGGTATTCCGTAACATAGACAAATTTGCTGTACTACACTTAAATTATCATTTATATTTGTGTAGTGGAAGTAAATTTATAATATTATAGTGATAAGGAAGGTAATTGAGATTATTGTATGTGTGTGTGTGTATGTATGTTGTGGTATGTTATGTTACCCTTTTCATATTTATTTCAGTTTCGTCATATGTTAAAGTTTTAACCATTTTTTCTACTCTTGATTTGTATTTGTTTATTTATTTTAGCCATTTCTGTCCCATTGGTTTGTGTAATAACAAAATATGTACTTAAGGAATTGTTTGAATCTCGAAGAATAAAAATAATAGAACTTGGTAAATATATAAAAAAGGGAATTTTATAGCGCACATTCAGAAAATATTTGACCCTTTTTTCGTGCATATTCTATTGACAGTGGCAATTTTCAATTCATTGTTCTATACCTACTATGAATGCAAATTGTCTGAAACTGAGGAGATGATCTCAATGGCTCTTTGCAAAATTATTTATGGGCTGTCCAACGGCGGAGGGATTTGTCTACCTGCGAGTAAAAGACAATTTGGTTACCTTTATTTTTTGCAAATAACAAAAGCCTAAGTAACTAAGCCATCCTTAACAGCCAGTTTATTGGCCCCTTGTAAAATTCCCGTTGAATGCAGAAAAAACGGATGTTTCTATTGTCCCATAAATTAAAAAATAAGAAAATATCCCAGTGCTCAGCTGTGTGAACTTGAGTTATATTTATACATTTAGATGCTTAACAAACCTGTCAACAATTTTTACAGTACATTTTTCGTTTTGTAAGATGATTGAGGGCCCACCCTCTTCTGCATACTTTTCGTGTTAGGTACAATAAAGTTGCCTTAATTCACATCTTTTTCTATTAAACTACTGGTATTTGATCGCCCTCTCACCTGGTCGTAAGTAACGATGTGGCCGGAGATGGAGCACGCCTGTCTATTAAGAACGGCGTCTGGATTGTAATGATCAGGGAACACACTCGCAGGTAACGTGTTCCATTCCTTAGCCGTACCTAACCTAACCTAACCTAACCTACGCATTATAAAAGCTGAACCGAAGCAGCTCGTGCGGACAGCTGGAAGATTAAGAACATAAGGATGAGGTATTCGTCCACTCACAACCCATAACAGTCCACTGCAGGACTTAGGGACTTATGGCTTTCTAGTCATCCTAATACCTATATATCTTTATAAATACACACATACGAGTGTCTACCTATAAAAGGTAGACAAAACATAATAAACATATTTTCAAATATTGTGATTTGGCCATAAGTGAGTGATCGTATAGTTATCGATCAAAATTTTCAGACATAAAATCCACCTAAGTAAGATGATTAAAGTGTAATTCACACAAATCGAATAGCTTTGACAGCTCTCGAAACGGCAAACGGATTCTTCTTTCTTCTACTTCTTCTTTCGCCACCCTAACCCTATGGTTGCGAAACCCTAACGTTAACCTCACCTAAATATTATGGGATAGAGACCTTTAGGTATCGGAAAACCTAAATAATCGATAGGAAAAACTGAGACTCCCTTGACACCTCAAAATCTTAAATATCGATCGGCCCTATAACCTAATTTTTAATCCTCTTAAACTATCATACCTACTCCGATCGTCTCATAAAGCAATATTATGGTCCTACCTATCGACTCGCGAGTCAAGGAGAGACTATTATTTAATTTTTGTAATCGCACGTGTAAGTTGTGTGCCTAGTGTGAGGGATGCCAACGGCTCAGACCACGTTTCGATACAAACTCGAGATTATTTTTTTTTTTTTTATTAGTAGGAAAATGTAATTTAAGCTTTAAAAGCACAAAAGTTCTTAAACGGAACATGGGTCTAATAAATGGGTGATGGGACGCTGATAATTCAAATTCATAAAACATAACCCTCCTTCTGTCGCAGTCGGCTAAAACATTGGCGTCGTTCGAACGTTTCAATTTGCTAACATAAGAGGCTAAACACCCACATGTGACACCTACTTAAAATTCCAAAAACCAAAAGCAATAAATTCCCCAAAACGCATCGAGCTTAATAACAAGTGTCACACTTGAAAGTGCGGAAAAAATAAAAGCTCGCAACCCAAAATGTCATATAAATTCACGCTGGGATATCGATGTAAAGACAATACCAAGAAAGCGAACAAGCTAGCCTTAGAATAAAAAACTATCATAAAAACCAAGGTTTCAGATACATTTAAATAAATCTGTATTCTAAGTCTTACGACTTAGGGATGCTTATCAAATGTGATATTACGCGGCAAACCGTTGGACAATTTCAGGGATGAGCAAGCGAGACAAAATCAGTCGGTGGTGAAACGGCGTGAACGCGGGAAACTACGGGATTGGTAGACTGGACTTCCCGCCACAAGGGATGATGCGCGAGCGTCGGTTGTCATCCGTAACAACCAAAGGACATCAAGCAACACAAGCAAAGAAGAACCTTATGTTAATTTTAGTAGATACTAAAATTGTAATTAGTAATTAATAATGGTCAACAAGATGAATCGAGGGGTAGGGTTGACACTTCTGATTTCGGAGCGGAGCGAGGCGGCTGGACGAGCAGTGAAGCTTTTATTAAGATCAGATCTTAAAGTCCAATAATGTAAAATTATATAATATCTAAATTTACTAATAAATTAGAGTCAGTAGTGTATTTTGGCAGTCGATGACAAAAGTTAAGTTGATACCTTCTATATTTATGTAAGTGGTTTAGGTATTAATTGAATCGATCTGATTAATTACATTTATAAATTTTATCAATTTCCATTAGAATTCTCACTATTAGAGATTTCTATAACTTTATCAAGATGGAAAGTAAAAGTTACCCAACCGATTTACATTTACATTAATTTTTACGTAATTATTAACTATGAATTATCTCTGCATGAGATTATTAGAGCATGGTATTATTTAAACAAAATATACCGAAGCCTATGTCTATCATCATCAAATCAAGTAATTAATATGTCTGATATATCTCTGTACGAGATCATTATGTTTGCTATTGTTTGATTAAATTCAACCAAAGCCTATGTATAAGTATGTATTGTTAATTCACATTAACGCTCATCATCACGTTAACTCATCCCTGCGTGATATATTCGTAATGTGGTATTATTTAAATAAAATGATACCAAACCTACCTATGTCTAAAATGCGACGCTTGGGAGGTTGTAATGTATTTACATTGAAATCATCATCAATAACGAATACTCCCAATATATATATAGTTTGAGTGTGTTCCATCGAAGTATTCAGACCCCAATTTATTGACGAAAAGTTATTTAAGATGGCTCAATGGACTAGTCAATACCATCTAATGACTTAAACCAACGGTTTATTCATAATGTTTTTAGACCAAAAGGCGTATGGGCTGTCCCAGCTTATATGACTAGTCTAAATAACGAGTGTACCTATAATCTACATTATTATTAGGCCAAAAGGCGTGTGGGTTAATCAATATCCACATGACTAGCCTAGTCCTGACTACCTGTGGGTAAAGCGCAGCGTTAATGAGTCGGATACTTCACTGATAAGGTATCATTTATATTAACTAATTGTTTCACATTAATTGGCTTAATTAAGCTCATATTTGATTATATGGTTTAACTTTGCAAACCAAGTATGACGCCTTCCTTGACTTTCAATCATGTAAATGTAATGATTTGATTTGAACGAATAATTGTTTAAATTATATTAAATAATTAAATTATCATAATTAGTCCTAATTGGGCAGAGTGGTTTTTATACGTTGTCAGAACAGTTTTTTGTCCACTCTATCAGGAATTGGCCCTAGGAAACGTGTCCTGAACATCACGGATTTCATTATTATTTTCTAATCTAGAAATCCCTGGTGAAAATCATAATCAGTTTCAATCGTAGAGTCACAACTAAAATTTAAATAAACGTATATTTATACGTTAAACTCTACCTGTGACTTTGATTTATATTCCCGCATAACTTGACTAATTCTCAGTAAATAACATTCCAAGTTTACTGTAATCACCCCTGCACTATGATCTATCAAATCAAATGATTGAGATGCCCAGGTAACTTCATTCTGGACGAAAGGTACTTAACTGTCTTAAATAAACTCATTGACTTTAGAGAAATTCAATAACATAACTACCTGCAATTTAACGCATGGCTTTCGAGTTTTGATTTTAACATTAAAGTAATACTTATAATTCTCAAACCCTAGTCGGTTCTTAAATTCAGTAAGACTGAGATACCACCGTTGTTGCGATCCTTCATCTCGTGAAACGTAGGGAACAAGAAATATATGACAACCCTACGGGTTTATAATAACTGACAGCTGTATATCTGAGAATATATCTAGTTATCTTGCCCGGCCAGGCAAGCTTAGGGAACCTAGGGATCATAAAGCAACGACAACTTCCATCGTGGTACCACCTAAAGCCCATATCAAGCAAAGCAATCCTAACTGTCTCTGGATCACTCCACACCATCAGGGGGACAAAGACTCTGATTGTTTTTTGGATTACTTCGAGGGGGCTCAACTTGCTGCAATCTTTCAATTTAAATCATACTTTTATTCCATCACTCGAATCAATGCCATTGACGTAGCGGAGTTTTATTGCAAATTTCTGTCATCTCATTTAACACAGACATTAGAGAGGAATTAACATCACAGTTTAAGGCATTTATATACCAATCATCAAATACGAATTTCATAAAGTTAAATAGACTGTCGTTGACGGCATATGTCACCCATTTTATATTGGACTCACACACAACGGTGAGACCGCTTCATGTTACGAGTGAGGCTCCATCGACCAACGCTAGGCTTCTAGATCGACCCTAGGATCACCTCGTCTAGGGGCGTAATGGCTCATATTAGGAGGGACCAGCACACTACCAGCATTCGACGGCAAACCTAGACGTAGACTTAGTTAGAGCGCCTAGATCATCGAAGACAGTCGGGATTCGTGCGCCAACTCATTCTCTTAGAGTGTATTCGATGTAACATCCGAAACTGTGTCCCAGGTTAGTTTTTATGGATGAGCCTAGTCATAAACGCGTATGAACCTCCTTTCATTTATCTCAATACATTTTTTTTCATACCTCAACCATTTATCTCAATAAAATATTATTGAGATAAACTTAGTAAATTACATCAAGAAAATGACACGTTAATCGACTCGGCTACATCGTGTCCTTTATTCAGTGAGGGTGAATAGTGATGATATTAAATTTGGTAATATTTTTCTTTTAAATTTGTGTTTTAATCACCTCTAATAGTTATAATGAAATCTCCAAGAGGCCTAATAAATACTCTAACTACCACAAAAATAATGAGAAGGTAACTTACGCCTTCGAAACTTACAAAAAAGATAAATCCAAAACAAAACAAATCACTGACACTGATATAGAAATAGATAGAGAACGAAAGAAACGTGACAAGTTGAAAATAATAAAAGATACAGTGATGTTTACGGTACGCGCCCCCGGAGCTGTCTGTCCCGTCTCCACTACCCTGGCCACCTGGTTTAATATTTCAAACAAACAAAAAACGATTTTATTATAATTTTATGAGGTCTAAGCGATTGCTCTTATAACGTGCGCACATCCATAAATTTTACAAACTGTACCTGATAATCAGAAAATAGTTAAACGTAACATCAGCTAGGGATGTATTACATACGACGTTTTATTTGTTCATCTAGTCGACTAAATTTAAACAACGCAAGCAAATGGATTCGATGTGTAATTCAAGTAGACCAAAAGGAATAGTGTACGGAAGTATAAGTTAACAAATTAATGACATTTTAAGTACTATAAACTCGACGTGATGTTACGTCGAATATACAGAGATTTAATTTTTATGAAGCAAATCAATTTAAGTCATCATCTAAGTAGATCAAAATTAAATTCTAGACTCGTTTGATATTTATATGTAAATACTGTAATTCAATTATTTATTTCGATATTTCGTTGAAACGTATTTGCATATTCACATCACTATCACTTGTGGGTTTTTTCATGGGTCCCATATCTTGACGCCCAACATTTAAAATATTCACGATATTTTGCCTGTCGTTTAACTAATCAATATTGTAAATTTATTACGTGCTTTTGTCAAATAAATTATGTGAATTTATTAGAAAACCAAGTTCTGTTTACGAATTTAAAGCATTTGTTAAAAGAAATCATGACAAGCAAGTTATACTTTTACCACATACTGCTCTGTGTATGATATAGATACGTATTCATTTCTAAGCCTATCAACTATAAACATACGATATACAAATATATAGTACGTTGACGAGCTTATACATTGTGTTCGTTACAGCCTCTACCCCGAATGGGGAGTTTAATGCAATAATCTTCACGCCTGTCAAGCGGGTTGAATTTCTTAGTGTTATACCTAAATATAAAAATGGACGACGCTGATGCCCATTTTCCAACCTACGGATACCCTAGGACTTTCGCCTCGTCAACGTTGCGTCTTGTAGGACACCCATGAATGTAAGGGTTGGTGTTGGTGTGTGAGTGGTACACCACCGTTCGTTTGCACAGTGTATTTGAAAAGGTAAGGGGGAAACGACCAAGAAGTCGCATTCTATTGCACCATGACAATGCTTCGGCGAACAAGACAGAGTCATTTTTGGTATCTGAAAAGGTAGATCTAGTGACCCATACGGCAGATAGTCCAGACCTGGCACCATGCGATTTCTCCATTTTCCCAAAAATCAAAGATTTAATGAGAAGAGGCTTGACTTTTAAGGGGCCGAAAGAAGCTGTGATAGCTTTCAACCTGCACGTGAAAACATATCCTCAGACGAATCAAGTGGTCCTCACGTCTTCAAAAATGGTTTGACAGAATGAAAATGTGTTTAAAATGCAATGGAGAATACTTCGAATATACCACACGTATCTGATAATTATTTGTCACGTTTTTGCGTTGATAGGTGACACGAATACAAAATATGCGGCATCTATCCCGGTTCTACCTGATTGTTAGCAATCAGGTACCGGCGCGGGTCGTTAGCAACCACAACTTACCTACTCATTTTTCTATTGTAGGCCGAGACGCCTCTTGTGTTACTTTACAAAATAAAGGTAGAGATAACAATTCTTGAAATGATTTCTTTGCTGTTATAGAATAACATGTTTGTATATCTCAGAGAAACTATTACAAACAGGTAGATAGATCCTGTCGCCATTCAACTGCGTTTTGAGATAAGAACTCTAACGATAAGAGAAAGAACAAAAAAAATGAAGTTTAAAAGGCTGCTTAGCCATTCAATTTTGAAAGGAATGTTGAAACGATAATTTTTTATGGTGGTTGGAGGCTAAGCTGAAAATAAACATTTCTTTATTTACTTGTCATGTGTGTGAATATTGTAGCCTGCATATTCACACTTCAGTTCTGCACAAGCACGATTTAGCCCGCGTAACTAACTTCTGACTCCTAGGACTTCGGCACGTACCCCACAGGTTTTGATGAGAAGTCAGTGACTCATTATCGAAATCGACGTATTGTACTCGTAAGTGCAAATAAAATCCAAAATGTCAAAGCTGGACAAATTAAACTGTTTTCATATTATTAATCAACTACGTACTTCTTAAACATGAGCTTTTTGGCATTATCTAGACCGAACATATAAAAATTTTATTAATTTTAATTCGTCGAAACGGTTCGAGATAATGCCCCCTTCTTTATGCTCGGCTTGGCGGTGGCACTTTCCAGCCCTGAGATTTATCGTTATAATTTAAATTATTTTAAATATAACGCCTTGTTTGGGTTACTCATCAAAGCTGAGGCCAAATTGTTAACTATAGGAAAATGTAACTAATATTTATAAGTAGGGTTCAAATATAACTAAGTTTGTGGTGATTTTTGCGTGTGTGTGGTATGCAATACATATAAGACAGCGAAAAAGCTACTAATACTCGGAAAGGTGGTGATTCCATTATATTGTTTTACTGTACGTACAAAGCATTGCAATACCGTCTAATAATTAATAATATTAAATTAAGCTTGATCTACGATGCATAAAATGAACCTACGGTACATACAAATTGTATTAGGTCTATAAACATGAAATTTCGTGAAAACGGCTTATCCGATTACAAACACTTTGTAGGTATAATGAGACCACATTAATTCGTTTATAACTGCCAATGTCACAAAATTTATCTGACTATGGAGGACAAAGTTGACGGTAAATTAAATGGGGTTTATTCTTTGTATTTTCAAAGACATGTCCAAATTTTACAACATACTCTATTTTCGAAATAAATTACTAATTATCAATGTCGCGTAATGTAACATAAAAATAATGTAAGCAAATATTTTTGGCAAAAAAAACGGTCCCTTCACAAGTGACAGGCAGTTTTAAAAATGGTACTCGCGTTAAAAGGGTCACAACAAAGGGTGCGGGGGGACACCAAGGACCTCGGACCTATAAAAGAGCCTGCGCCGGCGACTCTTATCACAGTATACCGTAGCACTCGGCTGCGTTCACGATACACGATACCTTGCGGTTTTTATACCATTACAACTTTTTCCTTTTTTTCAATATTATATTTAAAAATCATGCAGGCAGGAGACAGCGATCCCGAAAGATTTGAAGAAGACAACGGAGGCCATGTAAGTTTTATATTATTTTGTTCTCATATTAATTTATTGATTAAAGACCTACATAATTTGCTCGTAAAATTGCCTTTATTTTGTCTCTTTGTTTGTAATGTTTTGTTTGGAGTTACTAGTTTATGCGCTTAAAAATATTTGTGAAATTTAATATGTGAATCATTGATAATGCTTTACTCCATATAATGAAAGCATTATATATATTTTTCAAGTGTAAATCTGAATATTGAATCTAACGTTTCCAATATAATTTTCATTATTTGATAACATAATGTTTTAAAATATCGCTGTTATTATCATATACTGTAAGTTTCCTGTCAAACTAATACCTATTTATCTCTATAAATACACACATACGAGTATCTACCTATAAAAGGTAGACATAACATAGTAAACATAATTTCAAATATTCTGAATTGGCCGTAAGTAAATGATCGTCTAGTTATCGATTGAAATGTTCGGACCCGTTATGTTGTGTATAGACGCTAACGACTCAGACCAGGTTTCGATCCAAACTCGAGATTATGTCCGTAGGAAAATGTCATTAAAGTTTTTTTTTATTTTTTATTTATTTAACATAAATGTTGTAAATAGTTATTTGTATAATTCGCCAAACTGTAAAACAGTTTGTTGGCGAAGGTTTGCACTCTCTATGCTTTAAATATCTTTACCCTACCAACATAGTACAAAAAATAAAAATAATACCAATAATAATAATAAACACTTATACCTAATTTGCACCTGGGCATAGACTCCGAATGAAGTTATCTATCAGCAGGCATTTTGAGTTTGACTTATAAGTATGTCTGCTCTCGGTTGCTTCGATATCAACTTCATTCAAAATACCAGGCACCAGGTACAATCTCTGCCGCTGGCTAAAGTAATTGATCACTCTAGGCTGCTCATACTTTTTCCTAACATTCGTTCTGGGTTTACAATTTATAATATTTTTGGTTTTAAATTCTGATTTGCCAAACTGTTCCAACAATACCAAATACTAATGTTTTAAAAGCACAAAGGTTCTTAAACGGAACATGGATCTAAATCGTACCAGAATTCGGCGGCAAACCTAGACGTAGACTTAGTTAGAGCGCCTAGGTCATCAAAGACAAAGTCGGGATTCGTGCGCCAACTCATTCTCTTAGAGTGTATTCGATGTCACATCCGAAACTGTGGCCCAGGTTAGTTTCTATAGTTTTTTATTCAGTGAGGGTGAATAACGATGATATCTAATTTGGTAATATTAGAGCCCTAATAAATACTCTTAACTACCACAAAAGTAATGACAATATAACTTACGCTTTCGAAACTTATAAACAAAGATAAATCCAAAACAAACCAATTCAGTGACACTACGGAGATAAAGAAATATATAGAGAACGTCACAAAGCTGAAAATAATACAAAATAATAATCCACTAATTAATTATACAAATCACACGCAAGTTGTTATGAATGTTTCCGTGGAAGTTTATAAAAGCCTCGGGTTTCTTAGTTACGGAAAGTAATAAGATGATGTTCACGCGACGCGCCCTCGAAACTGATAATGTTTTAAATTATCGCTGTTATTATCACATACCTATTTTAAATCTACTAGTCGTCCCGCGATCATGATGAATGCAACTTCCTCGAAATATCGGGCTACTCGTAAACAAATTAAGCAGTAGGAAACCCAGTACATACTTTTAAAATGTTTAATTATCTAATTCTCAGGTTCAGGTGCCACCTCCAGGAAGTCAGAAGACGAAGCGGATATTGACTAACATCCCACAAAGGCGCCCCGGCCGGCCGAGAGGCAAAGACCGCGTTCCGCTGACCGAGGTATAACCGAACTATGACTTATGAAAGGACTGCGATTATAATATTCTATTACAAGATTATAAAGATAGCGACTAGCGATGTGTAAACTCGGAAAAAATACTTTTATTTTAACCAATTTAATGACTGAGCTTCGCCACAATATTTAAAATTCGCTAAAAAAGTTGCTATTAGCGACAATGGTAACTAATAACTTTGGTCGTCATCGTCACAGAACCAGAAACGTCAGCGTAACGCCGAGTTAGAGTGGAGGCGGCGGGAGCAGCTTAAGGAGCACCGCCACGACCTCGCCGACGCTATTGGCCAGGACGCAGAAGCTGTAAGTTATCCTACTATGAACTTTTAATTAAAATGATATCCAATTTGAAAAAATGTTAATTTTTACACAAAGAGCGCCGTTCGAGTGCCAATCGGCATAGGTATGATAATACTTAACGCCAACCGAGAACCATTATTTGCTTCAGATATATCACACTATTCATATATTTTTACAGATATCTGAAGCCCAACTGTATACGGCAGCGGTGTCGTATATAAAGAAAAACGGCGAGGCGTCCCGCCTCCACTCAGAATATGTGGAAGCGGCGAGGCGCGCAGTTAAAAATCAACACCAACGCCGTAAGACATATTCACTGTTCTTCTTAAATCATATATTTATTATTATTACATAGTATAAGACAAAGCCGCTTACCGTCGTCTGAACCTTTTACGCTTAGATATTTAATCTATGCAACGGATTTTAATATGATTTTCACTATAATTTAGAGAATTCTTTGCGGGTTTTTTTTATAAAACATACCCATTATAGTGGAGTAACCCCGAGGAAACCCGGGTGAATCCGAGGCGGGTAACGACTCGCGTAGCGTACACCATGAGCAAAGAAAAAATATGTATTTTATTAATTCTTATAATTTGTTCCAGTTGCCTTATACGAGAAGTGGGTGGACCAGCCCGACAGTGTCCCCCCAGAGGAGGTAAAGGCATTGCTCGATAGTGTAAGTAAAGAAATTTTGTCTTGCAGCCTGCTCTTTATGAAAGTTCTGCTTTCAATTTAACTGCTAATTGTATATTGCACCACCGACAGTTAGGGGCTTTAAGTATTAATTTTCTTAAACCACCTACGAGTCAGGGTTAATATTTAACTAGCTCTGGGTTATGTGTTATTTCAAATCTGTCGTGTTCGTTCGTAACCTGGGTTATTTTCTACTGATATATAATTTCTTGCAATATGTTAGTAAGCCATGAGTTAATGATTCAACCAAGAATGTTGGTACAAGTAGGCCTTACATCAAGCCTTACATCTATTACATGTATATACTCAAATTTCCTCCGCTAACTACAAAACGCTCGTAGAATTCCAATCGCAACATCTTCATTCATAATGGTCTGATTCTTTTACTTATTGTATTTTTTGTTTTCAGGTGGACGACCTTCCTCGTAGTTAAATTAGTGTTTTTTGTATTTTGTTTTAAATAAATTTTATTTTAATTTTATTTCTATAAGTTGTTTTTCTATGTCCCATAGTTAATACGTCTGATTTTAATTTTAGAAAATAACAAATTCATTCACAGCACCGCAGCAAGCTCGCCACTCGTTAGGTGTGCCAAATACCAACGTTTTTGGCGAAGCGAGGGTGACCAAGGTCTACCGCTGGGGACCGAAGACTTATAGCACAGTCTCGAGAGCCGTGCAGCATCCCGTGTCGGTATATTATTAAGAAATAAAGTATTTTTTATGTTTGTGAACTCATTATCTTTCAAAACACTTTATTTGAGTTAAATTTTTGTGGTATGTCTAACGCGTGTATCCGTCTATCTGTATCTCCCGAATGGATCAACCAATTTCTATGCGGTTTCTTTTCATTTTGAATCTCTTTTAATCTAAATTAGTCCTTGCTTAAGGTAGTTCAGTAGTCTAGAAGATATATGACTATGAGTAGATTTAGTAGGGAGTGCTTGTTCGGCATGTCATCATCATCCTCTTGGTGTAAATGTCCCGGTTGTGCTCTCGCACACGAGGCCCGGGGTCCGCCACCATGATCCAGGGTTTAGCAGGTCAGGTAATTACAATGGAGCGACTGCCATCTGACCTCCATGATCCTGCTACCAGGGGAACCTGAAAAGATTGGATCATGGTTACACATCCAGTCACCTGAATGTGCAGGTTTCATCATGATGCTTTCCCTTACCGTAAGAGCATCTGTTAGTATTCAACTAATGTACATAACTCAGAAAACAGTTATTGGTACATGGCCGGAGCGGTATTCGAACCCGGGACCTCTGGCTTACGAGTCGGATACTGTAACCGCTCGGCTACCGACGCTCCACCGGTGCATGTTCGGCTTGTGTCTGCAGTTAATGTACATCTTTGACTTGCGATTTCTCGCAAGATATACCGCTTTCGATAGAGAATAGAGTTTCCTATAGATTGGTATAAGTGTTATGAGTAGCCGCAAAATCGTTATTTTATCAAAATGACAGAAAGTGGGTGATGATACACCTGGGTGATGCACCTACTTACTTCGCTGGCTCAGCGACCCAAAGTGGATCCTGGCCTCCGACACAAGAATTCGCCATTGGTCCTTATCCTGCGCCATTTGTTCACAGTAACAAGTAACAAGTTTACACACCCTAACCAAAAACAAGTCAAATTTGACATTGATTGCTTATTTGAAAATTTTGTTAAAATAAGCCTTTGTCCGGTGACAGTTTTTAACTGTCCAAGAATATAAAGCCGCCGGGGTTGCCTAATGAGGCTACTTCTTCACCTATAGCGAACATAACAATGGTCTTACACACTACAGATGAAAGCGCAGTAGATCGTTTAATAAGTCACTTGAAATTTTGTAAATGGGTACTTTAGATCAAAACAATCATTTTGAGCGGTAGTTCTGGCATGTAATCACGTCATCAAGTTTTTGTATGGGATTTCAAATTTAGTCTCCTGAAGGCATGAAGCCCTTTCATTTGAAACCAAAAAAGATAGATAAGGTAACAAAAATTTAAAAAAAAATTCAAGTCCTATACATAAAATGTATGACGTTATTACTGCTCCCCCATGGAAATATTTTCAAGACCTAGCGCTCAAATGGATTATTTTAACCTAAAGTACCCGTGCACCAAACGGCTATTCTGTACATCGATTGTGAGTTTCTATCAATATTTGCTTTGTACACCACACTGTCCACTAAATGGACGTCTACAAATCACAATACAAAAATAGATTGATTGATGAGGTAAAAGTATTGATATAATAATATTGGTCTAGAACATCATCAAAAAAATTACTACCATTTTTGTCCCAAAGGAACAGACGTTTGAATATCTATAATAGTGAGTATCGCCAGCGTACTTACGAGTGCTACGCTACGTGCTACGCGCATGCTACGCCGTCGCTACGAGTCTACGCCTTAGCGCTGAGACACATTGAAGAGGTGCGCCGCGCGGCGTACTACACGATGTTGCAAAACTTGTTGCACGCCGAGCAGTTTGTATGCAAGTACATTGATAGGTGGCAAAATGTCATACTGTACAGCGCGCCGCGCGGCGCACTGCATGATGGGACCAAACCCGCAATACAAGCCCGAAATGTCAGTTCTGTACGAATTTCGTCCACAATTTTGAAAATTTGGCCCTATCGTGCAGTGTGCGGCGCGATGTCAGCAGATGTCAACATGAGACGTCAAACTTGACTGTTTCTTTTTACCAACAGTTCGAATCTTTCCTTTTTATGTGACACAGTTTACACACACATATCTGTCTTCTTTTTTTAGTACAGATTCAACGCGTATGAATGAAATAGGAATTCGACCTTGTCAAAGAAATTTTGACCGCTGATGCGTAAGCCCTTCCTCTTTTTGTGATTCTGCAACATTTTGCATTTTTGCGTTTCGCTTTCGTGATCCTTTCGTCATTTTCTTCTCAGTTCCTTCCAAATTATAAATTAGGCATGTTTTGTTCTAGATTTTAAAAAGAAATGCTGGTACTCGTCAAGATCTACATTGCGGATAGCAGCAGTCAAACTTAAGAATGTAATAACTCTGAAAATATTACTCCCAGAACACTAGTTCCTCTATAGAATTGATAGTGCTCGTCGAGATCTACATTTCAGATGGCAGCTGTCAAACTAAAAACTGTAATAACTCTGAAACTTTTGGTCCTAGAACATCATCACAGCCCATATCTGTCCATTGTAGAACTTAGGCAGTGCACTGCACCGCGCTAGTGGACATTCGGCCTTAAACTAACTTTGGTGTAATAATCGGCTCGGCTCGCGGCAATAAGGCTCAAAGGTCCTTGCGGAACAGTATCGTCCAGTGTCGATTCTTACTACTTTCAGCAAGGTTTTCGAAGTGATAGTTTACGATTAGTTTATCCGCTGCTTGCTCGTAGTATACCGCTAGCTCAGCATGGAGTCATGCGCAAACGTTCCACGATAACGAACTTGGCTGAATTCGTGGACTCGGTTACCGGTTATATGGATGAGGGCTACCAGGTGGATGCCGTGTACACCGACTACTCTAAGTTTTTTGATAGACTGAATCATGGTGTTATTTTTTGCAAACTCGAGGAAGTCGGTGTGCACGGTGACCTCCTTCGGTGGTTTGAGTCATATCTTCGGAATAGGAGTCAGTCTCTCAGAGTTGGGTGCTGTCAATCACATCTCGCGCCCATCCCTTCAGAGGTTCCCCAGGGGTCCCGTTTGGGGCCGCTGTTGTTAAATATATGCCTATGCATTTCACTTATTATATGCGGATGACACAAAGATTTTTATGCCCATAAAATTCAACTCAACCGATTACATAAAATTGCAGAATGATCTCGACAGATTATCAGCAAATTGTGCACGGAATAGCCTAGATCTCAATGTAAAGAAGTGCACAATCAAAAATTTTTACAAGGAAGATAAACCCAGTATGGGCAATGTATTGGCCTAACAACGCAATAATCGTACGCACTGCTCAAGTTAGGGACCTGGGAGTCATCTTAGATTCCAAACTGACATTCTGTTCTCACTACGAATGTATTCTGGGATTCGTTTTTAGAACGGTAGAACCCCTGAGGTCAACTGCAGCTTTTAAACCCCTATACTATGCCTATGTATGAAGTATTTTGGAGTACGCGTCCCCTTCATAGTCCCCGGTCTACGCAGTCCACCGCGCTAGACTGGAATCGATACAAAAACATTTTATAAAACTCTAAACTATTTTTCTGGCACGGCACCTGCTGGTTATGCGACTGATCTGAACACCCACAAGATAATGTCATTGGAGGACAACGCTTTGTAGCCGACATGAAGATTTTGTATGACAATGTTACACAGCGGAGTAGATACTCCGCAGTTATTATCCCGAGTGTTGCTATACGCGGGAGAGCGCGCGCCGCGGTGGCCTCGGCCTCGGCTACTCGACCACCGCCGCGCGCGCAGCGGCTGCGCCCTGGGCTCTACGCTCAATAGGGCTATGACGGGTATGAAAAGTGCCTCCCCGGCAGTGCTGACGTTTTCCACCTTAACCGAGAATAGTTTATAAAAAGGGTTATCCAGTACCTCCAGTCGCGTGAAGGATAGACACTCATACATTAACAAACACATTTACACACAGAGAGAGAGACAGAGAGAGAGATTCATATATTTTATTAAAGAAAAATAAGTTTTTTTTATTACGATTTTTGTTTCTATTTGTATTTTATATAGTGTATTGGCTATATTAATTACTAAAATTGTAAATTGCAGTTTTGTGATTGACATTACAACTTAATAACGTAACCTTTTTAATGTATATGCTGTAAAACTGTGAAATAAACAAATTATGTAAAGTTGCAGGCTCTAAGTCACTATTAATTGTCCTCAGGCTTGCCGGGGTCTCGCTGAAGATTCGGCTGAACTGAAGCGGCAGCGTTGGGGATGAGTCGTGGGGCCTGCTCTGTTAACTTAATATTAAAAAGAATAGTTTATTTTTTAAAGATTTGTTCACACCTCCTGATCGACAATGTCCAATTATGTAAAATGAAATGGCAATATACAGCATGACCTTGTTACCCACATGGCGATAATATTGTATGAAACCTTACTTGGAAATAAAGTAATTCGGAAAGTTAAAATTTATTTGAAAACTATTAGCATACTGGCTTTATCATCATCATCATCATATTGGCGTAAATTCCGGTTGTGGTCCCGCGCGTCACGCGGGGTTCCACGGTCCACCTTTCTGCTCTTCTTAGTCCACTTTGCTCGGTCTTCTGCATCCTTAGTAGTGAGTCTGTTAGCACGCATGTCACGGTTAACGACGTCCAGCCATCGCTGCTTGGGCTTCTTGTAGCTTATCAGCGATGTCACGGATATGAGGGCTACCGCGGATGTGGGCATTCTGCACGCGATCTCTGCGGGAAACCCTACAAATCCACTGCAGCATCTTCCTTTCCAAGACTCGAAACTCCTGCTTGTCTCAAAGGTCTCGCTGCCGTATTATTATTAGACCATTATAGGTTTTATAGACCTGACCCTCCAGCTTAATCGGCATCTTGGGGTCACAAATGACAGCCGTCACCTCCCGCCATTTGGCCGAAGCCGCAGACTTTCGGGCTTTAACGTCGCTGTCGATGTCACTAGTTGCGCTTAGTACCGACCCCAGGATCTGGCGTGATCCGTTCGTTTGAACTCATTTTCGCCTACGAACAAAGTGTTTAACTGACCCCGCGGGCTGAGTTAACTATAAAACATGTAAACATAGTTTTGTTTTTTTTTAATATATTTTACAAGACAAGCATTTGACCGCCATCTCTCTCATCTGTTGGTAAGTGACGATGCGGTCGAAGATAAAGCATGCCCGTCTTGGAACAGCCTATTCACTCTAGCCTTGAAGGTATCCAGATTATATTGATCAGGGAACACACTCGCAGGCAACGCGTTCCACTCGTTAGCCGTACGCATTACAAAGGTCGAGCTAAAGCGGTTCATGCGGATAGCTGGAAGATCCACGTCATAAGGATGAAGCGCTCGCCCGGATCGCGTCTCCCGATGACGGAAAGGGCCCGGCGGAATGAGGTCGTTATTTGAGCATTTGACCAAAACTTTAGTAAAAGTTGTACAACATTTTATAGACTTAAATACGAGCGTCGGTGGCCTAATGGAGAGGTACTGAGTACTTTTTTGAGGTATATACTTACATTAGATGAACTTTAGCCGATGCTTTTAGGGTTGGGGGCATCGTGCATCGGGCAAACATCGTGATGAAACCTTGTTGTTTTGTTTTTACTTAATAATTTTAACACTTCATTTCAATACTGGTAACGCCATCTACCGGCATCTGGCGCATCTGGCACTATGCGTTTAGTTGGTGCTTTCCTTCACTGAGCAAGTAATCACTACGCTTTCCTTATGCACTGCGAGCGCGAGTATAATTTTATTTAGATTGTTAACAAAAAAATTAAAATAAATAAATGAAATATTAAAAGAAAATGCAAATAAAAATGAAATGTTTTCATGTGGGTAAAAACAAAAAATTTTCAATGGGGGTATTTTAAGATTCCTTTCTCCGTGCAATAAAATTATCATACAGAACTAACTGGGAGACGGCCATTCCATTATTTCTTGATATCTGTTTTGGACGTGTATCTGTCTTTGCATTTTTTTACCGCACCGTCAAATATTGAGTGTTCTAAGATGAACATTGATACTTAATTATAATTTGTGTTTATGAAGTGTTCCCGGCTTTGACGGGTGAGTAATATTCTTTGTTTTTGTCGCACACACAAATCTTTGGTGCACGAAATTAGCTATCTATAATGTAAATGTTTCCTAAATTTATTAACAATGGCCATAATTTTACATTTCTCGACGTAATCTTTGTTGCTGGCTGCTGGAGCCTCGCACGGCTTTCATTTGGTATCCCTTTTATTAAGTCAACCAGATCACGTTGAATAGAATTTTTATAAAAATCGATTTCTATATTCGAGTGTATCCCACAATCACGGACGTTAATGCCTTGTTCGCTGAAAATCCAATGTTAAAGAGCTTTATGCGATGTTCCAATATTAAATACTAAATTATGAAGCGTATCTAGTGATGTGATTAAGAGGTGGATACATTAATTGTTATTACATTACATTAAAGAATTAATATACGAACTTTACTATCAATAACTTCCGTCATGCGTGATCGCATGCATGAAAATTATCTATGTAGGGTAATTTCATTACATTCATACAAGCTCCAATAGCTTATAATTGATATAAATATAACAATTTGATTACTTTTATTCCAAACAGGTTAATCACTACTTCCAAATTATAATCATCATCATCTAGACATTCCATATTATTCCAAGACTTTTGCACTTTCCTTCCCTTTGTAGGATTTACATTTTATTTTTTTATTATATCTACATATTTTAAATGTTTTAAACACGGGTTCTCTAGACCAGAACTCTTTTTTGTAAATTTTTAATGTGCGAATACCTCCAAATAACAAAACAACGTTTGAGTTTTCAAGGTTACAACCTGGACATCCAGGCGACCGAATGTGTAATCATGATCCAATCTGGTCAGGTTCCTCTGGTAGCAGGGTCACAGAGGTCAGATGGCAGTCGCTCCACTGTAATTACCTGATCTGAATCCTGAATCATACTCAAGGTGAATCCCGGGCCCTCGTGCGCGAGAGCACAACAACATTTAAGCCAAGATGATTATTTTTGAGCATTCGTACGCTACGGCAACTGCTTACCATCCCTTGTACTTTAGTTATCTACCTGAGTATTATAAAAAATCTGTTGCTTTTTTTAGAGACGGCTGGACGACATATAAAAGAAAACCGCCGGGGAAAAATAGGATCCCACAGACAGCAGTAAGTACACGATCATTATGAGCGAGAGTGTGTGAGTGTGTTCGCGATATTTTGCAAATATGATGAACATCATCATCATCTTGGCGTTAATGTCCCGGTTGTGCTCTCGCATACGAGGGCCCGGGGTCCGCCTTGACCATGATCCAGGATTTGGCAGGTCAGGTAATTTCATTTCAGGCAAATATGATAATCATATTAAAATAATTAAAAGATGCTGTTTCATCTAGTGGAACACTCTTGTATAATCGTGAGAAGTGTTTGATTTTTTTTTTTTTTTTTTTATGTTATCCGGCAGACAAACAGGCATGCGGGCCACCTGATGGAAAGTGGTCACCGCCGCCTATGGACATCAGCATCACCAGGGGTGCTACCAATACGTTGCCCGCCTCTAAGGAGACCTCTAATATACCTCTTGAACGATCCCATGTCATAGACCAAAGGAAACACCGTTGCTGGGAGCTCATTCCACATCCGAATCGTACGAGCGAGAAACGTTCTTTCGAATCTTCGCGTGGACACCACTAGAGGGTCCACGTAATGGGGATGAGTACCCAGCCCACGGCGGGTGGTGCGATTGCGGAATTGTGCTGTGGGCACCAGATCAAATAATTCCTCAGAACACTCCCCATTGTACAGCCGGTAGAACACACACAGGGAGCCAAAGTCCCTTCGATCAGCCAGTGGTTCCAACTTGCCTGTCAGTACGGTATCGTCGACAATTCGTACGGCGCGCCTCTGTATAGAATCTAAGTGATTAAGCAGGTCGGCGGTTTCCCCAGCCCAAAGATGGGAACAATACTCCATATGTGGCCGCACCTGTGCCTTATACAGCAACAGACGCTGTTCTGGGGTGAAGTATCGCTTAGACCGGTTAAGCACACCAAGTTTTTTCGAGGCTAGTTTAGCCTTATACTCCAGGTGACTTCGGAACCGTACGTCGTCTGATATGTCGATACCAAGGATTCCGATACTTTTTGAGATGGAGAGGGATGTTCCTTGGAACTGCGGCACCATGACAAAAGGATCCTTTTTGGCGGAAAATGCGCAGACCTGCGTCTTAGAGGGGTTGAATTCCACCAGGTTCAATCTGCCCCAGTGAGCAACTTGCTCCAAGAAGTGTTCAATCTCTGACACAAGTCTTATTCGGCTTTCCGACACCACGGAACGAGGGATATTCGCACGGCCAGTATAACGAGCGTCTGCAGTACTGTCATCTGCATAGCAATGAATACTGGGAGTATTCAGCATATCATTGATATGCAGAAGAAACAGCGTGGGAGACAGCACTGAACCTTGGGGTACTCCAGCATTAATACTCTTGGTATCGGAGCAGCATCCGTCGACAACGACTTGGATACTCCGCCCAGACAGAAAGCTGGATACCCAATTGCAGAATCCCTCGGGGATACCGTACTTCGGGAGTTTTGTAAGCAGTGCCCTGTGCCAGACCCGATCAAATGCCTTGGCTATATCAAGACTGACAGCCAGAGCCTCCCCCTTGCTCTCAACAGCCTCAGCCCACCGGTGTGTTAGGTACACAAGAAGGTCACCAGCTGAGCGACCATGACGGAAGCCATATTGACGGTCACTGATCAGCTGGTGATCCTCGAGGTATCCAAGGAGCTGGATATTTATGACCCGCTCCATCACCTTAGAGAGCAAGGAGGTTACCGCTATAGGCCTGTAATTTGATGGGTCTGAATTGTCACCCTTCTTGGGTATCGGGTGCACATGGGCTAACTTCCACGAAGACGGCACCGTTCCTGAGGTGTAGGAAAGCTTAAATAGGCGCATTAACACGGGAGATAACTCGGGAGCACACTTTTTAAGAACGATAGCCGGAATGCCATCAGGTCCACTGGACTTCCGGATGTCTAGGGAGAGAAGCACACGTCTTATGATTTTTTGGGTGAAACGAACCTCGGGCATGATGCCCTCACACCGAGAGATGGTAGGCGGTGCAGCTCCCCCATCATCCAGAGTTGAGTTATGAGCAAAGAGATTACCCAAGAGATCGGATTTCTCCTTTGCTGTGTGGGCCAATTGGTCATCCGGCTTGCGCAAAGGTGGAAAGGTGGTCCGACAAAAGTTCCCCTCGACAGATTTGGAGAGAGACCAAAAAGCACGGCTCCCAGAGGGGTAGCTGATTAGTTTCTCTCCAATTCCACCGATGAATTTGTATTTTGCTCCGGCCAGTGCCCTTTTTGTAGACCTCGATACAGCATTGTACTTTTTTGATTAAGCCTTTTTTGTAAAGTTGTAAGCTCGTCTTGAGTAAAATGTGTTGCCATCATATTATATTTTAGTTTATCGACCATATCAGCCGTTAATACGCGGGACTCCTTAATTTTAAGTTGTAATAAATGAATATTTAGATCTGTCTCACCTGCTAATGAGCCACCACATTACACTATCACTGGTAAACCTCTACACGTGTTCCTCCACGAAGCATCCTCATGAAACCGTTGACCGTAAGCTTAATAATAAAACATCAACTTGACGTTAATGTCCTGGTTGTGCTCTCGCGTACGAGGTCCCGGGCTCCGCCTTGACCATGATCCAGGATTTGGCTGGTCAGGTAGTTACAGTGGAGCGACTGCCATCTGACCTCCATGACCCAGCTACCAGGGGAACCTGACCAGATTGGATCATGGTTACACATCCAGTCGCCTGAATGTGCAGGTTGCATCACGATGTTTTCCCTCACCGTAAGCGTATCGGTTAGTATTCAACTAATGTACATAACTCAGAAAACAGTCATTGGTACATGGCCGGAGCAGGATCTGAACCCGGGACCTCTGGCTTACGAGTCGGATACTGTAACCGCGCGAGACTATGAAAACTGGACCGACAATACGATGAATTAGTATGCCAATGACAGGTGGCACAAAGGTAAATTAATTGATTAACAACCAAAGTTTGTCATTTTGTTATGGTACGACAGTTCAACAAGTTTTAAATCTTGTGTGACGTACAATCTATATTTTGAACATTTAATAAGAAAACTCTTTCCTTCAAGTTTGCGCCTGATGTCGGTATTAAGGTGCTTTCAAATTTAAAACCTCAAATGTTCGCGTTTAGATTCGCGAATATTGGCAGCAGATATTCGCACCCAATTTAAAACGAAATTTAGAAAGAATATATTCGTTGCATATATATTAAAGATGCCGTGAATATTCAGCCAATGTTGTTCAGTCGCCTGTTAGGCGTTATTGGTAATCCGTAATAGAATTTTCTGTTGTTAATGTTGTTAGGCGTAGAGATTATGGCCAATCTCTCTATTAATATGGAACAGGCTCATACCAGAAGATCTTATGGGCTGTCTATGGGCTCTACGGATAGAGCGCTTTCTTTAAACCCCTCTTCTAAAACGGGACAGGCTCAATGAGGATCAATCATATGGTAGAATTTTACAGGTTTGTCGATAAAATCTGAACGCATTTTCATGGCAAAGAAACTCAGTAAATAATTTTTTAAATTAACTATTTCGGTTATTATCACACATTTTAAGGGTATGTTCCGGGTTTCCTACCGCGGACCTTTGTTGAAAAGTAGCCCAATATTTCGAAACAGTTGCATGCATCACGGTAAGGGGACCCTTAAAATTTTTTTAATTATTTATGAAATGCCGAAGTTATAAGGGTTCAAATGAAATGTCAAACGCAATGAAATATGTGCTTTATTTCGTACGACGTAAGGTTTACCCGGATGTCGAATGAGGTCATCAGACAAGCCAAAATCACAGTGTTCTAGATATATTGACTTGTTTAAGAGATATCTTGATAATTACTTTAGTCATTCATGTGGCATCATAAACTAATAGAAAAGTCCCTAAACAAAAATCGTGACTGATCCTCATTCCAGCAGTAAGATCTTATGGGTTGTCTCCGTAACAGCGATGTCTGTAGTTTAAATTCTACACCTTGTAGGCGCCTATTAGCATACGCCTGATAGGTAATGAGAATCAAGGGTCCGCCTCGACCGGCGCTCTCCCTCATAAAAATTCTGGGCGACGTTGTCAAAGGCAAGGCTCACAACAAAAAAACATATTAAAGTTCAACTGAGACAACTGGGACAAAGTGACGCAATAAAAATATCGTTGATTTTAGGTATAGGATATTTATCATCCACTAACAGGGGATTCACGGTAGTTTTTAACTCTACGCACAGTCGTACGGTTCCGTTCTTTTTGAGAACCGGCACAACCGGCGTGCCCCACTCGCTCCAACCCACGGGCGAAATGACGCCCTGGCGCTGCAGCCGCGCCAGCTCCGCGTCCACGGCGGGCCGCAGCGCGTGCGGCACGGGCCGCGGCTGCCGCCACACCGGAACGCATCCCTCGACTGCCTCTAATCTTATTTCTGTCTGTACATTGATAAATGTATATTTATCGCAAGTAGTAGCATATTATATGTATTTTACTAATGACAAAATGTATCTACTATTATATTGTCTTGTTGAGAAACTTGACCTGTGTTTAGTGTCAATAGTACGTTACGTTTATTTTTTAGGAAACATCACGCTATTTCTAGTGTTAGTTGCGGGTAGTTGTTAATACCGATTTCGAAGGACACCGTCCAAAAAATATCCGTCTCATAAATACGTAGTTTGATTGCGCTTCGAATCCCCTAGAAATTATTAAATACAGACTAAGAAGGTAAGAAAATGTACTTTTCTACTCGTATCCATAGCCTATCCAGTCCTACTAATCCATAAACATGTTAAATTTTGTAAATGAATTGAATTGTATGAAATTTTGCAGTGTATCTGTCACCTTCACTTTTCCTTTTGGTGAGTTTAACGTGGTTGACTAACTGTAACTGCCAAGAGGATGTAAGGCACCCCGATATTTTAACTTCTAGAACCCACACAAGAGGATATAAAAATGTACCATCGCTCAGCAGACTATTACTCCTTTTTTTAAAGTAAAAACATGGCACTATTATTACTCCCAGTAAAACAAAAATAATCATCTTGACGTTAATCTCCCGATTTTATTTTCGCGCACGAGAGCCCAGGGTCCGCTTTTACCAGGATTGATGATCCAGGATTTGGCAGATTAGGTAATTACCTACAGTGGAGCAACTGTCATCTGACCTGCGTGACCCTGTTAACAGGGGAAGCTGACCCAAATATTTCTTGGTTACATTCAGTCGCCTGAATGTGCAGGTTACATCATGACGTTTTCCCTCACCGTGAGAGTATCGGTTAGTGTTAAACTAATGTACATCATTCATAAAAGTGTCACAGCGAGGCAATACCATCAGCCTTTCAGGTACAATTTCTTCTACGAGGACTTGCGGCAAAGTTTTATTTGTAACTATTGTTTTATCATTTAGTTATATATGTAAATATTATTTTTATATAGTACCTATATTTTTTATATATCATTAACACTATATTAGAAACTCTTTATTACAGCTAAAGTTCTCGAGCAGTACTTGGAAAGGGATCCTCGGCTGCTTGATCCAGACCTGATAAGGATGCTCGTAAGTTAAATCATTGTTGTTTTATAGATGTGCTCGTTACGTAACACCGTGTCTTCACACGGAAAACGATTGATTGGTATTTTGTTTATATTTTTGGTATCTCTTTCGAAGTGGGCAACGCTTTAACGCGTTGGCTCTGGTGTTGCCGGTATCCAGTGGCAGTGGCTTTCCATTAGTTCTTTCCATTTCCAGTGGCCCGCTTGCCTGCTTGTCTGCGTTATATAACATAAAAAAACTAATTTAATACATTTAATATACATTTTTTCCATTGATAATTACTCAACCATAATAAACACAACAATATAACAATTAACCTTAACCCTAAACCTAAATAATATATTTACAGATAATAAACCTCTTCCAAGCCATCTCCCCGAAGCATGGTGCCCATTTTCAAAGGCTGACAACATTTTCCCCTTGAATGATCAGGCTCAACATTTAAGCGAAAAAGTTGCCAGCCTGGAGAGATCTTTTATAAAGTATTTGGCCGCGGGACCCCAAGGACCCATTATTTGTAGTAGTTACTTTTTAAATTTCAATCGATAGATAAACTGGCAAGCGGGCCAACAGTTGGAAAGTGGCCACCGATGCAATGGACCAGCGCCTCGAGTCCGCTAATTTACTCATTTCTACTAAATTGTAATTGGATCGCAAAAATAGCTCAACAACAGATTTAATTGTAGCAGAATATAAAGAATGCAAATCGCTATCCAATTACAATTCACTCGACCCATTAGTAGCAAGAGCAGAATTCTAAATACGAGTCAAACTGTCATTGAGCTGCGCTTACGATCCAATTACAATTCAATGCCGCCATTAGTAGAATAGCGGACGTGAGCTCCAGATCATGCAATACCAGACATGCCAACGCGCTAAAATCCACTCCCTAAATTACTCAAGCGCACTTTTTGGCCAGAATAGTTCAATTGGACAAACGTAATCACAAAATGCCTTGAAAAAACTTATGAAGGGACTGCGATTATAATATTCTAATACAAGATTATTAAGATAGCGACTAGCGATGTGCCAACTCGGAAAAATACTTTTATTTTAACCAATTTAATGACTGAGCTTCGCCACAATATTTAAAATTCGCTAAAAAAGTTGTTATTAGCGACAATGGTAACTAATAACTTTTGTCGTCATCATCACAGGACCCGAAAAGACAGCGTAACGCGGAGTTGGAGATCGTACGTCGGGAGGAGCTGAAGCAGCTCCGCCGCGATGTCGCCGACGCAATCGGCTTAGGCCAGGACGCAGAAGCTGAAAGTTATCCTAAGTTAACTTTTAATGAAAATGATATCCAATTTCAAAAAATGTTAATTGTCACACAAAGAGAGCCAATCGGCATAGGCATGATAATACTTAACGCAAACCGAGAACCATTATTTGTTGCAGATATATCACACTATTCATGTATTTTTAGTGTGAACACCAAATTTTAACGGCAACGGTGGCTTTTCTAAACAAAAATGCCGAGGCCTCTCGCCACCACTCCCGATATGTTGCAGCGGCGGGGCACGCAGTAGAAAACCAACACCAACGCCGTAAGACATATTTACTGTTCTACTTAAACCATATATTTAATATTATTACAAAGCCGCTTCCCGTCGTCTGAACCTTTTACGCTTAGATATTTTATCTAAGCAGCATCCGTCGACAACGACTTGGATACTCCGCCCAGACAGAAAGCTGGATACCCAATTGCAGAGTCCCTCGTGGATACCGTACTTCGGGAGTTTTGTTAGCAGTGCCCTGTGCCAGACCCGATCAAATGCCTTGGCTATATCAAGACTGACAGCCAGAGCCTCCCCCTTGCTCTCAACAGCCTCAGCCCACCGGTGTGTTAGGTACACAAGAAGGTCACTAGCTGAGCGACCATGACGGAAGCCATATTGACGGTCACTGATCAGCTGGTGATCCTCGAGGTATCCAAGGAGCTGGATATTTATGACCCGCTCCATCACCTTAGAGAGCAAGGAGGTTACCGCTATAGGCCTGTAATTTGATGGGTCTGAATTGTCACCCTTCTTGGGTATCGGGTGCACATGGGCTAACTTCCACGAAGACGGCACCGTTCCTGAGGTGTAGGAAAGCTTAAATAGGCGCATTAACACGGGAGACAACTCGGGAGCACACTTTTTAAGAACGATAGCCGGAATGCCATCAGGTCCACTGGACTTCCGGATGTCTAGGGAGAGAAGCACACGTCTTATGATTTTTTGGGTGAAACGAACCTCGGGCATGATGCCCTCACACCGAGAGATGGTAGGCGGTGCAGCTCCCCCATCATCCAGAGTTGAGTTATGAGCAAAGAGATTACCCAAAAGATCGGCTTTCTCCTTTGCTGTGTGGGCCAATTGGTCATCCGGCTTGCGCAAAGGTGGAAAGGTGGTCCGACAAAAGTTCCCCTCGACAGCTTTGGAGAGAGACCAAAAAGCACGGCTCCCAGAGGGGTAGCTGATTAGTTTCTCTCCAATTCCACCGATGAATTTGTATTTTGCTCCGGCCAATGCCCTTTTTGTAGACCTCGATACAGCATTGTACTTTTTTGATTAAGCCTTTTTTGTAAAGTTGTAAGCTCGTCTTGAGTAAAATGTGTTGCCATCATATTATATTTTAGTTTATCGACCATATCAGCCGTTAATACGCGGGACTCCTTAATTTTAAGTTGTAATAAATGAATATTTAGATCTGTCTCACCTGCTAATGACTCACCACATTACACCACTACTACCACCCATTACACTATCACTGGTAAACCTCTACACGTGTTCCTCCACGAAGCATCCTCATGAAACCGTTGACCGTAAGCTTAATAATAAAACATTAACTTGACGTTAATGTCCTGGTTGTGCTCTCGCGTACGAGGTCCCGGGGTCCGCCTTGACCATGATCCAGGATTTGGCTGGTCAGGTAGTTACAGTGGAGCGACTGCCATCTGACCTCCATGACCCAGCTACCAGGGGAACCTGACCAGATTGGATCATGGTTACACATCCAGTCGCCTGAATGTGCAGGTTGCATCACGATGTTTTTCCTCACCGTAAGCGTATCGGTTAGTATTCAACTAATGTACATAACTCAGAAAACTGTCATTGGTACATGGCCGGAGCAGGATCTGAACCCAGGACCTCTGGCTTACGAGTATATGTATTAGTATGCCATTGACAGGTGACACAAAGATAAATTAATTGATTAACAACCAAAGTTTGTCATTTTGTTATGGTACGACAGTTCAACAAGTTTTAAATCTTGTGTGACGTACAATCTATATTTTGAACATTTAATAAGAAAACTCTTTCCTTCAAGTTTGCGCCTGATGTCGGTATTAAGGTGCTTTCAAATTTAAAACCTCAATGTTCGCGTTTAGATTCGCGAATATTGGCAGCAGATATTCACACCCAATTTAAAACGAAATTTAGAAAGAATATATTCATTGCATATATATTAGAGATGCCGTGAATATTCAGCCAATGTTGTTCAGTCGCCTGTTAGGCGTTAGCGGTTGTTAATGTTGTTAGGCGTAGAGATTATGGCCAATCTCTCTATTAATATGGAACAGGCTCATACCAGAAGTAAGATCTTATGAGCTGTCTATGGGCTTTACGGATAGAGCGCTTTCTTTAAACCCCTCTTCTAAAACGGGACAGGCTCAATGAGGATCAATCATATGGTAGAATTTTATAGGTTTGTCGATAAAATCTGAACGCATTTTCATGGCAAAGAAACTCAGTAAATAATTTTTTAAATTAACTATTTCGGTTATTATCACACATTTTAAGGGTATGTTCCGGGTTTCCTACCGCGGACCTTTGTTGAAAAGTAGCCCAATATTTCGAAACAGTTGCATGCATCACGGTAAGGGGACCCTTAAAATTTTTTTAATTAGTTATGAAATGCCGAAGTTATAAGGGTTCAAATGAAATGTCAAACGCAATGGAATATGTGCTTTGTTTCGTACGACGTAAGGTTTACCCGGATGTCGAATGAGGTCATCAGACAAGCCAAAATCACAGTGTTCTAGATATATTCACTTGTTTAAGAGATATCTTGAAAATTACTTTAGTCATTCATGTGGTATCATAAACTATTAGAAAAGTCCCTAAACAAAAATCGTGACTAATCCTCATTCCAGCAGTAAGATCTTATGGGTTGTCTCCGTAACAGCTTTGTCTGTAGTTTAAATTCTACACCTTGTAGGCGCCTATTAGCATACGCCTGATAGGTAATGAGAATCAAGGGTCCGCCTCGACCGGCGCTCTCCCTCATAAAAATTCTGGGCGACGTTGTCAAAGGCAAAGGCTCACCACAAAAAAAAAGATTAAAGTTCAACTGAGACAACTGGGACAAAGTGACGCAAAAATATCGTTGATTTTAGGTATAGGATATTTATCATCCACTAACAGGGGATTCACGGTAGTTTTTAAATCTACGCACAGTCGTACGGTTCCGTTCTTTTTGAGAACCGGCACAACCGGCGTGCCCCACTCGCTCCAACCCACGGGCGAAATGACGCCCTGGCGCTGCAGCCGCGCCAGCTCCGCGTCCACGGCGGGCCGCAGCGCGTGCGGCACGGGCCGCGGCTGCCGCCACACCGGAACGCATCCCTCGACTGCCTCTAATCTTATTTCTGTCTGTACATTGATAAATGTATATTTATCGCAAGTAGTAGCATATTATATGTATTTTACTAATGACAAAATGTATCTACTATTATATTGTCTTGTTGAGAAACTTGACCTGTGTTTAGTGTCAATAGTACGTTACGTTTATTTTTTAGGAAACATCACGCTATTTCTAGTGTTAGTTGCGGGTAGTTGTTAATACCGATTTCGAAGGACACCGTCCAAAAAATATCCGTCTCATAAATACGTAGTTTGATTGCGCTTCGAATCCCCTAGAAATTATTAAATACAGACTAAGAAGGTAAGAAAATGTACTTTTCTACTCGTATCCATAGCCTATCCAGTCCTACTAATCCATAAACATGTTAAATTTTGTGGATGAATTGAATTGTATAAAATTTTGCAGTGTATCTGTCACCTTCACTTTTCTTTTTGGTGAGTTTAACGTGGTTGACTAACTGTAACTGCCAAGAGGATGTAAGGCACCCCGATATTTTAACTTCCACACAAGGGTTACACAAGAGGATATAAAAATGTACTATCGCTCAGCAGACTATTACTCCTTTTTTTAAAGTAAAAACATGGCACTATTATTACTCCCAGTAAAACAAAAATAATCATCTTGACGTTAATCTCCCGATTTTATTTTCGCGCACGAGAGCCCAGGGTCCGCTTTTACCAGGATTGATGATCCAGGATTTGACAGATTAGGTAATTACCTACAGTGAAGCAACTGTCATCTGACCTGCGTGACCCTGTTAACAGGGGAAGCTGACCCAAATATTTCTTGGTTACATTCAGTCGCCTGAATGTGCAGGTTACATCATGACGTTTTCCCTCACCGTGAGAGTATCGGTTAGTGTTAAACTAATGTACATCATTCAGAAAAGTGTCACAGCGAGGCAATACCATCAGCCTTTCAGGTACAATTTCTTCTACGAGGACTTGCGGCAAAGTTTTATTTGTAACTATTGTTTTATCATTTAGTTATATATGTAAATATTATTTTTATATAGTACCTATATTTTTTATATATCATTAACACTATATTAGAAATTCTTTATTACAGCTAAAGTTCTCGAGCAGTACTTGGAAAGGGATCCTCGGCTGCTTGATCCAGACCTGATAAGGATGCTCGTAAGTTAAATCATTGTTGTTTTATAGATGTGCTCGTTACGTAACACCGTGTCTTCACACGGAAAACGATTGATTGGTATTTTGTTTATATTTTTGATATCTCTTTCGAAGTGGACAACGCTTCAACGCGTTGGCTCTGGTGTTGCCGGTATCCAGTGGCAGTGGCTTTCCATTAGCTCTTTCCATTTCCAGTGGCCCGCTTGCCTGCTTGTCTGCGTTATATAACATAAAACAACTAATTTAATACATTTAATATACATTTTTTCCATCGATAATTACTCAACCATAATAAACACAACAATATAACAATTAACCTTAACCCTAAACCTAAATAATATATTTACAGATAATAAACCTCTTCCAAGCCATCTCCACGAAGCATGGTGCCCGTTTTCAAAGGCTGATAACATTTTCCCCTTGAATGATCAGGCTCAACATTTAAGCGAAAAAGTTGCCAGCCTGGAGAGATCTTTTATAAAGTATTTGGCCGCGGGACCCCAAGGACCCATTATTTGTAGTAGTTACTTTTTAAATTTCAATCGATAGATAAACTGGCAAGCGGGCCAACTGTTGGAAAGTGGCCACCGATGCAATGGACCAGCGCCTCGAGTCCGCTAATTTACTCATTTCTACTAAATTGTAATTGGATCGCAAAAATAGCTCAACAACAGATTTAATTGTAGCAGAATATAAAGAATGCAAATCGCTATCCAATTACAATTCACTCGACCCATTAGTAGCAAGAGCAGAATTCTAAATACGAGTCAAACTGTCATTGAGCTGCGCTTACGATCCAATTACAATTCAATGCCGCCATTAGTAGAATAGCGGACGTGAGCTCCAGATCATGCAATACCAGACATGCCAACGCGCTAAAATCCACTCCCTAAATTACTCAAGCGCATTTTTTGGTCAGAATAGTTCAATTGGACAAACGTAATCACAAAATGCCTTGAAAAAACTTATGAAGGGACTGCGATTATAATATTCTAATACAAGATTATAAAGATAGCGACTAGCGATGTGCCAACTCGGAAAAATACTTTTATTTTAACCAATTTAATGACTGAGCTTCGCCACAATATTTAAAATTCGCTAAAAAAGTTGTTATTAGCGATAATGGTAACTAATAACTTTTGTCGTCATCATCACAGGACCAGAAAAGACAGCGTAACGCGGAGTTGGAGATCGTACGTCGGGAGGAGCTGAAGCAGCTCCGCCGCGATGTCGCCGACGCAATCGGCTTAGGCCAGGACGCAGAAGCTGAAAGTTATCCTAAGTTAACTTTTAATGAAAATGATATCCAATATCAAAAAATGTTAATTGTCACACAAAGAGAGCCAATCGGCATAGGTATGATAATACTTAACGCAAACCGAGAACCATTATTTGTTACAGATATATCACACTATTCATGTATTTTTAGTGTGAACACCAAATTTTAACGGCAACGGTGGCTTTTCTAAACAAAAATGCCGAGGCCTCTCGCCACCACTCCCGATATGTTGCAGCGGCGGGGTACGCAGTAGAAAACCAACACCAACGCCGTAAGACATATTCACTGTTCTACTTAAACCATATATTTAATATTATTACAAAGCCGCTTCCCGTCGTCTGAACCTTTTACGCTTAGATATTTTATCTACGCAACGGATTTTAATATGATTTTCATTATCAATTAGATAATTTCTTGCGGAATTTTTTTATAATACATACCCATTATAGTGGAGTAACCCCGAGGAAACCCGGGTGAATCCGAGGCGGGTAACGACTCGCGTAGCGTACACCATGAGCAAAGAAAAAATATGTATTTTATGAATTCTTATAATTTGTTCCAGTTGCCTTATACGAGAAGTGGGTGGACCAGCCCGACAGTATAAGCCCAGAAGAGGCAAGGGCTTTGCTCGATAAGGTAAGTAAAAGTAGTTTTGTCTTGCAGTTCTGCTCTTTATGAAAGTTCTGCTTTCGTTTTAGGGGCTTACCTTTATATATTAAAATTTTTAAACTACCCACGAGTCAGGGTTAATATTAAACTAGCTCTGGGTTACGTGTTATTTCAAATCTGTCGTAAAATTCGTTCGTAAATTTGGGTTATTTTCTACTGAATAATGAAAATTATATCCAATTTGAAAAAATGTTAATTGTCACACAAAGAGCGCTATTCGAGAGCCAATCGGCATAGGTATGTAATACGTAACGCAAACCGAGAATCATTATTTGTTACAGATATATCACACTATTCATATATTTTTACAGATGTCTGAACACAAAATTTTAGCGACTACGGTGGCGTTTATAAACAAAAATGCCGAGACCTCTCTCCACCACTCCCACTATGTTTCCACGGCGGAGCTCACAGTACACATTGTATAAATTTAGTAAGTGTAGTAAAGTGTAACGGGGCCACGGCCCCCAGTAGCCGGCGGTCCCGCTGTTCCGGACTATGGTAGCGGTCACGGTAACGGCGGGGCAGGGGGTGCGAAGAATCTCCTGAAGCGACCAGGCTACCACAAAGTACAACCACTGGCCCTGGCCACATACACTGCGGACCGACTAAAACCTCGTGGAACTGGAGGAAGTGGTAAGCAGATTACATTGGGGCATTATAAAGTTATCTGAAGTCTGAAGAAAGGGGGAGGACTTGATAATCCAGAAGTCTGGAAATCTGCTTTACTTCCGGGAGGGCCATCAACTGTCCCTAGGTGGTGTCGGGTTCCACGTCCACAAATCCCTCATGAACAACATCGTCAAGATCGAGAGTGTGTCGTCTAGGGTAGCGTACCTTTTACTCAGAATTACCATGCGGTATTCGTTGAAGGTCATACAGGTCTACGCACCGACTTCGACTCACTCCGACGATGAAGTGGAGGCTATGTGTGAGGATATTCCTACAGCCATATATACCTCCAAGTCACATTACACCGTTGTCATGGGGGATTTCAAAGCGAAACTGGGCAAACGAAGCGGAGACGAGTTGAGAGTGGGGCAATTTGGAGTTGGAAGTCGGAACGCCCGTGGCCAGATACTGGCCGGCTTTATGGAGAACGAGGGACTCTTAATGCTGGACTCATTTTTCAGGAAGCCGGATAATCGCAGATGGACGTGGGCTAGTCCCGATGGTGTCACAAAAAATTAGATTGACTTCATCCTATCTATGAAACGGCATATATTCAATGATGTCTCGGTGATCAACAGCGTAAAAACTGGTAGTGATCACCGCTTGGTAAGAGGCACATTGAATATTAGTTCACAACTAGAAAGATCGAGATTGATGAGATTGGTTTTGTATTTGGATGGGTATAGGCCACGCTCCGGCCTATACCCATCCAAATACAAAACCCCGAGAGCTTTTAACTCGAATTACAAAATCGCTTCGAGTAGGCACTCATCAAAACACAATTATCACGCTATATTTGACAAAGTATAGGCATACTTTGTCAAATATAGCGTGATAATTTTGACAGTTTACAGTAGGGATGGGGTAGTGTAAAATCGTTAATGAATCTATTCGATTATCGATTATCATTCTCATAGAAGTTGGAATCGATAGTTGCACGGTTATGCTGTATGTATTATACAAAACAAACTATTTTTTTTCTTTTCAAATAATAATTTAAAAATCCTTCCACAACGATGATTTCGACACGTGAGTATTTTTATTCGGTCAGTCTGCCTACTCGGTAGAATACGAGCGAGTCGATATCGTTGTTGAAATACAAACAATGAAAAATAATTTAGTTACAAAGAATGACATAATTACCTAAATGTTATTTTTAAATATTCGATTATTTTATTTGAAAACCGAATTTTGGTGTTCTGTTGTTATTCGTTATTCGGGGCACTTCACTAAAGGGGCACTACCTGTCCATGAAGTACGACATTATCAGTAGAATGTGACGATACCCTCAAACAAGAATGATTCTGCAATCCCCTGATGATGTCTCTCAATTTAAGCGACTTAATCTACCGATCTCCAAGTCTCTGACTAGCGACATACTACCAATATTGAGGCGGCGATCGAGCGGAACAATGGCTGTAAATTCTTTGCGAGAGATTGGACAGAGCCAGTTGGCGATACTGAAAACGGATGACGGCAGAGTTTTTTCGACCAAGTCCGAGGTTTTAAGGGAAGTCGAGAGGATCTATGGAAAGTAATAGACGACAACACGGACACCTGTTACCAGTATGGCAAAATACCCCAGAGCCAAGTTATGACTCTCAAACAGCTTAAGAACTACAAGGCGCCGGGTGATGATGGAATTACTGAGCTTCTGAAAGCCGATGGAAAACCTGTGCTTGAGACCCTTCAGAAACTGTTTCGTCCTCGAGTGAAAAATGCCGGAAGCATGGCACAGAAGCATAGTGATTTTGTTCATCAAGAAAGGTGATAAGGATCTCTTGAAGTACTTCAGACCAATCGCTGCTGATCCATGTGTATAAGCTGTTTTCGAAAGTCATTACGAATCGTCTCGCACGCAGGTTTGATAACTTCCAGCCTCCCGAACAAGCCGGATTCCAAATAGGTTTTAGTACCATAGACCACATACATACGCTGCGGCAGGTTATACAGAAGACCGAAGAGTATAACCGGCCATTATGCTTGGTGTTTGAAGACTATGAGAAAGCCTTCGATTCGATCGAAATTTGGGCGATGCTCCAGTCTTAATAACGGTGCCAAATTGACTATCGGTATATCGAAGCACTGAAGTGTTTGTACGACAACGCCACTATGTCAGTTCGTCTCCAGGACTAGACCACAGAGCCTATTCAGCAGCAGCGAGGTGTTAGACAGGGTGATGTCATATCATGTCAAAATTATGTCGAATGTCCATGTGACAGTTGGAGGCACTCCACTTGAAGTTGTTGACAACTATATAAACCTAGGACAATTAGTCCAGCTAGGTAGGTCCAATTTCGAGAAAGAGGTCGATCGACGAATCCAACTCAGTTGGGCAGCGTTCGGGAAGCTACGCCATATATTTTCGTCCCAATTACCGAGGGGTCTTAAGACGAAGGTCTTTGACTAATGTGTGTTGCCAGTGATGACTTACGGAACTGAAACGTGGCCGCTCACTGTGGGCCCTATAAGAAAGCTCACTGTTACCTAAAGGGCAATGGAAAGAACTATGCTCGGAGTCTCTTTGCGCGATCGAATCAGAAATGATGAGATCCGCAAGCGTACCAAGGTCACCGACATAGCTTTAAGGATTGCCAGACTGAAGTGGCAGTGGGCAGGGCATATAGCTCGAAGAACAGATGGCCGATGGGGCAGTACAGTTCTCGAGTGGCGACCACGTACCGGAAGACGCAGCGTGGCTACCCACCTCCCTACGCCTCCCACAAGGTGGAACGACAACCTGGTAAAGATCGCAGGCACCAGCTGGATGCGGAAAGCACAGAACCGGCCTTTGTGGAGATCTGGGGGAGACCTATGCCCAGCAGTGGGCGTCTTCTGGCTGATATGATGATGATAAATATAGTATAAAAGTCGCTTCCCGCTGTCTGACCCTGTATATTTGTTTACGCTTAGATATTTAAATGTAAGCAACGGATTTTTATGCGATTTTTATTACCATTTAGAGAATTTCTTGCGGACAATTTTTATGTATAACACATGCACATTATAGTGGAGTAACCGCAAAAAACCCGTGTGAAACCGAGTCGGGTCGTTAGTTCATTATTTATTCAGCATCAATTAAAATAGGTATTTTATTAAGTCGAATGATTTGTTCCAGTTCCCTTATACAAGAAGTGGGTGGAGCAGCCCGGCACTGTTACCCCAGAACAGGGAAGGATTTCTTGGAGAACATTCCCCTAAAGTGTAAGTGAAACTAATTTTGCCTTGCAGTTCTGCTCTTTATGAAAGTTCTGCTGCTTCTTGTATATTTCACCACTAGCGGTTAGGGGCTTACCTTTAAATAATAAATTTTTTAAACCACCGGTTTTGACTGTATCTGTTATTTCAATATTCGTTCATAACTTGGGTTAATTTCTACTGGTACAATATAATGCTTTGAATAAATATATTACTTACAATATGTCACTAAGCCCTGAGTTAATGATTCAACCCAGAGTTTTAGTACAAGTAGGCCTTACGTCAAGCCTTCTATTTACTCAAGTTTCCTCCGCTAACTACAAAACGCTCGTAGAATTCCAATCGCAACATCTTCATTCATAACGGTCTGATTCTTGTACTTATTGTAAATTTTGTTTCCAGGTGGAGAAGGATAGTTGATAAGTAGTTTAAGTTTTAGGCTGGATTATACTTTTTTGTATTTCGTTTTTATTATATTGTGATTTTATTTTTAAAAGTTGTATTACTTGTCCCCATTGTTCATCCGTCTGATTTATGTATGTTTTCAGGTGTTAAGTCTTAAATTAGGTTATTTTGTTTGTTTTTTACATTTAGATTTTTAGATTAGAGTTTTAGGATAATTTAATTTTAGTTAGTTGTTTTCATCTTTGTATTGTTTTTATATTATATGTCTGTATTTTTTTTTGTATTTGTTAAGATTTTATTATATTGTGATTTTTTTTTTGATTTTTTTTTTGTCCCCAGAGTTCTTGTCCCCATAATTTACGAGTACGTGACTTCGCGTAACGTACAATCCTATAACACCCCACTAATATTTTAAATGCGAAAGTTTGTAAGGATGTTTTGTTGTTTCTTACTCCTTCGCGCAAAAACATGTCTACAGATTTTGAAGAAATTTTGCATTATTATAGCTCACTCCCCTGAACATAGTACATAGGCTTTAGTTTATCCTGGAATTTATTGTGATTTCCGCAGAAACGAGTCCGAAATGTCATCATTAGGGCCATTTATTATTTATTAGCAGCGTTCTATGTGAAATACAACCTTACCTTATCTTATTTGAAGCGTAACTTGCCCTTAATGTGCCTATTTCTAATTATTATGCTTCAAATAAAGGTCAAGTGTTTAATTGTTCATTGAATGTTGCATAAATATCTTCATGTCAAACGTGATAATGTTGATGTTCATGAATATTACTTTACTTCATGTCAGGAATTAATTTGTTGTCCAACCCCTTCGTTTAGAAACACATTCTTGTCACATCACATTTATAAATGTCCGGTATGGGGAGCATTAGAAACCATTATGAATATTCCATACGAATAAGCATGAAATTTTGTAAACTGTTTCCAACAGTTGCAAACATTTAATCGCTACCACTAAATAAGTAACTTACTTTGTACTGTTCAGGGCCTCAAGTCCGCTAAGTTACTAAAACTCGTTTGGATCGCAATGGGAACTCAATGGCAGTTTTAATTGTAGCAAACTGCCATTGAGCTTCTATTGCGATCCTATTACAATTCAATTTACCTATTAGCAAATTAACGGACTTGAGGATCTGGACATTGTGTCGCGGCAAGCACGTAGTGCGACCAAAGGGAGACTAATGCGAGACGTAGCGCCGTAGCGGGGCTACGCAGCTCGCCGTAGCAGTCACAGGTACAGTTCGAGAGCATAAGCCTTGCAGATACAGCAACATGGAGTAGAGGAAAGGAACCAAATATGGAATACCATTTTGTTTTCTTAATATAAAAAATAAACGATTCATAGTACGAAGTCAATTTCTTTATTAGATGAGAAGACATAATGTTTTGCAACACTTAGTGATAGTCTTATGATTTTTATAACTAATTACAGTATCAAAAATCTAGTTTAATCAAAAAATTAAAAAGGTAGTCAAATATGGAATAGTTACCCCAAATATGGATCATGAGTAAAGGGCCCGACAAATTCTTAAAAATATGGTTAAATAATGTTTTGTAATACTTAATACCAGTCTCGTTATTTACTAAATTGGTAAAAATAATCATCTTGGCGTTAATGTCCCGGTTGTGCTCTCGAGAACGAGGGCCCGGGGTCCGCCTTGACCATGATCCAGGATTTGGCAGGTCAGGTTAGGTTAGGTTAGGTTAGGTAATTACAGTGGATCGACTGCCATCTGACCTCCATGACCCTGCTACCAGGGGAACTTGACCAGATTGGACCATGTTTACACATCCAGTCGCCTGAATGTGCAGGTTTCATCACGATGTTTTCCCTCACCGTAAGAGCATCGGTTAGTATTCAACTAATGTATTCATCTCGCCATTCGAAAAACATGATCGAGTTGTCATCGACTTGGTCATAACCTGAAAATACAGAAAGTAGTCAATTAGTAATTATGCAACGAAATCTGAACATAACAAACATAACAAACGTGCACGCCTAAATAAATCGTGAGATTGTACCTACTGAAATAAATATGGCGGCGCGGTACTCATTTTGTTGGTTTTATGGGTGGTATTGAGCCGACAGTGACCACTCTCAATTATACACCAAGTCCACATCAAGCCCAAAATGAATTTCACTAAATAGCATTAGGAAACGTATCACGATTCGTTTTGTAGCCATAATACCGTATCAGGGAGGAGAACTTTAATCGGGTCAGACATGGCGACGAGCAGGAGTCCTTGTTTAGCTATAGGTACTTACAGATATTTCAACTCAGTTGTGCGCGCGGCCCTATGTGTGGGTAAACCTTGTACATATACAGTGACTTTGTGTGCGTGACAAGAGGTATAGTCGGGTACAAAATACAAATACAATTATTTTAACAAATTTGAAACAAAAAGGAATAACTCGGTTTTTAAGGTATTTGTAACTTGTTGTGTTTGATAATATACGGGATTTTAAAAAATACAATAATTTGGTAATTTAATGTTTATGTATTAAACATATTATTCTGAATCGATACTTGAAAAATCAAATGATGAATTTTCGGATTCGCTGCTGTCACCAAGGTTAATTATGAATTCTGCCTCCAAGTCAAAATGTCGATAGTATTCTTCTTCTTTCTTTTGTACATGTCGACAAGTATTACCCGACATCCCTTCATCAATTTGACTTAAACGTTCATTTATTAGTTTCATTATTCCCACACATTTTGGTCGACATTACGCGAAGCATATAATTTTTTTAAATTCCCCACACTTTTTCTATGGAGTTTAGTTCAGGATGATATGGTGGCTAAAAATGGACTGGAAATAATGGACTAAAGCAGTTACTAATGGAATAAAAATACCGTTTTAATTTTGGTCTGTGTTTGTTGTTAGACAAAAAATTGTCCAAACCTGGACATTTGAAATATCAAACTGAAAATCGGTGGAAATGTAGAGAATAGTGTTCTGATCGATGTACTAAAAGTCCCAAAAAATTCCCTTGGAGAAAATTCCAAATTTAAAAATAACCGCAACAGATGCGACCTATCAATTGTGGCGCTAATTCTGCGTTTTAATATGACGCCATAAGCATGTCAGATGGATAGTGCTGTGATCGTACATTTTTACATAGCGATATAAGTTTTATTGAATAAAACGTTGAGGAATAATAAATTATTTATAATACCAATATTATACATCCTATCCTACTAATACATTATGGATGGATGGATGTTTGTTACTCCTTCATTATCGTCATTGTTCTAGCGCTTATACGGAATCTGCCAAGGTCACACATTCTTCTCCATTTCGCCCGGTCTTTAGCGTCCTCTCGTCGTAAGCCGCTGGCTCTTGAATCCAACTCAGCGTTGTCAATTCATCAATTCTAAGCCGCCTATGGTATGGGTCTCTTTCCTGACATCGGCAGATTCAGACACTTTTCCCAACGTACCCCTGGGGCTTACGCCACAAGTGACCATACCAGTGCAGGAAAACCTTCTTAACGTTATCTCATATCCCTTACGATAATGATATAATGATTAGTCCAATTGTGTACATCGCTGCTATAGACTTCGAGGAACAAGCCATAGCGCACATGACATTCAAAATCATGTATCTACCTTTTCTAGTTACTAGCAAAACCTTTGTTTACGAGTAGCTCGGCAATGATGCGACTGCACCGAAATATCGGGCTACTCGTAAACATAGAAACGCAACAAGAAATCAGAATCAGAATCATTTATTTGCTGTAAATGCAAATGAATCCCGGAACATACCTTTAAAATCGAATGAATATTATAATTACATCGAACCTACAGAGACATCGAACCTACAGAGACATCGAACCTATCGATACTTTAAACCCTTCCTTTTCAGATTATCGACCAAAAATTAAAATTGCATCGAACCGATCTATTTCGATACCTTTTTACTCTTCATCCCAAAGAACATATTTTACACCTTCGTAGTGATGTTGTCGCCATAATTATTCCTTCCGTTTCCTGTTTAAACCGACTAATTTTAGAAGGTATAAATGACAAAGATGATGGTAAAGGCTATACCTATTAGACTATTTAATAGCATCGAGTTAGGTTACCTTTTTCTTGTCTATTATTGCCAGTAAAATAAGTTTAGTATACTCATTTTTCCGCAACCTGAGGGCTTACCATGAGCTCTTATAGCAGGACCTAAATAAAACTGCCCTGCTTAGAACGAGACAGCGCTATACGTGTAACATAAGCTTGTCTCGTTCTCTCTCTCCGGGTCTTCTTTTCCTCGTCTTTACGGGGAAAGGGTCTGCGGGCGTATGAGGTCGTGGACCTCGTGCCCGGGCTGCTTCTCTACCAGGGCTCAGCCTGGTAGGTCAATGGGGGTGACGTTTAGTCGTAGGTTGTGTCATCAGCGGCCGCCAGGGGCATCTCGAGCTCCCACAGGGCCCGGATGCCTTCGTCCAGCACCGGGCTCGCGTCCGCTCCTCTCTCGAGTGCGACGCGGAGCCCCATGCAGATCTCCCTGACGGCGTTGATGACGAGGATCGTCTGGGAAGCGGTGCGGACGCATCCAGCACACGCTTCGGTCGGTGGTCTTCTTGGTGGTGGGATACGCGTGGGCGCCGCGGCGCAATCGCGCCCTCCGTCTTGCGTCGGGGCGTCCACGGTGGGCCACGCCGGGTCTCGGCGGTCTTCGCGGCTGCGCTGGTACGGCGCGGCGGCGCGAGGGGGCGGGGAGGCGGCCGGCGGCGCGCAGGGCGCGGCACGTGGCTCGCTGTTTGTAGTTTGCTCGTTGCGGCGTCGGTTTCTCCCGCCTCGGCGGCGCGTCGCTCTCGCGGGGACTGCGTCGCGGGTCGGGTCCGGGTTCGCTGGCGGCTGTGGGGTCGCGTGGGGTCTTGATGGTGGTGGTGGGTGCAGGCGGTGCGGGGGAGGCGTCGCTACTACCCATCCGGGGAGCGGTGGCGGCATCGGCTTGCCTCGCCGCCTAGCCTCGCGGCGCAGGCGGGGGCAGCGACGGTCGTTCGCCGTGTGCCCTCCTCCGCAGTTTGCGCAGGTCGGTGGCTCGTCTCGGGGCCTCGGGCAGTCGGAGGCGGCGTGCTCGAGCCCGCAGCGCACACAGCGCGCGGCTCGATAGCAGGTCCTCGACGAGTGCCCGAATCCTTGGCAGCGGTGGCACTGAGCGGGCCCCCGGCGGCCGCGCCATCCTTCGATGGTGACGCCGGGCATGCACAGGAGCTCCGTCAGTGCGTAGAGGCGCTCGAGCTCTTCCAGCTTCAGGCGCTTAAACTGGGCGAAGATGAGGCACCCCGCTCTGCCATTCTTCGCCGGGATGTTGCGGCTGTGGATCATCTCAAATCCGTGGCGCGCGAGGTCTTCTGCCAGTTCTTGGGCGGGGGTGTCTTTGGGGAGCCCTCTGATGGCTACCTTGGTGGGCAGTTCGTCCCCTGGAGTGTAGCAGACGAACTGCACACCAGGGTCGGCTTGACGGGCTTCGATCAAGTAGCGCTGTACCGCGCGAAACTCGTCCGCTTCGCGCGGCAGGAAGCGCACGCCGGACTTAAAAGCCCTTGCGTGCGGGGTGTAGCCCAGTCGGAGTTTAATTTGCGCAAGGTGGTGGGTCCACCTTGGCAAATTCTCGACGACGATGGGTGGGTAGTGGCTGCCCGGGGCTTCTCCGGCGCTGTAGGCGTTGCAGTGGGCGTGGGCGGCAGCGGGGGTGTAGCTCGGCGCGCGGGCGGCGGGGTTGCCGCCAGTTCGGCGTAGCTACGGCGGGCTTGTGGTGCTGTGTAGCGCGTCGAGTCCATCATTGGGTGGAATTCCGCCGATGGATGGTCGACGCTGCTACCAGGTGCTTGCGGCGGCGAGTGGACTCGTAGGTTCGACGGCGTCGGAGAGGGCGGCGCTTCCGGGGTGACCTCGGGGCGCGGCCTCTTGGCGATCTCGACGACGCTGTCGTCGAAGCTGTCCGGTCGTGGGCGCGTCGCTGTTGGTGGTCGGGGCTCTGCATCCATCCACCATTCGTAGTTGGCGGGCGGAGCGGCTTGGAGCAGGTAGGTGGTGGCTGCAGGCGTCGCGGCGGGCGTCGTGTTGGCGACGGAGGCGGGCGGCGCGGGCGGGGTGGCATTTGCGGTCGCGGGCGGCGCGGGCGCTCTAGCGGCCGTATTAACGGCGCGAGCGGGTAGCGCGGCGGGCGCGACGGAGGTCGGTAATACCCCTGCGGCTTGGGCGCGGGGGGCGGGGGGCGCGGCGCGGATAGGCGGCTCGGCGCTTGGAGATGTCGACGCGGCGCAGATGGTAGGCGTCGGGGCGCGGGCGGCTGTTAGCGCGGCGAAGAGCGCAGCACGGTCCTTCTCGGGGCTTGCAGCCATGGCGAGGACCATGCTGTGGTTCGCGTTGACCTGCTCAATAAGCGCGGACAGGGCCTCTTGGTCGGCCGTCACGACGCTTGTTGGTGGCGTAGCGGTGCGGGTGGTCGGCGTCGCGGCGCGGGTGGGCGCCGTAGGTGTGGTGGCTTGAGGCGCGGCGCGGGTGGGCAGCTCGGCGCTCGTAGCGGGCGTCGCGGCGCGGATGGTCGGCGTCGCGGCGCGGGTGGGCGGCGTAGGTGTGGTTGCTATAGGCGCGGCGCGGGTGGGCAGCTCGGCGCTCATAGCGGGCGTCGCGGCGCGGATAGTCGGCGTCGCGGCGCGGGTGGTCTTTGTGGCGGCTATAGGCGCGGCGCGAGTAGGCGTCTCGGCGCTTATAGCGGGCGCCGCGGCGCGGATAGTACGCGTAGCGGCGCGGATGGGCAGCGGCAGCGCGGAGGCTAACGCGGCTCGGGCCGGTCGGTCGACCGTCACTACGTAGCTCTTCCGGCGGGCGTTTCGCCGGGGCTGTCGCGGCAGGAGCGGCGACTGCATCAGCGGCGGCGAATCGGGACTTGCGGTGGGCTTCGGGCTTCTTCCCTCTTCCATTGCGATCGTGGTGGTGCGCGCGCGCAGACTCGCTGGCTCTGGAGACAGCGAGAGCGTCGAGTTTCGTCGGCAGCGGCGGCGGGTGGACACTACCACTCATGCACAGGGCATGAGGGTGGTGACCAGTAGAACGGCGGCGCGAAGCGAGTAGGTCGAGGGTAGTTTGAAAACTGGGCGGTAGGCGTACTCGCTGTGTGTTGTCTCGTTCTAAGTAGGGCAGTTCTGTTTAGGTTCTGCTATAAGACCTCATGGTAAGCCCCCTGTCCAAGTAACGTAAGACCCTGGTACCCCTTTATATCATTTGCAAGGTTACAAAAAGAGTTATAATTTTTACAATAGGTACGAACAGTTATGGATTTTTTATATTTGTATCAATGTCTTTGGACGTTTAGGCTTTAACCTTGATTCAGATTCAGAATTATTTATTGACCAAAGTGAATACAAGTACATTTATATACCTAGCAGTAAATACAGACAAAAAATGTGCATTCAATTAAAAAGTATTATTAGATATTCTGTACAAAAGTACCGATAGGATCAAAATGTCAACATAATCAAATAAGTCAAATCTCATGTCATCAAATGGATTGAAAAGTATAATTTAAGAATGTCATAATAAAATTATGGTAATGTCAAAATTCAAATGTCACCATATATAATAGTAAATTAATAGTAAAAAAATGACAATATTTGACATTTATTTTTGAATTATTATATTTATAATAATCAAATGTTATGTGATAATAATTATAATGTCAACTCGAATGAAAACGCCAATAACTTAATGGTACCTACTTTTCATTTTGACATAATTTCATAGTACTCCTTTACGGAGTACAACGGATTATCCAATAAAAGATTTCTGAGCCGGCGCCTAAATGCTTCGTCAGACGGTTTCCTCTGCAAGTCTGCAGGCAGCTTGTTATAGAATGTAGGGTACGACGGGGTTGAACATTCAGAGTACCTCCGTTACGAGTCTGTCTTCCTCTCATACTGTTAATATCCCAGGACATATTTAAGTTACATCTCACGTACATAGGTATCTCATGCATATACAAGGAATAGCAGGTGTGGTAAAAACAAGGCCCAGCGGTCAGCAGTCTTTCGGCTGATATGATGATGATGATGACATACTGTAACTTTTCAGTCACCGCCCATTTTCAGGCGCCTAGGTCATCGAAGACAAAGTCGGGTTCGTGCGCCAACTCATTCTCTTAGAGTGTATTCGATGTCACATCCGAAACCGTGTCCCAGGTTAGTTTCAATAGTTTTTTTTCAGTGAGGGTGAATGATGATATGTAATTTGGTAATATTTTTCTATTAAATTTGTGTATTAATCACCTTTCACGCTTACATTGAAATCTCTAAGAGCCCTAATAAATACTCTTAACTACCACAAAATTAATGAGAATGTACCTTACGCTTTATAACTTACAGACAAAGATAAATCCAAAACAAACCAATTCAGTGACACTACGGAGATAAAGAAATAGATAGAGAGCGAAAGAAAAGTCACAAAGCTGAAAATAACAGAAAATAATAAACCACTAATTAATTAAACAAATCACACGCGAGTTGTTGTGAATGTTTCCGTGGAAGTTTATAAAAGCCTCGGGTTTCTTAGTTACGGAAATGAATAAGATGATGTTCACGCGACACGCCCTCGAAACTGATAATGTTTTAAATTATCGCTGTTATTATCACATGCCTATTTTAAATCTACTAGTCGTCCCGCGATCATGATGAATGCAACTTCCTCGCAATATCGGGCTCTCGTAAACAAATTAAGCAGAAGGAAACCCGGTATATACTTGCTACGTCCTATGCTACGTGCATCGGTACCCTCGCGCCGTCCCATCTTCCAGTCACCGCGTGTCAAGCAGGGGCCGGTGCCGCCTCTGCTGAAAACGCCAAACGGCGCAAATACGCATGCCTCAGTGGCGACTACATATTTGCGCCATTTGGCGTGGAAACTCTTGGGCCGTGGGGACCAGGCGCACATTCCCTATAAAGGGAACTAGCCAAGCGCCTGGTCGACATTAGTAATGACCAGAAGGCTGGCCTCAATTTAGGACAGCGTATAAGCTTCGCCATCCAGCGCGGGGCAACGCGGCCAGCCTTCTGGGCACATTTTATTGCAAATATTTTACCTATTTAAGTGATTTTAAGGTTTTTATTTATAGGTAGTTTTAACATGGATTATATATTGTTTGTGTATTATGCTTAAGTTGTATAATTACTGTATTATTATTAGTTACTGTACTGTATATTTATGTCATGTTTGTGTACAATAAAAAATGAAGTTTAATATTTAGGTGTACTTTATTTCGATATTTCGTTGAAACGTATTTGTATATTTCCATTACTATCACTTAACGCCAAACATTTAAAATATTTACGATATTTTGCCTGTCGTTCAACTAATCAATAGCGTAAATTTATTACGTACCTTTGAAGTAAAAATATTATGCTTATCGTCAAATAAATTGTTTAAGTTTATTACAATACTAAGTTTTGGTTAAGTATTTGAGAGCATTTGTCAAAAGAAATCATGATTAGCAAACTATACACTGCTCTGTGTATGATATGCCTATTCATTTTGAAGTCTACCAACTATAATTTAAGTTAAACCTGTTCCTATGACTCCAAGGTTTGCTGGTAGAAAACTCAATTAATGAGTTAAGCTCGCCTTTGTACATCTCTGTTACTGTACTGTATAATGATGTCATATTTGTGTACAATAAAGAATAAAGAATAAATATACGATATATAAATAAATTGTATGGTGACGAGCTCATGGTACATAGTGATCGTTACAATACAAAGTATACTTACTGCACTGTTTACACCAATTGCAACGAAATGCTACTAGATTACAAGTCGCAGACGCATCCTTTTACATAATGAGTAGTTTTGAGACCATTGCAGGTTAAAAACTGTTACAAGTAATTAATTAAGAATGCGCCTTTGAACGAATTAATTAGTGATCCATGATAATAATCGCTCAATATCTGTAAATCATAACTCAATCGGTTACGCCAAATCACATAAACAATTAACTAAAAGCTGCCATAATAGGCATTTGCTAATAACCTACATAAATCGCTAAAGGTGCTAGTATAAATTAATATTTGAATAAGAGAGTAGAATTACAATAAAAAAAAAAAAACTTTATTTCTCAAATCTTCACAATGTATGAGGTGAGTCATCCCCAGTAAGTAATGAATGTACTTGTGTTGGGGTGCCTCGCTCTTTCCCTTAGTTATATCTTATTTATTTTGAGATTCTACAAGTAGGTAGTTAACAATTTTACAAAATTATGTAGGTATTCCGTAACATAGACAAATTTGCTGTACTACACTTAAATTATCATTTATATTTGTGTAGTGGACGTAAATTTATAATATTATAGTGATAAGGAAGGTAATTGAGATTATTGTATGTGTGTGCGTGTGTATGTATGTTGTGGTATGTTTTTGTGGTACCCTTTTCATAATTATTTCAGTTTCGTCATATGTTAAAGTTTTAACCATTTTTTCTACTCTTGATTTGTATTTGTTTATTTATTTTAGCCATTTCTGTCCCATTGGTTTGTGTAATAACAAAATATGTACTTAAGGAATTGTTTGAATCTCGAAGAATAAAAACAATAGAACTTGGTAAATATATAAAAAAGGGAATTTTATAGCGCACATTCAGAAAATATTTGACCCTTTTTTCGTGCATATTCTATTGACAGTGGCAATTTTCAATTCATTGTTCTATACCTACTATGAATGCAAATTGTCTGAAACTGAGGAGATGATCTCAATGGCTCTTTGCAAAATTATTTATGGGCGGTCCAACGGCGGAGGGATTTGTCTACCTGCGAGTAAAAGACAATTTGGTTACCTTTATTTTTTGCAAATAACAAAAGCTTAAGTAACTAAGCCATCCTTAACAGCCAGTTTATTGGCCCCTTGTAAAATTCCCGTTGAATGCAGAAAAAACGGATGTTTCTATTGTCCCATAAATTTAAAAATAAGAAAATATCCCAGTGCCCAGCTGTGTGAACTTGAGTTATATTTATACATTTAGTTGCTTAACAAACCTGTCAACAATATTTACAGTACATTTTTCGTTTTGTATGATGATTGAGGGCCCACCTTCTTCTGCATACTTTTCGTGTTAGGTACAATAAAGTTGCCTTAATTCACATCTTTTTCTATTAAACTACTAGTATTTGATCGCCCTCTCACCTGGTCGTAAGTAACGATGTGGCCGGAGATGGAGCACGACGTCTGGATTGTAATGATCAGGGAACACACTCGCAGGTAACGTGTTCCATTCCTTAGCCGTACCTAACCTAACCTAACCTAACCTACGCATTATAAAAGCTGAACCGAAGCGGCTCGTGCGGACAGCTGGAAGATTAAGAACATAAGGATGAGGTATTCGTCCACTCACAACCCATAACAGTCCACTGCAGGACTTAGGGCCTTATGGCTTTCTAGTCATCCTAATACCTATATATCTTTATAAATACACACATACGAGTGTCTACCTATAAAAGGTAGACAAAACATAATAAACATCTTTTCAAATATTGTGATTTGGCCATAAGTGAGTGATCGTATAGTTATCGATCAAAATTTTCAGACATAAAATCCACCTAAGTAAGATGATTAAAGTGTAATTCACACAAATCGAATAGCTTTGACAGCTCTCGAAACGGCAAACGGATTCTTCTTTCTCCTACTTCTTCTTTCGCCACCCTAACCCTATGGTTGCGAAACCCTAACGTTAACCTCACCTAAATAATATGGGATAGAGACCTTTAGGTCTCGGAAAACCTAAATAATCGATAGGAAAAACTGAGACTCCCTTCACACCTCAAAATCTTTAATATCGATTGGCCCTATAACCTAATTTTTAATCCTCTCAAACTATCATACCTACTCCGATCGTCTCATCAAGCAATATTATGGTCCTACCTATCGACTCACGAGTCAAGGAGAGACTATTATTTAATTTTTGTTATCGCACGTGTAAGTTGTGTGCCTAGTGTGAGGGATGCCAACGGCTCAGACCACGTTTCAATACAAACTCGAGATTAATGTCCGTAGGAAAATGTAATTTAAGCTTTAAAAGCACAAAAGTTATTAAACGGAACATGGGTCTAAATCCTACTGTGATGGGACGCTGATAATTTAAATTCATAAAACATAACCCTCCTTCCGTCGCAGTCGGCTAAAACATTGGCGTCGTTCGAACGTTTCAATTTGCTAACATAAGAGGCTAAACACCCACATGTGACACCTACTTAAAATTCCGAAAACCAAAAGCAATAAATTCCCCAAAACGCATCGAGCTTAATTACAAGTGTCACACTTGAAAGTGCGGAAAAAATAAAAGTTCGCAACCCAAAATGTCACATAAATTCACGCTGGGATATCGATGTAAAGACAATACCAAGAAAGCGAACAAGCTAGCCTTAGAATAAAAAACTATCATAAAAACCAAGGTTTCAGATACATTTAAATAAATCTGTATTCTAAGTCTTACGACTTAGGGATGCTTATCAAATGTGATATTACGCGGCAAACCGTTGGACAATTTCAGGGATGAGCAAGCGAGACAAAATCAGTCGGTGGTGAAACGGCGTGAACGCGGGAAACTACGGGATTGGTAGATTGGACTTCCCGCCACAAGGGATGATGCGCGGGCGTCGGTTGTCATCCGTAACAACCAAAGGACATCAAGCAACACAAGCAAAGAAGAACCTTATGTTAATTTTAGTAGATACTAAAATTGTAATTAGTAATTAATAATGGTCAACAAGATGAATCGAGGGGTAGAGGGTTGACACTTCTGATTTCGGAGCGGAGCGAGGCGGCTGGACGAACAGTGAAGCTTTTATTAAGATCAGATCTTAAAGTCCAATAATGTAAAATTATATAATATCTAAATTTACTAATAAATTAGAGTCAGTGTATTTTGGCAGTCGATGACAAAAGTTAAGTTGATACCTTCTATATTTATGTAAATGGTTTAGGTATTAATTGAATCGATCTGATTAATAAAAAAAATAATCATCTTGGCGTTAATGTCCCGGTTGTGCTCTCGAGAACGAGGGCCCGGGGTCTGCCTTGAACATGATCCAGGATTTGGCAGGTCAGGTAATTACAGTGGAGCGACTGCCATCTGACCTCCATGACCCTGCTACCAGGGGAACCTGACCAGATTGGATCATGGTTACACATCCAGTCGCCTGAATGTGCAGGTTTCATCACGATGTTTTCCCTCACCGTAAGAGCATCGGTTATGATTCAACTAATGTACATAACTCAGAAAACAGTCATTGGTACATGGCCGGAGCGGGATTCGAACCCGGGACCTCTGGCTTACGAGTCGGATACTGTCACCGCTCGGCCACCAACGCTCTGAATTAATTACATTTATAAATTTTGAATCGATCTGATTAATTACATTTATAAATTTTATCAATTTCCATTAGAATTCTCAGTATTAGAGATTTCTATACTTTATCAAGATGGAAAGTAAAAGTTACCCAACCGATTGACATTTACATTAATTTTTACGTAATTATTAACTATGAATTATCGCTGCATGTGATTATTAGAGCATGGTATTATTTTAACAAAATATACCGAAGCCTATGTCTATCATCATCAAATCAAGTAATTAATATGTCTGATATATCTCTGTACGAGATCATTATGTGCTATTGTTTGATTAAATTCAACCAAAGCCTATGTATAAGTATGTATTGTTAATTCACGTTAACGCTCATCATCACGTTAACTCATCCCTGCGTGATATATTCGTAATGTGGTATTATTTAAATAAAATGATACCAAACCTACCTATGTCTAAAATGCGACGCTTGGGAGGTTGTAATGTATTTACATTGAAATCATCATCAATAACGAATACTCCCAATATATATATAGTTTGAGTGTGTTCCATCGAAGTATTCAGACCCCAATTTATTGACGAAAAGTTATTTAAGATGGCTCAATGGACTAGTCAATACCATCTAATGACTTAAACCAACGGTTTATTCATAATGTTTTTAGACCAAAAGGCGTATGGGCTGTCCCAGCTTATATGACTAGTCTAAATAACGAGTGTACCTATAATCTACATTATTATTAGGCCAAAAGGCGTGTGGGTTAATCAATATCCACATGACTAGCCTAATCCTGACTACCTGTGGGTAAAGCGCAGCGTTAATGAGTCGGATACTTCACTGATAAGGTATCATTTATATTAACTAATTGTTTCACATTAATTGGCTTAATTAAGCTCATAATTGATTATATGGTTTAACTTTGCAAACCAAGTATGACGCCTTCCTTGACTTTCAATCATGTAAATGTAATGATTTGATTTGAACGAATAATTGTTTAAATTATATTAATTAATTAAATTATCATAATTAGTCCTAATTGGGCAGAGTGGTTTTTATACGTTGTCAGAACAGTTTTTTGTCCACTCTATCAGGAATTGGCCCTAGGAAAAGTGTTCTGAACATCACGGATTTCATTATTATTATCTAATCTAGAAATCCCTGGTGAAAATCATAATCAGTTTCAATCGTAGAGTCACAACTAAAAATTAAATAAACTTATATTTATACGTTAAACTCTACCTGTGACTTTGATTTATATTCCCGCATAACTTGACTAATTCTCAGTAAATAACATTCCAAGTTTACTGTAATCACCCCTGCACTATGATCTATCAAATCAAATGATTGAGATGCCCAGGTAACTTCATTCTGGACGAATGGTACTTAACTGTCTTAAATAAACTCATTGACTTTAGAGAAATTCAATAACATAACTACCTGCAATTTAACGCATGGCATTCGAGTTTTGATTTTAACATTAAAGTAATACTTATAATTCTCAAACCCTAGTCGGTTCTTAAATTCAGTAAGACTGAGATACCACCGTTGTTGCGATCCTTCATCTCGTGAAACGTAGGGAACAAGAAATATATGACAACCCTACGGGTTTATAATAACTGACAGCTGTATATCTGAGAATATATCTAGTTATCTTGCCCGGCCAGGCAAGCTTAGGGAACCTAGGGATCATAAAGCAACGACAACTTCCATCGTGGTACCACCTAAAGCCCATATCAAGCAAAGCAATCCTAACTGTCTCTGGATCACTCCACACCATCAGGGGGACAAAGACTCTGATTGTTTTTTGGATCACTTCGAGGGGGCTCAACTTGCTGCAATCTTTCAATTTAAATCATACTTTTATTCCATCACTCGAATCAATGCCATTGACGTAGCGGAGTTTTATTGCAAGTTTCTGTCATCTCATTTAACACAGACATTAGAGAGGAATTAACATCACAGTTTAAGGCATTTATATACCAATCATCAAATACGAATTTCATAAAGTTAAATAGACTGTCGTTGACGGCATATGTACCACCCATTTTATATTGGACTCACACACAACGGTGAGACCGCTTCATGTTACGAGTGAGGCTCCATCGACCAACGCTAGGCTTCTAGATCGACCCTAGGATCACCTCATCTAGGGGCGTAATGGCTCATATTAGGAGGGACCAGCACACTACCAGCATTCGACGGCAAACCTAGACGTAGACTTAGTTAGAGCGCCTAGAACATCGAAGACAGTCGGGATTCGTGCGCCAACTCATTCTCTTAGAGTGTATTCGATGTAACATCCGAAACTGTGTCCCAGGTTAGTTTTTATGGATGAGCCTAGTCATAAACGCGTATGAACCTCCTTTCATTTATCTCAATAAATTTTTTTTCATACCTCAACCATTTATTTCAATAAAATATTATTGAGATAAACTTAGTAAATTACATCAAGAAAATGACACGTTAATCGACTCGGCTACATCGTGTCCTTTATTCAGTGAGGGTGAATAGTGATGATATTAAATTTGGTAATCTTTTTCTTTTAAATTTGTGTTTTAATCACCTTTAACAGTTATAATGAAATCTCTAAGAGGCCTAATAAATACTCTAACTACCACAAAAATAATGAGAAGGTAACTTACGCCTTCGAAACTTACAAAAAAGATAAATCCATAACAAACCAAATCACTGACACTGATATAGAAATAGATAGAGAACGAAAGAAACGTGACAAGCTGAAAATAATAAAAGATACAGTGATGTTTACGCTACGCGCCCCCGGAGCTGTCTGTCCCGTCTCCACTACCCTGGACACCTGGCTTGGAATCGTTATCTTCAAAATTCCCACAGTTTAATATTTCAAACAAACAAAAAACGATTTTATTATAATTTTATGAGGTCTAAGCGATTGCTCTTATAACGTGCGCACATCCATAAATTTTACAAACTGTACCTGATAATCAGACAATAGTTAAACGTAACATCAGCTAGGGATGTATTACATACGACGTTTTATTTGTTCATCTAGTCGACTAAATTTAAACAACGCAAGCAAATGGATTCGATGTGTAATTCAAGTAGACCAAAAGGAATAGTGTAGGGAAGTATAAGTTAACAAATTAATGACATTTTAAGTACTATAAACTCGACGTAATGTTACGTCGAATATACAGAGATTTAATTTCTATGAAGCAAATCAATTTAAGTCATCATCCAAGTAGATCAAAATTAAATTCTAGATTCGTTTGATATTTATATGTAAATACTGTAATTCAATTATTTATTTCGATATTTCGTTGAAACGTATTTGCATATTCACATCACTATCACTTGTGGATTTTTCATGGGTCCCATATCTTGACGCCCAACATTTAAAATATTCACGATATTTTGCCTGTCGTTTAACTAATCAATATCGTAAATTTATTACGTGCTTTTGTCAAATAAATTATGTGAATTTATTAGAAAACCAAGTTCTGTTTACGAATTTAAAGCATTTGTTAAAAGAAATCATGACAAGCAAGTTATACTTTTACCACATACTGCTCTGTGTATGATATAGATACGTATTCATTTCTAAGCCTATCAACTATAAACATACGATATACAAATATATATGTGGGAGATAATATTATTATTGTATTTATCTTCATTTTTATAAAATGAAGGTAGTGTTATTAAATTAAAAACCACATGCGGGTACACCGCAGTCTATAAAAAGGCGGCCATCGCTCTCGACAGGTCAGACGTTGTCCGACTGCGGACACGGCACCACCAGTGCTCTGAACTGTCTTCCTCAGGTAATCTTGCTTAACCGTATAACTCGTATTATTTCTATGTTCTATTTTGTTATTTCTATAGAAATAACAATTATTTATTGTCAACTTGTCTGTATTTTGCTAAATCTAAGTACATCACTTAAGCTACTAAAATATGTCCTCTCCATCTGTTGCTGTCCATTTATTATATTATTGGTAATAATATACATAGATTTATTTTTCATATTTCTTTGTTTAATTTCTATACACGTTCTCCCACATCAGAAGTGGTATAAAGGATCCCAACGTCCCACAATATTTCTAATGCAATGTGCTTTGTTTTCATGTTACATCGTGATCTTTTCGCACCGCCCGCATGAGGCTGAGGAAACTGGATGCTTCCGACGACGCGAAGTGTCGAGTGCATGACCAGACATCATAGGGTCCACAACAACTACAGGCTGCAAATTAGCATTCGGTGAGTCGTTACGAGTTTACTTGATTCAAGTGAGTTTATAACCGAATTAGAATCATTTGTTTCCGCGTAGAACGTGTAAAGAACAAAATTGAGAAAGTCCGACTATGTTTTTATGTACCAAATTACGGAGTTACAATTTAATTTTGTTTTACAATGAATTATTACTGTCTAGAAACGAATACGAACACAAAAGTAAACGTCGAACAATATTTGTTTGCCGAGGGTATGATTTTATTATAATTTTAACGTTGACCGCCAAAATACGATTATTCTGAAAAGCTACCTCCAACATTGAAAAAAAAAAAAAAGTCAGTTTGATTAGTAGGTAACGTCATTTTTGTTGGTGACAAATTATTTTATCGAAAGAAATGTAAATATATTGACGGTAGATAGTTTCAAATTATGTTTTGAGTGACTTAGTTAATCCTGTGACTTACTTAAGTTCGACCTGTTTAAGACTTTGGTAGACGGATTTAAGCAACTAAGTCCATACGTGACGACTATCGAGCAAAGGTTTTTATGACATTTATGTGGTTGGTTTTGTTTACTCAAAGCTTGTGGCATCACCGGATGGAGATGATGTTGGTGTTTTACGTACTAGGCTGACGGAGCCTCTGGGAGCGTGGCCAACAGATGGTAGTTGTTTCAAGCTTTGTGAAAAGATGTTAAACATGATGATGATGATTAGAAAAGTCCACATATTTTGGTGATTGCTCAATAGTCAGTTACATAATGTTAACTTTAGCTTCGAGTACCGAAATATCATTGATTACCGATACCAAGTAACTATTTCGAGTTCTGTTATTATGCCTGTAAGATGAGGCACTGTAAGCAATGGTGAGATTTCATATCCTTCGGCTAGTACGAGTTTGGTAGTACCTACACTGTTGTTGAGGTTAAACACCCCGATTTATTTTGCTGATTTGGAGTGGCCCGGGAGTCGTGTGTGTGACTCTTTGGGCTGAGAGCCCCGAAAGTCTCGGATGTTTCAAGTTTTTGTTCTGATTTTTTTGGAAGACGGCTGGATATGAGACCTCTTTGTTATTACAAACATTGTTAAATTGTTTAAAATGGGAACTTACACGTAACGTAGTCACAGATAGAGTAGACTCGATCGAACAGTGAAAAAAAAAAATGATGACGATTACTTTACTTGTTTAGTTGTTTTGGTGTGGTAACCGATAGACACATAAACTTAATGAATGTAATATCTTATTCTTTTAGGTCAGAAGTACTAAAAATGTTACATAGTCTGTTTTGTAAATCCATGGGGTGGGAGCCTGGTGACCTGTATCACAGGTTCTATGGAACCTATTTCAGACACCAGTTTCTCACAAATAAATATAGCTACAAAAATTAAATAGTACTGATCTACTTACGTATCATTTATTTGTTTGTGAAAAAATAATAAATGCTTGTTTTATTATTATACTGTTACCTAAAACTGCTGAAGGCAGAAATAAGCTTTTCATTTCCAAATTGGGAAATTATGTATCTAATGTAAAGAACGATACATTTCTAGAGACGTTAACACAGTTGAATGAAAGCGTTTTACCGCGCTGGTAGCTAAATGAAAGTAGGTAATATTTTGAATTTGATTACTAATGAGACCTGAAGCAAGTGACTTAATGGGAAATGAATTTCCGATTTTGTTATCCATGGACCGTGACCGTGGCAAAACTCAGTTGCTCTTTTATGACGCTGCTCTAGATATTGGCTAAATAGAAGTTGCAGCGCTGGGAATTTGCATTGCATACTACTGGCAGTATAGTTGTTTAGGTAGTAAGTACGGGTCAATGGTGTGGAAAGTTCCTACATGATTTACGATTAATCAAATACAAAAAATATGGAGACTAGTCAATGTTTTGTCTAGGGTACAAGAGTAGAGTGTAATTTCTTTAATAAAATGTGATTCCGATGAAAAGCCCTAGAGTTGGCTAATATGTAATCACGGGGATTGGAAATCCTACCTAATGGATGATCACGGCGATGATCATCAGGTTGATCACAAATGAAACAATTATAAAGTTGAAATTTTTATTGTAAGTTCGGGTAGAGCAACCGGGATAGCTCTGTGTGATTGTATTTGAAGATACAGACACCTTGCAATAACAGAGGTGACATGTTCTGAGATGTTTATTTTGGGTACATTATTAACGATTAACGACTCAGTAATTGAAATTTGTGACTTTGATGCCTAGAAGCTGTTCATTGGTAAAATCCTGATTCAATTTTGATGTTGGGCGGTAAAGATAATGTTATTTTCGTGGAGATGACCATTGAATGTTGGTTTGGGTCTAGGACGATTACTTGTTGTGTAACTCACGTATTTATTATCACGTGTTGTGATGGCAGATGGACTGCATTACTTGTGATAGTCTGTTTACGATGTACTGAATAGATTTGATCGAAGGACTTACCACGAGCTGATAAAGTAAAGTGGGCTTAGTAAAGTAAAGCTTGTTAAATTTACTATTTTACGATTTTAGCAATTTCATATTGAGATACTGTATAGTCTAACAGTAGTTTATCTACATACAAGAGTACGGCCAGTACTGTATTAGCTTCTATGTATTACAAAGGTACTACTGGAGTCTATAAGTACTTACGGATTACAAAAGTACGACGAATCAACGTCACTGAGTGGAAGCGTTAGTAATGTTTATTGATTTCGATTTGTATTTCCACGAGTTAAGGAATATTGTTTTGAGTTTAGAATGATAAGAGGAGAGCTAGTATAGTCTTTTATAACCATAGGGTCAGATATGATCGAGCGAACATGGTACTGTGCTGTGGTATTTTAGTTTCAGATAACACACGAGGGCGGTCTTGAGCCTAGACATCATGTTGAATAAAATACGCAACGTCAATCGAAGCACCGCCTTGCGGATTGCTGGAAATACTGTGATGACATCATATTCGGCTCGCGGCCGTGGTCAGGACGTGGAACTAGCTGCTCATCCATTAATGAGAGAAGTCTTGATTTATAGCCTCACGTCATATGGCCGTTCTCCATAAATGCATAAATGGGAGTGCTGCATAATTGATCATCAAGGGACCTTCGTTCTTCGTTCATCGGTGCTCCGACGAATTGTGCTGTACAATATATCGATGGCCAACGATGTTATACTGGGTGTTTGGTGCGATGTGCGGGTCATTTGATTTGACCGTTGCAATGTGATTTGGCATTTAATTGTAGTTGATTTGGCCACTGATTTGAGAATTGGCATATGGGGTCATATGATTTGACCATTGCCATGTGTTTTGGCCACTGCCGTGAGGATTGGCATTCAGGTACCTGTGATTTGACTATTAGTACCATGTGATTTGGTGTTTATATGGCTCATGTGATTTGGCCATTGCCATGCAATTTGGCGTATTCTACCAACTACAGAAGGAACACCTTTCTATCGTGAGTGAATTTTAAAGATTTATCCAGGAGAATTAATCTTGATTTATTTAACACAAGTTGTGAGTCAGCGAGAGACCGCATACTCAACTATTACTTCGACGCGTTGTGGCATTTTTCAAACCATGTTATTATGGATTTGACTATTGTTGCATTACTTTCGAGTATTGTAAGTATATTTTAGTTTAAACTTGAAATCGTAAAGTCTTGTAGACTGTTCGGTATGCTTGACTTTTAGTTAAGTATGTATTAAATTATCCAGTTTTTATCGGTGGAAGCCTGTAATTGGCTCTGTGCTAATATAAAATAATACTGATATACGTGCATTGCATTGTCATGATATAATTCGACCCTAAGTATTCTTTAAGGATTGAATTTTATTGTGTCCTAATGTTAAATATCTGTTTCTTATGTTACACATACATTTTTGTTTAATTGTAATTTTGAGATAGTGTATCGCAAGCCAATTAGGCTGCTCGTCAGTATGGCCGTGTGGGAGATAATATTATTATTGTATTTATCTTCATTTTTATAAAATGAAGGTAGTGTTATTAAATTAAAAACCACATGCGGGTACACCGCAGTCTATAAAAAGGCGGCCATCGCTCTCGACAGGTCAGACGTTGTCCGACTGCGGAAACGGCACCACCAGTGCTCTGAACTGTCTTCCTCAGGTAATCTTGCTTAACCGTATAACTCGTATTATTTCTATGTTCTATTTTGTTATTTCTATAGAAATAACAATTATTTATTGTCAACTTGTCTGTATTTTGCTAAATCTAAGTACATCACTTAAGCTACTAAAATATGTCCTCTCCATCTGTTGCTGTCCATTTATTATATTATTGGTAATAATATACATAGATTTATTATTCATATTTCTTTGTTTAATTTCTATACACGTTCTCCCACATATAGTACGTTGACGAGCTTATACATTGTGTTCGTTACAGCCTCTACCACGAATGGGGAGTTTAATGCAATAATCTTCACGCCTGTCAAGCGGGTTGAATTTCCTAGTGTTATACCTAAATATAAAAATGGACGACGCTGATGCCCATTTTCCAACCTACGGATACCCTAGGACTTTCGCCTCGTCAACGTTGCGTCTTGTAGGACACCCATGAATGTAAGGGTTGGTGTGTCAACCACAAAACAATCAATGCTGAGTGGTACACCACCGTTCGTTTGCACAGTGTCTTTGAAAAGGTAAGGGGGAAACGACCAAGAAGTCGCATTCTATTGCACCATGACAATGCTTCGGCGAACAAGACAGAGTCATTTTTGGTATCTGAAAAGGTAGATCTAGTGACCCATACGGCAGATAGTCCAGACCTGGCACCATGCGATTTCTCCATTTTCCCAAAAATCAAAGATTTAATGAGAAGAGGCTTGACTTTTAAGGGGCCAAAAGAAGCTGTGATAGCTTTCAACCTGCACGTGAAAACATATCCTCAGACGAATCAAGTGGTCCTCACGTTTTCAAAAATGGTTTGACAGAATGAAAATGTGTTTAAAATGCAATGGAGAATACTTCGAATATACCACACGTATCTGATAATTATTTGTCACGTTTTTGCGTTGATAGGTGACACGAATACAAAAAATGCGGCATCTATCCCGGTTCTACCTGATTGTTAGCAATCAGGTACCGGCGCGGGTCGTTAGCAACCACAACTTACCTACTCATTTTTCTATTGTAGGCCGAGACGCCTCTTGTGTTACTTTACAAAATAAAGGTAGAGATAACATTTCTTGAACAATAGAATAACATGTTTGAATATCTCAGAGAAACTATTACAGACAGGTAGATAGATCCTGACGCCATTCAACTGCGTTTTGAGATAAGAACTCTAACGATAAGAGAAAGAACAAAAAAAATGAAGTTTAAAAGGCTGCTTAGCCATTCAATTTTGAAAGGAATGTTGAAACGATAATTTTTTATGGTGGTTGGAGACTAAGCTGAAAACAAATATTTCTTTATTTACTTGTCATGTGTGTGAATATTGGAGCCTGCATATTCACACTTCAGTTCTGCACAAGCACGATTTAGCCCGCGTAACTAACTTCTGCCTCCTAAGACTTCGGCACGTACCCCACAGGTTTTGATGAGAAGTCAGTGACTCATTATCGAAATCGACGTATTGTACTCGTAAGTGCAAATAAAATCAAAAATGTTAAAGCTGGAAAAATTGAACTGTTTTCATATTATTAATCAGCTACGTATATCTTAAACATGAGCTTTTTGGCATTATCTAGACCGAACATATAAAAAATTTATTAATTTTAATTCGTCGAAACGGTTCGAGATAATGCCCCCTTCTTTATGCTCGGCTTGGCGGTGGCACTTTCCAGCCCTGAGATTAATCGTTATTATTTAAATTATTTTAAATATAACGCCTTGTTTGGGTTACTCATCAAAGCTGAGGCCAAATTGTTAACTATAGGAAAATGTAACTAATATTTATAAGTAGGGTTCAAATATAACTAAGTTTGTGGTGATTTTTGCGTGTGTGTGGTGCATACAAACATATAAGACAGCGAAAAAGGTACTAATACTCGGAAAGGTGGTGATTCCATTATATTGTTTTACTGTACGTACAAAGCATTGCAATACTGTCTAATAATTAATAATATTAAATTAAGCTTGATCATCGATGCATAAAATGAACCTATGGTACATACAAATTGTATTAGGTCATGAAATTACCGTTTTGTATTCAGAAAATGACTGAAATTGTAATTTTCACATAACAAACTTTTCAATTTCGTGATAACGGCTTATCCGAATACAAACACTTTGTAGACATAATGAGACCACATTAATTCGTTTATAACTGCCAATAACATAAAATTTATCTGACTATGGAGGACAAAGTTGACGGTAAATTAAATCGGGTTTATTCTTTGTATTTTCAAAGACATGTACAAACTTTACAACATATTCTATTTTCGAAATAAATTACTAATTATCAATGTCGCGTAATGTAACATAAAAATAATGTAAGCAAATATTTTTGGCAAAAAAAACGGTCCCTTCACGAGTGACAGGCAAAATGGTACTCGCGTTAAAAGGGTCACAACAAAGGGTGCGGGGGGACACCAAGGACCTCGGACCTATAAAAGAGCCTGCGCCGGCGACTCTTATCACAGTATACCGTAGCACTCGGCTGCGTTCACGATACACGATTCCTTGCGGTTTTTATACCATTACAACTTTTTCCTTTTTTTCAAAATTATATTTAAAAATCATGCAGGCAGGAGACAGCGATCCCGAAAGATTCGAAGAAGACAACGGAGGCCATGTAAGTTTTATATTATTTTGTTCTCATATTAATTTATTGATTAAAGACCTACATAATTTGCTCGTAAAGTTACCTTTATTTTGTCTCTTTGTTTGTAATGTTTTGTTTGGAGTTACTAGTTTATGCGCTTAAAAATATTTGTGAAATTTAATATGCGAATCATTGATAATGCTTTACTCCATATAATGAAAGCATTATATATATTTTTCAAGTGTAAATCTGAATATTGAATCTAACGTTTCCAATATAATTTTCATTATTTGATAACATAATGTTTTAAAATATCGCTGTTATTATCATATACTGTAAGTTTCCTGTCAAACTAATACCTATTTATCTCTATAAATACACATACGAGTATCTACCTATAAAAGGTAGACATAACATAGTAAACATAATTTCAAATATTCTGAATTGGCTGTAAGTAAATGATCGTCTAGTTATCGATTGAAATGTTCGGACCCGTTACGTTGTGTATAGACACTAACGACTCAGACCAGGTTTCGATCCAAACTCGAGATTATGTCCGTAGGAAAATGTCATTAAAGTTTATTTTTATTTTTTATTTATTTATCATAAATGTGGTAAATAGTTATTTGTATAATTCGCCAAACTGTAAAACAGTTTGTTGGCGAAGGTTTGCACTCCCTATGCTTTAAATATCTTTACCCTACCAACATAGTACAAAAAATAAAAATAATACCAATAATAATAATAATAAACACTTATACCTAATTTGCACCTTGGCATAGACTCCGAATGAAGTTATCTATCAGCAGGCATTTTGAGTTTGACTTATAAGTATGTCTGCTCTCGGTTGCTTCGATATCAACTTCATTCAAAATACCAGGCACCAGGTACAATCTCTGCCGCTGGCTAAAGTAATTGATCACTCTAGGCTGCTCATACTTTTTCCTAACATTCGTTCTGGGTTTACAATTTATAATATTTTTGGTTTTAAATTCTGATTCTGAATTCTGTTCAAACAATACCAAATACTAATGTTTTAAAAGCACAAAGGTTCTTAAACGGAACATGGATCTAAATCGTACCAGAATTCGGCGGCAAACCTAGACGTAAACTTAGTTAGAGCGCCTAGGTCATCAAAGACAAAGTCGGGATTCGTGCGCCAACTCATTCTCTTAGAGTGTATTCGATGTCACATCCGAAACTGTGGCCCAGGTTAGTTTCTATAGTTTTTTATTCAGTGAGGGTGAATACTGATGATATGTAATTTGGTAATATTAGAGCCCTAATAAATACTCTTAACTACCACAAAAGTAATGACAATATAACTTACGCTTTCCAAACTTATAAACAAAGATAAATCCAAAACAAACCAATTCAGTGACACTACGGAGATAAAGAAATATATAGAGAACGTCACAAAGCTGAAAATAACACAAAATAATAATCCACTAATTAATTATACAAATTACACGCAAGTTGTTATGAATGTTTCCGTGGAAGTTTATAAAAGCCTCGGGTTTCTTAGTTACGGAAATGAATAAGATGATGATCACGCGACGCGCCCTCGAAACTGATAATGTTTTAAATTATCGCTGTTATTATCACATACCTATTTTAAATCTACTAGTGGTCCCGCGATCATGATGAATGCAACTTCCTCGCAATATCGGGCTACTCGTAAACAAATTAAGCAGTAGGAAACCCGGTACATACTTTTAAAATGTTTAATTATCTAATTCTCAGGTTCAGGTGCCACCTCCAGGAAGTCAGAAGACGAAGCGGATATTGACTAACATCCCACAAAGGCGCCCCGGCCGGCCGAGAGGCAAAGACCGCGTTCCGCTGACCGAGGTATAACCGAACTATGACTTATGAAAGGACTGCGATTATAATACGAGTATTCTATTACAAGATTATAAAGATAGCGACTAGCGATGTGTAAACTCGGAAAAAATACTTTTATTTTAACCAATTTAATGACTGAGCTTCGCCACAATATTTAAAATTCGCTAAAAAAGTTGCTATTAGGGACAATGGTAACTAATAACTTTGGTCGTCATCGTCACAGAACCAGAAACGTCAGCGTAACGCCGAGTTAGAGTGGAGGCGGCGGGAGCAGCTTAAGGAGCACCGCCACGACCTCGCCGACGCTATTGGCCAGGACGCAGAAGCTGTAAGTTATCCTACTATGAACTTTTAATTAAAATGATATCCAATTTGAAAAAATGTTAATTTTTACACAAAGAGCGCCGTTCGAGTGCCAATCGGCATAGGTATGATAATACTTAACGCCAACCGAGAACCATTATTTGCTTCAGATATATCACACTATTCATATATTTTTACAGATATCTGAAGCCCAACTTTTGACGGCAGCAGTGTCGTTTATAAAGAAAAACGACGAGGCGTCCCGCCTCCACTCAGAATATGTGGAAGCGGCGAGGCGCGCAGTTAAAAACCAACACCAACGCCGTAAGACATATTCACTGTTCTTCTTAAATCATATATTTATTATTATTACATAGTATAAGACAAAGCCGCTTACCGTCGTCTGAACCTTTTACGCTTAGATATTTAATCTATTTCTTGGAGATTTTTTTATAATAGGTACTTACCCATTATACTGGAGTAGCCCCGAGGACACCCGGGTGAATCCGAGGCGAGTAACGACTCGCGTAGCGTACACCATGAGCAATGAAAAAATATGTATTTTATTAATTCTTATAATTTGTTCCAGTTGCCTTATACGAGAAGTGGGTGGACCAGCCCGACAGTGTCCCCCCAGAGGAGGTTAAGGCATTGCTCGATAGTGTAAGTAAAGAAATTTTGTCTTGCAGCCTGCTCTTTATGAAAGTTCTGCTTTCAATTTAACTGTTAATTGTATATTGCACCACCGACAGTTAGGGGCTTTAAGTATTAATTTTTTTAAACCACCTACGAGTCAGGGTTAATATTTAACTAGCTCTGGGTTATGTGTTATTTCAAATCTGTCGTATTCGTTCGTAACCTGGGTTATTTTCTACTGATATATAATTTCTTGCAATATGCCATGAGTTAATGATTCAACCAAGAATGTTGGTACAGGTAGGCCTTACATCAAGCCTTACATCTATTACATGTATATACTCAAATTTCCTCCGCTAACTACAAAACGCTCGTAGAATTCCAATCGCAACATCTTCATTCATAATGGTCTGATTCTTTTACTTATTGTATTTTTTGTTTTCAGGTGGACGACCTTCCTCGTAGTTAAATTAGTGTTTTTTGTATTTTGTTTTAAATAAATTTTATTTTAATTTTATTTCTATAAGTTGTTTTTCTATGTCCCATAGTTAATACGTCTGATTTTAATTTTAGAAAATAACAAATTCATTCACAGCACCGCAGCAAGCTCGCCACTCGTTAGGTGTGCCAAATACCAACGTTTTTGGCGAAGCGAGGGTGACCAAGGTCCACCGCTGGGGACCGGAGACTTATAGCACAGTCTCGAGAGCCGTGTAGCATCCCGTGTCGGTATATTATTAAGAAATAAAGTATTTTTTATGTTTGTGAACTCATTATCTTTCAAAACACTTTATTTGAGTTAAATTTTTGTGGTATGTCTAACGCGTGTATCCGTCTATCTGTATCTCCCGAATGGATCAACCAATTTCTATGCGGTTTCTTTTCATTTTGAATCTCTTTTAATCTTAATTAGTCCTTGCTTAAGGTAGTTCAGTAGTCTAGAAGATATATGACTATGAGTAGATTTAGTAGGGAGTGCTTGTTCGGCATGTCATCATCATCCTCTTGGCGTAAATGTCCCGGTTGTGCTCTCGCACACGAAGGCCCGGGGTCCGCCACCATGGTTTAGCAGGTCAGGTAATTACAATGGAGCGACTGCCATCTGACCTCCATGATCCTGCTACCAGGGGAACCTGAAAAGATTGGATCATGGTTACACATCCAGTCACCTGAATGTGCAGGTTTCATCATGATGCTTTCCCTTACCGTAAGAGCATCTGTTAGTATTCAACTAATGTACATAACTCAGAAAACAGTTATTGGTACATGTCCGGAGCGGGATTCGAACCCGGGACCTCTGGCTTACGAGTCGGATACTGTAACCGCTCGGCTACCGACGCTCCACCGGTGCATGTTCGGCTTGTGTCTGCAGTTAATGTACATCTTTGACTTGCGATTTCTCGCAAGATATACCGCTTTCGATAGAGAATAGAGTTTCCTATCGATTGGTATAAGTGTTATGAGTAGCCGCAAAGTCGTTATTTTATCAAAATGACAGAAAGAGGGTGATGATACACCTGGGTGATGCACCTACTTACTTCGCTGGCTCAGCGACCCAAAGTGGATCCTGGCCTCCGACACAAGAATTCGCCATTGGTCCTTATCCTGCGCCATTTGTTCACAGTAACAAGTAACAAGATTACACACCCTAACCAAAAACAAGTCAAATTTGACATTGATTGCTTATTTGAAAATTTTGTTTAAACAAGCCTTTGTCCGGTGACAGTTTTTAACTGTCCAAGAATATAAAGCCGCCGGGGTTGCCTAATGAGGCTACTTCTTCACCTATAGCGAACATAACAATGGTCTTACACACTACAGATGAAAGCGCAGTAGATCGTTTAATAAGTCACTTGAAATTTTGTAAATGGGTACTTTAGATCAAAACAATCATTTTGAGCGGTAGTTCTGGCATGTAATCACGTCATCAAGTTTTTGTATGGGATTTCAAATTTAGTCTCCTGAAGGCATGAAGCCCTTTCATTTGAAACCAAAAAAGATAGATACGGTAAACAAAAATAAAACAAAAAAAATCAAATCCTTTACATAAAATGTATGACGTTATTACTGCTCCCCCATGGAAATATTTTCAAGACCTAGCGCTTAAATGGATTGTTTTAACATAAAGTACCCGTGCACCAAACGGCTATTCTGTACATCGATTGTGAGTTTCTATCAATATTTGCTTTGTACACCACACTGTCCACTAAATGGACGTCTACAAATCACAATACAAAAATAGATTGATTGATGAGGTAAAAGTATTGATATAATAATATTGGTCTAGAACATCATCAAAAAAATTACTACCATTTTTGTCCCAAAGGAACAGACGTTTGAATATCTATAATAGTGATTTCCAGATAATCGTTATAAAGCAACTCGAAACCGCGAAAATAGTATAATTATGACAGCCCCACTTACAGAAGTGTAGATATTTATTTTTATAGTAGTGGAGGTACAAGCAATTAGTTTCCTAAAACAAAACAAATTTAATGATGAGCCAGGCCTGCTTTTAAATTGGGGCTAGATTGAACCCCGCTCCAGCTATCGCCAGCGTACTTACGAGTGCTACGCTACGTGCGACGCGCATGCTACGCCGTCGCTACGAGTCTACGCCTTAGCGCTGAGACACATTGAAGAGGTGCGCCGCGCGGCGTACTGCACGATGTTGCAAAACTTGTTGCATGCCGAGCAGTTTGTATGCAAGTACATTGATAGGTGGCGAAATGTCATACTGTACAGCGCGCCGCGCGGCGCACTGCATGATGGGACCAAACCCGCAATACAATTTGTCTCCATATTAAAGTTCAACTGAGACAACTGGGACAAAGTGACGCAATAAAAATATCGTTGATTTTAGGTATAGGATATTTATCATCCACTAACAGGGGATTCACGGTAGTTTTTAACTCTACGCACAGTCGTACGGTTCCGTTCTTTTTGAGAACCGGCACAACCGGCGTGCCCCACTCGCTCCAACCCACGGGCGAAATGACGCCCTGGCGCTGCAGCCGCGCCAGCTCCGCGTCCACGGCGGGCCGCAGCGCGTGCGGCACGGGCCGCGGCTGCCGCCACACCGGAACGCATCCCTCGACTGCCTCTAATCTTATTTCTGTCTGTACATTGATAAATGTATATTTATCGCAAGTAGTAGCATATTATATGTATTTTACTAATGACAAAATGTATCTACTATTATATTGTCTTGTTGAGAAACTTGACCTGTGTTTAGTGTCAATAGTACGTTACGTTTATTTTTTAGGAAACATCACGCTATTTCTAGTGTTAGTTGCGGGTAGTTGTTAATACCGATTTCGAAGGACACCGTCCAAAAAATATCCGTCTCATAAATACGTAGTTTGATTGCGCTTCGAATCCCCAAGAAATTATTAAATACAGACTAAGAAGGTAAGAAAATGTACTTTTCTACTCGTATCCATAGCCTATCCAGTCCTACTAATCCATAAACATGTTAAATTTTGTGGATGAATTGAATTGTATGAAATTTTGCAGTGTATCTGTCACCTTCACTTTTCCTTTTGGTGAGTTTGACGTGGTTGACTAACTGTAACTGCCAAGGGGTGTAAGGCACCCCGATATTTTAACTTCTAGAACCCACACAAGAGGATATAAAAATGTACTATCGCTCTACAGCCTATCGCTCAGCAGACTATTACTCCTTTTTTTAAAGGAAAAACATGGCACTGTTATTACTCCCAGTAAAACAAAAGTAAACATCTTGACGTTAATGTCCCGATTTTATTTTCGCGCACGAGAGCCCAGGGTCCGCTTTTACCAGGATTGATCCAGGATTCGGCAGATTAGGTAAAATTACCTACAGTGGAGCGACTGTCATCTGACCTGCGTGACCCTGTTAACAGGGGAAGCTGACCCAAATATTTCTTGGTTACACATTCAGTCGCCTGAATGTGCAGGTTACATCATGACGTTTTCCCATTCGTACGACGACGTACGACGTACATCATTCAGAAAAGTGTCACAGCGTGGCAATACCATCAGCCTTTCAGGTACAATTCCTTCTACGAGGGATTGCGGCAAATTTTTATTTGTAAATATTGTTTTATAATTTAGTTATATATGTAAATATTATTTTTATATAGTACCTATATTTTTTATATATTATTAACACTATATTAGAAATTCTTTATTACAGCTAAAGTTCTCGAGCAGTACTTGGAAAGGGATCCCAGGCTGCTTGATCCAGACCTGATAAGGATGCTCGTAAGTTAAATCATTGTTGTTAATTGGTATTTTGTTATACAATGAAATTCCTATTATAGGTCTCACTCACTTTAGCTATAGTATTGACTTTGACTGCGACATGGGATCGTTCAAAATTTATTTTTGATGTCTCTTTCAAAGTGAGCAACGCTTCAACGCGTTGGCTCTTTTCAATTAACTTTCAAATTACAATTCAATGCCGCCATTAGCGGACTAGAATAGCGGACGTGAGCTCCAGATCATGCAATACCATATTGCGATTATAATATTCTAATACAAGATTATAAAGATAGCGACTAGCGATGTGCCAACTCGGGAAAATACTTTTATTTTAACCAATTTAATGACTGAGCTTCGCCACAATATTTAAAATTCGCTAAAAAAGTTGTTATTAGCAACAATGGTAACTAATAACTTTGTCGTCATCGTCACAGGACCAGAAAAGACAGCGTAACGCGGAGTTGAAGTTCGTACGTCGGAAGGAGCTGAAGCAGCTCTGCCGCGACGTCGCCGACGCAATCGGCCTAGGCCAGGACGCAGAAGCTGAAAGTTATCCTATGTTAACTTTTAATGAAAATGATATCCAATATCAAAAAATGTTAATTGTCACACAAAGAGAGCCAATCGGCATAGGTATGATAATAGTTAACGCAAACCGAGAACCATTATTTGTTACAGATATATCACACTATTCATATATTTTTACAGATGTCTGAACACCAAATTTTAGCGGCAACGGTGGCTTTTCTAAACAAAAATGCCGAGGCCTCTCGCCACCACTCCCGATATGTTGCAGCGGCGGGGCACGCAGTAGAAAACCAACACCAACGCCGTAAGACATATTCACTGTTCTACTTAAACCATATATTTATTATTATTACATAGTATAAAACAAAGCCGCTTCCCGTCGTCTGAACCTTTTACGCTTAGATATTTAATCTATGCAACGGATTTTAATATGATTTTCACTATAATTTAGAGAATTCTTTGCGGGTTTTTTTTATAAAACATACCCATTATAGTGGAGTAACCCCGAGGAAACCCGGGTGAATCCGAGGCGGGTAACGACTCGCGTAGCGTACACCATGAGCAAATAAAAAATATGTATTTTATTAATTCTTATAATTTGTTCCAGTTGCCGTATACGAGAAGTGGGTGGACCAGCCCGACAGTATGACCCCAGAAGAGGCAAAGGCATTGCTCGATAGTGTAAGTAAAACTGATTTTGTCTTGCAGTCTGCTCTTTATGAAAGTTCTGCTTTCGATTTAAATGCTAATTGTATATTGCACCACCGACAGTTAGGGGCTTTCCTTTATATATTAAAATTTGTAAACCACCCACGAGTCAGGGTTAATATTAAACTAGCTCTGGGTTACGTGTTATTTCAAATCTGTCGTAAAATTCGTTAGTAACTTGGGTTATTTTCTACTGAATAATGAAAATGATATCCAATTTGAAAAAAATTTAATTGTCACACAAAGAACGCTATTCGAGAGCCAATCGGCATAGGTATGATAATACTTAACGAAAACCGAGAACCATTATTTGTTACAGATATATCATACTATTCATATATTTTTACAGATTGTCTGAACACCAAATTTTAGCGACAACGGTGGCGTTTATAAACAAAAATGCCGAGGTCTCTCACCTCCATTCCCACTATGTTTCCGCGGCGGAGCACACAGTACACAATTTAGTAAGTCTAGTAAAGTGTAAGGGGGCCACTGCCCCCAGTAGCCGGCGGTCCCGCTGTTCCGGACTATGGTAGCGGTCACGGTAACGGCGGGGCAGGGGGTGCGAAGAATCTCCGGAAGCGACCAGGCTACCACAAAGTACGACCACTGGCCGCATACACTGCGGACCGACTAAAACCTCGTGGAACTGGAGGAAGTGGTAAGCAGATTACATTGGGGCATTAAAAAGTTATCTGAAGTCTGAAGAAAAGGGGAGGACTTGATAATCCTGAAGTCTAAAAATCTGCTTTACTTCCGGGAGGGCAATCGACTGTCCCTAGGTGGTGTCGGGTTACTTGTCCACAAATCCCTCGTGAACAACATCGTCAAGATCAAGAGTGTGTCGTCTAGGGTAGCGTACCTTTTACTCCGAATTACCAAGCGGTATTCGTTGAAGGTCATACAGGTCTACGCACCGACTCACTCCGACGATGAAGTGAAAGTATGTATGAGGATATTTCTACAGCCATACATACCTCCAAAACACATTACACTGTTGTCATGGGGGATTTCAACGCGAAACTGGGCAAACGAAGCGGAGACGAGTTGAGAGTGGGGCAATTTGGAGTTGGAGTCGGAACGCCCGTGGCCAGATGCCGGTCGGCTTTATGGAGAACGAGGGACTCTTAATGCTGAACTCATTTTTCAGGAAGCTGGATAATCGCAGATGGACGTGGGTTAGTCCCGATGGTGTCACAAAAAATGAGATTGACTTCATCCTATCTATGAAACGGCATATATTCAATAATGTCTCGGTGATCAACAGCGTAAAAATTGGCTCTTACCGCTTGGTAAGAGGCACATTGAATATTAGTTCACAGCTAGAAAGATCGAGATTGATGAGGTCTATGCTCCGGCCTATACCCATCCAAATGCAAAACCCCGAGAGCTTTCAACTCAAATAACAAAATCGCTTCGAGTAGGCACTCGCGCTATATTTGACAAAGTATAGGCATACTTTGTCAAATATAGCGTGATAATTTTGACAGTTTACAGTAGGGATGGGGTGGTGTAAAATCGTTAATGAATCTATTCGATTATCGATTATCATTCTCATAGAAGTTGGAATCGATAGTTGCATGTTTATGCTGTATGTATTATACAAAACAAACTATTTTTTTTCAAAAGAATTAATAATTTATTAATACTACATTAAAAACCCTTCCACAACGACGATTTCAACACGTGAGTATTTTTACTCGGTCAGTCTGCCTACTCGGTAGAATACGCGCGAGTCGATGTTGAAATACAAACAATGAAAAAGAATTTAGTTACAAAGAATGACATAATTACCTAAATGTTAATTTTAAATATACGATTATTTTATTTGAAAACCGAATTTCGGTGGTCTGTTGTTATTCGTTATTCGGGGCTCTTCACTAAAGGGGCGGAACCTGTCCATGAAGTACGACATTATCAGTAGAATGTGACGATACCCTCAAACAAGAATGATTCTGCAATCCCCTGATGATGTCTCTCAATTTAGGCGACTTAATCTACCGATCTCCAAGTCTCTGACTAGCGATATACGCCGCTTCAATACTACCAATATTGAGGCGACGATCGAGCGGAACAATGGCTCTAAATTATTTGCGAGTGATCTGTCGATTGGACAGAGCCAGTTGACGATACTGAAAACGGATGACGACAAAGTTGTTTCGACCAAGTCCGAGGTTTTAAGGGAAGTCGAGACGTTCTATGGAGAGTTATACACGACAACACCTGTTACCAGTATGACAAAATACCCCAGAGCCAAGTTAACCCGACGCTACACGGAAAATATCCCGGACATCAGCCTGTACGAGATTAGTATGGCTCTCAAACAGCTTAAGAAGTACAAGGCGCCGGGTGATGATAGAATTACTGAGCTTCTGAAAGCCGGTGGAAAACCTGTGGTTGAGACCCTTCAGAAACTGTTCAATTCCGTCATCCTCGAGGGAAAAACGCCGGAAGCATGGCACAGAAGCATAGTGATATTGTTCATAAAGAAAGGTGATAAGGATCTCTTGAAGTACTTCAGACCAATCGCTGCTGATCCATGTGTATAAGCTGTTTTCGGAAGTCGTTACGAATCGTCTCGCACGCAGGTTTGATAACTTCCAGCCTCCCGAACAAGCCGGATTCCAAAAAGGTTTTAGTACCATAGACCACATACATACGCTGCGGCAGGTTATACAGAAATCCAAAGAGTATAACCGGCCATTATGCTTGGCGTTTGTGGACTATGAGAAAGCCTTCGATTCGATCGAAATTTGGGCGATGCTTTAATTTCCATAGCGGTGCCAAATTGACTATGGATATATCAAAGCTCTGAAGTGTTTGTACGAAAACGCCACTATGTCAGTTCGTCTCCAGGACTAGACCACAGAGCCTATTCAGCTGCAGCGAGGTGTTAGACAGGGTGATGTCATATCACCGAAGTTATTCACCGCTGCGCTGGAGGATATATTTAGGCTTCTGGACTGGGACGGACTTGGCATCAATATTAACGGCGTGTACTCACTCACCTCATATTTGCTGACGATATATGAGCTCTGTACTGCCTCTCAACAAGTAGGTCTTAAAATGTCCATGTTGTGCCTACTCCAGTGACAGTTGGAGGCACTCCACTTGAAGTTGTTGACGACTTGAATTAGTCCAGCTAGGTAGGTCCAATTTCGATAAAGAGGTCAATCGACGAATCCAACTCGGTTGGGCAGCGTTCGGGAAGCTACGCCATATATTTTCGTCCCAATTACCGCAGTGGCTTAAGACGAAGGTCTTTGACTAATGTGTGTTGCCAGTGATGACTTACGGAACTGAAACGTGGCCGCTCACTGTGGGCCCTATAAGAAAGCTCACTGTTATCCAAAGGGCAATGGAAAGAGTTATGCTCGGAGTCTCTTTGCGCGATCGAATCAGAAATGATGAGATCTGCAAGCGAACCAAGGTCACCGACATAGCTTTAAGGATTGCCAGACTGAAGTGGCAGTGGGCAGGGCATATAGCTCGAAGAACAGATGGCCGATGGGGCAGCAAAGTTCTCGAGTGGCGACCACGTACCGGAAGACGCAGCGTGGCTACCCACCTCCCTACGCCTCCCACAAGGTGGAACGACGAGCTGGTAAAGATCGCAGGTACCAGCTGGATGCGGAAAGCACAGGACCAGCCTTTGTGGAGATCTCTGGGGGAGGCCTATGCCCAGCAGTGGGCGTCTTCTGGCTGATATGATGATGATAAATATAGTATAAAAGTCGCTTCCCGCCGTCTGACCCTGTGTAATTGTTTACGCCTAGATATTTAAATGTAAGCAATGGATTTTTATGCGATTTTCACTACCATTTAGAGAATTTCTTGCGAAATTTTTGTATAATACATGCACATTATAGTTGAGTAACCGCAAAAAAGGTCGTTAGTTCGTTATTTATTCAGCATCAATTAAAATATGTATTTTATTAAGTCGAATGATTTGTTACAGTTCCCTTATATAAGAAGTGTGTGGAGCAGCCCGGCACTGTTACCCTAGAACAGGGAAGGATTTCTTGGAGAACATTCCTCTAAGGTGTAAGTAAAACTAATTTTGCCTTGCAGTTCTGCTCTTTATGAAAGTTCTGCTGCTTCTTGTATATTTCACCACTAGCGGTTAGGGGCTTACCGGGGCTTACCTTTAAAGAATAAAAATTTTAATTCACCGGTTTTGACTGACTCTGGATTACGTGTTATTTCGAAATTCGTTCAGAACTTGGGTTAATTCCACTGGTACAATATAATCCTTTGAACAAATAATAATAAAATTGAATAACATATGTTATTTTATTATTATTTATTATTATTATATATATATTACTTACAATATGTCACTAAGCCCTGAGTTAATGATTCAACCCAGAGTTTTAGTACAAGTAGGCCTTACGTCAAGCCTTCTATTTACTCAAGTTTGTATGTAAACTCTTTATTGCATAATAATTAAATACAAAAAGCGAAAAATGAAATTTTACAAAGCAAAGACGGGCTTATCCCACATTGGGATTTCTTCCAGCCAACCCCAAATATTCCTCCGCTAACTACAAAACTATCTTTACTATCTTTATTCATAACGGTCTGATTCTTGTACTTATTGTTAATTTTGTTTCCAGGTGGAGAAGGATAGTTGATAAGTAGTTTAAGTTTTAGGCTAGATTATACTTTATTGTATTTTGTTTTTATTATATTGTGATTTTATTTTTAAAAGTTGTATTTCTTGTCCCCATTGTTCATCCGTCTGATTTATGTATGTTTTCAGGTGTTAAGTTTTAAATTAGGTTATTTTGTTTGTTTTTTTACATTTAGATTTTTAGATTAGAGTTTTAGGATAATTTAATTTTAGTTCGTTGTTTTCATCTTTGTATTGTTTTTATATTATATGTCTGTATTTTTTTTTGTATTTGTTAAGATTTTATTATATTGTCATTTTTTTTTTGTTTTTTTTTCTTGTCCCCAGAGTTCTTGTCCCCATAATTTACGAGTACGTGACTTCGCGTAACGTACTCGTAAATGCCTCTTTTATTCATCCTATAACACCCCACTAATATTTTAAATGCTAAAGTTTGTAAGGATGAATGGATGTTTTGTTGTTTCTTACTCCTTCGCGCAAAAACATGTCTACAGATTTTGTAGAAATTTTGCATTATTATAGCTCACTCCCCTGAATAGTACATAGGCTTTAGTTTATCCTGGAATTTATTGTGATTTCCGCAGAAACGAGTCCGAAATGTCATCATTAGGGCCCGTTTACATGTGGCCGCTTACAAATCGAAAAGGAATGGCGGCTAAATCGCACAGCCAACCTATTGTCGTGGACGATGACGAGGTGACTATAATAGAATAAAATAAGCTTTCTGTCACTGTCAAACTGTCACCAAAATTGCATAAACTTTTGGGACAAATCGCGTACGTCTGTGTGGGCTCTCATCCTCTCAGCCGCGGGATGTCCACTGCTGGACATGGGGCTCTAGAACGTAATAACCGTAATAAATGCGGATGAATTCACGGACAAAAGCTAGTGAACCTATGACATGTAATGGTTTTATTATTTATTAGCAGCGTTTTATGTGAAATACAAGCTTACCTTATCTTATTTGAAGCGTAACTTGCCCTTGATGTGCCCATTTCTAATTATTATGCTTCAAATAAAGGTCAAGTGTTTAATTGTTCATTGAATGTTGAATAAATATCTTCATGCCAAACGTGATAATGTTGATGTTCATGAATATTACTTTACTTCATGTCAGGAATTAATTTGTTGTCCAACCCCTTCGTTTAGAAACACATTCTTGTCACATAACATTTAGAAATGTCCGGTATGGGGAGCATTAGAAACCATTATGAATATTCCATACGAATAAGCATCAAATTTTGTAAACTGTTTCCAACAGTTGCAAACATTTAATCGCTACCACTAAATAAGTAACTTACTTTGTACTGTTCAGGGCCTCAAGTCCGCTAAGTTACTAAAACTCGTTTGGATCGCAATGGGAACTCAATGGCAGTTTTAATTGTAGCAAACTGCCATTGAGCTTCTATTGCGATCCTATTACAATTCAATTTACCTATTAGCAAATTAACGGACTTGAGGATCTGGACATTGTGTCGCGGCAAGCACGTAGTGCGACCAAAGGGAGACTAATGCGAGACGTAGCGCCGTAGCGGGGCTACGCAGCTCGCCGTAGCAGTCACAGGTATAGTTCGAGAGCATAAGCCTTGCAGATACAGCAACATGGAGTAGAGGAAAGGAACCAAATATGGAATACCATTTTGTTTTCTTAATATAAAAAATAAACGATTCATAGTACGAAGTCAATTTCTTTATTCGATGAGAAGACATAATGTTTTGCAACACTTAGTGATTTTTATAACTAATTACAGTATCAAAAATCTAGTTTAATCAAAAAATTAAAAAGGTAGTCAAATATGGAATAGTTACCCCAAATATGGACCATGAGTAAAGGGCCCGACAAATTCTTAAAAATATGGTTAAATAATGTGTTGTAATACTTAATACCAGTCTCGTTATTTACTAAATTGGTAAAAATAATCATCTTGGCGTTAATGTCCCGGTTGTGCTCTCGAGAACGAGGGCCCGGGGTCCGCCTTGACCATGATCCAGGATTTGGCAGGTCAGGTTAGGTTAGGTTAGGTAATTACAGTGGAGCGACTGCCATCTGACCTCCATGACCCTGCTACCAGGGGAACTTGACCAGATTGGACCATGGTTACACATCCAGTCGCCTGAATGTGCAGGTTTCATCACGATGTTTTCCCTCACCGTAAGAGCATCGGTTAGTATTCAACTAATGTATTCATCTCGCCATTCGAAAAACATGATCGAGTTGTCATCGACTTGGTCATAACCTGAAAATACAGAAAGTAGTCAATTAGTAATTATGCAACGAAATCTGAACATAACAAACATAACAAACGTGCACGCCTAAATAAATCGTGAGATTGTACCTACTGAAATAAATATGGCGGCGCGGTACTCATTTTGTTGGTTTTATGGGTGGTATTGAGCCGACAGTGACCACTCTCAATTATACACCAAGTCCACATCAAGCCCAAAATGAATTTCACTAAATAGCATTGGGAAACGTATCACAATTCGTTTTGTAGCCATAATACCGTATCAGGGAGAACTTTAATCGGGTCAGACATGGCGACGAGCAGGAGTCCTTGTTTAGCTATAGGTACAGATATTTCAACTCAGTTGTGCGCGCGGCCCTATGTGTGGGTAAACCTTGTACATATACAGTGACTTTGTGTGCGTGACAAGAGGTACAGTCGGGTACAAAATACAAATACATTTATTTAAACAAATTTGAAACAAAAAGGAATAACTCGGTTTTTAAGGTATTTGTAACTTTTTGTGTTTGATAATATACGGGTTCTTAAAAAAAACAATAATTTGGTAATTTAATGTTTATGTATTGAACATATTATTTTGAATCGCTACTTGAAAAATCAAATGATGAATTTTCGGATTCGCTGCTGTCACCAAGGTTAATTATGAATTCTGCCTCCAAGTCAAAATGTCGATAGTATTCTTCTTCTTTCTTTTGTACATGTCGACAAGTATTCAATCAATATCAATTTGACTTAAACGTTCATTTATTAGTTTCATTATTCCCACACATTTTGGTCGACATTACGCGAAGCATATAATTTTTTTAAATACCCCACACTTTTTCTATGGAGTTTAGTTCAGGATGATATGGTGGCAGTCGAAGAACTTTTATGCCATATGGCTGAAGTATGTCATCAATCTTATAACAAATATGGTTTTCTTTATTTTTTTTAATCAAATCATACAGTTCAATTTTTTTCATATCTAAATTAAAGGCTATATTTTTTTCAGTCATTTTGAACATGAGAGTTTGGTGGAAGATTCGGTATTAGACGTTCTTTTAGTCACTTTTCATAGTTTTCTGCATTCATGTTAGAGTGGTAATCACCGGAAACACTATTTGCTTTGTATGTCGATAGTGCGTTAGGTACGAAACCTTGTTCTGAACCAGCATGCACAATAATAATTATTTGTCCTTTCGACAGGTTTCTCTTTAGAGGTGGTCCATCTATATTACCCCATTCTTTGTTTTGCACATGATTAGTTAAGATATAGCTCTCATCTGTATATACGATACACCGATTTTCTTGACGGTATCTGAGTAAGTTTTTCAGGTAAGAAAATCTTAGTTTTTGGATGTCATGCCGCTCTACACGTTTGTTATCCACAGTTTTTCGCCATTTGTATCCCAACTTTAACAAAGCTGTACGCAGAGTCGAAATACTTCCATCATAATTAAGTTTCTCTTGAAATATTCTTTTCAACTTTAGCAATGTAGGTAACTCGTGATGTTCTAAATGGTAATTTTGAATAGTTGAACGTAAAACATCAACGTTAAAGTTGTCTAATTCTAACTTTTTTAAACGTTTTTTGCGGTCTTTATGCGGAGATTTAAATTTATAGTCAGATTCTTTTTCTTCAGCTAATATATTAGTTATTGTTCTCTCTGATACCCCCACTGCCATTGCTGTTCTTTTCCGTACGCTGTTTAAATGTTCACTTAATTTCGATATTAAAATTGGACTTGCACTGCAAACTGGATCACTTACTAGTTGCAATATATCTCTCGTATCTTTTTTCAGAAATTCGTATACCTTAGCAATGGTTTCTCGAGTCTAAAACAATAATACGTTAACGTCAACAAGGATATATTTTTTCGTATATAGAATTATTATAAATATCTTTTATGTCTAACTTCAAAATTAACAAATATTTACCTGACTCCTTAAACATTTTCTTCGTGAAGAACTAGACATTTTTGTTAACGACTGTACCCGTAAGAAAAAGCGATAAGAACACGTCTTGCTCGGACGACGACTGCCGCGTCACTGCCACATAAATGAAAGCTATATATTTACAAGCGCACGCACACATAGCGCCGCGCGCACAACTGAGTTGAACTATCTATACCCGACTTCCGATTCCATTGAGAGCTGTGATTGGCTGACACTTATCGTGTAATTACTCTTTTAATGTGAAAATTAACCTAGGGATTCCACTATAGACTGAATTGATTGTAAATGGAGGCTGTATTTATGTAATTTTAATAATGAAACATAACATCTATATCTAAACTTAGGATCGAATTTAAAAGGAAGCAGGCTAATGTGGAGACTGTGGATCAGCGGCCACTAGTTGGCGCTAGCGGTACTGCACGTTGTTTATTTTATAACTAAACTAAGGAGTACTTTAAAACAATTGTATGATCTGTTACAAAACACTAACCGACCCTAGATCGGAACCGAAATCACTAGAATTGTAAATTTGGACTGAATATATTCTTTTACCCTATCGATTGGCGGCGCCATCTGTGAGGTTCCCTGGGAACCCGTTAGATACGATCTAATCGATGACCACGATATGAACAGTTTTCCATTGAGTATCTAAAAGCTTTTCCTGACTCTCGCTAGATGGCGTTTCGTAAGATTTATTTTGGGTTGCCACATCTCCATCGACGAGTCTATACATACAGGGTGTCCCGTAAGTCGACGTCAAGCCGGAATCGGGTGATAGTCCAAATCATAATAGTTACTAGAAAAATAAAAAATAAAAACTAAGTCTTGAATTTTTTAAATAATAGGCATTTCTTTTTTTTTCGAGAAAATGTACACCCTGTGATGGTTTTTTAGCTCCTGTTTCTACAAATCTTAACTTTTTTTCAATTTTATTTTTCTTATGTAATCCCGAATGGTGCTAATCTAACCTATTACTTAGAATTCTAAGTCAACTGCTCCAGCTTGGAAGAAAGTGGCATCCTGTGATGGTTTTTTAGCTCCTGTTGCTACAAATCTTAACTTTTTTTCAATTTTATTTTTCTTATGTAATCCCAAATAGTGCTAATCTAACCTATTACTTTGAATTCTAAGTCAACTGCTCCAGCTTGGAAGAAAGTGTCACATTATGCCGTACAATGAATAGACAATTCATATTTCGTCCAACTTTAACGGACTGTACTGAAAAAAAAAGGACTACGCCAGGTTGGCAAGTAGCACGAAAAGTTGACGCATTTAATAAGGATTCTAAAATGGTATAATACTTACTACATTATTTCTTTGATTGCGAGGGAAAAAAAATCGTTCAAGAAACCCAGTTTCGAAAAATGTTTCATTACCTACTAAAAATTATTCTAGTGCGTTCAAAGCTTGCCTAAGACCGAGTGAGACGGAGAGTCATTCATGAAGTGTGAGTGAGACAGGTAGTGACGCTTTCAAGTCAGAGATGCTAACTTTTTGTTAAATTTAGGACAAATTTTCCTTAAGTTTAAAATTAAACACCAATTAGATGCAAAGATTTATTATTTACAAAAGATGTTCAAACTGCCTTCCTTCAACTGCAATACAAGCTCGACATCTTCTTAAAAAAGATCGGATTATCACACGGGCAAATCTTCCGTTGTTGACAAATTCATTCTTTGCCGAAGCTCAGCTACATTTTCGATTGGCTTAAAATAAACTTTCTCTTTCACTGCTCCCCAGTAAAAAAATCTAATGGATTTAAGTCCGGTGAACGGGCTGGCCACGAGATCGTACCAGACCGACCTATCCATCTGCCCGGATATTCTTCATTGAGAAATGCTCTAACTGAGCGGGCATAGTGCGCTGGGCAGCCATCTTGTTGATACCACATCTCTCTGAAAAAAAGTTAAGATTTGTAGCAACAGGAGTTACAAAACCATCACAGGATGTACATTTTCTCGAAAAAAAAAGAAATGCCTATAATTTAAAAAATTCAAGACTTAGATTTTATTTTTTATTTTTCTAGTAACTATTATGATTTGGGCTATCACCCGATTCCGGCTTGACGTCGACTTACGGGACAATATACCTGCACCCTGCATTGCGTTTGAGTAAGCTGACGTTTTCCAAGTGAGGTTTACTATGCCCATGAGTACGCGAGATCTACCTTCCTACAACGAGACGATGTGGAGAGTTCATGGAGAGAGCTACAAGCTTTATGGATCTACTTTATACATTTATTGTTCATTGTGACACTGAATTGTTCATATTGTCCTCTCAAGTCACTTCATAACTCGAAAACAACCTGACACTGACGATCATGACTTACCTCTTTGTACCCTCTCATTCAATAAAAAAAGCATTGCTGGGCGGATTGAATTCTTTGGTTGCTCCAAACGGAACCTTGCGGTGAGATATCATATCCTCACTTAGGCTGACTTATAGAGGATATGATGAGCCGTGAGTGTAATGGCTGGGGCAAGGGTCACTCTCCCAACTCCCTATTTTTTTATTATATGGAGAGTCCCTAAATCCCCTTAGTGTCAACATTCCCCTTGAACATACAACAGCTATTTTACAATTAAACTAAATCTGTTATTTACCTACTACCTGGTAGTCATTTATCCTAACAAATCATAATCACCTGTTTGTCTTCCAACTCTTGTCCAAGTCTTGGGTTACCACAAACACAATGTTGGCATAACTAGACGATCACGAGGCCATGGTAATGTCAGGAATGCATGAATTTGCGTTAGGTAATAAATAGAATTAGCACTTTAGGGTTAACGTGTGAATGAGTTTCTGAATGAGCGTGTGAGAGAATGAGATGATTTATTTATTTATAATAGGAGAGTAAGAAAGGAGGGAGGTACAGTCTGTAGACCCATTTAAACGATAGACTAAACTAGATAAGCAGGTCACCCTAGCAGGTAATAATGGACTAAAGCAGTTAATAATGGGATAAAAATACCGTTTTAATTTTGGTCTGTGTTTGTTGACACTTAATACAGGAAAGTTAGACAAAAAATTGTCCAAACCTGGACATTTGAAATATCAAACTGAAAATCGGTGGAAATGTAGAGAATAGTGTCCTGATCGATGTACTAAAAGTCCCAAAAATTCCCTTGGAGAAAATTCCAAATTTAAAAATAACCGCAACAGATGCGACTATTATACATCCTATCCTACTAATACATTATGGATGGATGGATGTTTGTTACTCCTTCATTATCGTCATTGTTCTAGCGCTTATTCCGGACTCTGCCAAGGTCACACATTCTTCTCCATTTCGCCTGGTCTTTGGCGTCCTCTCGTCGTAAGCCGTAGGCTCTTGAATCCGACTCAGCGTTGTCAATTCATCAATTCTAAGCCGCCTATGGTATGGGTCTCTTTCCTGACATCGGCAGATTCAGACACTTTTCCCAACGTACCCCTGGGGCTTACGCCACACGTGACCATACCAGTGCAAGAAAACCTTCTCAACGTTATTTCATATCCCTTACGATAATGATATAATGATTAGTCCAATTGTGTACATTGCTGCTATAGACTTCGGGGAACAAGCCATAGCGCACATGACATTCAAAATCATGTATCTACCTTTTCTAGTTACTAGCAAAACCTTTGTTTACGAGTAGCCCAGCAATTATGCAACTGCACCGAAATATCGGGCTACTCGTAAACATAGGAACGCAACAAGAAATCAGAATATAGAAGAATCAGAAGTACTGCAGACGCTCGTTATACTGGCCGTGCGAATATCCCTCGTTCCGTGGTGTCGGAAAGCCGAATAAGACTTGTGTCAGAGATTCAACACTCCTTGGAGCAAGTTGCTCACTGGGGCAGATTGAACCTGGTGGAATTCAACCCCTCTAAGACGCAGGTCTGCGCATTTTCCGCCAAAAAGGATCCTTTTGTCATGGTGCCGCAGTTCCAAGGAACATCCCTCTTCATCTCAGAAAGTATCGGGATCCTTGGTGTCGACATATCAGACGACGTACGGTTCCGAAGTCACCTGGAGTGTAAGGCTAAACTAGCCTCGAAAAAACTTGGTGTGCTTAACCGGTCTAAGCGATACTTCACCCCAGAACAGCGCCGGTTGCGGTATAAGGCACAGGTGCGGCCACATATGGAGTATTGTTCCCATCTTTGGGCCGGGGAAACCGCCGACCTGCTTAATCACTTGGATTCTATACAGAGGCGCGCCGTACGAATTGTCGACGATACCATACTGACAGGCAAGTTAGAACCACTGGCTGATCGAAGGGACTTTGGCTCCCTGTGTGTGTTCTACCGGCTGTACAATGGGGAGTGTTCTGAGGAATTATTTGATCTGGTGCCCACAGCACAATTCCGCCATCGCACCACCCGCCGTGGGCTGGGTACTCATCCCCATTACGTGGACCCTCTAGTGGTGTCCACGCGAAGATTCGAAAGAACGTTTCTCGCTCGTACGATTCGGATGTGGAATGAGCTCCCAGCCACGGTGTTTCCTTTGGTCTATGACATGGGATGGTTCCAGAGGTATATTAGAGGTATCCTTAGAGGCGGGCAACGCATTGGTAGCACCCCTGGTGATGCTGATGTCCATAGGCGGCGGTGACCACTTTCCATCAGGTGGCCCGCATGCCTGTTTGTCTGCCGGATAACATAAAAAAAATAAAAAAAAATGAAAAAAAAGAATTAGAATCATTTATTTGCTGTACATAACATACCTTTAAAATCGAATGAATTTTAAAATTTAAATCGAACCTACAGAGACATCGAACCTATCGATACTTAAAACCCTTCCTTTTCAGATTATCGACAAAAAATTAAAATTGCATCGAACCGATCTATTTCGATACCTTTTTACTCTGCATCCCAAAAAACATATTTTACACCTTCGTAGTGATGTTGTCGCCATAATTATTCCTTCCGTTTCCTGTTTAAACCGACTAATTTAAGAAGGTATAAATGACAAAGATGATGGTAAAGGCTATACCTATTAGACTATTTAATAGCGTCGAGTTAGGTTACCTTTTTCTTGTCTATTATTGCCAGTAAAATAAGTTTAGTATACTCATTTTTCCGCAACCTGAGCTCTTATAGCAGGACCTAAATAAAACTGCCCTGCTTAGAACGAGACAGCGCTATACGTGTAACATAAGTTCTGTTTAGGTTCTGCTATAAGACCTCATAGTAAGCCCCCTGTCCAAGTAACGTAAGACCCTGGTACCCCTTTATATCATTTGCAAGGTTACAAAAAGAGTTATAATTTTTACAATAGGTACGAACAGTTATGGGTTTTTTATATTTGTATCAATGTCTTTGGACGTTTAGGCTTTAACCTTGATTCAGATTCAGATTCATTTATTGACCAAAGTGAATACAAGTACATTTATATACCTAGCAGTAAATACAGACAAAAAATGTGCATTCAATTAAAAAGTATTATTAGATATTCTGTACAAAAGTACCGATAGGATCAAAATGTCAACATAATCAAATAAATCAAATCTCATGTCATCAAATGGATTGAAAAGTATAATTTAAGAATGTCATAATAAAGTTATGGTAATGTCAAAATTCAAATGTCACCATAAATAATAGTAAATTAATAGTAAAAAAATGACAATATTTGACATTTATTTTTGATTTATTTTATAATAATCAAATGTTATGTGATAATATAATGTCAACTCGAATGAAAACGCCAATAACTTAATAGTACCTATTTTTCATTTTGACATAATTTTATAGTACTCCTTTACGGAGTACAACGGATTATCCAATAAAATATTTCTGAGCCGGCGCCTACATACTTCGTCAGACGGTTTCCTCTGCAAGTCTGCAGGCAGCTTGTTATAGAATGTAGGGTACGACGGGGTTGAACATTCAGAGTACCTCCGTTACGAGTCTGTCTTACTCTAATACTGTTAATATCCCTGGACATATTTATGTTATATCTCACTTACATAGGTATCTCAAGCATATACAAGGACTAGCAGGTGTGGTCCAAACAAGGCCTAGCGGTCAGCAGTGGGCGTCTTTCGGCTGATATGATGATAATCACATACTGTAACTTTTCAGTCACCACCTATTTTCAGGCGCCTAGGTCATCGAAGACAAAGTCGGGTTCGTGCGCCAACTCATTCTCTTAGGTTAGTTTCAATCGTTTTTTTTTCAGCGAGGGTGAATACTGATGATATGTAATTTGGTAATCTTTTTCTATTAAATTTGTGTATTAATCACCTTTCACACTTACATTGAAATTTCCAAGAGCCCTAATAAATACTCTTAACTACCACAAAATAATGAGAATGTACCTTACGCTTTATAACTTACAGACAAAGATAAATCCAAACAAACCAATTCAGTGACACAACGGAGATAAAGAAATAGATAGAGAGCGAAAGAAACGTCACAAAGCTGAAAATAACACAAAATAATAAACCACTAATTAATGAAACAAATCACACGCGAGTTGTTGTGAATGTTTCCGTGGAAGTTTATAAAAGCCTCGGGTTTCTTAGTTACGGAAATGAATAAGATGATGTTCACGCGACGCGCCCTCGAAACTGATAATGTTTTAAATTATCGCTATTATTATCACACACCTATTTTAAATCTACTAGTCGTCCCGCAATCATGATGAATGCAACTTCCTCGCAATATCGGGCTACTCGTAAACAAATTAAGCAGTAGAAAACCCGGTACATACTTGCTACGTGCTATGCTACGTGCATCGATACCCTCGCGCCGTCCCATCTTCCAGTCACCGCGTGTCAAACAGGGACCGGTGCCGCCTCTGCTGAAAACGCCAAACGGCGCAAATACGCATGTCTCAGTGGCGACTACATATTTGCGCCATTTGGCGTGGAAACTCTTGGGCCGTGGGACCAGGCGCACATTCCCTATATAGGGAACTAGCCAAGCGCCTGGTCGACATTAGTAATGACCAGAAGGTTGGCCTCAATTTAGGACAGCGTATAAGCCTCGCCATCCAGCGGGGCAACGCGGCCAGCCTTCTGGGCACATTTCCGCATTTAGGGGACTTGGGGCAAATATTTTACCTAATTAAATGATTTTAAGGTTTTTATTTATAGGTAGTTTTAATATGTGATTATATATTGTTTGTGTATTATGCTTAAGTTGTATAATAACTGTATTATTATTAGTTACTGTACTGTATAATTATGTCATGTTTGTGTACAATAAAAAATGAAGTTTAATATTTAGGTGTACTTTATTTCGATATTTCGTTGAAACGTATTTGTATATTTCCATTACTATCACTTGTGGGTTTTTTCATGGGTCCCATAACTTAATGCCAAATATTTAAAATATTCACGATATTTTGCCTGTCAAAATTCAAAATTCAAAATTACTTTATTGAGTAGGATAATACATATCTCTTTCAATCGTCAAAGAGGAGGGGGTAGGAAATTAGTAAGGAAACACACAGTGACATGTTGGCCGCCCCATGGCCGCAGCACACCCACCCCCCACCGACAACGGCCGGACCATATCCGACAATACCAGTGTTAGGTAGCTGCTCCCACCCTACCCTTACCCTGCCCGTAGTCTACCCCTATCCTACCCTACCCACCCCTACCTCGGCCTACCCCTTAACCTAACCTAACTCTACCCCTACTTTTCCCCTATCTTATCCTACGCCATCCCTACCGCAGTCCGCGCAGAGTAGACGCCCCCCAGCCCCGCTACGACCAAAAGACACCGAGTGTGGGAAGGGAAGAAATGTTAATGCCGCTTCCTAGGTGGTTCTCCGTGGTAAAGAAACGGCAACAAACCCACAGAGCCTAAGTTAATTCATTTTTCTTTTATTTTTTGAAATGTCCTATATACTAAAACATTATATTTACATAATAATTTTAACTAAATTAATACCTGTTTAAAACTGCAGTTCAGTTCCATGGCCTTTTGTCATTCACATATTCAGGTATACTATAATAACTTTTCTGACATAATTTATTTTTTATAGTGGCTTTAAATTTATTCAATGGTAAATTCTGTATATCTGTTGGGACTTTATTATAAAAGCGTACACATTGACCCATAAATGATTTGTGGACTTTGGCCAGACGACAAGAACTAGTAACAAGTTTATCTTTATTTCTAGTATTCCTACTATGCACATCACTGTTCTTCATAAACAAGTGTATATTTTTATGAACATAGATCAATATCTCATAAATGTATTGTGATGGCATTGCCATAATGTCAATATTCTTGAATCTATCTCTAAGTGAAGTTCTAGGTCCCAATTGGTAAATCGCGCGAATAGCTCTTTTCTGCTGAACAAATACATTATGCCAGTCGGCAGCGTGTCCCCATAGCAGTATACCATAAGTCATAATACTGTGGAAATAACTAAAGTAAACTAATCTTGCTGTAGCCTCATCAGAGTAACCTCGCATCTTCTTTACAGCATATGCTGCAGAACTTAGCCTTTTCGCCAATTTAACAATGTGTGGACCCCATTGTAACCTACTATCTAGAGTAAAGCCTAAAAATACTGTGGAATCAACAAGGTCCAAATTTTCGCCTCTTACTTGTATATTAGTGGATACTGATCTAACATTTGGCAAGGAGAATTTTAAACATTTTGTCTTTTTGCGATTCAGTAATAAATTATTAATCGTAAACCAGTTTACCACTTCTCAAATAGCTTTGTTCACGTCGTCATATGTTAATTGTTGTCTTTTAATTTTAAACACTAAAGATGTATCATCAGCGAACAAAACAATTTCGTGAGTATCTTTTACAAAGTACGGCAAATCATTTACATAAATAAGAAACAAAAACGGACCCAGAATTGATCCCTGTGGGACCCCCTAGACGCAACAGACCCTGCAGATCTTTCTCCGTTCACATCAACCTTCTGTATTCTCTGATTTAAATATGAACTTAATAAGCTTAGAGCTAAGCCCTTTATTCCATAATGTTGTAATTTCCTGACCAAAGTTTCATAATTAACACAATCAAAGGCCTTGGATAAATCACAGAACACCCCTAAGGCATCACGTGATTCCTCCCAGGTTCAACACCTGCATCGGTTGTTGAACGACCCCGAGTAAAACCGAATTGTTTATGATGCAATAGATTATTTCCATAAAAGTGGTCTTTTAGTTGGTTTAATATGATTTTCTCAAATATTTTACTTAACGCCGGTAACACCGAAACTGGTCTATAATTTGTGGGATCTGTTGTGCTACCTGTTTTAAACAATGGAATAATTTTGCTATGCTTCATCAGGTCAGGAAATTCGCCATTATCAACACATTTATTAAATATATTCGCTAAGTGGACAGCAATAACATCAATTACAGAGCTAATTATTTTAACTGACAAATTGTCAATATCGGCAGTCGCTTTTATTTTTATGCTTTTAAAAGCCTTAACTATATCTTGAGGTGTTACATGTTCGAACTTAAAATCGATGACACTCTCGGGTACGTTCTGTTTTAGCAAAGATTCAGCGAGAGCAGGAGACGCATTTAATGATTTTGTAGTCGACACTGGAATGTCTGTAAAAAATTCATTGAAAGCCTCCGCAACTTTCAAGTTTTTGGTAACAACATTATCATTTATTTTTAAATTGTATTTGTTATCGCGAGTTTTGACTTTTGCAGTTTCACTATTTATTATCTGCCATGTGGATTTTACTACATCTTTGCTATTTTTTATTTTGTGTTTAAAGAAATTCGATTTTGCTGTAGCACAAACGCGTTTAAATAACTTCGAGTAATGCTTAACATAGTCAGCAAATTCTACGCTATTATTATACGCCCGTTCCGCATAGAGCTCATATAATTTGTTTCTACTTTTATGTATTCCTGCTGTCGCCCAATCGCTAAACATAAGTTTGCTGTTTATTGCCTTTACCTTTGATTTGAATATACGATTGCTTTCAGTTTTTGTCATGTGTAAAACTGAATTATAATATTCATTTGTATCATCACAATACTTTAAATTAGATGAATTCTCTATAATGTTATTTCTAAAACTGTTCAGACGGTTGTTGTTAATTGGTACAAATTTAATAGTATTCTTTGTCTCTTTCCTCATATTAACATTAAAGACAGCTAATTGACCACAATGATCGGATTGTAGTTTGTTTATTACAGACTGGCGACATGCCTAAATATCACAAAAAATGTTGTCTTGACAAGTTGATGTAGTACTTGTTACTCTGGTAGGCTCTAAAAATAAGTTGATTAAATTATGACACTTAAATAATGTTATTAGCCTACTAGTATATTTACAGGATACATCTAATAAATCTATATTAAAATCTCCACAAACAACAATATTCTTATTACAATTGCTAACTTTAATAAGGGCTTCATCCATAATTTTTTCGATCAGATCAAATGATGAAGCTGGTGGTCTGTATACGCTCATTACAATAAGTCGCTCAAGTTCTACACAGGCAATTTCAGCAGTTCGTTCAACAGACAGCTTGACAATATCAATACGTTCCTTGCATTTTAGGCAATTACGAGCAAGTATTAGGGAACCCCCATGAATTGCTTGCCCTCTGGTGAACGAACTTGCAAGTTTATGGTTGTTAAAGCCAAATATGAGCTGGTGATCTTTTAACCAATGTTCAGTAACGCAAAAAATATCAACATTCTCACCGTTCAGGAATAGCTCAACTTCCAATTCTTTATTTGACATGCCTTGGATATTTTGATGTACTAAGTTGATTATACAATTTTGTTTATTATTATAACATTTTACTTTACGTACATCCAAAGGCTTAATACTTTATTACTGATGACTTTATGCCAGAGCAGTCCTGTATATTCTGACCAATATTAAAAGATTTAATATTCAAGTCTAACAGTGGACTGTTGTATGCTGCTGATATGATACAGGACGGCTCCTTTGTCTTACATACTAGTTTAAACAGTGACCCTTTTTGTTTATTAACAAATGTCTCTGGTCACATCTACCTAAGGTAAGAGAAATAAATTAATTAATATGGTACGCTAACATTGTAGCCAGTTTGACTTTGTACCTACGTCGAAGGTACATAGTATCTTCAGTTAAGAATAATTTATCTGTAAATTTATTACAGTCGAAAAAGGTGAATGCGTCTTTCTGACTGCAAGTCAAATTATATATCAAAGTATTCAACATGTGAATACGGTCATTTTCATACTGTCGTTCAACTAATCAATAGCGTAAATTTATTACGTGCCTTTGAAGTAAAAATATTATGCTTAACGTCGAATAAATTGTTTAAGTTTATTACAATACTAAGTTTTGGTTAAGTATTTGAGAGCATTTGTTAAAAGAAATCATGATAAGCAAACTATATTTTAACCATACACTGCTCTGTGTATGATACGCCTATTCATTTTGAAGTCTATCAACTATAAATATACGATATATAAATAAATTGTATATTACAATACAAAGTATGCTAACTGCACTGTTTACACCAATTGGAACGAAGTGCTACTAGATTACGAGTCGCAGACGCATTCTTTTACATAATGAGTAGTTTTGAGACCATTGCAGGTTAAAAATTGTAACAAGTAATTAATTAAGAATGCGCCTTTGAACGAATTAAGTAGTGATCCCAAATAAAACCGCTCAATATCGGTGAATTATAACTCAATCGGTTACGCCAAATCACATAAACAATTAACTAAAAGCTGCCATAATATATAATAGGCATTTGCTAATAACCTACATAAATCGCTAAAGGTGCTTTTAAAGTTAGTATAAAATAATATTTGAATAAGAGAGTATCATAACCAGAATTACTCTTGATTTGTATTTAATTATTTGTTTATTTATTTTAGTCATTTCTGTCCCATTGGTTTGTGTGATAACAAAATATGTACTTAAGGAATTGTTTGAATCTCGCAGAATTAAAATAATAGACCTTGGTAAATATTTAAAAAAGGGAATTTTATAGCGCACATTCTGAAAATATTTGACCCTTTTTCGTGCATATTCTATTGACAGTGGCTATTTTCAATTCATTGTTCTATACATACTATTGAATGCAAATTTTCTGAAACTGAGGAGATTATCTCAATGGCTTTTTGCAAAATTATTTATGGACCGTCCAACGGCGGAGGGATTTGTCTACCTGCGAGTAAAAGACATTATAATATTTGGTTACCTTTATTTTCTGCAAATAACGAAAGCCTAAGTAACTAAGCCATCCTTAACAGGCAGTTTATTGGCCCCTTGTAAAATTCCCGTTGAATGCAGAAAAAACGGATGTTTCTATTGTCCCATCAATTTCAAAATGCGAAAATATCCCAGTGTAGTATAGCTGTGTGAACTTGAGTTATATTTGTACAATTAGTTGCTTAACAAACCTGTCAACAATTTTTACAGTACATTTTTCGTTTTGGAAGATGATTGAGTGCCCACCCTCTTCTGCATACTTTTCGTGTTAGGTACAATAAAGTTGCCTTTTTCTATTGAACTACTGGTATTTGATCGCCTTCTCACCTAGTCGTAAGTAACGATGTGACCGGAGATGGAGCACGCCTGTCTATTAAGAACGGCGTCTGGATTGTAATGATCAGGGAACACACTCGCAGGTGACGTGTACCTAACCTCACCTAACCTACGCATTATAAAAGCTGAACCGAAGCGGCTCGTGCGGACAGCTAGAAGATCAAGAACATAAGTGATTCGTCCACTCACTGCCCATAACAGTCCACTGCAGGACTTAGGGCCTTGTAGCTTTCTAGTCATCCTAATACCTATATATCTTTATAAATACACACATACGAGTGTCTACCCATAAAAGGTAGACAAAACATAATAAACATCTTTTCAAATATTGTGATTTGGCCATAAGTGAGTGATCGTCTAGTTATCGATCAAAATTTTCAGACCCATTACGTTGCGTATACACATAAAATCCACCTAAGTAAGATGATTTAAGTGTAATTCACACAAATCGAATAGTCAAATAATTTATGACATCCGCACAGAAATCAAACAAGGTATAAAGTAAACATGCGACTTAGATTTGACAGCTCTCGAAACGGCAAACGGATTCTTCTTTCTTCTGTGGCCACCCTAACCCTATGACCACCCGAAACCCTAACGTTAACCTCACCTAAATAATATGGGATAGACACCTTTACGTCTCGGAAAACCTAACTAATCGGTAGAAAAACTGAGACTCCCATCACACCTCAAAATCTTTAATATCGATCGGCCCTATAACCTAATTTTTAAACCTCTCAAACTATCATACCTACTCCGATCGTCTCATCAAGCAATATTATGGTCCTACCTATCGACTCACGAGTCAAGGAGAGACTATTACTTAATTTTTGTTCTCGCACGTGTAAGTTGTGTGCCTAGTGTGAGGGATGCCAACGGCTCAGACCGCGTTTCGATCCAAACTCGAGATTAATATCCGTAGGAAAATGTAATTTAAGCTTTAAATGCACAAAAGTTCTTAAACGGAACATGGGTCTAAATCCTAGAAGCATTCGGCGGCAAACCTAGACGTAGACTTAGTTAGAGCGCCTAGATCATCGAAGACAAAGTCGGGATTCGTGCGCCAACTCATTCTCTTAAAGTGTATTCGATGTAACATCCGAAACTGTGTCCCAGGTTAGTTTCTATGGATGAGCCTAGTCATAAACGCATATGAACCTCCTTTCATTTATCTTAATAATACTTTTTTCATACCTCAACCATTTATCTCAATAAAATATGATTGAGATAAACTTAGTAAATGACATAAAGAAAATGACACGTTAATCGACTCGGCTACATCGTGCCCTTTATTCAGTAAGGGTGAATAGTGATGATATTAAATTTGGTAATCTTTTTCTTTTAAATTTGTGTTTTAATCACCTTTAACAGTTATATTGAAATCTCTAAGAGGCCTAATAAATACTCTACTACTCGGTCACATTAACTTGGCGCATGGGCTTGGTGACGTCATTTAGACGCTAAGGTACGGTGCGAAAAAAGCATGTAGGTAAATTAACAGGTATGCAAAAGCGTCCATTTTTTTTCTCACTCTCGAAACACTGCAGCACTTTCAACACAAGATTTCTTCCTTCAAAAACAGTCACAAACAAAACAAAATTAACATAACTAGTCCAAACTTAACAAAACAATAACGAAAACTTAACAAAATGAACCAACAGAAAACTAGCCACAATATCGACGCGCGTATCGGTAACAGAGATGCTAACCATACTGACGTTTGCCGGGCGAGCTAAGGGAATGCGGGGGGAAGCGGGCGAGGCCTCGCATTCCAGCGATGCGTCAAGTTAATGTGACCGAGTTTGTTACTACCACAAAAATAATGAGAAGGTAACTTACGCCTTCGCAACTAACAAAAAAGATAAATCCAAAACAAACCAAATCACTGAAACTGACACGTGACGAGTTGAAAATAATAAAGAATAATAAAACGCAAATTAATTAAACAAATCACTCGCGAGACGTACTGAACTTTCCCGTGGAAAGTTGGAAAACCTGGGTTTTCCTAGTTTCTGAAATCGATACGGTGATGTTCACGCGACGCGCCCCCGGAGCTGACTGTCCCGTCCCCACTACCCTGGCCACCTGGCTTGGAATCGTTATCTTTAAAATTCCCACAGTTTAATATTTCAAACAAACAAAAAATGAAATTTTTATAATTTTATCAGGTCTAAACGATTGCTCTTATAACGTTCGAAAATCCATAAATTTTACAAACTGTGCCTGATAAACCGAAAATAGTTAAACGTTACAACAGCTAGGGATGTATGACATACGACGTTTTATTTGTTCAACTAGTCGACTAAATTTAAACAACGCAAGCAAATGGATTCGATGTGTAATTCATTAAGACCAAAAGGAATAGTGTAGGGAAGTATAAGTTAACAAAATAATGACATTTTAAGTATTATAAACTCGACGTAATGTTGCGTCAGACTGAGTATACAGAGATTTAATTTCTATGAAGCAAATCAATTTGAGTCATCATACAACTAGATCAAAATTAAATTCTAGACTTGTTTGATATTTAGATGTAGGTTCTATAATTCAATTATTTATTTCGAAATTTCGTTGAAAAGTATTTGTATATTCACATCACTATCACTTGTGGGTTTTTTCATGGGTCCCATATCTTGACGCCCAACATTTAAAATATTCACGATATTTTGCCTGTCGTTTAACTAATCAATAGCGTAAATTTATTACGTGCTTTTGTCAAATAAATTATGTGAATTTATTAGAAAACCAAGTTCTGTTTACGAATTTAAAGTATTTCATAAAAGAAATCATGATAAGCAAGTTATACATTAACCACATACTGCTTTGTGTATGATATAGATACGTATTCATTTCTAAATCTATCAACTATAAACATACGATATACAAATAAATAGTACGGTGACGAGCTTATACATTGTGATCGTTACAGCCTCTACCACGAATGGGGAGTTTAATGCAATAATCTTCACGCCTGTCAGGCGGGTTGAATTTCTTAGTGTTATACCTAAATATAAAAATGGAAAACATTGATGCCCGTTTTCCAAACCTACGGATGCCCTAGAACTTTTGCCCCGTCAACGTTGCGTCTTGTAGGACCCCCATGAATGTAAGGGTTGGTGTGTGTAACCAAAAAAGAGTTAATGCTAAGTGGTACATCACCGTTTGTTTGCACAGTGTCTTTGAAAAAGTAAGGGGGAAACGACCAAGAAATCGCATCCTATTGCACCATAACAATGCTTCGGCGCGCACCGTGAACAAGACAAAGTCATTTTTGGTTTCTGAAAAGGTAGATCTAGTGACCCATACGGCAGATAGTCCAGACCTGGCACAATTTTCCCAAAAATAAAGATTTGATGAGAAGAGGTTTGACTTTTAAGGGGCCGAAAGAGTCCGTGATAGCTTTCGACCCGCACGTGAAAACATGACCTCAGACGAATCAAATGGTCCTCGGGTTTTCAAAAATGGTTTGACCAAATGAAAATGTGTTTAAAATGCAATGGAGAATACTTCGAACATACCACACGTATCTGATAATTCTTTGTCACGTTTTTGCGTTGATAGGTGACACGAATACAAAATATGTGGCATCTATCCCGGTTCTAGCTGATTGTTGGCGCGCGGGTCGTTAGCATCCATAACTTACCTACTCATTTTTATATTGTAGGCCGAGACGCCTCTTGTGTTACTTTACAAAATAAAAGTAGAGATAACGTTCTTTGAAATAATTTCTTTGATGTTATAGAATAACATGTTTCAATATCTCAGAGAAACAATTACAAACAGGTAGATAGATCCTGCCGCCATACAACTGCGTTTTGAGATAAGAGCTCTAACGATAAGTGAAAGAACAAAAAAATGAAGTTCAAAAGGCTGCTTAGCCATTCAGTTTTGAAAGGAATGTTGAAACGATAAATTTTTATGGTGGTTGGAGGCTAAGCTGAAAACAAATATTTCATAATTTACTTGTCATATGTGAATATTGGAGCCTGCATATTCACACTTCAGTTATGCACAAGCACGATTTAGCCCGCGTAACTATCTTCTGCCTCTTAGGACATCGGCACGTACCCCAGAGGTTTTGATGCGAAGTCAGTGAGTCATTATCGAAATCGACGTATTGTCAGTGCAAATAAAATCGAAAATGTCAAAGCTGGACAAATTGAACTGTTTTCATATTATTAATCAGCTACGTACATCTGATCAGACCGAACATATAAAAATTAGACGGGTTAGAAAATTCGTCGAAACGCTTCGAGATAAGGTAGGTAATGCCCCCTTGTTTTTGCTCGGCTTGGCGGTGGCACTTTCCAGCCCTGAGATTAATCGTATATTTTAATTATTTTAAATATAACGCCTTGTTTGGGTTACTCAACAAAGCTGAGGCCAAATTGTTAACGGTAGGAAAATGAGACTAATATTTATAAGTAGGGTTCAAATATAACTTAGTTTGTGGTGATTTTTGCGTGTGTGTGGTGCATACAAAACATATAAATATTCGACGGGTTTGAAAATTCGTCGAAACGCTTCGAGATAAGGTAGGTAATGCCCCCTTCTTTTTGCTCGGCTTGGCGGTGGCACTTTCCAGCCCTGAGATTAATCGTATATTTTAATTATTTTAAATATAACGCCTTGTTTGGGTTACTCATCAAAGCTGAGGCCAAATTGTTAACAGTAGGAAAATGTAACTAATATTTAAAAGTAGCGTTCAAATATAACTAAATTTGTGGTGATTTTTGCGTGTGTGTGGTGCATACAAACATATAAGACCGCGTAAAAGCTACTAATACTCGGAAAGGCGGTGATTCCATTATATTGTTTTACTGTACGTACAAAGTATTGCAATACTGTCTAATAATTAATAATATTAAATTAAGCTTGATCATCGATGCATAAAATGAACCTATGGTACATACAAATTGTATTAGGTCTATAAACATGAAATTACCGTTATGTATTCAGAAAATGACTGAAATTGTAATTCTCACATAACAAACTTTTCAATTTCGTGAAAACGGCTTATCCGATTACAAACACTTTGTAGGTATAATGAGACCACATTAATTCGTTTATAACTGCCAATGTCACAAAATTTATCTGACTATGGAGGACAAAGTCGACGGTAAATTAAATGGGGTTTATTCTTTGTATTTTCAAAGACATGTACAAACTTTACAACATACTCTATTTTCGAAATAAATTACTAATTATCAATGTCGCGCAATGTAACATAAAAATAATGTAAGCAAATATTTTTGGCAAAAAAGAAACGGTCTCTTCACAAGTGACAGGCAGTTTAAAAAATGATACTCGCGTTAAAAGGGTCATAACAAAGGGTGCGGGGGGACACCATGGACCTCGGACCTATAAAAGAGCCTGCGCCGGCGACTCTTATCACAGTATACCGTAGCTCTCGGCTGTGTTCACGATACACGATTCCTTGCGGTTTTTATACCTTTACAACTTTTTCCTTTTTTTCGCTATTTATTATATTTAAAAATCATGCAGGCAGGAGACAGCGATTCCGAAAGATTTGAAGAAGACAACGGAGGCCATGTAAGTTTTATATTATTTTGTTCTCATATTAATTTATTGTTTAAAGACCTACATAATATGCTCGTAAAGTTGCCTTTATTTTGTCTCTTTGTTTTTAATGTTTTTTTGGAGTTACTAGTTTATGCGCTTAAAAATATTTGTGAAATTTAATATGCGAATCATTGATAATGCTTTACTCTATATAATCAAAGCATTATATATATATTTTTTAAGTGTAAATCTGAATATTGAATCTAACATTTCCAATATAATTTTCATTATTTGATAACATAATGTTTTAAATTATCGCTGTTATTATCACATACTGTAAGTTTCCTGACACCCTAATACCTATTTATCTCTATAAATACACACGTACGAGTATCTACCTATAAAAGGTAGACATAACATAGTAAACATAATTTCAAATATTGTGAATTGGCCGTAAGTAAATGATCGTCTAGTTATCGATTGAAATGTTCGGACCCGTTACGTTGTGTATAGACGCTAACGACTCAGACCAGGTTTCGATCCAAACTCGAGATTATGTCCGTAGGAAAATGTCATTAAAGCTTTTTTATTTATTTATCATAAATGTGGTAAATAGTTATTTATTTGCATAATCCGCCAAACTGTAAAACAGTTTGTTGACGAAGGTTTGCACTCTCTATACTTTCAATATCTTTACCCTACCAACATAGTGCAAAAAACAAAAATAATACCATTAATAATAATAAACACTTATACCTAATTTGCACCTGGGCATAGACTCCGAATGAAGTAATCTATCAGCAGGCATTTCAGTTTTGACTTATAAGTATGTCTGCTCTCGGTTGCTTCGATATCAACTTCATTCAAAATACCAGGCACCAGGAACAATCTCTGCCGCTGGCCAAAGTAATTGATCACTCTAGGCTGCTCATACTTTTTCCTAACATTCGTTCTGAGTTTACAATTTATCATATTTTTGGTTTTAAATTTTGATTTGCCAAACTGTTCCAACAATAACAAATACTAATGCTTTAAAAGCACAAAGGTTCCTAAACGGAACCTGGATCTAAATCGTACCAGAATTCGGCGGCAAATCTAGACGTAGACTTAGTTAGAGCGCCTAGGTCATCAAAGACAAAGTCGGAATTCGTGCGCCAATTCATTCTCTTAAAGTGTATTCGATGTCACATCCGAAACTGTGTCCCAGGTTAGTTTCTATAGTTTTTTATTCAGTGAGGGTGAATACTGATGATATGTAATTTGGTAATCTTTTTCTTGAAAATTTGTATTTTATTCACCTTTCACACTTACATTGAAATCTCTAAGAGCCCTAATAAATACTCTTAACTACCACAAAAGTAATGACAATATAACTTACGTCCTCGAAATTTAGAAACAAAGCTAAATCCAAAACAAACCAATTCAGTGACACTACGGAGATAAAGAAATATATAGAGAACGTCACAAAGCTGAAAATAACACAAAATAATAATCCACTAATTAATTAAACAAATCACACGCGAGTTGTTACGAATGTTTCCGTGGAAGTTTATAAAAGCCTCAGGTTTCTTAGTTGCGGAAATGAATAAGATGATGTTCACGCGACGCGCCCTCGAAACTAATACAGTCTTACCACAAAAAAGTTAAACAAGGGTTTGACATCTGCTGAACACATGTTTAGTAAAAGTCGTACCATAAAAGTGTGTCTAACGGTTGTCTAGAGTTAAGCAATTGTTAAACCATGTTTAACTTTAGACACTGCCAGATGGTGGTTTAGCACGTGTCTAACTTTATGTATGGTGGCATTTTTGGTGTCTTTTTCATCGTGTCTACTCGTGGCGGGCTAAATTTTTGAGTACGGTCATGGATTTTTTGGATTTGATTTATTTTATAGACGAGTAAGACTTAATATACTTTTCGAGACATAGTATACCGTGAGCGAATTAATCCATTTGAATATTATAATGAAAAATATATTAGATATAAGTAAGATAGTCTGGTCTTTAAATACCCCTTCTCTATATTACTATTAATATAAGTTTATTGTCGAAACTGATCATCATCATCTTGGCATCATGTCCCGGTTGCGCCCCCGCGCGGCACTCGAGGGCCCAGAGTCCGTCTATTGTCGAAACTAATGAAAACCAGAATAAAACTCGCAGAGAGGAAGATATTGTACGTAACGTAAAACTCGCGCCTCGCGCCAAACAAAACCAAGTCTGAAGTCGCTCATCAATTTAGTAACGTCAAACGTAAATTACGTTCCTTTTCCGTTGCAAGTATGCTATGGAAACAAGGTCTTAAGAAATAATCGAAAATATTTTGATTTGTGTTCATTAATCAATAAATAATAGAGAAAAACATAAAGCAGGTTAATTTATAGTATATTTTTAATTAAATTTCATTGTAATTCGGAAACCACTGAAATGTGTTCGAATAATATTTGCATAAAACGAAACGGTTCAGAACGAATGGGGACCGAGATGAATGAATGTTGTTCAGTGTTACTAGAGATGAAAAGAAAACATGAAGTTAAACACTGTCTTGGTAGACAGTTGCTAAACGTCGTTTTGTAGTACAGAAAGTTAAACACCCGCCTAAACAGTGTTTAACAATTTAGACAGTGACTAACTAAACACATGTTTATCTCGTGTTTAAAATATTTTTTGTGGTAAGACCGATAATGTTTTAAATTATCGCTGATATTATCACATACCTATTTTAAATCTACTAGTCGTCCCGCGATCATGATGAATGCAACTTCCTCGCAATATCGGGCTACTCGTAAACAAATTAAGCAGTAGGAAACCCAGTACATACTTTTAAAATGTTTAATTATCTAATTCTCAGGTTCAGGTACCACCTCCAAGAAAGCGGAAATTGGCTGACATTCCACGAAGGCGCCCCGGCCGGCCGAGAGGCAAAGACCGCGTTCCGCTGACCGAGGTATAACCGAACTATGACTTATGAAAGGACTGCGATTATAATATTCTATTACAAGATTATAAAGATAGCGACTAGCGATGTGCCAACTCGGAAAAAATACTTTTATTTTAACCTATTTAATTACTGAGCTTCGCCACAATATTAGAATTCGCTAAAAAAGTTGCTATTAGCGACAATGGTAACTAATATCTTTGGTCGTCATCGTTACAGAACCAGAAACGTCAGCGTAACGCCGAGTTAGAGTGGAGGCGGCGGGAGGAGATTAAGGAGCACCGCCACGACCTCGCCGACGCCATTGGCCAGGACGCAGATTCTGTAAGTTATCCTACCATAAACTTTTAATTATACTGATATTCATTTTGAAAAAAATGTTAATTTTTACACAAAGAGCGCTGTTCGAGTGCCAATCGGCATAGGTATGATAATACTTAACGCCAACCGAGAACCATTATTTGTTTCAGATATATCACATTATTCATATATTTTTACAGATATCTGAAGCCCAACTTTTGACGGCAGCAGTGTCGTTTATAAAGAAAAATGACGAGGCGTCCCGCCTCCACTCAGAATATGTGGAAGCGGCGGGGCGCGCAGTTCAAAATCAGCACCAACGCCGTAAGACATATTCACTGTTCTACTTAAATCATATATTTATTATTATTACATAGTATAAAACACGCCGCTTACCGTCGTCTGAACCTTTTACGCTTAGATATTTAATCTACGCAACGGATTTTAATATGATTTTCACTATAATTTAGAGAATTTCTTGGAGATTTTTTTATAATAGGTACATACCCCTACCAGTGGAGTAACCCCGAGGAAACCCGGGTGAATCCGAGGCGGGTAGCGACTCGCGTAGCGAGTACCATGAGCAAAGAAAAAATATGTATTTTATTAATTATAATTTGTTCCAGTTGCCTTATACGAGAAGTGGGTGGACAACCCCGGCAGTGTCCCCCTAGAGGAGGTAAAGGCATTGCTCGATAGCGTAAGTAAATAAATTTTGTCATGCAGTCTGCTCTTTATGAAAGTTCTGCTTTTAATTTAAATACTAATTGTATGTATGTATGTATTTATGTAAATTCTTTATTGCTTAATAAATACAGGAGGTACAAAAATAATGTACAAAGCAAAGGCGGGCTTATCCCACAATGGGATTTCTTCCAGCCAACCTTAAACAGTCTGAAAGGACATTCAAGAAGCGGTGGAGGCAATATTGAGATCTTAAATTAAATTCCTACTACTTAAATTATACTATCTACAACTCATTTTTTAACATTAATGTTTAATTTAGTACATTAGTAATTTTTGAAATATACAATAATCTTATATATATAAATATAGATACTATACCCATACTATATAAATAAATATAGTACTATATTATAATAATACATACACATTTAAATCGCGGAATACTTTATGCGTCTTTACAAACTTGAACCTTGTAGCGTCCACCACATCTGACAGGATTTAAACAGTTTTGAATGCATATATAGAAACGTTTCTTCTATATTAGTTTGATGGTCGACGTGAAATTTGATTTTAGCGCGAATTATTCATATTCGTTTTGGTGAAATTCTTGCTCATATTGTACGTCCGTCCACCGTGAAAGTCATGTAGCACATTGAATATTTTAAAATTATAAATTGCAGTTTTGTAATTGACATTACAACTTAATAACGTAACCTTTTTAATGCATATGATGTAAAACTGTAAATTAACAAATTATGTAAAGTTGCAGGCTCTAAGTCACTATTAATTGTCCTCAGGCTTGAACTGAAGCGGCAGCGTTGGGGATGAGTCGTGGGGCCTGCTCTGTTAATTTAATATTTAAAATAATAGTTTATTTTTTAAAGATTTATTCACACCCTCTGCTTGACAATGTCCAATTATGGCATGTCAAATAAAATGGCATCGTAAAGCATGACCTTGTTACCCGCAGGGCGATAATATTGTATGAAACTTCACTTGTAAATAAAGTAATTTGAATTAGGTAAGTCAAAATTTATTTGAAAACTATTAGCATACTGGCTTTATCGTCATCATCATCACATATTGGCGTAAATTCCGGGTGTGGTCCCGCGCGTAACACGGGGTCCCACGGTCCACCTTTCTGCTCTTCTTAGTCCACTTTGCTCGGTCTTCGGCATCCTTAGTAGTGAGTTTGTTATCACGCATGTCACTGTTAACGAGCCGTCGCTGCTTGGGCTTCTTGTAGCTTATCAGCGATGTCACGGATGGGCATTCTGCACGCGATCTCTGCTGGAAATCCTACAAATCCACTGCAGCATCTTCCTTTCCAAGACTCGAAACTCCTGCTTGTCTCAAAGGTTTCGCTGCCGTATTATTATTCGACCATTATAGGTTTTATAGACCTGACCCTTCAGCTTAATCGGCATCTTGGGGTCACAAATGACAGCCGTCACCTCCCGCCATTTGGCCGAAGCCGCAGACTTTCGGGCTTTAACGTCGCTGTCGATGTCACCAGTTGCGCTTAGTACCGACCCCAGGATCTGGCGTGATCCGTTCGTTTGAACTCATTTTCGCCTACGAACAAAGTGTTTAACTGACCCCGCGGGCTGAGTTAACTATAAAACATGTAAACATAGTATTATGATGATGTTTTTTTTTTTTTTTTTATATTTTACAAGACAGTCATTTGACCGCCATCTCACCTGTTGGTAAGTGACGATGCGGCCGAAGATGAAGCATGCACGTTTTGAAACAGCCAATTCACTATGCCTTGAAGGTCATCATCATCATCATCATCCTGGCGTCATGTGCCGGTTGCGCCCCCTCGCAGCACGCGAGGGCCCAGGGTCCGCCTTCCTGCTATTCCTGGCCCACCTCGCTCGGTCTTCGGCATCTCTCGTGGTGAGCTTATTGGCACGCATTTCGTTCTTTACTACGTCAAGCCATCGCTTCTTGGGCCGGCCTCTCCTTCCCGTACCCGTTGGGGGCGGCATAGCCAGACACTTGTTCCCCACATAACTTGCCGGTCTGTGCAAGACGTGGCCATACCATCGAAAGCGGCACTCTTGCAGCTTATCTGCGATGTCACGGACGCCAAGGCTACCGCGAATGTGGGCGTTACGAACCCGATCCTTCCGTGAAACTCCACACATCCACCGCAGCATCTTCATTTCCGTGACGCGCAGCTCCTGCTTATGTCGCTCTAACAGGGGCCAAGTCTCGCTACTGCAAAGAAGAGCAGGTCTAACGATGGTCTTATAGACCTGTTCCTTTAACTTTATCGGCATTTTGGGGTCATAAATAACACCTGTTACCTCTCGCCATTTGGCCCATGTAGCGGATATTTGGGCCTTGACGTCGCCATCGATGTCCCCGGTAGAGCTAAGCACAGATCCCAGGTATCTCACCTCATCCGTGCACTTGACTTCCTCATCGCCTATGCGCACGGTTAGGGGATCTGCACTGTTGCAGGCCATGTACTCTGTCTTCGCCACATTTATCTTCAGGCCGCAGTTCCCAAGTACCTCCTTCCACTTTTTTACACGTTGGATTAGTCGCCCCTTGTCAGAATCTGTCAGAGCGATATCGTTGAGATTGCGACCACGATTCGTAGAAGGATGCTTTAAGTAAACTGTGACTGTGACGGTGACGGTCCACAGTTTTAATAATTTTATAAGTGCATTCGTTGCGCGGATACTTCCCATATTCTTGTACTTTATTGCAATGTGACGACTACAGTTACGTATGACAATTATTCATGTATTTCACAGGCGTCGGAAACACGGATGCTTAGCTCGGCGCTCTCCGTGAGCAAAACCCTGGGCGATGTTTCGAGAGTGAATAATATAAAAAGAAAATATATTAAAAATCAACAGAGAGAAGGTAAGAAAATGAACTTTTCTACTCGTATACATAGCCTATTCAGTCTTACTAACCTATAAACATGTGAGATTTTGTATGGATGGATGGAAGCATTTGTATAAAATTTTGCAGTGAGTCTGTCACCGTTACTTTCCTTTTTGGTGAATTTAACGTGGTTGGCTAAATATAAATTCCAAGAGGATGTAAGGCATCCCAGTGTGTTTACTTCTAGAACCCACACAAGAAACTATGAAAGTACTATCGCTCAACAGACTATTACTCCTTCTTTTTATGAGAAAAAACGTGTTAGTGTATTATTTCCAGTAAAACAAAAATAATCATCTTTACGTTAATGTCCCGATTGTACGTTCGCGCACTAGAACCAAGGGTCCGCCTTGACCGGCCCTAAAAGTTGTCAAAGGCAATGATCACCACAAAAAAAATATCAAAGTTCAACTGATACAACTGGGACGAAGTGACGCAAAAATCGTTAATTTTAGGTATAGGATATTTATCATCCACTTACACGGGATTCACGGTAGTTTTAAAATCTACGCACAGTCGGCGGCACACCTTCGCGACATGCCCTTTAATTAAGCTCATATTTGATTATATGGTTTAACTTTGCAAACCAAGTATGACGCCTTCCTTGACTTTCAATCATGTAAATGTAATGATTTGATTTGAACGAATAATCGTTTAAATTATATTAATTAATTAAATTATCATAATTAGTCCTAATTGGGCAGAGTGGTTTTTATACGTTGTCAGAACAGTTTTTTGTCCACTCTATCAGGAATTGGCCCTAGGAAACGTGTTCTGAACATCACGGATTTCATTATTATTTTCTAATCTAGAAATCCCTGGTGAAAATCATAATCAGTTTCAATCGTAGAGTCACAACTAAAATTTAAATAAACGTATATTTATACGTTAAACTCTACCTGTGACTTTGATTTATATTCCCGCATAACTTGACTAATTCTCAGTAAATAACATTCCAAGTTTTCTGTAATCACCCCTGCACTATGATCTATCAGATCAAATGATTGAGATGCCCAGGTAACTTCATTCTGGACGAATGGTACTTAACTGTCTTAAATAAACTCATTGACTTTAGAGAAATTCAATAACATAACTACCTGCAATTTAACGCATGGCATTCGAGTTTTGATTTTAACATTAAAGTAATACTTATAATTCTCAAACCCTAGTCGGTTCTTAAATTCAGTAAGACTGAGATACCACCGTTGTTGCGATCCTTCATCTCGTGAAACGTAGGGAACAAGAAATATATGACAACCCTACGGGTTTATAATAACTGACAGCTGTATATCTGAGAATGTATCTAGTTATCTTGCCCGGCCAGGCAAGCTTAGGGAACCTGGGGATCATAAAGCAACGACAACTTCCATCGTGGTACCACCTAAAGCCCATATCAAGCAAAGCAATCCTAACTGTCTCTGGATCACTCCACACCATCAGGGGGACAAAGACTCTGATTGTTTTTTGGATCACTTCGAGGGGGCTCAACTTGCTGCAATCTTTTAATTTAAATCATACTTTTATTCCATCACTCGAATCAATGCCATTGACGTAGCGGAGTTTTATTGCAAGTTTCTGTCATCTCATTTAACACAGACATTAGAGAGGAATTAACATCACAGTTTAAGGCATTTATATACCAATAATCAAATACGAATTTCATAAAGTTAAATAGACTGTCGTTGACGGCATATGTACCACCCATTTTATATTGGACTCACACACAACGGTGAGACCGCTTCATGTTACGAGTGAGGCTCCATCGACCAACGCTAGGCTTCTAGATCGACCCTAGGATCACCTCATCTAGGGGCGTAATGGCTCATATTAGAAGGGACCAGCACACTACCAGCATTCGACGGCAAACCTAGACGTACACTTAGTTAGAGCGCCTAGATCATCGAAGACAGTCGGGATTCGTGCGCCAACTCATTCTCTTAGAGTGTATTCGATGTAACATCCGAAACTGTGTTCCAGGTTAGTTTTTATGGATGAGCCTAGTCATAAACGCGTATGAACCTCCTTTCATTTATCTCAATAATTTTTTTTTCATACTTCAACCATTTATCTCAATAAAATATTATTGAGATAAACTTAGTAAATTACATCAAGAAAATGACACGTTAATCGACTCGGCTACATCGTGTCCTTTATTCAGTGAGGGTGAATAGTGATGATATTAAATTTGGTAATCTTTTTCTTTTAAATTTGTGTTTTAATCACCTTTAACAGTTATAATGAAATCTATAAGAGGCCTAATAAATACTCTAACTACCACAAAAATAATGAGAAGGTAACTTACGCCTTCGAAACTTACAAAGAAGATAAATCCAAAACAAACCAAATCACTGACACTGATATAGAAATAGATAGAGAACGAAAGAAACGTGACAACCTGAAAATAATAAAAGATACAGTGATGTTTACGCTACGCGCCCCCGGAGCTGTCTGTCCCGTCTCCACTACCCTGGCCACCTGGCTTGGAATCGTTATCTTCAAAATTCCCACAGTTTAATATTTCAAACAAACAAAAAACGATTTTATTATAATTTTATGAGGTCTAAGCGATTGCTCTTATAACGTGCGCACATCCATAAATTTTACAAACTGTACCTGATAATCAGAAAATAGTTAAACGTAACATCAGCTAGGGATGTATTACATACGACGTTTTATTTGTTCATCTAGTCGACTAAATTTAAACAACGCAAGCAAATGGATTCGATGTGTAATTCAAGTAGACCAAAAGGAATAGTGTACGGAAGTATAAGTTAACAAATTAATGACATTTTAAGTACTATAAACTCGACGTAATGTTACGTCGAATATACAGAGATTTAATTTCTATGAAGCAAATAAATTTAAGTCATCATCCAAGTAGATCAAAATTAATTTCTAGACTCGTTTGATATTTATATGTAAATACTGTAATTCAATTATTTATTTCGATATTTCGTTGAAACGTATTTGCATATTCACATCACTATCACTTGTGGGTTTTTTCATGGGTCCCATATCTTGACGCCCAACATTTAAAATATTCACGATATTTTGCCTGTCGTTTAACTAATAAATATCGTAAATTTATTACGTGCTTTTGTCAAATTAATTATGTGAATTTATTAGAAAACCAAGTTCTGTTTACGAATTTAAAGCATTTGTTAAAAGAAATCATGACAAGCAAGTTATACTTTTACCACATACTGCTCTGTGTATGATATAGATACGTATTCATTTCTAAGCCTATCAACTATAAACATACGATATACAAATATATAGTACGTTGGCGAGCTTATACATTGTGTTCGTTACAGCCTCTACCACGAATGGGGAGTTTAATGCAATAATCTTCACGCCTGTCAAGCGGGTTGACTTTCTTAGTGTTATACCTAAATATAAAAATAGAAAACATTGATGCCCGTTTTCCAAACCTACGGATGCCCTAGAACTTTTGCCCCGTCAACGTTGCGTCTTGTAGGACCCCCATGAATGTAAGGGTTGGTGTGTGTAACCAAAAAAGAGTTAATGCTAAGTGGTACATCACCGTTTGTTTGCACAGTGTCTTTGAAAAGGTAAGGGGGAAACGACCAAGAAGTCGCATTCTATTGCACCATGACAATGCTTCGGCGAACAAGACAGAGTCATTTTTGGTATCTGAAAAGGTAGATCTAGTGACCCATACGGCAGATAGTCCAGACCTGGCACCATGCGATTTCTCCATTTTCCCAAAAATCAAAGATTTAATGAGAAGAGCCTTGACTTTTAAGGGGCCGAAAGAAGCTGTGATAGCTTTCAACCTGCACGTGAAAACATATCCTCAGACGAATCAAGTGGTCCTCACGTCTTCAAAAATGGTTTGACAGAATGAAAATGTGTTTAAAATGCAATGGAGAATACTTCGAATATACCACACGTATCTGATAATTATTTGTCACGTTTTTGCGTTGATAGGTGACACGAATACAAAATATGCGGCATCTATCCCGGTTCTACCTGATTGTTAGCAATCAGGTACCGGCGCGGGTCGTTAGCAACCACAACTTACCTACTCATTTTTCTATTGTAGGCCGAGACGCCTTTTGTGTTACTTTACAAAATAAAGGTAGAGATAACATTTCTTGAAATGATTTCTTTGATGTTATAGAATAACATGTTTGAATATCTCAGAGAAACTATTACAAACAGGTAGATAGATCCTGTCGCCATTCAACTGCGTTTTGAGATAAGAACTCTAACGATAAGAGAAAGAACAAAAAAAATGAAGTTTAAAAGGCTGCTTAGCCATTCAATTTTGAAAGGAATGTTGAAACGAAAATTTTTTATGGTGGTTGGAGGCTAAGCTGAAAATAAATATTTCTTAATTTACTTGTCATGTGTGTGAATATTGTAGCCTGCATATTCACACTTCAGTTCTGCACAAGCACGATTTAGCCCGCGTAACTAACTTCTGCCTCCTAGGACTTCGGCACGTACCCCACAGGTTTTGATGAGAAGTCAGTGACTCATTATCGAAATCGACGTATTGTACTCGTAAGTGCAAATAAAATCCAAAATGTCAAAGCTGGAAAAATTGAACTGTTTTCATATTATTAATCAGCTACGTACATCTTAAACATGAGCTTTTTGGCATTATCTAGACCGAACATATAAAAATTTTATTAATTTTAATTCGTCGAAACGGTTCGAGATAATGCCCCCTTCTTTATGCTCGGCTTGGCGGTGGCATTTTCCAGCCCTGAGATTAATCGTTATAATTTAAATTATTTTAAATATAACGCCTTGTTTGGGTTACTCATCAAAGCTGAGGCCAAATTGTTAACTATAGGAAAATGTAACTAATATTTATAAGTAGGGTTCAAATATAACTAAGTTTGTGGTGATTTTTGCGTGTGTGTGGTATGCAATACATATAAGACAGCGAAAAAGCTACTAATACTCGGAAAGGTGGTGATTCCATTATATTGTTTTACTGTACGTACAAAGCATTGCAATACCGTCTAATAATTAATAATATTAAATTAAGCTTGATCTACGATGCATAAAATGAACCTATGGTACATACAAATTGTATTAGGTCTATAAACATGAAATTTCGTGAAAACGGCTTATCCGATTACAAACACTTTGTAGGTATAATGAGACCACATTAATTCGTTTATAACTGCCAATGTCACAAAATTTATCTGACTATGGAGGACAAAGTCGACGGTAAATTAAATGGGGTTTATTCTTTGTATTTTCAAAGACATGTACAAATTTTACAACATACTCTATTTTCGAAATAAATTACTAATTATCAATGTCGCGCAATGTAACATAAAAATAATGTAAGCAAATATTTTTGGCAAAAAAGAAACGGTCTCTTCACAAGTGACAGGCAGTTTAAAAAATGATACTCGCGTTAAAAGGGTCACAACAAAGGGTGCGGGGGGACACCATGGACCTCGGACCTATAAAAGAGCCTGCGCCGGCGACTCTTATCACAGTATACCGTAGCACTCGGCTGCGTTCACGATACACGATACCTTGCGGTTTTTATACCATTACAACTTTTTCCTTTTTTTCAATATTATATTTAAAAATCATGCAGGCAGGAGACAGCGATCCCGAAAGATTCGAAGAAGACAACGGAGGCCATGTAAGTTTTATATTATTTTGTTCTCATATTAATTTATTGATTAAAGACCTACATAATTTGCTCGTAAAATTACCTTTATTTTGTCTCTTTGTTTGTAATGTTTTGTTTGGAGTTACTAGTTTATGCGCTTAAAAATATTTGTGAAATTTAATATGCGAATCATTGATAATGCTTTACTCCATATAATGAAAGCATTATATATATTTTTCAAGTGTAAATCTGAATATTGAATCTAACGTTTCCAATATAATTTTCATTATTTGATAACATAATGTTTTAAAATATCGCTGTTATTATCATATACTGTAAGTTTCCTGTCAAACTAATACCTATTTATCTCTATAAATACACACATACGAGTATCTACCTATAAAAGGTAGACATAACATAGTAAACATAATTTCAAATATTCTGAATTGGCTGTAAGTAAATGATCGTCTAGTTATCGATTGAAATGTTCGGACCCGTTACGTTGTGTATAGACACTAACGACTCAGACCAGGTTTCGATCCAAACTCGAGATTATGTCCGTAGGAAAATGTCATTAAAGTTTTTTTTTATTTTTTTTTTATTTATCATAAATGTGGTAAATAGTTATTTGTATAATTCGCCAAACTGTAAAACAGTTTGTTGGCGAAGGTTTGCACTCTCTATGCTTTAAATATCTTTACCCTACCAACATAGTACAAAAAACAAAAATAATACCAATAATAATAATAAACACTTATACCTAATTTGCACCTGGGCATAGACTCCGAATGAAGTTATCTATCAGCAGGCATTTTGAGTTTGACTTATAAGTATGTCTGCTCTCGGTTGCTTCGATATCAACTTCATTCAAAATACCAGGCACCAGGTACAATCTCTGCCGCTGGCTAAAGTAATTGATCACTCTAGGCTGCTCATACTTTTTCCTAACATTCGTTCTGGGTTTACAATTTATAATATTTTTGGTTTTAAATTCTGATTTGCCAAACTGTTCCAACAATACCAAATACTAATGTTTTAAAAGCACAAAGGTTCTTAAACGGAACATGGATCTAAATCGTACCAGAATTCGGCGGCAAACCTAGACGTAGACTTAGTTAGAGCGCCTAGGTCATCAAAGACAAAGTCGGGATTCGTGCGCCAACTCATTCTCTTAGAGTGTATTCGATGTCACATCCGAAACTGTGGCCCAGGTTAGTTTCTATAGTTTTTTATTCAGTGAGGGTGAATACTGAAGATATGTTATTTGGTAATATTAGAGCCCTAATAAATACTCTTAACTACCACAAAAGTAATGACAATATAACTTACGCTTTCGAAACTTATAAACAAAGATAAATCCAAAACAAACCAATTCAGTGACACTACGGAGATAAAGAAATATATAGAGAACGTCACAAAGCTGAAAATAACACAAAATAATAATCCACTAATTAATTATACAAATCACACGCAAGTTGTTATGAATGTTTCCGTGGAAGTTTATAAAAGCCTCGGGTTTCTTAGTTACGGAAATGAATAAGATGATGTTCACGCGTCGCGCCCTCGAAACTGATAATGTTTTAAATTATCGCTGTTATTATCACATACCTATTTTGAATCTACTAGTGGTCCCGCGATCATGATAAATGCAACTTCCTCGCAATATCGGGCTACTCGTTAACAAATTAAGCAGTAGGAAACCCGGTACATACTTTTAAAATGTTTAATTATCTAATTCTCAGGTTCAGGTGCCACCTCCAGGAAGTCAGAAGACGAAGCGGATATTGACTAACATCCCACAAAGGCGCCCCGGCCGGCCGAGAGGCAAAGACCGCGTTCCGCTGACCGAGGTATAACCGAGCTATGACTTATGAAAGGACTGCGATTATAATATTCTATTACAAGATTATAAAGATAGCGACTAGCAATGTGTAAACTCGGAAAAAATACTTTTATTTTAACCAATTTAATGACTGAGCTTCGCCACAATATTTAAAATTCGCTAAAAAAGTTGCTATTAGCGACAATGGTAACTAATAACTTTGGTCGTCATCGTCACAGAACCAGAAACGTCAGCGTAACGCCGAGTTAGAGTGGAGGCGGCGGGAGCAGCTTAAGGAGCACCGCCACGACCTCGCCGACGCTATTGGCCAGGACGCAGAAGCTGTAAGTTATCCTACTATGAACTTTTAATTAAAATGATATCTAATTTGAAAAAATGTTAATTTTTACACAAAGAGCGCCGTTCGAGTGCCAATCGGCATAGGTATGATAATACTTAACACCAACCGAGAACCATTATTTGTTTCAGATATATCACCCTATTCATATATTTTTACAGATATCTGAAGCCCAACTGTATACGGCAGCGGTGTCGTATATAAAGAAAAACGGCGAGGCGTCCCGCCTCCACTCAGAATATGTGGAAGCGGCGAGGCGCGCAGTTAAAAACCAACACCAACGCCGTAAGACATATTCACTGTTCTTCTTAAATCATATATTTATTATTATTACATAGTATAAGACAAAGCCGCTTACCGTCGTCTGAACCTTTTACGCTTAGATATTTAATCTATGCAACGGATTTTAATATGATTTTCACTATAATTTAGAGAATTCTTTGCGGGTTTTTTTTTTAAACATACCCATTATAGTGGAGTAACCCCGAGGACACCCGGGTGAATCCGAGGCGGGTAACGACTCGCGTAGCGTACACCATGAGCAAAGAAAAAATATGTATTTTATTAATTCTTATAATTTGTTCCAGTTGCCTTATACGAGAAGTGGGTGGACCAGCCCGACAGTGTCCCCCCAGAGGAGGTAAAGGCATTGCTCGATAGTGTAAGTAAAGAAATTTTGTCTTGCAGCCTGCTCTTTATGAAAGTTCTGCTTTCAATTTAACTGCTAATTGTATATTGCACCACCGACAGTTAGGGGCTTTAAGTATTAATTTTTTTAAACCACCTACGAGTCAGGGTTAATATTTAACTAGCTCTGGGTTATGTGTTATTTCAAATCTGTCGTGTTCGTTCGTAACCTGGGTTATTTTCTACTGATATATAATTTCTTGCAATATGTTAGTAAGCCATGAGTTAATGATTCAACCAAGAATGTTGGTACAAGTAGGCCTTACATCAAGCCTTACATCTATTACATGTATATACTCAAATTTCCTCCGCTAACTACAAAACGCTCGTAGAATTCCAATCGCAACATCTTCATTCATAATGGTCTGATTCTTTTACTTATTGTATTGTTTGTTTTCAGGTGGACGACCTTCCTCGTAGTTAAATTAGTGTTTTTTGTATTTTGTTTTAAATAAATTTAATTTTAATTTTATTTCTATAAGTTGTTTTTCTATGTCCCATAGTTAATACGTCTGATTTTAATTTTAGAAAATAACAAATTCATTCACAGCACCGCAGCAAGCTCGCCACTCGTTAGGTGTGCCAAATACCAACGTTTTTGGCGAAGCGAGGGTGACCAAGGTCTACCGCTGGGGACCGGAGACTTATAGCACAGTCTCGAGAGCCGTGTAGCATCCCGTGTCGGTATATTATTAAGAAATAAAGTATTTTTTATGTTTGTGAACTCATTATCTTTCAAAACACTTTATTTGAGTTAAATTTTTGTGGTATGTCTAACGCGTGTATCCGTCTATCTGTATCTCCCGAATGGATCAACCAATTTCTATGCGGTTTCTTTTCATTTTGAATCTCTTTTAATCTAAATTAGTCCTTGCTTAAGGTAGTTCAGTAGTCTAGAAGATATATGACTATGAGTAGATTTAGTAGGGAGTGCTTGTTCGGCATGTCATCATCATCCTCTTGGTGTAAATGTCCCGGTTGTGCTCTCGCACACGAGGCCCGGGGTCCGCCACCATGATCCAGGGTTTAGCAGGTCAGGTAATTACAATGGAGCGACTGCCATCTGACCTCCATGATCCTGCTACCAGGGGAACCTGAAAAGATTGGATCATGGTTACACATTCAGTCACCTGAATGTGCAGGTTTCATCATGATGCTTTCCCTTACCGTAAGAGCATCTGTTAGTATTCAACTAATGTACATAAATCAGAAAACAGTTATTGGTACATGGCCGGAGCGGTATTCGAACCCGGGACCTCTGGCTTACGAGTCGGATACTGTAACCGCTCGGCTACCGACGCTCCACCGGTGCATGTTCGGCTTGTGTCTGCAGTTAATGTACATCTTTGACTTGCGATTTCTCGCAAGATATACCGCTTTCGATAGAGAATAGAGTTTCCTATCGATTGGTATAAGTGTTATGAGTAGCCGCAAAATCGTTATTTTATCAAAATGACAGAAAGTGGGTGATGATACACCTGGGTGATGCACCTACTTACTTCGCTGGCTCAGCGACCCAAAGTGGATCCTGGCCTCCGACACAAGAATTCGCCATTGGTCCTTATCCTGCGCCATTTGTTCACAGTAACAAGTAACAAGTTTACACACCCTAACCAAAAACAAGTCAAATTTGACATTGATTGCTTATTTGAAAATTTTGTTAAAATAAGCCTTTGTCCGGTGACAGTTTTTAACTGTCCAAGAATTTAAAGCCGCCGGGGTTGCCTAATGAGGCTACTTCTTCACCTATAGCGAACATAACAATGGTCTTACACACTACAGATGAAAGCGCAGTAGATCGTTTAATAAGTCACTTGAAATTTTGTAAATGGGTACTTTAGATCAAAACAATCATTTTGAGCGGTAGTTCTGGCATGTAATCACGTCATCAAGTTTTTGTATGGGATTTAAAACTTAGTCTCCTGAAGGCATGAAGCCCTTTCATTTGAAACCAAAAAAGATAGATACGGTAACAAAAATTAAAAAAAAAATTCAAGTCCTATTCATAAAATGTATGACGTTATTACTGCTCCCCCATGGAAATATTTTCAAGACCTAGCGCTCAAATGGATTGTTTTAACCTAAAGTACCCGTGCACCAAACGGCTATACTGTACATCGATTGTGAGTTTCTATCAATATTTGCTTTGTACACCACACTGTCCACTAAATGGACGTCTACAAATCACAATACAAAAATAGATTGATTGATGAGGTAAAAGTATTGATATAATAATATTGGTCTAGAACATCATCAAAAAAATTACTACCATTTTTATCCCAAAGGAACAGACGTTTGAATATCTATAATAGTGAGTATCGCCAGCGTACTTACGAGTGCTACGCTACGTGCTACGCGCATGCTACGCCGTCGCTACGAGTCTACGCCTTAGCGCTGAGACACATTGAAGAGGTGCGCCGCGCGGCGTACTGCACGATGTTGCAAAACTTGTTGCACGCCGAGCAGTTTGTATGCAAGTACATTGATAGGTGGCAAAATGTCATACTGTACAGCGCGCCGCGCGGCGCACTGCATGATGGGACCAAACCCGCAATACAAGCCCGAAATGTCAGTTCTGTACGAATTTCGTCCACAATTTTTAAAATTTGGCCCTATCGTGCAGTGTGCGGCGCGATGTCAGCAGATGTCAACATGAGACGTCAAACTTGACTGTTTCTTTTTACCAACAGTTCGAATCTTTCCTTTTTATGTGACACAGTTTACACACACATATCTGTCTTCTTTTTTTAGTACTGATTCAACGCGTATGAATGAAATAGGAATTCGACCTTGTCAAAGAAATTTTGACCGCTGATGCGTAAGCCCTTCCTCTTTTTGTGATTCTGCAACATTTTGCATTTTTGCGTTTCGCTTTCGTGATCCTTTCGTCATTTTCTTCTCAGTTCCTTCCGAATTATAAATAAGGCATGTTTTGTTCTAGATTTTAAAAATAAATGCTGGTACTCGTCGAGATCTACATTGCGGATAGCAGCTGTCAAACTTAAGAATGTAATAACTCTGAAAATATTACTCCCAGAACACTAGTTCCTCTATAGAATTGATAGTGCTCGTCGAGATCTACATTTCAGATGGCAGCTGTCAAACTAAAAACTGTAATAACTCTGAAACTTTTGGTCCTAGAACATCATCACAGCCCATATCTGTCCATTGTAGAACTTAGGCAGTGCACTGCACCGCGCTAGTGGACATTCGGCCTTAAACTAACTTTGGTGTAATAATCGGCTCGGCTCGCGGCAATAAGGCTCAAAGGTCCTTGCGGAACAGTATCGTCCAGTGTCGATTCTTACTACTTTCAGCAAGGTTTTCGAAGTGATAGTTTACGATTAGTTTATCCGCTGCTTGCTCGTAGTATACCGCTAGCTCAGCATGGAGTCATGCGCAAACGTTCCACGATAACGAACTTGGCTGAATTCGTGGACTCGGTTACCGGTTATATGGATGAGGACTACCAGGTGGATGCCGTGTACACCGACTACTCTAAGTGTTTTGATAGACTGAATCATGGTGTTATTTTTTGCAAACTCGAGGAAGTCGGTGTGCACGGTGACCTCCTTCGGTGGTTCGAGTCATATCTTTGGAATAGGAGTCAGTCTCTCAGAGTTGTGTGCTGTCAATCACGTCTCGCGGCCATCCCTTCAGGGGTGCCCCAGGGGTCCCGTTTGAGGCCGCTGTTTTAAATATCTGCCTGTATGACTATGCTTCCTGTTTCCATAATACATTTCACTTATTATATGCGGACGACACAAAGATTTTTATGCCCATAAAATGCTCAGACCACGTTTCGATACAAACTCGAGATTAATGTCCGTAGGAAAATGTAATTTAAGCTTTAAAAGCACAAAAGTTCTTAAACGGAACATGGGTCTAAATCCTACTGTGATGGGACGCTGATAATTCAAATTCATAAAACATAACCCTCCTTCCGTCGCAGTCGGCTAAAACATTGGCGTCGTTCGAACGTTTCAATTTGCTAACATAAGAGGCTAAACACCCACATGTGACACCTACTTAAAATTCCGAAAACCAAAAGCAATAAATTCCCCAAAACGCATCGAGCTTAATTACAAGTGTCACACTTGAAAGTGCGGAAAAAATAAAAGTTCGCAACCCAAAATGTCACATAAATTCACGCTGGGATATCGATGTAAAGACAATACCAAAAAAGCGAACAAGCTAGCCTTAGAATAAAAAACTATCATAAAAACCAAGGTTTCAGATACATTTAAATAAATCTGTATTCTAAGTCTTACGACTTAGGGATGCTTATCAAATGTGATATTACGCGGCAAACCGTTGGACAATTTCAGGGATGAGCAAGCGAGACAAAATCAGTCGGTGGTGAAACGGCGTGAACGCGGGAAACTACGGGATTGGTAGACTGGACTTCCCGCCACAAGGGATGATGCGCGGGCGTCGGTTGTCATCCGTAACAACCAAAGGACATCAAGCAACACAAGCAAAGAAGAACCTTATGTTAATTTTAGTAGATACTAAAATTGTAATTAGTAATTAATAATGGTCAACAAGATGAATCGAGGGGTAGGGTTGACACTTCTGATTTCGGAGCGGAGCGAGGCGGCTGGACGAGCAGTGAAGCTTTTATTAAGATCAGATCTTAAAGTCCAATAATGTAAAATTATATAATATCTAAATTTACTAATAAATTAGAGTCAGTGTATTTTGGCAGTCGATGACAAAGTTGATACCTTCTATATTTATGTAAGTGGATTAGGTATTAATTGAATCGATCTGATTAATTACATTTATAAATTTTATCAATTTCCATTAGAATTCTCACTATTAGAGATTTCTATAACTTTATCAAGATGGAAAGTAAAAGTTACCCAACCGATTTACATTTACATTAATTTTGACGTAATTATTAACTATGAATTATCTCTGCATGAGATTATTAGAGCATGGTATTATTTAAACAAAATATACCGAAGCCTATGTCTATCATCATCAAATCAAGTAATTAATATGTCTGATATATCTCTGTACGAGATCATTATGTTTGCTATTGTTTGATTAAATTCAACCAAAGCCTATGTATAAGTATGTATTGTTAATTCACATTAACGCTCATCATCACGTTAACTCATCCCTGCGTGATATATTCGTAATGTGGTATTATTTAAATAAAATGATACCAAACCTACCTATGTCTAAAATGCGACGCTTGGGAGGTTGTAATGTATTTACATTGAAATCATCATCAATAACGAATACTCCCAATATATATATAGTTTGAATGTGTTCCATCAAAGTATTCAGACCCCAATTTATTGACGAAAAGTTATTTAAGATGGCTCAATGGACTAGTCAATACCATCTAATGACTTAAACCAACGGTTTATTCATAATGTTTTTAGACCAAAAGGCGTATGGGCTGTCCCAGCTTATATGACTAGTCTAAATAACGAGTGTACCTATAATCTACATTATTATTAGGCCAAAAGGCGTGTGGGTTAATCAATATCCACATGACTAGCCTAATCCTGACTACCTGTGGGTAAAGCGCAGCGTTAATGAGTCGGATACTTCACTGATAAGGTATCATTTATATTAACTAATTGTTTCACATTAATTGGCTTAATTAAGCTCATATTTGATTATATGGTTTAACTTTGCAAACCAAGTATGACGCCTTCCTTGACTTTCAATCATGTAAATATAATGATTTGATTTGAACGAATAATTGTTTAAATTATATTAATTAATTAAATTATCATAATTAGTATTAATTGGGCAGAGTGGTTTTTATACGTTGTCAGAACAGTTTTTTGTCCACTCTATCAGGAATTGGCCCTAGGAAACGTGTTCTGAACATCACGGATTTCATTATTATTTTCTAATCTAGAAATCCCTGGTGAAAATCATAATCAGTTTCAATCGTAGAGTCACAACTAAAATTTAAATAAACGTATATTTATACGTTAAACTCTACCTGTGACTTTGATTTATATTCCCGCATAACTTGACTAATTCTCAGTAAATAACATTCCAAGTTTTCTGTAATCACCCCTGCACTATGATCTATCAGATCAAATGATTGAGATGCCCAGGTAACTTCATTCTGGACGAATGGTACTTAACTGTCTTAAATAAACTCATTGACTTTAGAGAAATTCAATAACATAACTACCTGCAATTTAACGCATGGCATTCGAGTTTTGATTTTAACATTAAAGTAATACTTATAATTCTCAAACCCTAGTCGGTTCTTAAATTCAGTAAGACTGAGATACCACCGTTGTTGCGATCCTTCATCTCGTGAAACGTAGGGAACAAGAAATATATGACAACCCTACGGGTTTATAATAACTGACAGCTGTATATCTGAGAATGTATCTAGTTATCTTGCCCGGCCAGGCAAGCTTAGGGAACCTGGGGATCATAAAGCAACGACAACTTCCATCGTGGTACCACCTAAAGCCCATATCAAGCAAAGCAATCCTAACTGTCTCTGGATCACTCCACACCATCAGGGGGACAAAGACTCTGATTGTTTTTTGGATCACTTCGAGGGGGCTCAACTTGCTGCAATCTTTCAATTTAAATCATACTTTTATTCCATCACTCGAATCAATCAAGTCATCTCATTTAACACAGACATTAGAGAGGAATTAACATCACAGTTTAAGGCATTTATATACCAATCATCAAATACGAATTTCATAAAGTTAAATAGACTGTCGTTGACGGCATATGTACCACCCGTTTTATATTGGACTCACACACAACGGTGAGACCGCTTCATGTTACGAGTGAGGCTCCATCGACCAACGCTAGGCTTCTAGATCGACCCTAGGATCACCTCATCTAGGGGCGTAATGGCTCATATTAGGAGGGACCAGCACACTACCAGCATTCGACGGCAAACCTAGACGTAGACTTAGTTAGAGCGCCTAGATCATCGAAGACAGTCGGGATTCGTGCGCCAACTCATTCTCTTAGAGTGTATTCGATGTAACATCCGAAACTGTGTCCCAGGTTAGTTTTTATGGATGAGCCTAGTCATAAACGCGTATGAACCTCCTTTCATTTATCTCAATAAATTTTTTTCATACCTCAACCATTTATCTCAATAAAATATTATTGAGATAAACTTAGTAAATTACATCAAGAAAATGACACGTTAATCGACTCGGCTACATCGTGTCCTTTATTCAGTGAGGGTGAATAGTGATGATATTAAATTTGGTAATCTTTTTCTTTTAAATTTGTGTTTTAATCACCTTTAACAGTTATAATGAAATCTCTAAGAGGCCTAATAAATACTCTAACTACCACAAAAATAATGAGAAGGTAACTTACGCCTTCGAAACTTACAAAGAAGATAAATCCAAAACAAACCAAATCACTGACACTGATATAGAAATAGATAGAGAACGAAAGAAACGTGACAACCTGAAAATAATAAAAGATACAGTGATGTTTACGCTACGCACCCCCGGAGCTGTCTGTCCCGTCTCCACTACCCTGGACAACTGGCTTGGAATCGTTATCTTCAAAATTCCCACAGTTTAATATTTCAAACAAACAAAAAACGATTTTATTATAATTTTATGAGGTCTAAGCGATTGCTCTTATAACGTGCGCACATCCATAAATTTTACAAACTGTACCTGATAATCAGAAAATAGTTAAACGTAACATCAGCTAGGGATGTATTACATACGACGTTTTATTTGTTCATCTAGTCGACTAAATTTAAACAACGCAAGCAAATGGATTCGATGTGTAATTCAAGTAGACCAAAAGGAATAGTGTAGGGAAGTATAAGTTAACAAATTAATGACATTTTAAGTACTATAGACTCGACGTAATGTTACGTCGAATATACAGAGATTTAATTTCTATGAAGCAAATCAATTTAAGTCATCATCCAAGTAGATCAAAATTAAATTCTAGATTCGTTTGATATTTATATGTAAATACTGTAATTCAATTATTTATTTCGATATTTCGTTGAAACGTATTTGCATATTCACATCACTATCACTTGTGGATTTTTCATGGGTCCCATATCTTGACGCCCAACATTTAAAATATTCACGATATTTTGCCTGTCGTTTAACTAATCAATATCGTAAATTTATTACGTGCTTTTGTCAAATAAATTATGTGAATTTATTAGAAAACCAAGTTCTGTTTACGAATTTAAAGCATTTGTTAAAAGAAATCATGACAAGCAAGTTATACTTTTACCACATACTGCTCTGTGTATGATATAGATACGTATTCATTTCTAAGCCTATCAACTATAAACATACGATATACAAATATATAGTACGTTGACGAGCTTATACATTGTGTTCGTTACAGCCTCTACCACGAATGGGGAGTTTAATGCAATAATCTTCACGCCTGTCAAGCGGGTTGAATTTCTTAGTGTTATACCTAAATATAAAAATGGACGACGCTGATGCCCATTTTCCAACCTACGGATACCCTAGGACTATCGCCTCGTCAACGTTGCGTCTTGTAGGACACCCATGAATGTAAGGGTTGGTGTGTCAACCACAAAACAGTCAATGCTGAGTGGTACACCACCGTTCGTTTGCACAGTGTCTTTGAAAAGGTAAGGGGGAAACGACCAAGAAGTCGCATTCTATTGCACCATGACAATGCTTCGGCGAACAAGACAGAGTCATTTTTGGTATCTGAAAAGGTAGATCTAGTGACCCATACGGCAGATAGTCCAGACCTGGCACCATGCGATTTCTCCATTTTCCCAAAAATCAAGGATTTAATGAGAAGAGGCTTGACTTTTAAGGGGCCGAAAGAAGCTGTGATAGCTTTCAACCTGCACGTGAAAACATATCCTCAGACCAATCAAGTGGTCCTCACGTCTTCAAAAATGGTTTGACAGAATGAAAATGTGTTTAAAATGCAATGGAGAATACTTCGAATATACCACACGTATCTGATAATTATTTGTCACGTTTTTGCGTTGATAGGTGACACGAATACAAAAAATGCGGCATCTATCCCGGTTCTACCTGATTGTTAGCAATCAGGTACCGGCGCGGGTCGTTAGCAACCACAACTTACCTACTCATTTTTCTATTGTAGGCCGAGACGCCTCTTGTGTTACTTTACAAAATAAAGGTAGAGATAACATTTCTTGAACAATAGAATAACATGTTTGAATATCTCAGAGAAACTATTACAAACAGGTAGATAGATCCTGACGCCATTCAACTGCGTTTTGAGATAAGAACTCTAACGATAAGAGAAAGAACAAAAAAAATGAAGTTTAAAAGGCTGCTTAGCCATTCAATTTTGAAAGGAATGTTGAAACGATAATTTTTTATGGTGGTTGGAGACTAAGCTGAAAACAAATATTTCTTTATTTACTTGTCATGTGTGTGAATATTGGAGCCTGCATATTCACACTTCAGTTCTGCACAAGCACGATTTAGCCCGCGTAACTAACTTCTGCCTCCTAAGACTTCGGCACGTACCCCACAGGTTTTGATGAGAAGTCAGTGACTCATTATCGAAATCGACGTATTGTACTCGTAAGTGCAAATAAAATCAAAAATGTCAAAGCTGGAAAAATTGAACTGTTTTCATATTATTAATCAGCTACGTACATCTTAAACATGAGCTTTTTGGCATTATCTAGACCGAACATATAAAAATTTTATTAATTTTAATTCGTCGAAACGGTTCGAGATAATGCCCCCTTCTTTATGCTCGGCTTGGCGGTGGCATTTTCCAGCCCTGAGATTAATCGTTATAATTTAAATTATTTTAAATATAACGCCTTGTTTGGGTTACTCATCAAAGCTGAGGCCAAATTGTTAACTATAGGAAAATGTAACTAATATTTATAAGTAGGGTTCAAATATAACTAAGTTTGTGGTGATTTTTGCGTGTGTGTGGTGCATACAAACATATAAGACAGCGAAAAAGGTACTAATACTCGGAAAGGTGGTGATTCCATTATATTGTTTTACTGTACGTACAAAGCATTGCAATACTGTCTAATAATTAATAATATTAAATTAAGCTTGATCATCGATGCATAAAATGAACCTATGGTACATACAAATTGTATTAGGTCATGAAATTACCGTTTTGTATTCAGAAAATGACTGAAATTGTAATTTTCACATAACAAACTTTTCAATTTCGTGATAACGGCTTATCCGAATACAAACACTTTGTAGACATAATGAGACCACATTAATTCGTTTATAACTGCCAATAACATAAAATTTATCTGACTATGGAGGACAAAGTTGACGGTAAATTAAATGGGGTTTATTCTTTGTATTTTCAAAGACATGTACAACATATTCTATTTTCGAAATAAATTACTAATTATCAATGTCGCGTAATGTAACATAAAAATAATGTAAGCAAATATTTTTGGCAAAAAAAAACGGTCCCTTCACAAGTGACAGGCAGTATTAAAAATGGTACTCGCGTTAAAAGGGTCTCAACAAAGGGTGCGGGGGGACACCAAGGACCTCGGACCTATAAAAGAGCCTGCGCCGGCGACTCTTATCACAGTATACCGTAGCACTCGGCTGCGTTCACGATACACGATTCCTTGCGGTTTTTATACCATTACAACTTTTTCCTTTTTTTCAATATTATATTTAAAAATCATGCAGGCAGGAGACAGCGATCCCGAAAGATTCGAAGAAGACAACGGAGGCCATGTAAGTTTTATATTATTTTGTTCTCATATTAATCTATTGATTAAAGACCTACATAATTTGCTCGTAAAATTACCTTTATTTTGTCTCTTTGTTTGTAATGTTTTGTTTGGAGTTACTAGTTTATGCGCTTAAAAATATTTGTGAAATTTAATATGCGAATCATTGATAATGCTTTACTCCATATAATGAAAGCATTATATATATTTTTCAGGTGTAAATCTGAATATTGAATCTAACGTTTCCAATATAATTTTCATTATTTGATAACATACTGTTTTAAAATATCGCTGTTATTATCATATACTGTAAGTTTCCTGTCAAACTAATACCTATTTATCTCTATAAATACACACATACGAGTATCTACCTATAAAAGGTAGACATAACATAGTAAACATAATTTCAAATATTCTGAATTGGCTGTAAGTAAATGATCGTCTAGTTATCGATTGAAATGTTCGGACCCGTTACGTTGTGTATAGACACTAACGACTCAGACCAGGTTTCGATCCAAACTCGAGATTATGTCCGTAGGAAAATGTCATTAAAGTTTTTTTTTATTTTTTTTTTATTTATCATAAATGTGGTAAATAGTTATTTGTATAATTCGCCAAACTGTAAAACAGTTTGTTGGCGAAGGTTTGCACTCTCTATGCTTTAAATATCTTTACCCTACCAACATAGTACAAAAAACGAAAATAATACCAATAATAATTAATAATATAATTAAAAATAAATAATAATAATTTGCACCTGGGCATAGACGACGAATGAAGTTATCTATCAGCAGGCATTTTGAGTTTGACTTATAAGTATGTCTGCTCTCGGTTGCTTCAATATCAACTTCATTCAAAATACCAGGCACCAGGTACAATCTCTGCCGCTGGCTAAAGTAATTGGTCACTCTAGGCTGCTCATACTTTTTCCTAACATTCGTTCTGGGTTTACAATTTATAATATTTTTGGTTTTAAATTCTGATTTGCCAAACTGTTCCAACAATACCAAATACTAATGTTTTAAAAGCACAAAGGTTCTTAAACGGAACATGGATCTAAATCGTACCAGAATTCGGCGGCAAACCTAGACGTAAACTTAGTTAGAGCGCCTAGGTCATCAAAGACAAAGTCGGGATTCGTGCGCCAACTCATTATCTTAGAGTGTATTCGATGTCACATCCGAAACTGTGGCCCAGGTTAGTTTCTATAGTTTTTTATTCAGTGAGGGTGAATACTGATGATATGTAATTTGGTAATATTAGAGCCCTAATAAATACTCTTAACTACCACAAAAGTAATGACAATATAACTTACGCTTTCGAAACTTATAAACAAAGATAAATCCAAAACAAACCAATTCAGTGACACTACGGAGATAAAGAAATATATAGAGAACGTCACAAAGCTGAAAATAACACAAAATAATAATCCACTAATTAATTATACAAATCACACGCAAGTTGTTATGAATGTTTCCGTGAAAGTTTATAAAAGCCTCGGGTTCCTTAGTTACGGAAATGAATAAGATAATGATCACGCGACGCGCCCTCGAAACTGATAATGTTTTAAATTATCGCTGTTATTATCGCATACCTATTTTAAATCTACTAGTGGTCCCGCGATCATGATAAATGCAACTTCCTCGCAATATCGGGCTACTCGTAAACAAATTAAGCAGTAGGAAACCCGGTACATACTTTTAAAATGTTTAATTATCTAATTCTCAGGTTCAGGTGCCACCTCCAGGAAGTCAGAAGACGAAGCGGATATTGACTAACATCCCACAAAGGCGCCCCGGCCGGCCGAGGGGCAAAGACCGCGTTCCGCTGACCGAGGTATAACCGAACTATGACTTATGAAAGGACTGCGATTATAATATTCTATTACAAGATTATAAAGATAGCGACTAGCGATGTGTAAACTCGGAAAAAATACTTTTATTTTAACCAATTTAATGACTGAGCTTCGCCACAATATTTAAAATTCGCTAAAAAAGTTGCTATTAGCGACAATGCAATGGTAACTAATAACTTTGGTCGTCATCGTCACAGAACCAGAAACGTCAGCGTAACGCCGAGTTAGAGTGGAGGCGGCGGGAGCAGCTTAAGGAGCACCGCCACGACCTCGCCGACGCTATTGGCCAGGACGCAGAAGCTGTAAGTTATCCTACTATGAACTTTTAATTAAAATGATATTTAATTTGAAAAAATGTTAATTTTTACACAAAGAGCGCTGTTCGAGTGCCAATCGGCATAGGTATGATAATACTTAACGCCAACCGAGAATCATTATTTGTTTCAGATATATCACACTATTCATATATTTTTACAGATATCTGAAGCCCAACTTTTGACGGCAGCAGTGTCGTTTATAAAGAAAAACGACGAGGCGTCCCGCCTCCACTCAGAATATGTGGAAGCGGCGAGGCGCGCAGTTAAAAACCAACACCAACGCCGTAAGACATATTGACTGTTCTTCTTAAATCATATATTTATTATTATTACATAGTATAAGACAAAGCCGCTTACCGTCGTCTGAACCTTTTACGCTTAGATATTTAATCTATGCAACGGATTTTAATATGATTTTCACTATCATTTAGATAATTTCTGGAGATTTTTTTTATAATAGGTACATACCCATTATACTGGAGTAGCCCCGAGGACACCCGGGTGAATCCGAGGCGAGTAACGACTCGCGTAGCGTACACCATGAGCAAAGAAAAAATATGTATTTTATTAATTCTTATAATTTGTTCCAGTTGCCTTATACGAGAAGTGGGTGGACCAGCCCGACAGTGTCCCCCCAGAGGAGGTAAAGGCATTGCTCGATAGTGTAAGTAAAGAAATTTTGTCTTGCAGCCTGCTCTTTATGAAAGTTCTGCTTTCAATTTAACTGCTAATTGTATATTGCACCACCGACAGTTAGGGGCTTTAAGTATTAATTTTTTTAAACCACCTACGAGTCAGGGTTAATATTTAACTAGCTCTGGGTTATGTGTTATTTCAAATCTGTCGTATTCGTTCGTAACCTGGGTTATTTTCTACTGATATATAATTTCTTGCAATATGTTAGTGAGCCATGAGTTAATGATTCAACCAAGAATGTTGGTACAAGTAGGCCTTACATCAAGCCTTACATCTATTACATGTATATACTCAAATTTCCTCCGCTAACTACAAAACGCTCGTAGAATTCCAATCGCAACATCTTCATTCATAATGGTCTGATTCTTTTACTTATTGTATTTTTTGTTTTCAGGTGGACGACCTTCCTCGTAGTTAAATTAGTGTTTTTTGTATTTTGTTTTAAATAAATTTTATTTTAATTTTATTTCTATAAGTTGTTTTTCTATGTCCCATAGTTAATACGTCTGATTTTAATTTTAGAAAATAACAAATTCATTCACAGCACCGCAGCAAGCTCGCCACTCGTTAGGTGTGCCAAATACCAACGTTTTTGGCGAAGCGAGGGTGACCAAGGTCTACCGCTGGGGACCGGAGACTTATAGCACAGTCTCGAGAGCCGTGTAGCATCCCGTGTCGGTATATTATTAAGAAATAAAGTATTTTTTATGTTTGTGAACTCATTATCTTTCAAAACACTTTATTTGAGTTAAATTTTTGTGGTATGTCTAACGCGTGTATCCGTCTATCTGTATCTCCCGAATGGATCAACCAATTTCTATGCGGTTTCTTTTCATTTTGAATCTCTTTTAATCTAAATTAGTCCTTGCTTAAGGTAGTTCAGTAGTCTAGAAGATATATGACTATGAGTAGATTTAGTAGGGAGTGCTTGTTCGGCATGTCATCATCATCCTCTTGGTGTAAATGTCCCGGTTGTGCTCTCGCACACGAGGCCCGGGGTCCGCCACCATGATCCAGGGTTTAGCAGGTCAGGTAATTACAATGGAGCGACTGCCATCTGACCTCCATGATCCTGCTACCAGGGGAACCTGAAAAGATTGGATCATGGTTACACATTCAGTCACCTGAATGTGCAGGTTTCATCATGATGCTTTCCCTTACCGTAAGAGCATCTGTTAGTATTCAACTAATGTACATAACTCAGAAAACAGTTATTGGTACATGGCCGGAGCGGTATTCGAACCCGGGACCTCTGGCTTACGAGTCGGATACTGTAACCGCTCGGCTACCGACGCTCCACCGGTGCATGTTCGGCTTGTGTCTGCAGTTAATGTACATCTTTGACTTGCGATTTCTCGCAAGATATACCGCTTTCGATAGAGAATAGAGTTTCCTATCGATTGGTATAAGTGTTATGAGTAGCCGCAAAATCGTTATTTTATCAAAATGACAGAAAGTGGGTGATGATACACCTGGGTGATGCACCTACTTACTTCGCTGGCTCAGCGACCCAAAGTGGATCCTGGCCTCCGACACAAGAATTCGCCATTGGTCCTTATCCTGCGCCATTTGTTCACAGTAACAAGTAACAAGTTTACACACCCTAACCAAAAACAAGTCAAATTTGACATTGATTGCTTATTTGAAAATTTTGTTAAAATAAGCCTTTGTCCGGTGACAGTTTTTAACTGTCCAAGAATATAAAGCCGCCGGGGTTGCCTAATGAGGCTACTTCTTCACCTATAGCGAACATAACAATGGTCTTACACACTACAGATGAAAGCGCAGTAGATCGTTTAATAAGTCACTTGAAATTTTGTAAATGGGTACTTTAGATCAAAACAATCATTTTGAGCGGTAGTTCTGGCATGTAATCACGTCATCAAGTTTTTTTATGGGATTTCAAATTTAGTCTCCTGAAGGCATGAAGCCCTTTCATTTGAAACCAAAAAAGATAGATACGGTAAACAAAAATTAAAAAAAAAAATTCAAATCCTATACATAAAATGTATGACGTTATTACTGCTCCCCCATGGAAATATTTTCAAGACCTAGCGCTCAAATGGATTGTTTTAACATAAAGTACCCGTGCACCAAACGGCTATTCTGTACATCGATTGTGAGTTTCTATCAATATTTGCTTTGTACACCACACTGTCCACTAAATGGACGTCTACAAATCACAATACAAAAATAGATTGATTGATGAGGTAAAAGTATTGATATAATAACATTGGTCTAGAACATCATCAAAAAAATTACTACCATTTTTGTCCCAAAGGAACAGACGTTTGAATATCTATAATAGTGATTTCCAGATAATCGTTTTATAACGATTATCGCTTTATAGCAACTCGAAACCGCGAAAATTGTATAATTATGACAGCCCCACTTTCAGAAGTGTAGATATTTATTTTTATAGTAGTGGAGGTACAAGCAATTAGTTTCCTAAAACAAAACAAATTTAATGATGAGCCAGGCCTGCTTTTAAATTGGGGCTAGATTGAACCCCGCTCCAGCTATCGCCAGCGTACTTACGAGTGCTACGCTACGTGCTACGCGCATGCTACGCCGTCGCTACGAGTCTACGCCTTAGCGCTGAGACACATTGAAGAGGTGCGCCGCGCGGCGTACTGCACGATGTTGCAAAACTTCGTGCAGCACGCCGAGCAGTTTGTATGCAAGTACATTAATAGGTGGCGAAATGTCATACTGTACAGCGCGCCGCGCGGCGCACTGCATGATGGGACCAAACCCGCAATACAAGCCCGAAATGTCAGTTCTGTACGAATTTCGTCCACAATTTTTTGAATTTGGCCAAATCGTGCAGTGTGCGGCGCGATGTCAGCAGATGTCAACATGAGACGTCACACTTGACTGTTTCTTTTTACCAACAGTTCGAATCTTTCCTTTTTATGTGACACAGTTTACACACACATATCTGTCTTCTTTTTTTAGTACAGATTCAACGCGTATGAATGAAATAGGAATTCGACCCTGTCAAAGAAATTTTGACCGCTGATGCGTAAGCCCTTCCTCTTTTTGTGATTCTGCAACATTTTGCATTTTTGCGTTTCGCTTTCGTGATCCTTTCGTCATTTTCTTCTCACTTCCTTCCGAATTATAAATAAGGCATGTTTTGTTCTAGATTTTAAAAAGAAATGCTGGTACTCGTCGAGATCTACATTGCGGATAGCAGCTGTCAAACTTAAGAATGTAATAACTCTGAAAATATTACTCCCAGAACACTAGTTCCTCTATAGAATTGATAGTGCTCGTCGAGATCTACATTTCAGATGGCAGCTGTCAAACTAAAAACTGTAATAACTCTGAAACTTTTGGTCCTAGAACATCATCACAGCCCATATCAGTCCATTGTAGAACTTAGGCAGTGCACTGCACTGCCTAAGTTCTGCAATACAGTAATCAGTTGTTGCGATAAAATTTTGAATATTGAAGAAGATAACTTCTTATCGGCTCGGCTCGCGGCAATAAGGCTCAAAGGACATTCGGCCTTAAACTAACTTTGGTGTATTAATATGCTGTGCTTTGGTGAATAGTTATTCATTTACAGAATAAAGAACTGGTTATTCATATAAATACAGTAATCAGTTGTTGCGATAAAGATTTGAATATTGAAGAGGATAACTTCTTATCGGCTCTTATCGACGGCAATAAAGCTCAAAGGTCCTTGCGGAACAGTATCGTCCAGTGTCGACTCTTACTACTTTCAGCAAGGTTTTCGAAGTGATAGTTTACGATTAGTTTATCCGCTGCTTGCTCGTAGTATACCGCTAGCTCAGCATGGAGTCATGCGCAAACGTTCCACGATAACGAACTTGGCTGAATTCGTGGACTCGGTTACCGGTTATATGGATGAGGGCTACCAGGTGGATGCCGTGTACACCGACTACTCTAAGTGTTTTGATAGACTGAATCATGGTGTTATTTTTTGCAAACTCGAGGAAGTCGGTGTGCACGGTGACCTCCTTCGGTGGTTTGAGTCATATCTTCGGAATAGGAGTCAGTCTCTCAGAGTTGGGTGCTGTCAATCACATCTCGCGCCCATCCCTTCAGAGGTTCCCCAGGGGTCCCGTTTGGGGCCGCTGTTGTTAAATATCTGCCTATGCATTTCACTTATTATATGCGGATGACACAAAGACTTTTATGCCCATAAAATTCAACTCAACCGATTACATAAAATTGCAGAATGAATGAAATTTTTACAAGGAAGAGAAACCCAGTATGGGCAATGTATTGGCCTAACAACGCAATAATCGTACGCACTGCTCAAGTTAGGGACCTGGGAGTCATCTTAGATTCCAAACTGACATTCTGTTCTTACTACGAATGTATTCTGGGATTCGTTTTTAGAACGGTAGAGCCCCTGAGGTCAACTGCAGCTTTTAAACCCCTATACTATGCCTATGTACGAAGTATTTTGGAGTACGCGTCCCCTTCATAGTCCCCGGTCTACGCAGTCCACCGCGCTAGACTGGAATCGATACAAAAACATTATATCTACACTCATAGCGTAATGTTCCAATTATGTAATTGGAACATTACGCTATGAGTGTAGATTATTCGAAAACAGTTGTTTAAGGATACACTTTTTTCACGCCAGTCTATAAAATCTTAAAAATTACTTTTCGATACAGCATTTCCCATACTATTTTCATTACAGCTGTATCGTAAAATAACTTTTTAATCATTATGCAACATTTTTCTTTTTTAAATTTTTGTCGGGCGCCGGAACACGGCTAAATGTAGGCTGAATACCTAAATGTCTTCAACAAATTTAAGTTTATAGTTTGTGGTTGTCATTATGTACATTTGAATTCTTTTCCCGCTAAACAGAATATTTTTTCTAATTGTTGTAATTTGTCTTCGTGAATGATTTTTTCTTGTTTGAAGAAAATAAATAGATAAATGTGAAAGTAGTGAAGTGAATTTTCCGCCGCTTGATATTCTCGACGCGTAGATACAACAGAACTGACTCGCAGATATTTTCAGCAAAGTTGAAAAAATTATAGGTACGAATTTTTAACATGAAAATATGAGTGTAGACAAAGTAATGTATGCAACTGCATATAATTAGGTATTAAAACACTCGTGTCAAACTATGATCATACTCGGCTACGCCTCGTATGATGAACAGACACTCATGTTTTAATACCCCCTTTTATATGACAGTTGCATAAACTACTATTACAAAACTCTAAACTATTTTTCTGGCACGGCACCTGCTGGTTATGCGACTGATTTGAACACTTACAAGATAATGTCATTGGAGGACAACGCTTTGTAGCCGACATGAAGATTTTGTATGACATGTTACACAGCGGAGTAGATACTCCGCAGTTATTATCCCGAGTGTTGCTATGCGCGGGAGAGCGCGCGCCGCGGTGGCCTCGGCCTCGGCTACTCGACCACCGCCGCGCGCGCAGCGGCTGCGCCCTGGGCTCTACGCTCAATAGGGCTATGACGGGTATGAAAAGTGCCTCCCCGGCAGTGCTGACGTTTTCCACCTTAACCGAGAATAGTTTATAAAAAGGGTTATCCAGTACCTCCAGTCGCGTGAAGGATAGACACTCATACATTAACAAACACATTTACACACAGAGAGAGAGACAGAGAGAGAGATTCATATATTTTATTAAAGAAAAAGAAGTTTTTTTTATTACGATTTTTGTTTCTATTTGTATTTTATATAGTGTATTGGCTATATTAATTACTAAAATTGTAAATTGCAGTTTTGTAATTGACATTACAACTTAATAACGTGAATAGCAAACCGGTGTGAAAATACTTTTTTTTTATAGATATAAGTGTTTTTTTTAGGGTTTTTTAGGGGTTTTATTCTTTTCTACGTATAGTATCTGTAAGTGTCTCTTTTCCCTGAGCCCATTTCCATGCAACATTGTGCAGTATGTTTAAGATCATTCACTAGCATTAAAGGACTCCATATTCATCAATCGCGAGTTCATCACGCGCGCATCATTCTATGCCCACCATCTAGCCAAAGCCCCGACTCCCAGACCAACAACACACCACTCACGAACACATCTACCCCCTTACACTCACTCCTTAGTCAGTTAAAACACTCTACAGCCATTGTGAAACGCATACCTCGTGGTGCCCGATCCTGCGTAGCTTCCGCTCTAGCCGAGTCCATCAAAAGATGCACACGCGACAACAATTTCGCATCCTGGCATGACCTCCTCACCTTTTCATACAAAACACTACACGCCTCACTTGAGAATAAGATATCCCTCACACAGCAAATTAAAAACAACACTGCTCCACACACACAATTACCCCAAGCGGCGCCCCGAAGGCCTCCGCATAGCAGACATAATAATGACATATTTCTTAAAGTTGAAGAGAAAGTGCAAGACGGAGACTTAAAGGGCGCCACCCGACTACTATTCTCAAACGATTCCATTGCACCCGACTCACCGGAGACCGCCGCCGCACTACAATCCAAACACCCCCCAGGCCCTTCCTGCCCCCCTTTTGTAGACCCCCCATCTGACATTGCAACTTGTCTCCGCGCCAAAGAGGAAGATGTTGTTGCCGCCATCGCTTCCTTCCCGGCAGGTTCGGCGTCTGGTTTGGATGGCATCTCCCCTCAACACCTCAAGGACCTCACCAGCCACGGTGTGGGCATGGCCGGCGACCACGTCATCTCAGCACTAACCGGGCTGGTGAATGTCATGCTAGAGGGTAATGTGTGCCAGGAAGTGACGCCGATCCTATACGGGGCTAATTTAATAGCCCTGACTAAAAAAGACGGTGGCGTACGACCGATCGCTGTAGGCTCCACCCTGCGGCGATTGGCTGCCAAAATGTATGTTCGGCTAACTCGTTCTAAATTCCAGTCTCTTTTCGAACCCGTACAGGTTGGCTTCGGAACCCGCGGAGGCTGTGAGGCAACGGTCCATGCCTTACGTACCTTCACGCAAGATGATCTGTGCGAGGTAATCCTTAAATTAGATGTTAAAAACGCTTTTAATTCAGTAAACAGGGACACCCTCCTGAATAAAATTAAACTACACGTTCCGGAGATTTATAATTTTATGCTACATTGTTATCACTGTCCTTCAAAATTATTGCACAAAAATAATGAAATTCTTTCGGCTGTGGGGTGTCAGCAGGGTGATCCCCTCGGTCCAGCTATCTTCAGTTTGGCCATAAATTCGATAATCCACAGTGTAAATTCAAAATTAAACGTATGGTACCTGGACGACGGTACCATAGCCGGGGATGCTCAGACTGTCCTAACTGATTTAGAAATGATAATACACAATTTTGACCTCATTGGTTTGGAACTAAATTTTAACAAATGTGAACTCTACATTTCTGAGAAAATAGACACAAGCTTGGCACAATCCATAGTCCAAAATTTTAATAGCGTAGCCCCAAATATTAGAATACTCACAAAGTACAGTCTGAGCCTCCTTGGCTCCCCTATTTTCGACGAGGCCATTCCACCGCTCCTAACAAGTTCGGTTTCTAAATTTAATGAATTTTCGGACCGCCTCCTTAAAATTAGCAGCCATTCTGCCCTTTTCATTCTGAAGTTTTGTCTTTTTGTTCCAAAATTTACTTACCTGCTCCGCTGCTGCCCAGTGTGGAAATTCCCTGATCTAATAAAAGACTTAGATAATGTAAAAAAATTCCAAATTGAATCAATCACAAACATCAGACTAAGCGAGCAGGCATGGACCCAGGCCTCCCTGCCAATTAGGTATGGTGGCCTGGGAACCCGTAAAATCTCTAGTGTAGCACTGCCGGCTTTTCTGTCCTCTATAAATAGCTCGTCTGACCTCACAGGAAATATTCTTAAAGCCCCTGTGGCTACAAACTGTGAGGTCGCGTGCTTGGCGCAGGCTGAAACTGCCTGGCTAGCTGGACCGAGCCCAAATTTTCCTCCCACACCCAAAATTCAAAAGGCCTGGGATAACATTTCATCTCAAGTCGTATTAGACACTGTCATAAATAACTCATCATCTTTAAAAGACCGCGCCAGGCTGGAAGCAGTTGCCAGACGGGAATCCGGGCACTGGCTCAACGCCTACCCATCCCCCAACACCGGCACTTTTATCGACCCGACCACTCTCCGTCTCGCCATCGGTCTCCGGCTGGGAGCCGAGGTTTGTATCGACCATGGTTGTGCTTCCTGTGGAGCGAGTGTTGACCGCCTCGGTCACCATGGGCTTGCCTGTTCTTCGAGCGCTGGCCGCCTCTCCCGTCACGCCGCGATCAATGACATCCTGCGACGGTCTCTCGTCAGCGCCAACGTCCCCGCAATCCTGGAACCTCAACACATTGCACGGGACGATGGCAAGAGACCTGACGGGATGTCTATGATACCGTGGAGGATGGGTCGCCCGCTGGTGTGGGACGCCACGTGCGCCGACACACTAGCTGCGACCTATCTTCCGGCAACCGCCAAACGGGCTGGCGCGGCTGAGATGCGTGAGCACTCGAAGATGGGCAAGTACAGCTGTCTCGGCGCCCAATACGACTTTGTCGCATTTGGTGTCGAGACACTGGGTCCGTGGGGCCCGGGCGCACACTCGCTCTTCAGGGAGCTTAGTAAGCGGCTCAGGGAGGCGACGGGTGACCCACGTGCCGGCGGCTTTCTCGCGCAGCGGATAAGTAGCGCCATCCAGCGCGGGAATGCCGCCGCCATGATGGGCACCTTACCGCGGGGCCCTGGTTTTTTACATCTTTTTTAATTTAGTTAGGTAATAAAAGATTTATAATTAATAATAATAATAATAATAATAATTCATTTATTCAAGTGACAAGACTCATTGTGTTAGTACTTTCTTAATCTATTTGTTAGTGCATCAGTCAACTGTATTGCTCACAAAATGTAAACAATACAGTTGACTAAGCATTTCTCACAACATGTTGTTGGCAGCAGTGAGACATGTATGGGCAGTCGAGCCTATCTGCGATCATTGCCAAGATGCTGTTGGGGCTGGCCCGCACTCTGCTGACCAGGGACGCTGCTCTTTTGCGCATTGTGGCGTAGAAACAGTCCACGCGCGCCTCTGCAAACATGCCCGAGGCACTGCAGTAGCGACCCAGCCGCAACAGCACCCTGAACGCATTATTGTACTGGACGCGAAGGGATCCATACGCTTTTCGAGTATAATTAGCCCACAGGCTACACGTGTAAAAAGATGTACAAAAGGCTCTAAATAGAGCTACCTTGACCTGCTGTGAACAACGTGTAAACCTGCGAGCTATCATATTTGCTCTCACTGATAGAGCCCTTCGCTCCCGGTCAATATCCTCATTGTCCTTCAGGCTACTCGTGACAATGTGTCCTAGATATTTAAATCTCTCCACTCTCTCTAGGGGAGACCTGTTTAATACAATGGGTGGTACTTCAACGACCCGCTTAGAACCGACCTCAAACACCATGTATTGGCTCTTTTTTACATTATATTTTAGCCTATGGGTTTCTGCGTATGACTCACACACCTTCAACAAATCACGCAGGCCACAGACCGACGCGCTCAGCAGAACCATGTCGTCTGCGTAGCTCAAATTATTAACACAGACTCCGTCTATATGACATCCGACATGGCGACTGCTGAGCGCGACGATCAGTGCATTTATATATAAATTAAAAAGCGCCGGAGATGTCAGGCCTCCTTGCCTCACCCCACATTCCAACCTATACGGTTCCGATAATGTACCTGACCATCTGGTAGGTAGGTTAGGCAGTAAGGTTTTAGTTTAGTAAATTTTATATGTATTAGTGCATATATTTGGTATTTTAGATATAGGTATTAGTGTATTTTTTATTATAACTGTAAATAATTTATGTGTACGATTAATTGAATAAAAACATAATCCATCGTAGTTATTGACTTAATAACGTAACCTTTTTAATGTATATGCTGTAAAACTGTAAAATAAACAAATTATGTAAAGTTGCAGGCTCTAAGTCACTATTAATTGTCCTCAGGCTTGCCGGGGTCTCGCTGAAGATTCGGCTGAACTGAAGCGGCAGCGTTGAGGATGAGTCGTGGGGCCTGCTCTGTTAACTTAATATTAAAAAGAATAGTTTATTTTTTAAAGATTTGTTCACACCCCCTGCTCGACAATGTCCAATTATGTAAAATGAAATGGCAATATACAGCATGACCTTGTTACCCGCATGGCGATAATATTGTATAAAACCTTACTTGGAAATAAAGTAATTCGGAAAGTTAAAATTTATTTGTAAACTATTAGCATACTGGCTTTATCATCATCATCATCATATTGGCGTAAATTCCGGTTGTGGTCCCGCGCGTCACGCGGGGTTCCACGGTCCACCTTGCTTCTCTTCTTAGTCCACTTTGCTCGGTCTTCTGCATCCTTAGTAGTGAGTCTGTTAGCACGCATGTCACGGTTAACGACGTCCAGCCATCGCTGCTTGGGCTTCTTGTAGCTTATCAGCGATGTCACGGATATGAGGGCTACGGCGGATGTGGGCATTCTGCACGCGATCTCTGCGGGAAACCCTACAAATCCACTGCAGCATCTTCCTTTCAAAGACTCGAAACTCCTGCTTGTCTCAAAGGTCTCGCTGCCGTATTATTTATTTATTAGACCATATATATTAGACCATTATAGGTCTAATAATGGTTTTATAGACCAGACCCTCCAGCTTAATCGGCATCTTGGGGTCACAAATGACAGCCGTCACCTCCCGCCATTTGGCCGAAGCCGCAGACATTCAGGCTTTAAAGTCGCTGTCGATGTCACCAGTTGCGCTTAGTACCGACCCCAGGATCTGGCGTGATCCGTTCGTTTGAACTCATTTTCGCCTACGAACAAAGTGTTTAACTGACCCCGCGGGCTGAGTTAACTATAAAACATGTAAACATAGTTTTGTTTTTTTTTAATATATTTTACAAGACAAGCATTTGACCGCCATCTCTCTCATCTGTTGGTAAGTGACGATGCGGCCGAAGATAAAGCATGCCCGTCTTGGAACAGCCTATTCACTCTAGCCTTGAAGGTATCCAGATTATATTGATCAGGGAACACACTCGCAGGCAACGCGTTCCACTCGTTAGCCGTACGCATTACAAAGGTCGAGCTAAAGCGGTTCATGCCGATAGCTGGAAGATCCACGACATAAGGATGAAGCGCTCGCCCGGATCGCGTCCCCCGACGGCGGAAAGGGCCCGGCGGAATGAGGTCGTTATTTGAGCATTTGACCAAAACTTTAGTAAAAGTTGTAGAACATTTTATAGACTTAAATACGAGCGTCGGTGGCCTAATGGAGAGGTACTGAGTACTTTTTTGAGGTATATACTTACATTAGATGAACTTTAGCTGATGCTTTTAGGGTTGGGGGCATCGTGCATCGGGCAAACATCGTGATGAAACCTTGTTGTTTTGTTTTTACATAATAATTTTAACACTTTATTTCAATACTGGTAACGCCATCTAACGGCATCTGGCGCATCTGGCACTATGCGTTTAGTTGGTGCTTTCCTTCACTGAGCAAGTAATCACTACGCTTTCCTTATGCACTGCGAGCGCGAGTATAATTTTATTTAGATTGTTAACAAAAAAATTAAAATAAATATATGAAATATTAAAAGAAAATGCAAATAAAAATGAAACGTTTTCATGTGGGTGAAAACAAAAAATTTTCAATGGGGGTATTTTAAAATTCCTTTCTCCGTGCAATAAAATTATCATACGGAACTGGGAGACGGCCATTCCATTATTTCTTGATATCTGTTTTGGACGTCTATTTGTCTTTGCATTTTTTTACCGCACCGTCAAATATTGAGTGTTCTAAGTTGAATTGATACTTAATTATAATTTGTGTTTATGAAGTGTTCCCGGCTTTGACGGGTGAGTAATATTCTTTGTTTTTGTCGCACACACAAATCTTTGGTGCACGAAATTAGCTATCTATAATGTAAATGTTTCCTAAATTTATTAACAATGGCCATAATTTTACATTTCTCGACGTAATCTTTGTTGCTGGCTGCTGGAGCCTCGCACGGCTTTCATTTGGTATCCCTTTTATTAAGTCAGCCAGATCACGTTGAATATAATTTTTATAAAAATCGATTTCTATATTCGAGTGTACCCCACAATCACGGACGTTAATGCCTTGTTCGCTGAAAATCCAATGTTAAAGAGCTTTATGCGATGTTCCAATATTAAATACTAAATTATGAAGCGTATCTAGTGATGTGATTAAGAGGTGGATACATTAATTGTTATTACATTACATTAAAGAATTAATATACGAACTTTACTATCAATAACTTCCGTCATGCGTGATCGCATGCATGAAAATTATCTATGTAGGGTAATTTCATTACATTCATACAAGCTCCAATAGCTTATAATTGATATAAATATAACAATTTGATTACTTTTATTCCAAACAGGTTAATCACTACTTCCAAATTATAATCATACGACAATACGATGAATTAGTATGCCATTGACAGGTGGCACAAAGGTAAATTAATTGATTAACAACCAAAGTTTGTCATTTTGTTATTGTACGACAGTTCAACAAGTTTTAAATCTTGTGTGACGTACAATCTATATTTTGAACATTTAATAGGAAAACTCTTTCCTTCAAGTTTGCGCCTGATGTCGGTATTAAGGTGCTTTCAAATTTAAAACCTCAATATTCGCGTTTAGATTCGCGAATATTGGCAGCAGATATTCACACCCAATTTAAAACGAAATTTAGAAAGAATATATTCGTTGCATATATATTAAAGATGCCGTGAATATTCAGCCAATGTTGTTCAGTCGCCTGTTAGGCGTTAGCGGTAATCCGTAATAGAATTTTCTGTTGTTAATGTTGTTAGGCGTAGAGATTATGGCCAATCTCTCTATTAATATGGAACAGGCTCATACCAGAAGTAAGATCTTATGGGCTGTCTATGGGCTCTACGGATAGAGCGCTTTCTTTAAACCCCTCTTCTAAAACGGGACAGGCTCAATGAGGATCAATCATATGGTAGAATTTTATAGGTTTGTCGATAAAATCTGAACGCATTTTCATGGCAAAGAAACTCAGTAAATAATTTTTTAAATTAACTATTTCGGTTATTATCACACATTTTAAGGGTATGTTCCGGGTTTCCTACAGCGGACCTTTGTTGAAAAGTAGCCCAATATTTCGAAACAGTTGCATGCATCACGGTAAGGGGACCCTTAAAATTTTTTTAATTAAAATTGAAATGCCGAAGTTATAAGGGTTCAAATGAAATGTCAAACGCAATGAAATATGTGCTTTATTTCGTACGACGTAAGGTTTACCCGGATGTCGAATGAGGTCATCAGACAAGTCAAAATCACAGTGTTCTAGATATATTCACTTGTTTAAGAGATATCTTGAAAATTACTTTAGTCATTCATGTGGTATCATAAACTAATAGAAAAGTCCCTAAACAAAAATCGTGACTAATCTTCACTCCAGCAGTAAGATCTTATGGGTTGTCTCCGTAACAGCGTTGTCTGTAGTTTAAATTCTACACCTTGTAGGCGCCTATTAGCATACGCCTGATAGGTAATGAGAATCAAGGGTCCGCCTCGACCGGCGCTCTCCCTCATAAAAATTCTGGGCGACGTTGTCAAAGGCAAGGCTCACCACAAAAAAAAATATTAATGTTCAACTGAGACAACTGGGACAAAGTGACGCAAAAATATCGTTGATTTTAGGTATAGGATATTTATCATCCACTAACAGGGGATTCACGGTAGTTTTTAAATCTACGCACAGTCGTACGGTTCCGTTCTTTTTGCGAACCGGCACAACCGGCGTGCCCCACTCGCTCCAACCCACGGGTGAAATGACGCCCTGGCGCTGCAGCCGCGCCAGCTCCGCGGTTCAGTCTCATAACGTTCAAGTTGCAAAATAACATATGGTAGCAAAAAGTTCAAATCTCATAAGACCCAAGTCTCGAAACCTCCAAGTTGCAAAATATCTACATCTCAAAACGTTGAAGTTGCAAAATAGTCAAGTCTCCAAACATCCATGTCTCATAATATACATTTTTTATTTAGGTGGATTTGTAAGTGGTGTTTTATATTTTTGACATCGACCTTGAAATTAAAAAAAAAAATTGTGGAAACTGTAACGCTTGTTAAGATGTGTTTTTAATATAAATAATGAAAAAGTTTGTGCGCAATTAACTCAGGCAAGGAAATGCACCTTACCAAGGTCACAGATTAATAAAATAAAAAATAAAAATTTAAAAATAAAAGATTGTTTTATGAAACAAAACATTAATAATACACACGCAAATAAATCAGAACCTAAAAGGCATATTGTACATAATTGTAAACAAAAAACAAAAATGACTGACATTTTAATCCAAATCTCAAATGTTCGATATTTTAATTTTCTTATTAACACACATAATTACACATAATAATGGAGTTTAATGTAAAAATAAAAATAATTCGTTCCGTTGTTCTTAAAAGTATAGATATTTTCTTTCGAAATGTAATGATTTCAGCAGAAAATATATTTATTTACACACTTAATTTTGAAGAAACCAAGAATAACCATGAAACTAATACAAGTCATCGCTAGTCGCTAGATCGCTAGTCGCTAGGTATTATACTTATACGATTTGGTAAATAAATAATCGAATAAATAAAAGCATATAACAACATTTTCTGACGGAATAAATGATTTCGACGCTGGAATCGCAATTGGTCAATATTTCAGCGGAAAATATGTGTACCTCTATAATATTGCATACCTAATAGAAAAAAAAATCAGAATCCAACACAATAATTGCTGGTATTATATTATATACTCGTATGTTTATGTATTACGTTACGTATATCAAAGTATAGCTTGTGAAAAGCAAGTTAACATTTTTAATTTTTTCAAAATAAGTTGAAGAAAAATAATGCTTTTTAGAAATCGCGGAATAGATAATTTATTTTGATTTAATTTTGTCAAATACCGTTGATACTTATTGTCAAAATCAATGTCACATTGACGTCTGCGATTGCCTTTTACAGTCTTAAAGAGTGATTCTTTCAGTCTGCAGTCATTATGCTCAGCCTCTTTTCTTAATTTAAATAAGAACAAATAAATGTTTGGTTTCTTTGGAATTCGCCGGTTCAATCGATGATGCCATCCCTCAAGTGCATTCGTCGTTCTGTGGCGGTGTCCAGCGCAGCTGAGTATATGAGATGACATTTTGGGATACCATGTATTTTCAAAATAAAGACGAGAACGTCTCATTTCTGGTGAATCTGGAGCGTTTTGCAATATATACTGCCATGTATCATGTATTAGGTTTGCAGGAATCAGAGGTATTATTGCAGACATCCTAGTTATATTTCTTCCCTGTTTTGTAGTGTTTAATTTTACCTTTTTTGAGTACTTCCAAATAGCATTGTTGAAATGATGATAACATCCACTAACATCTGCGGTTGGGTAAACGGTTAATGCAGCATTCATTATGGCGATTTCATAATCGGATTTAAATGATTTAATGTTCAATGGGAGCTTTTCTTTAATGACATTAAAGAAGCGTACATATGTTTCTTCACATTTGTTTACGAGAAGTGCATATACAACAGGAATTATATTTGTATGATTTTTAGTTGAACCAATGTCCAAATGCATAGTAAAAACTTGGTAAAACGGTTTTGGTGTTGTTTTAAATGTACCATCTGCGTAGTAATTTCCAGGCCTTTTCACCATTTTCTTTGCAAGATTCGTAGCAAAAACCAAAATTTTGTCACTATTATATATTAAAAATTTTTGCGACAGTGCATCGGGTAGTGTTATATTTTATGGGTTATTATGAGTCAATAAATCAGTATTTAAATATTTTTTATCTACACTCATAGCGTAATGTTCCAATTACATATTCGAAAACAGTTGTTTAAGGATACACTTTTTTCACGCCAGTCTATAAAATTTTAAAAAATTACTTTTCGATACAGCATTTCCCATACTATTTTCATTGCAGCTGTATCGAAAAATAACTTTTTAATCATTATGCAACACTTCTCTTTTTTAAATTTTTGTCGGGCGCCGGGACACGGCTAAATATAGGCTGAATACCTAAATGTCTTCAACAAATTCAAAATTCCTGTTTATATTTGTGATCAGTTCATAGTCTGTGGTTGTGATTGTGTACATTTGGAATTATTTTCCCGCTAAACAGAATATTTTTTCTAATTGTTGTAATTTGTGTTTGTGAATGTTTTTTCTTGTTTGAAGCAAATAAATAGATAAATGTGAAAGTAGTGAAGTGAATTTCCCGCCGCTTGATATCCTCGACGCGTAGATACAGCAGAACTGACTCGCAGTTACTTCCAGCAAAGTTGAAAAAATTATAGGTATGATGTTTTAACATGAAAATATGAGTGTAGATAAAGTAGTGTATGCAACTGCATATAATTAGGTATTAAAACACTCGTGTCAAACTATTATCATAAACAGATTATGATTATGATAAACAGACACTCATGTTTTAATACCCCCTTTTATATGACAGTTGCATAAACTACTATTACGAGCCCGGTATAGTGAATGTTTGACGCAGTTATATGTAAGTCCCAGGTCTTGTCCAGTCTGTTCCATTTTTTCACGTTTTCTTTTTTCAACTATCTTTTGCACTGCACTTAAATGTTCACAAACAGCCCGTTTCAAATTGTTTTTTTCTTTAATAATTTAATTTTTTTCGTGATTTTGTTCACAAGTATGTAAAGACTCCCTTAAAATGTTTTTTCTGCTTTCATCTAATGTTATAGATGCTCTACACAAACGGTTATTTACACATCTCCAAAAAGTTGTTCCACTTTTATTAGTCACACTTCTGTTATATCTATATCCGTCGCGAATCACTGATAAATTCCCTTTTTGATTATTAATAAGCTCCAATTCCTGAGCCATTTTCTAATAAATAGTCAATAACTACAATATTTTTACTCTATAGTACACACTTCTCGTCGAACTATGCAGAAAATAACGACATTGAGGGTACAACAAAAAAAAGCAAAAGAAAGTACCCTGGTTAAGACGTGTTTTTAATATAAATAATTAAACGGTTTGTGTACCCTCAATTTCAAAAGTATTAGGATGTGTTTAGTTTTAGGTAATTTTAACACAATTCATATCAAGAATATGTAAACTGTAACACAGTTACAGACAAAGTAATGACCCTCGCTCTGGGTCATTCCTGTTACAGAGGCTGTCCATCGCCATACGGCGTGGCAATGCCGCTAGTGTCATGGGCACCTTTGGACCGAGAATGGCAAAGAGTGGGGCCTCTAGTTTAAGTTAAGACGATGTGATGCAATTACAGATACCCATTTAGTTTTAGTTTTAGTTTTAATTTTGACATGGATTTTATTAAATTTACGTTGTATTTTATGTAATCTTATATACTTGCAAATACATTATAAATATAATAATTCATTTATGACTTAAGTATATATATTTGATAATATATTTCCCTGCAATAAGCATTAGCTTATTATGTGCTAGTAAATTAAAAATAAATATTTACTATATATAATAACAACATTAAATAACATTGTTGTATTTTACCTACATTTAAATTTCCAACTAATTGAATTTGATACCAACATGAATTTTTTATTTTGATTCTGATTTATGAACAATGTCAGTGGCCTGAAGGCCACTAATAACTTCTTCTTGTGCTGACTTGCGGTGTTATAGTATAGCGTTCTAGTTTCCATATTTTTTTTTTAAATTGGTGCATCAAGGTCGATGTCAAACATATAAAAAACACCACTTACAAATCCACCTAAATAAAAAATGTATATTATGAGACATGGATGTTTGGAGACTTGACTATTTTGCAACTTGAACGTTTTGAGATGTAGATATTTTGCAACTTGGAGGTTTCGAGACTTGGGTCTTATGAGATTTGAACTTTTTGCTACCATATGTTATTTTGCAACTTGAACGTTATGAGACTGAAGGAGCTCCGCGTCCACGGCGGGCCGCAGCGCGTGCGGCACGGGCCGCGGCTGCCGCCACACCGGAACGCATCCCTCGACTGCCTCTAATCTTATTTCTGTCTGTACATTGATAAATGTTTATTTATCGCAAGTAGTAGCATATTATATGTATTTTACTACTGACAAAATGTATCTACTATTATATTGTCTTGTTGAGAAACTTGACCTGTGTTTAGTGTCAATAGTACGTTACGTTTATTTTTTAGGAAACATCACGCTATTTCTAGTGTTAGTTGCGGGTAGTTGTTAATACCGATTTCGAAGGACACCGTCCAAAAAATATCCGTCTCATAAATACGTAGTTTGATTGCGCTTCGAATCCCCTAGAAATTATTAAATACAGACTAAAAAGGTAAGAAAATGTACTTTTCTACTCGTATCCATAGCCTATCCAGTCCTACTAATCCATAAACATGTTAAATTTTGTGGATGAATTGAATTGTATGAAATTTTGCAGTGTATCTGTCACCTTCACTTTTCCTTTTGGTGAGTTTGACGTGGTTGACTAACTGTAACTGCCAAGGGGTGTAAGGCACCCCGATATTTTAACTTCTAGAACCCACACAATTTTTAAGGATATAAAAATGTACTATCGCTCTACAGCCTATCGCTCAGCAGACTATTACTCCTTTTTTTAAAGGAAAAACATGGCACTGTTATTACTCCCAGTAAAACAAAAGTAAACATCTTGACGTTAATGTCCCGATTTTATTTTCGCGCACGAGAGCCCAGGGTCCGCTTTTACCAGGATTGATCCAGGATTCGGCAGATAAGGTAAAATTACCTACAGTGGAGCGACTGTCATCTGACCTGCGTGACCCTGTTAACAGGGGAAGCTGACCCAAATATTTCTTGGTTACACATTCAGTCGCCTGAATGTGCAGGTTACATCATGACGTTTTCCCATTCGTATGACGACGTACGACGTACATCATTCAGAAAAGTGTCACAGCGTGGCAATACCATCAGCCTTTCAGGTACAATTCCTTCTACGAAGGATTGCGGCAAATTTTTATTTGTAAATATTGTTTTATAATTTAGTTATATATGTAAATATTATTTTTACATAGTACCTATATTTTTTATATATTATTAACACTATATTAGAAATTCTTTATTACAGCTAAAGTTCTCGAGCAGTACTTGGAAAGGGATCCCAGGCTGCTTGATCCAGACCTGATAAGGATGCTCGTAAGTTAAATCATTGTTGTTTTATAGATGTGCTCGTTACGTCACACCGTGTCTTCACACGGAAAACAATTAATTGGTATTTTGTTATAAAATGAAATTCCTATTATAGGTCTCACTCACTTTAGCTATAGTATTGACTTTGACTGCGACATGGAATCGTTCAAAATTTATTTTTGATGTCTCTTTCGAAGTGGGCAACGCTTCAACGCGTTGGCTCTTTTCAATTAACTTTCAAATTACAATTCAATGCCGCCATTAGCGGACTAGAATAGCGGACGTGAGCTCCAGATCATGCAATACCAGACATACCGCCGACGCGCTAAAATCCACTTCCTAAATTACTCAAGCGCACTTTTTGGTCAGAATGGTTCAATTGGACAGGCGTAATCACAAAATGCTTTGAAAATAACTTATGAAAGGACTGCGATTATAATATTCTAATACAAGATTATAAAGATAGCGACTAGCGATGTGCCAACTCGTAAAAATACTTTTATTTTAACCAATTTAATGACTGAGCTTCGCCATAATATTTAAAATTCGCTAAAAAAGTTGTTATTAGCAACAATGGTAACTAATAACTTTGTCGTCATCGTCACAGGACCAGAAAAGACAGCGTAACGCGGAGTTGAAGTTCATACGTCGGAAGGAGCTGAAGCAGCTCCGCCGCGACGTCGCCGACGCAATCGGCCTAGGCCAGGACGCAGAAGCTGAAAGTTATCCTAAGTTAACTTTTAATGAAAATGATATCCAATATCAAAAAATGTTAATTGTCACACAAAGAGAGCCAATCGGCATAGGTATGATAATAGTTAACGCAAACCGAGAACCATTATTTGTTACAGATATATCACACTATTCATATATTTTTACAGTTGTCTGAACACCAAATTTTAGCGGCAGCGGTGGCTTTTCTAAATAAAAATGCCGAGGCCTCTCGCCACCACTCCCGATATGTTGCAGCGGCGGGGCACGCAGTAGAAAACCAACACCAACGCCGTAAGACATATTCACTGTTCTACTTAAACCATATATTTATTATTATTACATAGTGTAAAACAAAGCCGCTTCCCGTCGTCTGAACCTTTTACGCTTAGATATTTAATCTATGCAACGGATTTTAATATGATTTTCACTATAATTTAGAGAATTCTTTGCGGGTTTTTTTATAAAACATACCCATTATAGTGGAGTAACCCCGAGGAAACCCGGGTGAATCCGAGGCGGGTAACGACTCGCGTAGCGTACACCATGAGCAAAGAAAAAATATGTATTTTATTAATTCTTATAATTTGTTCCAGTTGCCATATACGAGAAGTGGGTGGACAAGCCCGACAGTATGACCCCAGAAGAGGCAAAGGCATTGCTCGATAGTGTAAGTAAAACTAATTTTGTCTTGCAGTCTGCTCTTTATGAAAGTTCTGCTTTCGATTTAGGGGCTTACCTTTATATATTAAAATTTTTAAACTACCCACGAGTCAGGGTTAATATTAAACTAGCTCTGGGTTACGTGTTATTTCAAATCTGTCGTAAAATTCGTTTGTAAATTAGGGTTATTTTCTACTAAATAATGAAAATGATATCCAATTTGAAAAAATGTTAATTGTCACACAAAGAGCGCTATTCGAGAGCCAATCGGCATAGGTATGTAATACGTAACGCAAACCGAGAATCATTATTTGTTACAGATATATCACACTATTCATATATTTTTACAGATGTCTGAACACAAAATTTTAGCGACAACGGTGGCGTTTATAAACAAAAATGCCGAGACCTCTCTCCACCACTCCCACTATGTTTCTACGGCGGAGCACACAGTACACATTGTATAAATTTAGTAAGTGTAGTAAAGTGTAAGGGGGCCACGGCCCCCAGTAGCCGGCGGTCCCGCTGTTCCGGACTATGGTAGCGGTCACGGTAACGGCGGGGCAGGGGGTGCTAAGAATCTCCTGAAGCGACCAGGCTACCACAAAGTACAACCACTGGCCCTGGCCACATACACTGCGGACCGACTAAAACCTCGTGGAACTGGAGGAAGTGGTAAGCAGATTATATTGGGGCATTATAAAGTTATCTGAAGTCTGAAGAAAGGGGGAGGACTTGATAATCCAGAAGTCTGGAAATCTGCTTTACTTCCGGGAGGGCCATCAACTGTCCCTAGGTGGTGTCGGGTTCCTCGTCAACAAATCCCTCATGAACAACATCGTCAAGATCGAGAGTGTGTCGTACCTTTTACTCAGAATTACCAAGCGGTATTCGTTGAAGGTCATACAGGTCTACGCACCGACTTCGACTCACTCCGACGATGAAGTGGAGGCTATGTGTGAGTCAAGTCAATTCTTCGTCTCGCGCGTGCGCGGAGCGCACGTGCGGGGAGACCGTGTTTGGGCGGTTGCCCACGGACGGTAGTGTTGTGTCGCGGCCCGTTGAAACGAGCCGGTCATATGGGTGAGCGCCTTCTTCACCTCCCCCGAAGTCGCGCGCGCTGGGTTGGACGGCCCATCCAACGCGACCCACATGGGGGAGGCTTCCGGGTCGCTGACGGTGTTGGGGGCTGCCACTGGCGTGGCAGGGGCGTCGCCGGAGTCTCGCAGGAACGTCGACCTCGCAAGGGACTTTCCTGCGGCTGCCGGGGGTCTCGTTCGGAGGAGTGGACCGCGGGACTAGGTCGCTCAACGGCCCCCGCGTTGCTGCCCATTTGCAAGCAGCGCTCGGGGCCCGGCGCAGTTAGATCCGTCGACCCGTAGGGACGGAAATGCAACGCCGGGCAGTCAATCCGGTGGGTTGGCCGTCGGGGCGCGGTGCGCGCGTCGGCGGCCGGTGTCGAGTCAGGTGGGGCGCCGCGAGCGGTGCTCAGCGGCCGTAGAGTCCGGTAGGGGTGGGGTGTAGGGTCTCGACCCGAAGGGAGTCCGCCTACACCCGATGTCGCGTCAGGGTGGAGTCGTCGTGTCCGGTAGGGCGCCGTCGTTGACGGCGATGAGTCGACGACGGCGCGGCGTCTGCTTAGGGCCGCGCGGCGGCTACGCGGTTCGCGTGCGCGGCGCGGCAGGGTGTTGGGCGTTCGGTGGCGATCAGTTTTGTGCGCGCGCGCCCGCACAGCCCGAATCCAGCCCGGCGTTGGCTGGATGGCGGCGGCGGCCCCGCCGGCGGGGGTGAGTCCGTTCGGCGAGGCGCATGTGCCGCGACACAACATCATGTTGTGCGCGACACATTTTCGGGGGCTCGGGTGCGGCTTCGTCGGCTCGGCGGGCGGAGGGAACATTCGTGGTGCTCGACCTCTCGGCGGCTCGATGCTCGACGGCTGGCTGTTGGCGCGGCGCAGGCAGTCCGGCTATGTGTGAGGATATTCCTACAGCCATATATACCTCCAAGACACATTACACCGTTGTCATGGGGGATTTCAAAGCGAAACTGGGCAAACGAAGCGGAGACGAGTTGAGAGTGGGGCAATTTGGAGTTGGAAGTCGGAACGCCCGTGGCCAGATACTGGCCGGCTTTATGGAGAACGAGGGACTCTTAATGCTGGACTCATTTTTCAGAAAGCCGGATAATCGCAGATGGACGTGGGCTAGTCCCGATGGTGTCACAAAAAATGAGATTGACTTCATCCTATCTATTAAACGGCATATATTCAATGATGTCTCGGTGATCAACAGCGTAAAAACTGGTAGTGATCACCGCTTGGTAAGAGGCACATTGAATATTAGTTCACAGCTAGAAAGATCGAGATTGATGAGATCCACGCTCCGGCCTATACCCATCCAAATACAAAACCCCGAGAGCTTTTAACTCGAATTACAAAATCGCTTCGAGTAGGCACTCATCAAACCAAAATTATCACGCTATATTTGACAAAGTATAGGCATACTTTGTCAAATATAGCGTGATAATTTTGACAGTTTACAGTAGGGATGGGGTAGTGTAAAATCGTTAATGAATCTATTCGATTATCGATTATCATTCTCATAGAAGTTGGAATCGATAGTTGCACGGTTATGCTGTATGTATTATACAAAACAAACTATTTTTTTTCTTTTGAAATAATAATTTATTAATACTACATTAAAAACCCTTCCACAACGATGATTTCGACACGTGAGTATTTTTATTCGGTCAGTCTGCCTACTCGGTAGAATACGCGCGAGTCGATATCGTTGTTGAAATACAAACATTGAAAAATAATTTAGTTACAAAGAATGACATAATTACCTAAATGTTATTTTTAAATATTCGATTATTTTATTTGAAAACCGAATTTTGGTGTTCTGTTGTTATTCGTTATTCGGGGCACTTCACTAAAGGGGCACTACCTGTCCATGAAGTACGACATTATCAGTAGAATGTGACGATACCCTCAAACAAGAATGATTCTGCAATCCCCTGATGATGTCTCTCAATTTAAGCGACTTAATCTACCGATCTCCAAGTCTCTGACTAGCGACATACTACCAATATTGAGGCGGCGATCGAGCGGAACAATGGCTCTAAATTGTTTGCGAGAGATCTGTCGATTGGACAGAGCCAGTTGACGATACTGAAAACGGATGACGGCAGAGTTGTTTCGACCAAGTCCGAGGTTTTAAGGGAAGTCGAGAGGATCTATGGAAAGTTATAGACGACAACACGGACACCTGTTACCAGTATGGCAAAATACCCCAGAGCCAAGTTATGGCTCTCAAACAGCTTAAGAACTACAAGGCGCCGGGTGATGATGGAATTACTGAGCTTCTGAAAGCCGATGGAAAACCTGTCCTTAAGACCCTTCAGAAACTGTTCAATTCCGTCGTCCTCGAGTGAAAAACGCCGGAAGCATGGCACAGAAGCATAGTGATATTGTTCATCAAGAAAGGTGATAAGGATCTCTTGAAGTACTTCAGACCAATCCATGTGTATAAGCTGTTTTCGGAAGTCATTACGAATCGTCTCGCACGCAGGTTTGATAACTTCCAGCCTCCCGAACAAGCCGGATTCCAAATAGGTTTTAGTACCATAGACCACATACATACGCTGCGGCAGGTTATACAGAAGACCGAAGAGTATAACCGGCCATTATGCTTGGTGTTATGCACTATGAGAAAGCCTTCGATTCGATCGAAATTTGGGCGATGCTCCAGTCTTAATAGCGGTGCCAAATTGACTATCGGTATATCGAAGCACTGAAGTGTTTGTACGACAACGCCACTATGTCAGTTCGTCTCCAGGACTAGACCACAGAGCCTATTCAGCAGCAGCGAGGTGTTAGACAGGGTGATGTCATATCACCGAAGTTGTTCTCCGCTGCGCTGGAGGATATATTTAGGCTTCTGGACTAGAACGGACTTGACATCAATATTAACGGCGTGTACTCACTCACCTCAGATTTGCTGACGATATCGTAGCTATGGCTGAAACCCTGGAAGACTTGGGCAAAATGCTCGATGAGCTCTGTACTGCCTCTCAACAAGTAGGTCCTAAAATGAACATGGACAACACGAAAATTATGTCGAATGTCCATGTGACAGTTGGAGGCACTCCACTTGAAGTTTTTGACAACTATATAAACCTAGGACAATTAGTCCAGCTAGGTAGGTCCAATTTCGAGAAAGAGGTCAATCGACGAATCCAACTCAGTAGGGCAGCGTTCGGGAAGCTACGCCATATATTTTCGTCCCAATTACCGCACTGTCTTAAGACGAAGGTCTTTGACTAATGTGTGTTGCCAGTGATGACTTACGGAACTGAAACGTGGCCGCTCACTGTGGGCCCTATAAGAAAGCTCACTGTTACCCAAAGGGCAATGGAAAGAACTATGCTCGGAGTCTCTTTGCGCGATCGAATCAGAAATGATGAGATCCGCAAGCGTACCAAGGTCACCGACATAGCTTTAAGGATTGCCAGACTGAAGTGGCAGTGGGCAGGGCATATAGCTCGAAGAACAGATGGCCGATGGGGCAGTACAGTTCTCGAGTGGCGACCACGTACCGGAAGACGCAGCGTGGCTACCCACCTCCCTACGCCTCCCACAAGGTGGAACGACAACCTGGTAAAGATCGCAGGTACCAGCTGGATGCGGAAAGCACAGAACCGGCCTTTGTGGAGATCTGGGGGAGGCCTATGCCCAGCAGTGATGATGATAAATATAGTATAAAAGTCGCTTTCTGCTGTCTGACCCTGTATATTTGTTTACGCTTAGATATTTAAATGTAAGCAACGGATTTTTATGCGATTTTTATTACCATTTAGAGAATTTCTTGCGAAAAAATTTAATGTATAACACATGCACATTATAGTAGAGTAACCGCAAAAAAACCCGTGTGAAACCGAGTCGGGTCGTTAGTTCATTATTTATTCAGCATCAATTGAAATAGGTATTTTATTAAGTCGAATGATTTTTTCCAGTTCCCTTATACAAGAAGTGGGTGGAGCAGCCCGGCACTGTTACCCCAGAACAGGGAAGGATTTCTTGGAGAACATTCCCCTAAAGTGTAAGTGAAACTAATTTTGCCTTGCAGTTCTGCTCTTTATGAAAGTTCTGCTGCTTCTTGTATATTTCACCACTAGCGGTTAGGGGCTTACAGGGGCTTACCTTTAAATTAAACCACCGGTTTTGACTGACTGTGTTATTTCAATATTCGTTCATAACTTGGGTTAATTTCTACTGGTACAATATAATGCTTTGAATAAATATATTACTTACAATATGTCACTAAGCCCTGAGTTAATGCTTCAACCCAGAGTTTTAGTACAAGTAGGCCTTACGTCAAGCCTTCTATTTACTCAAGTTTCCTCCGCTAACTACAAAACGCTCGTAGAATTCCAATCGCAACATCTTCATTCATAACGGTCTGATTCTTGTACTTATTGTAAATTTTGTTTCCAGGTGGAGAAGGATAGTTGATAAGTAGTTTAAGTTTTAGGCTGGATTATACTTTTTTGTATTTCGTTATTATTATATTGTGATTTTATTTTTAAAAGTTGTATTTCTTGTCCCCATTGTTCATCCGTCTGATTTATGTATGTTTTCAGGTGTTAAGTTTTAAATTAGGTTATTTTGTTTGTTTTTTTACATTTAGAGTTTTAGGATAATTTAATTTTAGTTAGTTGTTTTCATCTTTGTATTGTTTTTATATTATATGTCTGTATTTTTTTTGTATTTGTTAAGATTTTATTATATTGGGATTTTTTTTTTATTTTTTTTTCTTGTCCCCAGAGTTCTTGTCCCCATAATTTACGAGTACGTGACTTCGCGTAACGTACTCGTAAATGCCTCTTTTATTCATCCTATAACACCCCACTAATATTTTAAATGCTAAAGTTTGTAAGGATGAATGGATGTTTTGTTGTTTCTTACTCCTTCGCGCAAAAACATGTCTACAGATTTTGAAGAAATTTTGCATTATTATAGCTCACTCCCCTGAATAGTACATAGGCTTTAGTTTATCCTGGAATTTATTGTGATTTCCGCAGAAACGAGTCCGAAATGTCATCATTAGGGTCCGTTTACATGTGGCCGCTTACAAATCGAAAAGGAATGGCGGCTAAATCGCACAGCCAACCTATTGGCGCGGACGATGACGAGGTGACTATAATAGAATAAAATAAGCTTTCTGTCACTAGTATAGAAACCAAAATTGCATAAACTTTTGGGACAAATAGCGTACGTCTGTGTGGGCTCTCATCCTCTCAGCCGCGGGATGTCCACTGCTGGACATGGGGCTCTAGAACGTAATAACCGTGATAAATGCGGATGAATTCACGGACAAAAGCTAGTGAACCTATGACATGTAATGGTTTTATTATTTATTAGCAGCGTTTTATGTGAAATACAACCTTACCTTACCTTAAATGAAGCGTAACTTCGAAAAACGGATGTGCCCATCTCTAATTATTATGCTTCAAATAACGGTCAAGTGTTTAATTGTTCATTGAATGTTGAATAAATATCTTCATGCCAAACGTGATAATGTTGATGTTCATGAATATTACTATACTCCATGTCAGGAATTAATTTGTTGTCCAACCCCTTACGTTTAGAAAGACATTTTTGTCACATCACATTTATAAATATCCGGTATGGGGAGCATTAGATACTTTTATAAATATTCCATACGAATTAGCATCCAATTTTGTAAACTGTTTCCAACAGTTGCAAACATTTATTCGCTACCACTAAATAAGTAACTTACTTTGTACTGTTCAGGGCCTCAAGTCCGCTAAGTTACTAAAACTCGTTTGGATCGCAATGGGAACTCAATGGCAGTTTTAATTGTAGCAAAACTGCCATTGTGCTTCTTTTGCGATCCCATTACAATTCAATTTACCTATTAGTAAATTAACGGACTTGAGAACCTGGACATTGTGTCGCGGCAAGCACGTAGTGCGACCAAAGAGAGATCAATGCGAGACGTAGCACCGTAGCGGGGCTACGCAGCTCGCCGTAGCAGTCACAGGTACAGTTCAAGAGCATAAGCCTTGCAGATACAGCAACATGGAGTAGAGGAAAGGAACCAAATATGGAATACCATTTTGTTTTCTTAATATAAAAAATAAACGATTCATAGTACGAAGTCAATTTCTTTATTAGATGAGAAGACATAATGTTTTGCAACACTTAGTGATAGTCTCATGATTTTTATAACTAATTACAGTATCAAAAATCTAGTTTAATCAAAAAATGAAAAAGGTAGTCAAATATGGAATAGTTACCCCAAATATGGACCATGAGTAAAGGGCCCGACAAATTCTTAAAAATATGGTTAAATAATGTTTTGTAATACTTAATACCAGTCTCGTTATTTACTAAATTGGTAAAAATAATCATCTTGGCGTTAATGTCCCGGTTGTGCTCTCGAGAACGAGGGCCCGGGGTCCGCCTTGACCATGATCCAGGATTTGGCAGGTCAGGTAATTACAGTGGAGCGACTGCCATCTGACCTCCATGCTACCAGGGGAACTTGACCAGATTGGACCATGGTTACACATCCAGTCGCCTGAATGTGCAGGTTTCATCACGATGTTTTCCCTCACCGTAAGAGCATCGGTTAGTATTCAACTAATGTACATAACTCAGAAAACAGTCATTGGTACATGGCCGGAGCGGGATTCGAACCCGGGACCTCTGGCTTACGAGTCGGATACTGTAACCGCTCGGCCACCGACGCTCTATATTTACTAAATTGGTAATTAGTTGTAAAAATCATTAAACTGTTACATAGCCAAAAAAAACGTTAAATTTATAAATACTGATAAAAATCGATATAGTGCGAGTGGTACCCGTATCTTGAGTGTTCTGCCCGACCTAACCGCCGATGCAAATCGGTTAAGCTGTTTAATCCTAAAAAAAGAAGCATTTGCAGCTGGCAAAACAGCTTTCCTTAAGGCTTTGTATGAAAAAAGCTGTTAACCAACAGCAAATAAAAAAATTCGTTTTTTGTGATAAATCGGTAAATTCTTGGTTTTCGAATATTTTCTGTACCTAATGGTTAGAAAGCATTCTGAAAGATAAATGTAAACACATTAAAAGTAAAAATTATACCATCAGTTGCGATTTTGACCCAAATATGGAAAATTCCATATGACCCCAGTGTCTGTCCATATTTGGAATTTTAGGACCTCAGAAATTATTGTCAATATTAAAATAATTACAAAAGTAAAACAAATAAATGGCCTGAAAATACAAGAACTACCATGTATGCAACCACATAAATATGTAAGGAAAATGTTATTACTCTCTAAATAATAAGAAATACATCCGTTTTTAAGTGCCTGAAAATGTTCTAAACAGCGACCAAACAAAACACACATGCCATGTTACCGGCCTTCGCCCTACTGACAAGATCGAACTTATACCCGTCTAATACGAGTATATGAAATAGAATATGACTCTGTATTGCGATTTGAAATATTATTTCCGAAGAAATCAAGGAATTCTGTATTTGGACCCTATTCCATATTTGCCCTATTGATTGGAAAATTAAATTTAATCAGCTCACGTGGCCGTGTAGTTGTGTTCTCGTATATTGTTGTATTAAACTGTTTATTATATAAGGGACGACCTGATTGGTTCAGTTGGTTAAGATGCCGGTCGCCACGCAGAGTTCGATTCCCGGCAGAGCAGAAATTTAATGATTAATTTTAATTTCTGTTACGGGTGTGGGTTGTAGCATGTATTTAAAAAAGTATATAAGTAGCTTATCAGTTATCCAACACCTATAACACAAGCTTTATCTACTTTGGGGCTAGATGGCGCTGTGTGAATTTGTCCAAGCACCCCTGGTGTTGCTGATGTCCATAGGCGGCGGTGACCACTTTCCATCAGGTGGCCCGCATTAGATAAAAAACAAACAAAAATTGTTAATTTACTTATTTAAGTACTTGTCTAGAAAGGGCTAATTGGCTGGGAATCGTTTTGGAAGAATTCACAGGCGCCGTTGCTGAGGTACCTGGTCACCAATACAATGCGTAAGGCAATGCGTAAGTTTAAAATTATGTAACATTAGCCGTTCTCAGCGGCTTTCACCCGCGCGTAGTTCGGATCTCTGTAAACAATCAACTTTCCCGCAGGAACCTATTATCTTCCGTGCATTCTATTGGTGAAATAAATCAGTCCAGTAGTTTTTGAGTTCATACATTACAAACAAATATTTTCTTTTTGATAATATAATATATCTTGGCGTTAATGTTCCGGTTGTGCTTTCGCGCACGAGGGCCCGGGGTCCGCCTTGACCATGATCCAGGGTTTGGCCAATCAGGTAATTACAGTGGAGCGACATACGTGACCCTAATACCAGGGGAACCTAACCAGATTGCATCATGGTTACACATTCAGTCGACTGAATGTGCAGGTTTCATAACTTTGTTACCTAATGTACGGTATGTATGTATGTATGTAATCTCTTTATTGCATCAATTTATAACATTACAGGAAATAAAAATACAGTTTATAATGCAAAGGCGAGCTTACGGTCATGCTCAAAAGTGCACTATCACCTCAAAATTCATATTTCCGTGCATGGGTTCATTTTCTAGACATAGGCCGCGTTACCAGACAAAATGGACTGATGTCGCCTCTATTGTTCAACTACTTAAATCCCACATCGTCTATTGTAATAGATAAACACCGCATGGAAGAAAAGAGTGGTAACTGCAATAACCCCTCTCGTTGGACTTCGCCGCTACACAGTCGGTAAAAACACTTATTCGGAGTAAGGCAAAATTTTAAATTAACACACAAGATACTTACCTACATACATTTTCATGATTTTTCAAGTGCTAATGTTCCCGATGTTTTATAAGCTTTATACCACTATCAGTTACAACTCTATGTTTCGAGCTATTATGTATTTTACGCTATAGTATAAAATAAGATATTTTTGGCATTGCTCTCGGCTCACCATTTCATACCCAATTATATCATCCGAAAGACGCCAACTGGTGAGCATAAGCCTCTCCCAGGGTTCTCCACAAACGCCGGTCTAGTACCTTCCGCATCCAGCAAGTACCTGCGATCTTTACCAGGTCGTCGATCCATCATGTGGGAGGTCTATACCCACGCTGCGTCTTCCGGTACGCCACTCGAGAACTTTACTGTCCCATAGGCCTTCCGTTCCACGATCTAAGTGGCCTGCCCTGTCGACTATAAAGCAGGTAAACGAATTCTAACTACAATAATCTAGCGTACAATGACTTACCAAACATGATAAGCGCACAAACTAATTCACACGAATAGATACCATCGTTTATGAGCAAAAACGTTTTGTTCTTTTCCGAAAAATCTCTCATCTGCTGGCTGCTTTCAGAGATAGGTATCGTATTTTCTAGATGTTTTTAAGACAAGAATTTTAACAATAACTTAAATACAATAGCTTAAGAAAAAGGAGCCAACTATTTCTACTGTATTGGATCTCAAAGAGCCAAAGTTCAGATAGATAAAAGCTTTTTTAGAAGAGATTATTTAGAAATATACGGAAAGTTGGAAGGTTGGGTCAGTCTGAAATACCTATATAATAGGTATGATTCTTATTCGTGTAACCATGATCTAATCTGGTCAGGTTCCCCTGATATCGGGTTACAGAAGTCAGATGACAGTCATCATCATCATCATCACAGCCCGTAACAGACCACTGCAGGACTTAGGGCCTCTGCCACGAAAGGGGAGGTTATTTCCATAATCTCCACGCTTGGGGTTGGAGATCGCAGAGTTTAAATATAATAATTACAGACTACGGAGACTCTTGATCTTTTGCCTCGAAAACATTAGTCACCTTGTACGACACCCATGAGTGTAAGGTTTTGGTGCTGTTCTACTCTGCCGGACACCACACGGCCAATAACCCTGTAACACTGTAAATACCCTGATCTGCTAAAACCTGGATCATCAAGGCGGACACCAAGCCCTCGTGCGCGAGAGCACAACCGAGACATTAACGCCAAGATGATTATTTTATGATTATTCATTCTTATTCGACATGATTGAAGATAGAATTTTATGAATTGGTTACCTAATGGTATATTTCACTGATGTTATAAAATATGAATATTACAAGTAGGTAGATAGAACCCGTCACCTTTCAACTGCGTTTTGAGACAAGAACTCTAACGATAATAAAAAGAACAATAGTTTACAAAAGGGTACGTAGCCATTCAAATTTATACCTTCAGGTATTATAGTGAATATCGAAACGATTAGTCACGGGTAAACTTAGTTTTGTTCCGAGCTTAGATAAAATAAGAAATAAAGATGGCGCGCTGTCTCGTAATTCTACAAACCCTACATTTTGGTCGGAAATTATGGCTTGGCCGTTTCATAGAACTATTGCATAATTGCCTGGAGTTAGTGCCCGAACGACGCGTTAGGGCTGATGTCATCAGTAGCCTAAGATAGCACGTCATCAGTTGATTATTGTCTCTGATAAAGCTACATTTGAATATATGAAACAGCCAATGGGATTATTTGTTTAATATAAAACCGAAGTGGAATTTTCGTTAAGTAAAAGCTTCGACCAAAGGGCGCCGAAAAACAAGCTCTCTATACCTTGATCAAGGGCTGGGTCGGCGCTGGAGCGACAGAGGTGAAGAGGAAAGGAAGAGCGACGGAAACGACGGCGATCGGAAGTACCTACCCTATCTCATTGAGTTATTTATGTAATATTTGAGAGTGACGTAGTGCCATTTATTATCTTATGTTTGTGCATTATGAAATGGGAAATGTAAGTATTACTTTAACATTTATAACAATTTTACATCTAATAAATTTGTTTATTGTTGAATGCTTAATTTTTACCAAGCTTCGTGTTTGTTTCTTACCCAAACATGTGTAAACCATAATCCTCAAGTTCATAGATACAGCGGAACACAATGGCACTTAAATCATATTAACAAAAATAATTAAATTTAGAAATGGTGGAAATTTAGAATTCGGGGGAAATCATTTGGGGGAATGACCCAAAAAAATCAAGATATAATATTCGAAATGGCCATCCTGTACCTAAAGTTGATCATGACGATATATAGGTACGATGTCTACCTACGTAGCGGGGACGTTGATCGCCCCGGAGAATATTTAACAGAAACATAGTTATTTAAGTTACTGTAAAGAACTACTAATATAGGTAGTATAGCCTATGTCTGAAATAAACAATTTTTTTATTATTATTATTTGTAATATTAAGTGATAAGACGTTTTCAGCGGCTTTCAGATCTCTGTAAACATTCAACTTTCCCAAGGGAACCCATTATTTCTCCGGATAAAAAGTAGCCTGTGTAGCCATGAATGTAGCTTCATATTAGTACAAAATTTTTCAACATAAGATAAGATAAGAACAAGCTCAGTTGGCTTTGCCACTGCCCAATTAGCAAGACACTGTAGTGTCTGCACCTCAACAACTTCCTCTATTCCAGTTCGGTTTTGTTAAAATCTTTCTAACAAATTTTTTAACAAGGCCTAATAGTACTCTGATACAGATTATTTAAAGTTCCTTGTTCACTATTAAGGCAACAAAACCTCCTGTTTAGTTGGTAGCTGAGTAACTTCTTAAAGTTGATTTGTATCAAATTACTTTCTACGCCTGCGAGTCAAAATTTTGCAATTTTGTACTGGCGGGATAGGTCAATGAAAGTCAATAAAATCCATTAAAATTAAGGGAAGGCCTACTGTAGGCCCCTTTTGGCTTGACTAAAAACTGACTAGATTGACTTGTGCTAGGAAGATTAAGGTTAGTAGGAGTCTTCTTAGAAAGTCTCGCATTAATAATAACATAACAACCTGCGGTGGCAACTGATAAAATATAACTCGCCTGTTGCACTACCCTTTCGACTCGACGCCGAGGATCGACTCCTTGGTTGAGCTTTTATCTCATTTGGAGGTAGTGACGTGGATCGTTCTTCCTCCTCTTTCAAAGAGGAGGCGCTATGGACAGGATATAAGAGTCTACGGACTCACGAAAAGACCGCTCTCCATCCGAAGCCGCGGTTTTCGACTTCTCCGAGCTACGATCGACACTTCTACTATCACGATCGTTTTCAGAAGACTCCATTTTACAACACTTTTCGATCTTTCGAAAAGAAGTTTTAATTACTTTTTACTAAAAAAACACAAAGTTTTAGTAAAAAATTTTGATTGAAAATTTTCACGCTTTCGCGGTAAAACTTATAAAAACGCTATGAAGTTAGAACGTGACAGCTACAGCGCGCCAAGAGAGACGCTTGGCAAAGGGCATGGCGCGCAGACTGCCACCGGCTGGGTAAAGAACCACGGTAACACCGTAGCTTGGTAATGCGCTTATTACACCTGGCTAAATTCAGAAGCAAAAAGCGTGAGAGCATTTCAAATTGGAATGTATTTCTTATAAAATAAGGTCAATTTTTGTATCAAGGCTTTTGAAGTGATACAAAAATTGACCTTATTCTGTGAGCAATACATTCCACTTTGATTTGCTCACACGCATTTTGCTTCTAAATTTAGTAACTGAATTTAGTCAAATGTAATAAGCGCATAAGCGAATTCACGCATTTCTTTAGCATTAAGGGTAAAACTTGCTGCGCTTTCTTCACATGCAACGCTCTGTGTGTTTTAGAAGCGCATATAATGAGCAGTTTTCCAGTAGGTGCTGTTAGATGGTATCAACAATGATCGAGAGATGGCGCTCTCAGTAACTTGGTAAGACTAAAAATTATAAATATCCTTATTTCATTTTAAAATTATCATTATCATCACCGATCCTAGCGCTTATCCCGGCCTCTGCCAGGGTCTGCTTTCCTACAAATTCTTCTCCACTTCGCCCGGTCTTCGGCATCCTCGCATCGTAAGCCGTTGGTTCTCGCATCTGACTCAGCGATGTAAATCCATCGCTTCTTGGGTCGCCCACGGAGCCTCTTTCCTGATACCGTCATTTTCAAAAACCTATTTCCCACGTATCCCTGAGGCTTACGCAACACGTGACAAAACCAGCGCAGACGAGCCTCCTCGATCTTATCTGCGATATCCCTTACGCCAAGGCTGCCACGGATGTACTCGTTACGTATTCGATCTAGTCGCATAACTCCGCACATCCACCGCAGCATTTTCATTTCGTTGGCGTGGAGTACGCGAACGTGTTTCGTCAGCGCTGGCCATGTCTCTTATTTCATTTTAAAATACAGCTATTTAATAAAACGTCTTTAAAATAAACTGTATACACAATCTAGTTTTTTTTTAATTTACCAAATAGCAAGAATTTCTCATCTGTATTTATTTTTATGATTCAAAAATCGTCTATTGAGTATACGCAAAAAATAGCAGCTTTTCTACAACTACACAACCTAGACGTAAACTTGATCAATAATAATCTTTTTTTTATGTTTGCAATCCCGTTTTTTGCATTTAATTATTACCAAAACTGTCGACTGCGCCATCTAGTGAGAGCTTAGGAATGCTATAAACATCTCTTGGAAATGGCTTTTAAGTTATGGCGGCCCTATCATTGTTTGTATTGTGAACATAGACTTATTATGGTTGTGAGTTGTTCTTGTTAGCTATTCTTGGCTATATGTCAAGTTTAGTTCCTTTGTCTTCCAGAGGCAATACTAACTGACACCGAGTCATAATTGTGGTATCTTTATCTCGCGCGATATAGATACTCCTCAAGCGTTTCATTATCTCCATCTCTCTCTTTCGTGTGAGATCCGTCGACAATATAATGGTCAAATATGTTCAAACCGAACCCGATGCCAATGCATCAATCACACCTTCATAGCAGACTAGCCCTCCACTCGCATACATACAGACGCGTCTACGCTACGTAATGCGGTATCCCGCGCACGGACAGCATGGGGGTTGCTTTGGTTTTAACCCCTGACGAAGTGGGATGTTATAATTTTGACGTGTGTCTGTAGAGGTGTGTCTGCTGTGGCATCATAGCTCTCACAGATGGTCCGGTTTTGTCCATGACGGGTTTGGTACGCAACGCAGTCCTCGGATGGCTTGAAACGCCAGCACCGATGAATTGGAAACGTCAACGAAACGGCTGCCTCCGTGTCCTTTGAAACCTTAATTTCAAACAGGTAAAACGCAAAAAGTTAGTAAAAAATAAAACAAAGCGAGTATAGTTACCTTAAAAACTTATAATTAAAATGATTCATACTTAGTAAACAATGATCTTGTGTTTCAATGAAATATCTTCAATAAATTCTATTATTAAAATCTTAACCGGAGCTGATTACACTGATTCCATTTCATCAAGACGGAATGTTCGTTTTGGAAGAGTTTAGGATGTTTCTACCACCTGTTTAGTTTTTTTTCTGTAAAAATTGTGTTTTGAAACAAGTATTTCAAATTCCAATACACATCTAAGGCGCCACCCCCACGAGCGAGGGAACCTCGACGAGTCCGCGCTTCTATACTCGGGTGATCACCACTTTCACATTCATATCGTCGCGATTTCGTCGCTCGTGGAGGAAGAGCCACTAGAGTTTGTAGAACCGTAGCCAAGGTAATATAAAAGTAACATTTTGCATAATAAACTCTGTGCAAAATACGGGCACATGGGCAATTTTTGCAGACCATGGATTTCCCCCTGGGAACTTTCTGGGTGCATCTGACTTGCACATCTAGAGCATGGATGGAGGTCTAGAATTACTGCGATACCTACCCGATTAAAAAGGGCCACAGCGGAAAAGTTTGCGTCGAAATTTCAATTACAACACCATAACTAGATTGCACCCAGTAAGTTCGCCATATTGTCTCGATTGTATGAAAATTTCCTATGGGCCCGTTTTATGTTTTGCAAAGGAGCGCATGATAACATTCAGTTCTTCATCACAAATAACAATTATTATCAATAAAATCATATTATACAGACATTCTTTCCCTATGAATAATGTACTATTTACAGGTTTACTAAGACTGAACCAACAGCAACGTGCAACATGGATATTTAAACATTTACTCCATTAATCTTAAGTTTCTTGACACGTCTCGTTGTACCTTCTCCGTCTGAGCTGTCAGTGTCATGAGAACTACCCTCCGATTTAATGCCGAGTCCCAACTCGTGTGCATCCATGTAATTACCAGTGGCTCGAGCTTTTTCTAATGCTCTGACTGAAAAACAAAAACATGTACAGGTAGATTGCATGCAAATTTTCTAATGTATTCTAGAAATACATATAGTGAAGCTGAAGAGAATGTTTGTTGTTGAAGAAGCTAATTTCTGAAGCACCAAATCGTTTGTGACTGATTGGTAAAAATTTGCTTTTCGCAGTTGGTCCAATTTTTATTAACTTATACCATTGTATCCATGGGTTGAACTTGGGTATGAATTGTAATTCGTCCCAGTTGTGCTGTCGCGTACGAGGGCCCAGGACCCGCTTATGACAATGATCCAGAATTTGGCAGATCAGGTAATTACAATGGAGTGATTGCCATCTGACCCTGTTAACAGGAAAACCTGACCAGATTGGATAACTTATAATGTATGTGTTTTCAGGGGTACAAGGTATTAAACACTGCCAAATTTCATCAAAATCCGTTCAGTAGTTGTTGGGTGTCAATCAGGTGAATCGCATGCTTGTTTGCCTTCCTCTATTGTTAAAAATTTGATATTGATCCAAATGGGTTAGAACCTTGTATACCTAGACTATTTATACCTAAATTTTTCTCTACATTTTGCATAGCTAATATAATATGAGACATTGACAGAGAATATCATTACAAACAATTGCTTTCCTGTGGCAAAATCTCCTAGCATGCAGCAAGACAGATATTCGACTTCACCCCCTCCACCCTCCATTACCGCTATCAAAATTTTAAAATACATTGAAGTCAAATATCTCACATACATGACTCGCAAACCTACAAGTAAACTCTCAAGTCTACTAGCAATTTTCAATTCTCTATTTTAGGTACTTTATGGAAGAATTTAGAGAAACCACTAATATGACCAAGAAGACATGCTCAATTCTCACATGCATGTACATACTTTGTGTTTCTAGGAGGTTATTCTGCCTTTTTAAATCTTCAATATCCTGCTGATGTGAATTGTTTTTCCGCCTCATAAACTGTATATATTCTGCAGCTTTTTTTAATATTTGTGCTCTGCTTGCCTGAAATTTAGTGTTTTTACACTTGTCACAAAATTTGTTAATTAATAACTGGTCTACCACTGGGAAACTTAGGGACGGTTGAGGTCTCAACACCTCAACCTTCAAATTTTAGAATTTAAAATATTATAATGCATTTTATTTATTTGTGGGTACCTTATACTCACAATACAAACTAACATTTACTATGAAAAAAATCAGAAACAATAAACAATCATGTGCTATATAAAACCATTACATATTAAGAGTGACAAACAATACAAAATAGCTTACCACTTTCTCTCCTTGAAGTGCAGGTACCGAATCACGCAGTGATGTAAAACTATCCTTAATATGATCTCTCCGTTTCCTTTCTAGGGCATTGTGGTGTGCCCTTTTCTCCGCCTGAAATTATAATTAATATTATCAATATTTAATGTTTCAAAGAAAATTCCTCATCCATAACAAGAACAGTTAACATAGAAGTTATTTATATTTTATACGTTGCGAATTTGTGGGCCCTTAAGAAAAAAGACGGGTGGTCAGGCTGATTGCTGTAGGCACTACCATTGGAGAATCGCCTCCAAATTTTTTTGAAAATAATTGCCCCCTAAATTAACGTCGATTTTTCAGCCAATTCAACTTGGTTTTGGGAGCAAAGGTGGTTGCAAAGCCACAGTCTACGCCTTGCGTACTTTATAACCGACAACCAGGCTGAAGTTGTTCTGAAAGTGGATGTCATAAACGCATTTAAATCTGTAAATAGAGATACCCTACTTATAGAGAGTAAAAAACGATGTCCGGACCGTCTACGCTATTTTTAACAGTGCTATAATTGCCCTTCTAAATTAATGTATAAAAGCAATGACTTGAACTCAGAAGTAGGAATTTAACATATGATACCTAAATGATGGTACACTCGGAGGTGGAGTAATATCCGTTTTTTATGACCTACAACTTATCTGAGTTTCAAAATATTGGCTTATCCTTAATATTTTCTAAATGCAAGCTTCATTTGGACCCGAAATTTGATCAACAAACCTGAAGTATAACATAATTTGACTCAAAACCCCTGGGATCATTTTTTTAAAAGAAAAAACTCCGTCTTCTAGGTCTCCCTTATTTTAGACAAGTCTGTCCTCCGTTTTTACTTGAAAAACTATCAAACTTCCAAATTTACCATGAAGAACTACATAAAATAAAATCACACATGGCCCTATTTTTACTCGGTATCTGCCTTTTCGTATTGAAAATTTGAAAATTTAGTAATACCTTTAGATAATGATATTCAAACAATAATATCCAAAATTCTAGGTTAATGTTTAGATTAATGGGCTCCTTTTTCCGCACTTGAACTCAAACTTGGTCCCTTGTACATAGATCCAAAATTCTAAATTTAGATTTTAATTCACGAGTATTGTTACAAGCTTCGCTACCAGTTTGTTTAGGCGGTGTGCAAAATTCCAAGTGTTTCTCATCCAGCATTTTTAATTTTTTGTATATATTTTATTTGTACATATTTTTGGTATTTTAGATGTAGGTATTAGTGTGTATTTTCAATATTTCTCGAAACTAATAAGTAATATTGAATAGTATACATGTGTTTATCAATTACATGTACAATATCTTCTATTTTATTCTTTAGTATTGCAAAACATAAAACACATGGTATTTTTATTCATTGCAATTTTATATTGGTTGAACACACCTGTGAGTAGTATCCGCCGCCACCAAGACTATTTCTTGCGTGTGTACGGGAGTCAGAGTCGTTTTCCGCCTAAAATAAAACGAGGCAATAAGTTGTTGACACAGAAATACACTGACATAACTTTGGAAAATAAATAAATACACACATCACTTTCGATATCAATGTCGCGATCGTCGTCACTCATCATCTTGGAAAAATACTCTGTCACCATTCACCAATACAAATTATATGTATTTGGGATTTGGATCTGTATTATATATCTCTTTGAACAAAGGTATTTTAATGAAAAATCATGAGATTGTACGTAGCAAAAGAACTTTTAAAACGCTGAAATGGTTAGATCACAACAATCACGATTCGCACGCCAAAAAGAACAAGAAAGCACAAACTATGAACTATATATACAGACGACCGACTTCATACAAAATAATGTGCACAATAACTGAGCACGCACACACGTGAGTGTTTGAGTGTAGTTCGTGTTGTCATGGGATGCAATCTGTCTCTTTCTGAGGAAAAGAGACAGTTGATTCTAATCCTTACAAAATAAACAATAAAGTCGCTTTTCGTTTAATCATCGGTCATCGGTTGTTTCCTCACACGCAACTACTACAGTTGATTCTAATCCTTACGTGTTAAAAAATAAAGTAGCTTTTCGCATCATAGTCGTGCATGGGATGGAGGGAAAGGGACAAAAATCTTTTAATATGAGTAAGTAGAGATGGGGACATCCTAAAGTGATTCTTATTAGACACATTAAAATATTGCAACTTGGACAGCCCTGCAAGAAAGTAAAGAAGGACTTAGAGATGCGACTCGAATCACATTTGATTCGAATGATGACAGTCAAAATTCGATTCGAATCCAAATTCTTAAGCTGCGATTACACACGCCCTAATCTAGCACCGTACATCACTACATGGCTATAATAGGACCACGATAAGTCCGTATTGACTGACAGGAGTAATAATTATAAAATGTGGACATGGCAAGAATCTGGGTATAATCTGTCCTTGTCAGTCCTTCTTGTAAACATTCAGTTATTTGGCTTGAACTTGTACTTTTAGTTTGTCTAAAGTTAGTCTAAGTATAGTTTTTGTTTGTTAATCATGCTGAAAACTATCTCCCGCACTTCCTTTTAATTGTTTTGCCTTTTATTTAATAATATTTTTCATAACTTACGACAATAAACAATCCTACAGAAATTGTTTGTTATGACTTTTATGAATGACGAAACGTCATAGACGTTTAAAAAACTTGGTATAAGTTGCCATACAGAGATTTTTTTTTATTAATATGCGTTTCGGACTAAGCGTGGTCTTATTGTACATATAGTACAGTGTAATAACATGTAGGGAGGTAGGACTCCTACATAGGGCGCCAGTGTCGCCCATTTAGCATATTTTATGTTAGATTTGGCATATTTTCATATTGTTTAGCATGTCTTGTGGTTTAACATAATAAAGCCTATGTCGAAAAATATAAACGATATCATCTTAACATTATAACTAGGTATAAAAGAGTTTGCCGTGTGGTGTCCGGCAGAGTAGAATAGCACCAACCACTTACACTCGTGGGTGTCGTACAAGGTGACTTACGTTTTCGAGGCAAAATATCTAATCCATGTAGGCTGGAAAAAGGGCAGCAGCGTTTTCCATTGTTATATTTATATCACTGCGATCTCCAACGCGCCGGCCCAGCGTGGAGATTATGGCAATAACCTCCCCTTTCGTGGGAGAGGCCCTTAGTCCTGCTGTGGACTGTTATATGCTTTGAAATGATAAAAGAGTTTAAAAACTCGAGTCATATTTTTCGACATATTTAATTGAGCTTTTTTATTTAGATCATGGGATTGAAGCGTAGCCCAAGATCTTGAGCTATATAAGGACAAAGTACAAAGGACCGCAGCATCGTATGGCTGTAAAAAAGTTTCGCTCAGTTTACCCTGTTTCCATAAAGCCGTACCTAACAATAATTTATCTTCATTCTTACAAGGAAAAAGAATACCCCCCCTCCGCCTTTTCTTGTAATTTTTTGTATAATAATTTGTGATTTTTCTAAATAAAATAATTGCTCGTAAAAATGTTACTTTTGGAGCTGCCTTGTGTAACTTTTGAACATCGCAACCCTGGCTGAGGTAGGATTCCTTTGTAGGGGCAGTGTAATCGCAACGCCCTAATGTAGAGATGTAGGGTGCTAGATAAGTGTGCGTGTAATCGCAGCTATATCCCTTTGGGTAGTAAGTCCATGTATGAAACATATTTTGTTTCATTTTTATAACAATTTCTTTACAGATTGGTACATTATTGTAAAAAAAATTGTTGTTTCATAATTTTTTGTGTAATTTATTTTAACATTAAGTTTTGTACCCATTGAATTTTTGACTTGTCTAATAATTAACCTTTAATCAATAACCTCTAATAACATTTTTTTAAATTGCTCATATTGATTTACGGTTTCTTAAATGACTTAAAAACCGTTCAACATTTATTTTTTATTTTTGTTTTATACATAAAGGTATTTAATTAATTAACTTTTATTTCCTTTCGTGCCTTTATAGTAGAAACAAGTTACTTCATTCGAATTATGATTCGAACTTTTGTTAAGTGATTCGAAAATTAATTTTCGATTCAAATCCCATCACTAGAAGGAATCCACATTGCGCGTGATAAAAGTGACAGATATATTAAACGACAGATTTCAGAGAATTCCGTGACTGTGGAAACATGAAATAGCATTATCGGTTTTCCACAAAATAAACAAAATAAGAATAAGTCGTTAACAGTATTCGGTTTGGTCGAATAATACATTTTTTTAATTACGGCTTTGGCCTCTTGAGCACTTGCTGTGGTGTTGCTAGACTGGTATACTATTGTCGTCTGCAATGGAACGGCGACATTCAGTAGGTGGCATTAGTAGTCTACCCAAGAAAACTTAGTCCCCTTGAGGTTGTTCGCATTTCACAATGGGCAGTTTTCTTTTTTCCATGGTATTTATGACGATTAAAATTAAAAGTATAGTACGGCTTATCTCACTAAATGACGATGTTTGGACATTATTCATACATGATTCATATGAAATGTTTAGCAACTTTGAAAGATATTTCGGAAAGACACAAAACATTTATGGTCAAGGCAGAAAGTGCTCAATCGGGATATTAACACCAAAATGACCACAATAAAACAATCCTGGCCAAAAAAAAACAGAATTTGAAAAGAGAAACGGAAGTACATAGATTTAAATTTTATATTATCCCGCGATTTTTCTCGTTCGATATTACCATTATCAGTTTGTGGTATTTGCTCGCCCACGTTCGTCATTATTTCTTCAAACGAAACTAATCCTTCTCCAAGCAAAAAATAAACTCTTTCAGAATGAGTACGACGAACAATAAACAACATTCGAAAACAGGGGAGAATATTGATGTAAACAGTGCAAATTTTTATAAAACAGTACAGGACGAAACAGATTATGATCAAGCTAGGATACAAAAATGTGTTTGTGTTGTGAAAAAATTACGATGTACGTACGTTTACATGTTTCTCTTTTAACTGCTTACTTGCTACCTCCTAACTACCTAGGTAGGTACTAAATTGGAAAAAACGCTTGCCATCTGGATAGAGACTCAATTAGATTGGTTCACATAAAAATATTTACTTTACTGTTTATGTTAGATACCCATATTGACTATAACAACTTTACTTACATTAAGAAAATTGTTTGTGTAAATAAGGATTCACCTATTTTTAAATTTATTTTTAGTGCAAGCTGTTGAATTGGAAGTGGAAACTGCAGCTTTGTATCATGCTGAGCTCTAACACGATATCGAAGAACTGAAAATATTAACTACAAAAATGTCAAACGTAAACAATAAATAAAATTTAAGTACCTATATCACAAGTATTTTTTATTCTAAGCCAAGGTCTACACTATTTAATGTCCATGAATGTAAGCAGAATTAGTTTACCACTCGTAATCTTTACCATACCTAATTAGTTTTCGGCTGAACCTTGGCTGTTTTAGTAGTGACGGATCGACTTGGTCGATCTCGTATAGGTAATATAATATAACTAAATATAATGTAATATAACTTTATTTATTTTCGTCCCACAGAGTAGTCATGTAGCCTACTACAATGAAAATGGCTGTACAATACCTATATTGTACAGCCATTTAGGTAACATAAATTAAGTTTTTAACATAAAACTTTTTGTTAAGATAGAGATAGTTAAAGATGATGGTATTGTTTCTACTAATTTAACATACATTATCAAATTTGTATTTCCAAGTCTACATCGTACTACGATCGTAGTGTTAAAAATGCTGCTGCAAATTTTCTGGTTTACAGAGGTAACAGATGATCAACCTATAGAAGCACCGTAGTCATTTATATTATGGGAGCGAGGAGTGGTGGTCATCCACTCATAACCTTGGGGGCAGCCGTATAACGGAAGTCTACTCGGACTTTTTCCATACGGCCACAGAATATTGATAGTAACATACACGGCCTCTGTACCTAGGTTTTATTAATAAGTAGGTATCTATTTCACTTACTAGATAATATGTGGCATCGTGAACTTAACCTCTTATCTACGTGAGCATAACACAGTTACAATTGTGATAACTTGAGGAAATTAAAATAAATATAGGCAGTAGCACATTTTTGTCTTTATTCTAAGCCAGGCGGACTACTTTTCGTAAGAGCCATGAGTACTCTGCTATATTTACTGGTAATAAGTTCAATTTTTACTCCAAGTTTGCAACACGATGATAAAACAAATTATCCACCTCATTGCACACAGGTGACTAAAGGTACGTAGCAAATATTGCAATACATAATTAATTAGATAATCGAAAAAATATTTTTTATTTTAAACTTAGTGTACTTAAGTAATTTTAGCATATTTACGATAGCTCTTGATGGGGTTTTCATAGAAAACATGACGCCACAACATTATAAAATATACGCATCTTGGTGTCAATGTCCCGGTTGTGCTCCCGCGCGCGTGAGCCTGAACAAAGACAGGCCTGGGGGCCGCGTTGGCTATGATCCAGGAATTGGCAGATCAGGTAACTACAGTAGAGCGACTGCCATCTGACCTCCGTGACCCTGATAACAGGGAAACTTGACCAGATTGTATTAGGTTACGTTATGGATATGAAAGACAGACATCATATGAAAGTAGTTTTATTTATGACCTGAAGTAGAAGGCAAATGCTACATGAAATTGAAAGTGATATTGGTTCATAGTCAATTGGACCCAGGCCCTCGCATGCCGCGCGGGAGCGCAACCGGGATTTAGCGCCAAGATGATGATGATGATGAGTCCATTGAGTGTCGCTTGCCGATAGATGGTATGCATTGGTTGATATACTAGACCATTATCTATGGATGACGTAGAATATAATTCTTAATGAATAGATGTGGGTTGCACAAGAGCAATCGTTGTTGAGAAGGACTTGAGGATTACAATTTATAACGAAATAATATGTATTTGATACGTTCATGCTTTAATCGTGTGAGGTATCAACTTATGGAATTTTTTCCAAGACTCCGACCGACATGGCTTATGACGACTGCTCAGTCAATAGCATCCGGAATCGACCGATCTGCCTTATTAGGTGTTAGAAATAAACCCATTGATACATGGTCCCGATGCCATTACGGCTTTGTGTGTCCCCGGGGTAGGTCATCATCATCGTCATCATCTTGGCATTGTGTAACTGTCGGGGGCTCAGGGTCCACCTTCCTACTCTTATTGGCCCACTTCACTCGGTCTTCGGCATCCTTGGTGGTGACCGTATTGGCACTCACATCATTCTGGACGTCGTCAAGCCATCGTTTCTTAGGCCGACCTCTCCTTCCCGTGCCTGGCGGGGATGGCATGGCCGGATGTCCCCAGGGTTAGTATCATGTTCGAATTAGAGCCACCTGACTGGAAAAGTACCCTTAGAGAATACATGCAGCAGCCAAACAATACTATTTTCAATAGAACCTATTGTGTTTCTGCTGGTGAGTATGGTCTCTAACGCTCCATGGGGTGGGGATTTGAGGAACTGTAAACTTTGCTAGTTGAGACGCATTCGCCTTTTGCAGTTAAAACAACATTAATTTTAAAGATTGGCAACACATTGGCGATACCGCGATACCTCTATGTTGAATGTATTTAAGCAGGTGACCAATCTCCATCAGGTGTCCCGCTTGCCTGTTTATCTACCGTATGACATAATAACCCAAAGTATTCTTCTCACTTTCAGATACGGACTACGTCTCCAATTTCAAATACATCTATCCATTTGCCTACATCGTGCCCGGACAACGTGAAGCGTATCAAAAAGTATAGAATGCTTTTTGTATTTTTCTAGTACATTGCATTTTTTAATCTTTCAACTACGAATAAGACTAGGCATGTCTAATAAAATCGATATCAATTTGCAGATGTTTTGCCTGAGCCCGCCAGCTGTTAACAAAGCCGTGACCGTCGTCTGCGATTGGGCGGCTCCTCCCCAAGTCATGTTCACACTTGGCGACGAATACGTCCATGTGGTCCGCCAAGATCCTTATGGAAAGTACCAGGGCAACGCGATGATCACCACATACCAGCTGTGCAATCACAACATACCCCCGCATATGGAAAATTTCATCAGCCTCCCTGACGTTGAGCCCATCGTATATATTGAATAACCAGCTTAATTGATTGCGCTGTGTACCAAACACATTTTCTAAGTCACCTTAATTCAAAATTTTAACAAAATATTAAACGTTTTTGTCTTTATTTATCTTTTCAAAGTTGCGAGGGCACTAGATTTTCATACATTACCGTTGTTAAAAAAGTTACACTTTTAAACGATGTACTTAATGAAAATCTGCCAACCTCAAGCTAGATATGTTTCTGGATCACGTCTTCAAAAATTCATTGTTTTGGATAGCGTTATATTAAAAATATGATCAAAACTTTGTATGGAGCACGCTCGGGAAACAATAATTATTATAGTTTTTGAGCAATAGTATCAATTACCGGAATTGTAACATATAAGTGAACTTTATATGCATGAAATTTTATATTATTTACACATAATTGCTTAGCAGTACAAAGAAATTTTGCAAAATAAAGCCTGTAACGCGGCAACCCCATATGAGCCTACCACTAGTGCCACCTATGCGCACGGAGGCCATAACGATTGACGGGCGAGAAAAACGGTCTTCGCGCCGTCCAAACTACCTAGCGGACTACGCTCCGTAATTGTTTAGTTTTTACCTTTTATTATTGTAATTTCATGGTTTTTTATGTGTAATTGTGTTGTGTTTGTGCAATAAACGTTCTCCAACACAGTTTGACCGGTTTTATTGCAGATTACAAACCCGTACAAGAGCATAACCTCTACAAGCCCTTAAAAAAGAATGCATGCATTTTAGTTAAGTGCTCGATAAGGTACCTACCACCTGCACAGATCTGCTGGAATAGTTATCTAAAGTTTTATTCTAATCGTACATTATGAAAATTTCGTAGCAAGTAATGAAAATGAAAACAAAATGGTTATTTGTTTGGTTCATAATATTGCAGGCTGATGCTTTTATGACAAATTGGGAATATGAATTCGGTAGGTTATTTTGGATATTAATTTTTTTGTTTTGTACTTAAGTACAGTACCTACGCTACGCCATAATCCCATATTTCTCCATATAATTCCAATTTTTATCTGTTTCGTTATTGTGTACATTTTCGTCTATTTTCGTAAATCTTGAGTTGTATATCTATGTTACCTACCTACAGTACTACAGGCGGCCGGTGATCGAAAGAGTCGATTCAATTTAGATATATTACGGGTATATAGATACAGAAAATTTAGAATTGATAATATAGTCTGTTCTAAGTACATTATATCGACCACTCAAGTACACTATTTACATATAACTTTACAGGGAACGACGAAGGAGTTTTAATATACAACAAAGATGGCCCAATTGATTTTTTACAGAGAACAACTTTCGTGGACATACCCGTAAGTACCTCATACTACTCGTAAGTAACTCTTGCCCTACCAGCTGACAGAGCAACGTGTTATAGAGGTGGGTAACGCTTTGTCGATGCTGTTGTTGTTGCTAATGTCTATAGGCAGTGGTGACCACTTTCCGTCAGGTGGCCCGCTTGCCTGTTTGACTACCGTATGACATAAAAATAAAAAAGCCCATTGCGTATATGAAATGAAACTGAATGGCGTCTGGGTACATTACGTAGATCTTATTGTCTTGATATTTTTTTCACTCCGTGCTCACTCCCTATCTCATGCCAAGCGTCGCCAAATCCGATAAGGTATGAATTTGATTGTACTTTCTGTATTTTAATTATATTTTGTTAATTATCCTCATTAATAAATAGCTCCATTTCCGAGTTATTTTATTTATTTACTCATGTGACCCTATTACAATGGATCTTTCACATGAGCCGCCACGTGATAATGTCTTCAGATGGGCATTATGCATTTATTTTTCAGTATAGATCGTCATTATCACCAACTGCTCAAGTACCCAGGATAGAGGTAAATGTCTTTTAGTTCACATGGTCCACTGTGCCAAAGTACCCACTGCATGAAAATATTCACTGTATTTTAATACATTCACATGTAAACATTTGAAATTTTCGTAAGTACTTTAGGTCGAACCAACAATTACAACCATAAACCTTTTTTATTCGTAGAGCTGCCCCAGTAAAATTAGAGCTCAATTTTAACGGTTAACGCAACATGATAACCCCTTCCTGTTTGCGCATTACGGAATGGTCTTGATGAGTACTATACCCCTTGATGACATTCAAGGTCTGATGATGATGCCGGTGGCATAAGATCCAATGACCACAAGCAGATAATCGCATCATGTTTGGGCTCTTTGGAATGCTCTTAATGAGTATTACATCCTTAGATGTTCAAGCCCTCATTATGTTCTGAACACAACAACATAACATCGTAGTGTTTGGGCTCCTTGAAATGATCTTGTTGAGTATTATTATTTACATCTATGATATTTAATAAAAAACCGCGTGAGAAAAGCTTGTTTCCGGCTTCACCATCAGACTCCTGGACCCACCCCTTTCCGCACAACTGAATGATCGCTCTTTGAAGCTATCGCGGAATTAATTTTTTCGCATTAATGAACCATCGCGCATTCAAGCTTTCGCGCAACCGTCTTCGCGCTATCGTGATTCGCGTCATCGGCATTCGCACCCGGTGCACAGTGTGATATTTTCACAATCTAGCTGGCCAAAAGTAAATTTTCGTACCTGCCTATTCAGAACAACCAAATGCTTTTTTTTATAGTACACAAACCATATTACCACGTGGTAATATTTTTTTTTCTAAGAAGTCCCGTCGAACATAGAAAAAAAGGTCAGAACGGCCGACTACCTGAGTTTCGTAGAGTGGGTTCACAGAGCGCCTGCGTCATTCGTCTGAGTTTGCTCTATGAATACGGTCGTGCTACTATTGTTAGTAGTGAAAGTGTGTCGGATAAGTGTTATTGTGAGTTTGAAGGTAAGTTTGTAAACATTTTTTATTCTCTTCGTTAGTAAATTTAACCGTGAGCAATATAGAATAGATAATGTTTAAATATGAATAAAAAAAATTGTTAAGTTAGTTTGTACTTGAGTTTTAGTATATTATATCGCATTATACCGGCATTTTAACGTATTTTTAGGAAAGAGTTACTTATCAGCTATACAAAATACATCTGTTTGTTTGCGAATCATTGCGACGCTCATACATTTTTTTTTTTTTTCAGAATGACTTCTCAAATTTCGCGTCGAAAGTTTTTTGACGTTTGGTTTGCTAACGCAAAAGAAACCAGAACAGATGCTTTATTACATCATATATTGCAAGAGCTAGGTGACCCGTCTTTTTCGGAAGACATTTTGAAGATTTTGAAAGTTAGTATTAGAACTGTTTGTCAAAAAATTGAACAAAAATGGTCAAAATCAGGAAGACATCGAGAACGCTTTTTAAATGCAAATTCTGCGTGGTTGAAAGGAAATATATCGCTTCCAGACGTTGTCACTAGCGCTATCAAAGTTATCAAATCAAATCAAATCAAATCATGTTTATTCAATTTAGGTTTTTTACAAACGCTTATGAATGTCTTAATTTTAAACATTACAATAATTTTATTGTATATAAATAAAACAAAATGCTCAAGCGCCGCGGCACCACCACCACAGACCATAAAAAAATGAAAAGAAAGGGAACTCCGCGACGCTAGCGCCGCTGGTTGTCTGTCTCAATCTGTCACTGTCAGTGACCGTCAGTAGATGATGACGCTCGCTTGCAAATAGGTTAGGTACATATTTTGTATGTGCCCAGAAAAAACCGCACAAAATGATGATCACAAATATTTAAGTGTAAAGCGTATTAGTGGATGTGTTATAACAAATAATGACATACCCTCCGGTAAGTACATACTTCATTGCGATTTATGCATAAATGCTAAAATTTTTAATACTAAACATTGCAGTGCAGTAAACAGTGCTTTTATCTTATAGGTCATTTATGATGATGATGGTCAGATTAGGATGTTTGTCATACCCATACGGTGTCTACAAGCACCCACAACCCAGACTCAGTTGAGTTTACAGATGTATTATGTAAGTATGCCCATTTTATATTGTCTTATTGTACCATAAGTACAGGTACCTACCATATATACAAATCAGTTCACAAAACTTTTACCAATACAACATAAAATCATGATAGAATACGAACAGCCTATTCAATAATGACTACCCTAATTATTAGGTAATAAAATACATTTAATCTATTAGGCATTACATCTCAATCCTTCAGCTAAGGCTGATTGCAATATGTAAATTAAATTATAAATATGTCAGAAATATTACAATTACAATATTATAAGAAAGTCAACAATAAAATTAAATCTAAAATAATCTAATAATAATTTTCATTTCATACAATAACATTAAATAACAATAAAAATATTTATTTCAGATTTCACAATGTCCTGCAATTTTTAAGTCCAAGGATTATTGTCTTGAATGTAATCATTTATTTTATAATATGATTTCTGTATCAACTGTTTCTTAATGCAAGACTTAAATTGGATGAAAGGTAAATTGTGAATCTCCTCTGGTAGCTTGTTAAAGAATGGGACACAATGGCCAACAAAGGAGGATTTAACCTTGGACAGTCGAAAGCGCATTGTTACCAGTTTGTCTTTGTGCCTAGTATTATAACTATGTGTGTCTGAGTTTTTACAATAAGTATCAGCGTGTTTATAGGTATAAATTAAAATATAATATATGTACTGTGATGCCAATGTAAAAATACCTATCTCCTTAAAGAAATCCCTTAATGAGACCCTCGGGCCTAAACCATATATAGATCGGATAGCCCTCTTTTGTAAGATAAAAATATCTTGAATATCCGCTGCCGTACCCCATAACATTAGACCATAGGTCATTATGCTATGGAAGTAGCTAAAAAATACAGTTCGAGCTGTCTCAATATCTGTAATGCTCTTAATTTTCTTGATTGCAAAGATGGCCGAGCTTAACCTTTTGCCCAATATAGCTAATTGGCTCTTCCATTGCAATTTATTGTCTAGTGTCATCCCAAGAAACACAGCAGAATCCGAAAATGCTAGATTCTTGTTGTCTATAACAAGGTTTATTGTACCAGTTTTTACATTGGGCATCTGGAAGAGCACGCACTTGGTTTTATTTGGGTTTAAGTATAAGTTATTTATTTGTAACCATTTATGCAGCTGCGAGAGAGTACTGTTTACATCGTCAAAATTGTCTTTGTTTCTGTCAATCTTAAATACTAAAGAAGTATCGTCTGCAAACAGCACTATATCGCAGTGCTTATTGATATAATATGGTAAATCATTTACATAGACGAGGAATAGGAAAGGCCCCAAGATTGAGCCCTGAGGAACCCCCATATTCACAGCACACCCGCTGGAAGTAGAATCATTAATCTTAACTTTTTGTATCCTGTCATTCAGATATGATTTTAAAATTGAAAGTGCTTTCCCATCTACACCATAGTGCATAAATTTTTTCAGCATTATTTCATAATTTACGCAATCAAATGCCTTGGAAAGATCACAAAAAATGCCAATGGCATCTTGTGACCCCTCCCAGGCATCGTAGATATGTTTCAGCAATTGAATCCCCGCATCAGTAGTAGATTTCCCTTTTGTGAAACCAAATTGTTTTTTGTGGAGCAGTTTATGTGTGGTAAAATGCGCTAGCAGTTGTTCTAAGAGAACTTTTTCATAAATTTTACTGAGCACGGGTAAAACTGATACCGGTCTAAAGTTCGATGGGTCTTGTTTTTCACCACTTTTGTAGAGAGGGACAATTTTGCTAATTTTCATTAAATCAGGAAAAGTCCCTTCATCGACACTGTTATTAAAAATAATTGCAAGTTGTGGAGCCAAATTTTTTATAATGAACCTTATTACGTAGACAGACATGCCCCAGACGTCCTCGGTTTTTTTCATATTCAGTGAGTTAAAAGCTTTTAAAATGTCACTAGCGCTTATATGCCTGAACTTGAAATCAACCACACACGGTGGGACACTGTCTCTAAGCAATTGATCGGATAAATCAGCAGAAGAACTGAGATTCTGTGTAGTGGTTGAAGCAATTTTGGAAAAGTAGTTGTTAAAACTATTTGCTATCTCAAGATCATTTCTGATGATTTTACCATTCATTTTTAATTCGTAATGGCGATCGTGGTTTCTAATTTTTCCTGTTTCTTGATTAATAACTTGCCAGGCGGCTTTAATTTTGTTATTAGATTGCTTAATTTTAGTTTTGATGAAGTTAGCTTTCGCATTCAGGCACACCTTCTTAAAAATCTTTGAATATTTTCGCACATATTTAACAAATGAATCAGATTGATTGAAAGACTTCATCCTGTACAATTCATAGAGTTTTAGTCTACTTTTGTAAATGCCCGTAGTAGCCCAATCACAAAATTTCAAATTGTTGCTTTTTTTAAACGTCTTGATTGTAAATATATTTCCAAACTCCACATTAATGTCATTAAACATAGCACTGTAAAGTTGGTTCGGTTCTGTGTTTGTTATATTTTGTAAGGCCATTCTTTTACCCACGTTTTCTGAGAAGGTTTTTAGGCGGTTTGTCGTTATTGGTCGACATTTAATTATTGTGGGCTTTGGTCCGATCCTAGGCAATTAAGCGTGAATTTACTGGCAATCTCGCAATTGCAAAAAATATTATCCAAGCACGTGGATGACGACTCCGTGACTCTAGTAGGTTCCATAAATACCTTATTAAGATGGAAGGATTTAAACAAGGAAATGAGACGTCTAGATCGAGTAGAATCATCCAACATATTAACATTGAAATCTCCACAGACCATAACGTACTTCCTGCCCTTGGTTAATTTGATTAATACCTCTTCCATAACTTCCTCAAAGGTTAGAAAATCCCCAGAAGGAGGCCTATAAATGCATAGAATTGTGAAGAGTGGCAAGTCTACGCAAGACAATTCAATTGTTTGCTCCACCGACAGATCAGTAATGTCTTTGCGTTCTTTATATTTAAAATAGTCTTTTATTAAAATTAATGATCCACCATGTATTGCATTTTCTCTCACGTAGTTACTACCAATAATGTAGCCATTAAAATTAGGGCATAAAGACGACTTCGTGAGAAAATGCTCAGTAATGCACAATATTTTAATATTGTTATCATCCAGAAATAGGCTTAATTCTATCTCTTTGCTGGCTAAACCTTGTATGTTCTGATGTACTATGTTAAAATTATTGTGTTTCAATTGAAAGCAAGGCTTAGCCATTGTCCTACATATCAGTTTAAATTTGATTCTAAATTTGTACTTGTTGTATTATCTGAAATGTCAATGGAATTAGTATAAGATGTCATGTCTGGATTTGATTCCAATTTTGTATGTGTTGTATTGTCTGAAATGTCATTGGAATTAGTATAAGATGTCATGTCTGGGTTTGATTCTAAATATGTACTTGTTGTGTTATCTGAAATGTCAATGGAATTACTATAAAATGTCATGTTTGGTTTTAAAATATTATAGGCTAGTAACCTAGCAAAATATATTTTTCCTTTAATAGGAATATATAATTTTTTTTATTATAAACTAAATGTCCAATAAACTTATTTATGTCCATAATTGATACTTTGTCATTGCGCCTCGTTAGTTTATAGAATAAGTTATTTAGATAAGTAATTTTATTATATTGATGGTAAGTAAATGACGTAGAATTGGGTAAAGTACAAATTAATACTTTTCCTACAATATGCATACAATTTAGAATGTCAAATAAATTAATAATATCGCGTTTTTTATAAACTAAACTATCTCCCAAGGCTAATATTAATGTATCAGTACAATTATATTTGTACTGGTTAATTTTTAAACTTAAAGTAGGTAATGAAATACCCGGGTAGCAAAAGTTTACCACATAATTACTAGCGTATTTGGACAACATAGGCCCGAGATTATGGCCCAACATATCGAGACTCCAGAGCCCACTGCGAGATTGTGCGCATATTTGTCGCTGGTGGCGCCACCGTCGCGGAAGCGCGCTCGCCCTCTGATTCTGAAGTTATTGATACTGAGTTGTCTAATGGGGAGCAGTCACAATTGTTACAAACTTGACGTGCACACATTGAGTTGAATTTCTCTTCGTTGGATTTAATATCATTTATTAATAAAGTCATGGATTCCGAATATTCATTGATTAGTCTTTGCGACATGCTGTATTGGCAAATAGTGTTTTGCAACTCAGATGCCAGAGCAGACAATTTCAATTGTAAAATCGACGTTTCCTGCATATACCTATTCTGATTTTTGCAAATAGTATCAGTACAAATTTGAAGCTCGTTTTTGGTAACAGACATGGCTTTCTTCAGTTTAAGGTTAATGCGTATGAGCTTTTAGTTATCGCACTTCCTTCAACGAGTAATCGGACCGGAAGACCACGAAAAGACTTTGAAAGCTCCAGCAAAAGAACAAAAAGCCGGCGAATCAAACATGTCCTTGAAACATCAAGTCAGGAAGAAATATCGATGGCAACCGAAGCCCGGCTTCGAAGAGAAGGAAAAAGAGATTCAGCAGCTATTGTTAAAGAGCTCTGTTTCTCTTCGCCTAAAAGAGGTACTTCGATCAAGAAAGCGCGTAAAATTATTGGAAGCCCTAGAAATATTGGATTGTCGGAAGATCAAGCTCTCGCACTAACGATTGATGCGAATTTAACGACCCGTCAATATAATGTGATACGCCAGCAAGCAAAAAATCTTGGCAGCAAGCTGTACCCACCGTATTACAAAGTTAAAGCGGCAAAGCAGCTTTGCTACCCTCAGGAAATTGATGTGACTGATACGCACGCCGAAATTAAGCTGCAGTCTTTAATGGACCACACTGTAAAAAGATTATGCACGGCTCAAGAAGAGACCCTGAAAACAATTACTGATTTAAGGTTTTTAAATTTTATTGTAAAATGGGGTTGTGATGGATGGCGGAGCAAAATCGGTACAAACAAAAGTTTTCGGGAGAACAATGCAGTGATGAAAGTTTATTTAGCATATCAATGGTGCCTATTCAAATGAATTCAGAAAATGACCAAGGCAATAAAAAGATTGTGTGGCAGAACCCTTCACCATCATCGACAAGATATTGTCGTCCCATCAAGTTTGTATTTGGCAAGGAAACAGTAGATCTCATTAGAAGTGAAGTTGATAAAATAGAACAACAAGTAGCTTTACTGACACCCACTAAAATAATAATAAATGACACAGAAGTCTTAGTAAAGGCAACAATGGTTTTGTGCATGATAGATGGTAAAATTTGCAATGCCCTAACTGCATGTGCATCCACACAGAAATGCTATTTATGTGGTGCCAAACCCAGAGAAATGAACAATGAAAGGCTCATCTTAGATAAGACTGTAGATAGCAGTTTTGTTTCTCTGGGCCTCTCACCTCTGCATGCATGGATACGATTTTTTGAATGCATCTTGCATATTTCTTATCGTCTCGATATAAAATCATGGCAGGCACGAGGTGCTGAGAAAAAAAACAAAGTCACTGAAAGGAAGAAATTAATACAAGAAAAGTTCAGAAGTGAGTTGGGTTTACTTGTAGATATGCCAAAACAACAGACAGGAAACACTAATGACGGGAACACGGCCCGCAAATTTTTTCGGAACGCTAAAAAGTCTGCCGAAATCACTGGAGTAAATGTTGAGCTTATTAAGCGCTTCCGTATTATTTTAGAGTCCATTAATAGTGGATTTCCAATCAACTTAGACAAATTCCAAGAATACGCGAAGGCCACAAGAAAATTATACATTAAGAAGTATCCATGGTACTCAATGCCAGTAAGTGTTCATAAAATTCTTTTCCACGGAAAAGATATAATTGCTTCTTGTGTTCTTCCAATTGGTCAACTGTCGGAAGAAGCACAAGAAGCTAGAAATAAGCACAATAGAAAATTCAGAGAATTATTTACAAGGAAGACGTCTAGGATTGATACAAACACAGATTTGATTAATAGACTGCTGATCACATCAGATCCATTTATTGCAAGCTTACGTGCTCCTCCAAAAACAAAGCATAGCCAAATAAGTCATGAAGTATGCCAGCTTCTAAAAGCTCCAGAAATTGAATATAGTGACATCCAATCTCCACAATCTGATATCGATTCCGAAGAATGTGATAGCAGCAATTCCGATAATAGCGATTCTAACTGAGTCTCTAAATTTTATATCGGGTTTTATTGTATTTTTTTTTAGTTTAATATGTTATTTTGGTTTTGTTTTATATTTCGGCATCTTAAAATTTTTATTTTGTTCATTGCATCTCAAAAATGTAATATTTTGTATATAAGCGTACATAATGGTGTATATTATGTTTTACACAATAACAGGGACTTTAAATACCCTCTTAAACATTTTACTGCACATTTCAGTAATATTGTCAAGCTTTAATAGTTTTGGCCAGCCAGATTATGAAAATATCACACTGTGCGGTGTCCAGACACAACACAAGGTTAGAGTTATTGTCAACGCGGAACAAACTATTCTGAACTAGTTTATGAGTGCATATAGCTACCTTCCGTCTCCATCATCAGATCAGCTCGAGGGTGCCATTGCATTGTCACTCAACTTACATAAATGCAAAATTGATTGAAGAGCAGACTAGAAAGTAGTTCAAGAAACTATTGCTTCTAGAATATCGGCTCCTAAAGATACTCCTAAAGGATCCCGTCGACATTTCGGATGACAGCTGTCTAACTTAAAACCGAATCGAAATTAGTTCAATAGATTCGGAAACCGGAAATTTCCTCGAAGAATATACATACCCTTCGACGCCTCGCGGCGCGACTTCGTCCGCGAGTTTTAATGAACTCCACCTTTTTTTTATCCTACACTTACCTTACTCTTACCTGCCCTAACTTTCTCATGCAGTTAATATTCTGATACAGTGTAGTTCTAACGCAGTGGACATTCTGACAAATACGATGTGATCGGTCGGATGCCTAGGGCGTTCGGGGCGGGGCGGACATTAAACGGCGGCTGCAACCGCGAGGCAGAGCCAGAATGTATATTAATGTAACTATGTGCTTCCCCAGGTTGCCATCTACTAAATAATGCGAGTTTTATCCAAATCTGTTCAGCGATTTAGACGTGAAAAGATAACGTACATCCGAAAAACAGCGTTAGGCATTTATTTTCAACAGGTTTCGTGCGAAGCCTGCGTGTCCTACGATAAAGTGGTAGTAAACTCTTTTACCTCACCCAAAGTTGACTACGACAGCATTAATAAAAGAGTTAGTATCAAATTCAGTTGGATGCAGCCCAGTTTTGGCACTTACAAGGTCTTAGTTAAAGGTAATAATTATCATAGACGTGGTAAACGAAGCATCTAATTAGATAACGTATTAAGAAAAATAAAAATCGATTGAATTGCATTTTTTTTATAAGTAGGGGCCTATTTATGGGAGGCAAACGAACAAGCTGGTTAGCGGTCTGATGGTCTGATGGTAAGCGAGCACCGCAGTGATATCTCTAACTCACAGACTCTCTGTGTGTTAGAGTTCTATTACTGCAGAGTTAGAGATACCTAGAATATTTCATAAGATGTTTTTAAGATGTTCCCTCTATATTATATTTGTATGTAGGTCGCCTCTTGGTGCCGCCAGCCTTCAAACCGGCGTGGGTATTTATCTAAGTCAGATTTCACCTCCGCTCGTACCTCTGAGTTCTCATACCACAAGGGCCTATCTTTAGAAATAAAATAAAATAGACCTTTTACAAACCGCATTCAATGTTTTCATTTTCAGGTACATAGCTGGCTATTGAATGTCACAAAATATCAAAATACAATTTATTTAATCATTGTTATTGTTAGTTTTTTTATACCACTTCTACATCTTGACAGCATAGTACAGGAAATGTATGTCTCCCCGGTATCATTATCAAACAAATTCTGCCCCAATATGTTCAGACATCCTTAAAGAAGACCCAAAAAAAAAGTCCCATTTGATCCCAGCTGGACGAATCAAAATATCCAGCTGAACATATTGGGGCAGAAATCGTTTAGTAATGATTGGAACGCATGACGCAGAATTTCACGCTCGTAAATTTTTCGTAAAGTAACTTTTCGCTTTGATGCACCGTATAGAAGTTATGAGCGAGAAACCAACAAAAGTCAAAGATTATCGAGGTTTACAACATTTAACATTGTGTTATACTACTTCGCTTGATTGAAATATTAGATTTTAGAACTCATGCAAGGCAATATAAAATGCCCTTAAATTTGTAATAAACTAATTTGCCGTTATGAGCGAAAAACAAAACAGTTCCCAAATTCTCTCTTACCAGTCCAAGCTAAATAAAGGGATATTCCAGGACTTCTTGGATATTTCGGTTCTCCCCACCTGGGATCGAGTAAGGCTTTTTTTGGGTCATCTCTAAAGTTGTCTGAAGTAGCCTAGGGGGCGATTCTCGCGCTTTGACATCTTAAATTCGACATTTTCTCTAACCAAAAACTGTATTAAAATGTCACTGAAATCTATCTTTGACAATATACGAGTGTCGGAGATAGTTGAAAAAATATTTTTTGGCTGCAATGGACATTTTATTGTCATTATTATTAATGAAGATATGTGGCTAGAAAAAATGTCGAATTCGAGATGTCACAGTGCGAGAATTAGGCCCCTGAACCCGTTGGTGCAAAAACCGTTTAAGTATTAATTATAAATTTCCTTGGTTTGTATGGAGGCCACTGTATCTTTCATGTACCTATCTACGATTAGTCCCGGTTGTGGTCTTGCGTGGATTTATTTACCACATCAGTCTCATTCGCTATCTTTTAGTAGCCGCTGTGGATCCAGGCGCGATAACGTGGCATATAAAATGTAAACAATCTCAAACCCGCTTTTCTCGATCATTCATTGATTTAAGTTATTTTTATTATCTACGATTTGTCTCACTTGAATTGTTTTAAATAATAAAAACTCAACGGCAGTTTTAAATGTAGCAGAATACCAAGCGTAAAACTGTCCGAATGAAACTGCAAGTGCGATCCAATTACAATGCAATGGAGCCTTCAGTAAATTAGTGGACCAGAGAACCTGGTACGTAATTACGTAACGCTGTTGCCAACAATTCTCTGATTTAAATGACTGAAATTGTTACTTTTGCGATTCCGTATTATCGATTTCATTGGTTTAGTTGCTAAAAAGCTCCATTGCAATAAACTGAAACTATTAAATCGCTCACATGTAATCGTAAAAGTATCAATTTCAATCATTGAAATCAGAGACTTGTTGGCAAAAGAGTTACGTAATTAGCCTACTGCTGTTAAGAGCTGATACGTCAACAAATCGGTGTTCGCCGTATGTGCAAACTTTTTAGGTAGGTATCTAAAATTCCAAATGCGTTCTAATATTCCACTGCACGCGCTCATTGATTAATATCGCATATTGATTAAATCTGCATAAAAATAATTATATCTTGGTCATCAATGTTTTTGTTATTGAAATAATTCAATAGTCTATAAAGACTCAAAATGAAATACCTACTTTTTTCCTCGCTAGCTCCCATTTGTATTAACTTCTGTAATGAGCCAGGCATTATATTTGTTTTTCTATTGACAAAAATACGTTGCCAAGAGGAGGCCTACGCGAATCGAAAATCCTTATAACTACCTACACTCAGATGTCTGAGTCTCCCTACCTACTTGGATTTTTTTTTATTAAATAATAACTATATTGAGTCAACCAGATCATTTTCATTTAAAACAACTATTTTTCATTAGCGCCATACGACATTCTGAGTGGCACTTAATACATTTTTGGTATGCGAAGTTGTCGACGATAATTTTTTCACCCTCTTGAACAAAATAAATGTTGCTTTTTTTTAAGTGTGTGGCCTATATCGAAACTACGGCTGATGCAACCCGTGAGAACATAATTAGATTCAAACGAGACACAGGAAAGACATGTCACGAGAGTAAGTCTTTATTTTACATAAATATGTGAACTAATTTACGAACAAGCAACCTTTTTTTTTATTAATCACTTTTTTTAAGGCTCAACAACTTTTATTTTAATAAAAGTTTTATAAAACCTATTCAGCGTGTTTTTGAAATTTCATATCATTCCTCTAGAATGAAGGTAGACATTAAGGTTAAGGTTATAATATTTTTTAAATAAGATAAAAAGGATAGTTTAAAATCTTTAATGTATAAAAAATATTTACAAAATTTAAAACTATAATATACCTATTCAAAAAATAAATTTAAATTATTTATAATATATTTAATATTTTTACCTAACAACTTTGGAACAAAGGACCATGTTAGTGGAAAGCGGGATTGCCATCGGTGGCCGCCGATATAATACCCTGATGAATATTGGCGAAACCGCCAGCCATTTAAGAGTATCACTAGTTGTAGCGACGGTATAAAATTTGGTTATTCTAAAAAAGTTATTAGAAGCTTTAGGTTATCTTAAATAACCAAATTTTACGTCGTCGCTACAACTTTTGCAGGTGGCAGTCTCGCCAGATATTCATCTACATAGTGTATCATATCCAAATGTTCGGCCGTGTCTGTAATCGTAGTCGACGACGACGACGACGACATCGACGGCAGCAGGTGTGTGGTGGTAGTCTGAAATCATAATTTGTAATTCATATCAATATTATTTACAGATAGGCAGACTTTCTAATCTATAACATAAATGAACTAAGTATCTACCTGCCTGGGGATCGAAACCGAGACCCTTTCGTAACATTTATCAACTACACTCCACATCCTACTATTCTATCTTCCTAAGGATGAATTAAATGTTAATTATGTTTATTACTCTAGGATTAGAAGAAGTATGATTATTTTTGGTAAATTAACATTGTAGGTAAATTAACACAGGCTCCTTAAGTTAACATTACTAGGACTATAATGTACATGATCTATCTATATTATTGACATACATTGACAATAATAAAAATATCAGGTATCGAACCCGGGAGTCTTGCGCAGTATGTAGCACCGGCACTCTCTGACCCTATTACCGGCACCGGGCCACGAAAACACTATTTGAATACACTAGAAAGGTTTTTTTCTGTATTATACACCAGGAGGGTTAAAAACATTGTTTAGTCACGAGGAGGAAACATCAAATTAACAGGGCCAGAGCATAATAAAGTTTTCGACACGCACTTGTAAGATATTTCGAAATTATAGGACCTTACCTGTCTTCGACCGATGACCACGATAACCTCGCCGTCACATATGAAAATTCTGAATTGGAATCATCAAACGGCTGCTCCGGCCTCTGGGCAAAGCCATCTCTTCCGGTCGGCAGAAGAGTCGGAGCCGACTCCTCCGGCCTCCAGCCAAGACTTTCTAACTCGGTCGGCGGAGGTGTCTGAGCCGGCTCGTCCGGCCTCCGGCCAAAACATTGGCCTAGCCATTTAGCGAAGCTGCAACAAAAAAGCTGCTTATTAGTATGAACCCTAAATACACTTTTTTTTTGAGAAACTACAGATAGAAATAATACTGACCTCCTCAGTATATCTATGTATGATTGGTTCGGCTCGAACTTCGTCCCGAAAATGAATGAGAGCAAATTAAAAAAGCCATGGCTAAGACATTCTTCAAAGATTTTGATTACAAAGGCACCGGTCAAACAATGAACTATGAACAAAATTTGATCTAATGTTTATGTTTGTGTCTCATAAAAATATAAGATTTATAGGTGCACACTTTGCTTGTTCGTATAGGGCGCTTAAGAGGTTGTTTCGTCTAAACATTGGAACTACGTTTGTTATTTAGGTATTCAGTAAATTGAATTATAAAAAGCTAATATTTAAATGAAACTTACCGGATCTTATTTTTGGCAAATAAAGCATATTCCTCAGGATGGCAGAAATCCCATACAAATGTGATCACAGATTGCACCAGTTTAAACTATTATTTATTAAATATCCAAAACAAAATCCAGAATAAATCTCTGTTCAGTAATTTTACAAGTTTGTATCGGGTCCCTGGGTTTGATAAAGCCCCTATCATCCGTCCCAGTCTCTTTCCGTGTAATCACATAAAAATTTAATAGGGAAGCAGTGTTTTATTGCTTTCAATAGGCTGAGTTGTAAAACATTCTGTTGCATATTTTTTATCCCAAGGAAGCGCGTTTTTCTGATAGGTGGATGTGCACGTGCGCTGGCATATCCCTATCCAGGGTCCCGCTTTACTACGCTACGGTTGAAGTCTGCATTCATTGCAGGTTCAGCTTGAAACCATATGATAATGATCCGTATTTGATACGTATAATAGTGTATACTTATTCAAAGAGAACACTGACGAAATCGCCACGTGCTATACGCTAATTAACTCCCACGTGTTGACTATATCGACAAAGAGCGCTTTCAAAAATAAATAAAGGATGATCGGAGCTTACCTTTCGAGATTAGGTTGCAAAATTAAATATTGTTTTGGGAATGTAATAGATTTTTTTAGTCTTATTTTTTGTGAATGCTTTAAACAACATATTATCAGTAATATTAAAATCAAATTTTGTTAGTTACTAAACTACGGACAACGCAATTAGTAACGTCGCACGTGTTCTAGTCAATGAACAATAACGAAAGCGTAGCGGCTGTTTAGATCCTCAGGTATCTTTTTTAGAAATATCGCCCTGAACGATTTAGTCTGAACCTTTTGTAAAGAAAACTATGGAAAACTACTTGTTGTGGTATTTATTTATCTTATTCATTAAGTAAGTAAAGTAGGCAAGAAATTGAAGGATTTTACAAAATGTTAGTATTTTACTTAAATAGTAGTAGTAGTAGCAGGTTAGTAGTAAATAATAAAAAAGAATGCAATTAAAACAAATATTCGAATTAGGAACGACTTAGCATATACACAAAAATATCAATACTTAAACAAAATTAATATAAACTTATCTTAAAATATGAAACATTAACCAAATATAAAATACCTATGATTAATATTTATAAAATATTAACAATAGGTCTTAATATCTGGTTAATGCTCCGCCTGCGTCTATAACGGCGTCGCACCTGCTTCGCATGGAATTAACCAAGGTCTCGCAGAAATTCGAGCCACGAAACGAAACCCAAACCTGGTCAACGTGTGTGACGAGAGCTTCCTTCGTTCTTTCGGCTCGATTGTCCCACCTCTGAACCATAATAGCCCACAGGTTTTCAATCGGATTCAAGTCCGGAGAACGGGAGGGCCATGGCACAGACCGGATGTTTCCTTTCTGCGAGATCCAATCTCGAACCACGTGAGAGCGGTGTATTGGACAATTGTCTTACACAAAAACAATTTCTGGTAGTTCTGCCTCCGGATACGCCACTCTCACTGTGGGCAACATCACATCACACACGCAGCACGTCTCTGTAATTATTACCATTGGCCCTCCCTGGGATGTAGGCAAGCTCTCCAGGGCCAGCTGAGCTCATCCAAGCCCACATATTCACACAAATACGCCCTGACTCGTTATTTGGGATAACATTTTTCGGATCGTATCTCGTTTTATTTACACGCCATAAATGCCGACGACCCACCTGACTAGACCTAAAAGTCTTTTCGTCGGAAAATATAGCGTGCGACCAATCGAAGTCTCGATAATTCCGTGCGAAACGGACCCGAACCGTTTTATGGTCTTCGGTTAAAGCTATTTTCTTCGCCAGTTTTCTGTGCCGTATACCGGCCCGCCGAAGGGCATCGCGCAAAGACTCGGGTTGGAGTAAAAGGGTACTGTTCATAAGTAGACACCATTGTCTCCAACCGCTCTTGCGTAATATCCCGGGGAGGATGCGCTCTCGGCTTGTCGTTCAAGTGCCCTTCCTCGTCGTATCGCCTGAGCCACAGACGGACTGTGTTTCTCTAAAAAAAGGCAAAGTTAAAAAAAACTTAAGTAATTGTAATGAGTCCATGTCGGCTGAACACGTGTTCTGTTTCTATTTCACAAAACTTGGGATGAACAAAAACATTTTTATTGATACTATTCAATGAAGTACTGAAAAGAATAACAGATCTTTGTTTGTCTACTTTTGAAATTCTCACTGCAGCAATTTAAAAGAACAACCTAATAAAATAATTTTATGTTGTAGTGTAGATTATTATGTTGTAATTTGACCTAAGACTTTCTTAAACAAATGACATGAAACTTTGGGACTATACATTCATTCAATTATTATTAATTTCCTATGTAGGGCTTTTTAAATTCGCAGAAATATAAAAATAATCATTTGACATTAGTTTAATAAAAAATTAAGTGTTTTGATGATAATCTACACCCTTAATCTTAACCACAAACCGTTTTTGTCTTTTGTCAAGGTGCAACACATGTTAGGTAGAAATTGTTGTGATCATGTCATTTTTATAGTAAATATTACAAATGATATAAACCTTGTTTTAAGATAATGTTATAAAAGCTTAACTTACCGACATATGTAGTCTTTCCGCAATTTGTGAGTTGTTATTTCCTGAATTTCGCAGGAAAATTATTTCATACGCTCCAAATTATTTAGGTTTCTGAACATTTTTCTTAGCAGGATCACTCACTGACACGATTTTTACGCAAGAAGTGCAAGTTGCAACAGGCCAGCAAATGTCTCTCCTAGTCCCTGATGGACCCAAAGTCATAAAAACAAAAACATTTTCGTCTCTCATTGGTCACCAAAAAAAAAGGGCGGGGTCGGCTAAGAGCGCCACTTGCAAGCAATAATATTTTGAAACTGATCAGGCATGAGCCATGCTGATAGTACAAAGGACCGCAGCATCGTATGGCTGTAAAAAAGTTTCGCTCAGTTTACCCTGTTTCCATAAAGCCGTACCTAACAATAATTTATCTTCATTCTTACAAGGAAAAAGAATACCCCCCCTCCGCCTTTTCTTGTAATTTTTTGTATAATAATTTGTGATTTTTCTAAATAAAATAATTGCTCGTAAAAATGTTACTTTTGGAGCTGCCTTGTGTAACTTTTGAACATCGCAACCCTGGCTGAGGTAGGATTCCTTTGTAGGGGCAGTGTAATCGCAACGCCCTAATGTAGAGATGTAGGGTGCTAGATTAGTGTGCGTGTAATCACAGCTATATCCCTTTGGGTAGTAAGTCCATGTATAAAACATATTTTGTTTCATTTTTATAACAATTTCTTTACAGATTGGTACTTTATTGTGAAAAATTTGTTGTTTCAACATTTTTTGTGTAATTTAATTTCAACATTAAGTTTTGTACCCATTTAACTTTTGACTTGTCTTATAATTAACCTTTAATCAATAACCTCTAATAACATTTTTTTAAATTGCTCATATTGATTTACGGTTTCTTAAATGACTTAAAAACCGTTCAACATTTATTTTTTATTTTTGTTTAATACATATAGGTATTTAATTAATTAACTTTTATTTCCTTTCGTGCCTTCATAGTAGAAACAAGTTACTTTATTCGAATTATGATTCGAACTTTTGTTAAGTGATTCGAATATTACTTTTCGATTCAAGTCCCATCACTAGAAGGAATCCACATTGCGCGTGATAAAAGTGACAGATATATTATACGACAGATTTCAGAGAATTCCGTGACTGTGGAAACATGAAATAGCATTATCGGTTTTCCACAAGATAAACAAAATAAGAATAAGTCGTTAACAGTTTTCGGTTTGGTCGAATAATACTTTTTTTTATTACGGCTTTGGCCTCTTAAGCACTTGCTGTGGTGTTGCTAGACTGGTATACTATTGTCGTCTGCAATGGAACGGCGACATTCAGTAGGTGGCATTAGTAGTCTACCCAAGAAAACTTAGTCCCCTTGAGGTTGTTCGCATTTCACAATGGGCAGTTTTCTTTTTTCCATGGTATTTATAACGATTAAAATTAAAAGTATAGTATGGCTTATCTCACTAAATGACGACTTTTGGACATTATTCAAACATGATTCATATGAAATGTTTAGCAATTTTGAAAGATATTTCGGAAAGACACAAAACATTTATGGTCAAGGCAGAAAGTGCTCAATCGGGATAGTAACACTAAAATAAAAAAAACCTGGCCAAAAAAAAAACAGAATTTGAAAAGAAAAACGAAAGTACATAGATTTAAATTTTATATTATCCCGCGATTTTTCTCGTTTGATATTACCATTATTAGTTTGTGGTATTTGCTCGCCCACGTTCGTCATTATTTCTTTAAACGAAACTAATCCTTCTCCAAGTAAAAAATAAACTAATTCAGAATGAGTACGACGATAAATAAACAACATACGAAAACAGGGGAGAATATTGATGTAAACAGTGCCAATTTTTATAAATCAGTACAGGATGAAACAGATTATGATCAAGCTAGGATACAAAAATGTGTTTGTGTTGTGAAAAAATTACGATGTACGTACGTTTACATGTTTCTTTTTTACCTGCTTACTTACTACCTAACTACCTAGGTACTAAATTAGAACACACGCTTGCCATCTGGATAGAGACTTAATTAGATTGGTTCACATAAAAATATCCACTTTACTGTTTAGTTAGATACCCATATTGACTATAACAACTTTACTTACATTAAGAAATTTGTTTGTGTAAATAAGGATTCACTTATTTTTAAATTTATTTTTAGTGCAAGCTGTTGAATTGGAAGTTGAAACTGCAGCTTTGTATCATGCTGAGCTCTGGCACGATATCGAAGAACTGAAAATATTAACTACAAAAATGTCAAACGTAAACAATAAATAAAGTTTAAGTACCTATATCACAAGTATTTTTTATTCTAAGCCAAGGTCTACACTATTTTATGTCCATGAATGTAAGCAGAATTAGTTTACCACTCGTAATCTTGACCATACCTAATTAGTTTTCGGCTGAACCTTGGCTGCTTTAGTAGTGGCGGATCGACTTGGTAGATCTAGTATAGGTAATAATATAATATAATATACTTAACTTTATTTATTTTCGTCACACAGAGTAGTCATGTAGTAGGTATTATTCAGACATTTTAGGTAACACAAATCAAGTTTTTAATATAAAACTTTGTGTTAAGATAGAGATAGTAAAAGATTATGGTATTGTTTCTACTAATTTAACATAAATTACCAAATTTGTATTTCCAAGTCTACATCGTACTACGATCGTAGTGTTAAAAATGCTGCTGCGCATTTTCTGGTTTACAGAGGTAACAGATGATCTACCTATAGAAGCACCGTAGTGATTTATATTATGGGAGCGAGGAGTGGTGGTCATCCACTCATTACCTTGGGGGCAGCCGCATAACGGAAGTCTACTCGGACTTTTTTCATACGGCCACAGAATATTGATAGTAACATACACGGCCTCTGTACCTAGGTTTTATTAATAAGTAGTTATCTATTATACTTACTAGATAATTTGTGGCATCGTGAACTTAACCTCTTATCTTCGTGAGAATAACACAGTTACAATTGTGATAACTTGAGGAAATTAAAATAAGTATAGGCAGTAGCACATTGTTGTCTTTATTCTAAGCCAGGCGGACTACTTTTCGTAAGAGCCATGAGTACTCTGCTATATTTGCTGGTAATAAGTTCAATTTTTACTCCAAGTTTGCAAAACGATGATAAAACAAATTATCCACCTCATTGCACACAAGTGACTAAAGGTACGTAGCAAATATTGCAACACATAATTAATTAGATAATCGAAAACATATTTTTTATTTTAAACTTAGTGTACTTAAGTTTTTTAGCATATTTACAATAGCTCTTGATGGGGTTTTCATAGAAAACATGACGCCACAACATTATAAAATATACGCATCTTAGTGTCAATATCCCGGTTGTGCTCCCGCGCGCGTGGGCCTGAGCAAAGACAGGCCTGGGGGTCCGCGTTGGCTATGATCCAGGAATTGGCAGATCAGGTAACTAAAGTAGAGCGACTGCTATCTGACCTCCGTGACCCTGATAACAGGGAAACTTGACCAAATTGTATTAGGTTACGTTATGGATATGAAAGACAGACATCATATGAAAGTAGTTTTATTTATGACCTGAAGTAGAAGGCAAATGCTACATGAAATTGAAAGTGATATTGGTTCATAGTCAATTGGACCCAGGCCCTCGCATGCCGCGCGGGAGCGCAACCGGGATTTAGCGCCAAGATGATGATGATGATGAGTCCATTGAGTGTCGCTTGCCGATAGATGGTATGCATTGGTTGATATACTAGACCATTATCTATGGATGACGTAGAATATAATTCTTAATGAATAGATGTGGGTTGCACAAGAGCAATCGTTGTTGAGAAGGACTTGAGGATTACAATTTATAACGAAATAATATGTATTTGATACGTTCATGCTTTAATCGTGTGAGGTATCAACTCATGGAATCAAAGTTTCTTTTAAGGCTCCGACCGACTTTACTTATGACGACTACTCATTCAATAGCAACTGGAACCGACTGATCTTCATTATTACGTGTTAGAAATAAACCCATTGGTACACGGTCTCGATGTCATTACGGCTTTGTGGATAGGTGTAGAATTAGATGTCCCCGGGGTAGGTCATCATCATCGTCATCATCTTGGCGTTGTGTAACTGTCGAGGGCCCGGGGTCCGCCTTCCTACTCTTATTGGCCCACTTCACTCGGTCTTCGGCATCCTTGGTGGTGACCGTATTGGCACGCATATCATTCTGGACGTCTTCGAGCCATCGTTTCTTGGGCTGAACTCTCCTTCCCGTGCCTGGCGGGGATGGCATGGCCGGATGTACCCAGGGCTAGTATAATGTTCGAATTGGAGCCACCTAACCGGGATACCTACCTCTCCCTTAGAGAATACATGCAGCAGCCAAACAATACTATTTTCAATAGAACCTATTGTGTTTCTGCTGGTGAGTAAGGTCTCTAACGATCCTTGGGGTAGGGATTTGAGGAACTTTGCTAGTTGAGACGCATTCGCCTTTTGCAGTTAAAACAACATTAATTTTAAAGATTGGCAACACATTGGCGATACCGCGATACCTCTATGTTAAATGTATTTAAGCAGGTGACCAATCTCCATCAGGTGTCCCGCTTGCCTGTTTATCTACCGTATGTCATAAAAACCCAAAGTATTCTTCTCACTTTCAGATACGGACTACGTCTCCAATTTCAAATTCGACTATCCAGTTGCCTACATTGTGCCCGGACAACGTGAAACGTATCAAAAAGTATAGAATGCTTTTTGTATTTTTCTAGTACATTGCATTTTTTAATCTTTTAACTACGAATAAGACTAGGCATGTCTAATAAAATCGATACCAATTTGCAGATGTTTTGCCTGAGCCCGCCAGCTGTTAACAAAGCCGTGACCGTCGTCTGCGATTGGGCAGCTCCTCCCCAAGTCATGTTCACACTTGGCGACGAATACGTCCATGTGGTCCGCCAAGATCCTTATGGAAAGTACCAGGGCAACGCGATGATCACCACATACCAGCTGTGCAATCACAACATACCCCCGCATATGGAAAATTTCATCAGCCTCCCTGACGTTGAGCCCATCGTATATATTGAATAACCAGGATTAATTGATTGCGCTGTTTACCAATCACATTTACTAAGTTACCTTTGTTAAAATTTTCAACAAAATATTAAACGTTTTTGTCTTTTTTTATCTTTTCAAAGTTGCGAGGGCACTAGATTTTCATACATTACCGTTGTTAAAAAAGTTACACTTTTAAACGATGTACTTAATGAAAATCTACCAACCTCAAGCTAGATATGTTTCTGGATCATGTCTACAAAAATTCATTGTTTTGGAAATTCATATTGAAAATATGATCTAAGCTTTGTATGGAGCACGCTCGGGAAACACTTACCTTAATTATTATAGTTTCTGAGCAATAGTATCAATTAACGGAATTGTAACATATTAGTGAACTTTATATGCATGAAATTTTATATTATTTACACATAATTGCTTAGCAGTACAAAGCAATTTTGCAAAGTAAAGCGATATCCTTAAAAAATAATGCATGCATTTTAGTTTAGTGCTTGAAAAGGTACCTACCACCTGCACAGCTCTGCTGGAATAGATATCTACAGTGTTATTCTAATCGTACATTATGAAAATTTCGTAGCAAGTAATGAAAATGAAAACAAAATGGTTATTTGTTTGGTTCATAATATTGCAGGCTGATGCTTTTATGACAAATTGGGAATATGAATTCGGTAGGTTATTTTGGATATTTATTTTTTGTTTTGTACTTAAGTAAAAGTACCTACGCTACGCCAACATCCCATATTTCTCCATATAATTCCAATTTTTATCTGTTTCGTTATTGTGTACATTTTCGTCTATTTTCGTAAATTTGAGTTGTACATCTATGTTACCTACCTACAGTACTACAGGCGGCGATCCAAAGAGTCGATTTAATTTGTAAAGAAGAGGAGTTTTTAAGTTTGTGGGCAGATATATTACGGGTATATAGATACAGAAAATTTAGAATTGATTATATAGTCTGTTTTAAGTACATTATATCGACCGCTCAAGTACACTATTTACACATAACTTTACAGGGAACGACGAAGGAGTTTTAATCTACCACAAAGATGGCCCAATTGATTTTTTACAGAGAACGACTTTCGTCGATATACCCGTAAGTACCTCATACTACTCTAACTCTTGCCCTACCAGCTTCCAGAGCAACGTGTTATAGAGGTGGGCAACGCTTTGGCGATGCTCTTGTTGTTGCTAATGTCTATAGGCAGTGGTGATCACTTTCCATCAGGTGGCCCGCTTGCCTGTTTGACTACCGTATGACATAAAAAGAAAAAAACCCATTGCGTATATGAAATGAAACTGAATGGCGTCTGGGTACATTACGTAGATCTTATTGTCTTGATATATTTTTCACTCCGTGCTCACTCCCTATATCAGGCCAAGCGTCGCCAAATCCGATAAGGAATGAATTTGATTGTACTTTCTGTATTTTAATGATATTTTGTTAATTATCATCTATGATCGCGAGCTCCATTTCCGAGTTCATTTATTTCTCTACTCATGTGACCCTATTACAATGGATCTTTCACATGAGCCGCCGCGTGATAATGTCTTCAGATGGGCATTATGCATTTATTTTTCAGTATAGATCATCATTATCACCAACTGCTCAAATACCCAGGATAAAGGTGAATGTCTTTCGGTTCACATGGTCCAATGTGCCAAAGCGTCCACTGCATGCAAATATTCACTTTATTTTAATACATTTACATGTAAACATTTGAATTTTTCGTAAGTACTTTAGGTCGAACCAACAATTACAACCAAAAACCTTTTATATTCGTAGAGCTGCCCTGGTAAAATTAGAGGTCAATTTTAACTATTAACGCAACATGATAACCCCTTCCTGTTTGCGCATTTCGAAATGGTCTTGATGAGTACTATACCCCTTGATGACATTCAAGGTCTGATGATAATGCCGGTGGCATAGGATCCAATGACCACAAGAAGATAATCCCATTATGTTTAGGCTCTTTGGAATGGTCTTAATGAGTACTACATCCTTAGATGTTCAAGCCCTCATTATGTTGACTGAAAGTGGCGTTAGGAACTACTGAACACAACAACATAACACCGTAGTGTTTGGGCTCTTTGAAATGATCTTGTTGAGCATTATTATTTACATCTATGATATTTAATTAAAAACGGCGCGATAAAAGCTTGTTTCCGGCTTCACCATCAGACTCCTGGACCCACCCCTTTTCGCACAACTGAACTATCGCTCTTTGAAGCTATCGAGGAATTCATTTTTCGCACTAATGAACCATCGCGCATTCAAGCTTTCGCGCAACCGTCTTCGCGCTGTCGTGATTCGCGTCATCGGCATTCGCACCCGGTGTCCAGACACCACACAAGGTTAGAGTTATTGTCAACGCGGAACAAACGATCCTAAACACGATAAATTTAACTTGTGTGGTTTATGAGTGCATATAGCTACCTTCCGGTTCCATCATCAGATCAGCTCGAGGGTGCCATTGCATTGTCACTCAACTAACATAAATGCAAAATTGATTGAAAAGCAGACTAGAAAATAGTCCAAGAAACTATTGCTTCTAGAGTATCAGTTTCTAAAGATACTCCTAAAGGTACCCGTCGACAATTCGGATGATAGCTGTCTAACTTAAAACCGAATCGAAATTAGTTCAATAGATTCGGAAACCGGAAATTTCCTACAAGAATATACAACCCCTTCAACGCCTCGCCGCGCGACTTCGTCCGCGAGTTTTAATGAACTCCACCTTTTTTCTATCCTACCCTTACCTTACTCTTACCTGCCCTAACTTTCTCATGCAGTTAATATTCTGGTACAGTGTAGTTCTAACGCAGTGGACATTCTGACAAATACGATGTGATCGGTCGGAAGCCCAGGACGTTCGCCCGGACATTAAACGGTGGCTGCAACCGCGAGGCACAGCTAGAATGTAGATTAATGTAACTATGTGCATCCCTAGGTTGCCATCTACTACCGAATGTGAATTTTATCCAAATCTGTTCAGCGGTTTAGGCGTGAAAAGATAACATACATACGAAAAACAGCGTTAGGCATTTATTAGGCATTTATAATATTTGGATTTTCAACAGGTTTCGTGCGAAGCCTGCGTGTCCTACGTTAAAGTGGTTGTAAACTCTTTTACCTCACCCAAAGTTGACTACGACAGCATTAATAAAAGAGTTAGTATCAAATTCAGTTGGATGCAGCCCAGTTTTGGCACTTACAAGGTCTTAGTTAAAGGTAATAATTATCATAGACGTGGTAAACGGAGCATCTACTTTGATAACGTATTAAGAAAAATCAAAATCGATTGAATTGCATTTTTTTTCTAAGTAGGACCCTATTTAGGGGAGGCAAACGAGCAAGCAGGTTATCTAATGGTAAGCGAGCACCGCAGTGATATCTCTAACTCACAGACACTCTGTATGTTAGAGTTCTATCACTGCAGAGTAAGAGATACCTAGAATATTTTATAAGATGTTTTTAGATGTTCCCTCTATATTATATTTGAAAGTAGGTCGCCTCTTGGTGGTACGAGAGGAGGTGATGATAACATCAATTTAATTGCCGCCAGCCTTCAAACCGGCGTGGGTATTTATCTAAGTCAGATTTCACCTCCGCTCGTACCTCTGAGTTCTCATACCACAAGGGCCTGTAGAATAAAATTAAATAGACCTTTTACAAACCGCATTCAATGTTTTCATTTTCAGGTACATAGCTGGCTCATATTGAATGTCACAAAATATCAAAATAAAATTTATTTAATCATTGTTATTGTTAGTTTTTTTTATACCATCTTGACAGTATAGTACAGGAAATGTATGTCTCCCCGGTATCATTACTAAACGAATTCTGCCCCAATATGTTCAGACATCCTTAGAGAAGACCCAAAAAGAAAGTCCCATTTGATCCCAGCTGGACGAATCAAAATATCCAGCTGAACATATTGGGGCAGAAATCGTTTAGTAATGATTAAAACGCATGACGCAGAATTTCACGCTCGTTAATTTTTCGTAAAGTAACTTTTCGCTTTGATGTACCGTATAAAGGTTATAAGCGAGAAACCAAAAAAAGTCAAAGATTATCGAGGTTTACAACATTCAACATTGTGTTGTACTACTTCGCTTGATTGAAATATTAGATTTTGGAACTTATTCAAAGCAATATAAAATGCTCTTTAATTTGTAATGAACTAGTTTGCCGTTATGAGCGAAAAACAAAAAAATTCCCAAAATTCTCTTTTACCCCTACAAGCTAAATAAAGGGATATTCCAGGACTTCCAGGATATTTCGATTCTCCCCACCTGGGATCGAGTGAGACTTTTTTGGGTCATCTATAAAGTTGTCTAAAGTAGCCTGAACCCGTTAGTGCAAAAATCGTTTAATTATAAATTTCCGTGGTTTATATGGAGGCCACCGTAGCTTTCATGTACCTATCTACTATTAGTCCCGGTTGTGGTCTTGCGTGGATTTATTTACCACATCAGTCTCATTCGCTATCTTTTGGTAGCCGCTGTAGATCCAGGCGCGATAACGTGGCATATAAAATGTAAAAAATCTCAAACCCGCTTCTCTCGGTCACTCATTGATTTAAGTTATTTTTATTATCTACGATTTGTCTCGCTTGAATTGTTTTAAATAATAAAAACTCAACTGCAGTTTTAAATGTAGCAGAATACCAAGCGTCAAACTGTCCGAATGAAACTGCAATTGCGATCCAATTACAATGCAATGGAGCCTTCAGTAAATTAGTGGACCAGAGGACCTGGTACGTAATTACGTAACGCTGTTGCCAACAATTCTCTGATTTAAATGACTGAAATTGTTACTTTTGCTATTCCGTATTATCGATTTCATTGGTTTAGTTGCTAAAAAAGCTCCATTGCAATAAACTGAAACTATTAAATTGCTCACATGTAATCATAAAAGTAACAATTTCAATCATTGAAATCAGAGACTTGTTGGCAATAGAGTTACGTAATTAGCCTACTGCTGTTAAGAGCTGATACGTCAACAAGTCGGAGTTCGCGGGCTGTGCAAACTTTTTAGGTAGGTATCTAAAATTCCAAATGCTTTCTAAAATTCCACTGCACGCGCTCATTGATTAATATCGCATATTAATAAAAAATAATTATATATTGGGCAGCAATGTTTTTGTTATTGAAATAATTTAATAGTATATAAAGACATAAAATTAAATACCTACTTTTTTCCTCGCTAGCATTTGTATTACCTTCTGTAATGAACCAGGCATTATATTTGTTTTTCTATTGACAAAAATACGTTGCCAAGAGGAGGCCTACGCAAAACGAAAATCCTTACCTACACTCAGATGTCTGAGGCTCCCTACCTACTTGGATTTTTTCTTATAAAATAGTAACTATATTGAGTCAACCAGATCATTTTCATTTAAAAGAACTATTTTTCATTTTATGGAGAGTCGATGACTACCAACTGGTAAAATTAATACCTGTAGGTACTTAATTGACTCCTTCAATTAAGTACTTACTTAATAGGCACTAAAATGATAGCTTTAGGTGCCTAGTTAATTAAAAAATAATTAAAAATTGTCTCTAGATCCGGAATGATACGACGGCAATACGACATAGCAAGGCCAGAAGCAACCTACTACATGTGGACACTTATTTTCCTAATCATTTTTCAGAAACTGATAAGTTAGTTTATTTTTGTAACCACACGATTTTCGGACAATGTTAGCGTTCTCTGTTGCAATAGTTCTTGCGACGGCGATAAGGGACACATATTGCGACCGCAGCCATGTCGCCAATTCTGTTTTTGGTGAGCAATTTTTTATTTGTTTCTAAGTACGCAACTTCAGTTCGAAAATTCATGGCCGCTCAGCGTGCTATGAAACACGTTATGATCGGAGTCTCCTTGAACTAAAGGATAAGGTCAAGTGCGACAGTCGTCTACGTATAGTCGCACTGAAGAAAGCGTTCAACTTCGCCGCCAAGTCTGGCAAAAAGACGTTACGCAGTGCTCGACTCAATAGATTTTTTTTATAATTAAATTAGCTAGGCATTTGATCGCCATCTCTCCTGGTGTTAAGTGACAAACTGGGCTTTTACCCTCCTGGAAGGAAAGCGTTTTGGCCCTAGACAAAAGCGGTCAAATGGAACTTCAGGCAGCCTTCATTACCAACATAGTTGAAGCCTGACGATACATTGGCAAATGCTGCGGGGAGAAAGCTATTTTGCTTGTTTCTCTTTTCGCGGTGAAGACATAGAAGCTTGCCAACAATCAATGTTTGGGAACGATCTCAGCGATCACCATTCACCAGTACGGAATTCAACATGGTTAATCTACTAGGGACCTTCTAGTATGCCACACATATATGGAGTGAGGCAATCGAGTAGCGTGGCAAGGGTCTAGCTGGGTTTCTGAATATCTCCTAGTCGTTCGACAGGGCTTGCCGCCCATCTAAGCAAACTTCCTTCATTTGGTTTTCCGGTTGGCATTAGTATCTGGATATCCTAATTGTCAGATATTCAGGCTATCGTCGCAGGGATTCCTTAGGGGTCGGTTCCTGCTGCATATATTCGTTGGTATTCTAAATCTAGATTACTTAGGTACCTAAAGGTTACCTCTATACACCATCTAAAACCAGGGTTACAGTTGACATTGATAGTAGGTGACATATTGTTTAATAATTATCACTAATTAATAGTTTGATGATATTGTCTATCGCAGTAGATTAAGCCTGTAATTATCGTGTAATATGAATAAGAAACCACCAGCTTTTAAAGTAAAGGAAAGAATATAGGAAAACCTTGCAAAATTTCATCATGGTTTCCTACTAGTTCCATGTTACATGGTTACGAGTGGCGACCCCGTACCGGAAGACGCAGCGTGAGTAGGCCTCCCACAAAGTGGACCGACGACCTGGTAAAGATCGCAGGTACCAGCACAATGCACAGGGCCGGCCTTTGTGGAGATCTCTGGGGGAGGCCTGTGCCCAGCAGTGAGCGTCTTTCGGCTGATATGATAATGATGATGATGAATAATAAATAAATAAATAATAGCTTGACATTTTAATACTTAAAATGAGCTAAACAATATTATAAAAACATGTATTCTCTTTTCAAAATAAGGTGAACATTTGGATGGCGATATCAAGGCATTTCACTTTCGCGGCATGTTACCAAGGTTTAAATCGGAGCATATGGTAAATGTGACAGTAAGTAGAAATGATAGTACCCTTATAATATAATACCTATTGTACTATAACTAAATGGTAAAATAGGGGGGGGAGGGTCCGCCTTGACCATGATCTAGGATTGGGCAGATTAAGTAACTGCAGTGGAGCGACTGCCATCTAACCTCCGAGACCGAATAGGGGAACCTGGCAAAATTGGTTCATGGTTTCCTACTACTTAGTGCCGTAGGACGTCCACTCCTTTCTTATTGTTACGTTAGGCTAATAACAACGTTTTTAATAATCAAGTACCTACGTATTGTACCTACATATATATATTTTTTAATTTAAGTACATACCGCTTTGTCCTATCCATTTTCTTATGCCTTTTATCCACGTATTTAGTGCCCATAAGGAACCGCGGCTTTGACACTGACAATCCTGGTGTTGCTAACCCTTAACTAAAAAGAGTGACCGCCAAATTAAATTCAAAATCGGCAAATTCAATACAATTTAAATTAGTCAATTGAAGTTTCGCTACTTGTGCCTAACCATTAGCAAACAATAGCTAAATAATTACTGAAATTTCAATAGGCACCTATGCAGTATCTAACCGTTTTTTAACCGACTTCAAAATAGAAAGGAGGAGGTTCTCAATTCAGTTGTTTCTATGAATAAGCAAAGTTGATCACTTTCTAAAATATCAGGTGGCCATGTGCTTGTTCTGCCGCCAACCAAGAAATATAGCATTGTTGTGTTCCGCTTTGAACGTTAATGTATGGTTCCAGCCTTTATAAGCCAGCATGATAATCATTTTTTTTTGTTTTTGCACCCGTCACATTGTATGTGAAGACCACCCTCCGGGCTAACGGAAGAGGGAGGGGGGGAGCTCGCATGAGTTTCAGCGCGGCCGGCCGGCTTGTTATGCTGGACTCGCCACGCAAGCCCATGCGCCTACCAGCTAAACTCCGCCTTAGGAGTACCTATAGCCGGGAAGGCTTTTCAGCCTTCGTCGGATGCGACACCCCATGGGGTTGGGGTGCGCACATATTGTGTATTCTTCTAACAGTACCACTGCGTACGGAGGCAATTAATATATGGGGTATTACATCAAACTGTATGATCCTGCACGATAACACTTTGTATTTCTGTTTTTGTAGCACGACCAGCCTAATCTTGAAAAGTCATTCACGTATCTAAGAGTAGAATACACGAACGATTATTCAAAAGTGTTAGTAAAGTACGATATGACAGCCAGGCTCGTCATATTCGAAGTAATGTTACCGTTTGTTGAAACCCCATACGCCATCCTTGGATACGCACTTCCGAAGAGGAAAAAACAACTAAGAACAGTATTTCCAGATTGGAAAAAGAACTACAACGTGGCCAGAGCAGGCAGAACTGAAAATGTAAGTTTAAGTAACATATTCAGTGAAAGTAGTGTAGGTAGTTTAGTTGTCTAGAAAAGATCACATTACCATACTTACCATATATTTTGAATCTGTATTTGTGTTCTTTGGTGTGCGAATAAAGAGTTTTGTATTGTATTGTATTTAGTTAATTACAATGTCTGTAAAAATATAAAAGTTAATCAATCAATGTTCTTTTCTATTAACCCTATCCCATACATAACACAGCGCGCTTTAATGATTAATCATTAATGATTACATATATAAAATAATTGTGCTGTGTTGCTGTTGCTGACCTCAATTAAAGTAGACATCCGAAGATATCCGTTTCCTACCTGAAGAAGCCCAAACTTGTGTGTTTTAAAGATTTTGTATTTCTAGAAAACAGGTAGCTGACAGACAATAGTGATATAAATATATATATTTGGAACCACCTCTTGAAGCCTCCGAATAGGTCTCCGAAAAATATTTTTCCAAACAAAAAAATGACGTAACAATGAGGGAAATTCTGCTCATGCAATTCAAATTGATCTCATAGGTCTACAGAACAAATCTACGTATTAAGGCAATTTTAAAGAAGTGTCGAATATAACAATCATCATCATCATCCAAGCGGTTAATCTCGGCTGTTGCCAGGGTCCGCATTCTGCCTTGTTTTCTCCACTTTGCCCGATCGTCGGCATCCTCACGTCGTAAGCCGATGGCTCTCGCGTCCGACTCGGCAATGTCAATCAATCGTTTCTTGGGTCTCCCGCGGGACCTCTTTCCCGATATAGGGAGGTTTAGGCACCTATTTACCACGTATCCCTGGGGCTTTCGCAATATGTGACCAAACCAGCGTAGTCGTGCCTCTTCGATCTTATCCGAATATAGCAATATTTGGCATTAGCAGCTCCCACTGTGAGGTCGAACCATCTTATAGGTGTGGATCCTGACACTGTTGGCGAAGCCATTTTGATCAAGGTCTTCTGCTAGGGATTAAGGTACTGGTTGACAATCTCATGAGACGATTGGTAAGTACCCCGTGACGGTATAATATATTTTTATTTTATTACTATTGGTGCTCATAAAATACTCTGCTACTTTATTGCCCACTTGCAGCGACCCGTTGCATTACTATTTAAATAATTTTATTTATGTATTATTGTTTCCTCGCTATTTATTTCATCGGCATTTTAAAGTATGACTGTTACAGGTCTACTTACCCAATGTTTTTATTTAAAGTTGTTATTTAGCGTTGTATGTTTACGTTCTAAAGTGCAACAAATTGAATTCGGTAGGTAGTGATTACTGAATTATAGTAGTTTTTGTCGGTCAGTGAGCAATTAAAACACGTCCCGAATGGGAGATTTTTCGAGAGCCGATTAAAAAGAAAAAATTGTTTAAATAATTGTAATGGATCGCGTTGATTAGACACGATTCTTAAAAATAAATCAAAACGAGACCGTTAGATGTATAAAAATTTGCGATATTTTGTTCTTAATTCTCAGAAAAGGTACTAAAACTAACATATTGTTACAAAACACCTTTTCTAGTAACTTCGGTTACCAAATTCAATACTTGGGAATTCTGTCTAAGCAGCGCCATCTAGTGAGGCACGCCGAACTACATTTATTACTTTTTTAAAGTAGCTGTCTGAAAATTAAGTGAAAATTGCCTATAATTGGGCGCTCCTCTTAGGAGTTCCTCTTGACCTTCAGGTCTCCGGAGGAATTATGGAATCCTTATATTTTCTGCACTTCTGTGTTTCTGTAACTACTTACTTACTGCGCTGACTTAGCGACCCAAAGTGGATCTTGGCATCCGACACCTAGCCACCTCTTCCTATCTTGCGCCATCTCCTGCCAATCGAGGATTCCCAGTGCGTGCCGGTCTTTCAGAACTTCATCCATCCAGCGATATCTGGGTCGTCCGACCGATTTCTGTAACTAAGTCCGCGGTAACTATTTTGCATCAGTATTGCTTAAACAATAATGCCTATTTTATTTTAAGGGCATCGTCTACCAGACGACGAAGTTGCACTAGTACACCACGAAGTCATACCTTTATTTGAACCTAGATATGAAATTGTTGTTAAGGTGAGCCAAATTACCTACTGACTACTGTGAGCCTTGTGATACGATTTTGCTTACAGGAGATACGAAAATAAATATTGACACAAATCCTCGTTTTACTTCACAGCACAACAAAACACACCTTGACCCACTATGCCATTTTGTTAAGGTCGAATATATAAATGACATGTCCAAAGTATATGTGAACTACAGTGCCGCAACACGAACAGTCAGATTTTCTATAGTTATGCCATTTGTTAAAACGCCCGTAACAATATATGGGTATTCTTTGCCTTTGAATGTAAGTGAAGAAGTCGATGATTTATTAAGTGAAGTGGATAAAATAAGTGATAAATAGTTCTTGCTCCCTAAAGGATGATTGGAAGAAATTGCCTTTAGCCATTTATTAAAAAATCACAATTTATAAGATTTTATTTTCCTTACAATAAGGTGTTTGTTGTTTGGATTTTATTATGTGTTACCGATTAAACTTCACACATGGTAATGAAAATGGTAACTAAAATGTGCTAATTGAGAATAAAAAAATATACCTAAATACCTACAATATATTTTTTTTATTACCTAATTCAATACTTAATAAGTATAAAATACATAATTTTCATTTTTAATACGTGGGGGTGGATTAGGTATGCCCAGCAGTAAGAGTTCTGCAACAGAGATGAAGATGATAATGATCGGCCAAATAATCGCCTGAAGACATTTTAACATACATGCCTACTTACGTCACGCCTTTCCCAAATCATTTCTGCATCAGCTGATTAGCCCGAGGCAATTTACAGGTACTTACTTCACTTTCGGGAGTTCTGAGTTGCTTCAACATTTCAGTTCGTTGATACTGAGGCAAATTACTGGGGGACTATGGTTACTTTGATTTGTAGGGAGACATTGGTTGGCCGTGTGGTGTCCGGCAGAGTAGAATAGCACCAACCCCTTACATTCATGGGTGTCGTACAAGGCGACTAATGTTTTCGAGGCAAAAGATCAAGAGTCTCCATAGTCTGGAAAATGGGCAGCAGCATATTCCATTATTATATTTAAACACTGCGATCTCCAACCCGCCTGCCAAGCGTAGAGATTATGGCAATAACCTTCCCTTTCGTGGGAGAGTCCCTAAGTCCTGCAGTGGACTGTTACGGGCTGTGATGATGATTGGTTGCCTTTTCTCTAATCATCAAGTGTTATCTAGCGGCCCGCTGTCCATAACTGTTACAAGGGCTCAAAAATTTTGAGATCCCGCGCGGGAGACTAGAGTTCCAGTGGCGGTTCCGTCGTGTACAGCGAACCTCCCGGTTAAACAAGCAGCGTCAGGGTCGGAGCCTTGAGGAGCAGCTAGTTGTAAGTAGAAAACTATACAGTTAGGATCATCCTATTTTAGTAACTTTTTAGCGTTAGCCTAGTGTCATAAATTATTATGAACAGAGAAATGCATATCAAAAGCCGCGTAAATAAATAAAAAAAAATTCTAGGTCTATAACACCTATATACCTAATCGAAAGAGATAATCAAATGAAAATGTAATTAATTACTTAGTTAATTGAAAACTAATTAGAAATAAATGTAATGTAACTAATTCCAGAAAATGTAAACTTTTAATACAAAATATTTCAACGCGAGCAACACCTCCGTAGATGTCTTATATATGAATGTAATTAAATTACAAAATTTAAATTGCTCTATTTTTGGTAAACTGTTATGGAATAGCTGCTACCTGCTTCTACATCCTAGCGGTAAATCCCAACTCACCGACTAGAGAATCTGCCAGCCAGGATCCGCCCTTCTACTAGGAAAGCGCTTTCAGTTTTATTTAAAGCTGTTTCCAATCAACAATCTTCAATAATAAAAATTTGATGGTTTAGGCTTTTACATACGTGCGGCGACGGCCTGACCCGCACAACCCTTGTTGTCACCACAAAGTTGGTTTGGGCCTAGACTCCCACCCTTAGCAACTACTACGAATTAGTAATATTTTGTAAATTGATCAAGTTGATAACAAAAATACGTTAGTAGGGGTTTTATTATAAAATCTTTATTTTCACTATTGGCGACCAACAATAGTTAAATCGTCAATTGTAAAAAAAAATAAAAATAATAAAGTGAATTTACGATTTTTGAGGGTCGAATGTTTACAAGATTATAACACTTTTTTGCAAGATATTTTCACTGTAAATAATTGCGGTACTATACGGTATAGGAACGGAGGAGGGTGGGTCCGTGGGTATCCGGTGTCCGGTGTGCGACTCAGTCGTGCGAGCGCATGTTGATGTCGTCGTGGCGCTCGCGCTCGGCGTCGCGGTGGTCGCCGGAGACGCGCACCGCCGCGCCCGCCGAGGGGCCCGCCTCGTCGTGCTCGCGCTTGGCCGAGTGCGGCGCGGACGGCGCCGACTGCACCAGCCGCCCCATCAGGCTGGCGCTCTTGTCCTTGCGTGGCCGCGTCCACTCGTGTGACAGCACGCGGTCCAGCGTCAGCCGCAGCGTGATGTCCGGCTCCAGGATGTGGCGCACGATCGACTTCGCGGCCGCCGACACCGAGTCGCGAATCCGGGACCGGAACACCCAGTTACGTGACATCTGGTCCTTCAGCAGCTTACGCAGATTCGAGTCGTCGAACGGCATCGAAGCATTCAACATTATGAACAAGATGATCCCCAGGGACCACACGTCGGCAAGCTTAGGGTTGTAAGGGGTACCGCTCACCACTTCCGGGGCTGCATATGCGGCAGAGCCACAGTACGTCTGGCTGAGCACGCGTCGGTTTTCCCCATCCGTACAGAATCTTGCGAATCCAAAATCCGCCAGTTTCACGTTGAAACGGCGGGATAACAGTATGTTCTCACATTTTAGATCACGATGCGCAATGTTCTTGCTGTGGAGGTATTGCAAACCACTCGCCATCTGCCTGAACCACAATTTAGCTTGATTTTCTGGCACCACTCCATTGCGTTTGATAAAATCTAGCAAATCTCCATTATCAGCATAACGCATAAAGATGAACACTCTTGGACCGCGCTGCAGGATACTGTGCACTTGGATAATGTGAGGGTTTTCGATCTTAGTCAAGATGTCGAGTTCACGAGGGAAAAACTTCTCTAAAAAATCTCGAGGCGCTTTTTCCTTGTCGAAAATCTTGCACGCTAGGTGCATCCGCTTGGGGCTGGACGCATCGCAGTACTCCGCCAGGTGAACGGTGGCGTACGATCCTTGACCGATTTTCTTGCCGATGAGATAGCCCCGTTGTTCCAAGGCGTTCACCTCGGAGCTTCGAGGGCTGAGGCGCTCAGCCATTGAGCTCTATTGACTTTATCCTAACCCGTTTAGGATACATTGGACATCGCACTACTCTCTATATGCACAAGGTTTCAGTGCCCCACCTGTCAAATTGTTTGCTTATCGCTTATTACTAGTTTTCCACTCACCTCTCATGAAAGAGAGTAAATCGATATATAAATAAAAATCGCTAAATTGCACGCACTAGATTTTGGGAAAATATTACGACATCACAAAGAATTTGGATATAAAAAACGCTTCCACTTGTAAAAATCTTCCGAAAAGACGTATGCTACATTTGATGTTTTGCTTTTGTTTCTAAAATTAAAAACATTATTTTTGAAAGTTGCCTGTATAAGTTATAACGGAAAAGTTTTTGCATGTCAATTTATGCCTCTAGTGTAGATATAGATAAAATTGAAATGTCTATCTGCAGTTGGCGAACACCGGGACCTCGCGTGCGAAATCACAACCGGGGTGTTGAGGTCAAGATGATGATAATGCTTGAAATGTCGGGAAAAAATAATAAATAAAACCGTGATTAACCGTTAAAAAGGTGGTATAAGTAGGTATTTGCAAAGTGGGTGTCCGGGTCTCTTCTAGAAAACGTCTTGACCACAGATGTGGTTGAAAGTTGTCTCCTCATTCAACGCTTTGATCCGCCACCTCATTGTACATTGCACCATAATAAGTTTATAGCTAACTCTGCTCACCTCCAAAATTCTGTTTGAACTTGCCCATGATTTTGGATTTGGCAAAATACGCAATTACAGTTTAGCTACTACTTATGGTGGCTGTGGTGACTTGAAAAATAGTAAGTATGATGATGATGATGAGTATTATCGTTGATGATCTTAATTACCTGATCCCATACAGGTAGAAGTTGCCAACCATCACTCATATTGAAAATACAACGTTTTAGGTCTTTAATGTTCGCAAACTACAGATTTTTCTGTACCTACGGGCGTTTTTCATGTCAGCAATGTGTTATTTATTTCTAATTTAAAAGTTCTCGTCATTTGTCCAAAATAAGAGGCGCGCCGTACGAATTGTCGACGATCCCTAACTAACACGCAAGTTAGAACCACTGGCTGACCGAAGGGAATTTGACTCCCTGAGTGTGTTCTATTAACTGTACAATGGGGAATGTTCTGAGGAACCTTTGAATCGGGTACGCATCGCACCACCCACCACGTACCTACTGCGTATTCATCCCCACTATGTAGACCCTCTGTTGGTACTTATCCACGCAAAGGTTCGAAGAACGTTTCTCGTTAGTACTTAGATGTGGCAAGAGCTCCGCAGCCACAGTGTTATCTTTGGACTGTGGCATGGGATCGTTCAAGAGGTATTTATCGGAATAAGGTATTTATTTATTAAGGTACTTTCAAACACAACCATAGTCATACGACCATTGCCAATACGGAGAGCGCCAAAGTGTACGACTGCATAATTTTATTTGGATATTTGAAGTATTTATTGGTACCCGTATCCTACCCGCACCCTACCCGTACCCTTTCATTCTTAAAGGGAGGCAAACGAGGAAGCAGGCCACCTAATGGCAACTGATCACCGCCGCCCATAGATATTCGTAACATCAGGTGTAAGCATACGTATTCATATGGTAAAGGTGTAGACTCGTTTCTTGAAGGCTCCAATGTCGTACCGGGAATAAGTACTGCTGCAGGAAGTTTCTTGAAAAGCGTATATAGTAGGTACCTACTTGACTATCATTCATCTAGAGGTACCGATGAAACTTTAATTTAAGGTGAAACTCTGCAGCAGATAAAACAACTCAGTGCACTTCTCGTGATATAGGTGGTAAAAGATGCATAAAGACGCTAATACCCCACGTCGGACGCGGTCAAAAGGAAGAAGCCGTTATTGAGTGATGTGCCGGTGTGACTTACTGGCGCGCTCTACATACTACCAACTTGCTTTAGATAGGTAGGTTAGGTTCCCTATTTTACTTTTTGAAGGTACCCTACCCGTACCCCATAGTACCCTACTCGTACTCTACCCGTAAAGTAGAACTTGAGTTAAAGAGTTAAACCATGGACCGAGAAAGAAAGTATTATTTCTCCATGGGTTGAAGATTGAACTCAGTCCGCGTCTGCCAAACGAGATTTCTGAACGTTTCCAAAACATCACTGTCTGTCATTGTTGCTCAATGACGCTGGCTGTCACAACCTGTCAAAGGCTGCCAGATTGAATGCTTTTTCCGCATTCTGGCGAAATTTGGAAATATGTGGCGAAAATATGATACAATGTTATTGTCGTACAATGTATAAGGTTCCTAATGTCGATATTTTAATAACATACCTATTCAAATACAGATAGATAGCACAGAAGGTGAACAGCTGAAGTCATAATCTATATTTTGTTTATTTTTTATTGGTGTATAGGTATAACTAACGTGTCCAATGCTATTGTAAAATTTTGTTGCCTTGGTCGTCTTAATGTACTAGCTTTTTGTATGACAGAAAGTCAGAGAGTTTTTGTATGAGTTGTGAAGATTCACAGTGTAGGTATATTCTTTATAGGTCGAGGTTCCATCTATGCTGTATGTCCAATATCTTTACCGCCAGTGCTTTTGTAGCGGTAAAGATTAAGTCGCAGCTATTGATAAATCTGTCACCCCGGGCCCGTATTCTACGGATCTGTCTATCAGATCGGATCGAATAGAAATATATTCAATCAATCTGAAAGCGGTTTTCTACCAGTTTATTTCATAGTTACCTTTGTTTTGATTTACCGTTTTCAGTCATTTCCATTTTCTTCAGCTATTCTCTTATATTAGAACGTTATTATTTCTGAGCAAATTATTTAGATGTACCCAATCTAACTTTTTTGAGTTCAGTGGCGGTACTTTTATACAACTTTTATACGTACGAAATTTGTACAACAAACAGAGCATGCAGCAGGTCTATGTTTTTGCAAGATTCATATAAAGGTTTGTGATACCAGTTACTGGTCTGTCATCACAAAACATCACAAAATTTTAAAGCGCTTTTCTACTAAAGTAAATTGGAAACACAGACATAACAGACTAAACACAAATCACAAATATTCCCTGTTCGCTCGCTCTACAATGATTATGAACCTTGCTATCCCGTTTTTTCATCCCTTGGAATAAGTTCACGGAAAATGACGTGCGCAATGTTTTGAACGTTCGACATATTGCTCGAGGGCCTATCGACCTGACGTTTTTTTTGAAACATCGGTGTAAATTTTATAATTTCCTAATAAAAATTAAATTAAACCATTTAAAAGATTGTAATTTTGTGTGTAATTTAGTGCACATTTATGTGAAAGCGCAAAGTATGGAAATACACCTGGATTATCCTTTCACCGGTAAGTAAACATGCGTGGTCGAGGCGATCCGAAATAAATTTTAGAAATTGTGACAAAAATATGCATCGAAATAGTGTGAATTTGCATTAATTGAAATGCTTTACCTTAAAACAACATGCCATTAGACATAGATTTAAAATTATTGGCAAATTGAGCAATATTTCGGTGTCTAAATAGGTACGAAAATATTTTGATGCTAACAGGGTCGGACTTAGTATTTATTGTATAGTATTTTATTATTCAAATCTTGTGAATAGCGGTCCACAACTTTATATGTATCAGGGTTCCATACCAAAAATGTACCTAGATGACATTTTAAATGTTCAGACATTATATGAAACAACGGATTAATCGCGTATTTACGTTTATTTACATAAATATTTGTTTTTCTAGGTTTCCTAAAGACCAGACATGGTTATGTCTGGGTTGCAAATTGGAAGTGCTGCGTTGTAAACATTTTGAAGAACAAGATAATAATTAGATGCAAGTCCCTTCTGTCCTGCTGCACCAGCATAATATAAATTTTTACTGAAAATAAAGAATATGCTGCTTGTTTAATATATTAATGTAACTATCCTTTTCATTATTATTATTTTTTTCATGACTATGTCCTCTAGAGGGCATCATATTAAATTTGTGAAGTCACATAGGCCAACCTGTGAACAATGAAGACGCTTTTAACTATAAGTAAGTAGGTAGGTACCTACTTAGTTTAGAAGTTATGAGGCAACAAATAAACATTAATATCGGTCAAAATCATAACCCTCCTTTTTGCTAAAGCAAGCACTGCCGATTCGTATGTAGGATCGAGAGATCGAAAAGACGGTGGTAGGTATCAGGGCATGGCTTTGATTCACTAGACACCTTACCTTTTATTATAATGTCAATATTAAAATATATAAGGACAAGCTTAAAAAAATTGCATAGTTATCTGGAGCGAACAACAAGTCAGATTTGTTTGTGTTCGTTACGAGTAGAAAGTCGTGGCAAAATATAACTCATGATGGGCTGCCTTGTTCCATCCCTGCATTTGCATTAGTGTGTGTGTTATAGAGATGTGTGACATTTTGTCTCATATTTAAACTCTAAATGTACTCTCTGCTTCTGTATAGATTTTTTTTTCTCTATGATTGGAAATTGGGGCTAAGTTATCCATTCTTACGATCTGTGGGGTAACATCCTAAAATTTAAATTTCTCAAATAATTATGAGATTCTGGTTCACCTCTGTGATACGACTATGCCATTGTCCGTGGACGTGGCAAAATGATATATTGTCCAGACATGTCTGATCGTCATGCGCACTCTTTCAGCCGTAGTGTCGGCTGGATCGCAGCCGTAGTTTCGGCTGGATGGCAGCCGAAACCGAAATTATGCCGTAACCCGTTTTTTGGCCGAAACTTGGCCGAAACCAAACCGATCGGTTGGATACTGGACTAGACTTAAATTTATTAAAAAAAGAAAGTATCAAGCACGAAGTTAATATTATTTTTTCGCAAGTAAAAATAAATTGAGAACTGGGAAAATTTCGTAATATCTATCTGGCAACCCTGCTGCTGTCAACAATAATAAATGTCAGATGAACTGTCTGTCATTTGTCAGAGAATTAGAAACAAGAAAAGTTTTCGCAGCTTTTGACTTTTCATTTTGTTGATTTTTTTCAGAAAATACGATATTTCCTAAACTTGTATTTTGTGAGCTACAGAAAGTAACTTTTTAGCTTTCCAAAATGATGAACCAATATATAAAAGAGTTGGAGCAAGTGAGTCTTTCATATCGATGAAGTGGTGGTTACATCTAACTTTTTTGACAATGTATCTGACTTACGCCCACTATTTCAGGATCCCTTTGATCCTGATGAGTTTGTTGAAAGAATGGTGCGAAGGAGCATGCAAGAATCACGTCTCGATGATGAACAATTCGACCCTGAAATGATACATGATATATTTACCCAAGCTATACAAGACTTAAAGGTATAAATTGTTAGGATCGACGTTCATTGACCGGACGATATGGCAAAGGATCCCTCGACATCCCTACGTGTAATTCCTAATTTATATTGGTCAAGGACAGGAAAGGCGAGTAAAAGTACAGTGGCTAGTGAAGAGCGTCCAGACGGATTGTTTACACTACAGCGAGACCAGTGCCATTACTCTGTCACTTGCTATGGTACTGACAAATCTCTCAATTCTTCCACCTTCATAAATCTTTTCATACATAAACATTGGTTCAGGGTACTCCTGACATGACCATTGTTGCTTGACTCTCAAGATCGTAGATCCCCTTGCTGTCTCGTCCTGTCTTGTTTGTTAACAATAAAGTGGTGCTATTTTAATCCCAAGTCTATAATTGTTTAAATTATCTACCTATTATGCTTCAGTTTTGCTTGTTATTTACAAATTAGGTCCTTCAAGAAAGACAAGAAAGAAAATGTACACGTTTAGAACAAGCAGTTCAAGAAGAAGAGAAGCAGTATGGTGCCAAACTTGCTGAAATAATGGACCAGCACACAGTAAGTGGCAATATCTATACTATTATAAAACTGTAAAAATTGTATGTCAGTCTGTACATTGAAGATACAAGCATTTTTTTTTGTCCTGTCTGTGTGTGTCACGCAAAAACCACTGAACGGATTTTGATGGGTTTTTCAAAGTTTGATACTTAGGGTGCAACATAAAATCTATGCCATGTTTCATTTAATTTAGATGGGTAAAACCAGAGGTACAGCTTGATCTCTCATACACTAAAAAGGTCATGGAAATGTTCGCACGAGAAAAAGTTTAACTAAAACCAATTTCCACGCAGACGAAGTCGAGGGGAGAAGCTAGTTGAAAATATAAATTAGCTTCGCTCGCATCTCCAATGAATACAAAGTAGCCGGTCTAACCATAGTATCTGTCATCCTGCCCTTATTGAATACAACTTCTTTGCATTATAAAAGTGGGAAACACACACATGTGAAAATTGAGTAATTTTTTTAAGGTTTATATATTTTTATAATCGCAAATGTAATATCTTAAGCTGTTTGTTTCCTATAACAAATAAAATTAAATTAAAAAATCTTGACTGACTCGACACTGACATACACAAGAATTTTTTGTGTAAAAAATTAACTCAATGAATTTATTACAAACGGTTGGCACTTCCGCGAATACTTGAACATGCCAACCATCAGTCCAGTTAAGAAATAAAATGATACCACAAGAGCTACAGGGAGTATCGATCATTACATCCAAATACTTCGACTAATATGCTGTTGATGGCCAACACTGCAAAATGTCTCAAATGGGCTGACGTCTTGGCTTAGTACCCTTTAGAATTGTTGGCAATGGCCCATTGATTCGAAAATGTCATTGGAAGATTCAGATTTGACTTTAGTCTAGTGACTGATGGCAAATATGAAATTAGAAACTAAAAATGTATTATGAAACTGGAAAGGAGGTTCTACAAGAACAATCCAGACCGACACTTCCTGACCAATCCTGTTTGTAGAGCATGGAATGGGCTGCCCGGTGTTGTGGGGTCCACTAAGAACTTAAACAAATTTAAAAATAGTTGAAATAAATTCTTAAGATCAGAATAGGAAGAGAATAACGTTGGTTAGAGGAAAGCCGAATACAGGCAACCCAACAGTTGTTTACAAGTGTCTGCCTAATAAACAATAATAATAATAATCACATTAAAACATAAATAATAGAAAGCATCAGTCTGCCAATTCAATATACGGGTATATTATACTACCCTTTTTGTTACACCGTACATAGACTACTCATCTATCATTTTCTTTCTCTAGATGCCTAACTTGTCTAACATATACCCCGGCAGCACTGTGTCAACGTGTTCAGTACACTCGACGAGCGCATGTCCCGTTGCGGGGGTCGAGCGCTCGCCGTCGCCGAGAAGCTAGGCGCGGCCCGAGCGCCCCGCGCCCGCGCGGCCGCCGCGAGAGACCTGCTCGCTCACCTGGCACACTTCCTGAGCCCTGGACCGGTGCTGACTGATCTCTTCAATGATCCACAGCGGGTGAGAGTTATGTTTCGTTTGTGTTAATCCACCTGATGGAAAGTGGTCATCGCACCCTTAAGCCACCTGGTCCGACCGGCTTGTCTGATCGATCGGATGATGAATTTTCTCGTTTACTTATTTAATTTATTGATCGGATTGGAATATCAGAGGTATAAGGGACATCCCTGACATCCCTGACATTCACAATAATGTCAGGGATATCACCAATGCGGTTCCCACCTCTGAGACTCCCCCCTCAAACCCTGAGATATGTTGCTCTGGCAGCAAACAGGCAAATGCTAGGCCCCACCACTGCCAAAGACACGATGCCCCATGGAGCACAGGAGACTAGACACGTTAAAATAATATTGTTTGGCTGCGATATTATGTATAATGAAATGAATCTTAAATTTAAATTATAAAATTATTCTTTCTACCATTACTGCGCCAGTAATTGCGGAAAGAATATTTTTTCGCAATTGTATTTTCCATAATTAAAAAAAGTACTTACATAACTAAATGGGAGACGATTTAAAGAAAATATTAAGCCAGTGTGGATGAGAGCAACTACAGACGTAGGATAGAGAAACATGGAGATTGAGGAAGGAAGACTATTGATAAAGGACCATCTAGATATAGAAGAACTAGTTAATTAATTAACTGGTTGTTAATTGGTTGTTGATGTAAAATAAAAGAATATTGTAATTTTAATTCATAAATTTACAAACAGCATTTATAAAAGCTAATTTCGATTTATACTTAAAAAATACAGTCACCTGTGTATTTTACATACAAAATATGACATATGCATTTTTATTTTGTAAAAATTGATTTCAGTTAAATGAAGCAGCAGATGTGATACAGAAACTGCACACAATCGCTCAAGAGTTGCCGCCAGACAAGTTTGAAGTGGCCAAGAAGAAGATTGAGTCAAAGTACGAAGAGATCGAGAGAAACCTAATTGATGAGTTTGTAAAGGCTCAGAATCAGGGGAACTTAACCAAAATGAAGGATATTGCCAACATTATGACCAATTTTAAAGGCTACTCGCAATGTGTAGATGCATTTATAGAGACTTGCCAAATGGTAGGTATTCTCTCATAATTTTCCCTCAGTAGTCATTACAGAAATATTATTAGAAATGAACATATTTGCTATTTTCTAAAAGGGAAAGGGAAAAGTTGAAAAAAATAAAAGGGATTTTTTTCACACACTGTCAAACAGAAATAAGCATAATACAAAGTCGCTTCCCGACGTCTGTCCCTATTTATCTATGTATCTTTTAAACTACGCAACGGATTTTAATCAATAAGTTTATAATCAAGAAAAACGGGTTAGTAGGGGTAAAGTAAGTGTACGCGAACGAGCTCGCGCCGGGTCTACTAGTGACATTATAGAAGTTTAATCTTTGATCAGGATAAAACATTGACCTCATCGGTGTATACTTTCCTATGTCATATCTAACTAGGTAAACTAAATAATGCAATGTGATTATTATGCTAAAAGAATAACACACCACCAATACTCTGACATGTCAACAAAATTTATAGTATATCAAAGCTAAAAATACATAGTCTTTCTAAGTGCAGCCTTAATTATAGGTTACTACAACAAGAATTATATAGACAAAATCATTTAAAATTAGGTTAAGTATTTGGTATTTTAATTTTATTTAGAAAAACTGCGTTACAATCCATTATAAATTCCAGAACACGCTGCTCGGCAAGGACATATTCGCCGCGGTGCTACCGCTGTGCAAAAAGAACTATACAGTTGTCAGCGCAGTGTTCCCGAACCCCGACCAAGTGATGAGCAAATTCGTGCTGAACATATTCCATCTGAAACTTCAGAAGTACATACAGACCAAACTAGCAGACAAGAATGATATTGAGAAGTACTTGAGGAATCTGTATGATATGTATACAAGGTATGCCTTACACATGTTATAAAACCTTTTGTCCATAAAAATTCCCTAAATATGAATCATGCTCGTATTTTTAACAAAAAATACCCAAAAAGACATATTTGTCAAGCCTGACACGATAAGGTAGTCAGCGAAATTACAGGCATGAGGCATTTAATACTACTCCTTACAGTGACATTGCAACTGCGTTTCTGCATTTTGCAACTGCAACTTAAATGCATGCATCGTATATGTTATGGACGACAGTTACCGCTTACCATCAGGTGGGCTGTGTGCTCGTTTGTCAATGAGAAGTGCAAAAAAACCGATGAACTGACGGTGAAGGAAAAATCGTCATGAAACCTGCACATCTGGTCAGTTCCCCTGTTAACAATGTCACGGAGGTCATATGGCTATCGCTCCACTGTAATTACCTGATCTGCCAAATACTGGATCTTAAAGGCGGACCCGGGACCCTCACGCGCGAGATTGCAACCGGGACATTAACGCCAAGATGACTAATCCACTAGATAAGAATCGAGCTCGTAGTTATAAAAAGAAACATGACGACCTGAGTGATTCAGTTGGTTAACACGCCGGTCGCCACGCAGAGGTCCCGGGTTCGATTGCCGGCCGAGCAGAAATTGAAATGATGAATTTTAATTTCTGTTACGGGTCTGGGTGTAGTATGTATAATAAGTATGTATTAAAAAAGTATAAAAGTAGATTATCAGTTATCTAACATCCAAGGCATAAGCTTTGCTTACTTTCGCGCTAGATGGCGCTCTGTGACCGATTGTCTAAGCATATTTATTTCGGCCGTGTGGTGTCCGGCTGAGTAGAATAGCACCAACCCTTTACACTCGTGAGTGTCGTACAAGGCGACTAATATTTGCGAGACAAAAGATCGAGAGTCACCGTAGGCTGGAAAATGGGCAGCAGCTTTTTCCATTGTTATATTTATTACACTGCGATCTCCAACCCGCCTGCCAAACGTGGAGATTATGGCAATAACCTCCCTTCTTGTGGGTGTGGCCCTAAGTCCTGCAGTGAATTGTAATGTTTAATGTTGATGATATTTATTTATTATTATTGTTATATGCAGCACGCAACGAGCTTGCGACGAGCTAGTGGCAGCCGGTCTCGTCTCTGCGGATGGTAACTCTGCCACCGGCGACTTGCGACGAGACGCGCTGGTCAACGGCGCTATGGCGGGCGCCAACGATGGCTACGCGGCGTTGGAGATCCGACGATTGAAGGCCGTACTCTCCAACGCACTGAATGGATACTACGCGGAGAAGCAGCACGTCAAGAAGCAGATACAGGGTGGGGGGTAAGTTTTTGTTGTGTTTATTAGAAGGTGGGGCGATGAACAGCGATAAGGACGGATGAGCGGTGTTGGAGGTGGGAACGGCATCACACGTCCGTGTATGCAACACGTCCATAGGCTGCGGTGACTGCTTCTTCCTCGTCGACTCAATTTTCGAAAACCCTAGATCTGGCTTGCCCAGTAGTCGGCCACGGCAACGGCATTATCAGTCAGTACGCCGGTGTTTCTGGCGTCTGCTTACCATCAGGCGGGCCGTAAGCTTGTTTGCCGCCTTAGTGATATTAAAATAGCAGAAGTGGAGTTGGGCGAAAGGTGAGGTTACATACATTGCAATATGTTTGAGTGTATAATGGCGCGATGGCATTCGGTATCGATGGCTATGAAGTCTAGGACATCCATCGGTTGAAGGCCCTCCTCTCTACTGCACTTAATGTTTACCAGACTAGTCATGACGCAGATTTAAGGCGGGAGGTAAATTTACAATGTATTTAGGCGAAGGCTGTACTCGTTACGATTAAACTAGTAAATATATATAGGGCGGAGGTTGACTTTGATTCTTTTGATTGTTATTTTTTGAGCGTATAATAATAATCTGCGCTTGCGTGTATAAGAAAACAAGTAGTCTGACAAATATAATAGTTTTAAAAACCATAATCTTCTGGTGGTGCATATATTTTTTTTATTATTTGTCTAGCCAGGCATTTGACCGCCACCTATTCAATGAAAAAGGTAAAATACACATTAGCATAGGTGATAAGTCGCTTTTTCAAGTACAGATAATATTCAACTTAATGGCAGCACACGTAAACGTACGCATTGTAAAGGTTGAACCAAACCATCGGTGGTTGGTTACCGTTACTCGGCTCCAGCCAAGACGAAACGTCTGTAACTAGTTTGAACAACTCTTTCCCCACCCAGTTTCCAGGAATTACGTCGCGACCTGCAAGCGGTGATCGGCGCGCGCGCCAACATCAACATCGCGCAGATCGAGAACTACGGCGGGGAGACGTTCCTCAGCGAACAGCTCGTGCAGAAGATGCTGAACGAGGCCATGACCTCGTTCCTTAGGTGTAAGACTGTGAGTGCTATTGTTTTTAGCTATGCTTTGCCTAATATATGATGATAATGTTGACAGCTCACTAATTCTTGGTCCTTGGCGTACGTACGCCTACGAAGTTGCGTGTTTTTTTTCGGTAAAATGTACTACGGATAATGTCGTACTTCATGGACAGATACGGCCCCTTTAGTGAAGTGCCACGAATAACAACAGACAATCGAAATTCGGTTTTTAAATAAAATATAGTTCTATGAGAATGATAATCGAATATATTCATTAACGATTTTACACTACCCCATCCCTACTGTGAACTGTCAAAATTATCATCCTATATTTAACAAAGTATGGTGGACCCGGCGCGACTTCGTTCGCGTACATCTATTTTACGCTAAGTTATCTTAAAAGTTCGAGATGCCCCGAGTCAGTTATGCCCCAACTTGACTCGGCGCTTTACCTATAACACAAACCTAACCTTACCTAATTGAAACCTAAATATCCTCTAGGCTTTAAGACAACATAACCTAACCGAATTAAAATACTATCGATCGGCCCAATGAGGGTTTTCGCCATTCCAAAATCTACTAAATGGCGCTACTGGGACGTAAGGTCTGCTGTCAAAATAAAGCTCTGTCATTGATTGGAAAAGATTTGTCATTTCATAGAAGTTGGTTCTGTCCATGGACTTACTACCCAAAAGGGACTGTGCGCTTCTAAGACTAAATCCGGGTCGAGCGAGAGTCACCATCTTTTGATTTACTGAACGTTTGTCCGACAAACGTCAAGTCGACATAATTGTTAACCTACGACTTTTTGTTCAACAAAACAGACAAAAGAGTTCGTCCTACCCATTGGTCCTAAACACTAGTTTCTACAGAGAAATGATAGTACTTGTTGAGATCTACATTTCGTATGACAGCTGTCAAACTTAAAACTGTCATCCGAAATGTAGATATCGATGAGTACTATCATATTGCTTTAAGAACTAGTGTTGTAAGACCAATCGTTTTCGAGCTATTACAGTTCTAAGTTTGACAGCTGTCATCTGAAATGTAGATCTCGGCGAGCGCTATCACTTCTCTTGAGGAACTAGTGTTGTAGGACCAATAGATTCCGAGTAGCACGATAGTAACCTTGGGCTGGACCCTGGTGAAAATATGATCTTCAGGTTGCACCCGGTCCGGCTCTGCCTGGTCCTGATCGGTAGGTCGGTGTCCGCGCTAATAAAAGTATTTAGAAATTTGCATCAACAATGATGGCCACACTAGAAAGTGACACAGGCTATCGATGGTGACTCTCGCTCGGCCCGGATTTTATCTTAGAAGCGCGCAGTCCCTTTTTGGTAGTAAGTCCATGGTTCTGTCCAATAGCATGACAGTATTTTGACAACGGATCCTAAAATCCCAATCAAGCTTAAGGGGCTAATGTACAAAACCATAATTAGGCCTGTGATGCTTTACGGCTGCGAAACCTGACCGGCGCTGACGAAGCACGTCCGCGAACTCCACGCCAACGAAATGAAAATGCTGTGGTGGATGTGTGGCGTTACGTGACTCCAACGAGTACGTAACGAGTACATCCGTGGCAGCCTTGGCGTGAGGGATATCGCAGATAAGATCGAGGAGGCTAGCTTGCGCTGGTATAGTCACGTGTTGCGTAAGCCTCAGGGATACGCGGGAAATCATCATCATCTTGGCGTTATGTCCCGGTTCCGCCCCCGCGCGGCACCCAAAGGCCCAGGGTCCGCCTTCCTGCTACTCTTGGCCCACCTCGCTCGGCATCCTTTGTGGTGAGCTTATTGGCACGCATATCATTCTTGACGACGTCAAGCCATCGCTTCTTGGGCCGGCCTCTCCATCCCGTGCCCGGCGGCGGGGGTGGAATTTTTTTTTTTATGCTACTCTGTGGCAAGCGCTCGTTACCTACGCATTAGTTTTAAGTTGATGGATGGAATAGACGAAATTATTTTCACTTTTTGCATTTACGGTGGTAGTTCCACTTTGTGCAGCAGTCCGCTATCATATCTACTGTGAGACGCACTACCTTGTTACAGAAATTCTATCTTTAATCGTTTATTGTGCTGTCTGTTAGATCTACAAATAAACCTTTGCCACCTTTAAAAGTGTCGTATTGATTGGTGATAAATCCGTACCGTAACAGGTAGTGTACATTAAAAACTCTTATTAGTCGATTTGCCCACGACAGCTAAAGATCATCCCCATTTCCAGCTATGCACAGCCACCGAGGTGTCTTTGTCGGCGCAGTCGCTGTCGGAGTCGTCGGCGCAGCCTCCTCTCTCTGGAGCTCGCCCTTGCCTTGCCTTGGTGGTGACCTTACAATACAATAAACACCATCCCGTTCCCAGCTGTGCACAGCCACCGAGGTGTCCGCAACAGCTGTGTCTCTGTCGGAGGCGGCGGCGCAGCACGTGCTGCTGGAGCACGTGGACTACGCGCTCGACCTCGGCCTGCAGTCCATACCCATCGCCGAGAGCAAGTCACCGCCGCAGGTGGGTGGCAAGATACATAGCTTACGTCACAATTGACATAATACATATGCCAAACAGATTATCACGACGGGCATAACAGACATTTGTCGTACGACACCAACAAGTCGAAGCGGTTCGTGCAAATCCTACTCTCTAAAACGCCGCCCGTCTACGATATACCAATATAGGTCAAACCTGTCCAGAAATACCAGAGGTGCCGCCATATTGCGGAATTTTTAGAACTTATTTCTAACACTGGCAAGAGCAAGTAACAGCAAAGCTCTTGTCAGAACTCATATATTCCTGGCCCGCCTTTAAATGAAATAATATGAATTTCTTTTCCTTTGAATTTCATGAAATCAATAACACTTGGTCCCCGTAGTTCCATCGCCTAGTCCCATTATAGAACTAGACTAACAAAATAAAACTATTTTGAAGTCTACGTTTTGGTAAAATATATCTTCTTATGTCAAACTATATTTGTGTCTTCTCTGTCGTTTTTTTTTTGTGAGCCAAAAGACGTATGCCATATCATAATCATAATTAAAATTGTTGTTACAGATTCACTTCTTCGACATTGTGAAGCAAGCCAACATAATCATCAAAATGTTCGAAGAACATTTCCAGGAATCAGTTATGCCTTGCTTCAGGTATGCTCCCTTTTACATACCTAGTACCTACACTATATCCTATTACTATGATTTACATTACGCTTAGCATGAATAAAAGATAAAAATATGTCATTAACCGTTTGTTCTATTGCTGAACTTGTATCATATAATTCAATTCTTGAAACTGTTGGACATGGGCCTACAACAATTCAGGATTGGACAGTTAATAACAAAACACTGCTGGCCATTTTTAACCACCAACGCAAAAAGGGGTGGTTGACGTGTGTCTGTCTGCGGAATCCTGAATGGATGGATCCATTTCGATGCAATTTTCTTTATTTCAAAACCAATTCGTTATGGTTTTGAGCTTGGGTTCCATGGTTCTTTTATTAAAATTGTTTCATTAGTTTTGTTGTATGTATGTATGTAGTATGTATGTATGTAGTATGTATATGTAGACTTTGTCGAATGTTTTCAGACATTTGTCGATTAGGTTATCTAGTACATATATAGAGTACACAGCCTCCCTTCCTAGAAATTAGTTGCCTTGTACGCCCATATATGGGCTGTGTTCTATCCTACTCTCCCGGATACTACATGGCCCCGTACCTATTGCCTGTAAACACTTTACCTCTATTTCACTGACAATTTGTTACCGCAGTTCGTCAGCGAAACAGAACGAGTGTGTCAGCAAGAAGGCAGCAGTGCTGGAACAGCTGGAGAGCAAGCTGGATGCTGGGTTGGAGCGGGCCATAGCCGCCATCGCGGGCTGGGTGAAACTACACCTGCAAACTGAGCAGAAGAAGACAGACTTCAGGCCGGAGGGTGATATCGATACCCTGGCTTCTCCGGTAAGCCACGCGTCAGCCTGATACTGATAGAAGTGTCTGCGTTTAAAATGCCAGCATTTTAATGTAAATAGCAAAGGTTTCAGGTTGTTTTAATTCCAACTGTGACCACCCGACGAGGACGCGCAAGGCTTCCAATAGTAACAAATAAAATAATTTAGCGGTGTAACGATGCTACTGAATGTGGCCTAAAAGAGGAATATATACAAAAAGACTATTATTGCCATCGCGTTACGGTCATTATTATCGTTATTTGCTATTGAAGCACACTTTAAGGGCGTATGCTTCGTTGAGTGCGTACGTTACATTCCGGGCGCTGTTATCCATTGCGGGTTTAGTACTAGGCGCGGGCGACGGAATACCTAAAAGGCCAGCAATGCACGCGCGCGTGTCACACTCAACGCAGCGCACGCCCTAAGACTTACTAACAATCTCTTGTTGTAGGTTCTACACTTCAGAGGGCCGAGTGTAAGTTTTGCTTCGATTTTACTTTACTATCGCGTTTAAATGAAGAAAAAACTTCATTTTCGTACCACTAGATGGCGCTGCACATTTCTTCATACAAATTTCGACCTAAACGCAGACGCGATAGTAAAGTAAAATAGAAGCAAAACTTACACTCAGCCCTTGGATCTATAATTTAAAATTTCGGGGCTTTATTCAACAGTGGACGTCCTACAGCTGAGATTCTGATGATTTTGAATATGGTTCCTTCCAGGCGTGCATAGCAGTAGTGAACTACCTGAACTCCGTGACTGAGAAGGTGCATCTTGGCCTGTCAGGGGCTAGTCTGAGCGCCGTGGCGTTAGAACTAGCCGTGAGGCTGCATCGGGTCATATATGAACACCTGCAGAACTTCACATTCAATTCCGCTGGTGAGGATAGGGAGCTAAGATTTCCTTATACAGGACACTGTGCTGGTTTTACCAATAATTTTAGTTATTTATTTAAAAGTTTTATAGCATATTAATTGTGTTTAAAAAGGTTACATATAGGTTAGCATAGTTGATGGAAAATCGAAAATAAATATTGAAACATAGATGTCAGATTCGTGTGCACTCGCCTAGTTTTTAAGTGCAACAACCAATCATGGCGCTGTTTTCAGACTGGCCCTTGTTATAGACAACAATTTGTAGATATAAATTAGCCTCACTCACTAGCGCCGCTGTCTACTGAACGGATAAATTAATGGAACCGTAGTTTCAAAAGTTGAAAATTGAATTGAAAACTCATCATATTTCATTGTGTTTTATTGTGGGATAAGGGTAGGCAAGGGTACATTTTATTGTTCAGTTCGGATTTCTGTAAACATTCAACTTTCCCGAGGGACCCTATTATTTTCCGTGAATAAAAAGTATCCTATGTCACTCGGGAATAATTTGGCTTCCTATCAGTTGAAGAGTTTTTAAATCTGTCTAGTAATTTTTGAGTTAAATACAAATCATTACTCTTTATAATATTCCCAAAACTAACCGGCGCTACTGTAGACTTCTTCCTACGTTTCTGAAGCTAGTGCATACCTCTCCCTTCCTTTCTGTACTCACTTGATACTACTGCATACCTCTTCCTACGTTTCTGTTCTCATTTCGTACATTTCTCGCCTCGTAATCGTACACTTCCCGTCTCTATACCCCAGGCGCTATGATAGCGATATGCGACGTGAAGGAGTACCGCGCGGCGCTCGGCACCGGCGCCCGCGCACGCGCTGTTCGGATCTCTGTAAACATTCAACTTTCCCGCGGGACAATATTTTCTTCCCCGGATAAAAAGTAGCCTGTGTCATTCGGGAATAATGTGGTTTCCTATTAGTGAAAAGTTTTTGAAATCGGTCCAATACAAATATTTTCCAAAAATCTACTAGCCTCTACTGCAGATCTACTACTGCAGACCACTTTCTAAGTTTCTGTAGCTACTGCAGACCCCTTCCTACGTTTCTGTAGCTACTGCAGACCTCTTCCTACGTATCTACACTCATTTGGCGCTACTGCAGGCCTCTTCCTTAGTTTCTGTAGTTATTTGGATGTGGGTGCACAGGCGCTATGATAGCGATATGCGACGTGAAGGAGTACCGCGCGGCGGCGTGCGGGCGGGGCGCGCGGGGCGGGCGGGCCGCGCCGGCGCCCGCGCACGCGCTGTTCGACGCGCTGCACGCGCTCTGCAACCTGCTGCTGGTCAAGCCGGAGAACCTGCACCAGGTCTGCGAGGGGGAGACGCTGGTTAGTACCACACATTTTTATTATTGACATTGCATAGTTTGATCTATTTCCAATTTTTTTTTTCAAATTGACTTGAATTTTACTATTAAATCATTGCTACTTTAAATATTGTACGTGCGAAAAGGGCAAACTGTTGAGACTCAAATATAATTTGTAATACCTAAATGGACCTACACAGTTCAACAATAAAGTTATTCTATTTACACAACCATATGGGTTCTTTTATAAATTGTGACGTGACGATATTATCGTTGACGTCCGCGTTATAGGGCTGAGGTGGCATGAAAGGAACACGTATTAAAAAGGGATAAGTCAAATAATCGGTAAAGTAAGAAACGTCTTGAGACGACAACATTTTTGTTCTGTGGCAATCTCGAAGCGCTACCATTCGCACCTCCACTCCTGTCATATTAAATAATGTCCCCTTCATGCCACCTCTCCTCTATATCGTTGACGTCCACGATAATATCGTTGCGTTACAAATTATTAAAGCGCCCAATGACATAAACATAGACGTATCTTTATTTGGTCCAATAACAAATTCAAAAAACTTAAAACTTACAGAATAAGTGAACTAACGTAATAAGGAAGCAGGGTGATGCGTCGTCGAACCAAACTGGACCGGCCTCAGCATAATGCTATGAATGGCAACAGCCAATCACAAAGCTGGTTTTCAGACTGACCCATAATAGAGCTCGATATATAGCATATGTATCTTTTTTATAATACAGGGAGGCAAACGAATCACGTAATATTAAGTGATACCGACACTCAGAGCACTGTTTTTGAACGGCTCATTCGGCATGAAAAATTCAAGATTTTGATGCATAACACCGATATTTGCACCGTTCGCTTCCCGTGTTGAAAATGTAATTTTAAAAATATTGAATTTTTAATTCCGATAATCGATATTAAAAACTCTTGAGGCGAGCGGTTCAAAAATAAGGCCCTAGAGGTCGTTGCGCTGCCGGTCTTTGAGAAAGGAATAGACTGTAGACTCGTTTCTTGAAGGTCCCAACGTCGTACCAGATCGGATTCATCATCATCATTGTCATCACAGCCGCAGGGCATCCACTGCTGATTAAAGGACGCCCCACGCTTATGGACTCTGTGCCTCTGGCATCGATCCTGGTACCTATGACCTCTATAACCACCAGTACAAGAAGACTAGGATAATATTAAACACAATACTGTTGTCTTCTACTTTGGACGAACGAAAGAAAACTAGCTGGAGCTATTTTGCCGATCATGCCGAAGAACCTGCATTAGGTGCGCAGCAGCTAGACGCTGGTTAGAACAATATCAAATAGAACTGTCGGAATCCAGCTGTTTGAATCATGGTCCAGCGTTGTTGGTATAAATATACGAAGGCGAGACGCTGATTAGTACTGTGTAGCTGGTACAGCACACCACAATGCAATCGTCCTCTTCCTCCTACCTTCCTGGTAGAAGCCAACCCCTCGTTCCAGCTGTTTCTGCATTTCGGCTTAGTATGCTAAAGTAGAAAATATTTAAAATAAGCCAAGAAGACAATTGAAGGAGACTTTTCTTCTCCACTCCGCTATCATCCTCGCTTGAATGGGCAGAAACCAGTCTATGCACCTACTTTGCAGAGACAATAATCGTCTTCCTCCGAGCGGCAGATTGTCCCGGCGGATGCCAGCTGACGAAAGCCAGGGTCATTGTTCCTGCACCGTTTACTCCATTTCCAAGACGACGTTTAAAAAAAATTGTTAAACTGTAGCTCTGACTGCAACTCTCTGGATTCTTAACTGTATTTCTTTTCGCAGGCCGAGTTGGACCACTCCATTCTGCACAACTTCATACAACTACGATCGGATTACAAGAGTCACAAACTCTCCAACTTCCTAAAGGGTCTAGCGTAAGACTTTGTTAAGTTTAAACAAATGCATCTGCACATGTTAAGGTATTAAATATTGTTTTATCTGTACATACGAATAGTTAAGCTGAAATTATTTTTTTATACACACAACTAGGATATTAAAATATTTATAACACCATGAATCTTGTTTTATTTTAATGTTATTTTATGTTCTCTTTGTAGTTTCGTAGTCAAGTATTTCAACATCACATGTGAGGAACCAATGGATGCAGAAGACACAAAGTCAAGATATGGAGGGCTCAGGGAGAGACCTATACATAACAGTAGCCGTTCTTCGGTTTTGATCATAACGATAAATCTACTAGTATTCAGCCTCTAAGCCAATATAATAAAATTCGTAGTTTCGAATGATAAATCGCCCTAATTCTGTCGATTCTAATCGATTCACTAGCTTACAGATTAAAGCCCCTGAATCTGAACGGAACAAAGCTTTGAAATAAAGTGCTCATCGTCTTCCTGCACGTTTAGCAGAAGTGTGCCCTCGCGCGCGATAAAACGCGACGTAGATACTATAAAATATAATAATAAACCCTTATTTAATAATAAAGCTTTATTTCGGCAACTTAACATCTATTACAATATTCAGTAACCGGAATCTCATTTTAAGCATGGATTTGCTTGTGATCGCGCTCTTCCATGGCCAAAAATATAAACTGTTATATAGTTCCAGTAGTTAGCAAAAACTATAAGTGGTACTATATTTGACAGCCAGGTGACAAATACAACGACATCGCCCTACTTTAGTGTTTCGAGCGGAGACGATGATTTTTATTTTATTTTCTTAAGGAAAGCCAACAGCAGTTCTTACAAAAATAAATATTATTACATAGCCAATTATAGGCCACTCCACTGATAAACGTACAATAGATAAAAATAAGTACTTAACGATTCGAATGAGAATGATTCGGCAAACGCGGCGTAGGATGCCGTGTGCGGTTAAAAATCAAAATAAGATAATGCCATGTGGGGCTAAACTATCGATGAAAAGATAAGGTCTCGCTGATTTCGTCTATTGACCTCCTCGATGTTGGTCTATAATTTTTTTTATACTGCTAACTAAGGTGACAAACTAGTTTACGGCCTGCCTGATGGTAAGCAGTTACCGCAGCCTATGGATTTTTATGACTCCCGTCCTTCCGATCCTATAAAAGACTCATTCCACAACTTATGCGTGCTCAATCTGCCCGAGGGTTGTAGGAACGACAAGGTCATTCCACATGACCTTCGTCTTGTCAGACCGCTCTGTTCCTAATACCGTTTTCTCCCGGGTCTCTTCCATTCTAATTCTGTTTCAGAGTCAACTCGATCTCATCTAATCTTGCGTCTGGTAGTATAATTAATTCCCCATCTCTCTCCATAATAGGGAGCGCCGCCTCACGCACAACTTTGCATATCCTAATGATCTTCACCATGTTATGTAAAGCCTCGTCAACCTCAATGTTTACTGTGGTTTACGTGGCATCATAGGTACCTATTCAACTTGAAGTTCCAACTGGAAACGTTTGGAACCGGCTACGGATTGGTGCAGAATAGGTCGGAGCGTGGAATTCTGGCAGTTTGTTTTCATATAACTTTTACTTGAACATAGTATTTTTTTCTATATGCTGTAACTGATGTTCAAAGTGCCTCATACAATACAGGCAGGGGCGGGACTCAGCCAACATACATTTCCTGGGCTCCTGGAAGAACGATTTAATTAATTAAGGATAGGCCCTCTGCCTCCATATCGTTGACAAGCAATTGCCCGATGCAGTGGTTTCTGCATCCGAACTTATTGTTATATTACTAATGTCATGTCGGTTCGTTGACCGAACTAAGTCAAAGATCTTTTTGTACTTACGTTTTAAAATGCAATCAAGATTAACGGTTAATCGTAAGCGTATGCTACGGCGGAACTCCCACAGTATATTAGATTAAATAAGATGAATGTAGAAGACATATACACAGGCATGAATGGCGATGTTAAAAAGTTTTTATCGCGCATCAAGCGATATTTCATCATCAAACGCCCAGACGAAAATGAAAAGATCGCTACGCTGAAGGCATACCTCGGTGGCCCGGCGGCGGCGTTCATGAGCGAGTACGAAGAAAGAAATGAGATATTAACATTCGATGATCTAATTATGGCTATAGAAACAGAATTCTCGCCCACCACAAATTATGTGGAACAATTTTACTCTCGCCAGCATCTATCGGGCGAGGATATCGTGTCATTCTATTATGATCTCTCAGAGATGGCAGCGAAAGCGAAAATTGACGATGATAAAGTAACTAATTAAATAATATATAATTTATTCAAGAAAAACTTAAGTCTAAAATAACACCGAGACGATGATTCATAGTATCATCAACGATGATATAAGTATTCATCAATAGTTTTTTGAAGAAGGTTCTTAGCCAATTTGCCAGTAAAATCAGCTCTCATACAGCAATTAATTATGGTGTATCAGAAACCAACAGAAATGAATCCCACAGTGAAATTTTCGAGCCTTCCCTATACCATGTATGCCCATCAAAGTGTACCGGTTCATTAGATGTAGCATGTGTGCTCGGGCAGGCCCTAGGTTAGGACGGATCCCAAGACAGGTAGGTGTTCGCAGGCCTCATGTCTGGATGGGCTTTAGGTTAAGTAGGCTTCCGGGTGAGGTTGCTGCTTCCATAGGGCAGCCGGGGCTTTAATCAGTTGAATAGGTTGAAACATGTACGAAGAAGGTCGGTAGGCTTAGATAGTTCGGAGCAAGCAGAACGTAGGTCTTTAGCCTGTCTCTATGAATTCAAATAGGTTCCATTTTAATTAGATGTAAGGTGGCTTTTGTATTTTATAGCATTCTTCAGTACACTTTCACGAATATAACTTCAATTAAGCAGTTACCAGTTTTTATTTAAAGTCCCTAGATTCCCGAGTGTTACAGTACATACTTAAGCGAAAAGCACCTGATGAAAACAGTCTATTCTGTCTCTAGGCATACGGCTACATTATTACTTTTATGCTCTGGTAGACGTGGCCACGATTTAACGGTATTGGCCAATGATTCAGATCACCTTATTTATTTATTTTTTTATTTATTAAATTGTTTATTCAAGATAACAGCGTTATATTATGGCCAATATTTGGTTCGAAAACCGACAACGCTAACAATAGACAGTCAGGCTAAATCTGCAAGTCTTTTTATAACTACCAGGGGTCACCCTAAAGGAGCTTCACGCACAGCAATAGCCGGGTGGATCGAAACCCTACTAACGGAAGTAGGGATTTCGTTTACCCCTGGGAACCTTCGATCTGCAGTTGCCTTGAAGAGTTGGTCGGATAATGTCCCAGTCGACGAGATATTATCTCGTGATAACTGGAGGTCGGGTTAGGCCAAAGTAGCCTATTTCTACCGACGGGAGATAAAGCAAACTCCTGCCAATATTAATAAGGTTACAAGCTTGTTTAGCCCAGTTAATTAAGGGAATTAAGAAGTAAATAACAAATAATTTTTATGTTCCATTGAATGTTTTACTTCATTATGGAATTATTAACAAACTAACATTGAACTATTTGCCTGATCCTGTTTGAAAATGATATGCTCATCACCCTTTTAAGTTAAGTATACTTAATCATTGATTCCTTTAAAAGTTTATAACAGTGGCGTAGCATAGGTCACTAGCACCCGGTGCGGATTCCAAATTTGCCGCCCTCTTATTTTTGCAATCCATTATAAAAAATTTGGGGCATGGTAAAAAGAGTACTTTTATTGAATAACACTAACCTGAAAAGTGAAATTAACATTTTTTAACATAGAGTAGAAGGTAGAAGAGTAGTAGGTAAAGAAATTAACTTTTTTTTATATTTGAATTTTTTTTCTCTAACTGCCACCTCCGCAGCGCCGCCCCCGGCAAAGTGCCGCCCGGTGCGGACCGCACCCTCCGCCCCCCCCCATGCTACGCCACTGGTTTATAACCTTATATTTGGAATATACTTACCTATGGAATTCAAAGCATTTTACATACCTATTCGTAATCAAGGTACCTCTATACTTACATAGCTACAGTAGGTACACCTACATATATTTAGGTAATAAACCTTCACCTTGGAGTCCCCATCACCAGGCGATAACAAACACGTCTCAAACTAGTAAGCTACAAATAACGGTTAGGGATTTAATAACGGTGTTTTACCTGAAAATAAAACACATATTAAATACTTACCTTATTTGAAGCTTACAATTTAAATTCTGCCTGGTGTTTTCGACACAATGAAGCAAGCCGACCGCGGACCGCGGCTCCTCAGCCCGGTCGCGGCTGCCTGGTGGGGATCACCGAGCGGGGGTGATGAGCAGGACAGAGATATATATGGAAAGAGAAAGGCAAAGCGGAGACGGAAAACAGATAGGGGCCTATCTCAAACTAGTAAGCTTCAAATAAGGTAAGTATTTAATATGTGTTTTATTTTCAGGTAAAACACCGTTATTATCGAAGCCGACACTTCTCGCATACGAGTCGAATACCTTAACCACTCGGCCACCGACGCTCCTCGGATAAGATCTTTGCGAGAAACTCCACACATCCACCGCAGCATCTTCATTTCCGAGACGCACAACTCCTGCTTGAGCCGCTCTAGTAAGGCCAAGTCTCACTGCCAATAGCAATGCAGGTATATTAAATGTCTCATATAACTGTCTTCAGATTTGCCAGCATTTTTGGATATGTGACCTCTTCTTCGCCTATTCGAACGGGTAGGGATCAGATGCCCTATTTTAGAACCGCTCGCATCCACGCAAACGCTCCCCTTACAATTAGCAACTTACCACGAACCTGAAAGAGACAGGTAGCGCACGCGAGTGCTCGCGTGGATGCTAGCTGACTCCTTCCACTTATTCACTCGTTGGACTAGTCGCCCCTTGTCAGGGTCTCGTCAGGATCTAGGCTCTGTCTTCGGCCTTATCCTCACTTACCACCAAGTGAGATGGCTGGCTAGTTCTTTCCAAAAAAGCACCAACTGCCTCCATTGGAACAATTGAAACGATAATGAACGCTGTTTTAACAAATTGGACAGTTTAGAAAAAACGATGAGTGCACTAAATATAACTGCCCGTTCGAACTCTACAGCTCGCCCTACCCACATATTTCTGACGTAGCCGCGTAGCGTAGTTACGTAACTTTTTGTGTACGAAAAGTACCACGACCATGTAAAAGTAATATAATACTATTATTCATCTTAGCGTTAATGTCCCGGTTGTGCTGTCGCGCGCGAGGGCTCGTACTCCGCCTTGACAATGATCCAGCATTTGGCAGAACAGGTAATTACAGAGGAGCGACTGCCATCAGACCTTCATGGCCCTGCTACTAGGGGAACCTGACCAGATTGGATCATGATTACACATTCAATCGCCTGCAGGTGCAGATTTCATCACGATGTTTCACTCACCGTCAGAGCATCGGTTAATATTCAACTAGTGTACATAACTTAGAAAAGAGTCATTGGTACATGGTGGCAGTGGGATTAGAACCTGGTACCTCTCGCTTACGAGTCGGGTACCTAAACCACGAGGCAACCGATGCTTCCATAGTAATATATTAGCTATTATACCATAATAAATATTTGTGCTACCCCTGTTGCCTGTGAGTAAGTAGAATTTCCTCCCACCCCGTTCCCATCAGTAAAATTTAGTAAGAAAGAAATAGTTTACTTATTAGGTACCTTACCTAAAAATATATTTTGATTTGGTTTATGTTGTCAGTTAGTAACCGAAGCCACATTTTGCTATTCAACTATTATGTTGTTATAAGTAGATAGGTGTTTATTTACTGTTATTGTATGTACAATCGCGATATGTTATCTAACACAAATTTATATGTGTGGGTACATAGGTAAGTAATTTGTCATTGCAAACAAATTGAGCTGGTCTAGATGCGCAGATCGAGCGAGCGACCTTATTACTTCGTATGAAACATGGTCGCCTCCGGTTTCGCGTAATCGCACACCCAGCAGCGTGTCTAGTCGATAATTTCAATGGCGGCATCGTTTCGGGCGCGCGGCCGCGGCCGGCGCATCACGTTGTAGATATAATGCTTGCACAGTGCGTTATCAGCGATATCTGTACGAGGCTCCACTACGTCCATTCATGAGTGCTCCCCTCCATGCTGCGGGACGTTATTTGAATGGAAGCGGGTGTGTGCGTGAGCGCGGGTGTATGCGCGCGGCGCAGGCGCACCTACGCCGGCCGCGCAGTACCGACCCAGCCGGCCGGCAAGTTCCACGCCGCTCGCTGCCGCGCCGCGAATGTGATGCCCATTACTTGAGTGTGACACCCGCGTTGTACACTTTACCCTGTGCTGTGACCATTATCGCTAATCTGGATAAAATCATCAAAACTGAGAGGTAAGCGCGCACCCGCTGCGACCAGCCAAATGTTTATTTTCATTCAAGCCCGACGCCTACGCGCCGAGCTGTGTCGCGATTTGAGCGACGAATTTACATGTTATAAGTTCATTCATTGAACGTTAGGGCCTATTTATATTATTATTATCGGCGTACGTGTGATGTGAATGGGTGATTAGGGCGTCTTGTTATATCGAGAGATTGCAGACAGAGGTTGATTCATTCTCATGACGACATAAGGTTGACTTTGTAATCGACTTGCGCTGTGATACTAACAACTGTTTTTCGTATTAATTCGTCGCTTGCTATTATGGCTGTGTCTTTGGGTTGTGTAGCCACTGGCTAGTGCAATATCGTAGGTAGCATTCGTAATCTGGCTAGCTACCTATGCTGTAGAGATGTTCGATGAGTTAGATTGGTCTGTCGCGGCCGGATTGCTGGATTTCAAGTGTGGTTTTTACCCGGCGCTACCTGCTCGAGTGGCCGCACTCTTCCCGCAGTGGCTGTGCCGAACCACCACCAAACCGCATCTCTCGACAAATCACATTTCGTTTTGATACTCACTCGCCTCTTTCTTTACATCTATTTTTGGCTATTCCTATACTGTACCTACCTGCGTGGTTTCCACCTATGCCGGTTTCGCCTGACTGGCAAATGTTGTTACTTACGTAGACTTACTCGAAACTATTTGATGATCTAACAGACACATTTCGATATATTGTGTAAATTTGCGATAATTCACACTTACTATCTACCCATAATTTACCTATCAACAGTATCAACACTCATTCATTATGATGAAATACAATAAGGAGCATAAAACACTTAATTTGCATTGAACCTTTATTATTGGAAATGCGACGATAAGATAGAGTGCACCTACCTATCCACGTCAAATAAATCAAAAACTTTACGATCATGTTTACCATACACACAGCCTGACCTCTCTAACAAGTTGTAGGTGTATTATGGAGACATAGCTTGATTATTATGCACTTAATTGAGCCTAGGATATTCTACCTAATAGGTACAAGAGGCCCAGAGTCGATCGGTGTGGAAGGCGTGAGGGGAGCCCTTGTTCAGCAGTGTCCAACGGCTGAGATGATTAAGTACCTACTATTTTAAGGTTAACTTAATATAACATCATCGTAAGACGTCTTCTACACCGATCGGCATATGTCTCTTGCATCCACCAGCTCCTCGCACGAACTTAACCCAGGTCGTCGGTCCATCTCGATTTTCTGTACGGTACGTTGCTGACACTGGAAGACCTTACAGCCCCATCTTAAATCTGTTCTACGAGCTATGTGGTCTGCCCATATAGTTTTGCGACCCTGGTACCTATTTTCATTTCTGACCACACATAAAGAAACTCCGAGCATAGCTGTTTCCAATAACTAAACGATTTTTGTCCCAATGTGTTCAGACAACCCTAGAGATGGTACATGTTAAAAACCGGCACAGCAGCAAGCACTACAGTGGTCAGCATTGCGAGAACTCATCGTCATCGTCTAATTATTGGTACTCATTAGACGTAAAATTTCATGCTCTTTAATTTTTTAGTAAGTAGTTTATTTTTCAGTGGGATGCAGCGTTAAACCAAACAAAGTCTAAAAATTTCGCTTTTCTATTATACCAATTGACCGAAATAAGTTTTAGAAGAATTACGTTTTTGTACTTATTTGATGCATAATTTCGGTTCTCCCACCCTGGATCGAGTGGGACTTTTTGGGTCATCTTTAGGGTTGTATGAACATACATCGTTCAGTTACTAGAAATTTCCGTGGTTCGTATGAAAGTCACAGTATCTTTCCTGTTCTAATTGCGCACTGTGTGACTTTACGCTTCCTTTCATAATGAGGCCATTCCCATAGTAGGCACCCCATTTCTACCCCTTTGTACGATCGAATAAATTTATATTCTTATTTAGGACTTTCTATACATTGTCCATAATATACACAGGGGCTGTAGGTATGCAAAACGACGCGTTTTGCTAGCGCTTACGTATACCCATAGGTACCCACCTATATGAATTATGTTTGTGCGATCGACTGTACCTTATTTCTACAGGTAACGTAATTTTATATCTATTTTTTTGCCGGTTTAAAAAAACGACACATGTTGGCCGGTTTTAAAAAATTAGAATCACAAAACATTTCACCACATGATAAAAACAAAACTTCGTCGAAGAAAACATGACGCAACACACTATGCGAACACTATTTGTCACAGTGCCACATTAGCGAAGTGTCAATTATGATGTTCTATGATACAACAAATGCCTTATCCAGATAAAGCAAACAAAACTCTGATAACAAAATACTTATTATCTTGTTATTCTATGATAGAATGTCAATGCTCCATAGGAAATATTTATTACGAGAACTATAGAAATGGAATATGTAATAGTTATATTGTTATGCATCAAATTAACTATTTACTTAAATACCCATTTGAATGAGATTTGGCAAAGAGAAAATAGACTCAACATAGGATAGGACTCCAAATTTTAATTCAATAGTTTACAAAACCTTGCCTATTATAGCTATGTATGTACATATGTATACCTAATTTAAAAGTAGGTATTTAGTCAATCACTCATCGTCATAATCAAGTGAGTCACCTATTTATGATTATCATCAGTCTAAAACTCGAGCAAATTTTAAAAATTAATAAGTCAAGGACACCAACAATTTCATTACTTTGAGCTTTTTAGTTAGCTCGTGTTGTGGTGCAGTTAAACGAAACGGGCATAAGATCGCTCTATATCATATTCGCTTGGTATAACATTGGAGGAAGAACGTTCTTTTGTTGTTCTTGTATGCGAGTACTTAGATATTCCATCAGATAATGTTTTTAAACGCTTGCTGATCTAAACATCTCTAGAGCACTCAGATAGCAACAGGAAAAAAAGTTAATGCCGTACGATAACACCACCGAGAAAATGCTCTTGATCATGCTCTACGTTGGTTTGTTCTAAACACTTACAACTTTAGTTAACGGTTTCATAAAATTACGAAATCATGTACTTGATTCTGGACAATCCACTTTAGTTATGGAACTTTTATCTCAGGCTAGGCTAGATAAGTCGACATTTGTTTGCTATTCGAGTTATTGTTTAGTAAAAGACAGTGGCACCATTGAGACTGAAAGGGAATTTCCAGCGGAACATACACTTTCATAGTCATAAAACTGTTATGAATCCTCGCCACGAACGATAAGATAAACTCCCACGTTAAAATGTGTTCTAGTTCGGATGTTGTTGATAGTTCTATTAAACATTTTATGTGTAGGCTTGTGTCAACCTATTATGCTACTACCCACGCCCTATCGTAGATTGATATTTTTATTTATTTCTTTTCGGTTCATACAGTTATGTTTTCATTCGTTCATGTATAAAAATTACTGTTCATTGTAATTAATTTTATTATTACAATTATTCTTTGTGTTCTACAAGGGATCCTTGTTTTCTTACGGAACCCTGCAAACCGTGTAGATACTGAAAAACACTAACGTCCTCCAATACTTGAGATAGTTACCCAAACATTTTGATATGTACTTAAATATTTAAAATAATCTACACTGCTTAATGTTCTTTCCGCGGATTGGAGATTGCAGCGTTAAAATTAGTTTCAACTTCAATAGATCTCTCTGTTGTATTATCCCATCCCAGGTCTATAGAGGTTCCTGTCTCCTGGATTCCTGGAAGGACTGCATCGGATGCCACACGGGATATTGGTTGCCTTACCCTAGGTATATGAAAACGCACGATTTTGCACGCACATACAATACACGATTCAATAACGTTCAATTAATAAAATAAAAATATCCATGCTTTCCCACCATTGTTCGTAATTTTAATACAGGACACAATATCGTATTTGGAGTAAGATATATAATACGAGTGTGGTTTAATATTATATTTACTTAGGTTGGTATATGCATTATAAATTCGTGGGTACCTATGGGTCGTAGCAACTTATTCCAGATAGGGATTATGTAATCCTACAATGGAATGTCATTTTTTTATTTCTATAGGTAGTGGCATGAATTTAATCGATCATAAAATGTTTATTGTAACCTTCAAGGCTAGAGTGCATAGGCTGTTCCTAGACAGGCATGTTCCATCAACGGCCGCTTCGTCACTTACCACCAGGTGAGGTGACGGTCAAATGCCTAGCTAGTCTAGCTGAAAAATACCATTGGTGAAATTATGTAAACTCGAAATATGGATTGCAGAAAATTAAAAATGTACGAAATAATTAAGAATTAAAAAATAGAGCCACCGTGGATGTGCTATGTATATTTTGTTAGATAACAAGAGTACGAAGTATGAATCAATTCACTTTAAAGAGCTTGGGACCTAACTTTTTATTGCCTAGTGAAGTACACTGTCAGACGGGTCACCTGATCGAAAGCGGACACCGTGGCCCAGGACATCAGCAACTTTAGAGGAGCGGATGCGGTGCCGGCCTTTGAAATCTTAGCATTGTAGTTGTGGGAACAATTAATCAGGCGATGAGTTATATAGCTGATTATAATGCAAATATAAAATTATATAAAAAAATACTGATTAAGAATAAAATATGGGTCTGAACTAAAACTATTCGCTTGCTCTACATTTTACCTAGAATCATAGGAAGACGCCTTCGTAAGTGGTATTGATTCCTCCACTATCCACTACTGCTCAATCAATGATAGTTGGGTACGTTTTCGCTTACTAAGTATATTCATTCGATCGCATTATCTATCCGGAATTCCAGCGCTAAGTAGCACCTTTAGGTTTATTTGTATCATCAATAATAATACCATATACAACAATTAACTACAAATTATGATAAAACTGCACTTGGGTGGCCGTTATCACATTAGAAATGTCCAATTGCTTTCTAGCTTGAAGATATGTATAGGTATCAATACATACCTTTGTTTATTTTTACTTGATTTGCAAGTTATACCTAGCATGACAAGCTGGGTCGTACATATTCATATTAGAGTTTGTTGCTATGAGCGATAACAGTACAAAAGAACCTTACGATCCACTTCAGACCAAAATATCACACAATCAATCAAGAATGATTATCTGATACTGACAAGTGGTAACATCAATATTTTTCAAAACATGGCGACTCATACCTGTAACTCTATAAAGTGGTAACTTTGAACCTATTCGACGCAATAAACCAAGGACGCAAAACATCAACTCGGGTCTAAGTTAGACCAGATTTGGTATTCTACTCCTTGTTGATCAGTGTTGGTGGTCTAACTCTTGGCTGACGTACATACTATATACGGATTTGCGTATTTCGTTCACATCGTGTTCTGGTGGCGTCTCCTCCCAATGAGTTTTCTACTTGATACCGAATGCCCAGTGGCTAATTCCCTGAAGTCATTAGTTCGCCTGTTCAATTAACCGATATCTACCACTATGAGAGTCAGCCTTATGCCCAGCAGTGGGACATGTAGAACACACTTAAGTAGAGTGCCGTATCTACCGATAATAGGTAAATACCCTGTATCTCAAGGTACTACGGTCGGTAGTAAATCAATGCTCGTACCACAGTAGATATCCTTGTAGGTATTTAATATTGTCCTTTCCAATAACTGTGTAAGTAATTGAATTGTCTTTGGCTTCATCTGAAACAGCAATATGTAAGTAGGTATAAGTAGGTATTATTTCAGTTATATCATACTGCTGCAGTTTTCGATTATTTCATAGTCATAAACCTCATAATGGTTTTTGTGGAAACGTGTTGAAATAAACATTACCGCACGTGAATTCAACGCTTCGATGAGTTTCTGTGCAGGGACTGAAGTATTATGTAAATGCATACTTTTCTAAGCTGTACTCTTCTAGCCGCATCCGCTTCCTTTAGCTTGCAGATGTCCTGGATGACGATAGCCGCTTTCCATCACGGACCGTCCGCCCATGTGCTTCCCTAGGCAAGAAAAAAGTCTGCTCATGATGATATATGATGAAGCAGCCGTATTCAATGCAATTTGTTTAGTATTATAGAATATACAAATCTTAATGGTTGTTTTCTATACCACTATGGTTGCAAACAAGCTTGTGGCTTGACTGATGGAGAGCCGCAGACGTTTGCAATACCAAGGACATCACCCTTTTCACCTCTTTCTAGAAGAACTTTGTTGTGTACTTCAATGGGAAAGAGGTTTATCTGGAACAGGCAGGTGAACCAATGTGGTATCTGCCTTTCGAAAATTTGATGTTGATGATATACCTATGTACCTTTATGGCTCATCACTGATCACCAAGATTTCGACAATTTTTACCCGATATTTCAAATAGGCCGGCTAATTTAGACAATTCCAGTTATAACCACGTAATTCTTAAGACATTCCAGCTTTGTATCTTACCTCACTTCCCACAGAATTCAAACAATTGCGTCCATCCGTCCATCTAAACAGCTATGCACTTGGCAATGTTTTCACGGAATATTCGGGGCCCTTACTCGAAGCAAGGTATCCGCAGTGCGGCGCAATCTCGCTATCACGGCGCTGCGTTATCTCTGTTTGAAGGCCACCATTCCACAGCGGCTGCGCGTTGAATTACAATTTCAGATAGGTACACGTCTACCTGAATCTCGATTATAAATTCTGTTTGGCAGAACCGAGCCGTACTGAGAAACGTAAACCTTCTTACTGAGTAACCAATCTTGATATTCTTTCATCACATACACACATATCATCAGGTTTGTTACCACCGTTAGAAATGTTAGCAAATATATTATAAGCTATAATATTTGTGATGAACGTGTAGTAAAAAACCACGAAAGTCTTAAAATCTTTTGATTCTTACACCATCAGATGCTCTGATCAGAGTAGTCTTCCTTCATGGTTTATTGTACATACACACATTCATGGCACTTGATATCTCTAATCGGGGTGGCCAGACAGGCAGAGACGTGTACGAGTATAGGTCCGTAATAGGTTCAGAATAAAACGTTCTCAATTTCTGGTCGGCACTTTTCTACATTTTGATACTATGATGATATACTTCGCTTCCTATCGCTTCTTCATACAAATTACGAGCATAATAAATGCATAAACCATAAACACAAGTCAACAATCTAGCTAAAATCGCAACGGAGCAACGTTATGCGTCCCGCATTTGAGTGCCGCGGGGTGCATTTCATAAGACAGACGGGTGGTAAACAAAAAAAATCTGTAGATCGACATCTGACGGGCATCGCAGCTGAGGTTCGGTGCACTATCGGGCGTCGCGGGGGCGCGGGGCGGGGCGGGGGCGGCGTGTGCGCATGTGTGTGTGGGGTGCTACACCTTGCAACGGGACCCGTCTAGAGCAGGTAGAGCCAGCCCGCTGACACGATTTAGGACGGATCTCACTTTCTCGATGCGAATATGGATTTGAAATGCGCATTGACGGGTCAGTCGGTGCGTTAGGAATAGTGATACATTTTAATATAAGTATACCTACAGCTAGGTATAGCTATGGACGTACAGGTTTGACCGGATTGGGAAAAGCGGATCCAGATTACATTTTGCAGTCGGATATTTGTTTGGGTGGTTTGCAGCTGAATGTCGCAAAAACAGAGCATATGCCGAGGATGCCGAAAGGCGAATTCGGACCTTGGCCAGAGGCCAGGATAAGGGCTAGGAGGACTTTTTTGGGTTGGTAGCTCAGGAATTTAGGCTGTGTATATATAATTTACACAGCCAAAATTATCGATTGAAATTTTTGTAGTGAAATGTAGTCGTCTTCGTTTGTATTACGTAGATTGGCCAAGAGAAGTGTAAACTGCTGTATTACGTTACACTTTACCAGAGAACCTAGAAATGTCGCTCTACACTACTTTTATATGAATGATTGTTTTAGATAGGTGAGCACACTATCAAGAAGTACAGCAAAATGATCATAATATATTTCCTAAATTCGGTAGAACAGCTCATGTCCAGACTGACTTGTCTTATTTGGTGAACAAACAATAAGCAAATCACGACTTGCCGTATCAATCACACTACGTACATTTCGTATATGTAGATGTCTTGAATTATATAAGTAACACAAAGTGTGTGAACTTCAAAGAATACTACTGCAAATTATTCATTCCAATATATAATTTCTATAAATAAACAAGACAAGTCAGTCTGGACAGATTTCTAAAAGTAGTACCAAACAAAGCCACTACATAAACAAGCGATGTAGAAGAAATGCTCTTAGCGGATTCCATTTTATTTTTAGTCGAAATCCAAATCCATACGGAGCGGATAATAAATCGTGTAACATTTTTTGCAGACGCTTATGAACCCAATATCTAACCAGATGCTGTACACTAGATCTGGGAACACAATAAAGCTGTTTAGAATGTGTATACACTTCAAAGTAGATAGTTGGATATGGGTTATACCAATAGCCAAAAGTAGGGCAAGTAAACAGAAAAAATAAATTATTTGAATACATTTTTATTTTTTACCCCTGAATTAGCTGGGCTAGTCACTCATGATTACATATTAGCCGTCATAAATTCCGGTAGAGAACGAAATATCACTACGCCACGGGCTTTACCAAAACTCACATTGTGTTATCCGCAAAGTAGAAGCACAGTACATTGTGGAGAAGGCGAGTCCTTCATAATTATCTTAACATTTTCACACGTAAAACCATATAGAAATAAACCACCTTTCCCAGCTTTTGCGTTACACTTCTTCACGTCTAAGTTTAGATGTTACACAAATGCATTGTCACCAAAATAAGGTTGGACGTAACCATCGATCCGAAGCTACGAAATAACTTGGCGACCACCGTACGCGTCGTCTGTGCATGTATCACAGGCAATTAATACCAAGTTATTGAGCACCCGCAGACTAGCGAAAGAATGCACTCATCACGTATGCCAATCAACACTATCGCTCGGTACAGAGCTGGCACAGTAACGATTCAGTCCGAGTACTAAATATAGTACAAAACAAAACAAATGTCGCCTGCCCTTCATTCGATCACATATTATGCCATATTTGTACCCAATGGCCCTCGGAATAGTGTCCATTTTGGCTCAGTGCGCGTGGGCAGGGCAATTGGTAGACGCGCGGCTGCGCGGGCGCGCCAGAATTTTTAATTATGAATTAATTAGCAGCTATCAACAACACAAACTTGCCTAATCCCGGTTACTCATTTATGCTTTCCATTCACACTCGCACGGTTGGATAATAACAGTTAATAGCGTGAAATTATAACAACCAATGTGAGATGGAGGGCATAAAGCGATTATTCATCGCTTAACTAAATAAACTAAATTTAAAGAAATCTGAGTAGATACTAGATACCTCCTGAAATTCGACGATAGTCTCTTTTGTTATCTTATCTCTGAAAGAACGCAATGAAAAATAAACTAAAAGCGTGTGCCTGTGCGTATAATATAAATAATTTTAAACATTATAATAATATGCATCTCCCGTCCCATGTGCCGGGGTCGTCGACTTGATAATATTAAATATATCGCAGTATCCACTCGTATATCTATGCGCATCCATACGTAACTTGCTGCGTATGCGCATACATAAGTAATATGCTGTGCCCTATAGCCAAACGGTGCTAACTGTTCAGTTAATATACAGCCAAATGCAAATTGAATATTCGCGGCGTGGAAATAAAATAAGTAAGCTGGCTTCCGACATTTATATTTGGACATATATTTACCAAGATTGTGTTATAGACTGTGGCATTGATCATTTGAAATCAGTCAGTCGATAGGTACCTACATTGAGCATTCTCATAGTCTGTTTTATTATCAATATCTACACCTGTACTTTTTACTAACCTCAAATACCAGTAAAGGTAATCTGTAATTTATTTTATTTACTTAAGGAAAGCCAACAGCACCCTAAGATATTATCAATAAAATAAGATATCAATATGTTTTCCATTCTTTCGAATACTTAACAAATAGAACATAGTTTCAAATAAAACAAAAAATACAGCACGTTTCGTGTTTTCCCTTGAGGGTCCGCGTTACCGAACTAAGTCTTAGAGACATAATGTTTTATACTATCACGGTTATTATCACACACAAAGGTACGCGGTAGGAAACCCAGAACATAAAACGGAAATTAAAATGTGTAAGTCTTACAGACTTTACAAAGTTACAGTTTATTTGTAACTGAAAGCAAAAACCAGCACGAGGTTTCTAATGAGAATCATGTTTGTCGCAGATACCCTTACCTTATCAACATAGACCACCTGGTTACAAACTCTAGCCTTTATAATAGCGCTGTTATAGAACACTGTTCTAGTTGGTAAGTAATTAGCCTCTATAACATGTATAAATGATCGATTACGCGTAACACAAGCCCCAGACCGCGTCCATTGATAGCTGATGCCCGAAGAATGTTTATTTACTGACGAACCAGGCGTTTGTGAGTATCGCGTCGCAGGCCAGCGCTCAAGCTTGCTATTCTATACCATTCTTTCTTGAGCTGCATGTCGTACGTAATGCGTCGATAGCAATGATCCTAGATAGCTGTATCCAGCAAAGCTGAAGGGACAGGTCTATTAGCTCATCGTTAGAGCACCCTTTCTAAACGTCAGCGAAATTTGGCTACGGTGAAGAAGCTGCGGTGGATGTGTGGACCTCAATCAAAGTGTGTGTCTAAAACGCCTACATTCACGGTAGCCTTTACATTCGTGATATAGCAGATTATCTGCAACAGTGCCGTCTTTGATGGTATGACCACGCCTCGCGCAGATTGTCAAAAATTATGCCAGGAAACAAGTTTCTGGGACGGGGACAAGAGGCCGACACAAGAAACAATAACGATTTTGCATGATATCCTTGCGCCCACACCCTCGAGTGCAGCACGGGAGCACAACTGGGATTGATGCAAGGATGATGATGATGATCCTAGACAAGGACAGGGACAGGGATCTGGTGGACACAGTCTTACCATCCTAAGATTTTTTCTATTCACTGTCCTATATTATAATTTAATTAAGATGTAAGTGGTTACTCATTCTATAGCCAGCAAAGTAGGCAAATATTGTCAATGCCAATTTATGAAACATTTAGAACTGTGTTTAGTTAGACCATTTAAAAATGACGATGGCATTGTTTTTGGATGTTATATGAAGCCGACAAAAAAATGAAAAAATCCCATATAATGTAAAGAATGTCCATAAAATATGATAATTCGGGAAAACTGAAAGAGAGCATTCTACGTTCTACGAAGATTTTATGTCATTTCAAATGGGGTCCAAAACGGCCAGACTCGGCTAGTCTAATATTAGTTACCAAGTACAAAGATTGTAAATATCTTTCGCCACAAAGTAACTAGGCAGTGGTTGCAAGAATTCCCGCAAATAGAAATGGGTTCGAACAAAGCCTACACAATCCCCTACACAGTGGATATAGCAGTTCAAACTGCACTAACTTCTGTTTCACACATTAGTCACGGAGTTATGAATGGATGACGGGCGGGGGGCGGCGGGGGTGCGCTAAATATAGATCTGGTAAAACAGGTGGTCTACTCCTCCATAACCCTAGACATGCACATACTCAGTCACGAACAAAAGACAAGCCTCGCGTTTTCTTCGTTTCGAAAACGGAGGAATTATGCTACTAATGCGTTTTTAGGTCTTATACATGTTCAGTTTTAAAAGTACAGTTTATCTTTTAGCTCTTTAAGTTAACAGTAGGTAAATAGGTAAATTCTAGGCCCCTCCACTGGCAAAGTCACTGCAGCCCATGGGGCGCTGGAGACAGAGACCTTACCAGCATATCTCTTAAGAGTATCTCAAGACAATCGCGAGTATCCTGTCGCGATATATTCTTTGATATTTCCCTTCAACATAGAGTAAACAATTTTCAAGGCGGGTTTCGACAGAGCGTGATTTTGCGGACGGACGTGGACTAGCCCGCACCGACGCACCGAGGAAAGGGTGTCGTCTGTGGTCGTCCGTGGTACTGCAGACATGTCACAAATTTATGTGAACCGGAACTTATGTAAACCTTGATTTAGCGTAAGCGAAATTTTTTTTTATGTGAATCGTTTACGGTGTTTGAAAACAAAGTGACATCAAGACGGGGACATGTAGTTCTAGTTTTTCAGACTAGCCACCGGGTCAGATAAGTTTGTGGCACTCTACACGTGTAAACTCTATCCGTGGTCGTCCGCCGTGCGTGAAAATGTAGCCCGAGGAAACTCTTTAAAACTTAAAATAAAGATAAAACAATAATAATTAATTAGGTACTAAATATACTGTAAAAACTGGAAGCATTGAAATAGCTAAACGTGTAATATTATGCATTTTCGGTTAGCCCCGTTTGATTTTATTCCATATTAATCAGCAATTATGTAATTCTAGTACCAAAAATTGTAGTTCTGTTTTACAGTGACATTGATTGTTTCCATGTAGTCTCAGGGGAATCCCGTTACTGATAAGCTACCAGCACTTGGATAGTTTAAATACATATACGTACTTAGTTCAATAAAGGCGAAACTGTAGTTAAAAATGTACTTATCTAAAAGTTGAAAGTCTTTGTATAATAACTCGGTTGCCGGCGATCGCTTTAGCTATCCGATATGATTATTAAAAAAAATCTCAAACAACTAGTCGAGACGACGAATAACCATACGATCAAGAGTCATCGTACGTGATAGTTAATATGGGTTATATTAGCAAGATTAGAAACATTTAGTAATATATTTATAAATGCTAAACACAGCAATAACATATCGTATACAAGTAGCACAGTGTAATGTTTTAAAACCGTGCGCTATGCGATAAACTTGGGTTACAGAAGGGCAGGCGGAGTTCTGGGAATCCAAATGTGGCGGTACCCCGTGAATATAAGCACTGTTACAGTTTAAGCTTCTATGAACGCATGCTTACTCTTCATTGTAACTAATACAACAATCTACATTTATATTATTATCAAGTTGCTTAGCTTAGGCCAGGATGTGAACCATTAAGGCCCTTACTAAAGCGTTATGGCACCTATGATGGCTATTCTGAACGCCAATAAAATCATAATATTTATTAAAACATTGTATTGATTTGATACTAAATTTATTCCGCCACAATCGACAATGATCGACGCATTCGACCCATCTATACATCAATTATTACGTACTAACTTTTATTTGTTACGCTGTCGCATGACTAAACCGTAGAATTAGAGCTGCTAGTACAAATTTAGCTCCTAATTGCACAACCGTCTGTGGCAGTTAATAAAGCTCGAAATAGTGAAATGCAATCCCGTCATCAATCATAATTTGCCTTGGTCGGGTTCTTGGCGCTTGTCCCTGCGTGGCGACATTGACTGCAGACGAGAATGGCTATATTTAGCTCGGCGGCGGGTGCATTCAGCCCTTCTGCTAGATCGGGTTGAGTTGCATCTTTGACATTCAAGACAAAAGGCTTGCTTGTTTGGGCTATCCAGATGTTGCGAACTTATATGGTAGTCTACTGGGGGTATGATTTCTGTGGCTGTGTTGTGGTGAAAAGATTACAACAAAAATATCTTACATTGACATTTATTTGTCCAATAATATAAACAAACAAAACAATTTAGACTAATAGACAGACATTAATTATTAATATCATTAATACATAAGGTAAACAAACCTAGTTGCTAACGTGTATCTCATAGCCCGTTATAGAGTTGTTCTCTTAATTACTTGCAAATATATATCAAGGCATACAATAAAACTATTCTCAATATTGACATCCCGGTGGGAAATAAGCGATTGTTGACGTCGCTAAGTCGGATACGAGAGCTAGCGGCTTACGACGTGAGGGTGCTGAAAACTAGGCGAAGTAGAGGCAGGAAAGGGGAACCTGGCAGAAGCCAGATAATGATGATAATGATTGATATTGCTTTAAGCAGACTACGGAACGCCAAAGTAGCCAGGGTATGGAAAGCCAAGTGGTGGTCCTAGTGATGATCATCTCCTAAACTCTTGTCTACGTATCCGGGCTGCTCTTCTGGCGTGTGCGGCCAGAAGGACGGTCGTTTCACCGAATCTATGGCTATATCGGGGAACATATCGGCAACCATCTCCATTGTCATATCCTCATATCTCGGCAGCTTTTTAATCCGATCCAACTCCTTTTCCGCACTGAAACGTTTTTTTAATTATATTGATTTGGTCAATTGATTGTTTATGGTCCGTCTGTTGTATAAATAAATATGCTTGGACAATTCACACAGCGCCATCTAGCCCCAAAGTAAGAAAAGCTTATGTTATGGATGTCAGAAAACTGATAAACTACTTTATATAGTTTTTAAATAGATACTTGTTATATATACATACAACACCTAAACCCGTAAAAAAAATTAAATTCAACATTTCTATTTCTGCCTCGTCGGTTCCGAACCTAATCGAACCTGGGACTTCTGCGTGGCAGACTACGTGGCATGTTACCCAATTGAACCACTCAGGTCGTCAGGTGTAATGTTTTAATGAACGATTTTTGAAAATTATCGGTGTCTTTACAATTAAGAAGTCAACTGATTGTCTCCAAGTTCCAAGCTTCGTATCAAGAAAATTATACACAATGAAAAGCTACAATATTTTTAAATGAATAAGTTTGTACACTTACTCCTTGATGATAACATCTTGTTCCTTCACATATTTATCGATGTCGCCTTTAAGTGACGACCACTGTTTGTCAACTTCCGCAGTCAGTTTGTCCGCGGGATACGGTACTTTAACACCATTATACTCTTTCTCAAACTTTTCCACGAGTCCTGGAATAGGCACAATTTTCTTGTACGCAGCCCAATCTATTTTGGGAAGTTCGGCTGGGTTAGATAGAACTCTGAAAGACATAAATAATGACTTCCTAGTAAATGTCAGTGTGGAGTGGTACTTTTGTGAAATAAAATAAGATATGTTTTATTGTACACACCGTCGCATATACACATCGTGCTTGCCTTTGAAACCAAAGAAATGCGTCTTTTGCTCAGGAGGAACTCTTTTCTCCAATTCGGCCCATTTTATGGCTGTTTTGCTGATTTTAGACATTTAGGAACAAAATTATGTTATAATAATAATTGTACTGAACGTGACAACTACGCCGCCTAAGCTAATGTTATTAAGGTAAACAATTATAATAACTTTAATTAAATTTGAATAGGTAAATAACTGATAAATGCAAGGACTATTGCTTTGTTGACAGATATGACAGGCAAAAAGCGATAGAGTAGCTAGAGCTCAGAGCTATAGCAACCTTACTCGACCTGTAAAAAGGTAATAATTAATTAAATGGAGGATTTGTATTTTTTAATATGAAAATCATAAACGAACTTTTGCTGCATTCACCTCATAATAAAATATCATATCCAGATATCCCACACGAAGGATAGAAGCTTTCACTAGGTAATACATGCATCGATAAACTGATTATTGGTCATGCGATGTCTGCAGACGCAAGCGCATGCGAGCTTGCGTGTTTGCTGTTGCCAGGCGCTGGTCTCGGGTCGGGAACCTTATCCCTTCAGCCCATTACCATATGCCACTTGCAGACGGTTTAACGCCTTCGCCGCTGGTTTTGGAGCCCTATACAGAGTGGTCTTTGTTTCAATTGCCTAGGTTTGTTTGTTGTTTCGAAAATCGATATTTGGCATGAACTTTTACTGAAATCTCCGCAAATGAACATGCTGATAATGTTTAAAGAACAAGATTATAATAGGCGTATTTTCTTACCACTACATTTTTGTCCAAATTTTATTTATTTATTTAACAGTTTATTGCACACAGTAAAATACATAGAGAAACATCATACATATAGACACAACAGGCACTACTTATTTCTAAAAGAAATTTCTTCCAGCAGGCCTACAGAAGAGAGATGTGATAAGTAAAGCAGATCGACGTGCGCGATATAGAATACATACTAAAATACTTAAACATAATTAACTTCTCAAATAAAATATAATAAATATAATATAAACATATAATAATGATATAATATATATTATAATACAATACTATGCATACATATCTATGTACAACTAGACAGAGATAGATGATGTTCCTTGACACGCTTTTTAAAAGTCTGTAGTGACGGACTGTCCCGCACCTCATGTGGAAGAGAGTTCCAAAGTCTCGCAGCATGAACAGTAAAGGAGTAGGAAAAGAAATCGGAGTCAATTTAAGGAATTTTATTGTTAGACAATGTCTAAAAAGCAAAGCTAATTGGGAAATTAGAAGAAGAAGATTGATTGAAATCAACTAGTACCTAAGCAACCTCATTTTGAATAATAAAGACGTTTTAGGTACTATCTTGTTGTATACAGACGGACCTCTTCATTACTCAATCAGTTTTGCTTACTTGTTGATTTCGATCAATTTTAGACAGAATCTATCCATAATTTCTAGGCCAATTTATTCTCTCTGTATAGTTTATGGGAAGGGACACCGGAGATCACAACCAGGATTGATGTTAAAATAATGATGATGATGCTTTAGGAAAGGCATCCTGTATAATCCTGAACGCTCAGTCTAGACCCGGAGGCGATGCAAATCCCGGGGTACCCGTTCGGAGAAAGTGAGCTCCCATAGTAGGTCGCATCACGCGAGCGACCGCTAATATACGTCGGGGTAGATAATTTATCTCTCAACGATTAGATAGCAATGGGCGGCTCATTTTATTTTTAGTGCATTTGCGCGATAGCTCTATAGTCCATACTGCGCGATTGTGCTCTATCATAGAGATTTTTTTCTATATACAACGCTCTATAAGGGTGACGTAACGATTAGACTTTCTGGTATAATGCTGATTGGTCTCAAAGTTATCAGGCTATCTCTATCTGAGTGGATAAAATCTGATCGAACATCAATTTTGTGTTTGTTGTATGGTAAGTAGATATTTAATCTCTGTAATCGTTTCATTTACTAATTAATTACTTGCATGTTTGGCGAAATCATGCAGAAATGTTCACTATCAAACCCTATAAAAATGCTATACTTAAGTGATAGATCAAAGAGATTGAAAAATTAGCTACCTTCTAGACTGAATTTTTTTTTCTCTGTATGATAGATAGCTAAAATACTCAATTGGCATTTGACATTCATGTACTGTTAACGATCACAGCCTAACCACACTTACTCTTATAAAATTAGTCCTTAGTCCTTAACATGTAAAAACAAGCATAAAGTACAAGTCATAACGACCGTAACTTGGAAGTAAAGTCACCCCTCCGCGCCAGGCAATTTTCACCCTGCAAGGTGTGAAGAGGATAAATCGTCACGCCTTTTCAATTACATGACAATAACGTGCGCAGGCGCTCGTATCCGGCGGATATCGGCTTGCTGCGCGGGCGCCGACTTCAGTGGAGCCGAAATCTGCCGGTGACACGTTTATAGGATCTAAGTATATCGTGCTGCCTCGTGCCGTAGGTAACGTTAGAGAACTGGACGGCGTAAGAGTCGCTGTTTTATGAATGAAATCTACGAAAATGGAAGACGATGCGCGTAGGTTGCTTTTTTGGAATTTGGAATGTTGTATGTGAATTATAAATAAACCGATCTTTCTTCCCTAAATTTCTCTATTCCCTAAATTGTAAAAGTGTACCTCTACTTGTAACATTCAATAGCTTCATCGATTTGTATGGAGTTACATTCGATACTTACATAGGCTAACTTTGATCGAAGTCGCAGACAGAAGTTAGTTTAAAATAATTTTAGGAAATTTGTCCTGTCATTTTTTATTTTGCGTTGCTTTGATATTTATCTTTTAATAGAATATCACATAAAAAAAAACATTTATTTCAGAAGTTTTTGTCCATATTGTGTTAGTATTAAAGGTCTTATTAACTAGGTTAGTGTCTTAAGAAATTAATTAGGAACATTATTAAATATGAAGTATATATGTCAGTTCAATTCTAAATAAATGTCAAAACAATTCATAATTATATCAATCGGAAATGTCAACCTAAATTACATAATGTCATGAACATTACAAAGACAATCAAATATGCAAGTCAATAAATCTAATTATTACAGGACAGTTCATCCTGTTCGCCAACATCGCCAGGATAAAGCCATATCTACATAATTATGCAACCATAGTTACGCATCTACGAACAAGAATGTGTACGCATTCTGTCCACCTTAAACCTCATGGGTCATGTCCATATCTATGTAGCTAAAATCTGTATGTGTACTGTCAGCAGTGAACCTTAGGAAATGTGACCACAAATTCCCCAACCCCAAAAAAGCGGAAACTATTTGTCGCACTGAGACGCGGCCAACCTCCCTTTGATATACGTTCTGAAAACTTCAGCTAAAGCCCAACTCGATTATTTCTGTGGCCGGTCACGTGCTGCTGTTTTGTGGATCGTTTCCGGCGGATCAACTCGTTACACGAAGTGTTAACTAATGCCGATCGCTTTGATGGCTTATTAGTGGCTTCGGGGAAGGGTGGAACGATTAGTGGATGGGCATAAAAATATAATTTGGTCATCGTGTTTAAAGACTTATTTATAAGTCTTGCTTTACAACTATATATCACATTCGTTGGTAAATAAAAAAACTAAGTTGTTCTGTATTTTTCTCAGTCACTCAGTTTTGCTATATTACATGGTCAAATGTAAGTCACGCATTATACACATACAAAGCCAAGCACGGGCATTTATTTAAATTAAATTCATACACGTTTAATACAGCCACTCAGTAAGTACAGGTAAACTATTCTACTTTGTAAATTTTTGTTGCTATCGCTTGATCATGTTTTCAGTAAAATTCTGAATGAGTCTATGTACCAGAGTTGATTTTTGAGTAACAGTCTAGCTGTCTTCACCAGAATCCTTAAAAAAACGAACCGCAGCCGGTCGCTAGAGAAACTCGATGTAGGTAAAACTCGGAACAGGTTGCCAGTATTCTTGCAAGACCACGTCCCTTTTTTATTCTAGGGATGAGAGTGGGACAGATGACTTGATGGTCGCCGATGAATACAAAATAGAGATCGCTCGTTGCGGTTTGAGAAGCCTTATTGTTACGTGCGTCGGCGGCCCATAATAAAACTATAATCATATCGGGATGCTTTTTAGTCTATTTAGCTACTAACTTGCTCTATAAAGGCGAACTGGTTGAGCTACCTAAAAATACACTCGACTAGACTCAACTCAATAAAAATCCTCGATACGTACACTTACTTTGTTTACGTACTTTTTATTCGTGTTTTAATGTGTAGGTATGGGTAACAGAACTATGGGTTACAGTATTTAGTATTCTGTGCTATTGTAAACCTTAAGGAGTGCTGTTTAAGCATGTTTAAAGCGAAATACAATATTTGAAAGTTTTGATAGGATAACTTTGAAGTCGACGTTATCCTATCAGAGTTACGAAATTTTGCCATAGAAAAGCATTATAATAATCTCTAAAAGTATTATTTTTTTGTTGCAGCCCCAGCACGATGAAGCTGGAGTGGACTGAAAGTGAGTCCGATTATGGGCTGGAAGAGGCCGCTTTCTATGAGGGGCCCGTCGCCCCCGCGCCGCCTCCGAGGAAGCATGTCTCCTTCAGCTTGAGGCTTGATCTGGTCAGTATTTGATCTATTTTTTATATAAGAAGTAAGCAAAGGAGTGTGTAGATGTGCGCGCGACGCAAACGCAACACCAGGGGCGTATGGAATGCGTTGCCGGCCTCCTTAAACTTGGAGTAAATATAGTTAAAATATGCAAAAGTTAGTGAAGTATGCAAAAGTTGTTCTCATACCTACTTTTAGCAAACTAGCTCGAAGTTATTATCAATGATACATTTTTTACACAAGTTTCAAGTTGGTAAACGTAAGCATTACGTAGCCAGATTCTGGGCGGCCTGATATCTACGGAATCTATAAAGGCTATTTTAATATAACTCTGGAACCACTGAAGTACGGCTTTCGTAATGCAGTATGTCAATCTACTCCCCACTGTCGTTCGCATTGAAGGTGAGGGGGGCATTCAGCTTTGAATTCAACCCTTAATCCTCACCAAACCATAACTTTTGAACTTATAACGCAGATATTTTTCTACCTAGTGGGAACTATTTATAATTATTAGTTCATGAATAATTTTTAGTAATTTTGCCAAAAAAATCTGTTAAGTAGGATATTCTGGGCTGAGGGACATAGCGTGATGGAAGACTAAATTTCCAAAGCCAAAAATATAAAAACGACGTAGTTTCTAAATATTTGGTTCTGGATCGATGGAATAGGTACCTATTAGATGTCTAAGGCAAGACGAAAGCCATACAGGTTTTGCGGTTGTATTAAAAATAGCAAACTTGTTTATTTATCGATCACTGCGTTCGAGATCCAACAACAAATGACAGGAAATCCGATTGGTTAAGGAAAGTCGCTAAGTACATGCTGCGATGTTAGGTTTCATTAGAAATCTAGCAAGCAAGTCTCTATATTTCTTTGCATAATATGAGATCTCTTTTCAAGGTAACGCATTTGGCGTTCAACCTTTTGAATTCATTAAATTTTTCCCGGTCATGCCCACTAGGAACATACCAACTGCTTTGATGCTTTTCAATATTACAATATACAATGGTATGAGACATAAAACAACAAACGTATCGCCAAAAGCGATCTCGTCCTGGCAAAGTTGGGGAAGACACAGCAAATGTGTAAACAATAATATGTCCACATTTTAGGCAGGTAAGTAAAATAATAAAAAGGAAAAGAAGATGCTGCTGTTTTCTATGGTCCGTATCTACGTTCGTCCACATGTCTCATTATTACAGACAGTTTACACGAAGATAGCTACATAAATAAAAGCCTGAGGAAAAATATATTCGTAGACATAAGACGGGTTTCCAAAGCACCCCAAAATATGGTGAAACATTGTCATATTATGTCCTATGATATAGAAAGCTCTTGATGAAATACAATCTTGACGGCTTTTGTACTATGAATAGGTAGATGTTAAGGTAGGAAAGATGTTCTAGGCTAGTAATTTGAGAAATTACCTACACTTCACTCCACAAACTTCAATACTAGTATAGATTACCTGGAACCTTGAACCGGGTTTCTAGTGATTCTCTGGTACAGTGTTGCTATCTGAAACACTGTGTTTCTCGTTTGGAAAGAGACTTGACCAGCACTAATAACTAGCTTAGACTGGTTTCAAATCCAACACTGAAGGTAAAATACTCATAATTGGCCTTGTAACAGCTGTGTAATGATAGCGTAAGCTGCCAGGATTCTTCGTTAACTTTGTGCAGCTGGTTATGGTTACGATAGTTGCCAGGGTTCGCAGTTAACGACGTACAAGTTTTAATAACAATAATTTGAGGCTGCCTACCGTTTAAATTTATTTTAAACTTGAGTATATTTATTTGTTCGGCCGCTGGTGGCGCTGAAACGTCATTTAAAGAATAATATCGAGGTCGAGTGGCGTTTACGTACCTGCCGGAACCCGTAGGTCCCTTGCATCGACGAGAGATATGATACGACAATGATTGCCGTTTTCACTAAACTTAGGAATCGACTGAGTTCTTTCTTATCTCAATTTGGACGTTGCTAATTGGCTAAAAACTAGTTAATACGGAACTTCAGTTATTCCTAAGTTTAGTAAAAACGGCCATAAATCTAATCGGCGTAAATTTTTTTTAAGAGTGTTATGTCCAACTGATAACCAAGGTTAAGCAACGTACACAGAGTCCGGGAACTGGATGGGTGATCGTTTCGTACTTTGAGGCTCGTCGAACTTGAGCACCGCAACAAGCAAGCCACTCGGTTAGGCGTGCCACCTGATATCGTTAGCGAAGCGAGGCTGACCAAGGTCTTCCGCTGAGGACCCTGAGACTCATTGAACAGTTTAGGGTGCCGATTGGCATTCCGTCGCTGTATATTTATTGGGTATTATTATGGTATTATTATTTATCGGGGTGTACGTTCAAGCTTGTCATGAGAAAATACAGAAAAAATTGAAGTCTATACTAATATCTATACTATAATTTATAAAAAGAAAGATTTGTATTTTTGTATTTTTGTTTGTAATGAATAAACTCAAAAACTATTGGACTGATTTTAAAAATTATTTCACAAACAAAATGCGTTGTCACTGAGTAACATTTTGTTTCTTGAAAATAATAGGTTCCCGCGGGTAAGTTGATTGTCTACAGATATCCGAGCTCCGCGCGGGTTAAAGTCTAAGAACGGCTAGTCTTTTATATTTTAACACACATAAATACAAAAACCGAGTAAAGACACGACTCATATAATAAAAATTTATAGTAATATAATATGGAAAGGCGCCTAGCCCCATAGTGACCGAAATATGACCGTTACCGGATGCGTACGCGCAGCCAGTGGAGCGTGAGACGCAAGCTTTTGTACTTGTTGCAGACACGAAACGCAACCCTTACTACTCTTTTTCTAGAAAAATCATGTTGTAGGGTCGTAGGTACAAGTACAAGTACAAAGACAATTGATGATCAGTTACCTACATTTGTTGTTGGCGGAGAATAATGTAGGTACACACATCGTCTGTTATGGTTACGTATTTACGAATACGCGTGGGATAGGAATCTGTATCTTGAATTTCTCACATTTTTCCACTAAACATTTCTGAATAATCATGATGGCCATGATTTCTGAGACCTGTAGATCTTACAGCACCATAACCAGTTGAACGCCCGTCTACCGACCGCAGATATATAAATCATAAATATACTTGGACAAATTCACATATCTAGCTCCAAACTAAGTAAATGCTTGTACTATGGCTGCTAAAAATCGATATTATGTAGTAGTGTAAGTACTACTACTACTAGGTACCTGTATACTTTTTAATAATACTTATTTATAGTTAACGTCCAGACCCGTAAAAAAAAATCATCATTTCAATTTCTGCCCGGCTGGGTATCAAACCCAGTACCTCTTGCGTAGTAGACAGGCTTGTTAACTACTACAGCGCTTAGTAGAGAATATCTAATAAATTAGGTAGTCTATTAACCCTGTTATTCCGTACAAACAATAAAATCCATGATACTGGCAGGCGCTTGAGTACGGTAACAATCAATCATCAGTCCGCGGCCCGCGGAGTGTATCGAAAACAAACCGAGTTCCTATTACAAAGTTCCCGCTCTTTCTTTATTTTTTAAAGTTTTATTTTTAACTGTCCGTGACACTGACGCTAAGCTGCTCTAATGAGTTTTGACATTAGCTGGCGGCGTCTAAAACTATTGAGACTTTTTACGAATGGGTTACTTGCGGTGCACCGATTCGTTCTTTTCTGAGTGATTGACTGCGGAGGGTGAAGGATTACGGTTAGGCGTTTAATTAGCCAAGCAACTGGTTATGTTAGTGATTACTGTTTGGAAAGAAACATGAGATCAGGGAATGGGTTTAGTTATTCAATTTGTCTTTTCTTCTTTACTCTCAAATGTCTACTTTTTCTTTAGTTATATATTCAAAGGATAAATTGATACTATGATTTTCAATTTAGTTATAAATATTGGTTTTGGTAATGTCAATGGGAGCTGCAGAGTGAATGGACCCCACCACAGCAGCAGGCATTAAATATACATGTGGGGAGTACTGCGGACGTTTACTCTGCAGCTGACTAGACCTTCATTCAATGTTGGTTTTGTTGAATTGGACGTGCATACCGCAGATTAGTCATGAAAGGCGAAGGAATATAAGACAACTTATCCAAAGCCAAACAAAATTAAATCTGACAAATGTTTTAAAAAGAGACTCGGTGAGCCGCTAAATCATTACTATCAGCAGTCTATAAGTATGACAGTCATTAATAACAGAGAGGGGAGAAATAAGGAGTCCGCCGACAGTTATGACGCTACCACCTCTCGGTGCAGTGTCGCCATAAAGAATAACCGACGTGATTTACGTCCGCACTCGACGACGGCCCAATGACGAATGAAAGAAAAGGGCGCCATATAAAATGTGCGCATGCGTTTTTGTTATATTAAATATGTATTTGTGTTACATTTAATAATGTAGTATTAAGTATATATAGTATAGTATAATGAAAGTATTTGTTTACTTTATTATATTGCTAGGTTTCAAGGTAAATAAATGAATAACATTGTAGGCCAGCTGACAATTAAGACCAATTTCATTTACATACTTACATCCTTTGTTTGTATCAGAAATATTATTGTTTCACGCATTAAAGATGTTTGAAAGATAAGGTACGAAAATGCTTAATCATTTTCTTATTTATAAAATCCGTCCCTTTTTGTACATCGCAAAGAACATACTCCCCTACATTTTTCGATAGGTGGCAAGGCAAGCTAACAAGCTCGCTGGTGCGTATCTCATTAGTTGCCTGGACGATATCCGCCTCCTAATTAAAGCGACTATTATACCTTACGCAGGACATGACTAATTTGTTGTGATTTTTCCCGGCCAAATAATATAAGTAGAAAAATATGAAGGCGCTGGACACCCTAATGACTCGAGTTACTTAACACGTGGAACTAGAATGGAGTGTACTATAAATACTTGTTTCATTCATCTTTGCAAATTGGTAATAGTGAACGTTGTATCTTTGAGATTCGTCGTGATATATTATATATTTATATATAAAAACGCCTGTTATTGAGCATAGAACACCTTAACACCTCACAGTAGCATTCTATGCTGCAAGCTAGCCCACTGCATACTGGCAGATTGCACGTACCATCCAGTGTTAGGATGTGTCCACTACGGGACAAATTACATATTTTTTTTATATAATTGAACTAGCCAGGCATTTACCGCCATCTCACCTGGTGGTAAGTGACGATGCGGCCGATGATGGAGCATGCCTGTCTAGGAACAGCCTCTATAATCTAAAATCTGTCCAGACTGAATTGTCTTATTTGGCTATGAAAATTGTGTATTTAAATAAATAATTTGCAGTAGTATTCGTTGTAATTCACATTATATATTTGAAGACATATATATACAGTGTACATACCGTGATTGATACGGCAAGTCGTGATTTTGGGTGTTGTTTGTTCAGCAAATAAGACAAGTCAGTCTGGACAGATCATGTTACAGTTGTTACATAATGAGGAGCAGTCACGATTTTTTTGTTTAGTGACTTTTCTATTAGCTTATGATACCACATGAATGACTGCGAAGAAATTTTCACAGAATCTTTTAAACCAGAGCAGTTATTTGCGCTAGAACACTGTGATTTTGGCATATCTGATGACGTCATTCGACACCCAGGTAAACCTTACCCAACACGTAATAAAGCACATATTTCATTGCGTTTAAACCCATGTAAATTAAGCATTTCAAAATGGACTTTAAAAATCTTTCATTGGGTTTTATTGCTATGAATTTGCGTTCAAATTTTATCAATAAACCTATAAAATTCTACCATATAATTAATCCTTATTAGTGTGTTTAATTTTTCCATGGATTACAATAGATAGGTTGTATACTGACCCTGCAATGACGCACAACGGCGCCATCTAATTTAATTTTTTCATATTTATTTTTGCTAATACATTGCCCTTCATCTACTTTCATGTAATGGTTACTAAGCGGCTTGTTAAAGGCAATGCGCAAACGTGTTCCTTACAGTTGAATAATCAATTGTTTTCAAAATATCTCCAACTAGCGTGGTAACGGCCATGCTGCTTGTTAACAATTTCGTACTGTGAGTTTGACTTTTTAAGTTTCAAGACTAGCCTCTCTTTCTGGCTCGAGCACTCGTTTCTCACAGAATTTCATAGTGACATAATTTTTTATCAATACATAGTATAAAACAAAGTCGCTTCCCGCCGTCTGTCCCTATATATCTATGGTTAGATCTTAAAACTACGATTTTAATGCGGTTTTCATAAATAGAGAGAGTGATTCAAGAGGAAGATTTATAGGCAAGAAAAAAAGGGTAGGTAGGGGTAAAGTAGGGGTAGGGTAGCTAGTTATCTATAAATGGTTTTCCATTCTAATATCTACCCTTACAAACATTCCTCTCTTCTTTCCTTTCCCAAACAAGCATTACATAAATTTAATAGAAATTGATGTCAAAATCTCTCACTAAGGGAAGACATTGATCACAATCAACATATTTTAAGCATTCGATAAATAACGATTGTCCCCGCGATCGCTGCAACGTTGCATCACATCACATCGCGTCGCGTCGCACAACGTGACAACGCTCACCCGGGAGCGACAAATTGGCAATTAACCTCGCCACTGTCTACCCTTGTCGCCACAAATCTTGAGCAAACGTGATTTTTTAACACAAACGAGTATTCATCTTTATTTATTGGTATGTTACAGAGACTTTAATAACTCGTAAATTTAAGACGGATCAGGAGTAAAGAGGGTTTTGTGTATTGTAGGTAGGTACGGCTGAAATAAAAAAACCTCTCTCTCTCTCTCTAGGCAATGAAAAAAAAGTTAATCCTATATCGCCAATCTCGTGCCCAAAAAATTATCTCTTAAGTGAACAGGATTTTCTTATCTGATTCATTACAAATTGTATGTGTAATCTGAATTGTAATATTACAGAAATTCTGTCACACTTACAAAAATGCACGTCCATTTTATGGAATTTAATCTCGATCTGGATTCAACTCCATCTCAGATTCAACTGCATCCATTTTTTCACCGAGTTTTCGAAACTTGAAGGATGATATTGAAATATTTAAAGAGGACTAAGGATAGTATATCTACTGTCTACCTATGGTGATACTCATTCCTCCCTCCTTCACGCACGGCCGGCGCTCCACCCCGCAGGAAACGACACTAATTTGTACGAAGTGGACCCGTTTTAGGAACATTTTACGTGAATTATTGTGTTAAAAATGTTCTCGATAATGCAATGAACTTCGTTCGGAAAGTTTTTTGTTTAGATTTATGATGCGAACGATTATGTGGTGTTTACTAGAATGACTTGTTTAAACGTTTTGTGTGGGACTCAATATGGGAGTAAATAAGTTTTACTTAATTAAGCGATAAAGCCGCCTTTGCGCGCATGTATATTAGGCTGATTCTTGTATATTGTCTTATATATGTGTGCAATAAAGATAATTTACTTACTTTAATTTATATTCTCAAGCGTTTCATCTTAACCTAAAAAAACACATAAGGAAAGTTACGCTAACTGATTAGTAGTACAACCATACTGGTCCAAAAATGTACAAACAGAATGGAGGGGAATTGTATCAATCACCGCGTGTAGTAATAAAAGGTGCGGGTGTATTGGGGTCGCCGGGGCAGCGATAATCACGTGCCAAGACAAAACAGCGGGGTGTTGGGCCTTCCGGACGGAAATACCGGGAGTCGTTGCTATTGATCACCAAATGCTGGAGATAGGTGCTACGTAAAACTAGCCATAGACGCTCCGATTTGGCTGGAGCCGACCAACCGTCAGTTGCAGTTGATACTAATCCTTATACAGTATAAAATAGAGACGCTTTTGGGTGTGGAGGACGTGGTCGGTCGTCCGACCAAGGTCGGCTCGCCCGCGCATCCGAATTAATCCAAACGTGACTTTATTTCGTAAGGATTAGTATCAACTGCCACTGACGATTGGTCGGCTCCAGCTAAAACGGAACGTCTGTTACTAGTTTTAGCTCTGCATAACGCTGAGCCCTCTGATATTCGGCCGCGCGTCGGTGCGTTATACCAATACTATAAAGACGTTTACAAGAATTTTAGCTTTATAAAAATGTTAGCCGGGTGGTCTCCGGCAGTGTAGAATGGGGCACCAAGCTCAAAGTTTATCGTGTGAAATTGTGTTCCCCTATGCCATTGTCAAGTTTGTATGACAGAAATTTAGTAGTAGGTACTCATTTTGAAAAATGTGTAATCCTTATAAGATAACAATACATGTAATGTTGCATATTGGAAACTTAGAGCCTAACCGAGTATGTATCACCAAGGGGGAGGGTAGTATCCCGCGTGCGAGGGATAGATAATTGACAACAGAAATTCGAACTGCGTAGGACCACCAACGTTAAAAACGTGCCAAAATATCCCCCGAGCGTATGTTCTTAATAAATCCTACCAAAAATAAGTTACCTCGCTCGCCTAAGGCCGCACCTAATTAAATCCGCCGCCCATACTGAACCCTCCCTGAACATCTCCCAGTTTCAATGGGCCATGCCCCACCCCTACTGGTTAATCATCGCACAGCTCACTGGAGGAGAAATTCATTATTCCGCAAAGTGAATTAGTCGAAGCGTTTGTCAATTGCCATGTCGCACGACTGAAATAGACTCGTTTTCGATTGCAACGGCTCCCGGCGTAGGCACACTCATTTTCTTAATCTGACGGGATCGAAGTGTTTCCTTCACTGACAGATGGACGTACCGCTCGATTTTTCTGTGATGAATGGTGGAAGTAATTTAAGTAATTATTGGGTTGTGTGTTTAATTAGTTTGTTAATTGAGAGGGATTTGGAAACATGTATAGCTCAATCAGAGCAAGACACAGCACCTTCCCCCTACCTTTTGAATCACTTGGTATCACAATATCGCGTTCAAACTCAGCGTGAAGCTTTGTTTTATTTAGGGTATAAAATTTGAAACATAGTTATCATCATCATCTTGTTATTAAAATCCCGGTTGTGTTCATGCACATCCGGGCCCGGGGTCCGTCTTGACCATGATCCAGGATTTGGCAGATCAGATAATCTTGAAACATAGTAAATAATGTTCAACAAATTGTTTTTACTTGAACTAGTTCCTAATCCTGCACAGTTCAAAGATTCGTCCGTATCACCACTTAACATGACGATCTGGCTAATCTGATAAATAAATCTATAAATTTTTATATTATTTCTACATTACATATCAACTAAATGGTGACAAACAGTCGTATCGTACTAACTATATCGTGTTCGCGTAGCGGAACAAATTCGTAGGACATATTGCCCTTGATTGGGCCGAGGGGTGTTCAGTGATTCGATTTTGACATTTTTATTGGCCCATATTGATACGTTTTAGGGTCAGTGAGTGAGCCCCAATTGTAAAGGGTCATGACATAATCAGATATGATGGGGACGGTTGTCTGTTTGTAAATAAAACGTCTCATAATAGACTTGAGAAGTCGGTCGGGTGATTCGTTTGGGTAATCTAAGAATTTTTTTTAAGATGTATTTTTGTGCGAACTGGCGCAGAAAGCTCTGGACCTTGAAGAATGGTAGGTAGTCGAAAAGTCTTTGCCTTGTAAAGTTACAGCAATTAGTAAATCGAAGTTTCCTTTTAGGTAAGTAGCGTAGGCTATAAAAGTTGTATGTGTATTTTAGTACTACGAAATTTCAAATGTAAGGTACATACATAAGTCGAACAAACATAAGGTGTAAGAGGCTCTATCAAAGATTAGTAGTATATAAATAATGCGTGTCTTCAAGAGGTATATTAGAGGTATCTTTAGACGCGGGCAACGCATTGATATCGCCTCTAGTCTTGCTGATGTCCAGAGGCGGCGGTGACCGCTTTCCATCAGGTGGCTCACATACTCAGAAAAGAGTCTTTGGTACATGGACGCAGTGGGTTTCAACCTCGGTACCTCTCGCTTACGAGTCGGATACCTTAACTACTCGGCCACCGACGCTCCTACACACTAAATAAATTGACTTATTTAAATAAATAGATTATTCTTTAGATTTCTCTGGATGTTACATAAAATAAGACTATTTTTTAGATTTCTGGGTATAATGTTTACCATTGTCAGGCTCTACTGTTGTCTTTTTCTTATAAAACGTATCTTAAAAGTAAAACGTACTCTAGTCGCCAATAGGTATTTACATCACAACCGAAAAGGCCTTCGAAGTGTTTTAAATTCATCTTCCCAATACAAGTACCTACTTAAATGCCTAATCAGTTTCGATTGTTTGTGAATATTTCTAAGCAAAGCATGTCCCGTACTCGACGGAAGTGAGCGCCGCCTCCTGAATAGGATATCACCATCAGCGATCAGATCAAGCACTCACAGTCACACATACATACATTTCTTTTGATAATAATTCCAGTGGCTACTGACTTACAATGGAGCAACTGTGACTCATTGTTTCCGGCTAGTTTGATCTCTATGTATTATTCTACTCGTATTGAGGATACCTATATTTAAATTTAATTAAATGTAAAAGCAATATGCATACATACATGTTGATTGATGGATTTGAATCATATCAGCAATGATAACTCACTTACTTATAGTAACTTTTTTTTTACACAACATGTTGTATCAAGCAGCCAACGGGTAGTAGGACTCAGCTAAGTTCCAACCCGAGAACCACCCATTGATTCAAACATAAGTCCAGGGAAAACATCTCTAGGGAGCTCATTCAACAACCTTGTTCACGACACGACTCCCACTATCTCCTTCGTTGGCTGCTACTCGTTCTATCCCTTCGTCTCCCTCTCCTTCCCTCAATTTTCCCTTCCAGTATTGTTTTAATGAAGTCATCATTTATATCGTAGTCTGTGTTACTAACTGATTCGTTGTCTTCCCCAGTGCGATGAGGGCGGCGGTGCTGTGGAGGGCATCAAGAGCGAGCCTCCGGAGCCCGAGGAGCCGCGCGCCATGCAGAAGGTGCCCTCGCTGTCGGACCTTTCCGACCCTGAAGCCTCGCTAGGTAAGTGTCCTATCTGACTGTTACACTGTTATATTAAAAATTCGATCAACTTCATCAGGCGTTAGACTAAGATTTAAAAACATTCAAGGTATTTTTATGGAATCGGTTGGGCTGAGTTTCGGATGCTCAGACGGTATTCAGAGTGATATGTACCAGACGTTCAGAGGCACTAGAAGCTTCTTAAAAATAGGCTGATCGCTATTGTGGATCACTGAAGACATCTAAGTGCCAAAAAACAAACAGTTAAGAGTTTTGAAAGTCTAAAGTCAAACTGTCTGTTTTCGTTTAATTTCAGCCTCAAATTATTCTCTAATAGGATTGTATTATTTTTAATTCATAGCTTTAGTGAAATATCTTGCCAGACAAAAAGCATATCATTTTAGTTCTCTCAGTGACACGACAACGCACCTGCAGTTCAGAATTCTACATGAAACTTAAGTGCATGGAACGTGGATATTACGGGCGACAGTTACCGCATACCATCAGGTGGGCTGTCTGCTCGTTTATCACTAAGTAGAAAAAAAATCGTCTAAAATCGTCTCTCTACAACAAAGTGTAACAAACATAGCTCCATAAACTATAGTAGATGGCACCGCCCCGGTTCGATAGCAGCGCAAGCGCATCCATTACTGCTCCCTAACAGTAAATCACATGTCACTTGGAGCAGCGGAACTAAACGCTCCGAGTGTCCGGTGGTGTTAAGAATAAAGTATATCACACGACGCAGGCGCAGTGTTGATCTTTGTTTCCGCTGAGGAGAGGAAGAAGCCGATCTGGCGTTCCAAACTGAACGAGCAGTGGTTAGGTAAGCTCTTCTGTTGTTGTGAGACATCAAAATAGCTTTTAAGAACTATTTAACGTCAGCCTGCACTAAAGGATATAACAATTATTGAAAATATTCGTGTTTGTTTGAAGCATTCCTTTTACAATTAAAATTTTTAAATACTTCCGCGAAATATGTAGAGGCGAGCATTCTGATTTTAAAGTTGTTTTATCATTGGTTTATGTTATGCTTAAATCAGGCTAATTGGAGGCTCTGTATTGACGGAAAAATAGTGCGGCAAACACATTTTGTGAAATAACTATTGATTGACGACCGGAGCCTACCACTCACTTCTTGTAATACTTGCCATACTGCATCCCTGACCGAAACCAGACAACGCAACACGAAATTCAAAGTGGCGAGAAATAAGTCATTCCATCTGACAACTGCAATTCATAAGACGACCGTCTTCCGCGGTTGTCTTCCGCGCTTCCGATTCCGCGGCCTTCCTGCCAATCGTTCGCCGCAATTCCGAAGAGGGTTATAAAACCGGTATGCACCCGAAGCCAGTAACGAGGATGCGCCGTATTATCCTATTCGGGCTTCACCTATTTGCTAATCATTCGCTCATAGTCTCCCTACGTTACGTCGCACATAATACACGAGCTAATTTGCCCCTGTGCACTATAGCTACGTTGCTAAGCAGTAGATAACTAACATCATCACAACCCACAACAGTCCACTGCAGGACTTAGGACCTCTCCCACTAAAGGGGACGTCATTGCTGTAATATCCATGCTTGGCGACCGGGTTGGAGTTCGCAGTGGTATAAATATGACGATGGAAAACCTCTGCTTATTTTCCTCTGAGACTCTAAATGCCTCAAAAACATTAGTCGCCTTGTACGACACCCAGGAATGTAAGGGGTTGGTGCTATTCCACTCTGCCGAACACTATACGGCTATAATTAATAATAATAGATAATTTTATACATAAATCTGCAACTCCAAAGGGGGCGCTTGCTTGATCCGGATCCGCGGAAATACTGTCACGAGGCACTCACAGTACCATTTCTATGAGACCTACGTCTCCCACTGCATATCCCACTACGTGCAGTCAACATTCTCTCTGTTTCTTCTAGTTCAATTATATGTATTAAATTAGTTTTTAGCTTTGATGGGTAATTCTGTTCTTAAGTTAGGCAGAGGAAAACTTTACACTTATTTACATGCAATACCTTTTGTAAGCCATCACCGTCACCATTGACTGTGCTCCTAATTACTGGCGCCGTGTTCAAAATTTCCATGTGACACTTAGGTCTTCCCACGCGACCTTTTCTCTGAACCTTTGTCCGCTTATTCCAAAAACTGAATTAGATTTGCACCTAATTTGTGTACTTGATGCATGGGGGTATTGAACCTGGGATGGCGGTCGTCGTGGTGGGTCGCCATACGGGCCCATTGTTTTGCCTCTATCTATATGTACGAGTATTTATTTGACGTGGGAACAGTGTGATAGACGACCTTATACATAGAACTCTATAGGAAAGCCGAAAAATACTAGAAGTCATCTAAGAAAAAAATTTCGGCCTAACCTTCCATTTCCTGAAAATAATATAAAAAGGTACAATGAAAAGATTCAGACAGATATGTCTCTCTCTCCGCACTATAATTGAGGATCTTGAAATCGTTACCCTCTTGATGAATCTGGTAGACCTTCCTCTTCTTCCTTCGGTCTAGTACCTGATAGGGTTCGGGTATATAGGTACAGAAAGACAACATGTACTATGCTATATATACCTACTCTTTGCCGTTTGCACTAAACTTAGCAATCGATTAAGTTATATCTTATCTCAATTTGAACGGTGCTGATTGGCTAAAAACTAGTTAAGACGGAACTGAGGTGATTGCTAAGTTTGTGTAAGTGAAAACGGCCATTAGACACCACGACCATCATAGTCTTCGAACATTAACATTATAGTCTTCAGCAGCCTGTAACAGTCCACCGTTGGCCTTGACTCATATCCTATAAACTGTAACAGCACAAAATATTCATTTTTAAATACTAACATACGTATTTTACCTACAATAATCTGTTTCCATTCATGAAACATAACATACAAACAAGATAACCCCATACTTATGTACAGGATTTTCCTAAACCACATCACATCTACATTCGTTAGCGGATTTTATAAACGGACGAGTTAATATACCTACATTTAAGAGCTTCCTTTCCATGAATGAGCCAATTAATGGGACAAACAATGTAATTAGCTGAACCTGTAAACACGAGAAATTTTCCTCGTAACTTACAATAGATACGGTCGATATTGTTAGTACATATTACTTAGATGCTACACATCACAAAACTTAGTTTTATTTAATGATTCTAGACATTGTATATTTGTATAGTTTGTTTTTATGTAACACGGCAGACAAACAGGCAAGCGGGCCACCTGATGTAAAGTAGTGGTCACCACCGCCTATGGACATCAGCAACACCAGGGGCGCTACCAATGCGTTGCCCGCCTTAACCTAACCCCAAGCTGAACCTAATCCCTTTCTTAAACCCTTGGATGATACCACGTCATTCATGATTTTGACAAAAACGAAATCAGGCGATTCGGACTACGACAAGATAAGTCAACCAGTTATCGTAAAAATATTTCTGTAGATATCGCGATTGTAAATCTAATTTGGAACACACGAACTATAAAATATTCCAAAGCAAGTTGTATATATCTAAAATTCTATCTACAAACTACTTTATTGCTTCACAAAGCTTTCCGTTTATACATAATAATTATTTCAACTGAACAAGCAGGCAGTTACAACCGATACCTCCGTATCCTGTTAATTGTCCAACTTAATAAAATAAACTTTTATCTTAATATTTTTAACTGTGTCAATTGTTCAAGAACACGGCTTTTTGCGTTCTCTTTTCACCCTTTTGGTACAGAAATCTCTACATTATTCCCGTTCTAGCTAGAATGTTTACAGAACCATGGGTTACTATAGGATTAGGTACCTACTACTTATATTAGCATTATTTATTATTTATTTAACTCTTTATTGTACACAATAAAACATAAAGGAAAAAACACAATTATAAATGACACAACAGGCACTACTTATTTCTGAAAGAAATTTCTACGCAGATACGACGTGCACAACATAGAATAAAAATAATTAGCATTATATCAATATCTACTCTCTAATCTATACCGTACATGAAACGTACGTTCCCGTCATTCTCAACCCTACACCCGATGAATGGTGCGCTTGTGTGGCGGCCGTCGGCAGTGTGCGGGCAATATCGGACGTTCCGGCCGATTGCGGCCCGCTACGGTGCGCGAACGCAGTAATTGTACGGCTGTACGTACGTTGTATATACCGACAGGCAGCCCTCTGAAAACTTTAAGCTGGACTTTGATGGTCGCCGCGGAATTGTAGGTAGATAATGACGTGTTCCAGCTATATGCGGATGGCACAGGACCGGCCTTTGTGGAGATGTCTTAGGGAGACCTATGTCTAGCAGTGGGCGTCTTCTGGCTGATGTGATGATGACGCGTTCACTGTCCACCTTTATAGTAAATAATCATCTTGGTCAATGTCCTGGATGAGCTCGCGCGCGCGTTGACTTGGGGTCCACCGTTACCACGATCCAGGATTTGGCAAATAATGTGACAGTGGACCGACTGCCATCTGACCTCTGTGACTTTATTAACATGGGAACCTGTCTCCTTATTCACTGTTCCCTGTAGTCCAGTTTGGAAACATTTTATTGGAGTTTAATTAACCGAAAATATAACTTGAGTTGTGTTTTGCTCTTAAACGGTTGGAAATTCGAAAAAGCACGTGAAGCATCATTTGTAGAGAATTTTATAGGCTATAATATAATAATGGACCATATTCCCGTAGGGCACACATTGTTTTCGAGATATTCACGAAAAATAAAAAAATTGTACCTTTCGAGCATCACACCAAAGGGTACAGGTGTAGATTGTAGTATGTTCATTAGAAGCGTATAACCGCAAAAACCATTTCTGTTACGATTAGTTCTGCCTCTATAACTATTTCTACTGCACTATTTAGGGTCTATTATCCTAAAAATCATGTGTAGGTAGTAAGAGCATCACATCACACTACTCGAAATACTTAAGATACCTGGTACCTGATGCTGCTTAAACACATTCCTCAGTTTTGCTAGAATTCATTACCAATTCATCTTTTTGCATTCATGGATTTCAGGGTGACCAAATTTTGGTTCTCATTAGTACACTGGACAGGGACGATTGGCAGAAACGTTTTTGACTTTTGGGACAACTCGTTTTTGACTGCTTGAGCTATATATACTAATGGCCATCTAAATATACCTCATTGTAATAAGTAAATTATTTATATTAAATATTGGACATATACCTATTGGCCGACTTGAATAAATCATTTTAATGTTGGTAGTAGGTAAGATAGCGAAGCAGACTGCTAGGCGCTTCTTAGTAAAGTGTAACATACTAACTAATTACATTTTTATCAGAATGCAGAAATAAAAAAATGGAGCGTTGTATCGTTGAATAGCCATGTTGCAAGTGTGCAGCTATCATAGCACGCTGACTCACTGCCACTATCACTATAAGAGATTAATTCAAATGGCCCTCGTGCGCAATGTTTGTATAATGTCCGAATTGGACAGTTTAAGTAATGACCGAGTTACGACATTGTCGCCCGAACATTATGGGGATAATGGGAGTTTCTGAAATAGTCGTTTTTCATATTTTATTTAGATGTACTAAGTATTATATAGCGATATTTGTAGCGATACTCTGTATTTTGCCGGAAACTTATTACAAGGAAAGATTGGAATTAAAACCGGTAGATGTTATTGTTATTCTATTTTAATTTGCCTCTCAATTAACGAATGTATTAATTTACCTACTCAACAAAATTTCCTTTTTTTACGCAACTGAACAAACGACAGTAGCCCATAGATGGAATACCACCAACGTATATACTTAGATATTTGACATAGGTAACAAAAATGCTGAATTACAGGTGTATTAACACTAAGTAGGTAGTACAGGTAATCTAGATTATTGATTTAACTACGATATGGTATCTACTTCATAAAAAGCTTATAGTAATTCACGAATTAGTGCATTCACTGCCAGTAATAGATCAAAACTCTTCCTAAGTGACTTATTATGATGAGACACTGACCTCGTACAGTGATATCACAGATTGCACCTTATGACGTCACCACGAGAAAAATGTACTCAACGCAGTATCCACCGCGTTACCTTACACAGGATGTTGCGGTGTCCACTTCCCCCGAATGTTGATCAGCGCACGGGATGTTGCCAAAACTGCACCTTGTGTATTTTCGGTTGTGTGTAACTATGTGCTAGAATTACATCGGATCTAGCGTATTACAACAACAATTATTTAACATCGGTTTACAAACACTGCATTACGCTTTGAGAAACATATTGCAATGTATGAATGTCTCCATTCATGCCCGCCCACTGACACAACATACGCTTGTAAACGTGGCCGACTAGACTATTGTACTTCTGTTATTTTGTAGTATTGATACTACTACTATAGAAACATGAATGGACAGAACAAAGGGTGCTGAGAAATTTCGAGGAGTCTAGCTTACTATAAAATGTGTTTGAATTTAAATTTGATTCATATGATATATTATAGTAATTCAATACAATACAAGTAGGTATTTACGTATAGGTACTTAAATATAATATCATAGTGTTTGTAAGTATTGTGTACCCTATTGTGCATTAAAGGTGTGCCGTTATATGTATGTATATTAAGACAGTTTCTTTCGCGTTATTTAAACATAGATTCGAGTACAACTGATGTTTACGTGATATACTTGAAGGAAGCATTCACTTATTTACTTATATTTATAGTATAGGAATTGGAAATGGGTAACATAACACCGGGGCGGTGGCGTGATCGGCAGTTTTTTACGCTCCGTCTAGTGGAAACAGTCTCATATGTCACCTGAGCTCCTTTTATTTAAATTTAAACCTTATTAGCCAAGCGTAAGCGCCATTTACTTTTGGGGATAATTTAAAATTACTTTATTTCTTATTTTATGTCCTCGCAGTCACATATGGCTCGTACACTTGCGCGTCAGATGGTGGAGGCGTAATCAGTGATGACAGAATGAAATTATGCCTCGTACTAAGACAATGGCGTAATTTGTATGTAGCAGGAGTTCTCGATACAAATGGCTTTTTAAGTCTTTTCTCATCGACAGGAGTATTCGGGAATAAATCGATAACGTTGTGTTACCTCACCGATTACAAATCTTTGCGCTACATAACATTCTTCCGTAGTAATTCAATTTAGGTCAACTCCAAAATATAAATTTTCTATTCATCATCATCGCATTCCACTGGATATTCGTTTTTATCTAACGTCGGATGACGACGACAAAATATCATGATGATAAAAATCACGTACAGTTATAGAAAACTATAGTCTTTCGTTTGTTGAAAGCCCACGTTCCCAGCGCGGCGCACCCACACCGCATAAAGTGCTGTGTCTATTCTGGTCCGCGAGAGCGCACTTTTCGCCGCCATAATGCAAAGTTTAGCTCTCACCCCGCGGTCAAGCAATTAACATTTGCAAGTTTGCCCGCGCACAGAGCCACAAACTATTTCTGTCTAAGCCAGTTTCGATGTTGACACAAGAGAATTCTCATGAATGCCCTCCATGTTGGCTCCGAATAAACACGTGTTCACCGAGTCACCAACACAAGTGCGGCTGCATAGCTATGGCGTCGGCGCACACGCAGCCGGTTCATTCATAAACGCGGGCCGTGATCGGGCAAAAGCTCCACAAGAGTTATGGCGGCCTGGTACCGAGGGCGATCGCTCGGCGGACATGTTGCTTTGTTTGTCAGCGCCGCGCCTGTCCATCGGCAGAGGTTGATGAACAGCGGACTGATTTAATGCCCGACTTTATAGACGCCGTTGTCAGCCTGCGACTCGTTCGACTAGACAAGAAAGTGCGAGACTAGTACCTACATAAACGAAGATAGATAAATGTAGAGAAAAACGCGCGCACGTGTCAAATATTAACGAGACCGAGATCCCTTTATCCGACTTTGAGGCAAATATCAAGGTTACGCATATTTTCCATGTACTGTCAAAATAAATAAATGCCAAACTAATCTTTGCGATAAAAATAGATAAACGTCACGCAATTGCTCGCTTTCTTGTTAATATAATTATGAAAGATAAATAATTAAATTATAATAGGTTTGTGACAAATTGGTGGTATATATCGCGGTTGCAGATAGAGATCTTTCACAGGTGTCATATTTATTAATTTCTTCCATAATCTTATTGTGTGTAGATTAACATGCGCGCCGCGTCGCACGCAGCCGTGCTCCCGCGCATCTTAATGCATAAGTCGTCACCTCTCGCTGCTACTGTGTAGTTTGCATACTAATCGAACAGCTCACACCGCACAAGTTATCTCTTTGGGCCCTTCACACCGTGTGGATAACCTTTTTATGGACGAAAATAATGTTGCTTTCGAAAAGTACGTCTATTTTCTCATATCATTCGATAAGTTGTCTTAGATAGTGAGTCAATATCGGAACTAATAGCCAGTACTGTAATGGGTTTCGAGTATTTTATTTGACTAACTAAAGATTTGAAATAAAATCCAATAACAGCATCAAATGTCAGTGTCTCTATACTAAGGTATTAGATATCTCTGTAGGTAGAGTTTCGTAGAGCATTACATTTTTATACCTCTTTATAAAAAAATTGTCTTTATATATTTGTTTTACGTTTTATTCATTCAGAATCTACTGTATGGGTAGGTTTATATTGTTATTGATGATTAAAAGGTGTTTGTTAAATTTATGCTATCCGACAATATTAAAACAACTATTTTTTAAATCAAATCACACTTGTATGTATTAGCATAGATAGGTACAGTAATTTATATGGATTTTAAGTGATTTTCGCGATATTTGTTGCTTTAAATTTGATTTATTGGTGCAATAAATTTGATGGTAGCTCGTTACGATCCGAGCGACGTTTGAAATGTTGCCAACGGCCGCAAATGAGTGTGGACAGTATAGCAGTGGGCCAGCCACTGTGCACTATATACTATACCTGCTGTAAAGAGAAAATATTTGTTTGTTTGTACTCAAAATCTTCTAACCGATTTTGAAAATTCTTTAACTAATAGGAAGCTACATTATTTCTGAGTGACATAGGGTACTTTTTATCCCCGGAAAACAATAGACTTTATGCAGTTACTTTGTTTCAATCAATCGATTTCCGACATACATACCTACATACGTAACGGCGCGCCTTTTTCGAGTACCTTTTCGTCCAATTTCGTTGCTGAAATTTGTAGCTAGCTACGTAATGGCATTAAACTTCTGAAGTCAGCTACCAAATGCCATTGTTGCAGTTGCTACAGTCCTTGGTGGTTCTTAATATTCTAGATTATACCTATCTACATGACAGGTAAGATAATGATGAGAAATGAACCATTGTAAATGATATAGAGAAAGAAAACACGACAGAACAAAAATATTCTACCAAGTAAAACTAAGGAGGACTGAGTAACTTGATTGAAAGCCATTTGCCATCAAACGAAAATACATACACCTACACGGCTATAAAACGATCTACCTAAATCCACATCGATGTTTGGTCGGCAAAGGAAAGTACGTAAAAATAAAAGTTGTAAACAAAGGGTGCGCCTACGCATCGATGTCTGCTTCGTTACTGATGGCGCCATCTAGCGAAGAGCTGTGGAGTTGGTTACTCCCGCTTGTTCACGTTTTAGTTCCCACTGTTGACTCGAGATGGCGCTGCTCTGGATAGTTTCACTAAATCACGGTAGGTAGCGGCACTTGACTCGTCGTTGAATACGAATTCATAAACCAATTAGAACAGCGCAGCACAATCAATAATAACCCTACTTATACTACTTTTTAAAATCTAACTTTATTATTTTATTTGGATACCTTCAATAGTTAAGAAGATCTACCACCACAATCTACTACAATATTTAATTTATGGAATAAATTACTAGTACAAAATGACTTTCTGAACGAACCACCGTCTAGTTTATTTTTTTCAGTATAGAGTGGTGCTCGAAATTCCAATCAGTTTTCCTCTTATATGAATGAAATAAATGAATGCAATGCGTTTTTCCTGCGAGTTTTCACGTAGCAAACGCGCCTTTTTGTTACTTTTTTACATACGGGACTGCTTATATCTTGTTCAACAAGTACCTAGTGTTTCGAGTCTATCCTGCGTTCATCAAGATCCAAATCCACTCAGCCATTATGTCGGAATACAACAAAAATTCAAGATACCTATGCCAAACTACTCTACTAAGATATTAAAAAAAAATGTCTTTTACTCTAATTGTCAGTTAACATATTGTAGGTTTGTACCACAGACCACTAAGGTCATCTGATCAAATGGAGTTCGTAGATAATTTTTTAATAGAAAATTTCCATTTCTTCTACAAGTACGAATACGCCTTTCCATTTGCGATTGAAACAAAAAGGTAAGCCTTGGCGGACCGTTGTTTGCGTGGATGTGACGTCACGGGCCCGAGGGGTGAGGGGGAGGGGGTGAGCGGGGAGGCGCGGGCGGCGCCGTGGGAACCGCGCGGCAGGTGCGCGCGCGCGGCCACTGATCCTGAACGCCACACAGCCAACGCACCTCATGAACGCATACACACATATCCACCGTTACCTACCGAGAAAGTTCCGCTTTTCCGTCGCGCTCGGATCTCGAAGGACCATGTTGTGGCTGAGATTAGATAAATTCCTAATTAGTGTTTTAGCGTCGGTTGGCGCTTCAAGTAATATTTCTTCTTCTTAATTATTTGTAAATATTGTGGGTTTAATAGAGGTAGTATATATCAAAATCTTTGCCTACAAATAGACCTTAGTATCCGAAGGATAATAAAAACATCGACGTACCATCTTCATCTTACCATTGTTGCCTTACGCTTCTTTTATTTCCTTTTAATTCCAATAAGGTGGATAACAAGCTTACGGCCTGCCTGATGGTAAGCAGTCACCACCGCCTATGGAAGTTTGCAATACTAGGGGTATCACCCACGCGTTGCCGACCCCATAAAAACCTTATATGGATCCTCCTCATTCGCCGTTTCCGACGACAGCGACTCCCTGTAGATGATGAAACTAACTGGACAGATGTCCTAATCCTGGTCCAGGTTAACAGTTCAAGCTACTGTCGTTTTTGAAATGACACTTTGTTGTCAACAACAGTGCCGCTATCACCGGGTTAGGTAAATCTATGGCATTCTAAATTGAATTACTGCTTAAAATTAGAAACGTCAGATTCAAATTAGTCCTGCCATTTCATTTTGACAGTTGCGCATAGAATACCAAAGTGTTTCAGCGGTGCCTAATTAAAAATAAGATTTTTAGCGGCCACTCTAGAGTCGAGTCCATTATATCGAGAAATAAGTAAATTTTAAAAGCACTTAGAGCAGTTCATGTTTTAAAAACCGTGGGTTGTACTTGTTACCGTAACCAAGTTATCAGGTGACCGCGCCTCGTGGAGATTCAATAAAAGTCCGTACAAACTGGCACAAAAATTAGATTCCTCCAGGCGAGGGAGGCTGGCCCTTTGAAGTACGTAATATCGTTCACCTCTTTCCCCGTAGCTGCTGGCAAACGCAAATGGCTTTTACGGGCAACTTGCAAACTAACCAATTAACCGGAACTCCACTTTGTTTAAAAAATAATCACTTTACTTACCTAATATCGATGTTATAATGTGTTCCGGGTTTCCTACGGCTTTAAAGTATGTGATAATAACCGCGATAGGTTAAAACATTATAATAACGGTTTGCTGCTAAATTACCTACTCTATTCTATTTCGACCTGCTTTGCTCATCGAATGATATTAGTACCTAAATTATGTTTTAGGTTTGAGAATGCCAATCTTACATACCTATTAATGTACATAGTAATATTTTAAAGAAAAAATATTTGATTGTTTATAATAGATAAACTCAAAACCTACTGGAACAATTTTAAAAATTCTTTAACTAATAGAATGCTAAATTATTATCACTGAGAAACAAGGCTACTTTTTATCCCGGAAAACAACAGGTTCCCACGGGAAAACTAAATGTTTACATAGATCCGAACTGCGGGCGGGTGAAAACCGGTGAGAACGGCTAGCTAATTACCTAATGAAATAGAAGACTAATTACTAGACTAAACTAAAAAGATATTACATACATACATACATACTAATCTTCCATCGCTAAGGATTCATACCAAAATGGTAAAAAATAGCGTATTTTGTCTGTAACTGAAACTACTAAAATCTGGAAACTTGCAGATTAGGTACCTACTAAGACAAGAAGTATTAAGCTTCCTGAGAAAAGTCCAGATATCTTTTAATTCATTGTTCTTAGAAATAATCCAAAATAAAAATGTTTATTAATGATGCAATGCAGCACGAAATGTGTTTCACATTATCACTAGGGCAGGGCGTAATTGTTCCGCGGTCTGTCTGACCTACACCTGGTGCCCGGCGTTCGTTATTAATCAATAACCAATACAGTACAGGGCAGTGAGGGATGTGTATACGTGCTGTCTGTCCATCACACTTTTGTTATTAGAGCAGTAAGGGAATACCGATGCTAAACATAAAGTAACGCAAGTAAATGCGCTAAGCAAGTCAGATTTTTCAATAAGGTTTTAGATTATGTTTTGGTAAGCTCTCGTTTGGTATGAGATTTATTGGTACTTGACCTGAAGATATGTCTTAATGGTATTATATTTAATTTCTCACTCACACTCTTAATAAATGAGATGAAAACCGTTTAAAATATCATAACAAGATTTGGCACAACAAAAACTACTGTTACGTTTAAATTTATTGTTCCAATAACAATAAAATACATCTATTTTGTAGTTTGTCGGCTCTGTACCGATATATCTCTCCATAGTTCGACAGTTTTGTAATTTAGAGTAGCAAATAGCCCAAGGCGTGCCGGGGGGCGGGCTAAGCGAGACTAGATTTGATTAATACTTAATGATTGGAGTGTTAAACCCATGTTAAACCACAGTTAAACTTCACAGTGGGGTTAACGCGTTCCCGCTGATCGTTATTAGCATCCGAAGAAGTTAATTACAGCTTACGGTTTAACTTATGAGGAGAGAATAGAAAAGGTTGGCTTCAAAGGGTTTTGTTTGGTATTTGGTTCGAATTTAATGTATTTTCGATCTTTCGGGACTTGGTTTTTCAGTTTACTGTAAAATTTATTGTTTAATAATAACATATAAGACAAATAAACCTGCCCACTTTGTATGTTGTTTCTTTTTTTTGCCATAAACCCTGTTGTGGCACCTCAAAGACCGGCACCACATCCGCTCCCCTTAGGTTGCAGATATCCTGACGGTGGCCGCTTTACATCAGGCGCACTGTCTGACCGTGTGCCGTCCTAGGCCATAACAAAATGATTAGTTATCGTAAGAGTCTAGAATCCAATTGTTTTAAATGTCGCAGACATCGATCTGTTTCTTAAGCCACCAACAAAGACAGGAAGCCCTCGGTCACGGTAACCAACAAAGACATATTCAAGATTCGATACGAATTTCACCATTGTCATTTTACTCTCTAAACACTAAACAGGGACGATTACGCTTTGCGAAATTAAATGGTCGTTGCTTATTTGTTAACTGACTGTGAGCCAATGCAGACAAAATGGAAACTCGTCAATATCAAATCATCAATATTGCTCATAGTTACTCTACCTATAATTCTTTAATAATGGTTACTCCCGTTGGGCTACCTGGGAATTCCCGTTCTGCTACCTGGGAACTCCCGTTGGGCTACATCAGTGGGAAACACTGAGGCCACAATTTAGCTAATGAAACTTATCCCACGAACGAATTCCGACACTCTGAGCTCTATAGAACCTAGATGCTTTACACGTGCATAATATATCCTACATAGACTTACGTTATAAACATACGCGAGTAACTACGGAACGCACCCCATGTGTGGCCGAGTTGAAAAAAATAGATCCGATTCCAACAATAATTTTAAGAAATCGCGTAAAAAACATGCAAAAAATAAAAATAAACATAAAGTCGAATTTGAACCTCTTTTTTTTGGTTGAAGTCGGTTAATACGCTTCTCCCTGCCCAAAGGAGCAGTTAAAATATTTCTAAACACGCTGTGTAATTAAAAATCTTATTAATAAAACATGACAAATTCAGGAACAAAACCTATGTCAAATCCTCACGTCAGATTTGACACACGGAAAACCTTCAGAAGAGGACTGACTCAGGCGCGTGCAGTCCGTGCTTCGTCGCTGAATCGCTACCCCAGGACTCGACTGACCCCACCGCCGACACCAACGTACCAACATTATTGTCGTGGTGGCTACGTTCGGTATTTCAGTATCGGTTTGCGAGAAGAGTTTCAAAGCCGGACGGTTCCGGGAACTTTGGCCGGGACCGTTCCGTTTCGACACACCGCGCCGGCTGCGCACGAAACCCGCACAATCCCGTTGAAAACCCCGGGAACAACTTCCATCGGCCGTTTCGTTACGGATCTTATATAATAAACATCGCTGTAAAACGACGTTGTAATGCATTCCTGGTGTTTTGCACGAGTGTGTGACGACACTACACTTATCTCGGCATTTTCAGCTATTATGGCTGCCGAATTACTCTTTGGTCAGCGATTATGGAGCTGACGCTCATTGCTCCGACTGTTGTAACAGTCTGTCCAAATACCCCCAACTGAAGGTCAGAGGTGTGCAGTTTAATTTACATTTAATTTTAGACTGCTTTCAGCTATGTAGCTGCTCTACACATCATCCTTGAATAAATTGAGCTGCTTCATCGAAATCAAATTCGTCAACAATGTTACTGAATAGCTCTCAATCCGTATATATTGTAAGTCTAATAATGAGTAAATCAACAGAAAACGTACTTAGGTAACCCACGATCCTGCTACATATAACAAGTTCCTAACTACCCATATTCCATGACAACTACTATAACTGGCGATTATATGTAAACGCGACAAAAGCGTTATAATTAGATATGAGCATGTCGCCATCATTGCGAGGGGCATCAATGACATCAAATAATAGGTTTTGCAAACGCCCGATAATGTGGGAACTCCACCACTCACCTGTCCCCTTGCTAAATAGCTTGATAAAATTGCAATAGCCTAAACACAGTATTGTATTGTAGGTACTACCACTGTCTACGAATATACGTGAACAATTTGATTTTATTTGAAGTTAACGTTTAGTGCCAGAAGATCGCAAGTGATGATGATGACATAAACCCAAAAACATAGGTAACAAAGGTTAGGCTTGTGACCAAAGATTTCTTTGATGAAGTTAATTCCAAACTCCGTGTAAGATTCCAGTTCTTGGACGAAATCCAAAAGTCGCCGGCAATATTGACAGTGCTCAAATTAAATCTCTGGGGGGCAATTAATAAATCTCTTTTATTGTCGAGTGTCCTTTAATTTCGTGAGATTGCTAAATTGTCTTTAATTAACTGTAATTGAACAAGGGCACTCCGCAGTCGTTTGCGAGGAATGCTATTGCGAACGCCCGCATCACTTCGGCGGACAGTCAAATTGACCCCCATGCCGCCGCGCCTCATAACAACACTCATAATTTCACGCCGAACACACATTTATTAAAACAAATAATTGATTTCTTCTCAACGTATATTGAGAAAATAAACGAGTGAACTTTAACGCTATATCCTGTTTACGTAGAGAAAGAAAACATTAAGAAACACCCCGACACCAAATTGCTACATTTCCTCTGATACGTGTCTCGAAAAAGCGATTCTAACATTCTAAACGACGACTAAGTTTACTTCCTGAGAAGTGTTGGCTCAAAAAACGTTTTGTGAGTATTTCTGTAACCACAATGGAGTTGCTACTGTTTACCGAGACGCGGTATAAGATTTCATTAGCTAGAAATCCGGCGAGTGTTTTTCCGGGCTTCCTAGCGCATCCACAATGGCGCCGCTTCCGGCCAGGTTCCCGCCAAAAACAGAAATAAACTGACCCACATATGCGCGGGCGCACGTCCGGCGCGCTCCGTCTACGTTCTGCATTTCCGGTTCACTTGTCATTTTTATGGGTTATGATTTTTCAGTTGCTTCATCTGACGACTGCGATGATTATCTCACTTTGTACTTTCGTCACGGCACTTTAACTTTAGCCTTGTAACTTTAACGGAATTTACGTAATCTGATTTATGTAAACTTCAATTTCTTCAACTATGACATATTATCTTAAATACCTAAAGGAGCCTAAAGTATTTTGTTATTTAGTTACCTATTCTAATATTTATTACTAAAGTTTGTTAGATTATGTTTTCAATTCTTCTACACTAGAAATGGTAGTTGTCACCATCAAGTCCATATCAGACGATTATAGGACCGGACCTGACATAACATACCATACCTAAAACCATAAACTTTAATAATTTTTCCTGTAGGGATAGGAGAGACCACATTGTTTTACTTGCTACAGTCCTGACAAATCTCTCCCTTACCTTCCTCCGATTGCGCTATAAGTTCCCCACACCCAATACTTCGAAGTCTAAAAATAAATATTTTAATAACACAAATACGCGAACACTACAATTAAAATCGGCCATATTTCCCTACAAAGCTGTTACGATCGAAGGGTATATGAGTATAAGACAATGTCGGCATAAAGAGGCTTGCTCAAGCGCAGTTTTTGGAGCGGAAAGGGACGCCGCGATTTCCACACGTGACCTTGCTGCCGAATGCACATGTGTTTGCAAATATCGCTGCGTGAAACACCAATCAATGTGTCCGTCCGTTCGTATGTTATTTACTGTGTTTTATATTTAGGCTTGACGTGCACCAAAACGACAAATTAATTTCGGTTTCGGCAAATGACTCTTCAGCATCCTATGTTCTTTGTATGGAATTTCCTTCACTGTAAGAACACCGTTACTTACTTACTTACTTACTTACTGCGCTCGCTCAGCGACCCAAAGAGGAACTTGGTCTCCGACATCAGAGAACACCACCTCTTCCTATCCTGCGCCATCTCTTGCCAATCGAGGATTCCTAGTGCGTGCAGGTCTTTCGGGATTTCATCCATCCAGCGACATCTGGGTCACCCAACCGGTCGACGTCCGCTCGGCCGACGCACATATGCTCTCCTTACGGCGCGATCCTCCCCCATCCTCTCCACATGGCCAAGCCAACGCAGCCTTGCGGCTTTGATTTCTACCAGAATATTGGGTTCGGAAATAAGCTGTTCCACCTTCTCGTTCTTTCTCCTCTTCCACATGCCGTCCTCCCCCTTTGTTGGCCCCAGAATTTTCTGGAAGATCTTACGTTCAGCGACGGAATAAAATATGTTTTCTGTCATTCGAGTAGAAATTAAAATTACATAAACATTTGGGAAAGTTTGTGCAGAAATCGCGCACGTCTGTATGGGCTCTAACGGCACCGGCTCGCCATACAAATAACAGTCGAACTTGGCGGTGTCATTCTCTTATCGTTTCTTTCCAATTCTACTCTATGCTAAGCTGATTTTTCTCCGGAAGGGCGAGGTGCGAAAATTTCGATTTTTTCCTCGCGTATCTTGGATGGAAATGTATTTATGTCGTATCGACGTACAAAAGGACGCTCATCAACCTACCCACCACCAATATAAAATGAGCTAGCATCGTTATGGATGCGCCTACAAACCGGAGGTCCAAACTCTAAACAGGGTAGGTTGAGATGATTCTGTACATTTATTGCCTCGCGCCTCCTTGCCCCTTCGGTGGAACAGCCGCCTTACTGTGTTGTATTTACTATTTTGCCATGGTAATCAATTGCCTAATAAGGTAATAATCACAGCAGGTTTTTAAATAAATAGGTATGTTAAAGAAATAACTAATGAACCACACACCGCTGCCTATGGAACTTATACGGCAGGCAGGCAAATGTGTCATTTATAAGTAAGTTTATTAATTTTTAGAAGTCTTTTGAGTCTCATTAGAGAAAAGTAATTGCTCCAACAACTTACATAAATCTGACATTTCCTTCACAAATTTTCATTTCTTATCGTCCTTATCAGATAAAATCTGAAACAAATTATCTCGATAATTGATTATGGTATTATATCGATATGTTTTTAGATATTCTTTACCGGAATAAAACAGAAACAGTGTTTACCTATGAATTACTTATAGACACTGGATTTTCATTCGTTTCTCTCGAGTGAGATAAATTTTTATAAACTCCTGTCTAGTCTAACTTACTACCTCATTTTTTTATATAATTTATTTATGAATGCCTGCCATGGAAGAGACTGGGTTATGTGGAACTCATCCGTCGTAATGAGCAACGGTCCAATCCACTAAAACTTAAGGGGGCGCTTCTAGCCGCGATATTCCCCATATTACCCGATAACTCCGCCGGCGGGTCATTCAGCCAATAACTTAGTACCTACCTACGTGCATATCTACCTACATACGTTTCCCACTTAAACTACACACAAGTATTTTGTTGTGGTCAATGTTCCTACTTTCTACACAATCCGCTAGAGGTAGGTAACTAGTTATAATTGGGAAACAGTGACAGGCAAACTCGTCTATAATTCACGAAAGCTTACATCAAAAACTTGTATAAACCCAATGCGCATTTTAGAACACTAGCAAGAATAAATTAATACCTACTCAACATAGGTATTAGTGTAGTAAGTACTGTATCAAAAAGCAGCAACGCGCCCGCGCCCCCGCTGCGCTGCGGAAGTGCCTGTTACGAAATTAATGCGGCTCTAATTAAATAACAAGCGGCAGTCGCCGACCGCCATCTTGTCGTAGCTGTCAAAATAGAACTCCTCTATCAACCGGTGGCCACTTATTCCCGAACACTGTTTTATTAATTCGGTTACGGCCCGGGAAGTTAAAAAAGTCCCGCGCGCTTGAAAGGTTAACGGTGATGCACGACAGAGTTGTAATTTGCTTCAGTCTATGTTGATGGCCGCTGAGATTCGTAGCAACGACGAAATGAGGCCTATAAATATTGTTAGTTTCTACTTAAGTGCGTAACTCACAATTAATGTTGGAGTACCTACCTATTCGTGCCATAGCTCCATCATCTAGTAACCAAGGAAGTGCGTTGCTTGTACAGTGTCTTTACACAGAAAAATCCTTAGTTATTGACCACAAAGACCATTATTGTCACTTGTTTTAACAAAATCCGTCCCGCGAGATAAGGGGCGGCGTCTTTGAAGGCGCGACTCAAACGCGCCGCGCCCTCGCCCGCGTCGCGCGTTCGCGGAACGCGGGGTCCCGGGTTCGAGACTCGGAGCTCCGCTAATCAACCGCCAATATGTCACACTGGCAACAAAATATTCCAAGAAACACAATGAAACTCCCAAATCAAAACTAAAACAGTTATCCGGAGAAAAACAAGGGGAACACGCTATCGGTTACGCAAACGTTGCTACGGCATTCTGCTTCTGAGTATCGCCCAATCTGGGCATTTCATGGCACAAATTGCTGCATACTAAGGGCGTTTGGGTACTGCATCTGATCTGTAAATGTATAGACCCCGTCAAGTTAAGTGCGCGGCACCTTCTACATACAATAACTTCGTCTGTATATGAAATACAGTACCGTACAGTAAATGATCCACCGAATTTTACACTAACGAAGTCGCGGGCAAAAGTTTGTACTTTATATATTTTTTAAAACATTCGTTATAAATCAAGCAAATTTGTCAGTCTGTACGCAAATTGTAGGCAACCTTTGAATCCGACCAAGAATTGAGTTGTAAATATTACAATAATTAAATCTCCTCATTATTTGAAACCGTCTCCATCGGGGCGAATTAGAGAGATTACAGATCTCCGCTGTCACTTCTGTTACATACCTACTTCTGGTAGCATCGAACACGGTTAGATTAGTCTCTTTGGCTGGCATACAGGTTGATCCTGGAACTGTATGACAGTTGAAAGCATAATACTTTAGGTTTAGTTATTCACGTTACGTACCGAAGACCGGTTGAAAATTTAATTAACTTTAAAGTTCACATCGATGCGAAAGGTAACTTTAACGTTAATTTTTGGTAACGATAACTGTTTCGAGGGTATAGATAACTTTTTCAAAGGTGTGCGTAGAATCTATACATAGTATAAAACAAAATCGCTTCCCACCGTCTGTCCCTATGTATATATGTATTAGATACATTCACAGTACGCTTAGATCTTTTTAACTACGCAATGGATTTTAATGCGATTTTCAGCAATAGATAGAGTGGATCAAGAGAAAGGTTAAAAAAAAAAAAGGTATAGGTAGGGGTAAAGTAGATGTTCGCGAACGAAGTCGCGCCGGGTCTTATAGTAATGTATAAAACATACATACTTACTACAACACAGCTTTTACAAATTCACTTCATCCTATACCGTATACGCGGCTATTATCCGACTTTCAATCGACACGATCCAACGAACGCCGATAACTTGTATCGATGAATTCGTATTGTTCTTTTTTAATGCCTTGTCTAATGCACGATGTCTAAATGCTTAGACTCGTAACAAAGGATTGTAGTGTTCCTATAGCTCTATCTAGAATCTATTAATATACCAGTAGCAAATTGGTAATGACTGCGGTATATTGTCATGAACACTTTTCTTTCATTATTATCAACTACTGCTGTGCTTGAGCTTCCTCCACGTTTCTAATAGAAGGAAAAATCACGAAGTACCTGGGCTTGATCTTTCTCCACGTTTATATAAAAAGGAATAATCGCAAAGTATCTGGACTTGAGCTTTCTCCACGAAAAATTACGAAGTACAGTGAATTTTCACACAATAATTTTATAGGTAAACTGTTAGTACTTACTAGCCGTATTCATCTAAATCTCTGTGCCACTTTGGGTGCTATGCTTTTAGGGTTATGTCTTCATTCACATAACCCTAAAAGCACAGTGCCTACCTATAGAGAAACTAAAAGTTAATATTTTCAAAGATGAGACTCTAACTTTATCACTAGCAACTTGGAAACGCCCTAAAGTGCACCTTTTCTGTCAATTAAAATTCTTTGAAGTTTTAAAAGTTCTTAATAAAAATCAAAACCATATGTATTTAAGATGCAATAAAACTTATCTCACACTGATACAGTGAGTACGTATATTACCGAGTAAGTCGGTTACTTTCGTGACTTGCAAAACGATTGGACGGCTTCCGGCCGATAATTGCGTATACTTTTTTATTAGATCCACTCCCGACTCTGTGGCGTCAGTTACGTGGTTCATTGATGAAATACACTTCAATGAATTGAAGTTCTTCATTTGAATATTTGTGGAGTTAATTGTATGGATTGAGATGAGGTGTTAATCTAGGAAAGGGATAGCGATTGTAAAACGAAATGGCGTTGCAAAAGTGGTGTGTACGTTCTTACACTTACAAAGTGTTGTAACTCACCCACCTAGTTCGGGAAACACGGGCTGGATGTCGCCCTCGGATATGAATCGCCGGCTCCTTTGGTTACACATTGGACAGCTCACCTTGGATTTACCACTTATCCTACTTTGCTTATTTTACTTTTTTATATATGGGGCACCAATAGATACAGAAATTCGGATAAACTTAGTTTGGATTACAATAAGCCAATTAAAGGTTCACACTTATAGCAATAGTTTTACAATAAACTGTAAAACTACAACTAATTGAGACTTACATATGTATGTTACAACATGCAAAGTAAACACTAGAGATGATGAGTAGGACATTAATTTCAATCGTCTAAAAGCAGGAGGTAGGAAAGTAGGAAGGAAACACACAGTGACATGTTGGCCGCCCTAGGGCCGGAGTACACCCACCCCAAAGTACAAAACGATCACCCATTTGGTTTTCTGACCTTACGTGCGTTGCTTAACTTTGGTTATCTGTCTCGCAAGCATGCTGCCACTAGACCAGGGCACACTTTAAAACCACTTTTTGATCATTCGTTCTTATAATCTTTAGCCTGTATCCTCGTTTTTTGGCGTAGGTATGAGGTGGTCTTTAGAGTACAATATTGCATCAAGTCCGTTTAGTCATAGGTGTCGTTTGTGGCAATTATTAATGGCTGGCCAGCTAGAATCTCCATAGACCAGAAAATAGCCAAATGCGTTTATTTTTCAAAACTGCCAAGCGTTAAGGCTATGGCAATGCCATCCACTAATGTGGAGGAGACTGTTCTTGTGACAGATTATATCTGACTTTAGAAATTGGACGCACCCTTGTAATATGAAATTATCCACTCTACTTTTTCTCTACCTAATATCTGTTAACCACAATTATTTTCACAACTGAACGGCTTTTAAAACGGTAAAATATGAGAACGGTAGCGGTTAAAACACCTACTACACTGCCTAATAATAGTCTCCATCATAAGAAATCTAAGCGACGTGTTTCATTAAAAAGGCATAAGTGCCTAAGTAAAGTATTTAAGATAATATTTTCATCGACCATCAATCAAATACAGCACACATTTTCTCCAGTATGCACATATACGTACATATAGCCCATTGCTTTGTCCCACAAGAGAGGTAGGCAGAGACTATGGATCGCCACATTGCTCTATCCCGCCTGACACAGCTCCCTAGTCACTCATATTATTCACAATTCTTTTTATACACCAACTTTTATCCTTGCCACTTCGAACCCCAGCTTCTTCCAGTATAAATAAGGATAACCACAGAGTATTTATGGTAATTATTGCCCATATACATATCCCGGCGCACATAACGGGCCTGGAACTGGCTAGGAAACAGCTTTTCATGTAAAATCTTTGCATTGTGCCTTCTATTAGAGGCGAGTACTTATAGTAAAAGTAGTTAGATTATCTCGACAAGATTTGCGCCCCGACTAGGTTGGCTTGGACTACGCCCCAGCATAAAACGCCTTATAACTCTCGCATCTACATTTGAATGTAGACTTAAATGTCCTAGACTTAGAATATATAGTGGTGTAACAGTTTATGTCGGTAAGGTTGTGCTGGTTGGTGGTAGTGGCCACTGGTCCATAGTACTTGGGCGGCAGGTGTTTGGCGGCCGGCCCCCTGCGCCGGCGCCGGTGAGAGCAACGATCTTACGAGATTTACTCACTACACTGTGCACCTGGATACTGGAGGCTATGAACTGATTTAGCGATTCAAATGCACGGCTAATCAATAATTGACCAACTAGCAGATTAAACGACGTCATTATTTGAATTTTGAAGGGTTTGTTGTTTGTATGCAGCGGGTTTTTACGTGAATTCCGTACAATATTGTGTGTATTTATATTTTTTCAGGTCCTTGATTTGCATAATTTTATACTCAGTTAAACCAACGATAAATGTTTTAATATTAGGGACACATTCCTCGCCCTGAAGAAGGAGAAAACTGAGTAACTGACACTGAAGCGAGTTTCTCAAATTAGTGCGCAAATATACGTTTTACAGGTTATTTTCTGATGTACCTAAGTTACATATGGATTTATGATCCTTGTTTATATAAGATATGAGCTGGTACTGCAAACAATTAGGAGTAATAGCAAGCTACACGGAAAACGCGCCACTTTCCCATCATCAAATCATAAACATCGTAATCCGATTTTATGGATGCCAAGTAACCATACTTCGCTCGATATTCGGCCAGCAATTAGTTTGGCTACTGGAGCACAGGAGCGCAATAAAATCGATGGGCATCTCGATTAATTGGTACTTAATCGAATCTGGCAATAATTCGTTAACAGGCGTCACTAACTGCTTGCGCGCATCTGACCGCGGCTACCGGTCGTCGGCTGCACGGGCATTTCGCCTTTGCCTCTCACGCGCACCGTCTAATTAAGAAAAAACAACATTAACACTCCATTCGGAATCTGAGACGAAAGTGCCGATAATATTCAGTGAATGTACTTATTTGCAATACGGGCGTTTTAAAATGGTCGATTTATTTCCAAAGTTGATTAAGGGTGTCCTGGATGGTCATGTAACCAATAAGTATGTGTAAACGGGGCTGTGAGAAAGGATATTGTGATAATACGAACACTTTCCGTGTAGCGTTAATTACGTGACAAATAATTTGCATAATATTGCATAATATGGCAATGGTAACAAACAAATATTTAAATTTATGTTCTATTTTAGATTATTCTGGTTTATTTCTATTATCTTAATGTATTTATGTATTTGGTTGCTCTATACATAGGTAAATTATACCTACTTTTTTATTATTATACAAACGCCGCTTTCTTTGTATCTTCAAAGTTGAAACAAATGAATATCAAAATGTGGAGTTTTCATGTAATGTGTAACGTGTTATCTCAACATAGTATAAAACAAAATCGCTCTCCGCCTCTGTCTGTATATTCGCTAACTGTTCCTAAACCACGCAACGGATTTTGATGCGGTATTCGCGATTTGATAGGGAATTTCTTCCGGAAGGTTTATATTTGTGATACATGCATATTATAGTAAAGAATTGCCTTGAAAACGTGTGCGAAGTTCGGGTCGTCCGTATGGTTACATGAAACCCCTAATATTAGATTATTTAATAAACCCGATGCACGCTGCATCATAAGTAAAGTAAAGTAAATATTTATTGTTAAAAAACTGGTTAACAAATACATGCCATAGCAGTTTACCCATTTCGGGTGTACAATATCCAAATAATTTTTACAAAACACAGAAAAACGAAACGAAGAAATAAACTTATTATTAACCGAATTTACTATTATATTATCGTATCTATTTAAATAACTATATAATAAAAGAACTTCAAAAAAGAACAAAACTTAATATTTAATATAAACGCTATCGACATTGCAATATTCTTTGAGATCGTAACAAGACTTTTTTAATAGCCACTTTTTTAAATGCGTTTTAAATTTGTTAAGATCAAGTTTTTTTAATTCGTAGGGCAAATGATTATAGATCTTAATACCTGTGACATATGTACGTTTTGAAAATGTCGTTTTTGGACCTATAGGACACATATCTATTTCGTGTAGTACAGTAATATCATCAAGGAGCCTGTAATCCATACCATCCCATTACGACAAAGAAGCCGATGACCTCCCGATCGGCCAATATCTCTCATAATGCTATGATCACTCGTTATTCCGAACCAGTCGGCCGAATGACGATTTGTTCGGCTTGTTTTATGGTGCAATGGTCGGGGTTATGTTGTGGACGGTGACGGAACTAAATTATGTCTATTACTTTATATCCTATTACAGGAATATATGTCACTAACTATTTATGGATATCTGTATTCCATCTCTACTAAAATTAAAAAAAAAATTAGAACTATTTTGTGGTGATAGTTACTTAAATTTATAGCCTACGATTTCGACCAAGATGATTCGGTTATGCCATGTACTACCTGCGGGAACTACATTGAATTTCGGGTTAAATTAGCCTCGTAAGCTACACTAGCTTAGATAACATAGTACAAGTGCACATCAAAATGTCAAGCAGACAACAAACTGTATTTTTTCCCGGTGCTTTCATTAAAGGATCGTTTGTAGGACGACTGAAACCACAAGAACTTCCAGAAAAAACTTGCATTCACACAACTTTAAGTTGTTGTCAAGTTTCAAGTATATCATATTTAATTACCAATGCTTGCGATGAATGTTATAATAGACACTACGACTGTAGCATTTGCTACATAAAACATAAGAAATGAAGAACTCTTTTAATTTTAAACACTCCAGTTTCAATTTGCCGTATCGTAAACCTATTTCAACTTGACATAAAATGGCAGTAAAGATGTTTATTCCGACCGCACTTAATGGAAATGAAAAAGTAAAAGTTTTCGAGATTTAGAGCGTTTAGTTAACTTAACGACCAGCCGCCGGCTCTGACAGCCTCCCAACTCCCACTAAAAGGGTTGGGCTGCGCGCGCGCAGAGGACGCGATCCATCACCCGCCGCGTAATGCGCTCAAAATTTATTTGCGTTTTACTTGACATAAAACGGCTCCACTCTAAACCAGAGATCAATATTGAAACATTTATCTCACTCCTGTAGGACTAGACGCCACTAAAACCACCGCGACCGGTAGGTTTTTGTTGAAACAAAAATAGAACAGACAATGACTACGACTTGTTCTGCCACTTTTTTTTTATCGCCGCCGAATGATTTGTTGGGCTCTCTTATTGAGATCGCAGCGTTATTAATAATCTGTAGATTAACAATTGTGTTCCAACGAGCGTGTAAGAAAGAGGTCATCGTTTGTCCGTGCCGTGCGGCGGACAGATGATTTAATGGAGGTATGTGTACATCGACATAGGTACAAAGCGTGGTCCATATAGTAACGGTAGCTCAAATCGGCCGGCACTGCGCGCACGCAGCCGCGCTCGCCGCCGATGAATGGGACGCTGCCACCGCCTATTACGATAGGGTTACCAACACCTACTTTCGAACACGCTCCGGCTGCATTTCACGTTCAATTTAGGGTAAAATTATCCGCAATGAATACGAAACTATGTTAATTACCCTCGATGTACGGTTTAGGGATCGTGTTTACGCTCGAAAGGGAACGCTGTACGGCGATACAGATTTATGCCTCTGCTTCCTTCGGCAGATGTGAAAGTTTCGTATGTGTTGATGCGTGTCAGCGTGCATATCTGATTGCGCGCAGCCCTATAAATAAAACAACATAGATTATTGCGCATGTAAGTGTCTTTCCCACGGCGTGCGAAACTGGTTCGGAGCCCGGAGATAAGCTGAAACTTACCAGCGGCCGGCTAAATTAGTACCTCGGTGACAGTTTCCTGTCTCTGTCGCTCGCTCTCTGATTTCCACAGGCCTGACCGCGACTGCGAAATGACTCATTTGCTTTGATTTATTTGGGCTATGGCGACAACGCCGGACAAATTACCTATTTAATAAAGCTGATGTTGATGTGCACACGGTTATGTCATGGCCTCATATGTACCCAAGTGTGATGGTCGCCCTGCGGTCCTATGTAGAAATATTTTTCGTACACTACGGAACCATTTATAAAGTTTACATTAAAATACCACTCGTATGTACACCTATCTATTAACATGGCTATCAACAAAATTATCGGTCACAATTCACACTCCTTTATTAGAATATTTTTATACCGCTATTACTGCACAATCCGCCTTTACTTTAAAACAGCTCTCGAGTAAAAAGTGCAGTGCATTAATTTAGATTATCCGTACAACTTGACCACAGATTAAGTTAATAAAGTTTATGGGCCTAATTAAGTGTATGGTGGAGAAATCAGTCGGAGAAATAACCAGTGAAACTAGTCCCGTAGTGCGGCGGTGGTCATGCGCTGCGCGGGCGCCGCTGCTCAATGGAGCTCGGCGGCACACGTGGAGCAATCATCCGACTAATACGCTCCACTTACCAACCATTCAAGAAACACCACACACACACGCAAACAGAGACGAACACGTTAAACGTACGTGTCAGAGAAGCACCTTCTTTTCAATTACAGACTCGAAAGGTTCATTATCGTTTCAGTGGTCTTTTTTCTACGGGCCCACCGGTGCACTGAAAATAGCCCGTGGCGACATCTCATTAAGCCCGTCAGCGGTCGGCGCGCTTTGAAAAATGTCTCATTTTAACCCCGCGGTCCCCTAATAGCCGGTGAAGGGTTAAGCCCACAAATAACCCGATGCGGAAGTGGGCGCCGCCGACGCCACGCGGCTTTTTAATAGTTTTTAATTAGGAAACAGTTTAATTTTTATGTTGCTCAAAACCCGCTCCGCGACTCATGACAACTTGCGATACGATGGCGATGGCCAATGAGCGTGAGAAATGTATTGGCCACCGGGGAAATGTATGTTGGTATTACACCAAGAGGGCCCCAATAAAAGTTTATTTATGCTTCTGTTCTACAAGAGATGTTGGCGCTTGATAGCAGTATAAATCGTCGTCGTTATCAAATTTGTAGGCAAACTAGCGTAGGATAGCCCCAAATAACGCTGCGGAGTTCCGATATCGATCAAATCTCCATCTCAGACGTTTTGACATAACCTATTAGTATTTCAAATTAGTTTTGTTGCACGCTCGGATACTTAATCACGAGAGCTTCTGAACTGATGGCCGTTCGTTAACTAGTTTCTTTAATGGTTTGATTGAAATTTGAATTTGTTAATAGTCCGAAATAAACAGAAGCTTACAAATAATCTATTAATGTCGATAGCAAATATTTTTTTATTTATGTCTCACATTTTGAGTTGACCTCGTTGATCATTGACCAATGTTTAATTTATCCGAATCATGAACGCTGACATCCCAATTTTGGCCGAGTCTAATAACAATCTCACGTAAGCGACAGGGAACCATGGCTTTGACCTCGCATTTTCTTATTTGCAGTCAGGGTAACGTGTCCCGAGTTTTTAGGGATGTCCAACGCATTGGTGATACGCCATTGGTGGCGCGCCTAGCACATGTGTGCCCGCGACATAGCTCGCGACGCGAGAGAACGTTTGTTTCCTTTTCTCAATACTAACTTGAAAGAGATCGCTACTGCTATTTTTCTCGCTTGTCGTGCGAGCACTCTTGTGCTAGGCGTGCTGATGTTACTAATGTCGATAGGTAGCGGTGACCATTTTCCATCAGGTGGTCCTTTTTGCCTGTTTATCTACCGTTGACAAAAAAAATACAGTACAATATGTCCTTATATCCAATACCATTATTATATACCAGTATTCAACCAAGCAAGAGACATTGTACAAAACACGTTTCGATTTACATAAGGTGTGTGCACTGATAATAGAATGGCAACAAAAGGGCAGTATCAAATTCCCCTTTCTGTCAATGTTACTGCTCCATTCGCTTGGTTCCCATTGGAAGTCATCCGGTAACCACGCCTCTTCCTTACCAAGCTACCCTAAAAAGATGACAGTTACTTGTCATATCATCCCCTTTTTATCCCATCTATACCGAATATAACGCACCCTATACAAATATTAACGGTTATAACTAGGACATTACCATACGAAAAACAGGAACGACATCATTGTAACGCAACGGTATTCAATTTGATTTGCATGACAGACGTTTTAGTTAAGAAGCTTCAGTTGTCCATAAAATAACTCTATTTACGTACATAGACTATATGTGACCTACGTACATGATTCAATTATAAAATACCATTGTAACTTTTTACCTACATGAGTAAAACTATTAACGCATAACATTAACCATACATTATTTGTAATATTACTCAGTGAGTGTTCTCAGGTGCCTTGTCACTGTTATGACTATGGCTACCTTATCTTTCAAATCGGAAATAACGCAAATATTTACGCTTTGTGGGAGAAATACATACCTAGATAATAAAGCATTAGACAGTTTACCTAAAACTGTGTTGTATTTGTTGACTTGTATAATGGAGTGACATTGTCTTCGGACAAAGCTCCTTAAATAAGAATTAAAAAATAAAATCGTAAATAGGTATAAATTTAACTGGATGTATAAAAGTAACGGAAACTGGATGGGTGAGAAGCGGCACTGGTCTAGTGACAGCTGCTTGCTAGGCCGATATCCGAGGTTAAGTAATGCTCGCAATGTCCGGGAACTGGATGGGTGACCGTTTCGTACTTTGAGGCTAGTCGAACTTCAGCAACGAACTTCAGCAACGAGCTCGCCACAGGTGTGTTTCCTAACACAGATGGCGTCGCGAGATTAGACGAGGTTTTCCGCTGGGGAGCCGGAGGCTAGTTGAACAGTTTAGGGCCCCGTGACAGTATTTATTTCATTTAAAAATGTAACAATTTGTTTATTTACATAAATAGAAATTGCTAATAAAAATATTTGACTAACACTTTTGTTTTGTTACAGGTAACGTACACCCTTGAATTGAATTTAATGGGAAACCCGTTGAAAGTAAAGAATGACAAGGTAATGTAATTACAATACAATATTATGGCTTAAGATTGACTTTCAGTTGACAAGTTTGGAGGTCCGTGTTGTGCTGAGATTTTGTTGTTTGTCTAGAAACACGTCTTCTATATAATGTGTTAATTCATGCAATTATACGGTACTACTATTTTGCATTAATAACAGTAGATAGTAGTAGTAATGGTATTACTATTGCATGAACTGCGTTAAGATATTAACGACGTCGTTGTTTAAATCATCTACAATAGATGTTAAAGGCCAATTATAATGATTTACGCCGCAAAAGTACTTATATTTCCAATCCTAAGATTGATATCAAGATACAGACATTCTCCAATAATCCACTCACGATATATATCCAAATCAAAACACTAAACGTAGCGGAATAAATCCCGAAATTAACATCGACGCTAGATTAAGTCCGACTCAACATCATAAAGTAGACTATGTAGAGCATACTCTCCATAGTCTTGTTGGAGTCATAACAAACTAATTCGAATCAGAGAGTCCAATCCCAATGTGCTTACGAACTGGAATCACGTCGGCCAAACCGGTCGGCTGCTCATTCACAGGCCAGTGGTTCACTAACTGTGCTCTATGACCTCACAGATAGAGATGGTAGAGACGTTTCATGCTTCAAAAACTTTTGATCCAAGCTTGTTTCTCTTAGAAGTAGTATTGGCATTTTTCAAACCTTAACCGTAAGGTACCTATAAGTATTTAGAGGTCTGATTAAATAGGGCACACAAGAACCTTGCATTGAATATAAAACAATATAATTCATAAACTAATATATAAAAGTGAATCGATACTGGAATAAACGAATAAATCTATACGTATAATAAAACAGTAAAAACATTGTGTCGCACAGATATATACATATTTACAAAAAAAAATTGGGCGATGAAGAAATAGTAATAGCATAGGAATTTTTGGGTTGGAATAGTTTGGGGTCTAACTTAAAATCTAGGCCATGTTTCGTCTAATTCGGTTAGGCAGAACCAGAGATATAGCTTGACCACTATTGAATAAATAAATGTCTATACCAAGATTTACAACGATGATTCGTTTCCATTGTAAACTTTGAAAAGGTCTGCGCTAACGGCTCGCAGTCGAGACCCGGGTCTAATAACTACACACAGAGCAACAAGAGAAAAAGTATCCCATTGATGTTTATTACTTGTTACTCAACGTCGAGCGCGTTAAAGCGCTTACTTACCTACTTTAGATTTGAATGTGATTAATTCTGAATTGGCCATTTCGCAACTATGGCTCACTCTATCTCGCTATAGTTGAGAGAATGAAATGCGTAGAGTCGGTAAAGAAACTAAGTTTCATAAATGATTCACAATCAGATGTGATGATGTAGAAGACAAAGAATGCAAAAGTTGGTAAGGATGGATGGATAGATGTTTGTTGCTCCTTCATGCAAAAACTACTGAACTGATTATGATTAATGGAATTCCGGACAAATCAGCCTTTGTTCAATCTTGTTAGAAAGGTTTTCTTGCTACTGAACACAAGAAACAAATTTTATTTTTCAATAAAATAAAGCTCATCGTTAATCTTTGAGCTTAAGTAAAAAGTTGTGTCGTAACCACTGCGTCTGGCAGGCGGGTTGGATAATAAACACAAAATAATCTTTGCTCCGTTTCTAATTACCTACCACCACTACAAAACTGCAGTGACAAACACAAACACATCCAAACTGTGCTTATGAAACCTTGAAGACAAACAGTCGAGTCCGGCAACAGGTGAGAGTGGGACATTTCGACACCTCCGCTATTCCCGGTCCCACCCTATATTTAGCCGCCGGTTAATTTTTTGGGAAAACAAAACGCACGGGCACGTCGTGAAAAATCACCTCGCACTTTATGATTGATCATTTCTCGAAAATGCGCGCGCGCCGGTGACAGCCGTGAAAAGTGCGCGTTGATTTGTTGAAATACGCGCGGGAGGGTGAGGAAAATCCGATGCCTGTATTCATTAGCTACTAATTTGTGACACGTTTAATTATAGGAACGTTGGTAGGCGAGTGGTACCGGGTTTGAATTCTAGTGCGGCCATGTACCAAGGACTCTTTTCTGAATTATGTACATTAGTTGAATGCTAACCGATGCTGTTACGGTAAGGGAAAACATTGTCATAAAACCGGCATATTCGGACGACTGAATGTGTAACCATTATCCAATCTGGTCAGGTTAGGTTAGGTTAGGTTAGGTTAGCAGGGTCACGGAGGTCAGGTGGCAGTCACTCCACTGCAAGTAATTATCTGATCTGCTAAATCCTGGATCATGGTAAAGGTGGAACCCGGGCCGTCGTGCGCGAGACCACAACCGATACATTGACGCCAAGATGATTGTTTAATTATTATTTACAATTATAGCGTGTTTGTAAATTTTACTTTCTGTAGTAGGCAAATACCACATTTCACTTGCTACTGTGACTGAAAAAGCTCTTTTGCGTCTACCACTCATAAATCTCTTCATTCAGGCTTTCGGTTTAAACGTAAGTAAATAACGCTGAAAGTCCACCACTGAGCCATCTTACAATTACTGTAACTCATTTCCGTAATAACTTAAACGCTTCCTGCTTGAGACGGGTCATAAAATCAACAAGTAAATACAAATACGTTTTCACTCCACACATACTGACGCGACGCCAATTGTGAATATACGTAATTGCGTAAATGAATTTTGACGTGCAATAAATGTTGTTTACCCCTGGGTTCGTTCGCTAATGGTCGCTTTCAGATCGCTTGTGATGAATCATGCCAGACTGACAAGAGTTGATTACAGGAAGCATAAACTAATGTCCCTTATAAATGATAAAAATGCTCTAAAGAAAAGATTTCGCCACTCACATTCGCGAATGCTGTTAGCGGTTTTGCACACTGTCCACTCGGATGCTTGTTGCATTTTGTGATGTGTTGAGTCGTGACTCGTGACAGATTTTGTGAAAACAAGTTTTTTGCCGTTCATACACCTACCAGACGATCATTTCCAATTAGGATTTGTAATTATTGGAAGCAACAAATACCTAATCGAAAATAGAAATATATGCGATACAATTACCTACATAAAGTATGCATATAAATATGAATATCTTCGAAGACACCAATTGTAGAGTGGGACCTTACAATATGAAGATGAAGCACTTCCTCCAAGCGTGTAACTCGATACAATAAACGCAGCTCGCTCGCCCAGATCGAGTGACGACAAATCGCTCGTGCATAATCGCAAATGCACTTTTTACCCCCCATCCATTCATGATTCCAGGACTATATCCGGTTTTGACGAAACACCGTATTGTATGGCAAATATATAAAAACACAGACCATTATAGCAAAACGACACGCCGCCACGAGATTCTCTAACCTCGTCGGACGGAATAAAGTTCAATTTTGTGTCCAAACGCAACAGGTTGCATTTCTAAGGTGGAACTTGTAAAAAAGAGCCCTTTTGTGGCTGCGCAGACAGTCTGGCACCAAATACTTTTTGTTCGTGCAAAATACTCGAATGTTGAAAGGGAACTCATCGATTGCTTCCAGGAATCCCGAATGGCCGTCGGTTTTCGATGACCGTTCACGAGTTACCGTTTCTTGCGTATCGGGTTACCTTCGATTACCAATTACATTTGCTGGTTGCGTGTCGACAGGGGTTTAATCCAGTACAAGTTACTACAGTTCCAAATGAGCTTAATTGTATATCTTCTTGTATTTCAGTTAGAAATCGCATTTTCTCTTTAGCATACTATTCAAACATCCTCTAAGGATATGGGCCAACTTTCAACAGCTCGAAGAAAAAATCATTACTAACTTGGCAAAGTGGAGTTAACAATTAATTAAGTCTAAACGGGACGGTCCCGTGAGCTTTCAGTACAACATTTTTTCTAAGGCATTATTTTGCAACTACCATATAGGTACTGTTGGAAACGCGAGCGCGCCGTTTCCGCCGCAGCAACCGTGTAAAAGTTGATATCCAAGCCTTGCTGACGGGCGGCGGCGGTCATTCCATTCACCGATTACTAGATCTTCGCACCTCGCCGGCCACAACGCGGCCCATTCACGACAAGCGAGTAAATCAACCGAGAACAACCGCTCCGTAAATGGCCTAATTGAAGCGGTTTCCTCAAACGGAAAACAACTTTCTGCTGTTGGAGGAAAAACCACTTTCGTCCGCACGCGGCGCACGTTACGACTTTTTACTACGTCTATTTCTGTGCCCCCGGCGGCTTGTTTTACAACGTCGTTCGTGTACACCGCGCCGATACACGGTTAATCTTACCCGACAGATGTTAAGGTCTAATTTCGGCCACGAGCAGATGTGTTTACGTCTTTCATTGATGGTCGCGCGGTTTTATGAATGAAGCGCAGCGTCGCGAGCGGAAGCGGAGCCGGCCGTAGTGCGGCTTTCCCGCGGTGGGCAGTTTCATTAATAATTAAAACGCAGCTACCGGCGGAATGGCCGGACGCGGAGATGATTTTCTAGCCGCTCTTGGTGCGCGCGCGCAGCCCGCGAACCTCGGAACTGCGCACAATTTCTACGTAATTATTGCTCCACTAAGCAGCGAGCGCGTTGTTGCCATTAAACATCTCATGTGATGTGATATACGGCCACCGAATGAACCGAAACGAAATTATTACTTCAAGCATTTTAATGGGCAGCTTGTGGTCCACATCAAAGAGGCCCCACTTATTATTCCAATGAAATAAAACATCAGTAATAGCGAGGCTCCTTCGTAATGTCCATCATTAAACAGTAGCCGGAGCTCATCTCACCCTAGATGATGCCGTAATAATTCGTAGCGGTCACAAAATAAAAATTGACCGCCTCATTACGCAACATGCGAGAGTGGAATAGTACTATAAACGAGTGAGATGATGTCATTACGGATTCAGGGCGTTGGAGGAGGATGGAGCTAGATCGGGTAGAGCAGGAGAGCAGTATGACACAGCTTTAAAGAGAATGAGATAGATACGGTAGCTAGATACGCGCGTCCGGCGGCCGCTTCCTGCGCGAGGAGCCGGCTCTGCATGAGCCGATTCTTCGATAAACCAGTACCGTTAGAAGCTAATCGATAGCTTTACAAAAAAGTACTATTAGTACAGCGAACTATATATTTTGCCCAGACTAATACCACTAATTTCCCACCAGAACCTACGCACGGCAATTTGACTGGTTTCCGTTCTCGCTGATTATTGAAATTAAGCGTTATCTAATGAATGGAATCAATCTAACGTTTACCTTAATATTTACGCACAGTATTTGCGTAGTGGATACCTATCATAGGAATAAAATAAATCATATGAGTCATGTCCTTGGTGTTAGTAGATACTTTAGATATGAACAGAAAATATATAACTCCTTTAATTGATGGGCAAAGATCTCCGGAGACCATAAAGCTCCTAATGTGCAGTTTCTGCGCTTCGATCTCCAACTTATATGGTTATGGTTAGAAAATCTTTATTTCTCTATGAATTTTACAACTCTTACGAGAAAATACAAATGACTCGATAGTACTAACTTCCCTAGGGCCAAGCGTAGGATTATGGCAAAGCCCTCCAAGGCTCAAGTCCAACAGTGGGTTCTTACGGGCGGTTAATGGTGACAGGAAATAACCCCCTTCCAAACGGGGAGATCCAAAGCATCCATCCACCAGCGACATTACGCACAAGGCGGGATTATAGCCCGAACACATGAGTACAACGTATTCCAACCCTTATGAGAAAGTATGGAGTGCAGTAATGTAAAACAAAACGCATGCACCCATAAAACGAGGCAGAAATCTATTCAATATTCGCCCCTTAACAGACAAGTGTGTAGAAAAAAATTTAACGGGTACCAGCCAGAGTAGATTACACTAGATTTTTGACACAGTCTTTGTCCGTCTCTGTTCGTCAAGTGGGGCTCCCGACTGCGCCGGCGCCTCCCCGCCACTTCCGGTGCCCACATACGCCGGGCTAATTGTTGACGTCTTTCCGCCACTGCTTAATCCGATTAGCTCAATCAAGCCTAGCCTCAGCTCACTAATTTGATAATGTCTATTTTTTCTTGTTGGGTAAGTAAGTTATGCAATATATTATTATGGTTGAATGAATGGACCTGTTTTTTTTTGTTTCTAGCACAAATTAATATTTTGTTATGTGCGTTCTTTTGTTAGTTCAGGCGAGTGAAGTTCTGTGTATGATATGTAATGAACACGTATACTCGTATGTAAATGTACCCTTACTCCTCTCGTTTCTGTCTAAACACTGCTCTAACTCGTACTGCTGCCACCTACTAGATTTCTAGGCTTCCATTTTTTTGTGTTTCATATTTTTACTTTGTGTACACTTTGTGCTTATCGAATACTTTTATTCTCCGTTCACAATACTACGAATTCAGAAAAAGCGAAAATTTAAAATTAACATCCTAAACTTTCCATTAGCAACATTTTATAGCTTCAATACACTCAATTAAACTCACACTACGCAAACATACTATATGTATACTAGTCTATAACTACACTATGTGTAGGTAAGACAGACAACGACACACGTAATACTGAATAGAATCCATACGAACTATTACAGCCCTCGAAAGCCCACCTAATACAATAAACAAACAACCGACGGCCGCAATTCCAGCCGGCTCTATTATCCGCGTGGACATCCTGCGCCCACGCACGCGTTAATTGCGCTCCTCGTTTTGTTTAGTCCGCGCCGTCGCGTCCAGTGACTCGATTAGCGCAATCAGAGCCCGCCCTTTGCCCCCGAGCCCCCAAGAGTGCCACGGGTCTCCGGAGACACGCAGACGACCGTCCAAGACCAGTCATAGACGACTATTTTTAGATGCTATCGCTGGACGGATTCCCGGAAAACGTGAACACTACAGCTGCAATTGAAAGCGGCGTGTGATAGATACAACCATTCACGATACACCGAAGTACTTTGATGAATGAGTTTTTATTTCTATTAAGTAAAATGGAGTGTACGTTTGAACGTATCGAAACTTTTCCCATAGACATGGGAGAAGTTGGACCAACTCGTCGTGTGTCGTACCAAATATTGAATCGCTCCAAAACCAACACGACACTCAAACAAAGCTACCAAAAACGATTATCAAATATCACCACAAGTCCAGTAAAGCGTAGGCTAGCTAACAAAATGTTTGTTCACATTTCTACTCAATTAAATGGTTCGTTTCATTCATGCTTAATTATTAAGAGTGGCTTGCTTCAGTAAATTGAACTCATACGGTGTTCATATACGGGCTAATGTCGCGGTATGTGTCAACCTGTCGTAGAACGTTGTCGCGCGGAGTCGTTCATTTATGAATGAACTCACAGATCGGGCCGCTTCCGGCTAACTGTTGAGATAGTACGACACTCTTCCTGGTTCCTGCTACGCTGTCTTTAATTACAGCGCCAGCATAAAATCGACCAGAGCTCGGGGCAATATGTTGCGATACCAAGTTTTAAGAGCCAAAGAATAGAGTTTATATTTGTTGGCGTTATCGATCGATCGAAGTCGAGTTCGGCTTTATCGCGATCGTTCGGAATATGAATAAAGATATTCTAAAACTGACCAACGTATGCTGTGTCCACGGCAATAAATGCTGTATTCGACTTGGATACGGTCGAAAATGAAACGTTGTCGTCTCAGGTGACCACGGCGTACATCCTGTGGAACACGTTTTTTTCCTATCTCCTTCCCGGAGTTTCACCGTTACGCAATATATCGTAAATAATTAGCGGAAGGCGAGATTCCCGTGTCTTATGGAGACTGCTGCTTTCTGGTTTTTTCACCGGACGTTTCTTGCCGGACTAGCAGTGTCGTAGATGCGCTTATGTCTTTGTACTTGCATAAATGAGAACTCGATCCATTCATGTATACCTCCGCGCATAAGGATGGTAAATGAAACTCACAAAGAAATACAGTAAACAGTTGGCTTCTCGCCACTTTGATCTCTTGAATATTAACGCTTTCGAGATTTTATTTCCCCGTAACCGGTCTCAATGGCATGTGTAAGCAGAACAAAAACATAACATCGACTGCCAATTCGCCTTAAGTGGAGTGCACAGATAGATGCGTTTGCGCATCGAGCACCATTACGGAGGGTTTATCGGCAATCGAGGAGGACGTGTGCTCGCCGCTGCGGTTTTTGCCCCACCGACTAATTGCACATATAACTTTTGCCAAATTGCGCAATTTGGGCAGTCATGCCTGCTTAAACTGCATAAGACGACTTTTTACCGGTTAACTGATTCTGAACACCTGTTAACGATGATTTCTGACGACCGTGCCGCCCGTGATTAAGTTTCGTTTGACCGCAACGTTATGATTCGAAATATCGATACCGCTTGTCCGCCCCTATATGTCATTGCAAGCGAGCGGCTGATAAATTGTCTAACTTTCTCATTTAGACTAACAAATTTTCTCACGAGACAACTCGGTACTGTGTAGAAGGCGGTCGTAGAAAATTATGTTGAACATTCGTTACTAAAACCGCACCTATACGAGTTTAACGCAAATGAGTGTTTTTACGAGTGAACTTTAATGGACGGGCCGCTGTCCAGCATGGGTTGGAAAAAACGAGTGCTGGTCGCGGTGCTGATGCTGTGCTCGGGTCGCCTCGGGCCGCGCGGCCCGCGCCGTCCGCACTCGTCCATTCATTCATGCGGCGGCGGAGAAAGGGCGCAACTCGCGGACTCACGGACGGTTCCCACGGCGGCGCCCGCGCAGCGCCCGAATTGTGAATTAATGTCGCAACGCGCTGGACCGGTCCAACGTGACACTGACCTCAAAAATATAATTATAAAAGAATTACTACACTCATCAAGTTTATTTATATGCATAAGAGGCCCGAGAGCCGACCATAAATACATGTTGCACATTAATGTCTGTATTCTTTAATCGAAACACTTTTCGGTGAGCTTAATGTAGAAAAGTATCGGCAATATGTATTTTTATCCCCAATTTCACATAGACTGGTTATAGTGACTACTCACTGACAACTGTAGACCAGTTTCAAGACCTGTAGAGTCAAATTTCCTACGAGACACAAAAAGTATTCTCATCAGATCTGTTTTGTGAGTTCGGTGACCTCTTTACAGAAAAGTTGTACCTATATACAACACAAAGAAATAGGTACCCACTTCCTACAACATCATTGTACTTAAATTGTTGCTTAGTGAAATCAAGATCCTTTTGGTTGTTTCATTCGTTAACAGACGATTTAACCGTGCAAAACTTAAGGTTGACTATTAATTTATCATTCACAGCAGGTATCGCAACTAATGAACTACATCTTATCTATTATGTTAATTCGACATAAAATCTCACTAGGAGATCCTGATTTGGTAAATTAAAAAAATTGTATTAGCATTCTAATTGTGAGAGAACGAATCGTCGAAGACCACCATTCCTGGACTCTGTATTATCTCCGAGAAATCTCGGGACCGTCCACTGGTTTTGAAGTAAACATTACAAGCTAATTAAGTACTGTCGACGTCGCGTCATTTGATGTCTAGTTAACGTCCACTTAGTGGGTAAGAAATGCTGTGAAGTCACATGTTCTACTGATTAATATCCAATTTCATGCGTGTCAATGCAGCGGGCGGCGATGCAATCAGCGGTAGCCTCCCGATATTATCGCCAAGATGCCGTCCTCGTATCTCGGCAAGGATAAATTACCGACGAGACCACGTCGCCACTGTCAACAGACCCGTCACAGAAGCCTCGATTTATTATGAATTGACAATGAATTGAAAATTAGTTCCCATTTCCACCACCGCTCGTTGATATGATTGTCGTGTCAACATCAAGTTGATGTGGACATCAATGCGTAACGTCACTGTAGAGGTATTAACAGTAGCTTATTCTTTAATTAAGAAATACTTTGTGCTTCGAGTTAATAAGGCAAATATCTTAGTTTCATCTGATACTTATACTGATCGAAGATAAAATTACGTGTACAGGGTAGCCATATTATGTTCAGATCTTTTCTCATACGAAATTGTGTTTATTTTTTGTTTTAAATGATTTGTCGTGGCTTGATGGGATAACGGAAATGACTGCACGACGGAAGACTGTGAATAGCTATTACATGAGCATAAAACAGACGTGTAACCTAGACTAGAAAACTAAAGAAAAGAAATGTCTAACTCACTCATGAGAAGAGTAGATATAGAAAACATTTCCGACAGATTTCGGAAATTCTCCGACAAATGCTTACGATGTATTTCCTAAACTGCATCGAAATCGGTCCATCCGTTTGAATACGACGCTATAGACAGACAAACAGGTACACAGACAGAAAACCTCTTCGTACCTGTATCGACAATGACTAACAAAGTGGCAAAAAACTGACTTGCATTATCGTTAAAAAATCTAAAGCATTACGACTCGAACATTGCACAAAAATATCTTCCATTGTTGCTTTTGTTACTTGTATCTTTTATCGCATTCTTGTATAACGAGCATTCGTCTTCAGATAACATTGAATACTTGTAACCTAGGATTTCCCCCGAGCACAAAAAGGTGTGCTACGAAGAGTATTGGCTCGCTGTAGACATTGACTCACTAATGTTGGCTCGGCAAACATACCTGGCTATGGAGATGAATACAGGGTAAATAACAGGCTAGAATTTTGAGGCTCCGACTAAAGCTGGGAGGGATAAAAAATACTTTCCAACACAAGGTATTCCACAGGCGACATGATAGCCGAAGAATGAAAGTACCTATTTCTTTTACTTTGTAGTGTCGTACCTCAATAGGATACGGACACCTCATTTATTGGTCCGTGTTATCTATAGAAGGCGAACCAAAAACATAGATAGGGTACTTCTCACAGAAATCTAAATAAATAACTCAAGTATTTAGATTTAATTTTCTATTTGAGTATGTGACCAGCTGAACAGATTTGGACGAATTTTTATAAAATTAAAATTGGTTACTTCGGAACCACAGACTACATAACCAAGGCTGTGTAGGCGGAACCCTCATAGTATGACTCCCACTCGTACTTATCCGCGTTTACAGTACTTACTACGACTATATGACAAACACCAACCAACATATCATACTATGACAAATACCATTCAACATCCATATGTGTAATAGAATCAGAGCGAGACATGGCATATTCATTCATAGGTTCATTTAGCTAAATGTAAAACAAACGACCGCGCCCAGTCAGGCTCAATGAGCGTGTCATTCACTGCGGGGACTCAATGGACCGAAATCAGTAAGGCAATTTTAAACTCGTAAGTTAAGTACAGTACGTAAATATTTGTACTCTGTAACAATAAATCATTTAAAAAAAGAATTATCAATGAGATAGAACATAATTTGTCTTTTAAGAGGAGGGCGCACCACGCGGTTCAAATGCCGCTGCAGCTCATGCAGGATATGCATGCCATAGAGAGACTGAGTGACACTCATGCAGAATAAGAACAAACTATATCTGCACAGGAGTAGGCAATGGATTATTGATTCTGACTTCTCAAATAGCGGAGGCAGCGCTAAACTCCAGCTAGTTTTGCGCTGATGAGACTAAACAATTTATGTTCTGTTTATCTTAATAAGTACCTAAATTATCATTTACATAGCATAATTTTATTAAAAATCAATCTCTCGTTGAATAGCTATAAAACAAGAATACAACCAATAATGATGTGTAAAACCATACGAGAGTAGATATTCCTTGAACAAACAATGTGTTGAAGCCAGTTCCGTTGTCCGTCCGTGTTGACATTATCGAAAGTAAGCTCAAACAGATCGGCGCTCGCGCTCGCGCTTGCCCAACGTGTAACATTCCCTAAAGCGACACAGAGATATACCTGAACGTGTTTGCTATGCAAAAGCTGTATGCTGTACTTAACTTTTATTATGCAAAAGGAAAAATACACGTATTACGACATTGAGGACGACGAACATACGAGAATGTGTTTGAAAAAGTTTTCAACGACGTTCATCAGCAGAACTTAGTCTCTTAAGATGTGATTTTATGGTCAAGTATATTCAGAAGTACCTGCTTAATTTATGTTAACAGAAACGGTATTTTTAAAGTAGTAAAATTTATTAATATAGTCTTTTTCACACGGGATTAGCTGGTCATAATCCTCGGATTATCGCCTTCTTCTCAAATTTATGAAAGCGTTTCACAGAAAATAATTTACGGCAACCGTCGCTGTCATAAAGAGATGTGCGGCCATTTGTATCTGAGATCGTCACATGGTACAAACGACGCTACTGGTTTTGACTTTAAAAAAATATTATTTTACCTTATTCGTTTTCCATACTTAATGAACAACGATACAAGGAGCGAGCGGTATCTAAAGTTTATCTCACGACATTTAAATTAATTTAAATAGCTACAACATTCCTATTCCGGATGCTGATTAAAGAACAACTATAACTGTCGCCAAAACCACATTATCGCGCGAGGATCTTGCGACATCGCGAAGTTTCTCACACTGCTCTCGAGGTTCTGAAACCAGCAAAAAATGTGTAAGTAAATCGTTAATTGAATCAATTTCATGGCGGGCTGTCCGATCGCATATCCTTGCGCGGTCTCGGGCCCGTAGCCGTAGTTCGCGCCGCAGCCTGCGCCCGCGCCGCGACACTGCACCGGAGGCTTCCGTTCCCGCGAGCGACGCCGTGGGAACCGCTTTATTTTCGTATTTAAATTCGACCCTCATTAAACTGGTTTCGTTCAAAATTTGCTGCCTTCTTTCGACGCCTTTTACTCAACTTTTTTATGGTTCCGTTCGACATTTTACTGTTTGTGATTCTTTATCCGAGTCTAGACTGCGGCGACCACAATGGCGCCGGGTTGAACGGGGACGCTCCTTTCAAACGAGTGCTGTTGAGTGGCGTTGGCCTTTGCTAAAATCATGTCGTCTCTTGGGAAGAAATGTGGTGCGCTGTTTTTTGTTGTAGGCGACGTCGAAAGAGTTGGTAGAGAGATTTTTATCTAGCTCAATAATTACCCGAATGTTTCTAAGGAGCTGTGTTCGGAGTTGATGTTAATTTAATTTGGGCAATATAAATTAATGGATGTCGAAAGAACCCGTTCTCGATCGGTGGCTCGGTGCGATGGCGGGCTTCGTCCAAAATAAACGAATTGTGAACCATTACATTTAATTAATACAGGACGATTTATGTAGATACGGTTGCTTGTAATTTTTCTACTAATACGAGCCATCTCTGTAATTTATTCTTTTTTGAATTATGGTTATCGTTTCTTTTGGTAATTATTAATTAAGTTAAACCTCATAAATAAATTGGTAGGTTCCACGACTGATGGTGCCTTCGTTGTAGGCGTAACTGATACTATAAAATATTTATTAGCACGAGATATCAAAAATTATAAGACACACGATGTCTAAATCTACAAAACAAAATATTAATAATGATATTATTCGTATAAATAAATAATCGCGCGTTGATGTCTTTTCTATGAACGATCCCACAAAAGACATCAACGTAGCGCTTTTCTAATCAAAATCATAATATTAGCCATGATTGGTCAGTTATAGTTAAATAAGTGCAAGCTTCAACGATCATATTCGTGAAATAAAAGGGTTATTCTTCAACTGAAAATGTGCAGACTTCCCCACGGTATCTCGTTACACCAAATATATCCTCAATGCCTACCTACACTATCACCCAAAAACCTTGCAGTAGCAGACTAACCTAAATCACACCTTATTTCCTTTACCCAGTTATCATTTCAGCTTAATCCCACACAAGTACGTAGACCTTACAATGATATTAAAACTGTAAATGCGCCTTAACGCTGTACGCGTTAAGGCGCATTGTCGGATGGCAAGGTTGTGAATCGGATGCCGGAAGGACGCATTGTGTGGGATTTAGCTACCTGTTGATAATACGCTTTGTAATGTCAAGGATAATACTGTGCCCAGTTCTCGGTGTTTCGAACGCATTCCATGTTCGAGTTGTGTTAGAAGATTCCTTATCGTGATAGACATCAAGTTGCTACTTTTTAGAAGATTCTACAAAGATTGTGTACCTATACATTTTAAATTATTTTGGGTTTAATTTGAAACCAATAGTAGAATTTAATAAATATTAGGTATATTTATTAATCAGGACTTGAAGGAGTTTAGAAGGCAAGCCTTACAGGATTTTCATTTATAATATTTCTGTTTACAATAACATCGTCCATGTAGATATTTTTAAATGATGATGCATGACCAAAAACCTTAAGCTTTTAAACCACTCACCGTGTCATTAGGACACCAACTTAACACTTCAAAGTGGTGCCGTTTAAAAACTAAGCTTTCGAATCGGGGCAACACAATCCCATATTTATATCCGCCATTTTTCATACGCAACGAGCGGCGCATACGCAAATGCAGGCCATTAATAAATTACAGAAACACACATCGAGAGTTCTTGATCCTTGATCTCCACGTGTTTACGTTCGCGTTTGTGTGTGTGACTTCCTGTGGGGGAGTGTGTGTGTGAGAGTGCGGGGGGAGGGGGAGGGGGCACATCCCGCGCAGCACCTGGCGCTCAGGCGCAGGTTACGTAGTTCGACAGGATCCCATTGATTTGTGACTGGCGACGCGCGGGCACCTTCTCGCTGTAGTCGAGCCTTTTGTTTACGCCGACATAAAATCACTGTAGATTTTTAAATACGTTAAGTGTAACGTGATAATAATATTAGTGCTAAATCGGTTGGTTGGAGTTTTTACATGTAGGTCATGATCGCTATGGGCTTCTTGCTGATGTTTCTATTTTATTTAGTCTACATTGTATCCAAGGGCTTACCATGTATATTTCCTTTTGGTACAATAAAGATTATAGGACATATTAATCCTATTATCTTTTCTCGTACCAAAAGAGTATCTAAAAATGTAGACTTATATAATACGAATACATTGATGAGCATACTTAATTATAAAATATACAAAAGTTTTCATTCCACCTAGCAACATGTTACACCAAAATGACTAACAGACTACACTGAGATGCAATGTCGCGCGTAATGTTACCGCGTATTATGTTTATACTAATTCTGGTATGCGCGAATAGCCTGCGCCAAATGTTGTTCTTAGTGCATAGTTTTAGGAAATTGGCGGAACAATGAGGTGTTTGGGCCTCGCTGCGCGGGCGCCGACAGCCGCACATCCTCCGTTTGTCTTGGTGAAAGCAATTGTTGCCGTGGACAGTATTTGTTTTAAACGAAACTTTTTGAAAGCACCTCACGTTGCCGCATTGGGTAACCCCGAGACCCGCTTAAGGGTTACGCAACACTTTAACGATCGTATGGATAAACACAAATAAAGATGATGTCCATTATGAATACTGGCCATTTGGGGGTTTCCGTTCCGTCACGTGGTAATTTTTTGCTTCGACTTTACAAAAGATGACTCTACAAGAGGTCCTTTCTAATTCCGTCCGGAATTCTTTTTTTTATAATAGGGAGAGGCAACCGAGCAACCAGGTCTCTTGATAGTTAGTGGTTCGTCCGTGACACGCAGGCCAAATCCATCCAGCCCAAATAAAAGAATAGTTGCAACTCTAAAAATACTGTGATGAAAATGACGGAAACTTTTTCAAACCCGATTACAATGAATGTTAGAAGAAATGAAGGTATTATACCTAAATAATTTGTGAATACCATTTTCATAACTACATTGGCCCAAAAATTAAATCTAGTTTAAGAGACAAAACTGTCAATTTTAGCCCTTAACCCTACCCGTTCAGTGCTAGACTAACCGATTACAAGCGACAGTTCAAACAAGAACCCTTCTCGGCAGGCATTTTAATACACGATCACCACAAAGTGACCCTCGGTTTTGTTGGCGTGTTTGTTCCCCACAAAAGAAGTGCACGTGGCGGGCGGGGGGGTGCGGGGGACGGACGCGACTCGTCAAACATTGACACGGGCCGTTTGCCGGCGCGCCCGTAGATAACAATGCTGGCCACGTAGCACCGTCAAGGACCTAGCCGGACCGAATAATGTCGTGGTACCGGTACTGCGAGAGGCTGGGGACTGGGCTAGGTCGGGTTTAGACTCGGGTTTAGGAGGGTTTAAGTGTGAGTCTCAGCTTTATAGATCTAACTGAACCCCAGCCGCTGAGTTAAATCTAGTTTAATCATAAATAATCAATAAATATTCGTATGGTGTCCGGCAGAGAAGAATATTGCATCACTCCATCCTATGACGGATAGGATGAGAGACAACTAATGTTATAGAGAACATCTGTTACCTCCGTAAACCAAAAAGCCATCATTTCTGTCGAGTACTTTCAACACTCTGCCCACCAATCCTAGCAAGCGTAGAGACTATGGCAGTACCCTCTACTAATGTTGAGGAGGCTAAAGATCAGCTTGTACTTAATGGACTGTTATGAACTATTGATGATGATGAAGTAATCATCATAGAAACTCTACCACTGTTCCTCTAAATGGGCAATTTTGCCCGTATCTAATAATGAAACCCAAAAAGTAGCACCATCAGGGTCCAAGCCGTACCAAGTAATATAACTGAATCAGTACAGCACTGAAGATTAGGGTTTAGCTCAGTCTTGACATGGAGTGACAAGGATCTGGACTGTGGAACTCAAGAAATGTGGAACTAGACAAAGGTATAGGTCCACTGGCACCAAAATGGCATATAAGTTGCTCATCATCACATTCAACCTCTGTCATTGTTAAACTTAAGATGTGGAAGAGTAGTTAAGTTTAAAGTTGACGTTATTATTATTCTAACATTCCTTACTTCAATAACTTCAGTACCTACCTAATGTAATTTTATGTTATAAAACATTCCTGTTTTTCTTGTAATATACCGTTCTCAATTTCTGGAATAGTTTGTTGCTTATTTTGATATTGTATCTAAACCGAATCTATGAATGAACACAGTAATCCATTGTGTGACGGTGGCACAAAAAATGTGGCCCTTAGAAACCCTCACGGCGGCGGAACCGTGAAGCGCAATATTTACTACGAGTCCCGTCCCTTTCACTTCCTCTACGGCGACAACCTGCGCCCGAGCGAGAGCGCATTACGCAAGCCCGTACGCCGGACAGGGATAGCGGATTCATTCATAACCGAGTCCGCCATCCGGTCCGCGGCTGATGAATCACTTCATCTCCTTCTAACGCGCAGACTCCTCTCGAGTGCGAGCAGGTGGCACCGGATGCGGAGCGTCGCGCCGCGGTTTCAATCGGAAGCTCTCCGAATGATTGCTCCTTCGCACCGGGACGAATTTCGCCCGGCAGTTCGGTTCGGAGGCTAGGTTGTGGTGTAGGTCCGAAAAGTCCGAATTGGTGTCGGTGTAGTGCAGGATTAGGTGGTGAATGAGGTGACAGTCGCAATTGGTGTTTTTCGTAAGCTCGGCAGGCCGCGCGAGCTTCGCCCCTCGCGGGCGCCAGTCGCGCGCCGACCGCAGCCCCGCTCGCGCGCCCCACGCCGCCGCCGCCGCCGCCGCGCGCCGCCGATGCCGCGCCCGCACGCACTCCCCGCAGTGTGACTCGCAGTGCTCGACCGCCAGTGGTACTCGAATTGGTGCATCCGAATGAGTGACGCTGGAAATGGACAGCCCGCGATGGACCACCGCACGATGCCCCAAATTGCATTAAATGGGTAATTGCCGAACGTCATTGAATAATGGATTCGGCTCATACGGCTATTACATATTATATCTGGCACCGGGCGTGGGCCGCCGGTGGATTTTGCACTTGACTCCCGACATCTCTTTGTTTGATGCCGTTCCACTGAATTATTAAAATTCAACAATGCATTTTCTGATCGCTGAGACGAATACAAAACTGTACCTTTTTGTTGTAATGGTTCCACTCAGATGTTGTCTTTATTTGTTGCACGTTGAGTTAACGCAAAAACGAACCGACGTTTTGATAGGTTATTTATTCGTATGTTTGTTATCAATTTACAAGCAGGCCTCGTCTATAGGCATAGACTACATTTTCAGAACTTCAGTTCATTAGGAATATGAACGTATTTCAATTTGCAAGAGAATAGCAGCATCATCGTATTCACTGCGTGTTACAAATCTAAGTCAATAGCATAAACATACGCAGCTTTCTTTAAGTGCGGGTAGCTTTTCATGTGCCAGCTTCTTAGTACATTGTATTTACACCTACTTCTGTTTCATGACCACGATATACCTTCATAGTTATTAGTAATGTATCGTTGTGTTTTATATTCACAACGTGAAGAACACCTTGAGACTCGCTGCGTAGCTTCAGGTAAGGCGCGTTATCAGCTGCGCCGGCGCACCGTGGGAATGAAAAAAGCATGTTAAACAATAGAGACCAGATAAGACGCCGTCAGACCCCATTTGGGGTGCTCCGAATAATTAAGCCCGTGTTTTCACTCGCTTTTACTGGCTCTCCTACTATAGTTTTCCTCTTGTGACTGTGATGATGTTGACTCATATTTACAAAATCTGACGAAATAGTCACAAGTTATTTCTATGAAGGAACACTCCTGTCGTGTCATCTTGGCTGAGCCCACCAAATCACATCAACGGCAAATTGCCTTTTGTCGTTCCATAATGCGACTTTCTCTTCACCGATCCCTGATTCACTTATTAAAATGGATCAATCTATCGTTCACCGTGGTCATTGGAGCAAAAAATCATATTCATTCGATCCATTCAGCATTTGAGAGCTTAATGGGTCGTGGCTATCTTCATTCATACATAAATCGTTGGTTAATATGTTGAATTTAAAGTGTGCCTTGAATAATGTACGCGCGGTGTCCAGAGGCCGCCGCGCCCTGTCGGCGGATACAGGTGTTGCCTGTTTATTTGGAAGCCATCTTGCAAATCCTTACTTGTTCCGCTTTTTTAACGTTTTTAGCCAGAAACCTTTCCAGTGTTTCCGCACTTCTTGCGGACAAATTAGGACCAAATAAGCCTTTATACCCGAAGTACATCATCGTTGTTTCGGAAACTGTTGTATTTGTTGATAAACAGTTATAGAAGCTCAAAATTCTCAAATTTAATTTCGATTCGAATGTCAAATTTGAAAAAGGACAAGTTTAAGAAAAGGACGAAGTCGTCCGGATTGGAATATATATATTTTATTCTATCTAGTTCTATGCCTATGCCCAGCAGTGTGTGGCTGATACATGATGATGATTCTATCTAGTAGGTGTGTCCTAAATCTTCGTAGATTACTAAGCACTGCAGACATCCTTGCCTCCGTAACAAGTATGATTTACGCGTGCCAATTACGAATTACATCTGATTCGTTATTATTTATCTCTGCAACGCGTTTAGCGCTCGCGTTCACTAAATCGGCAAATTTATTTATTGTTGCGCAATTCCCGAAACTGCCACTGAGTGAATCACGTATGCGCTTGTTTATTTTGCGCTAGGTTCATAGAACAGCGTTTGGTTGTGTGTAAACATATTCGCGTTTCCATAGGGCACGTTGCTGTTGCCTCACTGTGCAGCCCGCTCGGTACTTCGCCACCACGGCTGAATACTCGCGCTAACTGCAGTGTTCGTGTATCATACAATAACAGTCGCACTTTACGCAAGTTTGTACCAGCAATATCCGATGCAGGACGGTAACGTTTGCGAGTGCGTTCTGAGATTGTTGTACAAACCGAGAACGTATTTCTGACTTTCAATTGAAAAATCTGACTCTCAGGCTAGGTAAGTTTAAGCTAGTTAAGCAACTCAAGTTTTGATACACTATCATGCTATTTCTTTTCAATGTCAAAGAATGGAAAGTGACAGCATGATCTTACGAACCCTTAAAGTTAAGAAGCGATTCAGTATTCGGACGTTTCTCTCTGTGAATTCTCTGAAACTCAGCCTTATTAAATACGCCGCCAATCATAGAGGCTCTTCCAAACCAATTAATATGTTAATACTAACGCGCTATACTTATACGAACCGAAAATCCACTTAAGTATCGCCGTTTAATTGTCACGCGCAAACATAAACACAAATTAGCATTTGGAAATTGACTTTTAACAACAATCTCATTTGCATTCAACATTCAAACGTTAACGTTGAAGTCGTGTATCGGTTTTTGTAAAATAGTCGCTATGGCGTTACGCTTTTCGCGCAGGCGGCCATGGGTGTTCTCTGCGTATGCGCAAGAGGCGTCGAATTTTCGCATCCACCCAACCGTGGCCTGACTCACCCGGTCGACATAGCGCGCGGCTAAACGAACTATTTACTTGTTACGAAAAGAAATTATAGTCATCCAACTGATATTGCAGCGGTGAAATTAAATGTTATTTCTATGCTAATGTTTTAAAGATATTTTTTTATTGTTTGTCGTTTTGTTTGTTTGTTTGTCATGGATAAACTCAAAATACACTTAATCTATTTAAAAAATTATTTCCTCTATAGTTAGCTACATTATTAGCGAGTATCATAGGATAATTAAAATAATTGTGATCTCTAGGGAAATTGCAATAATATAAAATCCAAGGTATCAAAATGTACATATTGCTATAATCTCCACGCTCGGCAGGCGGGTTGGATATCGCAGTGTAATAAATATAACAATGGAAAACGCTGCTGCCCATTTTCCTGCTTACGGAGACTCCAGATCTTTTACCTCGAAAACATTAGTCGCGTTGTATGACACCCACGAGTGTAAGGAGATGACGCTATTCTACTCTACCGGACACCACACGGCCACAACACAGCTGTAAACAGCTTATTCTCACTAAATCCAAGGACTACTTTTTGCGTGATTGATATCCAGGTAACTAGACAAGTATACCTACAAACTTTTAATTTTTTTTTATATAAACGTGTAGTTTTACTTTGTTGACTAGGTAGGTACATCTTTGTTATTCCTCGATTTATTGAAGAGATACTTACCTATTTTGTTTTCTTTTTGTCGTGGGTACCATTTGCCTTCAAAGATTTTGACATATACATGGACCTTATATTCTGGCGTTAAGATTTGTCAAATACTTACCTACTTATTCATTCGATTTGATTCCTATTTATATTCGTAACGGACGTTTATACGCTGTTATATAACGTTTTCAACTACGTAAACGCAACTGCAGCCGAAAATCGCATTCCTTTCTCGGGATATAATGAAGACGTTAGTAGAATATGGCCCCTGATAACGACACCTTAATTATCTACGTTAAATTTGTTAATTAGTAAGGTACGCTTGTTAGTCGAAGGTTTCAAACTCTGCTATACAACTATGCTACTAAAAGTACCCTACGATGTTCGGGTATACTTTAGAAACAACTTTAGAAATCGGTTTAGAAGTTTCGGAGATTACCCCCCTATCTTTACTTACTAACATATTTACAAACAAGGTACAAACTTTTCCTTTTTCTGGTATTAATAGGTATAGATCAGTACCACAAAGTGAGAAACGACCCGTCCCAAGTCAGTACCTACTTATAGATAAATTTGACATTTCTTTCTTTTGTTTCGAAGAAAATAGTCGGGGAGCTAGACGTAAACATCAAGGTATCAATATTTATCTTTAACAGCGTTTTCTTGTGTCCCCGTTAACACCAATATTACATGAAGTGGCTACGACACTGAACTTAACCTTACGCGTACAAAATTAACATACAAAAGTACTGAAAATGCATTAATTTAAATATATAACGAGCGCGCAATATATATTCCAGAACGAGGAGTTCGCGACATTTAATTTGAATTTTTATTACGCCGAATCCACAAAGTTTATTTTCACAGTTTAGATTAGGAAATAGCCTATTTAGTGGGAATTGTTTACGATGTCATATAGCCCGTGAATTGTGAAACCGCTTTATAAAATAAGCGATGTCCTTTGCATATTAAAACTCTTCGGCTGTCACGATTTACATGCTTATTAAAATATCGTGGGAAAGAAGTTTCGAATTTATCGCTGGCCAGTGTCAGCCGCCATCTTGTTCAGTTGTCGAAATATTGCGCGTTTCCCGCCCACTTGCGTAAACAAATATTGGAGTTTTCCTCGCGAGATTTTTCTCGTGCATAGCGCGTGCGCGGGGGCGGGCGGGGGGAGGCGGGCCGGCGCCGCCCACGGCCGCTCACGCCTTGCTCTCGGCACGCCTATCACTTCTCGATGCACGAAAAAATAACTTCATTCGCGAGAGAACACCGCGATCTCGTGCCAGACGCCGATGCGATGCCAGCGTGACTCAGTTCACTAATTGTGCAACTCTTATTTATAAGCACTCACCTAACTCGCTGCACGTATTTACCTACTGGTACTTACGCAGTGTAGAAATTCAAGAAACGTGTTCAATATCAAGTAGGTAGGTAAGGTAGGTACCAAAACAAAAGTATTTCAATCATACCTACCTACCTTCATTACTATATAACTATTCCATGTGGCTTTCTATTAAGGTTAGTGAATGAACAAACAAACACATATTTATTAAAATTGTGTTTAACCCTATCGAAAAAGGCGTGATACACCCCACACCCTACAGATATCTATCGCGAAATATTTTGTAAGTACTCGTACTTATCATGAACCTATATTTCAGTTTCATTGTAAAATGCTGTTAACATGTTCAGGCTAAATTACCTCTACCGTCGACATTCATTTGCCTTTTACACCTAAGTCCTTGTAGTTAGTTGAAAATTCTTCAGCACAGCATGTCGTCATGTAGATTTTGTATGCAAAAAATGGGGACACCAGCCACTTACGAGTGCTTATAAGAGAGGTTGACTCAGATTGTCGTTTTTTATCCACTTCTCCATTTTAGGAATACAGTTTTTAAGCTCGAGCAGTTAGCAAGTCAGTTATACCCTTTCCAAGACTGTGTCAATTAATCGGAGTTCATATCGGTATCAATCTTACGCAATGTTATTGCGTATTTATTGAACATACTTGGTAAATTAAGTGCCAGTAATGGGTCAAAATGTCTGTAAATACATGCTTAATGTGGAATGTAAGTTTATAGAACAAAAAGACTGTAATAGTATTTACAGTATATATAATTCCACGTATACGTTATTATATCGTGAATTAAAAGACCTCAAAGCCTTAGCAGGGTTCTTATGGGAAATAACAACAAGTCCACAAGTCCAAAAAATGTATACCATCATAGTGCTTGCTTACTTAAGTACAAACAAAAATAATGGACGAATATCGGAAAACCCGGGGGTTTTCCCGCAAAGTATGTATACCTACATACTATGCTTAAATACGGGAACTACTAAACCAAATATTAATTAAACAAAGAAACATCTCCATTAAACTTATTTTCAAATAAAGACAACCGCATCGAAATCGGTCCATCCATTCGTGAGCTACGACGCACAAACAGACAAACAGATAGAAGCACGCGCCAAACTCTCACCATGACACCTCTCTTTTTGCGTCAGGCTTCTGGGCCAGAAACACAAAATTTGTTTTAAACGCAAACTTCATGTGATTGAGCCTAAGCTATATGCAGTGCCACAAAATTATCTGACTCGGTAACGGGCGGCGCTGTTTTGCCATTGAAACGTCAGTTCAAATACCTACATTTCAAAATGAAGGGGCCCCTTTTACCAGTTCCAGTTTTAGCCACCGGGTTAGATATGTTTGTGTCACTGTACCTAGTACCTCATCATATCAGCTAGAAGACGCCCACTGCTGAGCATAGGTCTCCCCCAGACATCTCCACAAAAGCCGGTCCTGTGCTTTCCGCATCCAGCTGGTACCTGTGATCTTTACCAGGTCGTCTGTCCACCTTGTGGGAGGCCTACTCACGCTTCGTCTTCCGGTACGTGGTCGCCACTCGAGCTACGAAAAAAACGCTCTATTTTCAATTTCCACCACATAATGTAACGTAGTCTAGTACCTAATGTAACTGTAGCAGTCACAACACGCGGGAGTCAGAGCGTCTCTTGTCGTCGGTAAACGTTTTAATTGAGCGGGCGGAGGTCAAATCACTTGAGACCCCGCCGCCCAGCTATTCATGCGGTACGCCGTACGCGTGACACAACTAGACTCATCTCGATTCCACTACATGTATGAGCAACCTTGTACATAGGTACAGACACCAGGTTGGACGAACTATAAGGTAACCGAGAGAAAAAGTCAAATAACTAAGTTTACATATACTCAAATATTTTCTAAACTATATACTGGACCGATGTTAATGAAACAAAGCTAACAACCATCTCCATATAACTGGCTTTTAAATAAAGAAACCGCATTGAAATTGCTCTATCCGTTCGGGAGCTACAATGCCACAAACAGATACACAAAGCCACAGATACACACGTCAAACTTATAACATTCCCTCTTTTTCATCAGGGGTTAAAAATTGAGTATTTTTGTTCTTGGGCCAGACAGTGTTAGGTTAATTGTTATCGAAAGTTTAATGAGTCACAGACAAAAGCTTGTGTTCCTACCTACTTCCCCTAACGTGAACAAAAATTATTGGTTCTCAATTATTTTTATTTAATAATTTAGTTCATTGAAATACGAAGAGAGGGATGCAAATGAATACTACCAGAAACTTGCTCCTAAACTGTCAATATAAAAAGAACAAAAATCAAATTCGAAGATTAAATACGCGGAGATGTATCACAATGTTTACCCAGAACGGGCGTCAGACAATTACGTTTAACAACTGAGTACCATCTCCTCAATACGGGCAACAACAATGCACGAAATTGTATCACAGTTAGGGAGTTTGCATAGAAGCTTGCTTACGCGCGAAGTGCACAACTATCGCATTGTCGGCGGCGTCAACATCGCGCCGAATGTCGCATGTTATACAATGCGCAAGCGCAACAGCAGCATTGTTCCACATTTGTATCGGCGCACGTCACGCGGTTCGCCGAAGCGGCCATTGTCGCGCTGTTTGTTGTGCGCGGGAGTGCGCAAATCTCGCGAATGCGCACACAAAACAAACGGAGCGCGGGAACCGGCGGCTCCTCTCTTTGCGTAGGTCACGACATTATGTGACGTCACTGTGAAGTTCGGCAAGAGCGCGGTCCGCCTGGTAAGCAACCCTTGGACCTTTGCAATACGAAGGTATCGATAGCGTTTTGCCGTCCCGCAAAAAAATTTGTACATGCTCACTTGGGAATTTCATTCCACAACTAAGGAGTGCGTAGAGTAAAAGAAAGTTCCTCTGAAACCACACAGTAGCTACGAGACCACTTTGGTTCGAATGTCGATGTCTGTCGATGGCGGTGGGATGATAGAACGGGGTGGTGGGCAGCATGAGCTTCTCAGATAAGATTGGGATACTCGTCTCGAGATTCTGAAATTCGAAAAGCACTGCAACATATTCCTCTTTTAGTGTTTCTCTTTTCGAAATCAATATTGTACTGTAATGTAATTATAACGCTTAATAAATGCTCTTAAAGACACAAAGGCGAAACCGTTCACTAAACCGTCCACTTTACGTTAAGAGTCCGTTAACCAAAACCACTCATGTCAAAATCAAATTCAAATATGCGGGTGTCCATCGTGTAAGGGGAAGACTAGGAATTACACGACCCCAGTTGACCCGTACAATCGACGCGCACGCCTACTGTTTGCTCTCGAGATTTCGCCCTGGGCCTTAATTAAGTGTCTCACTTTAATTGCCACGACCCGGAATCACCGCTTTAAGTCCCTTATTTTATTCGGGCCTTCGTTTTAAAATATTTTGGCATAAATTGCAATTAAAGCCCTGGATGGTAGAGCGAGATAAGACAGATGCGACGGTTGGGGTCAGATTTGTCACGCTGATCGGAATGGAATTGAAACAAACGAGATAAATTCAATAATAATGTGGTGTGAGGCGTGCGTGGGGGACAAATTGGGCGCGGCAATCACGGCATTTGACCCGGGGGCGATCGCGGCCGCCACGCGATTAACCTCCGACTTGTTACCGACTCGCCACTTGTATCATTTGTATCTGAGGCGCTATTCTCTAAACTCATGATCTGTTAACATTCGTTGTTTCGTATATTGACTCTGGACTCGTTCGTAGTATGAATTTTATATTAATTTAATATTTGAATGTAAGAATTGTAGATGTTATGGCCGACAGTTACCACTTACCATTAGGTGGGCTGTCTGTTCGTTTGTCACTAAGTAGCAAAAAAAACTTTGTTTTGACATACGGATTCCGATCTAAGAGAGTAGAAGATATTCTCTAAAATAATTGATTCGGTTTTGAAAAATCGTTCCCTAAAAGGAAGCTAAATCATCCCTAAATATATAGAATACATGACGTTTTCATATGCAAATCGGATGCGAGACGCTTATTTCATACAATTTTGCTCAACATAAAGATCGGTTGGCCGTGTCGTGTCCTCCAGAGTAAAATAGCACCAACCTCTTACACTCGTGGGTGTCGTACAAGTCGACTAACGTTTTTGAGACAAAAGATCTAAGAGCCTCCGTAGACTGGAAAATGGGCAGCAGCATTTTCCATTGTAATATCTTTATACACTGCGATCTCCAACCCGCCTGCCGAGCATGGAGATTATGGCAATAACCTCCCTTATCGTGGGAGAGGCCCTAAGTCCTGCAGTGTACTGTTATGGGCTGTGATGGTAAAAGATCGGTTGAGACATCGAGACGGCCAACTATGCACAAGCTTTTGCCTCATGCAGGCGCTGGCTGGCAGCCACTCTATTGTCCACTAATATTGGTCGACTGGCCCATTGAAAACAGCTACTTAGGATACAAAAGAGACTACAATCGGGGTGTTGTATCTTTATTAGCTACTAGTACTAGTACGAATTTAGCTCAAGTCATTGTTCGTTACCTACTTAGTTGACTTTGATCTGGAAATGTTGAATAGATTTATCGGTTCACCATTTTAAATTTCATCCTATACTCTTAGTTCTGGCCTTGAAGCAAATCGCTCTAATAAATAAAGACCCAAAAATTTTCCTCGCTCAGTTGTTAGTCTATCAGCGCTCTTCATATTCTATCGGTGGCTAAATGTGATTTTTATTGGAGGCAATTCATACCCGTCGCCCCCATCACGCCCCGCTGACATGCTGCTACTAGGTACATCTACCCATATGGGTCAACAGTTCAAATTATGATCCCCAACGTCATGAATATTGAACGTTATCACTATATTTCTAGGAAACGAACAGTATCGATAGCGTTTATAAGTAGGCTTGCATTGCATTTGAGTAATGTCATCGGAAATGACGATGTCAGCCACTGTCCCGGTGTGACGTACTTCCTCACCCTGGCGAGGAGTTCAGTTCCAATTGGACTCTTGCCTCAACGTAAGGTCCGGTAATGGTAACCAAGCAATTCTCAACCTATCGGTCTACGGCAACCACTCACTTAAGAAAGACGGTGTTACGTGATAGGGTGTACCGAAAAAATTAGAAAGTGAGCTATTTGCTATTATAATTCAACAATTTTTCAGTCTTCTTCTTTTTTTTTTATTTTTCAGTTCAATTTGGCGATTGAACCTTAGAGAATATAATACTGTAGCTTACTGGCAACTTACTTTAAAACCGAGAAACACATAAAACGTAACAACCTAAAACTGATAATGTTACTTTACGAGCATTGACATTTAAAAATAAGCAACCAACATTATTTTCACAATTAACATTATCTTTACGATCTATGAATAAAAATAAACCGATAATTTCAACCGATAACAGTCCCGAACCCCTTCCGAGAAGGCTTAACAGTCGTGTGAACCGAAAAAACGTCCCAAATTAGTGTTTCATTAAACCGCGTTTTACGGATTATAACAAATATTTCCAATAGATTAGTGCGCGCACAATTGCTGCGGAACCCTTCACTGGGCTCTCAATTGGAATGAAGATGTTTATTGGTACTTAACCCTTGAACTTTCTCTGTGTGATCAATTTCATCAATTCGTAACGGTTTGTTATTAAAATGTTTAATGCATATTGCTACCGTGATGAACTGTCTCGTTTATACTGTGAATTATAAGTGCGTGGCCCTTTAAAAATGTGGGTACTCGTATTAGTTATTCATTGGTTGTAAATTGATACCTACGTTGTGGAACTTGTTTGAAATTAAGGCATTTTACTGTGTAGTACTCTAAGCAAACAACAGGTCTTAATGGCATCGCTAATAGGCACGCACGCCCGCGTGCGCCATGAGGGTTGCGACTGACGGTTATGGGGCAAAATTACTTTTCAACGATGCTATACGAGATACGTTGTTATGAAGATCCATAGAGGCTTGAGTTCTTGATACGCTTAGTTTCAGCTCAATTTTTATTGTAATTTATTGGCCCTCCATTATATAATTAACTATTATGTGAAATCCTGTTGCTCTTTCACTAAATTATAAAAAAAAAATAGTATCAATGATTGTTTGTTTATTTTATTTTGTAAGTGAAAATTTTTTTTTTATGTCACGTTACTAAGCCAACTAGCAAGTACAAACACTTGCATTGTCTCGATTTCTGAGATAGATACCTATGTACAAAAAGTTTAAGTCTCCAACTCATCGGTTAGTTTGAAGATTACAAAATTCTAGTCATTCCATAGCAACTGTGCAATTACAGCGCGCAACTCCTTCCCTAAAAGCAAGTGAAGTGGGCTGAAAATTTAGCGAAATGACCCGTCACGGGCTGGCAGGCGGTGTGGGAAAGGGCCCGGGCGTTGGGGGTGCGGTAGGGGCGCGGTAGGGGCGCGGGGGTGGCAGGGTAAGTGGGGTACCGGGTTCCGGAAACGCCGAACGTTCCGCTCGCACCTGTGGGAATGTTCTACAGTCTACTGCAATTTGAATAGGCGGTTTGCCGCTTCGCCTCCACGGCACCGCTGATAGCTTGGTGCCTCTGAGAGCATTACCTTGTAGTTGCACGCATTAGTTATCGTTTTAATTAGCGGCTGCCCAGTTGAGTTACAATTTGATGTCTTTGTTACTTTCCACTTCGTGTAAAGAGTTAATGGGACGTACTTAAAAATGTATTTTTCGGTGTTCTGAGTGGTTCTGTTATTAAAAGTATTCTGTTTAGGTACAGTTTTGTTCTGATCCGCAATATGGGAGTCACTTACAAAATCCTCTATTAGGAAATTCTCTAAACGCAGATGCTGCAAACAATCTAACGAACCATGAACTGTGATACAACAAACATGACCGTTTCCACCGTGACGTGACAGAAGCACATCGACAAAATGAAAAACAGTGAGGAGTGTTTAGACTGACATTGACTCTGAAAAGAAGAAAAGAGGAAACAGTGTGATATTTTTTTGATCTTAATAAAATAAAGTTTTAGTTAATGTTCTCTTTAAAAGACGTTGGACGAGATAAACTTGTAAATATAAGTGTAAGTGCTATAAAAAGGACGATATTGATAAAAAGGAACACTTGTAAAAGGAAAAGTGCTAAAAACAGAACAAACTAGATACAGGGACTTGTGAATACACGTGCAAGTGCTATAAAAAGGACAATATTGATAGAGAGGTGGAGCCCGTCGCAGGGCTGTGTCCCGCACGAACCGAGCCCGCGGCAGAGTGGTCTCGGGCGACGGCGGCCGCAGGCATGGGAATCAAAGTCATGATGAAAGCTTTCAATAAGCCGAAAGGTGAGTCATTCCTCTGATGTATTTTACACTGTATTGTGATGATTGTGACGCATCACACTTATGATGTAATACCTACCTACAAGGATTTAAGTACCACCACATATGAAGGAAGGGTAGCAACGTTGCAAATCTGCATCTATTCTATGTTAGGGGGTTTTGTAGTAAGACCCATTCAGATGTTCAGAATGCTTGGTAGAACAATCTCCCTACAGCTCTAAATGAGTTGTAAAACACTCTCTACTCATTTGGAATCGGGAATAAACACCAAATCCGAAAGCAACATTCCAAGAATCGCTACTGAAACAAAACGATTCCTGGAACTGTTCGCCGCTCTAGCTTGATACGCGATGAATGTTGCCAGAATGAGTACCTATTATATATCGTAATCTTCAAATGTGTGCTGTTTTATGGAAGTACTCGTAGCTTTATAACTTATAACTCTATGCACCACACTTCAAACTCATATTGTAAGCTATCGATTTGTAAACCTGCATTTGACTATGTGGTCTGTTGACAATGATGATTATTGGTTAACTTTGTTAACGCTCTGTGACAATTCTGGGTGCGTTTTAAATTAGTTTTCTTCACTAAAACTAATTTAAATGTAAAACTCTTCATATCTCGTACACGACAGAGAGACTAAGATAACAATGCTATAATTTCTTTATTGTGTGCAATAAATACTTAAATATATAAATCATCCTCCCAACTTGGTTTTACGAGTAAAGTTAAAGAAACATAAACTGACATACCTCAGTCTCCAATAAAATGTTTGAATGGAAGGTGTGTAGAGCTTCAGTAGAGCGCCAATTTTGTACAGTTAGAAGTCTGAGTTCTGTCTGAATTTCATCATGATAATTATAAGCAAATTGCTGCCAACCAATAATTTGAAACTGACAATTCCATATGAACTTTGGACGGGTTCGTAGTTGGCTAATACGAGCGCACAGGGTAGCCCTGTCACCGCGAGGCGAGCAGTTGTGCAAACCCGATGGTCCCCGCGTGGCTGACGCAACTCAACACGCGCGGTTTCGCGTGCACTTGTCCCGGATGCCAACGCGGCGTGACCGAAAGAAAAATATGAAAACGTTCATTTTCTGAACTATTAATGTGTCCATCATTATTTGCCAATACCGACGACTTGATGGTCGTCTGATGTTTTTCAATTATTTATGAAATCGTATTCGAATCGTATCCCAGTGAAATCGAATCTGCTGTATAACGATCTTATAATTTACATATGATTGTATGCATGAAATTGTTAGTTCTTGTACATTACGATAGTTATATAAAGTGAAGTTATGTGAGTAGAATGCCTATATGAATTCATTTTCCAATTTCAACATCAAACTAATACCTGCTGGAAAAAAGTCTTATTATAAACTTTTAGTGCATGTTTTATTGCTTTGGTGCTAAATAAATAGTTACCTCGCTCAAAAACACAAAATTGCACATTATGGTTCGAAATTGTGTCAATGCCAAAGGTCAGAGCAAATGACGGCGTCATTGTGGCTTGACCATCTAGTACAGTTTGGGCTGCTAAAATCCATCCACAATGTGTCTTTAATTTTGTCATTGCTAACGGCTTCGCAATGGCCCTCATTTGGCTCGAAATTGGCCCCATCGCATGTCGGCGGCTGCGCGGGCGCCGGGCACCGTTGCACAACGCCGCGATCATTAGACATTACCGTAATTATGCCGCTCCTCGCACTCGCGCTCCGCTGATCTTGAAAGTGAAGACCTTGCCTTACCTGCCCATATGCACCATGAGAACCACGAACAATGTTTGTATACAAACTTACGACTTGTTAGCAGCATTGTGAGAGAGACAGTTATCACTGCTCTAAGACATTTTATTGTCTTGTTAGCAAACGCTGGAACATTGTTCGCGAGTTTTGAAGTTTGTTCTCTCATTACGCCGGCGTTGCCGCAGTTACGCGATAATTGTTATGAAATGTAGATAACTTTGCGTCTGTCCTGTCTCAAGTTCACGACTGTGTAGATACCGATCGATATGGGCAGTAACAGCTACCGTAACCGAGCACATCGGAGGACATTTTCTCATGCACCGGACAATAGCCACCAATGAGGCAACAAACATCGCGTTTACAACTCCACACGCATACCGAACGCCATAAAAAGCTATAACAATTTACGGAGATAACAAAGAACGGTGGCATCTAGTACGGGAGCTAATAGCGCGAGCGCAACCGCGGGGGCGTCCATTCACGCCGCTGATTGGCCCATCCGGTGCGCGCTCAATGAGATGATGCGACGCGCCGCCTCTGCCATTGAGCAAAGGTCCCGCGCCTACGTTCGCGAGCCACTGCCGTCTGGCTGATCACTGAAAGATAGGACACCCATTGCCACAACCTTTTCGCTTTCTTGGGTATATTGAGTGACAATTAAAAGCTGTATGTTACTTCCAAACATTACAAACAATAGCTGATTGAAGACAAACAGTATTGAAATGATTCACTCAAGCACGCGGGCCATGCGACGATCTCCATTCGAGTCAGGTCCAACAGTAGAAACGCTACCGGGCATATAAAGAAGCCCTCCAATACAATTACATCAATAATGCGATTCTCGGTTCAATGTTAAGCGTATTCATTGTTAATGTGTTAAAGTTCACAATTACATATTACACGGTAGAAAAATGTTCGTAACTATTTGGTGTTTCTTTTTTATTTGTCTTATTTTCCGCGTGAATGCGCGCGAGGCCGTTTGAAAATATTTTACCGCATTACGGAGCAACCCTCCTCTATGGTCGAATGATGGGGTAACGGCGGGCGAGGAGTCAATTTTTGAACATTAAATTAATTGCTTTCACACGGTAACGGCTGAGAACGCGTGTTATAGTAACCGTCCTGAAAGGTAACTTACGAACGGAACATTTTAGATAAGTAAATAGGTTGTCATGAAGACAGTTACCTCTTACCATCAGACGGGCTGTCTGCTCGTTTGTCACTGTGTAGAATAAAAAAGGTACCTCTTGAATTCTTCATGTTACATATGTTTGAATGGTTTTTATTGAGTGCTTGATATAGTAACAAATATGTATGTATAAGTATTATGGTGATTTGAATGCTGTGTGCGCACGCGCCAGTGGCGTCACGCGACGTTCCAAGTTCAAAGGAACAATGGCACTGCGATTAAAATGGCGAGCTTTTGTTCTAGATCGCTATTGTGGCCGTGATGCCGTGACAGAAAGAGAGCTCCACGTGAAGGGAGTTTGGCTCTGAAGTCAACTATTTTTGATATTATACTATATATACTGTAATAAATAAGAAAATAAAATTTCATAGGAGATTCAAAACTGCCACATCGTTATTTATTAGCTTTTGCAAACATTTGGTACGGAATTAAGTTTAATACTTAACTTCTACTTATTAACATGACAAAAATTATGAAATCATATAAAAGATACTCCAGCTGACATTAGAACGAACCATACAGCCGACTGATGGACGACATGACGTAATTTCGTTCTATATTAGTTTAAATATTGGGAGGCAACATTTAGTAATATACCTACACGACCGTTCCATAATTTGGTCGTGAGCAAAAGTAATAAGTTCAAGGAAAAATAGAACGATTAACTTCAATTTTATTGGGCTATAAAAGCAAATTGTAGGGTGCAACAAGTGTGCGGCCCTCGCGACCCTTGTTCGCCACCTGTTGCAACGAGCCGAGCATGTGTGGTGGAATGTGAATAAATGTAGAAATAAAGGGGAAGCCTTTGGGTCTAGAGTTTCGGGAATTTAAAAGGTTAAACTGACGACTAAATAGATATAACTTTATTGAATTTAAGGATAATAAAAAACATAAAAGAAACCTAAAACCTAATCTACAAAAAAACTGACGACTCATTGTATATATACGCCATATTTGACGTCATGAAGTGCCTAGATATAGAGTTAACACTCCATAAATGCAGTAAAACTCACGTATTTGTTTCATAGGAGGGGTACGCTGAGACTGTGGACAGGGCTAACAGTTGACTTCATAAGTATTTTCCCTCAGTCTCTCTCCCAATGTAGTTAGTCTTTAATGGTGGTCAATGATGACAGAAAAACGTAATTTTTAAGCTATGATGGTATTTCTTTCCATGGCCCACCCACCCATACATATGAGAGGGGGCGTCCCTCAAGTTATATCTGTCTGTTCATCCGCTTACTGACCGTCCTCCTTAAAGTTAGTAGAAGGCAACGAATTTTATGACATCAAATTATAACTTTGAAATGAAGAACCATCCCCTACCGATGTCCTCATCTCACCCACACAACTCAATAATTTGTCACCCAAAATCCGGTTTCCAGCAAATTTCGGCTCACCAAGCAGCATTGGGGCTAAACAATGTGCAATTACGTGGTGTCTAACAGTCTAAACAAAGAGTCGTCTAATTAGTGCCGATGGCGAAGGTCGCGCCGTCCCCGGCTGCCCAGCCGCATCGCCGGTGCTTTGTGCCGTTATCTACGCCATTCACGATTCTCCACCCTGGGTTGAGTTGGCCACAGCCAGTAGAGTACAACGAGATCGCTGGAGATGGAGACTTGGGGCCCTATTTTTGAAGTCGCCTCGAGTCGAACGATTTTCAATTTTCGGCATGAAAGAGTTAGAGAATGAAATTGAAGCATTTATAAACAGCAACCAGCAATTGTTCCTACCGAAAAAACCAGTGAGCCCACGTAAACTTAGAAAGTTTCAGAGAGAGTAATCAGAAATTTTGGCATGAAAAATAGAACCGCAAACGGAAAGCTAGTACGTAATAAACAAGAAGTATGCCGCGACAGAATTGACAGACTGATACAGGAAACCCTACACTAAACAATAGTCAAACGCCTGAATTCTGCACGCGTATTACTAACGCGTTACCAACAAGGCTAAAGGTATGATACACGAATAATAATTTCGCATTACCGGCAGTCAACCACGTTATTTGTGTAGCCCAAGAAAAAACATAAGAAAATATCTTTGTAGGCAACTTTTAACGGAAAGGGCCCATCGGAAACCGTGTGCGACAATTAAACCCGAACCAATGTGGATTAATTACATTTAATTACGGAAACGGAAGACTTGCGACAGTTTTTGCTTGATCTTGAGAAATGCCGCTCCAAAATCCGCAAATAACTGCTGTGCATTACGAGCTAGCCGCGCTCTTTGTCCTCTGATCTAGTGCGCAGAACAAAAAGAACGATCAAGAATACTTTATATATTATCTCTTGTAAGTAATCGACCAATTTCAGTTAAAACATCGGTCGAGGAATTGGTCTAAAGGTATTGAAAATACGTCTTAATGTGCCCATGTAATTTCACAACTTTGATAATTTCATTCTCCCTTAATTATATGTTTATATATCGTCCAAATGATTTATCCATAGTAATTACTGTAGTAAAATTCCTACTGGCAGGTGCCAGTGATACATTCGCAACATTTTATACTAAGTTAATGCGATTATCGAGCTCACAATGGTAGTCGTAGAGGGAGAAAAAAATCCTTTTATTAATGTCTTAATGCGCGGCCGAGCCAACAAAGGGACATTAAGAAGACATCGAGTTAACGAAGTGGTTTTGCTACGTATCAAGCTTGGAGATAAGAACAAAGTTTAGGTACAGATAAGCTTACATAGTGCTCATTCCAGCTAATTTTAAACACACTGAAGATATCAACATTGCCGTGCTGTTATGATGTGACTGAGCTACGATCACAACAATTAAAATACAAACTGCACTTTCGAAAATGTGTGTGACAATGACGTGGCGTAGCTTTGTTCGTCATATATTCAATATGGCAGCCATCCGCGCACCACAACCTGCTGTAGCTAGGAAATCTGAATCATAGTCGGAAGGGCAATTGGATCGACCTCTACGGCAGCTAACTCTTGTATCTGGGCGTAAATAAAGATCTTATTATCAATTGAGCACGTAATAACAGTAAGTCTTTAGTGGTCGCCGGTGCGAGGCTGCGCGGACTCATACGGCCGCAGCTGCGCATGCGCGAGATGTATGGCGCGAGTAAATCACAATGCGGTGTGCGCAATTAATGTGTCCGCAGCGGCCAACAGCAACCGAGCTGCTCGATGCTTTGTTTTTATTAAAAAAAAATAACCATGAGAACGCACAAAATTGCTGCTCTACGCAGGAAGACGTGAGTACAACAGGCTTCCATTCGTAATTGACGTATAAACTCCATCGACATGAATGATAAGTCAATCCTAGATTATTGACAAAAATGTTGGGTTATCTACGTTAAACTTAAATATGTTTTATCACAAAATCACCTATTTGTTCATATTAAAATGTCACTGACAATAAACCCCGCTCAACACAATATAATCCTTACTCAAGCGTGGTTAACTGGTCCAAAATAACAGAAGCCGTGCCAACACTGTTATCTCGCGGCGCGATGCCGACTAATCCGCGGGCAGCGCGGGCGCCTGCCCGTTAGCCGTGCCAGCGAGCATCACTAAAAACAGAGAGAAAAATTTAAATTATATCAGAGCGATGTTCAGCTAGAGCAGATCAGGGGCCGAGCGGGCAGCGACCGTGGGAGAGCTGCACAAATCTCCGCATCTCAGAACTGGTCGGCAGGTGCGCCCGCGCACGCACACCGCGCCGCGCCCCACGCACACACCCGCGCCAAACCAGCCGCGCTTATGAATGAAGCCTCCGATCCGAACGTCTCGCGTCTCCACATACACTACACAGACCAGATTTAATCTCACCTGTTTATCTCGGATTTATTTTATTCGACGGCTCAAAAAGTAGCTGGCGGGTAATTTGTAAGCCGGTACTCGGTATAAATAGCGTAGATAAAGTAATTAATCCGTTAGATAATGATCGTCGGGGATGCTATGGGGCCACGTAAAACTCCATTGATTAGCTTCTAAGTTAAGCTTTGTCGGTTCATTAGATGCTAGATGCGGCGATAGCGCTCCCAATTGAGGTGAATGTTGATGACGCCGGGTTCCGGCTCGGGCTCAATGAAATGAAATCACCCACTGACCTCCAAACTGCTACTCACGTCACAGAATAAAGTCATTTTCGAACATGTGAACTAAACTATTGACATTTTGTTTGAAACGAATTTACATACCTCCTACATCGTTATTCAGATCGCGAACAGCCTTATTGTCTGATATGTTAACATATGTTTTGTTGTTGCAGACATCCCGTCACAGGTGCCGCCGCTCACACCCGGCACCAACAAGAAAATGGCCGAGGCGCTGAAGGCTACCTTCGCCTCCTGGGAGAAGGAGCAGCTGCGTCTCGGCGTGCCCAAAGGTGAGCTTCCTTTTATTGCATATTCCACATATCCACAGAAGTTGCAGCGGTGGGAACGAGTGGTGGGACTTAGTCCACGTCATTAACAGCTTGAAATTGTTTATTTCTGCTTCTGACCCTCCTTGACACTTCAGTGAAGACTTTTGTCATAATCTTGGCAGGCGCTCGGGAATTAGAGATCGCATTATTGAAAACACTTAACAGTCAACGTAGTTGCACACTTTCTGGTCTACGAAGGTTCTGGCTGGTCCGCTCCTGACATTAGTCTCCTTGTATGACACCCGGGACGGTGTTGGTGTACTATTGTATTCTACACTGCCGAGCATAACCAAGTCCATAGTGCCACCAGCGTTGGCAAATATTTTTACGAGCAATGCGCCTAAAATAGCAGGTCGAAAACGGGACATAACAAATCCGTTCATAAGCATTTAGGAAAAAACTTTTACGAGAAACCAGTTGGAAAATGGAACATATTCCAGTCTGACAACGCTGATTAGTCGAATATCAGTCTAGCACTGGACAGACGTAAACTCAAAAGGGTTTCCATGGAGCTTTCTGGATCAACAGAAGTAAATTTTATTGGAACAGGTTTGGTGTTTGAACTAAACTAAACTTGAGGCTAAACGATAATGTTTACGTTGTAGAGAGTGTCGTAACAGTGACGCTGTTTAAATGATCTACAATAGATGTTGAAAGCCAATAATCCGAGCCGTGTCTTATAAGTGATGCTAATGATAGTGACCACTATAATTTATCGAAGTTTATGAGTTTGAACAGATTAATATATTCGACTATAATTCGGTACCAAGGTGTACGTAACAACACAGGCAAAACTGATAAACGCAACGGTAACTTCGTTCATCCATACTAAATACAGAAACAGCGCCCTGAGTTGGTAAAGTTTATTTTACATTCGTCCACGTAATCGCTGGTTACCATCTCGAATAGGCCAGCGGTCGCACTTTATAGACAGGAAGAAAAAGCAATAAAACTCATAAAATACAAATGTAATTTTACAATTTAACTTCAGACGGAGATCTAAGGAATCGGGAAGAGAAAATTTAATTTTTACCTCATAAACTTTAAGAGAAATAAATATCGTATTCTTGGCCTTCGCCCTGGTAAAAATAAGTATACGTACGTCCGTCATTATTATTATGATACTTGTCTCTACCATTAAAACGGATGCTGTTTTCAAACTGTACATTCCACTTTTGCGTGATAGGATTAGCTTTGAAAATTAAAGACACAAACAAAAAATCAACGCAAAGGACCACATTTAATCAACTATTAATAATTTTTGCGCGTGCTCACATCGTGGCTTACAAACAATCGCACTAAGATAATAGATCATGGTCCATAACGCTAATGTGAAAAAAATATGCTAAGCCACCTTGTATATGTTTGTTATCTTTGGTTAAACGCTTCGCTTACAAGCAAAAACTGTTACGACATAGAGATGGATAACTTAAATCCCTTGCGTCAACACAGTAACTCAGCTCACTACGCCGGGTCTTTGAGTCGACTCAAAATTGAAATGCGAAAAGCTGCAACAAAGCATGCACCACCATGTAATACTGCTGCGAATAAGTACGTTACCTAAGAGGTCATACAGACGTACGCGATTTCGCCGCGATGTGTCCCAAATGTTTATGCAATTTTGGTTTCTATACTAATGACAGAAAGCTTATTTTATTATGTGTACCGCCTAGTTACCGCGTCATCGTCCGCGTCAATAGTTATGGTTTGCTGCGCGATTTCGGTTCGAGCGTTACGCGGTGACTAAGCGGCCGCGACGCGTACGCGATTTGTAAGCGGCGACGTATAAACGGGCCCTAAAGAAAACCGTTTAGTCAACATTTGACTGATTCTACTCAGAATATTTTCTATGTTCTATATCAAAACATCAAAGTCTCATTGACCGTGTCTGCATTGACAGGTCAGAGTCAAACTGCAATACGCGCTAATAAACCATGGAGTGAGTTAGCTCATCCGGCACGGGAACTGAGTTGTCACTCATCGCTATATTGCGTGGCTCTCCCATCTCTAGCTCGTCGGCGCGGGCGCATCGTGCATGCGGCGCGCGATTTGCATATGCTAATGTGATGGACGTGTCGCGCACACCCGTGCCTTTGTTGGTGGCATCGGTGCATTTGTTAATAGACTCCTCTACGTGGACTACTGAATTGGGACGGTGGTAGTTAGGTGTTCAGGCTATTAGGAAGTAAGGCTAGTCCGCTTTGCGTGGTCACTAAGACAGGCAACACCCTACACTAATGTGGTGGAGGCTCAAGGCCAGTAGTGGAGTGTTAGGGGCTGTTTATGTGATGGGATAGGGTTAAGCTATGTTGTAGCCTTTTTTTTTATTTTACGAAAGCTAACCAGTAAGTAGATTCACTTGGATTAGACAAACTAACTATCTAGCCATGGCACCGTATTTGCCTGCTAATGTCCTTGCCAAAAAATGACAAACAATTCTGCAGAGACGAAGCCTAAAGCCACCTCTCTTCTTGAAACAGCAATAGGACAACTCCCAACAACAACTCCCCGATCCCCTCGAAACCCTCTGATCGCTGTCAAATCATTCGCTATCAGTGATAGATCGCGGATAGTGCCACATGGCAGTCAGGTGGCGGGTTCGTCGCCCGCGCAGGAAGCGCGTGCGTCTGCCGCGAGTCTATTCGCACGTCCGGCGCGCGCGCAGCTCGATCGCACCAAATCGTGTGACGTGTGACGTGGCGACAAGAGATACTTGCTGCCGAAGCTCATAGTCACATTGCTCATATTAGCTAGAGAAATTACTTTTTATGCAAAATATTTTGTTTTATATAATACGGCAAACTGCCATGCGAGCCACCTGATAGAAAGTGGTCAGCAACACTAAGGTTGCTACCAATGCGTATCCCGCCTCTAAAGATACCTCTAATGTACCTCTTGAAGGATCCCATGTCATAGTCCAAAAGAAACACTGTGGCTGGGCTGGCTTATTCCACATCCGAATCGTACGAGCGAGAAACGTTCTTTCGAATCTTCGCGTGGACACCACTAGAGGAATATGTTAAGAAATGTAGGTTAGTGTATCCGAATAACTGGATACATCCGTCAACGTCGCATTACACCAGGCGACTGATCGAAACCGATGGAAACATGCATTTGACAAACTCCGAAGATGTCGCGGTGCTCAGCAGTGAGGGAAGGATCAAGAAGAATAAGTAATCTAATAACTATAATATTAGTGGAAGTGTAATGCTTTGTCTGCCTGTGTTTCCCGAACAGTTATCATGATAATTAAACAGGTCAATCTAGACTCCTTCAAGGCCAGAGTGAATAGGCTGTTTCTAGACAGGCATGCTTCACCGTCCGCATTGCCGCTTACCACCTGGCGAGATGACGGTCAAATGCCTGCCTAAAAATTAGTAAATAGTTACCTACTACAGGCTTTGAAAAGGATCATAATAAAAATCTAAATTTTTGTAACGTCATTGACGGTTCCGCATTAAAATATAATAACAAATCCCAATTGACACCTTTTGTAAGTATCCACTGTACCAATAACAGATAGTTTGTTTAGTTCAATTTAAATGCAAATGATCAATCAGATATTAGTAAAATAAAAATGTATCTACGCAATTAGTAAGTCAACTTATACATTTTAGTAGTATAGTACCTGTTATGCGACGGATATGATTCAGAAGTTGCCAATATATAGGTATGTGTACTTTAACATTATATTTTATAGACACGAATATTCGTGTTGGTATAATTATGGCGGTTAATAGAACATGGTTGGTTACTTTAAATATTGAAGGCAGCCAATAACATAGCAGGCTTCATTAACTGGGTATATTAATAAGTTAAACACAATTACTGGTGAATAGTCATGCATACTTCCATGTAATTATTATTTTCAGTGCTTATAATAGGTAATTAGACATATACCTACGGTATAATTTCAACCTCTTGAAATCAAATAAATAGTAATATATTCCGCTTAGCAGTGGAGTATCCTATGGTTTTAGAGAGATACCACTTTCCATCAGGTGGATCGCTCGCTGAACCGATGTACATAAAAAATCGACTAGATTACAAATCAAATCCGAGTCCTATCATAATCCCCAGAGTAAAATATTACACATTATTTACTTCAATCACAGTGACGATTTTCGTCACCTTTTAAGACATGATTGTTATTGGTACAGTGTAACACCAACTTACACAGTAAGCGACTGGTGATAACGCCCTACTATTACATGTATAAGGATAATTAAACGTGTTTCAGTGTACAAGACAATTGCTTGATAATGGCAAACATTCAGGTTAATTTTAGTAATGAGGTCTAAGCGATTAACACTTGGTACAGACAATAAGGCCTTCAGTCCGTATTAGAGCTAGTACTTACTCAATTCTCGAGCGCCACTTAGGTTTGGCTAGATCTAGATCTTAGTTAGTCACACCGAATTGCCTAAACCTTGATTCTTTACCTCCAACAAATCGTTAACGGACAAAGGCTACCTTCCCGCGTTTGCGTTTTGACCATTTGGGAAGTTGAATTAGGAATTGGTACTGATACAGAACAGTTATGTCACAGTAATGAATAAAATATTCATCTTGGCGTTTGTTTCCCGGTTGTGCTCTCGCGCACGAGGACCCAAGATTGCAGCAAGATTTTTAAAACACAACGCTTCACCGCTAAACACGACAAAGTAAGAAACCACATACACCTATGTAAGTAGTTGTCGTTTAATTATGGTAAACGTGCGTACGTAAACAGTGGCCGTAGTTAGCTTATCGGTTCTCCGAGATCTCCGTGAATGAGTCCCATCTTTGTTCGCAATGACGTCGATATCTCGCGGGGACGTCTCGCGTTATCTCGGGATCGGTTGTTATTGAAATTGGCCCATTACCATACGGCCTGGGGCGTAGGCGACTACTGCGTGTTGACAGTGTCGCGGCTGTGTTGGTACGTCAGTAGAGAGGCTTTACAAAGTGGTGGAGCTCGTAGTTGCAGCCTAATGGCCGATACAACTGTAGTTTCGAATTTTATGTTTAACGGCGTTAAAATATTTTCATCTAATAATATTAAACGTATTAAACGTCCCGTCTGTCTGTTTGTTCGCTTGCCTGCTTTTTCTAACCTATGCAACGTGTGTTTCACGTACAAGGAAGCTTTTGTACCTTCCTGAGCAAAGACGGGGTTTCTTTAAGTTTATTACAAGTATAACTACCTACGTACAATATTTGAACAGGATATGTCAAGATAATTAAAAACGTTACGTAGACAAAAAAAACCTTAATCGAGTTTTGGTTCCAAGTAAATCGGGCATGTTTAATTAATTACTCAATAAAGATAAATATTAAAGCTTAGATAGGATACTCATATTAGTTTTATCGTGATATTTTTACGCAACTAATGAGTTCACACGTATATGAGAAACTTTGTTAATTATTGACCAACAATATATTCGCGGTTCGTTAGCTATCTAATAAACTATCTTCTTGGCAAAATTTATCTGGTAAGATCACGAACAAATACTGAGTGACACTTTCGCATTTACAGCTATTATTTGCACAATATATTTATTAGCTTGCCGAAGACCGGGATAAGTGGAACAGAAGGAACCATGGCAGAAACCGGGATTGACCACTAGGATGATGAAGATGATATTTATTAATAACAGTACTTATGCATTTGTATATAGAGCCCAAAACCCTCCACACCTAACTATCTGTCTTTCTATGCCATAAATTAGCAGGTACTCTTATCAATGAGGTGTCACGAGAGCCTGGGAACATTATAATATTGGCTGTTGGTACTATTAATCAATAAAAATAAGCGGTTTCAGCCGAACACCGCATATTAACCCTTCGTTTACTGCTACCGTTAGCGAGAGCGTTTCCGTTGTCGGGCGATGCGAATTCGAATGACAGTATTCCCTACTGTGGAAGGGTACATGAAAGTATAACGTAGTGTGTCCATTCCAACTGTGAGCAGTTGCGTCTGTTAATTTGTATGGGTACACTCTTGGCCTAAAAGTATGTCAAAAAACTCTCTATGATCAGTCAGAGTATTTGTCAAGACCGATCATACGAGCCCAAACTCGATCGGTTTACCATGCGAAGTTTAGGAGCTCCTGTGGCCACCTTCCATCTCCATTATTAGATCAGCTAGATGTAATCATAACATTACATTGTCACCGAACTTACATGAGTGTGCCAAATTTCAGCTCAATCGGAAACCGGGAAATGGGTCAAATGTAACTGGCAGGATGATCTTACGACCAGACATGGGGACATGTGAAACTAAATAAAAGCTTGTAAAAGACCAGGCAACCGGATAGTTGACGTCCAGTGTTTGCCTTACTCCTGTGTATAGGCAGGGTACCATCGCGGCTACATCACGAGTCGAACGGGGCCCCACTAAACAGCCAATTACGCTAATTACTCATTATTAACCAGCTCTCCGGGCGGAAAAAGCGGAGTTGCGGGCGATTTGCGCCCCAGACTCGCTCACACTTGCGAGTAGCTCTATTTGTAGATACTTGAGTTTTTCCATCGACATTTTCTAGGTCTAACTAGTCCTACACTCGCTGGGTTGGAGGCTGAGTTGATGGTAATTGAAAAAAGTTTGTTTTTGATAGTTCCAGGTGCCTTTACCGGAGTGATAGACTTAACAGCTATATACGAATATAATCAATTTTTCTAATTACATTTCGCAAGTGTGTGTCATTTGGCACCGACTATAGCGATCCGTCATAAAGTGACGTAAAGTGAAATTCAAGAACACAATCGCATTTTTAGACGACTTTGAAAACCTCGACCTTGAAACCAGAGCAATCCAAACCACTCAACCCACTCCAATACGGCACATTAAAATTTGGCCACCGGCTTCCTTCGATTCGAGCAAAACTAGTCGGTACTACCCAATTTCGACAAAAATAGATCGTCTATCAGTCGTCATTCGTATAATCGTAGAAAGAGTGCTTATACGCATTTCGGCTCCAAGGTCGGGTGGCTTCCGGCGGCGTGTGGCAAGTTCCGCTATTGGGCAACCCGCGCCGCGCCGCTGCCCGCCTAATTGTTCTGTTGCATCGCTATCCTGCAGCGCCGCTGCGCCCGCGCCCGCGCCCGCGCCCGCGCCGCGTCTAAACGTAGCTCGGGCGCATGCTTATTATATGCGTGTGTTGCTAAATGACCGATAAACTATATGCTCGTAAAAATTGCAAAGAATAGAGCGTGCAAAAAACGTGTAATTGATTCTAAGTGCGCACTGTTCTTAACAATTAAAATGTGTAACTCTTGTTTTTGTAACGGTTATACCCGCTAATTTTAGCATTTGAGGTGCGGTAGAGCGTTGGGTATAATACACCAACCTCTTGCATTTATTAGTGACGTAAAAGGCGACTATTGTGTTAGAGGCTAATCAGCTGGGACCTCTATTGTAAACACTGCGATCTCCAACCCGCCTGCCAAACGTGGAGAAGGCTCACGCTCCACTGTGTGGACAAGGGTCAAGTCCAGTAATGGACTATGATTACATTGATCTCTATTAATACAATTATTAGATGGTGACTTTATGGGATGTTGATAAGTAACCCACTACCACTGCTATTCATCAATTAATACCTACTCTTGTGAAATCAGATAAGATTAAGACCTTCCTTTTCACTATTTGATAGAAAAGCCCCGTATCCGAATATAGGGCGATGAAGGATGACGATGGCTGAAGAAATAGATACAAAAAGTGCCGACTCTTATCAGTAGGAGGATAGTACGATGACGACTAAAACATGTACTGACCCTTCTTAGTAGGACAATACGATGACGACTAACATTCTGCATCTCCCTCAGACCCCCGGCAATGGAGCGAGGCGGCTGTAGCTGCGTGGCTTCGTTGGGCTGCGCGCGAGTTCTCCCTCGAAGGCGTAGCCCTACAGCAGTTCGCCCGCACCCAGGGCAAGGACATCTGCGCCATGGGCCGCGAAGAGTTCGTAGCTCGTGCCCCCGCCTTCATGGGCGACATACTGTGGGAACACCTGGAGATACTGCAGAAAGGTAAGCCGGAGCCGGTGGTTTTTTTTCTTTTTTAAAGCCGGCATTTTGAGTTGAAAACCCAACATTATATTTCCTAGCGCCGATGAAGATGGAGCGTGTTTGCCTGGAAGCAGCGTTACACGGTGGAGTTGAAAGCGGTCAGATTTGTGGGTTTTCCACTCCTCTAGACGTGTAATGATGAGCTGGATATTAAAATGTTTTATAACCAGCAGCTTGATATTAAAAAGACCTGCCTGAGATGGTTACCCTTTGGATGTATGCAGTTCTCTTACAAACCTACCACCTTGAATAACAACACAGATTGCGGTTGAATTGGAATTTGTTTTCGTCTGAACTTCAATCGATACCTATAGCTTCAACTACTTAAAATACAAGTATTTTCTTAAGTGCTCTAAATATTGAAAATATTCTTGAGCATATTGTACTGTCACTTCTGTGTGAAGAATTCACCAGAAAAATATCCAAACATATACTTATCTTCCCTAGACGTGGAGAAGGAGCGGTCGCTGCTAGCCAACGTGCCGCCCAACATGTACGAGAGCAACGTGTGCCTGCCCGAGCTCCCGGACTACATCCCGCCGCCTGCGCACCATTACAACAACAACAACAACACCGGTGAGTCTCCTAGACTATTGTGACATGTTTCATTGTAGAGTCCGTTTCAAGTTCGGTGGAAATTAACCGAACTGCAACCTTATCTTTGAACCTCAGCGCCTCCTAGGTCCACCACAGACCAGTAACCATCTTGCGCGTATACCTACAAGAAGATACTTATGTCCAGTTTCTGAAACGCTTGTCAATGTTAATTATAGATTATAACCCTTTCCGTCTCTCTCTACAACTCACCGTAGATAACGATAGCGAATTTTAATTTATGATTAACAATAGATTAACGTACGAGAAACTGGCCTAACGGGCTGGCTGCGGTAGCTAACACTAACTTTTCAAAATATTAGTCCACCTAGCTTTGTACGGAAATAAACTAAGAATGTCTCAATCTTCTATGTAAAAATACAAATAGTATTTTGTGAAAATTGCTACAAGCGTCCTTCATAGCCCTTCATATCATAGTGAGATTTCCTGCTAAGTTAATCGAGTGTCCAGCCTTCGCCGTCCAGCAGCCGTCCAGCCAAGGTAAGTCATGCTAATGCAGATATTTCACACAAATAGAGTTAGATACCTACACGTCTACTACCACTATCTTCTTGATTTAAGTGGCAGTTTGTAGACCCATTCGTCTTGAGCAGTTTATATTATGACAGGTTTTATGTTGGCAGGCCTTTAAAAATGCATTTAATGCTCCCCAAGTCTTCTGCAGTTTATTATCAGTGCATATAGATAACGGAATTGCCGCTTATCACGGTTGCAGTCATTAGCTAGCGATAACTCAGCAACTATTACGGCTGCGTGCGATGCATTGCGAGTCACTTCTCTAATGACCGCGCTCTCAACTTTGACATGAAGAAGATAGGTGTGCTGGTAATTGCATCTGAGTAGAGTGACATCGCATTCCTGTGTTTTTTTTTGCATCGTGTTGATGGGTAGACTTTGCCAAGGACTGTCCGCGAGAACTCGAAAACAAATCCATGAAAAAGATAAAGATATTATACAAAGCGCATTTTGTGATTGTGCCTACTAAATGTGAACAGTAAGGTATACAAGGTAAGAATTCAAACGAGTCAATGAGGAGAAATCTAAAACTATACTAGATAGGATAATTTGTTCTTAGATGTGACATTAGAAACAAGAGTACCTACCTATTACCTAACTGGTGCTGTAATACAAAACACACGAAGTAATAATGGCGACATTATTGGCGAGCATTACATGTGTTAATTTACATTATGTAGCAAAAGGTTTTAGGGCGCACATAATATCAGGGTTATCGCGGTCGTTCACTAAACAATACGAAATCCAACATCAATTAACTGTTAACTGATTTATCGATTCACAGGAGCGTATCGTTAAAATGTAATAGCTTTGTTAGTGGCTGGAGCACCAGCAATTCCGTATCGAAAGTTAATTAAATCCGACAATCGTCAGCTCCAACGCTAGGGGTGGGTGGGTATGTGCAATCTCACGTATAAAAGCCCATTTCCATTAGATATAAAACGGTGTGTTTATTGCGCACTAAATCATAGCACCGGGATGTTTTCACTGCCCGCCGCCGCCACTGGAACAACAAATAAATAATAAATTAACTAAGCAGAAATAATAAATCTACGAAGAGAGACGAAGCCCTCTTCGGAGCTCGGGTGGTCCTGCGAGCGTCTGCCCCATTTCATCTCACCGGCCATTTGGCGAGATTAACGCCGCACATTTTTAATAGCGCCATCACGGCAACCGGCCCTTTCTCCTTCTATAACTGCCCCGCTCAATCAAAAGTCCACTTTGTTGATCGTCGCGTCTTCAAAGAACATGAGAACTGACAGATACGATGTCTCGCTTATTGGTTAACATGGACCGTCATTTATTTGTCGGGCACTGCAATTAAATACATCCAGTAAAAATTTAAAAATCTTAGAGTGCTATTTTTATCTGTCACTGCCATTATTTTTCATATTATTTCCCAAGCGCAAGCGGCAAGCGTTCTTCCTGGTAGAAAGTGGTCACCGCTGCCTATAGACATTAACAACATTAGGGTATCGCCAATGCGTTGCCCACCCCTTAACCCCTAAACCATAGTGTTCCAGACTATGCTCTGGCAGTAAAAAGGCAAATATCTCTCCACTGCCAAAGCCTTTGGATTTGGGGATATGTATCCCCAAATCCTCATCCAATGGAGCACGGAGACCTTACTCACCAGCCGGAACACAATACTATCTAAAATAGTATTTTAGTTGTATCTCTGTTTCTCCGTACTATCCGATCAGCAACCACGAAAACTCAACCAGTCCACAATGTTATCGCGGTTCGAATATAACATGTAACATCTTAGTGCAATTTTCTTGATACATTTTCGCGATCGCGGCGTCCGCGGGGCGCATAATCGCAGCCACGCGTTTCCAGTCGGGTGCGCGCGCGCCGGTGGCGCAAGCCGCGACCTTGGCGCGATTTTTCCGCTCTCTTTCAGCCGATCCGAGGGCGAATCTAGCGCGATTTGGACCATCTTCGTTTTCATAACGCTAGAGCCGCTCGGCCGTGGAAATGTGTGTTATGTTGATGTCATTTTGAGACATGATTTGCTTACTTACGCGAATTTATTTTTTGCGCTTTGATAATTTCGTTTATAGAACTTTATTGGTTTGTACCGTTGCGTTTGATCATAGTGTAGATTAAGGAACAGGATATGGTAATAAATGAAACTAATCTTACTAAATTCAATAATTTACAGTGTGAGTTACGCATAAAATACCGCTTTGGCAAGATTCATTCGTGCATTAAATACGCTGAATTGCAAGCACTATTTGATGTCTACTTCCAGCAGTATCGTAAAGTAACATGTTATTAGCAAACGCGCAATATATGCAAGTAAATACATAAATAACAAAATACTAACTGAATATATATTCTGAAAATGTTTCTTTCTCTTAACAATTCCATAAACACTACATGTACAAAGTCCACCGCTACAACTAAAGTTATATTGAAACACAATGTCATAACATTAGGTTAGCTAGTACTTAAGTGTCTGAATTGCCTTGTTCGACAATCTATAGGCGGGGTCCCTACCACCACCGTCCCTCCTCTATTGCAGATGTGGCAACACCACACCTCGGCAACCAGTCTTCGGCCTCAGTGCCATCCGAGCCCATCACTGCCTTTGTTCTTCACATACCGAAATAGGCACTACACTTCGCTAACGCTTGCTTGAAAGTTCAGTGTCATTTTTATTCTTTTTTATTTGCTCATTTTCGGGCAGCGTTACCTCGGCTTCTTTTACAAGTTTTCTTTTTATTTTATTTTTTTATTCATCTATCGTATTCTTTTTTTGAATTCTTTGTTTGAATATAGTAACACACTAACCGTATCTTTTCCTTTTATTAGGAAAAACGGCAATAGTGGCATCGGATGAGACGGTTTGCGTTTGATATTCAGCGCAGTATAGTGTCAGTGTTCCCTGTGATTGTGTGACAAATATGGCCGATTTGGATTCTGGATAAGCTATGTTCCTGCACCCGAGCTCGCGCGCGCGAGACGCCGCAGAGCTGGATCCTGTTATGGTGTGGCGTGGTAAGTCACAACGTGCTTCCTTGGCAACTTTTCGTGATTTCATTAAATTTTGGTTACCTAAGAGCATTTTTTTGTTACTGTGTTATGATAATTACTTTTTTGCCTTGGAGAACACAAATGTTCTGACAACTTATATCTCTTGTTCCACATTCATCATCCTTTTCGTACATTTTTACGTAAGTTTAAACAATGCTGTGGTATTGTGGGAGGTAGGGGTGCCTACTATATGGGTACAAGTGAAATTTAATGGCCGTAATAAAAAAAAATCCAAATTAGTTCCAAAAGTTCACTTACGTACGAACGTAAATAAAACTGAAATGTTTAAATAAATACTTAAGTAAAAAATGACATTTATCTAAACCTAAATTAAGTAGTTATGTAAAATTAGGAGTAAAAATAAAATAATATGATGACAATGACGCCAATATGTAAAAAAATTACCTACATTTGAAAAATGTAATGCGTAGTTATTTATTGCAAATGTACCGTTATATTGCCTATACCTAATGTAATTGTATACCCGCTATGGGTAATCTGCCATTCTTCTATGCACCTACACAGTTTAAGCAATAAACTTTATTCTATTCTATTCTACTCAGTATACAGATAATAACAGTACAAAGAACCACTACTCGCCGATCCTTACGTACCTACGTGAACGTGTCAATTAATTGCAATTAAAAACCCCAAGGTTAGCACGAAGCCACGCCAGGTGAATTTCACGCGTCCTCGCGACAAACCGAGCGTTTCAAACTAATGCAAATGAGGCGCCTCTGAAGGTTAGAACAAAAAACCGTTTGTGGTAGGTTATACACTTCATACGGTAGTATCAACATAGTGGTATCAATATTTTGCAACTGCAGTAGTATTAATAAGGCGTATGGTTGCAAGGCATCCGCGCTGTCGCAAGCCGCTCGCATCCTCGCGTTGCGCACTCGCCGCAAATCGCCGGACGTGCGCCCGCGCATCGGAACTGCGTTGCGACACCGTGCCGCCACCTGTCGCCGCTGAAACTTCACGGCTACTCGCGAGCTACGGACTGGAGCTACAACGGAGTTGCTACGGACCATAGATTAACTACAGTCCACTTACACCAAAGAAATTGGTCTATAGTCTCGCCGATCCATAGACTATCTAATTTACACTGCCAGCGTTTTACACCAAGTCATGCAACGCGGGAGATGACGGCGCGGAAAATGTGACTGATGAAATTATGTGTTTGTTGTAAATGAGTAACTTAGGATGTCTTCTGTGTATAGAGTAGACGGACCCTATATAATAACTACTTTCCACTTGTACTACTAATTGATTGTTAGTCAGTAGTAGAGGTACATTTCAGTTATAGAGTTCAACCCTAAATCTAATATCTTACCTTTATTTTAACTCTCAATAATAACTGCTTCCTTCTTCTTGTGAAGCATGTCAGAGTAGCGAGCCGCCCAAGGCGTCACCAATGACGTGGCTTACGACGACTGCTATCAATCGAAAGTGACCGGGAATGACAGCAATAATAACTTACCTATTCACCTATCTATGGAGTGTTGAGCTTAATACATACCGTATAATTTATACTCACTCGCCGACTCACATCACTAATCCGGCGACGTCGGGTCTTAAAACGTCGTTGGTCGTTATTTCTTTACCCTTAGAGTTTAATATTTACGACGTGCGTACGCAATAACAGTCAACTGGGTTACGCGGTGGCCAATCACGGTAATTTATTGGCTTGGAACGATATGGGCAGTAAATCGGAGACAACGCCGCAAGCCAATGTGGCGTGGAACAACCGAGGCCCCGCCCAGTGCCTTTTACCTTACCCTACACTACATTACAGCTCATATGAATCACCTTCTGGGTAGGTTCATAATATGGGTGGATTGTTAGAGTCACCAAGGGCTATTTAACCTATCTACTGACTTTACTTTTCAGAAAAATGTTGCTAAGCAAGCATACACGTAGCCCTGATTATTTCCAAAATGGCTATACATAAATAATTTTATGGTAGTAAACAAACATGTGTATGTGTCGCTCTTGTGTTCATTGAATGATACTCATAGAAATGTAGGTGAGCCAGAGCAGGCCCTTCGAGATATGATCACGGAGAATCAATATCGTTAACGGAGCACTTACGCTGTCAATCGAACTCGAGTGTCGACAAGAAAATATTGGGCTTTCTACGAGATATCAATAAAAAGATACGTGTCGCTTCGAGCGGCCACATCCGGCTGCATTGTGCTTCGCCGGCTTCCGGCGCAACCCGATACACACTCCTGCGCACGTGCGCACCTTTTCAAATTTCGAACTACGAAAATTTGTACAAAGACCAACAGAGCGAGATGGCGAATTCGGTCCCTAAGCTAGGAGAAAAGGACAAAGAAATGATCGTTAAACTGATTTGTTTAACATACAATCAAGTCGTATCTAATGGCCCAGAACTTTTCTTGGGGAGGCAGTTAAAGTGTCAGTAGACAATACCACATAAAAACTATTCACAATCTTCTTTGGTCGTAGCACGTGCCCATTGCTCCAACTGAATGTAAAGACACACGCCACACTTTACCTATGAATTTACGACATTTCCTTTTAAGGATTCCTTATACAATATATTTATAAACGTACGTACTTTGCTTTGGGTAAATAACGCAGCCTCCAATAACTTGCAACTTGACCATACAAAATAAAAAACAATATCTAGCTTCAACTTACGGTCTTTTTTCATTTTCATAGTTATCTATGAATCCTTGAAGGCTCCATAGAGAAGCTTAATAATCCGTAAAGAATGTATGTATTCATTGTTGGGCAATAACAAAAAACACAATAGCCACTTTACCAAATGCAGGTACGGAGTTAGTGAAATATCATTGTGAAGGGTTGTCGCAAGAAAAGAGCAAGGGTGCGTCTTTGATATGCGCCGGATTGTAGGGCGCTGCCCAGAGGGGCCCTTGTCCTTCAATAAGCCCTTAACAAGGGTCTGCGAAGAGCCCATTCAATCAGACCTTTTATCCATTCACCTATTTCAGGTGTCCTTGATTCGATCCTAAATCCGATTTGTTTATGAAGGCTATTGGAACCGAATAAAGGGCAAGGGTCAACATACAAAGACCCTTTCAATATTGGAACGGTGTTATCGAAGTATTGGCGTCTCACAAGGCCGGTTTAATTTAGTCCTGTATGTTCATAGGTACTTTAAAGAGGTCGTTCTGCGTGTGTGCTGCAATGTATGATTTGAGTTCCCGATATTATGCATATTACTCATTTAAATCACTATACCCAAAATATCAGCGGAAATTTCCAAATGACTCATAAAGTAAGTTATTCTTTTGTTATTACATGGTAACACTGTAACATTATAAAAATAAACCGTTCTCAGAATTTTTGTTCTGACCGTCACACAATGGCACATGATAACCAACTATCAGTGAACTTTTAAATGACAAAAATGTCATTCAAATGAAAATATTTTAAATGTTACTAATTTAGGGAAGGGACAGCGACCTAGCCTATTTATGCCTGATAAAGTTGAAATGTTATTACATATTTAAAATGTGTTTAAGTAATTTTTGATAACACAATGTAAAAATCGTGCCATTTAGGGTTTTCGAACTCTGTATAATATTTCGTGCGTGCGTAGTGCGTACAGATTCCACCTACGGCATTTTTTGAAATTTGAGTAGACAATCCATTCTTTACAAATTTTGCAGGTGTTGAGCACTACGCATTTGAACCTCCAGAACAGAATTGGCGTGGGAATTTTAAAAGAGTTTCGCGATTATGAGCGTTCAAAACACAAATGCACCGCGTGAGTTAGAAAAAAGGCTTTAAGAGACCTATTGACGAGGACCTCGGTAGCTGATATAAGTATCGAGTTACTAGCGTATGGTGAGCCGACAAAGCGTGTGTCGGTGCGTTTGAAGCTCCCAAATCAATTAATCGCGCTATTTGCGGACTCTACTACTACGAGGGGCGGGGTGGGGAAGGAGGGGGAGATCCGCGGCGACAGTGTCCCCCGCAAAAACAAATATTTGTCGGCTGTTCATTATCCTTTATTAGGCGCTGGTTTAATTGTCGCCTTGATTGCGGCCCGTCTTACTCTGAGCGCGGATTAACCAATATAAAGCGACTCAAATTAAATACTTTCAAGAATCGTTAATTTTATTCGCCATTCCTTGATTACAAAATCCTTTGGACGAAAAAAAATGTTTATTCAATTTGTCGAATTCAACGTCGCGTATTTTAAATTCTCGCTTATGATGCGTTTTAATCTTTTAAACGGCGTATAATGGTCCGCGTAAAAACTATTAGCATATAATTATGTCCGATACGTTATCAGAGCGGCAGGCAGGACGTCGTGGGCGCCTGTCCTTCGCAACGCTGCCCCTGAGATAGCGTTGTCATGTAAATACATTGTACGCCACAATTACTGAAAAAATGCTCGGACCCACTCGACCCAATCCAATGTTTACTCAACATTACCCCCACCCAAACGCCAATGTTTTTATAAATAAGAGAAATGAAGATAACATGTCCAGCCGCCGAATAAAAAACGACGACGCAGGCTACGACCAGACCCACACGTCGTTCGCCATATAAAATTAATAACACGAAAATTTGTCACCACATAAAACACATGTTTATAGGTCCGAGGTCGATTTTAGAACAAAAATAATATGTCACAATCATAATGTTCTCAGAAATCGTTCCGAATTTAAACGTGGATATATGCCGTCTCGTCATATGACGGAGGCCGGGAGAAATAAATTATTGGCACCGGAAGTGACGTCTCGCGCGCTCCAATTTGAGCCGAGCGGCTGTCGAATGAGCCGCTTTACTTTCTTAAAAAAAAATAACTATTATTACGACACACTGTGTTCAGTAAGGTCCGACAAATGCATTTTTAAATACTCGCCCTTCAATGTTGCGTCCCTAAAAGCAAATAACCGTAATTAACGTCACAAAATAACATATCGCATCCTAAAAAGTTAAAGCGCAGGAAACAAAACTTGAAAACGTAACCCCGGACTAATAGAGAACATCAAATTGAATTTCAAATTAGTGTTCAATCAATACCGTATAATCAGCACGACCGGATGTGCTGCTTTTTAATTAGCGCAAAGGTCACCATAATATTTTGGAAGGTGCATTCTCTACATTCATTTTCTAAATTTAAAATTAAAACCGGATGCAGTAAACTTAATAATGCTTATTGTTCTTCATTTAAAATCCTATTGAACTACATAAATATCAGTTCGATTAATACTATTTGTTTGGTGAACAATTTTACCCCCCTTTAACAATTCCATTCCGAGCTTAGCCAGTCAACGCACAGATTTATGTACGAACACACTGTTTTTCAGCGCTTTATCTAAAAAAGATTGTTTATCTGTCACTTCCGTCGCCTGCCACCGCCGATACGCTCACTAGCGCTTTATTGTTTACACTTAATGTAATTCAAAGCAGGGAATTCCTCGGTAAATTGTATTTTTAAATTTAAAACGCAGCCGCTGGAATGACGGTCTACTTTGTGAATAAAGATCGCGCGTCGGCTTATTTCAATATCGGAGTATTCCGCATCGATATTACGCCAATGAAATGCGTAATGCCGCTTTATATCGCCGCCGGGTTCACTCCACCGCCTCACGTTATCTGAACCGATTCCGACCACTGATCTTACGTCAAGTTTACCGAGAAATGCCACTTTTTATTCGCAACATACGCTTCGCTCACATAATTTACCCACGAGTCCCCGCCAGGTCTATTTCCCGTCGTTTCGCCGGGAGATTGTTAGCGTGACAATATCCCGCGTGTTTGTTCGCTGTGCATTTATTCAAATAGGCCAGAAGGGCCATTTCCTCACAATCTCCCCGTGCGCGTAATTGCATTTCGCGAGTGCTCCATCGACTCAGTCTCCCAGTTTCTCCGCGGTAGGTGCCTACCTACTCACCCACCCATCGTATCTGCGTACATGCGAGTTTATTTTCGTCCCGTCGAACTTTCTTTCCATAATTTCCTCGTAAACTAGTCAAGGTAGTATCAATAAAATAAATGCGTAATGACTTAATAGCTGGGTCCATCCTGCTGTGCTCGCGCTAGACGCTACCTGCGCTGGCGCATACTAACAAAAAATCAGCGTCGGATCTGCCGTCGCGTCGAAATCGCTTCCTCTGTAGACAATGGCCTTATATCCGGCCGCACACGTGCTCAGGTGCTTATTATACTCAACGCATTCGCGGGGCACCTTTGTCCCCGGGCCCACCCCCTTGAAACTTGACCCCGATTCGGGGAGGCTTCAGCTCGTGCCCTCCCATCGAATCGTCTTTTGCGTCTCCGAAAATGATACTGTACATCTGTCCGAATAATATCATTTCTTTTGTCAACATCCTGCGTTTAGACGCGCGTAGTCAGCGCACCAGCGATCCATTGAGCCGGGCGGATAAATAAGTCGTTCGCTGGCAGCTATCACAACGCGGGAAATCGTTCATTTTATGTTGGAATTATCGCAAGTTTCTATTCAAGAGCGATTCACAATAAATATTGTAAGCTCGTTTTCCGTATTCACGTTTATTTATGATACCTAAAATTTGAATATCATTAATTTTATTATATAAAATCAGAATACGTTAAGGTCATTGTTGGAGTCATTATCAAATTACGACGCGAAGTTCATTCATTACATAAGCATTACTTTCTGGTGCAACGGCCAGTGCGCGCAAGCTGCCATTGTTCTAAAATGTTACGAATCTGAATTTAAATTTCAAATTCAAGTGTTTCCATGTTCCATAGTCCCGCGCGGTCATTTGAACAATGGCGGCGTACCGTCAAGGCCGCGAGCGTCACATGCTCAGCTCTGGTTGCGGGCTGCTGGGGTAATTGCTGCTGCGTCACCAGCCGTGGATCTTTGCCTGGTAGAGGACAACCACCGTAATAGTTTCGGCCTCTAATCCACTTTGGCGTCGAATATGTTTCTCCTTTTAGACCCCTCTAACTCTCTCTGAAAGTCATCATCGCAGAGAGTTTCAATGTAAATATACAATCATCTTCATAAACTCATAAATTAATCATCCTTAGTTTTAATAATAACCTGGATTTCTACTAAGATAGATATCATTAAAATATTTTTATAAATAACATAAATAGTCTGCGACATAAATTAAAAAACAAAAATACGTAGCTATTTTACAAATGTTGCATTGCATGTAACCATCACACTGTAGCACTAATTTCCGATGCGTCACCGCACCATTATTCTCATATCATACTTAGACATCAAATCTACTACTTAATCTCGGCAACTGATTACATTTTTTACTACTCTGTGGAAGACAATAGGTTGGTGCAAACATTCCAAGTCCCGGCCAGGCGGCTGACCAGGAACATCGCTTGTTCCGCACGTCACCACAGAATAGATAAGGCAACGACTCGCTAAAAAGCTAAAACTAAAACCATGTAGCGAAGCCAGCTCAAGCGTGTAATACCTCTAACTCATTATTTTTTAGGGTTTCCCGAAAACGTCACCAAACAATTTAATTATAACGTTCACATGCTACTTAAAACGGTATTTAACTTACATGAGTACCTATTTATATTTTAATTCATCTAATAACGTTTTCCTTAACTCTTTCAACCAGGAAAACTTTGTGCTCATTAACGGTTTATTTAGTTTGCTCTGTTATTGTTTAATGATGTAGGCTAGTTAATTGATAAACAAATTTTCTACGTATTTTGCTTGCTTAATTAACATTTAAAAATATATAATAATATATATTTTTTATATTTACCAGCAGATTTACAGTCTATATCTCACTATAACCATTCACAGTACGTAAATATCATTTGACAGTAAAAGTTTTGCTAGCAACTCATTGTTTGTAAGGTGCTTGCTAATTTTCATGATAGCCATCGAGGGTTGGCAAAAAAATCAACGGTCGCGCAACAGTTGGCCGCGTAGCAGGTGGCGCGACAGGTCGGTGTCGCGCGCTCGCTCGCTCGGGCGCGCTCGGCTGTCTCCGCCGGTGATCGGCCGCGCTCGGCCCTAGTCGCGGCCGCCCTCTCGACCCGCCCGGAAAGCTCTCAGTCGGAGATTAACCACTACGCGATTTGGTGCTACCGAGCGCTCCGCAGAAACTTACGTGAAAAGCTCCGTGAACTTTTCATTGTGAAGTGACGAGTTCTAATTGTTTATAATATTCAACATTGGAAATACGATTAGTCGGTCGCTCATTAAAAGTGTATGAGATACAAGTAACAAACTCAACTACGTCTTAAATCTAAAACGTAAAATTTAAACGTTTAATTTTTAGATTAAAAAATCGAATACAAAGTCCGGCATCGTGTCGCCGTCGCGAGTCGACATAAAGTTTAAATCTTTTTTTTACTTCTTAAACAGAAAATATTTCACTGGCCAGTAAGAGTGCGGGTGTGTTCCACTATGTGCCGTTGAGTGTCGGTGCGGTCGGGCTTGCGCCATGCTGCTGGTGGAGGCGCCGCGGGAAGCCGTCGGGCCCTGCGCGGCGCGGGACCCCATGTCCACCCTCGCCAAGCTCACATTCACAGACTACAGTGCCAAAGTGACCCCGGCCACGGCCCCGGAGGATAGACTCAGTTACGAACAGACCTTGTCGAGCATATCCAGACTACACTACGACCAAACCACCACCACGGGGAAAGTCTACGACCAGAGGATAGGCTTCGACGCCGTCGACGCGCTATGTACGGACCCTGCCTATATGTTGCCTACAGGTTTGTTTGTCTTGTATGTACTTCAATTCAAATAATTTTTAATTGCGAAAATATCATTTAATTATAACTTATTTTCTAACTTATATTTCTGTTCTTGTAATAAAGTTAAAGCACGTAACCTGTACGCAAATGCGTTAGACAATGAGAGCTTTTGATTCGCGTCACGCGGCGGAAGTTGTGCGCCGGCGCACCCGCCAGATCCAACATGGCAGGCGAAAGTGCTTCCGGCGGCAGCTTTTGGCCTGTAATAGTTGTAACGTGTAATATTCACGGGTATTCAGTAGAGTTTAGCACTTATTGAAACTAAAATATCGTAACCGCGATTTTATTTTTGCGTTTAGGAATGGTTCCGTTATAATTGAGTAGGTATTCCTATTTTAGTTTAAATTACAAATGATGTGGAAAATATTATAAAACTCAGGTAAATCGGACTGGACGTAAATATTTTCCATTGTAACTGTAACGGCGGCACGGTCGCATAGTTAATTAATAAAAATGAACCCATTATTGTGGTTTTCAATATGTTCTTATTTATCCTTCCTCCTATTATTGCATTTGTTTAAATTTAGACGCAGTATTTCATTGTTGCTAGGGAATCTCCCTCTTCGTTTTATTACTACGTGATTAGTTAAGTTATGCCTACTTGTGCAACTTTGGCTGTTTTATTAAGCCAATCAACTAACATCCTCCCACCATCCTAGTCAACAACTCGACATAAAAAACCGGCGATCTAAATTAATTAACTGGTTATTTTCGATGTATTAAGGCAACAAATTAATAAGTATTTAATTTAATTTAATTGATTCGCCTCAATAAATAAGCCGCATATCGATTAAGCGAGACCGTTTGATGTTTTAATGTGACAGTGTTATGTCCTGTCGAGATGATCCTAGTTCCCATGTGAAACACGTCCGTGATGAATATTCATACATTCACAGTGCTCGGGTGCCTATGACAGCCGCGGTCGCGGTGGTGAACGTGAACGGTCGCCACTGGTCGCTGGCTACCAAACAGCTAACGGTGCGGGTCGCTAACCCGCCGTAATCGCTTCCTTCCTTTTAGAGGTCGCCGCGAATCTTAGCCGATCGTGATCGAAATCACAAGCTGCGCGCGCGCAGCTCAATAAACAAGGTTCGGACTTCGGCTACTAGATTTCGGTGATTCAAATACGACTCCTTGTTTGGAGAACAGGAGAGTCGATGACATCGTAAAGTATTTTATTACAGAACGCCATAACTATGCATAACTATTATTTGACAGATTGTTATCTCTATTGGAATAGACGAAGCGAATGCAATCGACTATATTTATTGCTCCGGTATTTATTGACTTGTTCTTGGGCTGAGAGAGAATCTCTGTCAAATTTCGCCGTCGAAAGTTATTAATTGGCCTTTAATCTTAATAAAGGATCATAAATAAACATTGGAAGATAAAAACGAATATAGAAATCATTCTCCGCTTCCTTATCTCGACCTTTGATAACTCTACAAGAGGTTTCACATTAAACACATCGAGGCAATCAATTATCGATATTACCACTTCGCCCGTATTTCTATGTCTTAGCGATTATCGGGGTTATTGCCTATCAATTAAATTGCTGGATACTACAATGAATATAACTGAACTCTAATTACTTTGTAATAGGGTTTGTATTGCAATGTATCGTGGCTGTACATAGTGTAGGCAGTCAACTGGTCGCGTTAGAAACACCTGTTTAACGTGACCGCTGCGCAGGCGCAGCTGTGCGGGATGACCTGCGCTTGCGCTCACAAAATTTAACGTTGTCTTATAAAGGATAATTTTATTTATTTCGGGCTTGTTCGTTCGCGTAGACTAGTGTTTGTGGTATCCCGATTCCCGTCCATTTCCAGACTAAGAATAAAAGCATTCACACTAAAATATCCAAAAACCCTTGTAGCTGGTTTATCGTTAGTCTGCTACCTTTTACCCGTTATGTTATTGTAGACTAGAACCAACCCTTTCTAATCACGCGTGTCGTGTTATAAGGTGATCAGCTGGAACCTCCGTGGACCAGAAAATAAGCAGCATCATTTTCTATTGTGTGTTGTCAAACACGGCGACCTCCAAAGCCAAGCGTGAAGGCTATAGAAAACCCCTCGTCTAATGTGAAGGACGCTCATGTCCAGAGATAGACTATTACGAGCTGTTATATTGTGATGAAACTGGAGCCCAGAATCGCCATAAACAGCCAACAGGTAATCTTTCTAAACATATAAAAATTTCCATCGACATTCATAAACGGAATATTCCCAACGCAGCGAGAAGTACGGTTGTACCGCATCCAAATCCAAATGTTTGCCTTTGATTGCCGCATAAAAACGCACCACATGTCGCTGTAACCCACCGCGCGCCCGTGACGTAACCCGTCCGTCGACGTAACGTGCCCGCCGCTCATTCAGAAACGAATATGGACACTTCCGGCCTCGCCCGGCTCCGCGTACCCCGTTCCGTAGAAAGCTTACAGCGGATTGTTTCGACGAATCGAATAATGAGATAATTGATCCGTTATTACGGTGCAGGCTAGCTTCGAGCTAGGGATGCGTCCGTCGGTAACGTATCGGTGCTCCGTAGTATATTGGCGACACGGTCGGCTTCACGACATGTCAGGATCAGCGATATACGCCGATGTACCGATACATTTTGTAGATACAACATATGTCAACTGACAAATGAGCTCGTCCGAAAGGGAGGTCTTATCCGGATCCGAAATCGGATTTCACTTTGTTTCACTGGACGTGTTTCCTGACTAAAAATCTCATAAACATCTGTGTTATATTACAATTTCATCATTAATTTCGGTTCGTGCCGATCCCAAAGAACTTTCTTCGCCGTACATTAAGGTTGTTGAGTGAGCTCCCTGGAGAGGTTTAGCTCTAGAGAGCACCAACAAAAAGGATTCTTCACAAGAGAGTAAAAAGGTATTTACAGGATCGGTAACACGGATACCCCGAGTATTGCAAACGTCAATAGGTTGCGATTACTGCTTGCCATCAGGCAGGTAATAAATAAGTATTATTTCTAATATTTACAGACAGTACCTATCGGTAGTGCTTCATCCCTAGTTTTAATGCGGCCGCTATTGACCGTGCCCTCCTGATGGATATTGATTTAGTTTGTAGGAAACTTGCGAGTTTAGTGTTTTGAAACACTAAAGTTACTTGATTGGTCATTCACTAAGAGAGAACTGATACCTACTGGCTAGCACTTTAACGCGGCTTCATTTACTTGAACAATGTCCGAATTTGTCTTTAACAAAATAACTAAGACTAAGACAGACAGACAGACACAATAATTTATAATCATTAAAGATTGTTTAAATATTTGAAATCGACAGCTCAATTATCATCGTCGGTCGTCTTCTTAATATTTCAAATGCATACAGCGAGTAAATTATACGAAAACTACCTAATAAGCCAGATCTGGCTGACTGTAAAGTCGTCCATGGTAACCAATTGTCTTCTATATCTTGGCTAAGCTAAGCCCTGAAGTCTTCAAACACGACCTTAGCTAAACATCACTTCCAAAGCAACCAATTCAATCAGCGATGACATTCTCCACCATGTTTGAAAACGTGTTCGAATCCAATTCCTATTTTCTCAAAATAGATGAAACTTAGTCAGGCCCAACCTAAACTGTTTTTATACCACTAAGGTGGCACACTAGCGAACGGCCCGCCTGATAATCTTATGGACATTTGCAGTACTAGGATTATCACTAGCGTTTTGCCGATCCCGTAAAAACCTTTTCACGCCCTTCTTGAAGAACTTCATTTTACTCCGTTGGGAAATTCAGAATTCAGTTGGACATTCAGAATTCCACAACCTAAGAATGCGTGGAAGAAAGTTCGTCTGAAGCCGCACAGGGACTTCACCACTGACTCCTTGGAAGGTTCCCATAGTGACGCGGCGGTGACGTCACGCGGCAGGTCACGCACCGCCATAGATGCGCGCGCGCTTCCGTCCCCGCGGCGTCGCATCCTGTCTGCAGCCGTCTGCGCAGGGCCATTCATTAGGTCTTCATTCAGGGAGGTACGGCGCTCATCTCGTTAGACAATTGACGCGTATTAGAGTTGTAATTGGTTGGTGGTCAGGTGTTCTTTTATATTTTTCTAGTGTATTCTTGTATGTATGATCAAACGAACGAATGCTTTAAGAACCTTGCATGAAACCATCAGAAAATGTTTCGCAAATCTCATTAATAAACAGGCTCTTAGTAAATTGTATTAAAGTTACAAAGTATAAGGATAAGGGATATCCTCCCACTTTGTAACTTCATATGCCTTTAGCTACACGATACTTCACACCTTAGTACTTAGTTTATAATTTCAAATGAAGCAACCCGTATTAACGTCCGAACGTCGGGTTTATCTGCATATATTACAATATATATTAGCTATTCGTACGTTTTTTTCATACTCGAGGTCCCCTCCGAAACTGCTACTAACAATTCAACTATCCAACCTTTTCTAGGCATAAAGTATTAACCCTATGTGTGATACTCGTTAAGAATGTTAGTTACCTACAGGTAAACTTAGTTACTTACTATATTGACGCAGCGACACGAAATGAGTCTTGGTCTGTAACACTCCTACAAGCGGAATAATTTTGAAAATCGGTCCAATAGTTTAAAAGTTAATTGCGTTCAGACAGACGTCTATCTGGGGGACTTTGTTTTATGCATAGACTAGTGAACCCGGCGCGACTTCGTTCGCGTACACCTCCTTTTCCCCTTCCTACCCTCTTTTTATTGTATTATTGAAAACCGCATTAAAGTCCGTTGCGTAGTTTAAAAGATCTATGCGTACATAGATACATACATAGGGACAGACGGCGGGAAGCGACTTTGTTTTATACTATGTATAGATATTAGATACACCTTATGTAGGTACTTCTCAAGTCCCCCTCCAAATCGTGTGATTGCAAACAAAAGTCGGTCGCAGCTCGCGCCCTCGCGTTTTTGTGGCACGACTCGTGCGCAGGTGCCGACGCACCTGCCGCCCCGCCGCGATAGAACTGGCATAAACCACGACAATCGTATTTATTTTATATACGTAATAATATGTATTTGGAAACAATTTGCATACGGTTGCAATATAATCATCTGTTTTCGTTTGCTGACTGACAAAACGATGCAGCGGAAACCTTGTTTGTTAAGCTTTGGAGGCACTACTGGAGCGATCTTAATGAAAAGTAGATACAGTAGATACACTGATGATGTGATCATCATCACGTGAAGCCTGAGAAAAGTCGTAGACCACGTTTTAATCGTTTAATTGCCGATAGAAACTAAGGTAGCTTTTATTGATGTTTAGAATGATTCGTCTTACTAAAAAACTTCGTGAACATGAATTGAACAAGAAGTTGAAATTAAATACCTCAAATTACGAAGTTAAGAGGGGCTGACACCGAAGTGCTTTCTGGAATTGAGATATTTCCCAATGCCACCGAAAGTCAAAGCAATTCTATAACTTGGACACCCCTCTACAGCTAACGAGCCAATGCTATTTCTACGTGGTGCAAGTGCAACGACATAGACAAAGACATCGACATAATGGTATTGGTAAAATAAAATATTACTAGTCGTTATTTATATCACTCAGACAATCCGTAGGTAGGTCAGAATATCAGAAATTCCAAAATTGTTTAACTAATAATTAAATAATTTTATAGAAAAATTAAATCTAAATATGTCCGTAAATAATCCAATTGTAAATTTCAATAAAAATACTACATTAAGGCAGAACATCCAAAATGTAAATTTCAGAATTGTATTACAATTAATTCCACATTTATAATTAAATTAACTACATTGTATTTGTGGTTTACTGATAGAGTACAAAGTAATGGCTTCAATTGCCTTTGTGGAATTTAGCTTTTATTGAGCTAACACTACCTACTTAGCTTTTTGACTACTAACTGGAACATAACAAGAGCAACACGTAATCACAATTATAGCTAAACGAATCGCATTCGGTGTCGTTTTATTGCGTTCAATCCGAACGAACATCTGCCGCGACGCGACACTGATTATAAATTAATGCCGCCACAATATTCGGCCGGATATTATTGTAAGCTGCATATTATTTTTTGTGAAAAAGATATATAATTCTGATATTATTTTTAAAGATAGGTAGGTGTAAAAAGTGCGATAATTACGCAAATCAGCCGCCGCGTGCCGTACGCCGGTTTATTGGCAATAAATATCGGCAGCCGGCGTCTGCGCCCGCGCCGATCAAAAACTCTTTATTTTTAAAGGTTGAAGTCATACCTCGTAATAACCCCGAGGCGAAATGTCGCCGCGCAACGTTTATTAACCGTGAGTTACAACCGACTTTTTATCAACAAACCACATCGAATATAAACATTGTAGCGCCGATATTGCGCTTGTCACTGCCAAAAGGGAAACCATCAACAACGGAATATACCCGCGAATACCGACTTAATCGTCTGACCTATTTATGTTTCCTACATTGAACACGATTATAAATATTATACAGCGTTTAAATAATAAAATGATAATTAGACGCGAATGCTATAGGAAGCGTCTACATGACAAAGCATGGCGTCCACCAGACACTAATATATTTAACACTTCCTGCCGAAAGATGTCCCAATTTTGAATTTGATTTAAACGCCACCCGTTGACAGCCATTTCCTCTTATATTCGAACACTGACACTTTTGCCACAACTCTTTCGCGTATTCTCAATATTATTCTCAGTCTATTCCGTGTGTCACAATTTTGTCCCTCATTCGACAAATTATTTTACTCTGACATAGAATAAATAATGTTTTCAACGACATAGGTTATCGCACTTGTGACATTTTGTTTAAATTTACTTTTCTAACTTTATGAATGCAATTATAGAGGAAGGTTCTCCAAATTCAGCGTTCAAATTAAATAGAAAATGTTACTGTCGTGCAATATTATCAATCCCGAATAATTTAATAGGGTCATTGATATACTAATTGCCTTTGTTAGATGGGTTAAATTTAAATGCTTAATTAATTAATGAGGCCGATGTATTCGCGTCCACGAGCATCGCTCGGGCGACTTTCGGGCTGTCACCGCGAGCTCACCTGCTCTCTGTGCTTCTAAATTTAAAAATTCATATTTCGACTTCCGCTCCCGAATGGGAATTGGCGCGTCAAATGAGTGACTAGAACTCTTTGTTTTGCTGTGAATATTCTTTATGGCTCAGTATAAAAACCCTAGTTTTCTATATAGAAAATATAGGATCTTTGAAGTACATTTCAATATAGAGCTGAAAGTAATTAACTCACAGCGAATGAACTTATCAATTTATTTTAATAAAACCACTAATTTGGCCACATTATTAAATATTACAACGTAACATTATACGACTAGAGGGAAGTAGAGGCAACTCTACATTTATACTTCTATACTAAAGTGTAATAAAAAGAAGAAAAATTTGTAAGTTTGGGAATTTTATATTTGCATAGGGATATTTGAACGTTTAGATCCCAACTGCGCGCGGGTGAAAACCGCAGGGGAACTTCTAGTCCAATAAACACAATAAGAACAACACACTTAAACTTGCAGACGGTTTCTAATAAGAATTAAGGGCCTTAAAGCCGTCACTTCTGGTGTGTCATCGGGCGCCATATGGCGGGCTTAGCGCGTGCGGTTCGTAACAAAATAAAAAGAACTTTTTCGCAGTTCTCGAGTTTCTCGGAGCAGAGTAAAAAAGTCGCGGCGCAAGCGCAGCTGCCGCGGGGTCTAAGGTTACTGTCGCATGTGGCGTCTTACGGCAGAGCGGGGATGCGAAACTCTTTACCTCAAAGCTGTTATTTTAATGACAATCTGTTGGTCTCGTTGACACGTCAAAATTATGGTTACCTCCTATCAGCTAACCTACCCGCTTTGTGGTAGCGTATCCTATGTAGAGATGGTATTAATTTTGAAATAAAACCGGATCGACTTAATATTTCTGTTTTCGTCTGTTTTGTAATAAATTCGCTGTCATTCTCCTCGACTCTAACTACAGTTAAATAAACAAGTGCCTATCGATGTGGAACCTCAAGTTCAAAACTTGAAAACGCGCCTCACGATCCGAAACCGAACGTAGTCGAAGTTCGTACTCGTAGCGTAGATAGAGCTCCGAGCTCGGAGCTCGTCGAGAACAAATCTCGGTTCTGCGCCAATGGTCGGCGGCGCGGCGACCTTTCGACCCGGGCGCGGGGGGCGTGGCCGCGCCTCATTGGCGAGCCCCGCCCCTCGCCTCCCCGCCCCGCCGCCCCGCACTCATCTCGACCGCGTACAGTCCACCACAAAGATCTCTACTAAAACCAAAACAACTTACAAACATTGCCAGAAGTTAACGCGCAATGAAGACGTGTGGCCGACCGTATCGTTCGTGCCAGTCGCGAGCGCCGATCATAATTCGAGATTTGAAATGTCGCAGTTAAGACATATCGTCCAAATGACAGCTGAAGGACTTCGTCCCATTTTTTAGTTTTGATCTGAGGCCAAGTGTTTTCGAATGTTATATACTTCGTTCGTCTAAGAAACGTCTCAATATTTTCATGAGTTAGTTAAGCTTAACATAACAAACCTTTCCTAAAACTGGTTTTGACCTGATAGAGATATATAAGTACTCAAGTTTAGGAATATTCCTTGAAAGAATCCTAGCCCCATTTCATATTCTCTCCCATGGTACCCCATATGGTTCCCCAGAATAAGTTTCTTATGCTCACTTGCACTTTCTACTATAAGTATAAACCTGTGTAAATTTTTTTCTCTGAGCCCGCGACTTCATGTGTGCGGGTGATCAGTCATCTATATTTTTTTATGTTTTTACATCCTGGGACCTGGGACTTGCACATGCACACCGTACTTGAGATAGTGAAATAACGAAGTGGTCGAATTCAGAACTGGTCATATATTGAAAGAGACGTAGAAAGTTGTCGCCAATCGTCAAAAAGATCTACCTGGTACCTGGGTAATTTATGTAGGCACAGATTTAGTAAATTCACTACAGGTATCTAGTCATAATTTTTTTATGTTACTCAGTATCAACCGAGCTGACAGTCCATCCGATGGACAGCCGTTATTGGAACCCTTAACATCTATAATTTATGCACTTAAGTTTAAAAACAGAACTGCATATTCGAAGTCACTGTAAGGATTAAGATTATGCCTCTTGCCTGTAATTTATACTGGATACCTTACATCCTTCAACCCGGAACACAACAATGCAAGCATTTTTATTATAATTATTATTTTTTGTGACAATTTTGTAAAGTGGACGGCCGCCACAGGGAAAGCCTCGCTGCATTGCATTGCGCTATCTCTGCGTACAGTTATTTTAACAAAGCGAGTTAGCCATGCGTTGAATGAATGCGGCACGCTCTAACAAACGACAGGTCGCGGGTTCAATCCGGGGAGAGCTTTTTATGTTATTTTTACACTAATAGCTGATGTTTTCTCACAAATATATCGATGTTTCCCGCCTCGGGGTGTAGTAATTGCCCGCTCGCGCCTCATTAAAATGCTTCCTATTACTCGTTGTGACAGCTCAGTGATTTGTTTACCCGCTTTGCCCGCTTTTGTTCTCTGTAATAGGACATTTCACATTCCGCGTGCTTTTTGGTGGACGCGGGGAAAATTGAAAAAGGGAGCTTCTTTATTTACATACTTCCGTTTCGTAGATAATAATTCAGTGAGACGGATCATTGCTGGTGACTTATTGGTCCACAGGGCGTACTTAGTTCGACACAGGTTTAAGCGTGTCGACAAATAATTTCAATTCCTTTCCATATACATATTTTCTACTTTTTGTACTGTTGCTTTTGCGTAGTTCAAGTGAAAATGCATCAAATTTATCATAATACTAATTAATAACCACTGCACATATTCACATACCTACCTAGCTAGAGAGACAAAGCTCTGACCCTCAACCTACCTTTACATAAAGCCTGCGTGATCCAAAATCTAAACCCTCTAATTCGTCTATTTTTACAAACATTTATAATGTCCCCAAGCCTTATTAGTATGGTATATCATGTGATTGTGCTTGCACCTTGCGCCGGCGCACGCACCCAGCGCGTGGGGCCGCGTCACGGACAGACACTCGGTATAAATTACGTTACAATGGACCAATGTACAACGCAGTGGAACATTATTGAGCTCTCGTGTCTGATTGGTTAATTGTATTATCGTTCATTGAAAGAGGGTGTTGTGGTTTGTCGTATTCGTGAAAAATATCGTTAAAATTAAAATGTAGGTAGGTTCTTAGTCCTCTGAACAAAACACGTTGATCATATCAGGCCTTACTTCGTGAGACTTCATAATTAATTAGTTATTTACTGCTAGTGCCACCACTGCACCACCACCACTTCACTATCGCTATGGTCGAGACTATTACAACTGCCAGAATAACATTGCAGGGGAAATAAATACGTTGATTCAATTCAGGTTTTAGAAATTCAACCTTGTTGCTACGTGCAACTGAATTTCGACCTTAGGGTGATGAAGCAATTTCTTGCTCGAGTTTACATTACATACCTATGCCAAAGATGAGAGTCATCTGTAGAGTGTAGCTAGGCAGACAATGAGCGAGCGAGTGCTGACCCCTGCCTGCCATTATACGCACATAGACACATAATGTGCACAGATATGTACAACGCACGCCTATTGTTAAATTGTTCAATCACACCACGGCACACACGAGTTTGCAATAAAAACTTACATAAATACTTTTAATCATATTGGTGCGAGTATGGAGATTCGATAGTCTAGTTGATGTCTTTTGTATGGCGAGAATTGAATACGTAGTTTAAAAACGGATTTTATTGTGAGATGTGGAAATTACTTTCTGCAGATATTAAAATATCTGCTAATAAATAAAAAGTTAAGCTTTCATTTTATCACGACGAACATTATTGTTTAATACTTTGAGTTGCCACGAACTTGTAGCTACAAATCGGAGCTCGTTGATGTCTTTTGTATGCAAACCAATAAAGTTATAGTTTGAAAGTAATTAATTTGCTTCAATACGGCTAGACACACCACTTTGTAACTGAATACGTTTTGTAAAGTGTTGCTAAGAATTACGGTTGACAGTAGGTAAGAGCGAAACGTGGGTAATGAAAAGTCAGATTTACTTTGATTTTCATTGGGTGCTGACTGCTGAGGGGCACCTGGCAAACCATTTTTTTTCTTTTGAGGAATTTCTCCTTTTAACCAAGTCTTTTTCCAAACAACCTGACCAAGGCCTTCCGCTGGGGACCCTGAGACTGGTCGAACAGTCACGGAAACCGATTGGCACCCGGTGCCGGTATATTTTCCACACGTTATTCGGCAGACACCCAACACGCGCGAACAAAATCACGGAACGGTACAGGCCCGCGGTCCGCGGGGGCGCGGGGGGAGGGTCCGCCAGAACAAAGGGCGCGCCGTGAACCGCGACCGTCGCGCTTCGGCGCTTGCGCAGCGCGACGCCGCACCACGCGCTATGTCCTGATTTTTTTACGTGGATTTTTGTGGTCTTTGTCTTTGGAACGTGACGTGTGGAAGTTTTGGGTCTGGAGCACTATTTTTTAGAATACAGAGAGGAAAAGAGGATTTGGGCCAATTAAAAACTTGGCAATTTCATAATTAATGCTTGCTTATATGCTTATATAATTGTAATTGGTGACAAGGATAGGTCTTCTTGTGCTGTGATCTTTCTGGCAATGGTTGCTGTTTGTACAACAAAATCAAGTGGGAAGCAGGTTGAAGTCGAGATTAAGTCCCGCTTGGATCTCTGAGATCACCAAAAGACAACTCTTGATAATCGATAGAACACAATTTTATTATAAAAAGTTACGTGTATTATATCAGATCCGATACTACTTTTAACAACCGGCCCATATTCTATGTGTAGGTATTATCTGGACCCTAATACCTTTTCAGTGACTGAAGGAGTTATTTTATACCACTAACGGGGCAAACAACCTTACGGTCTGCCTAAGATAAGCAGATATCGCAGCTTATAGACCAGCTGATTTGCAATACCTGGACGCTTGCAATACCGGGTGTATCACTCCTGTGTTGAAAACAGGTGTTGCCGATGGACATACGTCATCATATCCCAATCCGTATTAACTAACACCCCTATTCTCCTCGTTGCAGGTGGCTACACGACCGGCGGTCCCCGAGAGCCGGCCACGTACGGGTACTCGGAACCTGGCGGCGCGACCCCAGCGGCGCCCGCGCCCCCCGCCCCCTCCCCCCTAGACGAGTACTACCAACCGGAGTACCCCGCGCACCCCGCGCCCCCCGCGCAACCACAGCCCTACCTCGACGAGTACTACCACCACGCGCATGCCCACGCGCAGCCTTTACTCGCGCACCCAGAACACAAGTACCAGCCGCACGGCTACACGAAGCCTTACCCGAGAGGTGAGTCCGTTTGTTCTGTACTGTATTTACCGTGGTACCTACCTTGCCTACAAAATATAGTTTTTACTCTGAGGGCCATTCTTAAGACCAATACTACGGATCATGCTGCGCTCCTCCTTACCCGAGAGGCGAGTGTGTTAATTACTGCCTCAACGTGGCAAGCAAATATGACCACTATGGCGCAGCTCAGTGCTACAGCATATCGACACTGATGTTGAAGGTGTCCATTTGTCAAAATTCCTATATAGATTAGAAAACACACTTGCATCAACTTATTCCATTCCTACCACCGTGCACAGGCACGTATATAATCAAAAATTTAAGTAAACTTTACATCCGTGTGGTGTATGGTTTAGGTTAATTCATTTTCGATCGTAGTTAGTAGGTACTAAAGTAAATTTTTGGCCACACAGATATATTTATATGGATATATTTATATGGATATATTTCCATTCTTGATAAAAAAGTTGTTTAATGTGAGCAGCGCATTAAATTCCACGAATATGGCAAAACACCACCTACCTATATTAAATAGGAAAATGTTAATCGGCAGACTTTTTCTCACTTGGAAATTATAGGCAGGGTAATTGGACTGGACTGGAATGGTGTTACAAATATTAACTAGTTAACTCGTAATTTTTTCTGCCATAAATGCTGCCATCAATAATTGTAACAGTGCTGTGACATCTTAATTCTCCCTTCACGGTTACCTCGAGGATGCAGAATGCATTTCTTGTGACCAATCAACTTACTATGTTGCCCTGTCGCATATCGCGACAAGAAACTGGCCTCAAGCCATACCTCCTCATTATAGAGATCACAAAATGATAACCAGCCGAGTGGCGACAGAGCTAAATTAATGAACGTATTCAGTTTCTCGATTCACTTAAATCTTTCATCTGGCTGTTTTATTCATAGCGCCAGCGGCTTGTTCTGTGTAGTCTTATTATGTTGAAACTGGGGAACTAATTGATTAAATTCAAGCACTATTAGTTAACTTTTGTCTTAGCATAATTTGTCTTTATCATCTTGCATTGTGACTGTTTGCTCTAAATTTAGGCGAATTTATTACTTCAACTGATTGATTGGTCTATAAAGGTTGTAGCGAGCCGATATGCGCAAGAGACGTAAAACCGAACAATGTGCATATGCACATTGTTCGGTTTAGTTAGCCAGATATATATCTGGCTAACTAACATGCTAAAGAGTAGTCCCCCCGGTCTCTGATGTTTAAAGTCTTTATTCCATCCGTGCCATCTGGATGAGTGACGATTCACTACAATACCATTTTCACGGAACTTCTTGCCTCGTACGGCCACGCTATGGAACGAGCTTCCTGTAGTCGTGTTTCCAGACCATTACGATATTGTTACCCTCAAGAAACAAGCCTGTACATATCTCAAGGGCTGGCAACACATTTGCCATGGTCGGCAGTGATCACTTTCCAGCAGGTGACTCGTTTGCTCCCTCTGTTATAAATAAGTCCACCATACTCTTAAAATATATAAACAGCAACCTGTTATTAATACGTTATGTTCCTGCGCAGGCGGCGGCGGACGGTACGGTGGCGAGGGCTACGGCGAAAGCTACGCGGCCGAGTACGGCGGCGCGTGCGCCGACTGGGGCGAGTGGCCGGGCGAGCAGCACGCGCTCATACCGCAGGACAAGCTCGCCTACCCCGCCTCCGGGCCGTGTTTCACCGGTACGTCAAGTTTGTCTACTAGTTCATAGAAATAAATATACTACAGATATAATAATACCAGTAGAAAAAAATACTACGTACGCACAACTACTACTTACAGTGCCACAAACATATCTGACACGGTGATGGTGTCACTGTTGATAACAAGATGACATTTCTAAATGTCGACACTTACTTAGTTCCAATTTTTGCCACTGGGTCAAATAAAGTTTGTGGCACTAATCGTCTTCGCATCGATATCCCGGTTTTGCTCCCGCGCTTAAGGGCCCGGGGTCCGTCTTAACCATGCTCGAGGATCTTGGCATATCAGGTAATTATAGTAGAGCGACTGCTGTCTGACCTCTGTGATTCTGGTAACGGGAACCTGACCAGATTGGACCATGGTTACACATGAGCCTCTCGAATGTAACGATTTGGTAGGACGGATTGGAGATCGCACGTTGCAAACGCTTTTAGGGCCTATTCACACATAATTCAAGTTTGTTCACGAGGGTGTGGCACTTATACTAACAACTACCGTTTTACTCTATGTCATTGAATAACATAATCGTAATTATTATTATGTTATATGCGTAATTGCAACTTGGTACACGTAATTCAGCTTACGTAAAGAGAACCGTGTGGTTTTTATAGGTATTTATTCAGCTTGAATATAATCATTTAAGTATTTTAACCGGTGAGTCCCCTTTCCCCGTAGGAAATAACTTAGCAATGTAGGTAGCTACTGTATATTTAGAATTTACCTTTTTCCCTACTGAACGTTACTTGTATATACCTAACATTGGCATAGGTTAAAGCAGTAACCGTACCATAGTCAGTGGTACGTCCCTTTTTCCGTGTTAAACTGTGTAAAAGAACTTAGCTTACTATCTTAGTTAGGACGGACGCGTACATTCATTGTGTCCATCATTCACTCAATTCGGGGATATCTGGGCCTGGTCGACAACACTTATTTGTAGGTAAATACATGTTGTCGACCAGGCCTTATTCCATAACTGCTCGAATCCGAGGAAACAGCTCTGTATGTTTTGTGCCAAAAAGGTTTTCCCGGACCCTAGCAAGCGAAAAACCCATGATATTATATAAACTGTTTAGTATGTCGTAAAGCAACTGTGTGTGACGAATGCAGGTTCAGGCCCCATCCAGCTGTGGCAGTTTCTACTGGAGCTGCTTACAGACAAGAGCTGCCAAGGGTTCATCTCCTGGACCGGCGATGGATGGGAGTTCAAGTTAACAGACCCGGATGAGGTGAGTTGGCCAGCGCTCGTAGCATGACGAGTTTGTCGCCCGCGAGAGATTAGTATAACCTGGGTAACTCTTTCGATTTGCGTCGAAGCAAGCTAGATACAAAGTTCTATGTCGCGACAAAGCCCGTCATGCTACGCAGACAGTTATCTTTTGTCAGTTTCATTTATCGAGCAAGTGACTAACTCCAACACGAGGAACTTTCAACTATAAGTTGATAGAGCTCTGGATCCTTTTTCGATGGAACCTTAACAGATCTACTGCTAAACATAATCGTGTCCATTAAGTGGAGGGGTTTTTCGGAGCTCCGCCACCACACTGTGTAATCCGGATGCGGGATTATGAAGCTGATCGTAACGTAAATATAAATGGTTGAGTCCTAATGAATCCAATGATTGTCAATCGGCCAACTAGTTCTAAGCAACCCAGGCTGATCTATTTTTTTTTTATTTAATTTAACAATTTAGCACAGATTTTATTTATTTATTTATTGTAAACTTAACAGCTATTACATCTGTATTACAAACAATAAAAATTAAATGCGTATACAGCCAATTACAAAGTTTGACATATTATAATTTCTATTTTAACTTTGAACTTGATACTTACTTTTGAAAGGGAAATTCATCGCCCCTTGTTCTCGAAGGTCTGTAGTCGATCATCACGTCACAGGCTTCTAATCTACCAATCTCTCCTCCAGGTGGCCCGCCGCTGGGGCATCCGCAAGAACAAACCGAAGATGAACTATGAGAAGCTCTCGCGCGGCCTGCGCTACTACTACGACAAGAACATCATCCACAAGACCGCGGGCAAGCGCTACGTGTACCGCTTTGTGTGCGACCTGCAGAGTTTGCTAGGGTAAGCAGAGATTCACTCTACTAATAGTATCTACCAATATTGTAAGTGCGAAAGTTTGTACGGATGTTTGTAACTCCTTCATGCAAAAAACTACTAATGGAATTTGCCAGTAATGTCTCTCACTCACAGCCCAGAATAACAATATTTTATCATAATTCATTAAATTTATTTCGATATTTATATCCCGCGGGAACATGTTCGTAACATAATAACCGAATTCGAAACCGATGAAAGCTGAAAATTCATAATATTCTCTAAGACCTAGAGAATAGACCCAGAGTCGAGGTGTAGCCTCAGAATGTTCCTGTGGCACGAATACAGTAAGTACTGGAGTGCTGTCAATTCGTTGCTGCGAAAGTGCTTTTACGTAATTCCCTGCCCCTTGTACATACAGCCCCGATGGTGTATGGATCTGCTTACATGCGATTTGGTTACATACTTTACTTTACTTTACTTTAATGTGTGTTTCATGCAGAAATACGCCTAATTGATGAACTGAAAGATTATATTCCAGGTAGCGCCTATGTGATCGATGATATCTGATAATTGAATAAAGGTTGACATTACCAAATAGCTAGTACAATATTGTATTAATAACTGAAAAACATAGGTTATCTAAACGCCTACATCAAATACATATAAGTGAACATGAATCACAGTGCATTGGTTCAACATTGAATGACCGTTTCTAATTCCAGAATATCGCCGGAACAGCTGCACGCAATGTACGAACCGAAGATGGAGAAGAAAGACGACGACTGAGCCCCTACTAGCGGTCCCCGATCGCGACTCATCTCACCGCGCGATCCGCACGCCCCATCCGCACGGCACTCTGGCAACCGCCACCATTTACGCAACTAGTTCGATCATACGTAAACTATGTCAACTCCATTAATTAGAACTACGCACCCCTCTCATACATATGGACAATTTTCACGGTCACAAACTACGATTTATCTCGATGTATTCTCCGGAAAGAATAGCTTTCCAATGTAAGGTGGCTGACGTAGTCAAACTGTACCTTTGTACGTACATAGCACTTTATTACTAAACAGTCTAACTAGAACGTCCTCGATTCGGGACCTGCAAATGTCGGATTTGATCTCATAAACAGCCACCAGTGGAACTAATACTTACTAATATTCGTTTAAGCCACCAATATCACGTCGCTCCCCATTTATTTATTTATATAGAGCCATTTAAACCAACGGTGCCTTATTCTTCACTTCATGTTGTTATTACTGTTTTGATTCCATACACGTTCATCCTCATTCTATTCGACACATCGTGAGCGCCAGTATTATGGAGGCACTACATTGTTATTGAAATTAATTCTTTGATAGTCACCGACCAATTTTAGTCTTTTATACTAAAAAAATCTTAAAGAATTTTATTGAATATGGTCCTACAGAAAAGCTGAAAATTTAAGTGCTAAAGGATAGTAAAATTCTGCTATAATTTTAATGATAACTGTAAATATAAGTTAATTTTGTTACTTTATAAAATAATTAGGTATTATATTATAGTAGATATTAAGTGTTGTATGTTTGATTCGCAAATTGTTGCAATATGCGGTTAAATTAAAGCATAGATAGAATGATGACGATAGAAACGATTTATTGAATATTTAATGCAGAAAAATCCAAAGATTTAAAAATCTGTAACGCCCACCAATTGGTAAATTATTGTGGAATTGCCAAAGGGACAACTAAATTGTGTTTGCGAAGACACGGGACGGTGTCTTCGCCTTAGATGAACTCAAGCTGAGATTTAGACCAATGTCAATGTTCAAGTCAACTGCAATGGAACCGAGGGTAGACTCAAAATTACGGAACGAAACAACACCAGGTGACGTGGACTTGTCGCTGATCTCGTGGTAAGGGATGGTAATGTCTTACTAGTATGAAATTAATTAGTTGTATTATTTTCAATTTTTATAGCTCCTAGCATAAACCGAAGATATTTCGATAAGTTTATTTTGTAAAATATCGCTCCTCCATCAATACTATACTTTTATTTTGTCATGTGCAATGCAGTTTATGTGAAATTTGGAAACTTTGTATGATACATAAAGCTCGCTCGGCACCGGATATCTCGATTTACCGCACATAAAATTTTAAACGATGTCTTCCCCGCCTTACCAAGTATTTCAGTAGGTCTGAGCCAAGGAACTGTAAGTTGGTGTTCTCCATAATAGCATTAATTTATCGTCAATTTGGTACCTTATACAGGTATTTTACATATCCCTAAGTGAAAGCCATTGTAAAGTGAGACCTACCTATTGTAGTTATGGCCAAATTTTGAATGTGTTAGTGTCGTTGTATGTATTGATGGAAGATATAAAATTAAATATATATATTTACGAAATCATTCGCTCTTTCTTTTAAACCCTCGCCTAAACCCAAGCCTAAAAACATACATAATCACGGTTTATATCAAAACCAGGCCCTTACTACCATCCAGACAATTTTATAATAACTCAACCGACAGAAAAGTCGGATACCCCCCACCAAGTTTACATATAAGTACTCAAATATTTTCTAAACTACTGTACTGATTATAATGATACAAAGCTAAGTACCTGGTTAAACTGGCTTTCAAATACAGAAAACCGCATCCAAATCGGTCCAACCGTTTAGGGGCTACGATACCACACACAGACACAGGTATACAAAATCACAGATACATACATCATCATCATCATCATATCAGCCAGAAGACGCCCACTGCTGGGCATAGGCCTCCCCCAGAGATCTCCACAAAGGCCGGTCCTGTGCTTTTCGCATCCAGCTGGTACCTGCGATCCTTACCAAGTCGTCAGTCCACCTTGTGGAAGGCCTACCCACGCTGCGTCTTCCGGCACGTGGTCGCCACTCGAGAACTTTACTGCCCCATCGGCCATCTGTTCTTCGAGCTATGTGCCCTGCCCACTGCCACTTCAGTCTGGCAATCCTTAGAGCTATGTCGGTGACCTTGGTTCCCTTGCGGATCTCCTCATTTCTGATTCGATCGCGCAAAGAGACTCCGAGCATAGCTCTTTCCATTGCCCTTTGGGTAACAGTGAGCTTTCTTATAAGGCCCACAGTGAGCGGCCACGTTTCAGTTCCGTAAGTCATCACTGGCAACACACATTGGTCAAAGACCTTCGTTTTGAGACACTGCGGTAATTTGGACGAAAATATATGGCGTAGCTTCCCGAATGCTGCCCAACCGAGTCGGATTCGTCCATTGACCTCTTTCTCGAAGTTGGACCTACCTAACTGAACTATTTGTCCTAGGTATGAATAGTCGTCAACAACTTCAAGTGGAATGCCTCCAACTGTCACTGGAGTAGGCACAACATAGACATTCGACATAATTTTCGTCTTGTCCATGTTCATTTTAAGACCTACTTGTTGAGAGGCACTACAGAGGTCATCGAGCATTTTGCCCAAGTCTTCCAGGGTTTCAGCCATGACTACGATATCGTCAGCAAATCTGAGGTGAGTGAGGTACTCGCCGTTAATATTGATGCCAAGTCCGTCCCAGTCCAGAAGCCTAAAGATATCCTCCAGTGCAGCGGTGAACAACTTCGGTGATATGACATCACCTTGTCTAACACCCCGCTGCAGCTGGATAGGTTCTGTGGTTTTATCCTGGAGACGAACTGACATAGTGGGGTTTTCGTATAAACCCTTAAGTGCTTCGATATATCGATAGTCAATTTGGCACCGCTGTAGAGACTGGAGCACCGCCCAAGTTTCGATCGAATCGGCTTTCTCATAGTCCACAAACGCCAAGCATAATGGCCGGTTATACTCTTCGGTCTTCTGTATAACCTGCCGCAGCGTATGTATGTGGTCTATGGTACTAAAACCTTTTCGGAATCCGGCTTGTTCGGGAGGCTGGAAGTCATCAAACCTGCGTGCGAGACGATTCGTAATGACTCTCGAAAACAGCTTATATAAGAACAATATCACTATACTTCTGTGCCATGTTTCCGGCATTTTTCCCTCGAGGATGACGGATTTGAACAGCTTCTGAAGGGTCTTAAGCACAGGTTTGCCACCAGCTTTCAGAAGCTCAGCCGTAATTCCATCATCACCCGGCGCCTTGTTGTTCTTGAGCTGTTTGAGAGCCATACTAATCTCGTAGAGGCTGATGTCCGGGATATCTTCGGTATAGTGTCGGGTCAACTTGGCTCTGGGGTCTTTTGCCATACTGGTAACAGGTGCCCAATACATACGTCAAGCTTATAATATCCCTTTTTTCGTCGGGGGTTAAAAATACGTCACACGGCTTTGTAGTGCCTCACAACGCAACAAATTAGCAAAGCTGAAGTAGGTCTTAAAATGAACATGGACTCTTGTCAAACATTATCACGGTCTGTATCAATACCAGGCCCTTACTGCCCTTACTACCATCCAGACAATTTTATAAAAATGCGTCACTCAGCTCTATAGTGCCTCACAACGCAACAAGTAGGCAAAGCTGAAGTAGGTAAATGAACATGGACCCCTTGTCCAAAATTATGTCAAATCATAGCTACTCCGGTGGCAGTCAAATTCAAAGATTGACCTAATCGACGAATCCAGCCGAAAGATAAGGATCGCAGGTAGCAGTTGGATGCGGGCGGCACAGGACCGGCCTTTATGGAGATCTCTGGTGGAGCCCTATGCCCAGCTGTGGTAGTCTTCCGGTTGATATTATGACGTCACATACATAAGCACAAACTTTAGGTACGTTGTACGTTGTTGTACTCATTAGGTCCATTCCCCAGTCTGCACGAAGCGCCCGCAGTGCACTAGAACGATTCTGTTTAATACGTTTGGTGGGCTCCCCCGTCGCTGAAGCGTATGACGACGACGATGTTCACGCGCATACAGAGTGTTCCCGCTCCGGAGCCCCATATGGGCGGTCCCCTACGGACTTCCCGGCTAAGAAAACAGCTTATGTGCTTTCCTAACTACCTAAATTCAGATAAATCCATTTCCCGCGTAGAGTCGCGGTAGAGACATTTGAATAACATTATTTGAAGAAGCAGAACTCCACAGTAATGGTTTAGAAATGGTCTCACAGTAAAGTGTAGATAGGGGGACTCTGAATTTATCGAGCTGAACTATCGCAAAGTAATAGGAAACTTACTGAGGTATGTAAAGAAATACTTTCTGTACTACTTATAAATGTTTAAGTGATTACCTAGACGGACCCCGGGCCCCCGCGTACCGCGCGAGAGCGCAACCGGGATATATCGCCAAGATGATGATGCAGTCTACTGGGATAAAATGTTCATGTTGGTAGTATGTCCAACTTCGAGAAAGAGGTCCAAAGACGAATCCAATTCAGCTAGGCAGCGTTCGGGAAATTGCGGAAGATCTCGTCCAAAATACCTGTGTCTCAAGACGAAGATATTTGGCCAGTGTTTGTTGCTAGTAGTGACAAATGGAACAGAGGCGTGATACTGACTAATGGCCTCATTAGGAAAACTTAAAGTCAGCTGGAAAGAGCCATGCTCGGAGTTTCTCTACACGAAAAGAACATACTCGTCCGTAACAGAATTAAATTTAGCAACGTAGGTTCCATAGTTTCTGAATTGAAGTTGCAGTGGGCAGGCCACAAAGCTCCCAGAACCGATGGCCGATTGGGTGAAAACACGGATCCTTGAGGGACGACCACGTGCAGGAAATCGAAGCGCAGTCTCAGCAGTATAGAAGTGTAGGTAGATGTTGACTTTTAATATTATACTGTAGTGTATATCTACGCATAAACTATATAACTAGGGATATAATAGCACTATGCACACCTATAGACATAAATAAAAACAGTATTACGAAGTATAAATAAACTGTTCGTGGTTCCACTTGTCCCTCATCAAGTCATCCCTACAAGTACAATACGTAGGTAGGTATTTCCCTTCTACCTAGTTCTAGTAGTACCTATTATACTTCGCTATTCTTACCAGCGGCATTTGGAACCGCCGCCAGCCGCCTACGACATCTATGACGTCACAAGAGTCGGACCGCTCGCGTTCCAAATGAAGCAGCTAGAGCGTTTATTAAAAAAAAGTCTAACAAAAGATGAAAAACTTGGAACAAGAATATATTTTATTTTATTTTATGCCCTGTGAGGCGGTCCAAAGGATATCGTAGGATTCATAGGAGCGTTTCGATGCGTAGGAGCGCCTGAAACGCTTGTGGATCCTTAGAAGAAACGTAGATTTGCAAGAAAGTTCGAAAAGGTGCATTGGGTGCAAACTTGGTGCAAACAAAAACACACCGTAACATTTCTGAACGTAAACACAAACGTCAAGTCGTATATCAATGTCATAATATAACCTCAAACTATGAACTATATATGTCATAACGAATTATAAGGTTATGTTATTTATGTTATTACAGGTTACTTGAGTTTCTTTCGTTTGTTTTCCTATAATTGAATTAAAAGTTGACAGGTTAGTAAAACAAAAACAAAATGAAGTTGACTCAAATTCTCAATAGACAGCATATCGGGTTTATGTTTAAAAGGCATTGGCTGGTACAAGGTAAACGCATCCCCTATGATACGGGTGTAGAAGACTACTTGAAATCAAAAGGCATCCAAGTTCAAGATGCATTGGAATTCGTCAAAGAACCGGAAGTACGGGAAAGGTGAGAAGCATTATCTGTGAATTTATTACATTCTTACCATTAGCCCTGCGCGCATATAATACACAGTAACGCAATACAGTTAATTGTTAACTGTAACAGTTCCTCAACCTCAACAGTTGAGGTTCTGTACAATAAAAAGTTCTAAAATCCTACACTTTATTTTTGTAAAATGTACATGACGTCCCCATGGGGACCACATAGAATTTCGGGATCAATTACAGCCTTAGTTATTATAATTATTATCCTGGGAGATAAGCTACCACAAATAAAGCTTATCTAAGGGTTTATTTATAGGTATAGCAATATTGTCTTAGGTGTTATGTTTGTGAAATACTCATCTTCAATATACACATTGTTTTTCTAGGATCAAAATAGTAGGACTATATGAACCTACCATTCAATTAGATGAGAACCACCCTGACTTCAAGGAAAGGCCATGTTACACATTGCATCACTCCAATGTTCTCCTTGAGGGACTATCTCAAGCACAGGTCCTCACTAAAACAATAATAGCAGAAAACAGATTACCATCCAAAGTTGAAGTGCTAGCAGAAATATCTGCCCCAAAGGCAATACATGAAGGTGTCAAGAAAGCTATTCTGTCAGCTAATGTATTTGATTGTGAACAGCAGAAATTGCCTAAAACTAAAGACGCTGAGAGGCCAGCATACAATTTTCCAAGAATATTGGGAATTACTGATAGAAGGCGCAAGTAAGTCCTTTTTCCCAAAAATATAATATTTTTAAGGACTTTTTTTTTATACCTCTAAGGTGGCAAACAAGCTTACGGCCTGCCTGATGGTAAGCAGTCACCTACTGATGATGATAAATCTTTCAGGCGACCTAATTCACCTGGGCTATATAATGATAATTTCGAACCATATACCTATTGATAATATGTATATATATTTTTTATTTTAGCCAAATTCTGACAAACAAAATACTTCACCTAGTTGAACGAAGTAGTGATCTTGAAGCAACTCAGAGCAAATATGTTGTAAATGATGTGGAATGCCAGTCAACATTTGATAAAGATGATGAACTCATACAATTTCAAGAAGTATCCAACATCCTTGTTACAAGTAACAAGCCAGTGCAGCACGTGTTAGATGACAAAGATATTCCATTTGTGGAAATCCCAGATTTATACCCTGTGAAACATACAGTAACCATGCCCATGGAACATATTTACAGAGAAACAAGCAAATATCGTAAGTATCGCTGCTGTTTACGATTTTTCATGGGTTTATAACTTATTGACTAACTAGCCATTCTCAGAGGCTATGCACTAGGCAGAGGACCTGCGTGCAGTTCAATCTCTGTGAACAAACAACTTTCCCATGAGAACCCATTATTTTCCCGGGATAAAAAGTAGCCTGCCTATATTACTTTGAGATAATGTAACATTCTAATAGAAATATTTTTAAAATCAGTTTAGTAGTTTTTAGAATTTGTTAATTACAAACAAAAATAAAAATCTTTTCTCTTATCCTTATAATATTAGTATGGATGTAGTATTCTTCATCAAACCACATCAATACCTAAGCTCAAATGTACCATATACTTACTAATGTATAAAAAATTTCAGCAATCCGCTCCACAGTAAATATGAAGCACCCACACACTACGTGGTCGCATTTTAACAGAACTGAAGTGAGTAACATCTTCGAGACACCAGTCACACATGAGCAGGTCCTAGGAAGAGCATTGACCAACGCATTCACAATTGCATCATCCTACGCCAAACAGCTGCATGGGGTATGTATCTGTGGAATACTAATAAATGTTATGTTCTAAATGGTATATGTAATGGCTTTTATCTATAAAATAAATAAATAAATATGCTTGGACAATTCACACAGCGCCATCTAGCCCCAAAGTAAGCAAAGCTTATGTAAATGGTATAAATTAAAATAAACTCTGTCTGTTTGTCGAGAAAAGCTGTGAAAACCCATGTAAAGCCAGGGCGGGTCTCTAGTCTGTTATAAAATAATAGAAAAACAGTTATTTCGATAGTTTATTCTGAATGTGACATCAAAATTATTGTGGCATAAACAAAAATGTTACCTTGTTCTCTTATGAAAATTGCACATTTTAATCACATTTTTTTTACAGGAATCTGTTAAAGATCTTCCGGAGCCAATTTATGTTAATTGTATTCAGACTGATGGACAAAACTATAATTTTGGTGTTCTAGAACTTAACACTTTAAATGTGGATGGTACAGAAGGTACCAAAAACGTGTGGTATTGCAAAAATGATATGAAGATGTATGATTCCAGCAGATACTTCGAAGGAATGCCTGTCCTAGAAAACTACAATCCTAAAGTATATGAATACATTAATGCAATTTATAACTTATAAGTCTGGAAAACATTAGATTGAGTGTAGGCAATTATATTAATGAAACTATAAAAACTGTTTTTATCGTAAAACTAACTAAAATGAAGAGTGTGATAGACAAAAGTTTTTTTATGCAATGTATTCATGTGTATATCTCATTATATTTACAAGAACATAAATACATCTTTTTTGCTTCAATTAGAATACACAATGCTTATGAGTACGAAAACACTTTGTACATTAAATAGTATATTAGGAAAGTGGAACGCAAAGTTCATTGTAAATCTTTATATGCTCATTGATCCAGGGTGAATTTCTGAAGTCTGCGTCTTCTTAGCTCCTCCGCGTCGGCGTCAGTCTTATTTCTGGAAGAGAAAACAATTTATTGTAAAAGGTTAAGGGCGGCTCTCACCAAATTCTTTTTTAAGCTGATACTTAAATAAATAACTTCATACAAAAAAGCTTATAAGTCATAGACATGTTTAAGAATGGTGCAAACGGGGCTAAAAGAACTAAAGAAGCGTCGCCGTCGGTGGCCTAAATGTTAAGGAGTCTAACTCGTACCCCGAGGCACCGGGTTCAAACCCCAGTGCCCCCATGTACCAATGATTCCTTTCTGAGTTAAGGACTTACTGTGAGGGAAAACATCGTGATGAAACCTGCACATTCCGGCGATTAAATGTGTAACCATGATCTGGTCAGGTTCCACTGTTAACAAGGTCACGGAGATCAGATGGCAGTCGCTCCACTGTAATTACCTGATCTGCCAAATAGTAGGCAAGGCTGGCCGCGGGCTCTCGTGCCGTGGAAGTACAACCGGGACATTAACGCTAAGATGGTGATGAGATGAAAATAACTAAAAGAGGCAATGACATTTTTTTATGATCAGACTACCATCTCATAGATCATCATAGATCTTTTATGACTAGGCATTTGACCGCCATCTCACCTGGTGGTAAGTGACGATGCGACCGATGGTGAAGCATGCCTGTCTAAGATCAGCCTATTCACTCTAGCCTTCAAGGCGTCTTGGGCGTTTTGCCCCCTTGTCCCCCTACTGGAGCTGAACAGACGGGGCCACAATCATAACCCATAGTATTTTTATTGCCGCGCTATTTATTTCATATTTGTCTATTAAGACATACTGTAGCAGGTATACGTACCTATCGTCGGTCTCGCCCTCCGGCTCCGTGGTAGAGGAGTCTGGCGGCGCGTGCGCAAACGGCGCTTTGCTGGTGGACGCCACGGACGCCATGGACGCTGCGGATGCTGCGGACGCTGCGGATGCCGCGGACGCTGCGGATGCTGCGGATGCTGCGGAGCTCGCCACCACGTCCGGCTCAGACTTAATGAGCGTGGGCGCCGTAGGTGCCTCCGTTCGACTGGAGTAAGAGAGGATATGAGTCAAAGTTTTGCAGCGAAACATACTTACTCTGACGGATTACTGAGTCATAATGAAGGGCTAGCGTCACCAAAATCCATTTATTCCAAACCGGGGCATGTACTTCACTGAAGCAACTATCCGAGTTTTACCCTAGGGGTATTGCAGCATGTTGAGTATGTCACGTCACCAGTGTAGCGATTTTACTAGATACCAATAAAGTGAAACTAACACGTAATAAAAAAATTATATTAAAGTGTTTTCGCGATTTCGCAATCCACAAAATGGCGCTACTGAGAAGCAAGGTTGTCACAATACTACTATTGGTCAGAAACAACTGCTCTAACAACCTATCCTCTATTTCATAGAAAAATTAATGTATGAATAACCTATCCATTCCAGCCAATTGCAGGGCTTTATTTTGACAGTAAAACTCACGTCTCAGTACCAGCTTCTAGTGGATTTTAAATCCCCAACAACCCTCATATTGATATACAGAGTACAAGACTGTAGTGCCATGACAATACAATGTCAATTACTTAAAAGATTCCGACGAATTAAGAACCTCTTCCTTTTTTTAAGACTATAAAAGCAAAATTATTAAAAGCACTGATCGACAGGGCAACTGTGTTCAGTTACTTGCTATCAGTTGCAATAAATAATGAAAAATAATCAGACTAAAACATCTCCAATAGTAATTTAGCAAAACTATGTTCACAATTATTTCAATCTACGGAGTCGCCAACAAAAATACACTGAGAATGATGTCTTCAGTTCAGACAAGAATCCGTTTTAATACTTTCCGGGTCTCGCACCGCATACCCGAGTTTACGAGTAGCCCGATATTTCGCCCCGTGACGATGCATGCAACTGCGTCACAATATCCAAGGTATCCGCCAAGGTACGCGGTAATCATTATCATCATACCAGCCGAAAGACGCCCACTGTTGGGCATAGGCCTCCCCCAGAGGTCTCCACAAAGGCCGGTCTTGCGCCTTCCGCATCCAGCTGGTACCTGCGATCTTTACCAGGTCGTCGGGCCACCTACTGGGAGGCCTACGCGACAATCATCATCATCACGGCCCATAACAGTCCACTGCAGAATTTAAAGCCTCTCCCACGAAAGGGAAGATTGTTGCCACAATCTCCACGCTTGGCAGACGAGATGGTGATCGCAGATTATATAACAATGGAAACCGCTGCTGCCCATTTTCTAGCCTACGGAGACTCATATATTTTTTGCCTCGAAATCATTAGTCGCCTTGTACGCCACCCGCGAGTGTAAGAGGTTGGTGCTATTCTACTCTGCCGGATACCACACGGCTTTAACCAGGCGGTAATGCTCTCGCAATATTGCCACTCACGTTTCCGTCTGCGTGGCTACGGTGGCGACGTTGAGCGGCAGGTTGGTGACCACCGTGGAGTACTGCTGCATCAGCAGCACCGACGCGTCCAGCATCGACTGAATCTCGCGCAGGAGCTGATGAAATATGGCCCAACAATATTAATTACCTTGTGGTGTAAGATAGGACGGTACATTATAATGTTCTGAACCGTTGTGGTTATTACCACACAATTTAAAGGATGTTCCGGGTTTCTTTAGGAGTAGCCCGATATTTCGACGCAGTTGCATGCGTCATGGGCGACGCGTCGAAATATCGGGCTACTCGTAAACAAAGGTAAACAAAGGTACGCAGTTGGAAACCCGGACATACGTACCTTTAAAATGAAGTTAAATACATTATGTCACGTTACTGAGATAACCAAAGCTTGCACTACATTCGATCACGCAATTATAACGTATTTATACAGATGCAACATTGTTAACAGTGTAGAGTGTTAGATTATACGTCTCAACGCTGCCGAGCCTCTTTTATTTATAACGCCTGTATACGCTGCAAACCTAATACCCGATTAACTTTACATTTGTCAAGTACAGAGGCGAGTGGTGAGCGCCTAGACAGGGGCTGCTTAAAATACAGCGAGTCCAGTGGCATTTCTCTGTCGATATGGACGAGCAACGTCAACAAATACGTGCAATGTTACGCGAATTCATGTTAACACTATGCCATACGGCCCACCACTATACACTGTACTAAATTTGACTGTTTATATTACGCCAGTGGCCTGTGGCCACTCAAGTGCCGCGCGGGGGGAAAGACCGACGAATGTCACCGTCATAAAAATTTTTAGTCGGGGTATAAAAATATCTTGGTTGGATTGTTTAATTTTGTAATTTTCGTTTCGATTTCTGGTCGATTTTAATTAATAATACAGCAAACCACACTGTCCGAAAACGCCAGACGCCATTCAGGCAATAAGAAGTGCCTGTTGTGTCGTCTATATGTATGATGTTTCTCTATGTATTTTACTGTGTGCAATAAACTGTTAAATAAATAAATAAATAAAGAATAGTTATGGAAAAACACAGAGCAAATAAAGAGCACCTACACTTGGTCTTCATTGACCTAGAGAAAGCGTTCGACAGAGTGACGCGAATACTGGTCTTGCAAGCGCTCCGAGCTCAAACATTCCCGAAAAATATGTAGATATAATCAGGGATATTGACTGTATAACTCAAGTCAAAATTCCAGCCGGTCTTAGCAATCCATTTGAAGTAAAAGTTGGTGATCATCAGGGGTCCGCCCTAAGCCCTCTATTGTTTAATCTAGTTATGGATTACTTGAAAAATCCCTTACAAATGCCACTGCCATGGTGCATGCTCTACGCGGACGACATAGTACTTGCGACCAAATCTGCAGAAGATATGCAAATAAGTCTCACGTCTTGGACCGGGGCATTTAGGGTTGGGGCAGCCTTAGGGTTAGTAGGAGCAAAACAGAGTACATGCACTGCAATTTCGCTAAAACAGCTAAAACCGAGAATACCATATACATCGGTGAACATGCTCTGCCTAAGGTTACTCGTTTTAAGTATCTCGGATCTATCTTAACAGCTGAACCAGCCATCTTGTATGGTTCAGAATGCTGGGCCATAAAAAATCTCATGAGCAATCACTGCACGTAAACGAGATGAAGACGCTACGCTGGGCCGGAGGCGTCACGAGACTAGACAGGATAAGGAACGAACACGTCCGCGGAAGCTTTAAGGTCGCTTCCATAAAAGAAAAGCTCGAAACCACTCTGGCGCAAAATAACAAGGAGACCCGACCCCACGTAGGTGGGATAGCGGGAAGGAAGAAGAGATTTCTGGTCGATTTTGTTTCATTATGGTTAAAACCCTTATGTTACCACAGTTACCACTTGCCTTCAGGTAGGCTAGAAACTACTAAATAATAGAATGTATTATCCCTCCCTATTATACTTCCAGTAGGTAGTAATCAAAAATTATAATTATAAGGAAGTTATATTTTCTAATCGATAAAACAAAGAACAGCAATTTTTAATTCATTGGTAAATATATGCCTCTAGAACGTTTTATTGTAATTACAATATGTTTCCCTTCAAAGCAGTTTGTTTCATCATCAAGTACTGGTGATTTTAATTAAGAACTAGCATTCCGCGCGCGTGGACCATTGCACCTATATTTTGCGAGCTTGCGCCTAGAAAGTAACCTATATCCATACTCAGGTATTAAACTACCTCCATACCGAATTTCATTAATATCGGTACAGTGGTTTAGCCTTGAAAGCGTAACTTACTTTCGCGTTTATAATATTACATACTCATGCCCGCATCCCACAGGCAGAGGGTTTTTTAACCCCCGACGAAAAAAGAGGGGTGTTATAAATTTGACGTGTGGAGGTGTGTCTGTGTGTCTGATATCTGACTTCTATCAGGAGTCCTAAGATACAGGTTTTCTAAACATATTTTAGGTGTCTAGCATTTCTTAAAAATTTCGGTAATAAAGATTTATTATTATTATGTCTGTGGGAATCGTAGCTCCCGAACGGATCCGGACCTGTTTCAGAAATTATTTTAGTATTAGATCGGGGGTTTTCCATCATCTTTCCATCGGTTAGGTTAGCTTACAACATTACTAGGCATTTCATAGATGTACCTGTAACCTAGCCTCTAGGTAATAACAATCGTAGGCATTCCATAGACGTACCTGCAACCTAGCCTCGATGTTCCTGCGCTCGGTGCCCTCCATGCGCTGCAGCTCGGCGGTGGTGAGGCTGGCCAGCGACGCGGGCCGCGGCGGCGGCGGCGGCGGGACGCCCCACGCCATCATCGCTGCAATGGACGGCGTATCATCATCATCATCATCATCAACCAAGTTGTGGGTAATGCGCTTATTATATTACTAAATTTAGTCGTCTAAATTCAGAAACAAAAAGCGTGAGAGCAAATCAAAGTAGAATGTATTGGTCATAAAATAAGCTCCATTTATATATCACTTATATTATGTCACGTGTCGCTCCGTTTTTCAAAAGCCGTAGTACAAAAATTGACCTTATTGTATATGCAATACATTCCACTTTCATTTGCTCTCGCGCTTTTTGCTTCTGAATTCAGTTAAATGTAATCAGCGCATAAGGTTGGAAGGTATACTTCGAACATCTAATTGAAGGTAAGACTCGTGACCCCGAGTAACCTTTGAACGGTTTTGGTTCTACCCACAAGTATAGCGTACCAACAATTATAAAACTCAAAAAGTACCGATGTGAAAAACCAATAGACTAGAAGGGCGCCGTAAGTTATCCTACGTACAAGAAAAAATCCACTTTGTAGTTATATAGTTTAGGAGACCCACAAAACATTGGTCAGCCAGTGCACAAAGATAGACAACGGCGCCCTCACAGTCTACAAACCCCAATTAGTTAGAAAGAGACGTACGCATAATTAGAAATTTCAAGATCATATATCTTTGCTTCAGTTTTTAATTCAGAGTGTGGCTGCCAGCTTTACATACAACTTTCTTGGTCATCATACACTATCTATCCATCTGCGTCATCATCATCATCTCAGCCGCAGGCCTCCACTCGCAGACTTGGCAGGCTAAACAGAGGGTTCCCCCCACGTCCTTCACACCGTTCGATTATGTGCCTTTTGCATCCATCGACTCCCTACGACCTTTACAATATTGCCCGTCCATCTCGTAAGATGATTTGCCGGTACGTGGTCGCCACTCCAGGATTTATCCACCCCATCGGCCATCGGTTCTGCGACCTACGTGGCCTGCGACGTACGACTCTGGGGGCTACGTCGTTGACTGGGTAGGCCTTAGGTGTGCTACTGATATCTTCATTTCCGATCCGAGCATAGTTCTCTCCATCCTTTGCTGAGTGAACCTTCATAAGAGGCCCTTCGTGAGTTTACGTTACGACGGCGTTACACTACATTCGATTTTCTTACCTATTTTACCACCAGTCACTTGTTGTATGATGGATGATCATCATCATCATCACAGCCCGTAACAGTCCACTACAGGACTTTAAGCCTCTCCCACGAAAGGGGAGGTTATTGCCATAATCTCCACGCTTGGCAGGCGGGTTGGAGATCGCAGTGTTTAAATATAACAATGGAAAATGCTGCTGCCCAATTTCCAGACTACGGAGACTCTTGATCTTTTGCCTCAAAAACATTAGTCGCCTTGTACGACACCCATGAGTGTAAGGGGTTGGTGCTATTCTACTCTGCCGGACACCACACGGCTAATGATGGATGATACTTTTACACAGTTATGTTATCTTATCTTATCTTCTTCTTCAATTAACGTGAGACCCGATAAGGCGATTTTCACCAAATATGTGATTGTCAACTTTTAGACGTCGCCTTGGACTATTGACCCATTAAAATATCAGAATGTAGTAATACTTACGCGGCGGCGGCGGCATGTTGGGGAAGGGCGGCGGGTGGTGCTGTGGGTGTTGTGCGTGCGCGGCGTGCGCGGCGTGCGCTGCGTGCGCTGCGTGCGCTGCGTGCGCGGCGTGCGGCGGCGGGGCGGGTGCAGGCGGCGCACGTGGCGCGGCCGGCGGCTCCACAGGCGCACGAAGCACGTTCAACCGGCACGTAGGACACGTCTGCTGCCTTTGGAACCAGAGCCGCAGACACGCCGCGTGGAATATGTGGTTGCACGGCAACTTCTTCGCACCTGTTGGCGTGATGCAAGTTGTCAGCGACTGCCCGTAACAGTGGAGCGTTTGTAAGCGTCGCTACACCTGCTGAACTATAGCTCAGGATAACCTTGCAGACTTGTCAAATAAGAGATATCATAGGTACTTATATGAAATTTACGTGAATAAGTATAAATAAACAGTTTCGAAAAGCGACATAGATAATGTCGTTGTCGTGACACATTACATTTATTCAATATTCCTCTAGGGAAATAGCCGAGGACTGTTTTACTCCTCCTATTTAGTTGACTTGTACCTGACAGTGACAGTTTGTTGGACAACACCCGCCTATCGGCCGTGAGTCACAACATACCTGTGACACATTTCTAGCATTGTATACGTACGCAATGCAGTATAGATAACGCGAGGCTAATTATTAGCACCTATATTGTCATTTATTATGAAATGCAACTGAAAACTAGTTAAATTATTACACAAAATATATTTGCCATTAGGCTATTACCTGCAAAGTCGTTAAAACGTTCAACACACTTGTACCAACACAGCCTTTTAATTGCAATGAGAAACAGTCTGCAAAGTAATTTACACTTGAAGTACCTATAGCTGACCTTGGCGCGTTTATCACAAACAATTCGAAAGTGCGATATTTTTAATACTTCGATTTGACCGCTTATCATTCGTTGTCAACAATTACTGAACGCAAATACCGAGTGAGGCCGATATAAACAAAAACGAGCACCTGATTTGTTTATTCAAAATAAATGGCGTGTTACGTAAATGTTTGTACAATTATCAAGAGCCGAGACAAGACGCTGTTGACAAGGTGGTACTTTTAAGCAAATGGACAACAATGTATTGTTTCAGTGTGGGCCACGTAACTCGCGACGCAGCCACGCGTGGCTCTCGAGTTGCGTACGCGGACTAGTCCTCTCACCACTCATCAACATAAACTTTAGAGAGAACTGCTACGTTTGCCAGCATGTTTTATCGGTGTAGTAAATTTTATGCATATTCGTCCATCAGCGTGACGAAATAAGGGTAGCCGGCAAACGATCAGTTAACGAAAAGATACCAGCCCGATACGTTCCGATCGTCATAAACATAATGCCTATTCGTAATACAGATCTAATCACGGCTACACTCTCGTCCGATCTGCTTTCCACGGTACGTTATTCTGCTGATTTTATCACGCACGGTAGACGACCACAGACGGCCACGGATCGCATCAATTGCTTTCCACGGTGCGTGTCTGTCTGTTTTGACATGCTTGTCTGTGTTTATGCGGACGGCGTCGTAGACTGCACCGTATCTTTGAATTACCGACTCGCGGCGGGTGACGCCCTTTGAAGTTACTGACTCGCGGTGGATGACGCACCGCGACGGGCATGTCTGTCCTACCACAGACGACACTTTTTCCACGATGCATCGGTGTGGGCTGGTCCGCGTCCGTCCGCAAACTCACGCACCGTGGAATGCCGGCCGGGTTTAGAGTTTACAGCCGTTCGGTGGAGTATAGTTTAAAGGTAGCAGGAGTAGATCCGCTATTAATTGTGTATAATGGGTCTCTATTGTATGTCCTAAAATTTATTGTCCTAATATCGTTCCCAATACTCCTAATGTTCATTGTCCTAATTTTTATATCCTGATTATTGGAAATCCTAATATCGTTAGTCCTAAGCGTTCATAGTCCCAATATTTTATTATCCTACTCCTACATAAGTAAAAGTGCCTAACAAAAATAGGTTAAAAATTATACATATTAAAAGAATATTTTTGATCATTTGGAACCAGTTTGTAAAATCCTCCCCGAAAAATTATAGATTTGATTCTGGTACTCGCCGGCCGCTGCCGTGGCACGCTCGCTTCGCTCGCTCGGCTTGTACGCGGCGCGGATGGTTCATAACAACTAACATGCTTGTCGCTTAGCTCCTAACGACGTGACCTAACGATGTTTTGATAGGTTGGGTTTTGTAGCAATTTTGAAATAAAATAAATAGCGCGGCTTGGCTGTCACAACAATCAATTTCCTCAAATTCAGAAGACCGATTTTTAAATCCAACCCATCATTTAAATGATTAACCTGCAGAGGACAATTTTAACTTTTGACTAATATTAAGATAAATGATTTTTCAGTGGATCGATATTAGGACATCCAACTTTAGGACAATAAATGCATAAGGTTAATTAATATTGGGAATTTAGCCGGACCTTAGGCCCCGGCTAGACAGAAAAGACATAAGACAAGGACGGGGCGTGGACGCGACCTTTTGAAACTAACCAATATGACGATGCTGACTCACCGGAATGCATTTCCTCGCGGCATATGATGCACTCGTTGTCGGCGGCGGCGAGCTCGGCGGCGGTCGCGTCCGGGTACAGCGTGTTCATGTTGCGGATCGCGCGCCGGGAGAGCACCACGTCGTTGTACGCCTTCTTGAAACTCCTACGTGTTAGCGATAGGTCAATGGTTGGGTGATGTTCCTTGAATATGGTTGGATAGGTTTAAGACTTTCGTGGGTATTCACTGCACATAAATCAGCACACACAGGTGACTTTAAGGGGTACTACATACATGTTTTCATGATTACAAACAACTTTTGCACCAACTATGAAATAGCAAAAAAAATCAGCTGTATCACAATTTTGTATGAAACAGCTGATTATTTTTGGCGATTTCATAGTTGCTGTCATAATAAAAGTTATTTGTTGTCATGAGCGCAGGCATATGGTACCCCTTGGTATTATGAATTTGAAGTTTTGTCATCAATGTTCTTACTATCCCACTCGTGAACTATGGAGCATACGACCGCTTCGAAATTTCATGGACGTTCCTTCGTTGACGAAACCGCCGTTTTAACCACCGATAAAAGCCCGGTAGAAGCATAAATTATTAGATTATTGTTGGTAGGAGGTGGCATGGAACAAAGTGAAATGGAGCTTATGTATTTGAGGCCAAGTCTCGTTTTGGATCGCTGCGTCATCATAGTAAGAGGTAAGTATTACATGAAAATTAAGATTGATTAGTATACATTACCTCATAGTCTCATACATTGGCCGGAATGCGAAGAGCGGTAGAGTGTAGATCCTGACCATGACAGCCACAAAGCCAATATACAATAATACTTTTAGGAAGTTGATTGCCAACTCAGTGTAAAGCAGTACGGCTGCTTTGCTCTCCCATGGCGCTTCCCACCGAGAATCGATCGCATGAAGAATGTACTGTAAAGAAAGAGAAAAATTTATGTAGGACTGAAAACTTAAGAGTAAACCTACACATTCAAGCGACTCAATGTGTAACCATGATTCATTTTAGTTAGGTTCCCCTGTTCACAGGGTCCTAGAGGTCAGATGACAGTCACTCTACTGTAATTATCTGACCTGCCAAGGTCACGGTCAAGGCAGAGCACAACTGGGTAATTGACGCCAAGATTTTTGCTAGCTATGTGTCTGATATATAATATATCTTAGACCATTGCAGGTTACCCCTCACTATGAAGAGACTGATGGAGAACATAATTATAAATTGTAGCAACTCTGAATTTTCCTTAGTTGACAAACACCCTTGCTTGTGTTATCATATTCATCTAGCTAAGTATAGGTACTGGATTGTTGGTGGAGACATACATACCTTTATCAAAATATTCACTATCATTATGATGAGTATACTGTACTCAAAACCAAAGACCAGCTGAACCGAAGGCCCCTTTGAGGCAGTGAACTGGTACGCATGGTGGATAAAATAAAGGTCAGAATGTGCCAGCAACATTAGCAGAGTCAGTATTCTAATGTGGAACAGCACTCCAATAACAGGACTCCTTTCCATCTAAAAGAAAACAATACCAGATTATTGTTGTATATGTTGTTAAAGAAATAATAATAAAATATGTTCTTGTTCTTGTACTAGATTATAGCTTAAATTATTATCCAGTGTATCTTTTTACTATTTTTCACAAAACAGGCCCTATTTTTGAATCACTCATATTGATTGAAACAGTTTTTAATTATTATTTTCAGCATTACACTTATGCAATAGGGTCACATGTAAAAAATACTCACATAATCTACTCTATCTTCAGCAAGCCAATGGAATGCTTTCAAAAACAGTAATAGTGTAAAAAGAGCAATGAATTTGGGATTGAAGTCGTCCCGAAAGACTGTGAAGGCCAGACATGTCTCCGTTATTGCATACCAAGATCTCTCTATTAGATGCTGTAAATAAAAAAAATTTATTAAAGGAAAGGTTCTGACTGGATTCGAAAAATATAAAAGTAAAAGTGAATTCTATTGTTAATATTTTTTCTGAACTTATACAATATTCATTAAAAATTATCATTTCTGGTCAATGTCACTAACATATAATGTAACAAAATAGGTTTTTAATTTTATACATTCAGTTTATTATAATAAACCATTAGAAGAAACTTTAAAACTTTTTACTTAAAGGTTTTATTTTATTCTCATATCTGCTTATGAAAACAACTTAGCTCTTTTAGCCACATTTACATAGATGAAAAGTGGAAACATTAAATTAGTATTCTCAACCCAATGAAGTAAAATCACCCATAATTGCATTTTGAAACCTACCCTAAATATAGAAGGAATGTTGAATTCAAAGGTTAACCTATATATACTTACAAAATTATTTTGTATTACCTCAAATTCTGCAGGTCTAAGTTGTCCAAAGAATATCTTTCTCAATACTTTGCCAACCAATAACACTAGAATAAATGCTTGTAAATACATTACCTGAAAGATTTAAAATGCAGTGTTACATTACTAAAATAAACATGATTGTCCTGAAACTTACTCAACACACCTAGGGAATATGTACAAGGAATATAGACCAAAAAATTTTAAATAGAGTGTACCAGTTTTCAAGCATGTCCTTGGACTGCGTCTCAAGAATCAGGGTAATTTTTTGCGTTGACGACTGTAGAGCCCGGATAAATAGGAGTTGCAGCAGTGGAAATGAGTGGTGGGTCTATGCCCATACATTAAACTCAGTAAATACAATTTAATTTTAGAGAGCACTGTAGAAGGAACCCAGTAAGGCTAGTGTTGAACCAAAAGCAATGTAAATTGCCAACTCTAAGGATAAACAAAATAATTACTTACAGCCATACTTGGATTAGAATTTGTAAGGTAAACTATTGATGGATAAAACTGCTGCTTCTGGTAATAAGCATTGCCTATTACCACAGTGGTTAGGGCAAGGCTGATCACCGTTGCTAGAATCGCCTTCATCTTCATGAGTTTTTTGGGGGCATGAAGCACTAAAATTTACATAAATGATATATCGTTGGAATCGTCTATGCACTGAAAAACTGTGTAATTGTCAACAAATCCATTTTCAAAACATCTTTTCCTATCGTCGTTTAGCAAAAAACTAATTTTGACGTGTTCGCTGTTCATTTGTGTGACATTTCTTTATGTTTTTGTCGAACGGTTTTGGCTACAAATAGTTTAGCATGTGGTGAGTGCACCGGTGCTAGATAAACCGGTAAAAAACCGGTGATTGTTCGAAAGTGCCGTAACCTATTCACAATACAAAAATTATTAGTCATAAATGCGTGGGATAAAGGCGCGGATCCAGCTCTTAAAAATATTACCTAATAAAAGTAATATAAATCAAGGAATGAACGAGCTCGAAAATTTTGACATTTTGGCATTTAAAATCTAGGGGTAATGATAAGTAGACCACTTTTCTATTTGTCGTTAGCCTATGGACCTCAATTAGGGTCGTAAGCATGCCCATCGTGCCCACAATGCTGGATCTGGGCTTGGTGAGATAATGAATCACTATTTCTGATAGGGCGAAATAATAAATATCTCAAGAACTCGACAAACAAGTGCTAGAGATTGGTTATAAATAACGTTAGTATAGGCGACATGTTAGTACTTTTATACACCACATGCATTATTGCCCTAACATGCCGCCGATTGGGAAACTACTGATGTAGAGACACGGATGCCGTTCCTTCCGTGAAAAGTCACAGTGATTCTACCATGACGGGATATTCTGTTCTAGCACTGGACTATGGAGGTTTGGCAAACGTGTGGAAGCACCATTAGGTTAGCCAAATTACTTTAAAAGACATTTTGCTAACAGATACGTTAGGTTTAATTTAAACAACAATATTATAACAAAAAAACCTCCCATTCACCGGTGAATCATCGGCTTTTTCAGAAACCGGTAAAAAAAACTAGAGCTCAAAGGCTCGTTTACAAACGAGAGAATAACTTTGGTTATTTTTTGTAGTGGCAATATTGGGTGGGTTTTCTCTTTAAGTTTGTTTCACGGCTCTGGATTCAAGCTCTTTTGAGCCATATTGGGCGAGACAAGGAAAGGGTGACCAACTTTAGCAGATTTCTGCTATTTTCTAAATTTCTTGTTGATGTATACTTAAACTAAACATATAACAGTTTTTGTGATGAATGGATAATAAAAAGCATGTCCCCAGCTTTGCAAAAAGAAGTTTACCGTACCGACAGATGTAGGGTATAGTATACAATGTATGGGACCCTTAGGGGTCCGCGGACCTATTTCAGGGGAAACTTAGACTTTCCGCTTAGAAAAAAAATGTTGCTATGAAGAATGTGCCTTAACAAATTTTTGGCTAAATTTAAAATATGACTACTTTTGATATTGTCCGCTTTTGTTACTGTCCGCTCCAGCTCATTTGAGCCAGAATTCAAAAAATTTCAAGCTCGCTACGCTCACAAATTTTTATAATAATTACACGCTCTTGTCATCCGTTCCGGTAAGAATATAGTGAAAACGGAAATTTAATGTAAACGCCATGTATTAAGACCCACTAGTCACTAGTAGTTAATAATGACCGTGAAAGAGATTGAGTAACCTTAGTACCTACAATGATCTTTTCGCTCCGTAGACCTACCTACAGTAATAAGTACCTACTTGGTAGGAGCACTAAAAACAAGTTGTCAAGTGTTTTAAACTTGAATTAGGGGGCCAATGCAGTTCTTTCTGGTCATTTTTACTCGCAGGAGGAGTGTGGGCAAACACGTGTAGGCATACAGAAAACTAAATTCTCTACCGAGAGTGGCGCGAGCGCCAGATGAGATGTGACGCCACGGCAGACCGCGTGACAGGCCGCCGGGCCACTGCAGAAAATAACACTTTTTTCCTCAGTTACACAAAAAAAATAAAAAAATACTTAATTACTTTTTAATTACAAATTTTTATACCTTTAACAAAAATTGGTGATAAGACTCATTTAATAACTTTTATCTACGCTCATAGCGTAATGTTCCAATTACATATTCGAAAACAGTTGTTTAAGGATACACTTTTTTCACGCCAGTCCGTAAAAATTTAAAAAATTACTTTTCGATACAGCATTTTCCATACTATTTTCATTACAGCTGTATCAAAAAATAACTTTTTATTTATTTATTTATTTAACAATTTATTGCGCACAATACATAGTAAACAGAAATTACAAAAATGAAAGACGACACAACAGGCACTACTTATTTCTAAGAAGAAATCTCTTCCAGCAGGCCTATAGAAGAGAGACATTGTAGAGGATGAGACGTGCGCAATTATAATAAAAAAAAATTTATAAACTACATAAATCATAAATAAGATACTAAATACACACAACACATATACATACTAAAATATATTCAGGTATTGTAGAACATTCAGGCACATAAGGAAAGATAATGTTCTTTTACACGTTTTTTAAAGATTGCTATAGATTGACAATCACGCACTTCGTGCGGGAGAGAATTCCACAGTCTTGCGGCATGAACAGTGAAGGAGTACAGTGAAACAGACACTCATGTTTTAATACCCCCTTTTATATGACAGTTGTATAAACTACTATTATATTGTACGAATGCGGTATACCATACGTGTATCTAGATAAGTGCTATGAGTCACGTGCGGCGAGCTAATTCAAAAATTAAACGGAATCATGTATGGTGGGGTTCACTAATCTTTTCTTTGTGAAATAGTGTAATGTAATGTAATAATTAAGTAATGTAATGTAATAGTGTAATGACCCCTTACTATGATCTGTTTACCACTATAAATAAGACAAAAAGAATTGCTCTCACACTTTTTTGTAAGTGGTGGACCCCCTCCCCCCTAAATGTAATTATAATAAAGAGGTACCAAAAACTCAAGGGCCTATTATACGAGATATTAGACACGAGTCTGTCTTAGTAAATCTACGGGTAGTGTAATAAAAGTAAGTAAAAATTTAAGTTTCAAAATGGAACTCTTTTCAAATGCAATATATTATGAAAATGACGTCTCTATGGTGTCATCAATCTTACGCTTGAAATCAGAGCCTATTTTTTATAGTTATCTACGAGACAAATTTCAAAAAATTAGTTGAAAATAACCACAATATAAATTACTAAAGCGCGCTCCACATGTGGACAGTTCCGCGGAAACACGAGAATATGGAGGCAGTATTCGCCTACATTCGTGTAGTCCCGTGCATGTTTGGCATGTCTCGCCTATTTCATAGACTAAGTAGAGATAGTTCGTTGTCGTCTCGATTCGATCGATTTTATATTTATATTCCCAGCGCTTTTTCGAGTAACAGGTTCGGGGTACCCTTGACCATGATCCAGGGTATTAGTAGATCAAGTAATTACAGTATAGCAGCTGCCATCACCTCTGTGACCCTGTTTAAAGCGGATTAGCGATATTACACCAATGAATCGATATAATGTCGACGCGTTTTGACACCCACCACATCCCTAATAGGCGAGAATGTAGAGGGTCGACCAAAGTCCCGGCCAAAGTTTCGCCGAAAGTTTCGGCGGACATGTGGAGTACGCTCAACACGACGGCACCTCGCATGGCAGGACTAACCACGTGACGCGCCGAATTTCCATTAAGTGATTGGTAGAATATTGTTGAATAATCTAGTCACACTGATATGTCAAAATATATCTGTCATGTCACTAGCTTGTCATTGTTGTCACTTTCTATCAAGCTTGTGGAGTATGGAGTAATGTTTGTCGATTTTAATTTGAGTTTTGGGATTGTTTTTCTTAGAGAAATGCACAACTTTTCGCATATAACATCATAAACCATCGTTTTCGTAGAGCTTCATGTGTTTATAACGTTTGCCAGGTAAATCTATCCTTACATATGTTTGCCGCGCATTCTACTTTCATTTGTACAATTCATTGGTTTCCCATTTTTTATAAATTTGGTTGGCAAATCTTAATTGTAAGTAAACCGAATACCACATTGCTAACCATTCATCTATGCGAAAAATATTTGTACAAAAATTAATTGACAAAAAAAAACACCATAAAGGAATCAATAAAATCTACAGCCAAATTAAATACTAATTTAGTGTATTCACTTGCTTGATCTATACTTTATGTTAACTGATTATGACATTATTTATTGTTATAGGTTACCATTCAGGATTTGTCTCTGAAGGGTCTGAAGGAAAAATATTCAAAATGGTAAGATGAATTTATGAACAATGTTTTAATTCCGTACACAATAGACATTTTAATTCCATAATGCATAGTAAGTTATTTTAGATTTCTTAATAGTCTTGGTAGTAGTTTAGAAACAAATCTGAAAGATTATTACTAACATAATTAATACAAATCGTTAACAGCAGGGAGATGATCCCCCTTTCTTGCCTGTTGGGACTGATGTGAGTGCCAAGTACAAAGGTGCATTTTGTGAAGCTAAAATCAAGAAGGTTGTCCGCAACATTAAGTGTAAGGTAAGTAATAATTTAGTACTTTGAGTATCAGTTTAATTATTACTATTACCTTATCATTAAAAATTTTCAATGTTATTGTTGGGAGGTTTCCAATACCCATATTGGAAACTGGTTGACTGGTAGATAAAGCCTGATGGCTTTAAGTCCGCCAATTGTAATAATTTTAGTGCAATCAAGTTTTTAAATAAATAAATAACTAAATATTGACAGAAGCAACTAATTATTCAATTGATTTATTTTCATACTGTCTGTTAGATGAAGATAATATAAACATTGTGAACTTGTAAATTTATCTACACAGACTTCTATAAATCTGATAAAACCCTTTAATTACCCTAACAATTAACCCATATTCTAAAATAAATTGTTAAAGGTAAATCTATCTTTAAGCTTTATTTGTAATAATTGCAGGTCACTTTAAAAGCTGGTGGGTCAACTACAGTAAATGACGATCTCATCAAAGGCACATTGCGTGTTGGAAGCACAGTGGAGGTCAAACAAGATCCTAAAAAGGATGCAGTTGAAGCCATTATTGCCAAAATACAGGACTGCAGTCAGTACACAGTTGGTAAGTACATAACCAGTGTTTCTTTACTTAAATTATCCCTTATTCATGATTGTTTACAAAAGTCTTCTAAGTGGCCAATATTTTTGCTGCAATATGTGTCTGCAGCAGTCTGGACTTACTACCCAAAGGGACAAAACCAAACCGAGCGAGGGTCACCATCTAAAGTCCATTGACCCTTTCATATAGTGTAACCATAACTGTATTAGCTAAATCACTGTCATTCTAAATTGACAAGTGTCATGTTTTATGTTGCCATTATTGCAGGGGGCTTACCATGAGCTCTTATAACAGGACCAAAACAGAACTGCCTTTTTTAGTATGAGACAGCGCTATACATGTCACATAAGCTTGTCTCTTTCTAAGCAGGGCAGTTCTGTTTAGGTCCTGCTATAAGAGCTCATTGAAAGCTTCCAAATATATAACGGTGTTTCCTTTGGCCTATGACATGGGATCGTTCAAGAGGTATATTAGAGGTCTCCTTAGAGGCGGGCAACGCATTGGTAGCACCCCTGGTGATGCTGATGTCCATAGGCGGCGGTGACCACTTTCCATCAGGTGGCCCGCATGCCTGTTTGTCTGCCGGATAACATAAAAAAAAAAAAAAAAAAAAAATATAATGATGGCAACAGTAGAAAGGGACACAGGACTATAGATGGTGACTCTCACTTGCCTGATTTTTAGTCATATTAGTGCTCCTTTTTTGTAATCCATGGACTGGCATCATTGGCATCCACTGCCAGCCTCTTTTTCGATTGTGGTTTTAGTCGCACTCTACTGTTGTTACATAGTCTGTCCTTCTTGAAAAGTGACAACATTACAGCTATATAATAAAGTTTTATGTGTGATAGGACTATTTCAGCCTGAGGTTAGTGCCTACTTGGATGGATACCACCTCCATATGACATGCTATGGTCATAAATATCTGAGCGGTCAATCCCGGTTTCTGCCTATAACATGCTATGGTGGCCAATCTAATTACAGGTTTTTTAAATGGCTGCATTTTGTTTATGTTTTGTATGTAAAGCTCTACAGCAGCTGGGACTCACTCTGGGGCTCTGTTTGTTTGTTGAAGGGTCAGCTTGTAACATAGTATAGTCCAGGGATAGGCAAACTTTTTCTTTTGCATGCCAAGTTCTTTTTACAAAATCCTAGACGGGCCAGGTTTTTGAATATTTTGCTAGCTATATTTCCTTATTATAATATATTTGGCTGTGTGGTGTCCGGCAGAGTAGAATACCACCAACCCCTTACAATCATGGGTGTCGTACAAGGCGACTAATGTTTTCGAGGCAAAAGATCAAGTCTCCATAGTCTGGAAAATGGGCAGCAGCATTTTCCATTATTATATTTAAACACTGCGATCTCCAACCCGCCTGCCAAACGTGGAGATTATGGCAATAACCTCCCCTATCGTGGGAGAGGCCCGAAGTCCTGCAGTGAACTGTTACGGGCTGTGATGATGACTTCCTTATTAAAATAAAAATATAGGTAATTATAAGTATTTTCTGAAACACACATGTATGTGATGTGATATAACTGTTGTTACTGTTATTTTCGTAAAAAAGGGTAGTCACCCAATTTTCCTTTAATGGTCGCGAGCCGGATTTCAACCATTCACGGGCCGGATAAGGCCCGCGGGCCGTAGTTTGCCCATCCCAAGTAAAGTCTATAAGATCTAAAGAAAAAATATAATTTTACAGTATTTGACGATGGCGACATAACGACGTTACGGCGTTCGGCGTTGTGCTTGAAGAGCGGGCGACATTTTAACGAGAGTGAGACACTGGATCAGCTACCTCTGACGCACCCGGAACATTTCTCCACGCCTGTCATCGCCGGCCGGCGCGGAAGACGTGGCCGGGCGCAGTGAGCATACAATTTTTTTTCTTTGCCTTTGCCTATCACTGATGGATGATTGTCATTCACTTGCTTCAGCATTGTGATAGTAAGCGCTGTTAGTTAGTAATGTATAGTTACAATATGAAACGACTTTTGCCAGTATAATCTGAAAGTAATTTAGACATGGATGGACTCCATTGTAGGAATGCAGGCAACACAATCGTGGCTGTGAAAGGCTGTTTAACCTTTAAAAGCTTGTATGGTTTTTTTAACAACCTAGACTCAGTCCGATTGCAACTCAATGAGGTGGCTTCAATTCTTAATGTACTCGGGCAGAGCTCACCACTCGCTCCCGCTGCTACAACTTAAAACTCCAATTAATGCGCTTATTACATTTGGCTAAATTCTGAAGCAAAAAGCGAGAGAGAGCAAATCAAAATCATCAAATCAATACATTCCACTTTGATTTGCTTTTACGCGTTTTGCTTCTGAATTGCCCGTATCATTTTCACATGCCAGGATCTACAGCGGCGACCCAAAACAACTACTGAGCTTCGACATTCAGGCACACCCAACACCAAATACTTGCAAAGGATGCATTATCATCGTCCTAGCGCTTATCCCGGCCTCTGCCAGGGCCCGCTTTCCTACCCATTCTTCTCCACTTCGCCCGGTCTTCGGCATCCTCGCGTCGCAAGCCGTTGCGAAGTATGAATCATAACATTAAACTCCTCAGATCAGAAGAGAGCGAAGGCGAGCCATCATCTTCCAGGCGCGTGAAAGCCGCCAGCGAGCCTCACGTCGGCCGAGTGGTGCTTGTCGAGGCGGGTGGCGGCGGCGAGCGGCGGCGGCCGCACCAGCCCGCCTTCCCGGCGCTCGTGGTGGCGCCCACCGCGCAGATCAAGGTCAAGGAGGACTACTTGGTGCGCTCCTTCAAGGATGGGCGATAGTGAGTTCTTTTTAGTTTTAGTTTTTTTTTTTTTGTTTTACGGCAGATCCAATGGGGCCTACATGTCACTGTGTGTTTCCTTCCTACTTTCCCACTCTCTTAAAAGATTGAAAGAGATATGTAATGTCCTACTCAATAAATGACGAAATATTACCCATATGTTTGCAAAAGCATGTAATAGTTTAAGCTGTAAGTTTTCCAAATATAATAAAATAAAATAAAGAATTTTTGAATTTGAATTTGAGATAAACAGGCAAGCGGGCCATCTGATAGAAAGTGGTCACCGCCGCTTATGGACATCAGCAACACAAGGAGAGTTACCAATGCGTTGCCCGCTTCTGAAGCGACTTCTAATATACCTCTTGAACGATCCCATGTCATAGTCCAAAGGAAACACTGTGACTGGGAGCTCATTCCACATCCGAATCGTACGAGCGAGAAACGTTTTTTCGCACCTTTACATACCTACAAAGGGTCTACGTTATTGTTCTTATTGTGCACTAAACTTCGACTTACACTTCATTCCATACCATACACACATGCTTAGACACTCAAGGTATTAATTAATGTCATTACGCATTGGTAAAATAAAAATAAATTAAATTCGCTTAATAGTATAGTATTAGTTTAATTTATTTATAAAATTATGGGGTAGTGGGACATGAAATGGACGAACGACATTTCAAGGTTTTGGAGAGATAGAATCGATATCTTTCGGTGTGGAATGTGTGGTCTGTTCAGCAGTGGACGTCCTGTGGCTGAGATGATGACGAGGAAAAAGGTCCATATGCACTTCGGTTGCACAAATTTTTTTTAAGATGACGCGCAGTGCCTCTTTGCTCTCTTTGTATAATAAACGTCGTTATACATGGTTATACGGACGAGAGAGGCTCCTTAAAAAGGGATCGCTGAATCGTATAATCAATTACTTTTCAGTAGTAATTGGTGACTAGGTTTTCGGCTTCTATTCCCACATTTAGACTCCCGCATTAATCTTTATGCGTGTTGGCTTGTTTATTATTATTGATAGCCGTTTGGTATCCTGCACAGTAGAATACAGTGTCAACCAGTGACGGAGACACCTAATGTCACCTAATAGAGGTAGTCAATTACCCCTTGTAAACAAAATATGGGCATTTTCTGTTGTGTATTTTAACCACCGACGAAAAAAGAGTAGTGTTACAAATTTGACGCTTGTATATGTGGCGCTGTGTATCTGTCTGGGGCATCGTAGCACCCGAACGGATCGATTGATTTGGATGCAATTTTCTCTCTTTCAAAGCCAGTTTAATCGATATGATTCTTAGCTTTGTTTCATTAAAATCGGTTCCTAAACTTGGCCTATCCGGCTTATTCTCTCGGTTGGATTATCAAAACTGAGATCTCCAACTCCAAGCGTGAACGATGTGACGTATCGGATACAACGCCAGCTGAGAGGAGCGATGAAAGTTATGCACATCGACCGCTTAGCACGTTATCACGGCACAAACAGTGACGCACATCTGTCTCTACTATACTATGGACGAAGCTCTCCAAGACACGGTCCATTGATGATGATACTCACAGCGTACATTCCCCCCTCAGCTACACGGTCCCGAAGAAGGAAGCGCGCGAGTTCCGCAAGGGCAGCGCGCCGCTGGAGTGGTGCGGCGTGGACGCCGCGCTGCAGTACCTCAACAACGGCGTGCTGCCGCCGCACTGGGACCGCGACTCGCTGTTCAACGAGCCCAGGAACACGTCGGACGATGTGAGTGGCTATTGTATACAAGGACATACATATACACAGAGATAGGTCGTTTCCCATGGGGACACGCTGCAGTACCTCAACAACGGGGTGCTGCCGCCAACTGGGACCGCGACACGCTGTTTAACGAGCCCAGGAACACTTCGGACTATGTGAGTGACTATTGTGTACAAGAAAATGCATACATACACAAGCTACGATCCTGACACATATTTTTTGCCTTTTCCACATTCATATATCTTGCCATACCTGCCCAGGAATGCCTCAGATGATGTGAGTGGCAATTATATACAAGAAAATACATATACACACAGTTAGGCCGTTTCAAATAGGGGCAGGCAGAGACTGTAGTGCCACAAGCTACGATCCTGACGCACTTATTTTTCTAATCTTACACACCATTTCCACATTCATACATCTTGCCACACCAGCCCAGGAATACCTCAGATGTTGTGAGTAGCAATTATATACAAGCAAATACATACATACACACTCACGCCCGTTTCCCATAGGGGAAGGGGGGCAGGCAGAGACTGTAGTGCCACAAGCTACGATCCTAACATACTTATTTTGACTCTTCCACATTCATACATCTTGGACGAAGCTAAGCTTGTACTGTGGATCATGGTGTCATGGAAGCTATACAACTAAGACAACCAATGTACTACTTATGGGTTTTAAATATATAGGTACCTACCTCCATTATCATCCGGACCTGTAACAGAAATTGACGAGACCGCAGCGGTGGCAGCAGCTCCGTGTACGGTTGAACAAATAGAAGGCTTGACAGAGACTGCCAGAACGCGTCACTTTTCTTTGTTTTCCTGTGTAGCCTTCTATATATTTACTGTACTAAGAAACGTGGAGCTGACAAGCCCGTAGAGCAGTGGCGTTATAGATATAGGATCTTCATTTCGCTTATTTTTAATTATTTATGTCACCTAGCGATTAATCCCGGCTTCTGCCATGGACCGCTTTCCTATTCCTTCTTCTCCACTTCGCTCGGTCTTCGGCATCCTTGTATCCTGAGCTATAAGCTCTCGCACCCGACTCAACGACGTCAATCAATATTCTCAACGCAATTTCAACCTTATTACGATGCCCATTCGTTCCAGAGTTCGGACGACGAGCCGCGCGAGGAGAAGGACCACTTCGTGGCGCAGCTGTACAAGTTCATGGACGACCGCGGCACGCCGCTCAACAGGAACCCCACCATCGCCAACAAGGACATCGACCTGTATCGGTTGTTTCGGGTTAGTTCGGGACTTTTATCTATTTATTTTAGATATCTGTCATCAAAGAATCTACAACCAATGAGTTAGACTCCGGCCAGGTGGAGTAACGATTTGCCAAAGGCTGCAGGTGGATGCGAAAAGAACGGTGCTCATTGAAGAGGCCCTATGTCCACCGGTGGACTAGTATAGGTTAAAAAAAAAAAAAAAACATCTTGGCATTAATGTCCCGGTTGTGCTCTCGAGAACGAGAGCCCGGGGTCCGCCTTGACCATGATCCAGGATTTGGCAGGTCAAGTAATTACAGTGGAGCGACTGCCATCTGACCTCCATGACCCTGCTACCAGGGGAACCTGACCAGATTGGATCATGGTTACAAATTCAGTCGCCTGAATATGCAGGTTTCATCACGATGTTATCCCTCACCGTAAGAGCATCGGTTAGTATTCAACTAATGTACATAACTCAGGAAACAGTCATTGGTACATGGCCGGAGCGGGATTCGAACCAGGGACCTCTGGCTTACGAGTCGGATACTGTAACCGCTCGGCCACCGACGCTCCTATATAGGTTGTATAGGTTGATGATAAATTTATATTCTTTGGGGATTCTCAATTACATAATTGACGGTATATGGCTTAACATTTAATGCTCACCACTGTACACTCTCCAGAAAGTCAAATCCACGATCTTAGTGTGCTTGAGCGAAAGTTTCTTTGGAGTTGTCAGTTAATAAGAAGTCTACAAAATAAAAATAACGAGCGCAGACGCGCCTCTTAAATCTTATCCGCAATATCCCTGATCTTGGTGGCAAGATTAAAGATATTCTTAATTTGTAATTCAGGTTGTGCAGAAACATGGCGGCTACAACAGGGTGACGAATCAGAACCAATGGAAGTTGGTCGCTGACAAAATGGGCTTCCATCCCGTCACCACAAGTATCACCAACCTATGCAAACAAGCATATAAAAAGTAAGTGGCACTAGAATTTATAAAAACAGTACTGTTATTGTCTTTGTGCTCAACAGTTTTACTCAGCGAGCCTACGGAATGGTCCTAAGAAGCATCTAAACAGGCAATATATGGCTGCAATATTGTCACAAGTGGTAGCGGCGAATACCCTTAAATTCAATATAACGCTCGATCAGGAACTTAGGTTACTTTAACACATAATAATTGACCATAAAAGAGAAAATTAAACTCGACGTTAAGAGTAGGCTATATCCTTTACCGCCGCCGCTTTCGTTATTGAACCTGAGATGACGCCAACGTCACTCACTACGTACAGTTTATCAAGGATCATAATGAACATGAAGGAGAGGGCTAGAACTTTTTATTTATTTTTAAGACGTCAGTGTTCTGTTGTCACAGTGTCGAAATTTGGTTGCTTTTTCCTACACGTTCCTTATTATCTATGTCCCACTGTTGGCGGCATTTGAATTCGTTGACAGAAAGAATACTACATGCTTCTTGTGCTGCTACATAAAACGAGCTTCACATATTAAGTTTGATGTGTGTACTATGTGTCTGTGGCATCGAAGCTCCCGAACGGATAGATCGACTTCGATGCTACTATATGTAGACTTTTTCAGAGGTTTTTAGATTTTTCGTCGGTTAGGTAATTATTTGCAAGCATATTTTGTTAATTTTTTCGCGAACCAAGCATTTTCACGAATATAAATAAATATTGACAGGGTCCGATTACAAAACAAAGTACTAAAAGTACACATTAGCTTTTGCCGTCCCACGTTTACCTATCTCCAAACTCGTATTGATCTCCAACCCGCCTGCCAAGCGTGGAGATTATGGCAATAACCTCCCCTTTCGTGGGAGAGGCCCTAAGTCCTGCAGTGGACTGTTACGGGCTGTGATGATGATGATGATGAAACTCGTATTTTCTAAACGAACTAAATTGTGAAGTAAATTTCCGACGTTCATTTCAATGTACTCACGGATTGTGTCAGAGTTTACAAGTCGAGCATTAGTTAGCGCAACAAACGCTCGTCGCTTTTGGTGAATACGTACAGTGGGTCTAGCCAACATACGTTCTATTTTCTCGATCTAAAACCGTATAGAAAGGGATATATAGGCATTGATATAATTAATAGAAAAGTTGCAGAAGTCATTTAAAGTCGCTTACGCCAGAGTGTTAGCATTGCGAACACCGAGAAGCTGGCTAAACGTAGCCCACAAGTTCCAATCGACAATAATCTTGGTTGGACCCCTGGGTAGATCCTGTCGGTGGTTCTGTTGTTTGAACACACTTAATTACATAAACCCACATCTCACCCCACAACCCTCGCTGGCAGGTTCCTGCACAGCTTCGAAGACTTCTACCGCAAGCTGGGCGTGACGCTGGTGGCGCACCCGCGCGGCGCGCGCACGCCGCCCGCCGGCCGCTCGCTGATCCGCGACCGCGACAAGCACCCGCCCACCTCCTCGTCCGCCTGCTCCACGCCCACCGGCACGCCCACCACGCCCACGCAGGTGACAGTGGACCCCGACACACACACACACACACACACACAGCGCACGCCGCCCGCCGGCCGCTCGCTGATCCGCGACCGCGACAAGCACCCGCCCACCTCCTCGTCCGCCTGCTCCACGCCCACCGGCACGCCCACCACGCCCACGCAGGTGACAGTGGACCCCGACACACACACACACACACACACAGCGCACGCCGCCCGCCGGCCGCTCGCTGATCCGCGACCGCGACAAGCACCCGCCCACCTCCTCGTCCGCCTGCTCCACGCCCACCGGCACGCCCACCACGCCCACGCAGGTGACAGTGGACCCCGACACACACACACACACACACACACACACACACACACAGCGCACGCCGCCCGCCGGCCGCTCGCTGATCCGCGACCGCGACAAGCACCCGCCCACCTCCTCGTCCGCCTGCTCCACGCCCACCGGCACGCCCACCACGCCCACGCAGGTGACAGTGGACCCCGACACACACACACACACACACACACACAGCGCACGCCGCCCGCCGGCCGCTCGCTGATCCGCGACCGCGACAAGCACCCGCCCACCTCCTCGTCCGCCTGCTCCACGCCCACCGGCACGCCCACCACGCCCACGCAGGTGACAGTGGACCCCGACACACACACACACACACACACACACACAGCGCACGCCGCCCGCCGGCCGCTCGCTGATCCGCGACCGCGACAAGCACCCGCCCACCTCCTCGTCCGCCTGCTCCACGCCCACCGGCACGCCCACCACGCCCACGCAGGTGACAGTGGACCCCGACACACACACACACACACACACACGGACGAGCATGATGCAAGACATACGTGGTAACTTTCAGAGTTAAAGAATCGAAGTCCGGAAGGTACGTTATTTGTAATTACAACTTGGAAAACCTCAAACTTACTTAACTAATAGATATTCACAGCCGCAACAACACATTCACAAACATTTTAAGTTTGACCTCTATAAAACTGTTGACCTTTATAATAACAAAGTTTATTCTTTCATTAGTTACAACGCAAAGACAAAGACTCTGATAAGAGTGAGACGGACAAAAGTGAGAAAGATGAAAAACCAGAGAAAACCAAAGAAAAGGCGCGCGGCAGTGATGGCGAAGACAGCGCTGATAACCAACCACTGGCTATCGTCACACCCAAGTGAGTATGAGTATTATTATTATTATTATGTTAAGTGGGCTTTACAAGGCTAAACGTCCTAAGTATCACTGCGACCATTGCTGATCTATTGTAATCGCCTCTAGCTTACAGTTCAGTGCCGATTCCTACAGCTTCTATGAACTGTAAGAGTATGAGTATAGTACAGTCTTTGAAATGTGTACCTACATACACCTTGCGTCAATCTTTATGGCGGCTCGGAAGTTAGTTGCAAGTATATTAAAAAATCGTTAGTTGAATAAATAAATAATAACAAAGGACAAATTCACACAACGCCATTTAGCCCCAAACTAAGCTAAGCTTATACTGTGGGTGCTAGATAACTGATATTCTACTTAAATACTTTTAAATACATACGTAATTTACATAGAACACCAAGACCCTTAACAGCAATTAAAATTTATCATTTCAATTTCTGCCCGGTGGGAATCGAACCCGGGACCTCATGCGTGTTAGATATTGACCACTTATTAATTTTTTATTGCTCGTGCGAAGTTATTGACCACTAAAAAGCACCACAATTTGAATAATTCGGCAAACAATTTCACTCGCAGCTGACTTCCTAGCTGCCGCAAAGATTGACGCTAAATGGCAAACTACTCACTGAAGCCTTTCCCCACGGTAGGATGGACTTATCGAGTGTCACAAACTACGAACTGTTATGAACCTGACACATTTATCAATCTGTCTCTTTTAATAAATTGCCCTTTTTTCTTTTCAAGTATTTATTCATGTACTTCTATGCTGCTACACAATTAAACTTTTGAAGACTATGTTACATCCTCTTGAATTATTCTTAAACAGTTCATTCTTCGCCCTTCAAAAACGTGGGCTGACATAATCGGCATACCGCGAGTTGTACGCCTCTGGTATCGTAAACGTCCACAAACGACAGCAAACTTAATGGAATTAAAGCGTATCACCCGTTTCTTCCAACAGGCCAGATAAAGACAAGGACAAAGACAACAAGAGCACCACATCGTCCAGTACCACCAGTGAAGAAAAGCCGATAATAATGAAACCTCGTTCGGCATCCAAAACGCGGCTGCCGCCCGCGAAAACCGACTCGCATGACAAGCGCACTCCCAAGCGGCGGCCTTTGTCTGCCAAATGTAAGTATAACTGTGCCTTTGTCTGCCAAACGTAAGTATAACTGTGAATTTGTGTGCCGAACGTAAGAATACCTGTGCGGTTTTGTTTACACTTTTGTTGCTTGAAAGCTAAACGTGTGATTCTTAGATGAAACACTATCCCTCCAATGTGTTCCCGGAACAGTACAATCTCGATTACTTCAAGTCTAGAGTGAATATATTGTTTCTAGATAAGCATGTTCCACCTAGCCGCATCGTTACCCATCATGTGAGATAGGGGTTTAATGCTAACCTAATTTCATGAAAGTAAAAAAATGGCATAGGCGACAGTTACAGCAAAGCATCAGGTTGAAAAATACTTGATTTTTGGTTGCTCTTTCATCCTGAGGTAAGTCATCATCCATGGAAGGAAATGTACCGTCTCGCCTACATCGATAGCGCTATCTACCGTAAACGTAATGTAACCGATGTTTCACTTTGATTTTATTTTTAACCACCGACACAAACTAACGGGTGTAATAAGTTTGACGTGTCTGCCTGTAGCATCGCAACTGTCGAACCGACGAATCGATCTTGATGCGATTTTCTTCATTAAAACCTGTTCTATCTGGACAGTTTTTAGCTTTTTTTAACTTAAATCGGTTTAGTATTTTTCCAAACATAAAAGAGCGTCGGTGGCCGAGCGGTTACAGTATTCGACTCGTAAGCCAGAGGTCCCGGGTTCGAATCCCGCTCCGGCCATGTACCAATGACTGTTTTCTGAGCTATGTACATTAGTTGAATACTAACCGATGCTCTTACGGTGAGGGAACATCGTGATGAAACCTGCGCATTCAGGCGACTGGATGTGTAACCATGATCCAATCGGGTCAGGTTCCCCCGGTAGCAGGGTCATGGAGGTCAGATGGCAGTCGCTCCACTGTAATTACCTGACCTGCCAAATCCTGGATCATGGTCAAGGCGGACCCCTGGCCCTCGTTCTCGAGAGCACAACCGGGACATTAACGCCAAGTGGATTATTATTATTATAGTATTTTTCCAAACATTTGCCTTTTTTATTTGATTAGACTTTAACAGGGGTTAGATTAGTATATGAATGGTAGACGGCACATAAAAATTTTTACGACGAATTTAATAATTTCAGTATCTGGCGGCGAAGGTCCCAGCACGAGTTCGTCTCGCGCTTCGCGGCGGCCGCATGCGTCTACCGATAGCGATAGCTCTGAACGGGCTTCCAGGTACACACACTTCCAGGGAAACACTTAGATACATACGATACAATGTACAGACAACTACTTTAAAAAGTAAAAAGTGGAGTTTGGCGTGCCTCACTAGATGCGCTGCTTAGACAGGATTCTCAAGTATTGAATTGGGTAACCAAAGTTACTCGGAAAGGTGTTTCGTTAAAAGATACTTAGTTTTAGTACCGTTTCTGAGAAGAAAGCGCAAAATTTCAAAATTTCTTTATATATCTAATGGCCTCGTTTTGATTTTTTTTGAGAATCGTGTCTAATCATTGCCGTCAATTATTTAAACTATTTTTTTTTCTTTTTAATCGGCCATCTGAAAATCTCCCATTGCCAATACAATAAGGGCTTTTGCGATTTCTAAATATCTTAGATGGCGGTACTGAGAAGTTAGATCCTTCCAGCCAATGGCATAGCTTTATTTTGACATCAGACCTCAAGTCTCATTTACGCCATCTGGTTTGATTTGAGCATCGTGAAACGCCACATTGTTGTTACTGTAGACTAGAGATTTAGGTGTTTAACAATCTATTCTAATATCTATGCTAGTAACGCTGAAATTAGCAAACCAATGACGAATATTATTTAACTAATTAGAACCTACGCTAATATACAATTTCCCGTAGGTACGGGTGTGTTTTGTAAAAAAAGTATAAGGAATAAAACTAGGAAAACCTCTTTCCTATAATCCTCATCTTATCAATCATGCAGTCACTGAATAAATGCATACCCCCAATAAAACTACCACCACTGCGCGAAAGTAATAATTGCAGAAATGTCACTGATTAACTACAAACACTAGAATTGCAGAACGATAAATGGGTGACTTTGCAAAAAACTAACAATACAAATAAGACAGTAGATCGGGCTACCTTTTATCCGAGCTACTCTTTGTCAATGTCATAGGCAAAAGCACAGTTTTAAACACACGAAAGCTGTAAGACGTCTAACTAAGCCTTCTTTGGGGCACCTGCGTCTATAAGCCTACGCTACGACCCAATTAAACCACATAAACAACCATCCATCGCCGTACACCTCGAGTCAAACATAATGGCGGCTCGGAAATAGCTACGAACGTGTTCAAAAACATTAATTACACTTTAATGTTTTATTGTTCGTGTGACGTTATTAATCGCCAAAAAGGGCCACAATTTGAGTGTTCTTTTGTGCAATGAATGAATGGGTTTTTTAACGTGACCAAGCCACTAGATGGCGCTACTGCGGGTAAGGTCTGCTGTTGCAATACTGCCGCGCTATTGGACAGATAAAAGGGGTCTGAAAAGTCCACATTAGCGTTTCATATTATGATTCATAGTAGTATACCACAAACTTATCAGATCCGGTGACTAATACTGGAACTAAGTGCCGCCATTTTGAATTGTCATGTCAATGTCAACAACAGCGCCGCTGCAGATAAGTTTGTGACAAATTAATATGAATCATATTATGAAACGCTAATGCGGCCTTTTTAGACCCCCAGTTGTAAATTGACGGTTCCATTCTAGCGTAATTTGATGGATTTTGATATTGCAAATACACTACACTCGCAGCTAACTTTAAAATCGCCATTAAGTTTGATTAACCCCACGTTGTACGAGCATTAACTATAGCATTAGCAGGCGGATATACTCGCTGGCGAGCCGATGTGGCCCCACCAAGAAACTAGCCAGTCGCCGCAGCCAGAGCGCCAACTCGGCCAGTAGCGGGAACACAGTCGCTTCCAACACCGCCAAGAGACCAAGGAAGAGGAAGACTACAGAGTATGTACTGCCTTGTTTTTGTATGTACTTTCTAGAATGTAGTCTTAAGATTCGCCATGCGCAAGATACTTCGGATATATACTGCCTTGTTTTTGTATGTACTTTCGAGAATGAAGTCCAAGATGCGCCATGCCGCAAGACACTGCAGAGCTTCATCATCATCTTAGCGGTCAATTCCGATTATCTCCAGAGTCCGTTTTTTTACTTCTCCGTCTCCACTTCGCTCGGTTTTCATCGGTACGTCATAAGTCGTTAGCTCTCGCATCCGACTCATCTACTATCAATCCATCGTTTCTTGGTCCAGAGCGGGACCTATTTCCCACGTATCCCTGAGGCTTACGCGGCACGTGACCAAACCAGCGTAGCGAGCCTCTTCAATCTTATCCGTGATGTCCGTCATAGCGTCATGCAAATAAATACCACTTTCCAGTCACTCATTTTCCACTTTTCATTAGGTTGCCACTTGTCTGTCTGTTCGTCCTAGCGGTGAATCTGCTCACTGGGGTAAGGTAAATTTGCCAGCCACGGGAAGCTCATCTGCTGGAAAAGCACTTTCAGATTTACTGAAAGCTGTTTCCTATCAGCATCTTTAATTGTAAACTTGTGTTATTTTTGACTGACCCACTCAACCCTTTAGGGAAAATCCGGTTCGCGAGAGCCTTGACGGTCGCGTCTGCAGGGAGACCGCACGCAGGTGAGATTGGCTTGGGCCTAGTGAGTAATGGTAGGGCCTCATGACCCCCCATGGCAGCTTGTCTGTCGATTAACCTAAAAAAAAACTCATTAATGAACGTCTTGCATTGTGCTCAGGCCCACAAGCGAGCCCTCCAGGCCAGTCAGCAACCTGAAGGCCCAAGTCGGAGACAAACTCAAAGTATACTATGGGCCAGCGCAGTCGGAATCAAAGGTAAAGGTAAATGATCTTCTACGTCAGGCAGGTTTCCTAGCGTACTCTACATCCACGCTCATGGTTTTTATTATTTTATTTTAGTGATAATTGTTCTCGAATTAAGTAAAGCATGTTAAAGAGGATATTCTTGCTGACTTGCAATAACAATCACTACTGGTTGCTTTTATGTAGTTTGCTTGCACGTCTTCCACGATCTATTTGAGTCTATTTTAGCTACCTATTCATCACTATTACTTAACGTATTTTATTGTTTAGTTCACTAAGTAACAATACAGTTCCTACAAGGTCAAAGTGTAATTTCCCCACTAAGCAAACTAAGAAAAAATCATCAAGGTTTATCAATCGCATGTTTCTACAACCACCACCCGACTTAACCACTTTTGATAGATTGCGAGGCAAGAAATACAAAACAATAGAAAACGCTGCCGCCCACTTTCTCACGTTTACCGGTAGTAGGACTATCTCGCATGGTTTGTTTGGATTCAGCCAACTAGCATGCACCAAGGGTCAAACAATCAGCTAAATAGCATACACTATGGGTAAAGCAGTCAGGCAACTAGCGTGCACCGTGGGTAAAGCGGTCAGGCAACTAGCGTGCGCCATGGGTAAATCAGTCAGCCAACTAGCATGCACCGTGGGTAAGCAGTCAGGAAATTAGCCAACTAGCATGCTCCGTGGGTAGAGCAGTCAGACAGCTAGCATAATTGTCAGTCAACTAGCATGCACCGTGGGTAAAGCAGTCAGGCAACTAGCACCATTGCCAGCCAACTATTTTGCACCGTGGGTAAAGCAGTCAGGCAACTAGCACCATTGCCAGCCAACTAGTATGCACCGTGGGTAAAGCAGTCAGGCAACTAGCACCATTGCCAGCCAACTAGTATGCACCGTTGGTAAAGCAGTCAGGCAACTAGCACCATTGCCAGCCAACTAGCATGCACCGTGGTTAAATCAGTCATCTTGTGGAGGAGGCTCAAATAGACTACACACACTATACACAATAGACTAGGCTATTGATATATTGTAAGGATTGACCGAGACAGTATTTTTATTCGAGTTGTAACCGAGAACGAGAAAAAAAATTATTATCGGCCGAGACCGAGAATGGAAACATTTACTGAAATAGGAAAATATTTAAAAATTTATACAGAATATTTGGCATCAGCATTCATAGATACATGATTTTCGCCTTTGATACTGTAATCTGTTGTCATTTAACCATTCAGCTTTGGTAAAAAGTTATTGTTCAGACGCTACTCTTTTTTTTATACCACTAAAGTGGCAAACAAGCTTACGGCCTGCCTGATGGTAAGCAGTCACCGCAGCCTAGGACGTTCGCAATACCAGGAGCACATCCACCCGTTGCCGACCCCGTAAAAACCATTTCACCCCTTGAAGAACTCCATGTTGTACTCTCCAGGGAAATCCTCTCCAGGTACTGGAGCAAACATTCGGCAAATTCGAATTTTGTCTCTCGTTTACCGTACAGCTTCGGTCTCGGTAGGAATATCGGGCGATTTTAGCCAAGAACTTGGCTTTTCGCCTCTGAATTTGAGATCTCGGTCGGTCCTTAGATGTATCTAGTTACCGACCCCAGGCCCGTTCTCAGGTGACCTACGAGGCGAAGGTGATCGAGGTGTCGGCGGAGGGCATGCTACGCGTACACTACACCGGCTGGAACACGAGATACGACGAGTGGATTAAGCCGCAGCGGATAGCGTTGAATGTTTCACAATACGAACAGAGGAATAAGAAGGTTGGTTACGTCGAAATAAGCATAAAATAATGGACAAGTCGATTATTTTTTTGCTAGTAGGACGTTCTCTCGGAATGAAGTCGTCACTAGTGTCGGCGGCATGTTAGTACCTTTTTACGCCACATTCATTATTGTCCTAACGTCGCCGATTGGGAAACTAGTGATGAAAAGACACTGACGCCCTTATTATCGTGTGTACTCATGTTACGACGTGATTTTGTAACATAGTTCCTTCGTGAAAATTCATAGTAATGACATGTTTTAAACTATCGCGGTTATTATCACACATTTTAAGGTTATGTTCCGGGTTTCCTACCGCGTACCTTTATTGACGAGTAGTCCGATATTTCGACACAGTTGCATGCATCATGCTCACGGGACGGCTACTCGTCAACAAAGATACGCGGTAGGAAACCCGGAACACTCCCTTAAAATGTATCATAGTAATACTACCGTGACGTTGTGAACTACCCATCTCTAGCACTTATTTCGAGTGAAGTTCGTGAGAGGTCGTCCTATTTGTAAACAAATCAGGTAATACAGATTTCTTTTTATTTAATTTGATGCACTTTATTCTCTGTTTCAGGGCACGAATATCAGCCGACGTGTCAGAGCCAAGAGAACCGAGGGTATTTTCTCTATTTTAAACATTGTAATTTGACCTCTTCCAGCTCAGTTTTAAACCATGCAATTGTAAATTTCAGAATCGTCAACACGCTCGGACTCGGACTCCGACACGGACAGCGAAGTAGACATCAAGCGAGCTCCAAAGAAGGACGAGAAACCTGGCTTGAAACGTAATTTACAAACGATCAAAAATTATTTTGTACTTGAAACTATTGTGTAACTTACACCGACGTTTATTTCAGCGCCGTCGCGGTCGAAGGACACGAAGTCGAGTGATAGCAGTGGGTCGAGCAAGCCTCGCAAGAGACCTGTAAGGACGGTGTCCACGCCAGCCAACGTGTCGCCTCCGAAGAAAGCTCGTCCTTCCGGCCATCAGGGCCGCGACTACGACCTCAACGAGATCCGCTCCGAGCTCAAGGGTTTGCACTCCGTGAAAACCGAACCAGAGGACCCTGCCAAGGAGTCCCCGGAGAAGACCAGAAAGGACGAGACTACCCCAGCCGCGGTAGCAGCGGCCCCCCCGCCGGATCCACCCCAACCTGAAAAACAGCCCGAGGACGTGTATGAATTCAAGGAGCCGGAGCCTTTCGAATTGGAGCTGCACGACGAGAAGAAGAAGCGGACGCATCGCATATTCGACGATATATCCCCTAGCAAATACACCTCGACCCTGTCGAAGTCTTTGAGCGAGGAGATATCGGAGGACCCGCTGCGGCCGCGACCCTCGCTGCGGTCGCCCACCCTGTCGCCCTTCCGGGACTTCGCCGCCGCCCGGGAGCCCCCCGGCCCCGGCCGGCAAAGCCCCGAGGACGACAGCAAGGACGACTTATTCTCCATGGACGACGACTCCTTCCAGGATGGCACCGGCCACTTCGAGGGATTCACACCCGCTAAGAACCAGGAGACGTATTCCAAGAAAAATAAAGTCTCAAAGCTGAGGAAGTTGATAGACGACTCCCCGGAGAGTCCGGCCGACGACGAGCAGTCGTCGGAAGACGAGTCGGAGGAGACAATAATGAAGGAGGAGGACGGGGAGTCCAGCTCGGCTCCCCCGCCCACCGAGTCGCCGGAGACGCCGGAGGATATCGTTAAAGATGAGCCGAAGGTAAAAGAAGAGAAGGAGGAGGACGATGACGACGACGACGACGACGATGACAAGTCGACTGACACCGAGGAGGCGACCGTGATGCAGTTGGATATCGACGTTTCGCAAATACCCGAGCCGCCCAACACTCCCCCGCCGGAGAGCAAGATAGAGCTGTCGAAGATTACACAAAGCATTTTATTGGGCGAGCCCATTACTACGGTTACATGTTTAACCGATATCGAGTTACCGAGCACCAGTCCCTTAGCTGACAGTATAGCGGGCACAACCATAACAGACACGCTAGAAATAACCAAGGAAGAAGTGAAGAAGGAGGAAGATGAGGAGTTGAAATTGCTCTCTATTCCCCTTCCGACTTCAGAGCCCAAGGAGAATCCGGTGAAACTTATAATTGATAAGAAACTGGACCCGGACCTTGTAATAACTAAGCTGGAGCCGCCGTCTAGTCCTCTGGTGGATACGGAGGAGGACAAATCGGAGCCCGACAGTCCGGCGCGCAACGATGTTCTCCCGGAGCCGCCGCCCGGTTTCCTTCTCCAGTCGGAGGGCCCCAAAATCGCTGAGAAGCTGTTGAAAGCCATCAACAGCGCTAAAAGGCTCTCAATGTCACCTCCCCCGAACGAGGATCGGGCCGATTCGCCGAAAAAGGATCTCCTCAAACTGCCAAAAATGGAAGACAAATCTTCACCTGTGGCTTCAGAGTTGCGGGCTACTCCGACGGGCAAGGAGTTGAAACCTAAGTCTGAGCCGAAGAAAAATGTCGGCGACGCCGGCGATACGATTTTCGGCGAGCCCTCGAACTTGACAGATAAGCGTGATGTGTCGGAGATCAAGAAAGTGAAGCCCAAGGAGCCGACGCCTACGCCGCCGCGACTGCAGAGCCCTCTGAACGTGCTCGAGCGAAGGAAGAGCGTCCCGGAGCTGACTCTGGCAACACCGAAGAACAACAAGGTGCTGAGTGATACCATACAGAAGCTGTCGAGCCAAATAAACCAGTCGGCGGCGAACATACCGCTGCCACCCTTCCCGCCCGAGGACAGGAGCGAGTCCAGCGACTCGGATGATTCAGATAGAAGGTATCTATTTTTTCATATTCTATGGAACTTAGTACTAAGTAACTTACTTGTAAGTGTATATTTTATGGCTGGCTCGGCGCTTCTTCGCCCGCATGGTATGCTATTCCTACCCTACTCTACCCCTACCCTATCCTACCCCTATCCCTAATGTACAACTACCCTTCTAATATACATCTTACACCTACCCAGACTTACCGCACGCCAACCCTATACCTTCCTATTTTAAATTTTGGTTTAACTCAAAAACTACTTCTTTGAGTTTATCTTAATGGATTGTAATCAAATAATCAAATCTTTCTTCTTTAAATTTGTTACCTTGGGTTATATTATGGAAAAAAGCACCCATAACACAAGCTTCGCTTACTTTGGGGCTAGATGGCGCTGTGTGAATTCTCCAAGCATATTTATTTTTTATTTTTTTAATATTTAATATTCCGATTTGTCCTGCCAGATTGATAATCGACAAGCTAGCAGCGGAGGAGTGGGGCAACGCTTCAGAGACACGCACGGGGGCGGTCGCGGGGACCCCCGCCGGTGTGGGCCCCAGTGTGGGGGCCACTGGGCCCACCGGGGCCACTGCGGGGGCCACCACCCGCGCCTTGCACGCGGGCAAGTCCCCCGGCGAATGGAGCGCCGGGGAGACCCTACTCATGTTAGAAGACGCCTGCAAGAACGAGAGGAAGCACAGTAGGTTTTTTGTATACTCTCGCACCTTTAAACTTGAATTTTTGTAAATTGCGTTGTTTGTAGAGCTGTCATCGATAATGTCAAATCCCCTTCTGTACAAGTTATATTTTATATCATTATCTCTCCTCCGTTTGGAATCCTCATAACTGAGGGCCGTGATGCGACTTTCCATTACTGTCACCTACACTCACTATGTGCAGTGCCTACTGGACAATAACATATATTTTACACATAATCTCGAGAGAGAGGCCCGGCATTCCAGCGGGGTGCAGTAATGGCGGATCTATTTTAGCCAATGGCAGGGCTGTTTCATGTCGTAGGCAAACAGGCAAGCAAGCCACCTGATGGAAAGTTGGCGCCGCCGCCTAAAGACACCAGCAACACAGGTAGAATAGCAATTGCAATGCAAATTTGACAGCAGACCTCATGTTTAAGGAGCCCTATAGTTTGGGCAAACTTTATGTGTGTGTTCACGATGACAACTTCCAGCGAGATCAAGCTATATTTAGGCCCAGACTGCACTGCCAAAGCGACGACGCCGCGATTTTCATTTCATTGCAGGTCGCTTTGCGACGGTACAAAACCAGAGTCGCGACGCAGTCGCCTCAGCAGGCATCAGCCTTCAAATTATTGTAGAGCTTCGGTTTGCGGTAACTCTCGCTACCCGACGTTTTTTCTTTGCACTATAACATGGGGTTTCTAAAAGGCATGTCTACAGGCACCTCATAGGCCGGCACCGCATCCGTTTCTCTTAGGTTGCTAAAAAGACCACAATAGCGTTTCATATTATGATTCATATTAAAGTGCCATAAAGTTGAACTAAGTGGCCAGTAGCGGAACTAAGTGACGCCATTTTGTCAATGTCAACAACAGCGACGCTGCAGTTTGTGACAAATTAATACGAATCATATTATGTAACGCTAATGTGGTTTTTTTAGACCCCTTGGTCGACGGCGGCCGCTTTCCATTACTTTGCTTTACAAAAAAAAATCGTACTCCACAGGCGCGAGCGTGGTAGTGGCCGGCAGCGGGCGCGTGGGGGCCGCGGCCGCAGCAGGGGCGGGGTGTTCGACGGCAGCGTCGGCAGGCCCACCCGCGGCAGCCGGCGAGGAGGACAGCAGCCTCTCGCTGCTGCTGTGCTCGGAGACGATCCCCGGCTCGCCGGCGCCCGACGCGGAGCCCGCGCCCGGCGCGCCGCCGCGCCAGCGGTTGCACATGCCCTTCGCCAGCGCGCCGCCGCACCATCATCACAAAGGTATGGTTGCTACGCCGTGGATTGGATTGGGATATCCTTGTTTCGCCGGCCACGTGACCGTGGATTGAAGGGGCTTATATTATGAAAATAAGCCCGCCGTGTGGTGTCCGGCAGAGTAGATTCCCCTTACACTCGTGGGTGTCGTACAAGGCGACTAATGTTTTCGAGACTAAAGATCTAAGCGCCTCCGTAGACTAGAAAATGGGCAGCAGCGTTTTCCATTGTTATATTATAACACTTACGCTCTCCAACCCGCCTGCCGAGCGTGGAGATTATGGCAATGACCTCCTTTGTCGTGGGAGAAGCCCTAAGTCCTGCAGTGGACTGTTATGGGTTGTGATGATGATGATGATGATGATATTATAAAACGCAAATGTGGCCTTTTTAGACCGCCTGGAGATAAAACTAGTGTCAGACTTTCCGTTTTGGCTGGAGCCGCCAAACCGTCAGTTGTAGTTGATACTAATCTTTACGCAGGTAATGTTGTTTTTGTTTTTGGGTGCAGGAAAAGTGGTCGGACGTCCGACCAAGGACGGCTCGGCCGCACATCCGAATTAATCCAAAAGCGACTTTATTGTGTACGACGTAAGAATTAGTATCGACCGCAACTGACGGTTGGTCGGCTCCAGCCAATTCGGAGCGTCTGTTACTAGTATAACTTGCACCGTGTTAATTTTGTTTATATTACTCGGCGATCAGACAGCCCACCTTATGGTAAGTGGTAACTGTCGCCCATAACATCTACGATTCCTACATTTAGGTTGCAGGTAACAAAAATGCAAAACCGCAGGTGCGTTGTCACTGCGAGGACTAAGATAAAATGCCTCACTGTCACGCCTGTAATTTCGGTTTAATGCGCAATTCAATATGACACGTACAATAATATCGTAATCCCTATGGCATTCGGGAAGTTATTTAATTTTCAAAATCGGTTCAGTACTATCAGAGTTTATCCCGTTCATACAGACTTTGCTTTGCTACATAAAAATACCACAACAGTTTAGGCAAAAGGGTTATTTATCTGTAAAAATAAAAATAATCATCTTGGCGTTAATGTCCCGGTTGTGCTCTCGAGAACGAGGGCCCGGGGTCGGCCTTGACCATGATCCAGGATTAGGCAGGTCAGGTAATTACAGTGGAGCGACTGCCATCTGACCTCTATGACCCTGCTACCAGGGGAACCTGACCAGATTGGATCATGGTTACACATCCAGTCGCCTAAATGTGCAGGTTTCATCACGATGTTTTCCCTCACCGTAAGAGCATCGGTTAGTATTCAACTAATGTACATAACTCAGAAAACAGTCATTGGTACATGGCCGGAGGGGGATATTTATCTGTAACATCATTTTATTCAAAACTAGTTGGAAGGATCCCGGGAGTCTATACAATACCTTAGCAACAAAAGAAACATGTCTTTTGTCTTCTTAGAAAGCATCGTGTGAACAATAGATTAGCGTTAACCTAATTCCTTCCAGAAATTTCTGAGTAATACCGTGGTACCGTGGTAATTGTGACTTGGCTGTGTGAATATTTGAAAAATAGTTAGGATAAGGCATGGTGGAGTGGAATGCTGTTTTATTATAAATATAAGCTAAATAATTATGTAATTCTCTTTGTAACAATAAATGTTATGTATTAAATCATAAGAGCCATAAACTGGACAAAACTGATTCATATGTTATATATTTTCGCAAGGTTTTAATGGCTCTTATCCACATTGTGCGATCCTCGCCTTTAACCTAACTTAAACCTTTCCTAAGGGCGTTTACGCACTTATACGTATTCAGATCGTATTCGAATCGTATTTGAGTTATGTATTATTTGTTATCGTCGGGGAGAGAATTTTAGTTTACCTAAAATTCTGTGGTAACAATGACGTCTCCATTGCCGTGTGGTGTCCGGCAGAGTAAAATAGCATCAACCCTTTACACTCGTGGGTGTCGTATAAGGCGATTAACATTTTCGAGACAATATATCTAGAGTTTCCATAGGCTGGAAAATAGGCAGCCGCATTTTCCATTGTTATATTTATAACACTGTCATCTCCAACTCGTCTGCCAAGCGTAGAGATTATGGAAATAACTTCCTCTTTCGTGGGAGCGGCCCTAAGTCCTGTAGTAGACTGTTATCGGCTGTGATGATGATGTATGTAGAGTTACTACGTATTTACATCGAATAAAGATAAGTGCGCAACCACTACAACTTATAGCATCTAAAAGTCAGTGGTAACTATGCTGGCCTCCATTCCAGGCAGCTAAATCTCAAATACAGATACATGCGTAAACGCTAGAACTTAAAACATTTAAAATTCAGTAATAACAATGCTGGCCACCATTCCAGCGGAAGAGCGGCGGGCGTCCGCCTCGATAGGACGAGAATGTATGTATGTGGAGTTACTACGTATATATCAAGGGCAGTTAAATCTCGTATACGGAAACGTGCGTAAACGCTAGAACTTACAGCATCTAAAATTCAGTGGTAAATTTGCTGGTCTCACCATTCCAGCGGAGGAGCGACGCGCATCCGCATCATCTCGCGAAGGCGGTGCCGGGGCCGGGGCCGGCGGCGGGGGCGGGGGCGCGGGGGCGGAGGAGCGCGCGGCCGAGGCGGGCTGGCCGCGGCGGCACGCGCAGCTCAACAGCTCGCCGCCCACCACCCCCGACAGCAGTCTCGACATGTCGCCTGGACACAGGTGAGTGCTGTAGCGATGTCTATCGCTCGGGAAACGCAACAATACCCACGTTACGAGTATACGAACACAAGGTTACATATTATTATTGTGCATGTCTGATCTGCGACTACTTATCACATATCTCTTTAGTAGGCCTGCTGGAAGAGATTTCTTCTAAGAAATAAGTAGGGCCGGTTGTGTCATCTATAACTTTGTAATTTTCCTCAAACTTTCATTTATACAATAACTAAAATAAAGGTTCGCACGCATCTGCACATACAACCGTCTCCCACGCCGACTCTCTCATTTTATAGGTATGCTCAACGCCCTTTTTACATCGGCACCCGAGTGTGATATATTTCTCTGGCGATAGGTGGAAATGTGCAAGGAATGACTGAAGAGCGAGATGATGGATGAATGAGACAATTTTCTATTATTGTCATTTTAAGTAGAAGATATTTTAATTTTACAGTGTATTGGTCACCTGTAATGCTGTAAAGTTTGTTTTATAAATAAATAAATAGAGGCGCTGACCGTTCCTACAGCGCGCTAGAAAAGTGCGCCTACTTCCGCGACGTAAATACCACTTCCGATGATCAACTGTCGGACCCTTGGTCCCCTGGCCACAACGCCTGGGTGGGTAATTACCCTTTACTACCTTCACATCTTGGCATACCAACATTGGCACTAACTTATCCTTTCACCGCCAAAGTGAGCTGTGGCCTAATTGGCTAGGAAGGCGATGCGTTCGCATCGGCTTCCATTTGACAGATTGACGAACTAGTTGGTGGTATTGTCGACATTGTTGACATACAAAATCTGTTTACAATGGTCATTTAATTTCGCCACTAGAACCTAAAAACGTATCCCCACCATAAGTTTGCACCTTATCAAATGTTGTTGACCTCATAGGTCGACCGACAGGTATAAAAATGCACGTCCGGGGGGAGAATTATCCCAGGCATTGTTTTCCGAGTACCTGACCAGGCTTGGGTAAATTGTTAGTCAGTATTTTGTTAGTGTCTTTAGCTGACGGTTGTGTTCACTGTGCCTTTAGTGCCTTTCTCTATCTATTTTACAATTACGTCTTGTAAAGTCTGTGTTGTGGTGTTATATTCATGTAAGTTAATAATATTTTTACTTTCTTACTGTTTATTTTATAAAATATTTGTACAAAATTTCAAGTAAATCCATTAGCTTCATTCAGACTTTAACCCTCTATTTACTACTTTTGGGGGGTGAATCTCCAAAAAACCCGTCTTACACCCGGTTTCTATAACGTGTGTCAAATCAGTGATTAGCTAACAGACTGTCACATTTAACATGTTAAACCATTTTGGGTTTCTGAAAGGCTTTTACTTTAAAATTAGCTAATCGATCGTTAACAGGTGATTAATTTTTGTTCGTTGATTAAGCTTTCCAGACACCCAAAATAATGTTAATCGGCCATTAATTCCAGATTTGACTTATGCTTTGACAAACTGTCAATCGGCCTTTTAAAAACCCAAATTGCATTCATCAGAGATTAACAAATTGTTACGTAATTTTTCTAATTTTAAAGCTTCTATTGCCCAAAAATATCTTCGTAGTGCTCACTTACGTCACATAAGACACCTCCTACTAACAAGCTTCTACGGCCCGAAAATCCCTTCGTAGTGCTTGCTCATTTGCGTCATATAAGACACCTCCTAACAACAAGCTTCTATGGCCCAAAAATCCCTGCGTAGTGCTCACTTACGTCATATAAGACACCTCCTAACAATAAGTTTATATGGCCCAAAAATCCCTTCGTAGTGCGCACTTACGTCATACAAGACACTTCCTAACAAGCTCTATTGCCCAAAAATCCCTTCGTAGTGGTCACTTACGTCATATAAGACACCTAACAACAAGCTTCTGTGGCCCAAAAATCCCTTCGAAGTGCTCACTTACGTCTTATAAGCCACCTCTTAACATGCTTCTATGGCCTAAAAATCCGTTGGTAGTGCTCACTTACGTCATATAAGACACCTAACAAGCTTCTATGGCCCAAAAATCCCTTCGTAGTGCTCACTTACGTCATATAAGAAACCTCCTAATAAAATATTAAATAATATTTTTCATATTTTTTTTGTATGGTAGAATATTTTTTCAAGTATTTGCTTGACCACAGGGAGAGAAGGATGTCAGAGCGAGACAGTCCCTCGGAGCGCAAGGAAGACGAGGACGAGAATCGGCCGCCCGAAGCACCGCACGATATAGAAAAGCCTCACGGTAATACGCAAAAATGTTTCTAATGTCCTGTGAATAAGACTTATTTTGCTGCTCCATTGTCCTACTTATTTCAGTTTACACAGCATTTTGTGTTCAGCAGACCAACGTTTTGTTGGGCTCCTAAACGTCTACTATCGGCTATCGCTACAAAGTGGAATTTTACTTGTACTCTGACGTAGGATAACGTCACCGTCACAGTCTATAATAATAATAAATATGCTTGGACAAATTCACACAGCGCCATCTAGCCCAAAGTAAGCAAAGTTTGTGTTATGGGTGTTAGATAACTGATAAACTACTTATATACTTCTTTTTAAATACTTTCTTATTTTACATACTACACCCAGACCCGTAACAGATATTAAAATTTATCATTTCAATTCATTATTTCTATAAACTGAGGTATTTTATTCCTCCTGCTGAAAGGTTTTCATCCGGAAACCAACTTCCGTGGCCTAGCTAGAAGGCGCTTGGAAAAAAAACTTTTTCAAGTGGTGAAATGTAATTAAAAATTCTCCCTGTGACTGTGGCGTATCTCCGCAAACTATGGACCACCTCGTCTTTTGCTCGGCGTGTCTTAAAATTTGCACAATGGAGGACTTGTTCGAGGCCAGTCCAAATGCTGTATGCGTCGCCGAATACTGGGCGAACTAAGTGTAAGGGGGAGTCAAGTCCATCGACTCGATAAGAAGGACATAAGCTGAGGTAGACACCTCACACGGTTCTATAACCAACCCTCCGCAACCATTCCCAGGTCGCGTAGGCGGCGTGCGATCCCGCAAGGCGTCGGAGAGCTCGGGCTTCGGCGCGGGCCGCGGCCGCCGCCGCCGACGCGATACGGACGACACGCACGTCTCGCATCAGCAGCACGCGCCGCAGCCACCGCCGAAGTACAACTTCCTTGTGGAGCTTGGTGAGTTGTCTACTGCTGTAGTTATAGACTAGGTGCTAGGGAAGCGGTGACTAGCCGCCGCGGTACGGACGACACGCACGCGCCGCAGCCACCGCCGAAGTACAACTTCCTTGTGGAGCTTGGTGAGCGACGCCTTTTTGTTATGCTACTCTAGTCTAGTTACAACCTAACCAGTAGTGGATGTCCTGCAGTAACAATGTTTTTGTGTCTTGTGTATACAGACGACTCGTGGGACAGCGTAATGCGTATCAACGTGCTGAGGACGCAGCTGGCCGAGCTGCGCAAGACCTATCACAGTGAGAAGGCAGAGCTCGCCGCCATCGACCGTCGCAGGAAGAAGCTTAGACGCAAGGAGAGGGAAGGTGAGCATAGCAGCGTTCTGGCTAGATAATAAATGAGATTCTAAAATCCTAGGGAGTCTAAAAAGGCCACATTAGCGTTTCATATTTAAGTGCTACAAACTTATCCGACCCGGAACTAAGTGACGCCATTTTAAATTGTCATGTCAATGTCAATGTCAACAACAGCGACGCTGCAGATAAGATTGTGACAAATGAATATGAATCCTGTTTAGACCCCCTGGCTAGATAATAAATATGGGATTCCATCAGATGACGCTACTGAGGCATAAATTCAGCTGTCAAAATAAAGCCATTTAATTGGCTAGAATAGATCCGTCATTTTACTACTGTTATGTTTGTCCAATATGGCGGCAGTATTTTGCCAGCGCCTTACGACTCAGTAGCGCTGTCTGGAGGATTTCGCGAACACTTCTTGTTGTTCCTGGTCGGTTGTGCCCTTTGACGAGGGCCCGGGGTCCGCTTTGACCATGATGCAGGATTTGATAGATCATTACACTGGAGCGACTGCCATCTGACCTTCGTGACCCTGTTACCAAGGGCACCTCACCAGATTAGATCATGGTTACACATTCAGTCGCCTGAATGTGCAGGTTTCATCACAATGTTTTCCCTCACCGTAAGAGCATCGGTTAGTATTCAACTAATGTTCACAACTTAGAAAATTAGTATCGACTGCAACTGACAATTGGTCGGCTCTAGCCAAATCGGAGCGTCTGTTACTACTATAATGCCAGACTACCATGTCCCGCCACTGTTTACTCATGTGTGATGTATCTTTTCCAGCTGTGAAGGCCGCAAAGGCTGCGTGCTCATGATTAAGGAAACTGCTGTAAGCGCAGCGCCGGCCGTCCATCCGTTTTAGAATGGGCGACCCTCCAACGCCAAGGTGTACAAGCCTTTAAGATATTCGTAGCAATGCTAGGTTCATAATAGTTGTCGTTTATAATAAAAGAGACTATTTGAGTACTCTATGGGACATTTTGTCTTAGATTGTACAGGTCTCCTATTGATTGTATTGTACAGTACCTCATTTATATTTTGTGATTCTCGGTGTTACTTCGATTTTGTCTTCGATAGCGCATTGATTTCATGAATTGTACAGGTCTCGTGATTGTATTGTACAGTATCTCATTTATATTTTGTGATTCTCGGTATGACTGATTTTGTTATTGATGAATTTGCACAGCAAGGCGTTATTAGAAAACTGAAATCTTACTAGTGCATAACAGTTTTTGCTTACGCATCTCTATTCTGTCACATATTGTGAAAAATCAATTATACTTTTTAATATCACTATTTCTATGTAATTGAATAGTGTAACAGATGATAAAAAGTAGAAAATAAGAATTTTATTGCAATATTCCATGCGATTTTATGTTTTTCAATTTCATTTACTTTATAATTGCTATAAAATGGAGTCACATGAAATAATTTTTATTTACTTAAAGATGTACTGATGTCATCGCGCAATTTTAGTTTCAATGGGTTACTTCAATGTTTTATTGATTAGTTTATGGGAATTATATTTTACTTTTCTCAGACTTTAAGACTGATGGATCAAAATAATAACCAGAAATATTGTGACTATATTATTTATTTTCCAAAGTGATAATGTACTTTTGCAGATTTATTATCAATATTTACCAATAATAAACGATAATAATGTAAAAAGGCAGCATTTTATTTAATATTACTCTTTTTTATTACCAAATAATTGGCATTCACAGGCGAAATTTAACGTACCCAATATCTTAGCTGAAATTGCCTTTGCAATCGTAAACAAAAGACGTTGTGTAGTGCGTAGTGTTCTAACTTAAAATTCTAGATAAAACTAAGTGGTATTACAATAGACATAATCATCAAAAAACGTGGTCACTTAGGTGTAATCGTCAGGAGTTAAGTAGAAATATCATGCGACCCTATCCCTCGGCCTGCCTACGAACGTCGCTAGGGCTATCTCTCGCGGCGCTAGTAGTAGTTGGGGTACTGCGGCCAGGGGTGCGGGTGGTGCTGGTAGGGCCCGGGCGGCTGCTGGTACCCCCAGGGCGGCTGGTAGGGCTGCGCGTACGACTGGTCGTACGACTGCGCGGTGGCGGCCGGCGTCTGGTAGTACGAGCTGCCACTAGCCGTCGTCACGTTGGTAGCAGCGGTGGCGTTCTCCTTCTTCTTCGCGGTCTCGGCCGATGAACTGAAATAACGATTTTGTCACTCGCTTATTCGATATATAAATGCTGGCCATATCTACAGAAGAACCGATAACCGCTGGGAGAGTACTTGGAGAGTGGACAGAAGCTGTACGTCAAGCATAGTGTAGGTCGCCATCCGACGAGATGGAGTGACGATTTAGGAAAGACTACAGGTGGAAACTGCAATGCACTAATGTAAGCTGATGATATGAAGCTCCTGACGCTCTTCTCGGATACAACATGAATCTACTGAGTTGAGCACTAGGCCAGTCATGGACGTATCCTCAACCACAGCGGTGGCCAGCTGCCTGGTGGGAGGTGTCCTCCCGGACCCAGCATTGCCCCCATCTAAAGCACTGGAACACGTTGCTCTGGCAACTAGCCCTCATGACAGTCCTTTTCGTTTTTTACTATTCACGCATTTAACCCCCATCTCACCTGGAAGAGACATTTGTTGGTGTCCCCGCTCACCTCTACAGCGGGGGTGGCTCTGCTCGCTCCTTCAGTACCCTGCTTCCCTGTCTGGAGCTGTCAACTCACCTCGGCAGCGGAGGTGGCTCTGCTCGCTCCTTCCGTGCCCGCTTTCGCATGTGCTTGGCCAGTTGCCTGGCGTGGGGACGTGCGCGCAAATAGGCCCTTCCACGACTAAAGCCAGCCTCGCTTAGGGTCCTGTTTCATCACCTAGAGCTACCGACTCACCTCGGCAGCGGAGGTGGCTCTGCTCGTTCCTTCCTTGCCCGCTTCCGCATATGCTTGGCCAGTTGCCTGGCGTGGACATGCGCAGCCCTGGCTGCAGCCGCTGGCCCCAACTCTTCGGCCAACTCGCGCCGCCGCCACGCCAGCATGGCGCTCACCTCGGCCTCGGCGCCTTCCTGCTTCTCGTACGAGGAGACGAGCTCTGTGCGGGAGGAGATGAGTTTTTCATATTGCAATAGAAAAGGGTGCGAGGGTGACATAGGTCACCTTTCTTTTTGGTGACTATAATGTGGCTGAAAAGCGAAACTGCCAAGAGGATGAGAGGCTGACCGATTTTTTTTACTTATAGAACCTACACAAGAGGATATGTAATTATTATCGATACGAAAAGTCGAAGTTTGGGTCACTAAAAATGTTTTTGTTCAAAGGTTGTGCAGACCAAAGTTTTGTGGTAGTAGGTCTCCTAAACGTCCTTTTATCGATACAAAGTGATTTTTTTTCTTGTATTCGATGACGTAGGATAATCTACGGCGCCCTTACAGTATATAAGGGTTAAAGGAATAATAAGGAATAAAATATATATATGTATATATTTATATTTATATTCTTTATATTTGTATGTATGTATATGTGTATGTATTATATACTATTATGTATTGTGTGTGTATTTATATTTCGTTGTTTAATAATTTATGTAGGTATATAGTAGATACGTAAATTGAAGGTGCACGCCATCTGCGTGTCGATTTTGCCCTCTCTCTTGTGTTGGTCGGCTGGAAGATATTTCTTTAGAAATAAGCTATACCTGTTGTGATCTTATCTGTATGTCAATTTTGTAAACTATTTATTGTGCACAATAAATGTTAAATAAAAAAAATAAAAAAAAATTCTTGGACAAATTCACACAGCGCCATCTAGCCCCAAACTAAGCAAAGCTTGTGCTAGATAACTGATAAACTGAATGTGTGGCAAGCGAGAGTTTCTAACCCACTAGAGGAAATTCCGGCCATCTGTCGCGCGCTTAGCGTTCTATGTTTTATATCGCTAAATTACAGCATAACCTCATAACAAAAAAAAATACATTATGGACAAGGGTACTCTTTATATTTATAATACATGCACATTATAGTAGAGAAAACCGAAGAACACTTGTGCGAAGACGGGGCGGGTCGCTACTATGAAATAAAGTCGCTGTCCGCATCTATACAGATCCACTATCTCCTCTACTAAACCATGCAACGAATTTATGATGTTATTTTCTAGAGAACTTTTTCCGGAAGTATATTATATAGACAACTCGTTCTTAGCCGGGCAGGTCCCTTAACGAAACCCTCGGCGTCCACAACAAATATCTTCACAGTTCCTCAGATCCCAACACCAAAACTATTTCGCTCTACCTTCACTTTCCGTACCAGTACCACGATTTACCAACCAGCTCCCACCACTCACCCACCCGTTTCCATAGGACAAACTAACCTTCAAGCACTTCGAAGGGCGTGTCCGGCGTGTTTAAAGCCAGATCGAGCCGCTGCATATGAAGCCTCGCGTTGAGCGGGTCCTTCGTAACCGCGTCGTCGAGCGCTCGCCTCGCCGCTGGTGGGTCATGTTTCACGTGGAACAGGAATCGTGCGTATTTCACAGCTAAGGCTGAGGCCACAGGCTTGCTTTTTGCGGCGGCGATGTAGCCCTCGTAGAGTTGCACGCAGCGGTCGTAGTCGCCGCGACGACGCTCGAGATTCACGCGTCTGTAATATAATTCCACGTCTCATCACATATACTCTACCAGGTCTCTCTTCTATAGGCCTGCTGGAAGAGATTTCTTATTTATTTTTTATATTTAACAGTTTATTGTTCACAAGATAAAACTTACTTCTTAGAAATAAGTAGTGCCTGTTGTGTCGTCTTTCATTTTTGTAATATCTGTATGCTATTTATTGTGTGCAATAAACTGATAAATAAATAATTTGAACGAATTCATATTATATTATTATTATTAATCATTTAATTCAGACAAATTTCAATTATATTTTTAACAGTGCATATTGTGTTAGTGAAATTGCTTATAATATATTGTTAAAATCAATCAACTAACATCCAATACATAAAATCATCACAATGTCATAATAAAAAATAAATGCAAAACTCAAATAAAATGGCAAATATAATATTAATAAAAATTAAGTCCCAGGTGCAACATGGAGTTTAAGCCAGTGTTGCATCATGGAACAGTCCAGTCTACATATTATTATTCTCGTATTTACATATTTAGGATCTTATAATCGTATCGATTTGTCGTAGAAATAACATTACATCTGTTTGATAGGGTGTAAGTGTATACCTCAATAGAGGCCACGCTAAAGATGCTTTCGGGCGTGAAGACTGAAGTCTTGATATGCATGGGACTCCGTTTACTCTACAGTTTATTGTACATACGGTCGAAAGTACGTACAATAAGGTCGAAAATAGGGCTACACGAAGTCTGTGTGCAAAAGAACGCGTTTAGTTACAGCCTCTGTGGGAGCCTTATGTTTGTTCGACTGTACATTCCGTTACTAAAGATCATGCCGACCAGCTTTTTCTGTTATTCACTGGCAAACGAGGAACCGGGTTGTTTGATGGTTTGTGATCACCGCCGCCCGTAGTGACCCGCTAGACCCAGGCGGTCAAACAAGACAGGAAACACCGCTGCTAGAATCCCATTCTTGGGCCTCGACCACCTAACTCAAACTTAACGTAAGTACTCTTGCATCAATTTTGAGTGAGTGGGATGGCGATAGCATTTGAAGGGTACACGAAAAGACGAGGCTAATCTACATTTTTAATTATTAAAATTAAACTACAATGTTATTTTATAATATTAAGAACCCGTCTTTCATGTGATGAAGACAACATATTTCTTGCAAAATACGGCTATTACGGCTTTATCAGCATAACGCTGATTATGGAGTAGTTTCATTGGCCCTTTTATGCTATGGCGCCTAGCATTATAGTAATTGTCGATGAGCCCCATTCTTCTCGTGTACCCTTCATTTCCAATTTGAGCGATAGTAATTGCTGAGGTGGTCGGCCTCCAACCTGAGCATATAAGCGTATAGAAGAATTTTATTTCAGACAGTGTACTGTTATGTAGAGTTATGTATAACGCGCGCGAGATGCATGGGCTTTTCTGCAAACCAGTGCTGTGACAGGCATGACCCCTTACAGCATTCTGCTGAGACTAGTCCATTTCGGTTTCCGTTACATCACTTATTACGTCTTACGTAATTTACTGTAATTATAATTGACTGTACTCACCTTAGGTTAAAGATGTATAGATGGGGATCTGAATAAAGTACTGTCTATGTCTACTATTGTCCATTAGTACATCCTAACACTACGGCTACATATAGTCACCTGTACTGTATCTGCACAAGGCTCGGGCAAGTCTTCTCAATACGGTCGAGTATATCCGCAGCCCGTGCCGAGTTCCCATTCGCCTCCTCGAACTGTGCCCAATGCAGATGCAACTCCGGCTTGTCCAGATGGTGGACGGTGCACGCGCGTTCCAGCACTTCGCGTTCTACCGATATCAGCTCGGGATGCGTGCTGGAACGCTCCTCGAGGAACTTTATCAGCTGGTGGGGGGAAGGTGGGTTTTAGAACATTTTATAGTAGCAGTTAAATGTATACAAGGCGTAACAGCAAGTACTATGTCGTAGACAGCTGTGTTGTAATGTCAATCACTGATAAAAAGTTAAGGCAAGGGAGGATTATTCTTTGAAGCGAATTACGTTCAGATTAATTTTAATAAGAAGTAAATTAAAGAGCGAATACATTTTTGAAATAACGCCCTTGCATTTCAGCGAAAAAATAAAGATCTATCCTAAAATTAGGTTTATTCACTACAGTAACGACGAAACAAACATTTATCAAAACAAGCACGTTTCAGCATTTACGCGTCTTAGTACACGGTTCTATCAGAAGTTAATGTTAGGTTCCGAACAGGTTTAGGGTAGTATCATTTTCGATGACCCGGGCCCTTTACGGGAATAGTACAGCGAGCTCTTAGAAAGAAAGGAAGAACATTTATTGACACAAACATCAACACCACAATATTGAAGACACAAGTAATACAAAATAATACAATTACAGCATAAAATACACAGGAAGACTACACCGTACCGATGTGTATACCCACTGATTATTGCATAATGTGTTTGTAACCATGATCCAATCTGGTCAGGTTCCCCTTGTAGCAGTATCACGGAGGTCAGATAGTAGTCGTTCTAATGTAATTGTCTGATCGCCAAATCCTGGATCATGGTCAAGGCGGACCCCGGCCCTCGTTCTCGAGAGCATAACCGGGGTCATTGACGCCAAGATGGTTAATTTATTTTTTATTACATAATGTGTCGTGCTAATTACACGTACCCGCATCCAGAACTCCTCGTAGAGCGCACAAGCGATGAGACAGCGTTCGTGTAACACGAGCGCTCGCCGCAGCGAGCCGTGCTGTTTCTCCCACTCCAGGTACAGTTTCCAGTTCTTCAGCTGGCACCGCTCTAGCGGCTTCACGTGGAAGTACGGCCGCTTTATCTACCACGCGGACCATAGACAAAGAATTATTAAAATTGGTAATTGGGTCATCATCACAGCTCATATCAATCCACTGCAGGAATTATGGCCTCTCGCACGAAAGGAGAGGTTATTGCCATGATCCCCACGCTTGGCAGGCGGGTTGGAGATCGCAGTGGTATAAATATAAAAATGGAAAACGCTGCTGCCCATTTTCCAGCCTACGGAGACTCTACATCTTTTGCCTCTAAAACATTAGTCGCCTTATACGGTTGCATGGTGCTATTCTAATCTGCCGGACACCACACGGCGTAGAGAAATAAAAATATACAGTCATAGTTTAAATTACTTATGAGTAATTATTAGTAAGGTACATGTGACTGCCATCACGTCTGTTCTATAGGAAAAAACGACAATGATAATATTGAATGTGGCCTAAAAAGTAGCTAACATGGCGCCTAAAGAAACTGAAACTATCTGTTGGACGTATTCAAAATCCTATGAAAGCAAGAGACCTTCGACCTTATGTATTTACTTAACCATTTATTGTGCACAATGAATGTTAAAATAATATGAGCATAAAGATAACAATCACACAAAAGGTACAGGTTATTTCTAAAAAGAAATGTCTTACAACAGACCCAACGAAGAGAGGCGATTTTAGCTTAACCTTTCAAACAAAGCCACTTTAAATACCGTATCTAAAACTTGAAACTCCAGACGCCAAGAGATACTACAGATTTGTAGTTCCTTATCAAGTGTGTCAGATGAGATATTCAATTTGGATACTGCCAACTTTAGTAACTGCCATTAAACTACAAATAAAGGAATACCAACAGGTGAGATGGCGGTCAAATGCCTGTCTTGTATAACATAAAAAAAATACCTAAAATGGGGTGACTTCTCTAATAAGTGCTAAGGGAAACATGGCTGATTTACAGTATTGCCCCTTATCAGGGTTATCACGGTTGTTTGCAGTTGATTAATAGAGAAAAGTGAGTGATCAATATAGCCCCAGGCCATCAAAGTAACCCTAATTTACCAGTGCTGTAATACTCACGCCCTCCTCGAACGTCCACCTGACGGCGACCTCCTCCGCGGTGGCCTTGTGCACTTTGCGCCGCGCCGCGATGATGCGCTCCTTGATCGCCTGCGCCTCCTCATCCGAAGCCTGAGAACAAGAAAGTCGTTAACAATACAATTAACAATATGGGTTTTCGTTTTGCCCTTGTGGTATCAACATATACTATAGTCGGAGATAAAATTCAAGATTAAAAGAGTAAAATAAAAAAAATCATATGAGGGGGTAGGGACACAGATATTTAATATTTATAGAAATTTTAAATGGGTCCCCGCCTGCTTTCAAATATAAATTAAAGTAACGTTTGCACTCTAAACACCTATTTACTACACCACCTATTTACTACACCATTCGACTTGTTTCTAACTTTACAGTTTTTTAATAGCAGTCGGACTTTTAGTTTTTGTACAACTTTTTTTTATTTATAGTGGTAATTTGTTTACGTTATTGATCTTGAATTTCATCTCCCGAGTTTAGTCCAGCTGGGCATAGGCCTCCCCTAATGAGCGCCAAAGCACGATGTTCTTGGATTGCTGCGTCTAGCCTCTACCTGCTTTTCGCAAATCGTCACACCATCTGGCCGGGCGGCGTCCTACACTACGGTTGGTAAGTCGCAGTCTACACTCGTTTACCCCAGCTCTTCGGCAGATGAATGCCACTTGAGCCTGCTTCTATCATTTGGATCTCTGTCGATTTGTTATCTCTCTGTCGAATGGTACCCATAACTATCAACAATACCAAGAACTAATATTTCGTCGTGAACATCGGGCGGAACGAAGATCTCCGATCATACTGTTCACGAACCGTTCCGTTATCCCAACATTTGCGTTGATAAAATGCTAGGTGTAAGTATTATTTTTTAACACAAATAAGATGTCCAATTTGGCCATGACGGTAAGACTGATTTGTCTTGGTAAGGCTTGAGTCTAACCTTTCTTAAATGAAATTAGTTTGGATTTTTCGTGGTCTCGGAAAATCTATCAAACAAAATGGCATTGGATTTGATATGCGAGGCGAATTGGTTTAAAGAAATATTTGTTATTAATAATTTAAATAGAGCCTGTTGAACGATCGTCTACGTTTTCTATTGATTGATTAAAGTATATTGACGACCTTAACTAATTCGCTTACTTTATAATCATTTTGTAAAATAAACAGGCACCTACTTGAAATAATTGCTGCTTGAAAAAGAAACATTGTATGAATATGAGGCGATGACAAGGAATTAATTAATTAACTTCCAGATCTTTCATGCGGTCCCCCGCGGTTTTTAGCCGCACAGAGCTCGGTCCAAAACTTTACTAACATTCGACTGTTACTTTCACTGGAATTTCACAGTGCCGTATGAAACTGGCGAAGAAAGCAGATTTCTATTAGCTGAAAAATTATCGAAATCAGATAAGTAGTTTCGGAGATTAGCGCGTCCAAAAGACCTTACCAAATACATCAATCGACATGCTCTTCAGCTCTTCCTGCAGTGGAATTTTCGAGCTAATGCAACATTGTGGTCGTCAAGAAACGAACTTACACCTTTCTCAAAGGCTAGCAAAGCAGACGCGACCTACTGTATGTTGCTAATGTCCAAGCAATGGGCGGCGGTGATCACTTACCATTGGGTGACCTATTATCTGTAAGTGTCTGTAATGGGTTAGTGGTACAAACCCATTCTGAAAAATCGCTTGAAAAATCGCTAAGTGCGAGAGGCTTGCGTCTTGCATGGCTAACACAAACGTGCACGCGACACAACTCGCGCCGCGAGAGACCCTTTGCTCCTTCTCTCAATATTAAAATGAAAGAGATAGCAGGACCTACGCAGTGCCGTTTCTCGCTTGTCATTCTCACGCGCGCATCTGTGTTAGCCGTGCAGCAATGAAAAGGAAAAAGGTTGTCGTCCAGCCCGCCGGCTGTTGGACGAGGTGCTGAAACGTTCAGTGAATGACGATGATGTGTTCAGCGTTGATGTGCCTAGAGCCATGCCCAGATGCTTCGGCAGATACTTCGTGCAGAGCAAGCCATTTGGGGGCGCGACTTAGTCTGAAGGGTGGGCAACCTACCACGGAAAGAGAACTACGCGCTTTTTTGATAACAAATGGATTTGCTCTTGATCTATATCTTCGAGAAAAGCTAAGATTAAATCTAAGGCACTACCCACTACTAAACACCTCCTCCTCCTTGTGGTCCTCTCTCAAGGTGGACCGATGACCTGTTAAAGATCGCAGGTACCAGCTGGCACCAGGCACCGGCCTTTGTGGAGATCTCAGGGGGAGGCCTATGCCCTGCAAAGACACCCGTCTTTCGGCTGATATGACGAGATCTAGGGCAGATCGCAGGTACTCACGATATGGTCGATCGGCTCGTCCTCACCCGGCGGCAGGTCTAGCTGCGGCACGGCGCCGGCCGCGTCGCGCACCTCGCCTCGGAGACGCACCAGCTCGTTGCGCGACACCACTCCCGCCGCCGGCTCCGACATCACGTGCTCTTGGAAACTGGGGAACGCATCAACCAAATGATAAGCTCGCATTGTTGACTGTGAGAGCGCCGGAGGTTATCCTACGGCATCGAGTACAAGAAAATCTCTACTTTGTAGTGATAGTAGACGTTTAGGAGACATACAAAACGCTGGTCTGCCCGTGCACAACATGGCACAATTTTTTTTTGTGACCCATAGATTTTGTAGCGACAGTTACACACACTTACAGTTACAGTACTTACATATCCTCTTGTATGGGTTCTATAAGTAAAAAAATCGGTAAGGCTCACATCCTCTTGGCAGTTTCGCTTTTCAGTTACACTATAGTCACTTAGGAGATACACAATAATTACCTCCTTTTGGACTGGCCAAACATCATAGAATGAAACAAACATCAGAGCGCATAAATTGATGATCTATTTGGTCATAAATAAGTAACACATGAGAGTTACATATAAAAAACAATGCCAGACTTACTTATCGAAGTGCGTAGTGTAGGCGAGGGTAGGCGTCGCCAGCAACCTGTCGTAGATGTTGGTGACGTTCAGCGCCGACCCGTTCTCCGCTTCCCACTTGATGTACGACTCCCACAGACGATCCGACCGGAACTCCAGACCGCACGCCTCTGCAAAACCGGGAAAGTTTTTGGAGACCGACAGGGAGATGTCGACACAAACAACGCGGGAATTGGAGTTTTGAATCATTTGTAAAACAATTTAAACTTATAAGTTAATTTAATACATCCAAATAAACTTTGTCACAGATCAATTTTCCATGGACGGTACGTATCAATGCAATATAAACCATATAATGATACGGTTTAAGTGGTTATTTGCTTACAAATCGAAACAAAATTAGTGACCATAGTGTGAATTCACATCTGTGGCGGATTGACGAGGTATGTAAAAGTGGTTTGTTTACATACATACATGGTAAATTTATCCGAGACAAGACACATTTATATTTTCTAATCATAATAATTATATTGGAAAACAAGTTATGGCACGTTTACATTAGGTCTTTTGCAATTCTTTTGTTGTTATTCTGTCACCGACTAATATAAATTGATATTCGGTTGGCCGTATTCGTGCACAATCCGTATTCGGTCACCGACCTAGTATAAACAGGTAATCCACCAAATGGCGCTACTGATCAGTGTCGTAAACGATGGATCAATTTCACCCATTTTTAGCAATGCAGTGCTTTATTTTGAGATCAGGAGCCCTCCGCCTAACTTCAATTGAACGTAAACGCCAATAGCATCAAGAGCTGACGAGTGAGATTACGATATCATTTGCAATTTGAACGAGGGACATGGCGATGCATTGTAACAATGACGGCATTCTCCGTGTCCCCCCAGACCTTGTGTTAGTAAGGTCAACTGGTGGAGTTTGAAGTCGCGAATAGCCAAATTCGGCAAACATACCTAATGTAAACAACGCATTCGGTTAACCAATTCGGTTAAACCAAATTCGTCCAATCTACCTGTAAACGCGCCATTAGTGTGCCAGTAGGTAAACTTGATATTTTTTATAGTTTTCCAAAGTGTCACTTCGATGTCAATATTCTACTGAGTAACGTTATAATTAATAGAACTTACGAACTGGAAAATAACGAACGAACACTCACCTATCGCCCTCTCGTACTGCGACCTGATGTAGGCGTGGTCTTCGGTCCTGGTCGCTTTAATATGATTCAAGTAGTGTATCCAAAGGTCAACCGACAGCGGTATCGCTTTGAGCCCTCTTTCCAACACCTGCAAACAGTCGTGCGTGAGCGGCGCCCGCGGGGAGCGCGCCCCCGCGCGGCGGCTCGCTATGAAGCAAGGGATATTGAATAGCATTATGCATGTCTCATGTAATTAAATCACGTATAAAATGTTTGTCTGGGCATATTACACCTGTTCGAACTGGCCGAGGCCTCCGTCGCCGCGCCGCCGTCGTCTGAGCCGTGCAATGGCTAAACAAGGACCGCCGAGCTCGCCACGCTAACATGGTGTACTGAATACATGTCTTAAGTAACTCCAAAATCCATTATTTACGTACTTAAATAATATACATGATAAAGAATTACAATACATCATGCGTGTACAAAGTATCATAAATATATGCACTAGAATATAAAATATACACCACAAACAATGAACCACTAGAGCGAAATCTATGCGATGGTTACAGAAGTAATAGAATTCTCCGGCGCGATCTGACGGCTTTGCCTTACGAACATCGCGGCCCTCGAAGCACTGTTGGGAAAAAAAATAATTGCAAAATACCAGTTATGACTAAACAAATTCAAAATCCAACTGTTAAGACATTGAAATGAAAGTCATCAAGTCATCAATCGGGTGTATTTAAGCCTTACCGACTCAGCATGTGACTTAAGTAGGTAATAATTGCACCGCACGGTGGGAAGGCCGCTTACCTCGAGGCACTTCTTTTTACTTCCTTTACGCTTTTCGTAGTCGGCGTACTTGCGCCAGTAGCCGTAGCAGTAGGGGTAGTGCGACAGGAAGGCGTCGTACGCCTCGCGAGCCGCCTCCACGTCGCTCTGAGGAGAATACCCACCGTCAGACACTGCTACCAAACGGAGCGCCACACTAGCCACACATCAGCTGATTGTCAGTTGGCCCTTGCCAATCCACATACAGGATTCAGGTCTCATCGCTTCATAAAGCAGATGAGATTAGCGATTGGTGTCATCATGTTTGCTAACCTTACCTACCAGCCCTATCACTATCTTGACACATTTGGGAAAAAATATTTAATCTACGGGCTAGTGCCCATAGCCTCTGTGGCCGAGCCTCTCTTCTTTGAGAATATTTTTTTAACTAGTTCACCGCCACCTCACCTGGTGGTAAGTGACGATGCGGCCGATGATGGAGCATGCCTGCCTAGGAACAGCCTAAGCTTTGAAGGCGTCTAGATAATAATGATTGGGAACACACTCGCAAGCAACGCGTTCCATTCCTTCGCCGTACGCATTATAAAGGTTGAACTAAAGCGGCTCGTGCGGATAGCTGGAAGATCTACAACGGATCGCGTGTTCCGATGGCGAAAAGGGGCCGGCGAAATGAGGTATTTATCACAATCCGTATAGTAAAGTCGAACTCGCGTAAAAAATTATTTGGCTATGTAATATTACTAGCAGCCGCCCCGGCTTCGCACGGGTACGTAACAAAAATATCAAAACTCCCCACCCGTACCCCGTGCTGCCTAGATAGCCGAGCGGACTGAGCGGCGAACACGCGACTTTTTTCTAATATTCACATTTTTAAACTCGTGATATCTTTCGAATGGAATGTCTGAATTGAATAATTCAAAAAGTTATATAAAGGTATTGAAGCAGTCGTGAATATGAAGTAATTCATTTTGATAAGGATTAATACCAAGGTACAAATAAAGAGCGTTTTTTAGCGGCGGCATTTCAATTAAATTTTGAAAATAAAAGCACACTTATTGTGACATAACTATAATAGTTAGACATATACTGTCGCGACACTTTTTGTAGATAATGATGTGTTCTGCAAAGTCGTAGTACATTATTTTGTTCTATCATCAATAGTTTTCGCAGCACACGCGATGTAAGGAATTTTTTGGGTATTTTTTTACACCTTGGGTTACATTATTGGAGTTTTATAAATGATCCGAATTTTTTTAGAAAATATAATATAGCCTATGTCACCCGGGGATAGTGTAGCTTCCCAACGGTGAAAGAATTTTTGAAATCGGTCCAGTAGTTTCGAAGCCTATTCAATACAAACAAACAAAAAATCAAACTTTTCCTCTTTATAGTATTAGTATAGATTAAGTATAGATAAAAGCAACTAACCTCTTGGTCGACATACTGCAACAGGTAAGTCCAGCCAGTGAAGTCCGTTGGGTCGTCATTCACCACCTTCCAATATTTGTCAAGCTCGGGAAGCGTCTTCTTTTTTGGCTTCTCATCTATTGACGACCTCTTCTCTGCTGGTATCGGCTTACTTTCGCCGTTCTGTGGTTTTTTAAACAAAATTAGTGAACTGCTATATGAGATTTTAAGTGTTTATGTTGGACTAAACTAAAGCCCACCATACCTTAGAGATAGCCTGTTTCTTGTTCGCGGACTCTGGCTCAGATGTTGGCGATCCCGGGTCATAGCCGTCGCCGTCCTCATCAGGTTTGCGCTTCCGGGACTCTTTACTGTCTTTCTTTGACGCTGGCAATTCATCTTCGGACACAACCTGTGCATAAAATACAGAAGAATAATAAGATAAATGTTTGTGAGAATTACAAGAAAAGAGAATGATGTTATAAATAACTTTCAAACATTAGGAAAAGACAGAAGACTTAAGTAAAAATGTTTGTTTTACGGCAGACAAACAGGCAAGCCACCTGATGGAAAGTGGTCATGCGTTGCCCACCTCTGAAGAGACCTCTAATATAGCTCTTGAACTATCCGATGTACAAAGTCCAAAGGAAGCACTGTGGCTGGGAGCTCATTCCTCATGCAAATAGTACGAGCGAGAAACGTTCTCTTGAACCTTCGTGTGGACACCAGTAGAGGGTCTACGTAGTGAGGATGAGTACCCAGCCTACAGCGGGAGATACGACGGCGGAATTATGCTGTGGGCACGTTAAAAAGTGATAAGCATGGCTATCACAAGTGGGTTCTTGGGCGCGATAAGCTAGGGATAAAATAAAAAAAACAGTTTTACCTCTGTATCAGCTGGCAATTCGGCTGGCTTGGGCCCGGGGAGTTCGTCATCGGAGACATTCTCAGCATCTTTGACACTAGGCTTCTGCACAGCAGGCAGTTCGTCTTCAGACACCACCTCCGTCTCCTCTGCTCCACCAGACACGGCCACCGCAGATTGCTGAAAAATTGTTTTTATTGTTAGTTATTTATAATTAGTGTACTTATTTTATGGGCTAATAAGAAAATAAATGATTTTTAATATAATTAGTCTGAGTCTAATGGGAATAAATGGTTCTTCATCTGTTAAGCCAGTTATACTCCAATTTTAGATGCATGCATATTTATTAGTTGTTTGAAAATTAATTTGGACAAAACTTATGGTTTACGAAAAAATTTTATGGTCTCGCTTCATCCAAATGAGAATGTGGGTGTACCATTTTATATTAATTTTATTGTTTGCTTGGGAAAAGTACTGCTCAAAGCCTTGGATGCAACTTTGGCCACTACATCTCAACTATATTGTTTGCTGTGTTGATCCATCAATGCCACAGTAGCCAATCTCGGCATTAATGTATGTACTATTAAACAATGTAATAAATCTAATTCAATTTTATAACCTTAGCAGAATAACAATAAACAATTTTATTACTTAATTAGCTTTTGTCCGCGAATTCATCTGCTTAAAATTCGATTTTAACTTTCCTGACCCATTCCCGCGGGAATCAGATTGTATTTCGGGATAAATAATAGCCTATTGCTATTCTGGGCTATAAGCTACATTACTGCCAAATATCAAGCAAGCAAAGGCCGGGGGTCCTGTGCAGTTCAGCCATGGACCAAGGGATCAATTAGGGTTTAGGCTGAAAGTACCGTAAGCAACTTTTTATTGTTTATACAGACGTTAATTGTGTAATGTGCTGCCCCCTCAAGTATGGCAGACAACAGAAGGAATGAACTTTTTAAATAAACATATAATTATCCTCCCCCTCGCCTTATCCCACTAGGTGGGTTCTGCACACGCCACTGTTCAGCCATCTTGCAAAAAATTTTTGGCTAAAATTGCTATAAAATTACATAAACCCCACATATACTGCAATTAGGAAAAAGGATTTCTAGGAAAAAGAATAATTGTTTAGTTCAATTTGGTAATATGTAAACAAAACATTACCTCAGGTGAGGCTTCTGTTTGTGATTTCATCTCAATGTCATCCTGCCATTTGGATCCATTCTCAGCTTCAGTGGCCTTGAGCTCATTGGAGGCTTTAACTGGCGCAGCATCAACTGTCTCGGTTTCCACAGCATTAGCTTTCACACGCTCAGTTTCAACTGGCTCAGCCTCCACTTGCTCAGATTCAACCGACTCAAAGTCCTTAGCCAGTGACTCTATGTGATTGCTATCCTGTATTGGCAAGTAATTGCTAAATTAATGTAATATTGAACTTAATATGAACAGCGAAAGCTTGCAAAGGACACCCTCAACAAAGTCACAGTAATTTTCCCATCATTTTAACTAAAGCAGATGCAGAGGTCTAATAGATATATTCATACAGCATTGTTCAATATATAGTGAGAATGAGGTACATATAAACTCTATTGTTGTTGTTATTGATAATATTGATAAGATTTAAAACAGGAAAGAAATATGTTATCTTTTGTATTGTTTTTTAAATTGGCCATGAGCAAGTGCATGTGCGAAGCGAGTGTTCAAGTCCCAGACTCCTTTGGATCCCTCTTAAAATAGTGTTTCCCTGGTGCATAACATTTTACATGCTTATGTATGAAAAAACTAACCACACTCGGGGTCCCCTGAATTCTTACAGATGCACAAAAACAAACAAGACCAAGGTTGAGTCCGCCGTTGCTATGGCCCGCATTTCGAGATGCTGGCTTCGAAATACTTGAGCATCTTCCATATTTCCCCAACCTTGCTCTAGTGATTTCTATCTTTACATTGTAATTCTATGTATTGTAAATATACAAGGAGTATATTTACAATACATAGAGAAAATTTTTTCGAAAATGATGAAGCGGAGCTGCGCTTTTTAGGTGCGCTGGATTAAGAGCTTTTTAAGAAAGAAATTTTTGCCATGAGTAATATGCTAAAAGGCGACTTATAAATGTTAACAGCGACATGGTCATTCTCATTTTTTTATTGAACGCACCTACAAGCTAGAGTAGCTTTGTTTTATGAGTACAAAAAGAAAGTCTTCCTAAATAAAATATTTTAAATATTTAATTCATTGTTTAAAAACAGTTTTAAACCCAAACTAAGTGAGGATTTGTCTATCTCTAGCCAAGTACCTCCCGAGTGGATGTACCAATCTTTAAGGTTTTTTTAAAACCAGGATAATTGAGATAGTAGGTACTTTGTCATGAATAGAATTTGTCAAGGGTTACTGCCATTTATCATTCACCCTGTAAGATTATATTATTCATCCAGAATATAAACAAGTGGCACTGGTCTAGTGGCAGCATGCTTGCGTTTCATACTTTGAGGCTAGTCTACCTTCTGCAACGAGCTCACCACTCGTTTGTTATGCCTCCTAATACTGTTGGCAAAGCGAGGTTGACCAAGGTCTTCCACAGGGGACTCGGACTAGTTGGACAGTTTAGGGCCCTATGTCAGTATTTATTTATTGTTATTATCATCATCATCATCATTATCACAGCTCGTAACAGTCCACTGCAGGACTTAGGGCCTCTAACACAAAAGGGGAGGTTATTGCCATAATCTCCATGCTTGGCAAGCGGGTTGGAGATTGCAGTGTTTAAATATAATAATGGAAAATGCTGCTGCCCATTTTCCAGACTACGGAGACTCTTGATCTTTTGCCTCAAAAACATTAGTCGCCTTGTACGACACCCATGAATTGGTGCTATTCTACTCTGCCGGACACCACACTGCCAATTTTTATTATATAAACAATAATATACAAAATAGCAATGCAATACTTTCATGCAGAATTAGTGGACAGTTTTACTTTACCTCTACATCTTTATTTGACAAGTCATTTTCAGAAAGAATTATGGAATTATCCATATCCGTCTCAGCAATAATATCAGTTTGAGCTTGGTTACTATCTTCTGCCGTATTTAAAAATATTTCATCATTTGTTAATTCGCAAGCAGCTTGATCCAAGTCCGTTTCAACTTTGCTATCCGTCATGTCACCCTCAGTGTCGGAGACTAGGGGCTTGTAGGCAGTATCACTCAGACGTGAATCTCCATCTGATAAAATGTTATTCTGAGAATCACTAGGAAAAGTCACTGCATTATCTCCAACGTCAAAGGAATCAGTGCCAAAGTCGTCAGTGTTATTTCCTAAGTAATCTCCAACGCTACCGGTCGACAGCTCCACAGCATTGAGAAAACCTTGGTTCGATGCAGAAGACTCGTCAACAACCACGGCGTCGACGCTGTGGAACTCGCTCTCGGTGAGCAAGTGCGACAAACCGTTGGAGTTTTCGTTAATTAGCGGGCCTTCATCTGTTTCCATGGGACCCTCGGATAAACATTTCTGAAATAAACAAGAAATACCGATATTACTTGCGCATATTCGTCACCAAATAGCCATTCTGCACATACATAACCTTACTCTCTTGTATCTCGCAAATTGGTACCACAATATTATTACTTACCTGCAAGTCGGGGCTGGTGTCATCGTCCATCATGTAGATATTATTGATCGGAAATATTTAATTTCCTCGCCGTTTAAATTATTTTGTATTCAGTTTCTCGACTTTTTGATATTCGTCAACAACAAAATGAATGAGAGTGAGTGAGATGCATCCATCCGCAATATTCCGCAAACTCAAAACGCAATATCAAATCCACATGCACGAGAAGGATGACAAGATGAGTGAGCCAATCACGAGCCAATGAGGATCAATCAAAGCATGAGACGCCAAGAAAACCGAAAAATTGTATGATCCAGGCGGCAAGCAAGGAGGGCGCGAGCTCTTAATGCAAAATGTCAGTGTTCTGTTTCATAATGGCGGCTTCTTAGTTCCATTTTTCGCCACAGTCATTACTATTGCTTACCACAGACATACAATGTTATAATGCTTCCATATATAGTTATACTACACTTTGGCGAGATTTTTGGTACCTTAAGCGGTGATTACACGCATACTAGCACTCTAAATCACAACTTGGCTACATCCCTCTACATTAGGGCATTGCGATTACACTGCCCCATGGACTTACCATATTTAACAGGATAGAAAACCCTCCAAAATTACAATTGCGAAAAGCAATCTTACGTTCATATGTAATCCCAGCCGAGAGGGACAGCGAGAACGGAGGCCGCGTAACCCGCTCTTTTATCTTGCCAGACTAAAAAAATGACGTTCATTGAAGGTTAACCCTATGACTGTAGATAGATTTTTATCTAATTAAATCTACAGCACGTAGATTTTATTAGATAGCTTATATATTACAGATAGGTATGTATTACCTATCAAAATATTGTATTTCATGGAATATCCATGGATATTCCATGAAATACAATATTTGGACACCCTATTAGAAAGAGACATACGGCCTCTGTTCTATACCTCTTGCTCGGCTCCATTTTATCCGAAGAGTGCTAAGTCCTGTTAGATAGTGATAAGTCCATGCACTGCCCCTACATAGGAATCCTACCACCACTACAAAGGGTTGCCTTTACGGGCAGTGCTGCCAGTGGTCGAAATACAAAAGTAACACAAGGCAAGTCAAAAAGTAACATGTAGAGAAATTAATTTAAGTTGAAAACGACTAATATTGTAATATGACACTCTATTATACGAAATACATACGATGCAGCGGTCTTTTTTACTAAGTTCATGCCTCGGGATCTTGGCCTATGCATCGACGCCGTGATCCAAATAAAAAAGTTTTATAGCTATAATTTTGAGATTATATCGTTTATATTTTTAGACAAAAGCTTAAGTTATGTTATATTAAACCACAAGAAATGCTAAAGCATACGAAAATATGCCAAATCTAACATAAAATATTCTGGATGGGCAACACTGGCTCTCTATGTAGCATGTAGGCGGTTAGGCTCTTTATACTCCTAATTTAGGGTTCTACATCCCTACATGCGGTTACACCACACAACATGCAGCCATATAGTGAAATAAGGTACTATATTAGGGCGCGTGTAATCATAGCTTTAGTCTGGAATAACAGCTAGAGTGTGCTGTGCGGTGCCATTAAGGTTTGATAATTTGTGGTCAGCCTATGTCAGACTAAACGCCTGATTGACAAACGAGCTGTCAGAATTGTGGTCAGAACCATAGTTTGTGAATCTAACCTCAAATCATAGCAAAATAAATCAACGAACTTAATTAAATTTATTTTACCGAATACTATTACAAAATGTTTGGTTTTCGATCTTTTTTAATAAAAGCGATTACTTCAGCACCGAATGTGTTGAATCAACAAACCAGAGTAGGTACAAGTTTTCTCAGTACAGTGGTAGAAAACTAGGTCCATGGGTGGGTACATTGGGATAATGTTAATTTGGTATATATTTCTTCGCAGAACACATTTATTCTAAAGAGGAAAAATCCTATACCCTTACACAAAAAACATGGTAAACCTACAAAGATGCGTGGTAGACATTTCGTTTATGATTTGCTGGAAGACACGAATATTGTAAAGAAACCCGACATGAAAATAATTTTAACCCAATATGTTGATGGTAAGCATGATTTAAGATTAAATGATAATAAATTTGTGTAAACCAAGTAATGACAATTAATTTTTAAATTTTCGAAATATACCACATAGTTAATAAAATCAGCACAATATTTCAGATTAATGTAAATTGAATCCCATTTAAAGTGCGGTTAAATGCGATTATACCATTACAAATCACCAATACTCCTGGTGACATAAGTTATGGAACATGACTTAAGACCACACACTTACAGGTGTTGGAGATGTTGGTTCAATCATCACTGCTCGTCCAAATCTGGCCTACCGTGAATACCTTATGCCAGGTCTAGCAGTATACGCAACTCCTGAGAATTTGGAAAAATACAAAATGGATGAAAATAAACCTAAAATTAAAAAAGAATTCAGCTCACCATATGTGCAAAGAGTAAGGCTTTATAAATTATTGTAATATTTCTAATTTAAATGTAATTGATAAATGTATATTAATTAATTTCATTTGTTGCCAGACTATGAACTGCTTGTCGAGAGTGGTGCTTCAGATTACCATGAACAAATTTGAACCATGGACACTAGAACCATGGCATGTTAAAGCTTCCTTTCGCAAATGTGGATTCATAGTTCCTGAACATGCAATTGCTTTGCCCCCAACTAAAATATCAGGACCCGATCTCTCCTTACAAGAGAAAGAGTTTTTTGTCACAATTACAGTAAGTATTTGTTCCAATTCTCTTACAAATGTTTGTGATACTGTCATATACTCTAATTTCATTTAAAATCTTTGTATTTTTGGGTAAATTAATTATTATGAGAGATTTTTATGCTACTTCCTATACTGCTTGCATTGTCTCCTATTCATTTGCAATTTTATATTTCAGATCAACAATACAGAAAAGGTTAATGTGAGATGCAGGATTCATCATTGGGCCACTGGATTGGACCGATTACCTTGGGATGAATTCCATTGGACAAAGCCGTATGACTCTTTGTTGCCAGATCAAGCTTCTGTCCTAGAGAATATCCCCCTGCCATCTTCACCTAAATCATAAGTATGCTTTAGTTTTTCTATAGTGTTTCTTATTTTAGGGCACTTAAAACCTAGCATAACATGCTAAGAGAAACTTAGTAAACTTTAAATGTAGGAGTCTGTACTGACTCCAATGCATCTAACTAAGTGAAGCCAGAATTTGTAAATAAATTAGAAAAAAATATAATGATTATTACCATGATAAAAACATGTATTCATTCAATTGTTACCTATCATTTCTGTAATGGATTGGTTTGGAAATGTGGCTGTCTGACAGCGGTCAGCACAGCTCTAGTTTTCTCAATATCTGTAATATAGTTTTAAATTGTATAGGATAAACAAAACATACATAAAAAAGGAAGAGGGTTATGTAGTGTGAATCACTTCAGAACATCTGCACCTATTTGGCTAATTAGGTTACAGGTAGGGGTAGGGTGGCCATTAAATTAAAATTACGTGAACACAGTAGCGCCAGGCAGGTAGTAGATGAATAAAATACCATGAAAGTCTATTCATCTTGGATAGTCTCACTGTTGTATCTCTGAAAACAGTGAGACAACTAATCTACTAGTCTAGGGCTTTAGTCAGCAGGTTCCCGAGATAGCAAAGCTACATGGGTGGTGTGTAATGATGTCTCGTCATTGCATGTCACTTCATTACGTATAGTACTGTTATGTCATATAACCCCTCCCACATCACTCTACCTACCTCATGGCTTTAATACACAGCTCAACTCTATAAGATAAGCGCATAATATAAGCTCACAACTTTACTCTATAAGATTAGCACTTGACACTTGAGTGGTGAGTGAGAAAAGTAGCGCATCCTTTTATTTTACAACGAAAATCTCAGATACAAAAAGTCTTTCGTCTTCTGATGCTTGGCGGTTTCAATGTTGTGGGTTGTCCCTTCGAACAGACAGTGGATTTTACTTGCTTTTCAGTATGGGATAGTATTGCGCGGCCCTGCACGGCGTCAAAACGTTTAAGCAGCTTAACGTTTCACCATCCCAAAGATAGGAGGCGCAACACTCAATATGTACGTAGGCGCATCTGCGCCTTATACAGCAATTAGCGCTGCCCCGGGGCATAGCATATAAAATATAGCTTGGACCGCTTAAGCATTCCAAGCATTTTCGAGGCAAATTTTGGGCAGTCATTTGTGTGGCCAGTCGAAATATCGACACGATAGAGTAAGGAGAGGACACTACCAAAGAGGGCACAATCGAGATATTGGCCAAGAGGCATGAAGAACGGAAAAGCTATTGGTCATGACTTGAAACATGGAAACCCCGGGGCGCACTTTTGCTCACTGAACTGTTCAACAGGATTGTATCTACGGCGATTATACCCGACTCGTGGCGCGTAAATATTATTACGCCAATCTATAAAGGAAAGGGCAGTGTGCAAGAGAGTGCCAACTATCGAGGTATCAGTTGCTTCAGTTATGTTAAGCACAAGTCCGATCCTGTATGGAGTACTGCTGCTATCTCTGGGATGGATCAGCCAAATATCACCTGGCGGCTTTTGATTCGGTGGAAAAACGTGCAAAGAAGATCATTTGTGACCCGCAATTGATTGAAGCTATGCTGCAGAGTATCGGCGTAGGGTTGCGCGTCTGTCGCTCTGACCTTTACAATGCATACGGCTAAGGAATGGAACACGTTGCTAGACATGCGTGCACCATCTTCGACCGCATCGTCACATACCAACAGGTGAGATGGCGGTCAAATACCTGTCTAGTCTAATATAAAAAAAACTTATGAGCCATGCAATAAAGCTATTCGAACGTATTATATGCATTGTATTAACAGATGTGTGGCCGCTCATTATGAGCCTTAAAAGCTTACTGTCACCCAAAAGGCATTGGAAAGGGCTATGCTTGGAGTCTCGTTGCGCGATAGAATCAGAAATGAGGAGATCCACAAGCGAACCAAGGTAACCGACATAGCCCTACGGATTGCCAAGCTAAAGTGGCAGTGGACAGGACAACAAATGGCCGATGGGGCAGTAAAGTTCTCGAGTGGCGATCACGTACCGGAAGACGCGGCGCGGGTAGGCCTCCCACAAGGTGGACCGACGACCTGGTAAAGGTAGTAGGTACCAGCTGGATGCGGAATGCACAGGGCTGGCCTTTGTGGAGATCTCTGCGGGAGGCCTATGCCCAGCAGTGGGCGTGTGTCAGGTAATATGATGATGATGATGATACGCCTTGTCCGAATGCCAATACGGGTATAGGCCGGGCTGTAGCACCATGAATACCGTCTTTGCCCTTAAAACCCTCCAGGAGTCCTACTGCATTAGAAATCAACCTCTGCATTTCGCATTTTTTGACCTGCACAAAGCCGTCAACAGTGACCCTCGGTAGGTGATCTGGTGGGCCCTGAGATCAAAGTTTGTGCCCAAGGCGTACATTGAAATCAGGACATGTACCTACATCAGTACTGAAGCCGTCGTTAAAACTCTCTTCCAGATTGTCGAAGCTTTTCAACAGGGTTTTGCTTGCGCCCTTACTTGTTCTGCGTTGTGCTTGATGCCCTCACACTTTAGGAAATTCTGGACACGCCTCCTTGGCATTAACACGGTACACACGCAAACAAGTAAAAACAGGGTAAACACGTGGAAGGAAGTGTTAGAAAACGGGGGTTTGAAGCTGAACGTTTCAAAAATATAATTCAATAATAACGTAAGAAGAAGGAAGCCCCAGGGTCTAGGAAGGTCTAGGTTTAGAGTAGTTTCGCTTGAGGATTTGCAATAAAAGAGTTTTATAACGAAAACACATATTTAATAATAAGATGAATAGTAGGACACTATGTATGAATGAAATATTGTATTCGTGATAGATACTAAAATACTGTGCCCGCTTTGTATGAGGATAATGCTGGTTCGGATCCATCACCAGCTGTAGCAATGTATCATACTCTGTGGTCAGGAGGGCCACGCAGCAAGGGCCCAGTTTGCCACGTGTTTTACGGTGTAGCAAATCCTCGTAGCTCGTGGATACTGCCAACACATACTGAACCAACAAGGCGTGGTGAATATGCATTACTCTTTCTCCTAATTCCTTCTCATCATGATTTATGATTATTGTGATAAGAGTGAGAATGACATAATTATACTGAAACAGAAAACAAAACTGTGTTTGTACAAATATTATTAGTTTCATTACACAACCACATCAACAACTAATCCAAATACTTACTGGAAGTAAATATACAAGTATGTAGATACTTATTAAGTAATTATAATTATTGCGCTCTTGGTGCATCGTTTATTTCCTGATCTACATTAGATTTATCTGTTTCTTTGTAATCTTGTTCATAACCCTGCTGATTCTCCACGGATTCCAACTTTGTTGCCTCATCATTGTAGTTTTGATTGCTAGATTGCATTGCTTGTTCATCATATCCGGCTTCAGGCTGTTGTTGGTCATAGCCTTCAAAATTCTGTTCTAACTGTTGATTCTCATAATCGTAACCGTTATCATATTGTTGTACATACGCTTGATCAAATTGTTGGTTTGTTTCATCATATACGTTACTTTCCTGAAGCATTTGTTCTTCTCCGTCATTTTGTTGTTCATAACCTTCATTATATTGTTGGATTGTCTCGTTATAAACGGGCTCTGATGGTAGTTGTCCTTCACTTCCAGTTTGTTGTGCGTAACCTTGATCATATTGTTGGTTTGTTTCATTGTAATCATTAGCATCCTGCGGTATTTGCCCTTCACCTTTATTTTGTTGTACATAACCTTGAAGATATTCTTGGTGTGTCTCGTTGTATTCATTAGGATCTGGCAGTTGTGCCGCTTCACCTTCAGTTTGTGGTAAATAACCTTGTTCATATTGTGGATCTGTATTGTTATATTCATTAGGGTCTGGAGGGATTTCCCCATTACCGTCATAGTAATGATACTGCTGATTATACTCCTCATTTTGCCCATAAGCCGCACCTGGAACTTCCTGAGCTGCTGTTTCTATATTACCTTCAGGATAATACACATTATCCGGTTGAGTATCGTACTGATCTGGATTAACACCCTCAGTATTTTGTGGGGTGGTCTCAATATTGTCAACGTGTTCAGTAGACATTTCTAAATTATTACTATTATAAGAGATGTTTTCTTGTAATTGAGTATTATCTTGATTATCACCCGCATGTAATTGTGAATCAAGTTGATATTCAAGTTCAACTTCGCCATGTTGCTGATTAAGTTCGAAATTGGAAACGTTTTCAGCAACTGTGTAATCAGGGTGGTTGACTAAACCAACATTATTTACTTGTGTTATTGTGGTTTCCCCACATATGTTATCATCGGCAGGCTTAATCTCGATTTCATTATTAGTATCAGTAGCGCCGATGTCTTTGTATGATCGAGCTTCGTAACTTAATTTCTGAGCCATCTGGTCATGTATTTGAGATGAAGGTGCATATTGATTAATTGCATCATCATTATTATTTAATGACTGTTCAGTATTTGTAGTTGTAAGTTCTGCTAAAACATAATCATGACCTGGTGCAACTTCATTTTGTAGAGCCATAAAATTGTAATCTTGCGGATTTGTGTATATCGTATCCTGTAATCCTACATCACCGCTTACTGTTAAGTTTTCACTTAGGATTGGATATTGTCTATTATCAACTTCTGAATAATTTTCATAACTATCTTGCATATGTTTGCCGTCTTTTTTATATGAACTGTCCTGGTCTAATTTACCCGCTTGATTCGACAAATTATTTTTTAAATCCTTCATATTATTTAACGACAGTTTATCATCGGATTCTTTTATTTCTGTATCATGTACTTCAGATATCTTATGCTCTTCCACCAATACCTGAGGAGTGTTTTCGATAATATCTTCAAAGTTTTTATTTTCTTTATTGTTATAGTTTATTGATTTTTCAAATGATTCTCCTTTTTCATAATTTTTCAATTTATCTAGGATATCGTATTTACTTTTCCAATCATTCCCATCAGTTTCCGTGGTTTTAAACTCGCAGATGTCGGGCTCGGGGTTAGGTTGGGTGTAACTGTTGCTCAAACGTTTTGGTATAATAATATATTTTTTACTTAATTCTTTCAGTACAATTGACTCTCCTGAACTCAAAGATGGCGCATCTGAATTATTCAGAGTCGGTTGGATTAACAATCTGTCTCCTGGAGAAACAACTCGATTTTGAAGAATAATTTCCGCACCACACGGGGTTTTACCAGGCTAAAAACAATAATATTATCACATAAAATAACGCATGAACATGTATTTAACTAATATTATTCTCCGTAATCCGTCGGTCGGTTGGATTCACACTTTCCAAAAATAGAAAGTAGGTTACTAGGGTAGGGCAATAAAATGTGTGTCTCCCTCCCACATGCTTTTACGGTACAGTGATATTGGCGAAAAAGGATAAGCTTGAAAAACCAACACTTCTTAGACGAAGGTGTACATAGAATATTAGACGCATTAATCATATTTTCTTTTTACTATGCCTGTGCCTAAAACATGGGACGTTTAAAATTGGCTGATGACGAGTACTGACCTGCCGGAGTTTAGAGCTTACGTAGGTACCTACAGAGAAATTCGTCAGTCAGACGATTTTTATGTTATGATGAAGAGTGAGTCTAAACTACAGAGTACTTACATTTACTTTAACTAAGGCATTGGAGTAACGCATTTTGTCCAATTTCTCTAATATGTATTCGTTGCGTTCTTTCCTCTTCTTATCCTCTTCGAGGAATGCATCGTATTGTTTCCTGAGCGCGTTGATTCGTGTGGATTTGGTCCTGAGTAAAGAAGAAGGTTAGGTAGATCAAGGAAGGAGTTAGGTAGGAGATAATTACCTGATCTGGTAAATGCTGTATCATGGTCAAGGCGATCCCCGGGCCCTCGCGCGCGAGACATAACCGGGATATTGACGCTAAGATGATGATGTCAACTTGAGTGTTAAATAGAAAAAAGAAAGGATCTAAAGCGTTGTCCTAATTAGCAACAGCCGTGCAACCATGGTCGTGCGACAGGCGGTTTTGAGGTCCCTTTATTGGTCGGGCGACGCCCGTCATACGACTATGGTCGCACGATCGTTGTCAATTAAGACAGTGTCTTAATGTTCCGATTCCACCTAGTGGGACAAGGGCAGGGGATGAAGATAAACGGTATTTGATTATCCGAGGTTCGAACTACCTACAAATGAACGGTAGTGGTTCAAAGGAGGAATGACTGTGCAACAAAATGTCTCTCCGACGAAATGGGAACAAATTACGGGTCTACAAAGACATAAATACTAGTGGTGCTATTAGATGGAGTAAAGTACCTACTTACTTTTTATCCGATCTTCCCATTAGTGAGGCTATGTCTAGGCGTAGTTCTCTTGCAGCTCACGGAGTCGAGACTGACGGCGACCACGTAAACAAAGCAGAGACCCGCACGACCTTCTCCAAGGTTTCGCAGCTGGCACGGCTCTACTTGACACCATAGGTAGGTATAGATGGGACGTAAACCAAATAAACAGCGGCCGGTGGTTGTACAGATAAGGTAGATGATAACTTGCGAGTTACTCGTTCGTATTCAATTCATTCGTTTTATAACATGGAATAAGGTTTTGTTATCATAATATGTATGTATTATGGTGGTTTTTTGAGTCAAGCAATCGAATTACGGTAGAGTTTACTGACCAAGGTTTTTGAACGTCTTGAACACCGGGGCGACGCGTAACATATTTAAGTGATAGAAAAATTTACCTTATTCTATGAGCAATACCGTTCACTTCGATCTTGCTCTCTGATTGAGTTGGCGTCCTACATTCATCATCATCATCATGGTCCTGGCGTTTATCCCGGCTTCTGCCAGGGTCCGCTTTCCGACTCATTCTTCTTCACTTTGCCCGGTCTTCGGAATCCTCGCGGCGTAGGCCGTTGGCTCTCGAATCGACTCAGCGACGTCAATCCTTCGCTTCATATGGTCCTACTGCCTACATTAAGGGTGGTATAATCGACGCTTAAGTAACTCCGCTCACTCCGTGTAGGTAGGCATTTTCATTGTTATTATTAAGTATTACAAAGTGATTACTTTTATTACGTACATTTATAAACGTTAAATTACATACATACTTTAAAGTAGACACACAAGACAGCACATCAACCTATTCTGCTTAGACTTTGGACCACCTTTGGTTTGTACGCCCATGTTGCTGTCTTCTGGGCTAGGTAAAGGTAGCTATTAACAATGAAATAACTCTGAATAGGTACCAATCTACACCTCGTGAATTATTTCACTGTGAAGAAATCTTGAGAATTCCCACCTATTCTCATTTTTGAAATAAATAGAAGCCACTGCCTGGTTGGTAAAGTGTGTAGTTGATTCTGAGGTACCAGGCAACTGCTGGCACCGGTCGTCGGCGAGGATGACCTTCAACCTACCCCGCGGTACGGAGGCATGTCACGAAACCTATCTACATGTATGCAATTTATAGCTACATGTAGGTATAGTCCTAATCTGAAATAGACATGGAAAAGAGGTAGGTACCTACGTGACTTCCTCAATAAGATAGTTACTTCAATTTTTACCTTCCCTTTGTACCTATTTGATTTTTGACTTGAGTCCAATAATCCATTTCTTTGGAGTAGATAGGCAATCAATATGGGCAAAATATTTTAAAACGTTAAGTGCTTTAAGGTAAGTAAGTAAATAAATAGGCTAGGTGCATCTATTTTATAAGACCTCCCATTTAGTACAGGAAGATATATCTACGTTTCTCCCGGTTAATTATAATTAGTAACAAACGATTTGTGCCCAATGTGTTCAATCATCCTTACAGATAACCCAAAAAAATCCCACTCTATTCCAGGTGGGAGAACTGAAATATCCTGGAATTCCACTCGATTGAGTAGGTACCAAAACTTAATACCTATTTCATTCAACACAATGTTTAAAAATGTTCTAAACCGTGAAATTCTTTTATGTTTTGTTGAACATGTTTTCTACTAGGTACGCCGCTTGACCGAAATAATAAGTTTGGTATCTACTTATTAGACGCAAAATTTCATGTTTTTTAATTTGTAATGAGCTAACTTTTCGCTAGGATGAACCTTGTATAGAAGTTATTCAATGAGCGAAGAACCAAAAGCGTCCCAAAATACTCTTACAGCCATAAAAGCTAATTCAGAGGATTTTCCAGGTTTTCCAGGATATTTCGGTTCTTCGACCTGGGAATCGAGTGGGACTTTTATCTTGGGTCATCTCTAGAATTGTCTGAACACATTGGTGCAAAAGTAGTTTAGTAATCATAAACCGCGGATTGTATGAAAGCCACCATATCTTTCCTCTACCAATTTCATGTTATGGGCCGATCGAGGTCTGCCTGCCCTCCATTTAAGAGCACAATTGGAACCTAAATATCCTCAGCTTTGTTGTCAACTCTAACCTCCGAATTGAGACCTTGCCTAAATATATCGAAACGAATGTCCAAGATCTAGGCCGGCTCTAGTGATGACTGGCAGAATGTAGTAAGTACAGTCATCTGCAGAGGGAACTGACACCCCTACCATACATTTAGTGCAGGTATGCTAGGGGGGTGCCATTCACTCTGCAGCTGACTGTACCTTGTATCTGCTATCACCATACCCCATCCATTGGCGGATAACTTGGCTAAATGTTAGAGACAGTTCAGCAAAGTCTTTCGTAAACTTTTCTGTTGAGTAGGTAGGTAGTTAGTAAGTTACCTATTTTCACTACACCTAATAATGTGGAGGAGACACAAATCTGGAATTGAGCCTCCGAGTGTTGAGACTAGGTGTCCAGGTTGAGTGGAATTGAGTAGAATAATTATTATTCTTCTTTAGTTAACACATAAACCCGTTCCAAAAGGTGTCATACTAACGTATAGGTCGTACCTAGACCCTAGATCTGTAGTCGAACAAACACAGTGGATCCAACAAAGTGCGGCGTCCAGTCGTAGGTACAAAGGGATTAACTATGGTTAAGATTTTAGATCGCGATCTCCGATTTTGATGATGATGGATTTCAACCACTCAGGTGCGCGCGCGAGTTCATGTCCATCGGGCATGACCACTTAAATAATTCGAGTAGCTTGATACATCGCCATCTCACTCAGTTGCGCTTTGAGCGAGTGAGACAGCGATATATAATCCGTTACAGATAGACGGTCGAGCCCGATGGGCATGAACTCACGCGCGCTTTGTAAAGTCTGACAACTTAGAAAAAAATCAACAACGGACTGTTGCGAGCTGTTTATGAAAGAAAGAAAGAAAAAGCATTTATTGCACGTAGACATCACGACACGATAATTAGGTACAACAACAAAAAAACAAAGAACTAAGCGTAAATATAATAAAAATAAAAATTATTTAAAAAAAATGTACCTACCTACAGTTTATCTATTCCCAGTGGCATTGTTTAAACTCTGTGTGGCGGCTTCCAGTCCAACTGGACCCCCTCGGCATAATGTTGTGGCCGCTTGACGTATACCACAACACGGATTTATCGTATCTAAGTTGTCTAGGTGTCCCTTCCGAGTGACTCTATTTTTATCATCATCATCACCGGCCTGTAATACTAGTCCACTGGTGGCCATAGCCTCCCCCTAATGAGCGCCAATACACCCCAGCCGAGGTAACAGAAAAAGCGATTTTCATTTTCATATTCCATGCGATATACCTATGTAGTTTACCTACATAGGAAAAAGAGTGGAGCCGGAGAGGGGAAAACGGACGGAACTTCGACCAGTCTGTGTGGTGAGTTTGTTGGCATCGCTCTCTTTCACTAATCGGGTGGAGGTGGCATGGCCATACATTTGTTCCCCACATAATTTGCTGGTCTGCACGAGACGTGGCCGTACCAAATGAAGGCGGCACTGTTGCAGTTTATATGCGAAGTCTTGGACGTGAAGGCTACCGACCGCGAATGTTGGCGTTTCGGGCACATCCATCGCAGCATATTTATTTCCGTGACGCGCAGCTCCTGCTCGTGCCACTCTACTGGTACAGTGTGGTCTTATAGACCTATCGAATCACACCACGAGAGCCCACATCGAGTCGTCTCGACTTCATCACGCTTACCCTTGGCACAACTCCTTGATTCGGAGCGAAATGCTGCATAACAGGGTGACCGTGAGGGTCATTTACTCCTGTGCTGTTTTAATCCTCGAACATGCCAACTTGTAAATGAGTTTCAGACCCTCAGACGATTCTAAGTAATCGTACAATGGACGTAAGTGGTCTCGTCTGGCTCTGGTTACCGTTCGTTTGGATGGTTTGGAAGTTTGGCATCCCTACGCCTAACAATGCTCGACAGATTTAAAGAGGACTTTCATTAGTCTGATCTCCGTCTGGAGTGTGTCGTTCCACAACCAGGACTCCTTGTTATGCCTGCTTCCTCCTTTTCCTTTACACCACCACACCTGGTTTAGCGTCGGCACCACTCCCTTTTGCAGGTAACCTGTGACGTGCCGAAGAAATACAAATGGTAGATACATCAATGTGAATGCCATTTATAATACATTTACTATTTGGTCTGAGGACAGGCTCGGATCCGAATGTTAACCCCCTTTAGGGATTAGATACACAAGACCTTGTTCTCTGTTGAGCGAAACCTCCCGCATGGTCAGCCTCCGATTCTGTTTGCTTCTTGTCTGTTTCCAATCCAATGTATGTTTAGTTAGTAGATACGCGGCGGTTAGTCTGAAAACCTAGAAAATCCAACCAAGCCCCAACCCCGTTTTTCCCTCGAGAGCACATTCCAGTGTAAGGTAGGTACTAAAATTTCCATTGATTTGTCAATTCAATAAATGTCAAGGTTTTATAGTTTATGGTCATGGTTACTTAAAGTGACGTTGATAGTTCCCCAGACCAACCAATTTTGTTTATTTTCTGGTTAAAGTATTTGTTTGCATAAAAATTTGTAATAAATGGATGTGTGATGCCCATTTATAATTACTGAAAACTTTACAGGTTATTAACAACTCTATTTAGGTATGTACCTTCTCCTATGTATTGTAGTTTATATAATATAACCTCATCTTCAACATCTTAGTCCTCTAGGACCTCAATTTTCTACAAATCAGTGGAGGGTTTGGTCATAATCTCCATACTTGGTTAGAGATCACTGTATTGAAAATACAAAACATAAAAGAGAAGTCTAGAGATGCAACTTGGTTAGTCTCTAAGATATTAGCCGCCTTATCACAAGCAGTACACCATTAATGCAGTCTCCTCTGCCGAAACACAATTCAATTTAAGATAATTTTTGAATTTCAGGGTAAATATGATATACAAATGGTGGCACCAATTTGTCCGTAAACGAACTAAACCCATACCCGCTGAAAATGCACTGTTATGGAAACGTCGACTTAGTCTACTGTATGGCTTCCTGGCTTGGAATGCATTTGGAGTAGTAGTGTATAATGTTTATAAGGGTAAAGGCGATTGGGCCAAATATTATGGCCTAAAAAGTGATGATGAAGCAAATGCCCGACCAGGTAGGTTAAACTATTATATTTAAACTACAATTTGGAAAATATAGGTTGAACGAAGTCTGAAATGAGACTGAGAGCACGTCATTATACATCATCAGCCAGTATTAGCTGGACTTAACCCCTCAGAGCAGGGGATTTTTTGTAACATTTAAATTCATTTTCAAGACCTGCATATGCATATAATTTATGTAATGAATTTACCAATAATTTTTTTAATTTTTCAGCTATGGCTTGGGCGAACACATTAGGAATAAAAAATGCCAAAGTCTACAGAATATCTGGGTTCCAGAAAGTAGATGAATATGATATTGTTGATGGAGCCAGTGTTAGGCCTAATGTTGAATCTAGTGTTGAGGATCAGAGTATTTAAATAAACAACTGATGTGTAATTATTTTAATATAAAAAGAAGAATCATGTAGAAATAAATAAATATACTATTTTAATAATTAATCTACTTACACATTTTTAAGGCACTTAGCTTAGATATAGTTATTACAAAATGTGGTATTCAATAAACTGAGTATTTTTCCTAAGGCACTTCACAAAAATATTGAAGTGTAATGAATTACATTGTAGTATGTACTAAAGCTTGCAAAGTTGAAAATTTTAACACTATTTATACTTATTTACAAATATGTAGGTTCAGCTTTTCATAAAGATCATATCGTGTATAAAATATAAATCCTTATAGTTAAGATCACAGCTCAACAAGGCAGAATTTAAGATTTTTTAACAACTGGTATGTGCATGGTACGCAATTGCACGTATTTGTCGCCGTCTTTCAAGTTCCTGTTGTAGGGCAGTTCTGTAAAAAAGGAAGATTTAAGAAAGGAGGATTTTTGTTCATTTTGTTAATCACCTTAAGCAACTAATGGGCAGTGGGTCCTACATCTTACGATTGGGTTTGGTTCTCAACTTAAGAGCGTATCTATCGGCCCACTCAGAATATTCTAAATTGTTGGTCTATTACTTTATAAACATATATTATCTTATTATCTTCATTTTAATTAACAATGTTTAAACTTTAAGAAATAATATTAATAGCATAAGAAATCTATGCACTAAATATTGGTTTTAAGATGTAAGAGGCCAATAATTAGTCTTATGTTCGATTGCACTATACTAAAGGCGACGCTTAAGTTAATTTATAATATCCCTAACAAGAAAAGGTATTATACCAACATCAACCTTAAGTGAAAACTAAACTCGCTAAGACACTCCTAGCTTAATGACACCGATTTTGTGACTTCTAAATGCTTATGAAAATATCTTAAGGCGAAAACTTAGAAGTATCAGGGCTGGGGTATATAAACCGAAACCGGCGTGGCGGGCGCGAGACAGTTTAATACTGACTACCATAGAGGTAACTTGGGAGCGAATACCTGCGACATCCTACGACTTCGGCGATTGTGGAAGATCAACTTACTACACTAAATAACGAACCCTAACACATAACAATATTTGTAGGTAAAATGAATAATTACCTGTACTTTTCATATTTCATGACGACAAGCTCTAGCTCTTGCTTGTAAAGGCGCGTCAACATGTCGGAGTAGCAGTCTAGCTCGCTCAATCGGAACATGTTCCAATGAAGCTTATGATCCAACTCTTCATCAGCTGCAAACAAAAACCAAGCACAATTAATTTTAAAGGCCAACTCCACCATATTTTGTTACTGTGATATGTCCAATTATACCTTTAGAATAAACCATGAGCCATTGAGGTATTTCCTCTAACAAATAAGGCGGCACTAAAGTCGGCACGTAAGGATTGACCAACATGCAGCCTCCGGACAGGCATGGGTGCGCATACGTCGTCTGATGAGTGATGGCACTGTAACAATAGTAATAGATTTTTTTTTAACATAATAGCAATTAAGCATTTTGTTACGGCGATGGGCTACCAAGACAGTGGATCGGGGAAATTTTGGGAAATCGAACTTCGACACGAGTGCTGGCCGCGCTATACAACATATAAATATTAATTTCAGTATAGAAGAGAAACAAGCGATATCACAGTGAGTTCGAAGGAACTTGCTAGTATTTATTCAAGTGAGTAAAACAAGGGGTAAAACTCTTATTAGTGAAAGCCTTATTATTATGTAGTAAAGTGTGGTTTGGGTGTTAAGGCTAAGTAATTATAGTTATATTGTTCTAGTGATATATTTACGTGATTTTGGTGTGGTTTGGAGGGACTGGAGAAGAGAGAAGTTGCGATATTTTCTATCGAAACGAACCCCACAACCTTGTTACAAACAATATTCAGAAATGTTTTTTTACTAACAGCTTTACAGTTTGATAGTCCTGAATTAGTGGTAGGCTGACGCAATGCGAGCGTAATTTTTGAGTGTGATGTGTGAGATGTTTAGTTATCCGCCCGGAATAGGATAGGCTAAGATAGCGGTACACACAGCAACAACCGTAATTTAGCGATGGTTGACGTCATGATGAAACGTTTATTTATTTATAGTGTATTGTACAGAATAAATACCTTACCGTTATTTATTACTTAATTAATAACGACAAAACAGGCACTACTTATTACTAAAAAGAAATCTCTACCAGCAGATGCAGCAGGCCTACTAATAATATAAACGCGAACGTAACTCTGTTTATTTGCTACGGTTTCACGGGTTTACTACACAGATTTTGATGAAATTCCATATGGAGATAGTTTAGCACCTGAGGATGGATATAGGCTGATGATAGGCTTGTTTCTATACCCCTCCACTCGCAAACGCGCAAGATATAGGTACAATAGACCACGAGGTCGGAGCCGCGGGCGGAAAGCTAGTAATAAAACTCACGGAACTATAAACTATGTACTTACATATAAATAACATAATATCAAATATACACAAAGATTGACAAGAACACGGGATGGTGGAACAGTGAGGTGCAGGAGGCAGTCAGGCACAAAAGGCATGTTGTAACGAATGGCAAAGAAGTAACTCTTAGGATAAGGAGGTGTACTTGAGAGCAAAACGAAAATGATGGTAGCAAAGGCGCGGTCTGCCGATGACTCTACGATGCGCTAGATACCATGGATGTGTAGAAGCTCATCTGCGAACTGACAATGACGCGGACGCGGTGTTGCCATGAAAGGACCGTAGGGCTAGCACAAGTTGCTCTCGCGCGCGTTAAGCGAGAAAAAGCGCGATATATATATATTGCTATCTTTTTCATCTTTGAGAGAAGGAAACAAACGCTCTCTCGCGGCGCGAGCTTTGTCGCGGGCACACCTGTGCTAGGCGTACTGGCCGGCATTGTGCTCACAAGTGCCATCTCTATTAAAGACCGTTGAGAACTGTCTCAAGGCCAACAACTACGTGCCACCATCCCGTCATGCTACGCAGGCTGATTTCACTAACTTGAAGTAGTAAATGCCGTGGTGCGGCGTCGAGATCCGTTGCCAGGGCTGCGGCACGCTCTCCAGCGGGTGCGTCCAGTGCGTGGTCTGCGTATTGTGGTCCATGTAGTAGCGGCGACCACGCAACGTCCGGTCCATAGACCAGCCGGGTGGCAGCGGTAAATCGCACTCCTCCGAGCCTAAGGGGCATCATAATTAGGTAAAGGTACGACACCTGATGGCATTCATTATAATCTGAACGCCTTCAAGGCTAGTGTAAATAGGCTGTTCCTAGACAGGCATGCTCCATCTTCGGCCGCATTGTCAATTACTACCAGGTGAGATAACGGTCTTATGCCAGGATAGTCTCACTTAAAAAAATTCTTAGCATACGAATGGTGGTAGACTACATTTTGTGGCCAATAAGGCGTTAAGTTAATCTTGACTTCAATCTCAGATGATACTCTCTCAAGATGTGAGACTGCTGAGAGTGGTGACAATGTGAGTTAGCCCATGGTATTGTAGATGGCTCCCATAAAGAAGTGAGCTAGAGATAATGAAACGAAAAACACACATAAACCAAAGATAAAAATACCGGACTTGCGTTGACAGCACTTCTCTCACATCTTGAGAGAAAATCAATGAGATCCCACAGACACCCCAATACAGAGCCCATCGACATGCCCCATATTTATTTCACTAAGAAATTGTTATAGAAAAAATTAAAACTGAATTACCTTGACTAGATGTAATCATATTACTCCCATGACGTTTTGGAGGGTAAGGAATGGATGGCGTGGTGACATAACCGGAATATATCGACGAAGATTGGCTGCCTTGATATCCTGACGCTGCAATTAGAAATAACAATAGTAGGTAACATTTTCGAGTCATTTTGTAACAAAAATCTTAACATCCTCATTAGTATGATGTTAAGCACGGAAACAAATATGTCTTCTTAACTTGAAACTCAAGGTGGATCTTAAAAAAGGCAATACATCTTGCATGCGTTGCATCTTGCATTGCATCTTAAGTACAATGGAGAAATGTCATATTGAAAAGCATAACTTACATTCATTACATGTGTGTAGGCGCATGGAGTGTGGAGAAGGCGGATGAAGTTGTGGCCCGAGACTCATGTTGGACGCAAGCCGAGGGATGCTTGACTCACGTGAGGCATACTGCTGTTGTTGTTTGTGTTGTTCAACCTACAAGTTGTTAGATAAGTTAAAGATATTTAATTTCAACAATGATTGGCGATTGGGCGACCTTACATAGGCCACAAGATAGGCCAGTGGCAGTGAGTCGTGTTAAATACAGGAGATTATTAAAATATTAAAGATTCTTCTCGTTTATAAGATTTATAGCATATTCTTGTGCTCTTGTTCTTGTGCAAGTCATGATTTATATTCTTTTATGTTGACATGAATGTCAAAAAAAAGGATATCCTTGAGATAAATAAGTAAATCCATCAGAAAGTTATTTTTTTCTAGACTTGTAACTATATCTGAAAGTTTGAATAAATTAAAAATTATTTATATTTCTCTTTTCTCTATTAGTATTTGCTGACCAAGGTCTTCCACTGGGGACCTTGAGACTAGTTGAGTAGTCTTGTGAGAGTGCCTTCACATGTATTATTATTAGTATTTGCTGCAAATACCACTTTTAGATCCTAGAAAAGTACAATACATTACTATGTAAACTACCTCTTCTTGATTTTGGTATATTGGGTCTTCTGGTTGTTTGTAAAAGCCGTAGCTACTCGTTGTTTGTCGGCTTACAGAGTCATCTAGCTCATTCAGAGTTGCATGAGACATCTGCAAAAGTGTTAATTATATTTTAAGGGTAGTTGCAATCAATTAGCATCAACTGAAAAATACAACTACATGCACTACAATACAAGGCAAAAAAAATTACCAGTTTAGAAACAAATGGGCACTGTGCATTATTAAAATTGTTCACATAACCAGAGCTAGTCCCAGGTGCGTCCCCTGTAGACAGTCTTGCAAATCTATAACAAAAATTTTAACAAACAGTTTCTTGTTTATGTAATACAGAGATGTCTATAAACTTGTAAGAGGAAAATTTACCTATTAGCTAAATTTGGCACTGACTCACTGGGTGTATATTTTCCAGCATGTCCGCTAATAGTTTGAGCTTTGCCAAATTTGTTCTCTTTACTTTGGGAAGTTTCTTCTGTTGTAGTAAAAGGCTGGCTACGGGGTCTTCTATTATGATTCACTGACCAGACATTTATAACTGGAAAATTAACAGGGCAAGGAAAAATTAGCTTAAACATAATTTAACATAACAAAAACAAAATTAACTGATGCAGTAAATTCTAAATCAACCATGGAAGGAGAAGAGAAATAGAAGATAAAGAAAACACCAATCTTACTGGGTAGATCAGGAGGAGTCTCTTTCTTTATATATTTTCCCACAACTCCTTCGTTTATAGCTTTTTGTCCTTTACGAGATATCATAGTTGTTGAGGAAATTAATCTAATCAAACAATAAATATGCCAATTTTGTAAATAAAAGATAACAAAGTCACCAAAAATTACAAACACAAAATAAAATATGAAAACAACATTATAAAAAAAATCACTTCACCAAGCCAAAGTTTGGCCAAGGCAGCGAAGTTCATACTGCCAAGGATTTCTTCATATTGACACAAAACAAATCTTCGGTATTCGTGGTCGCCATAGAAATCCGTGGAGTGATCGCCATAGAATTTCTCATTGCTTCATCTGTCTACCAAGAAAATATGTCTGCCTGAGCTGCTGCTGGGGAAAAGCGTGAAATTCGTGGTAATAATTATTAATGTATCAAAGAGGACATGGCTGTATAACCATAGCATTTCTTGACTAACAAAGGGTTAAATAATTAAAAAATTACTGTCAAAATTCGTTATTTTTTTATAAAAGATAATGTGATTATAATTTTTTGCCGCTCCGCATGTTTAGTTTTTACATTTAATTATTTTTATTTATTGTTGTGATAAAAGAGTAAAGACAGAATAATAATGTTTTATTTGATTGGACTTGGATTAGGTGATGCGAAGGATATTACTGTGCGGGGTCTAGAAATTGTTAAAAAATGTGATAAAGTGCTCTTAGAAGGTTATACATCGATTTTAACTGTTGGGAAAGATGTTCTGGTACGATATTCTAAAGTAATAGAACTGACCATAACCTCTCTCGACCATATGGCAGTTCTTATATTAAGTTATAAGTTACGATAGGTATTACAGTTGCCTTCTTCCTTCCATCTTTTATAGAGTGTTCTTGTTACAATATTTAAATTAGTATTAAATTTTCTATTACAGGAGGAATTTTATGGCAGGCCAATCATTGTAGCAGATCGGGAGCTATGTGAAAGTGGAATAGATGACACACTGAAAGAAGCTAAAGACAAAGATGTGGCACTACTTGTGGTTGGAGACCCTCTCGGTGCTACCACTCATACTGATATGCTATTACGTGCTAAACATTTTGGTGTAGAAGTTCAGGTATTTTAAACTAAATTATACTGTATCTATAGTGCTATTAATATTTTAAAACATTCTACTTAGGATTTATTTAAACAGGTTTAATTCATACTCAATTGTATTAACTGTTGTTCTGTCAGGTTGTACACAATGCATCAATTATGAATGCAGTGAGCTGTTGTGGCCTACAGCTGTACAACTTTGGTGAAACAGTCTCCATACCTTATTGGACTGATAACTGGAAACCAGATAGCTTCTTTGAGAAAATTATTGGCAATTTTTCTAGAAACCTTCACACATTATGTTTACTAGGTAAGTTTAGCCCATCTTGCATTCTATCGACAAGCCTGGATGTGGATAGGACAGAAACTTAGTTGCCTAAAAGATTTAGTTCATATATCACACATGAAATATTAACAGCAATTTATGTAAATGGGTGCCCATATGGCAGGGTTCAAGTTGCATAATTAACAGAATTTGTTTGGAAGTAGGAGTAAAGGAAATAATTCATTGTCCTAATACAAAATTATAAGACCACAACATAATTAAAAAACAACTATAATATGTAACTATTTTTTACAATGACATGTAATACTTATAAAATATTTTAATTAGAATGCTAAATAATTATGTGAATAAGTAAGTGTGCTTGTGAAAACATTTTTATTTACAATTTTTGTGTGATTGTAGATATTAAAGTGAAGGAACCAACCGAAGAATCTTTAACAAGGAAAGTGCGTCAGTACATGGACCCAAAGTTTATGAGTGTTAAAGAAGCTGCTCATCAATTACTACAGATTATTGATAAGCACCCTGATACAGGTATGTATCTATATTGGATATACATTGTAACTACTGGATATACATAATAAGGTATTATGTATATACCAAAATATCCCAGTTAGAACAGTAATTTATTTATATTGTTGTTTTAATTTACAGGGTTTACAAAGGATTCTATTGTTATTGGAATAGCAAGAGTTGGAGCTCCTGATCAGAAAATAGCTGTAATGTCTTTGGAAGAAATGCAAGGTTATGATCTAGGCCCACCACTACATAGTTTGGTTGTTCCCGGTACCCAATTACATCCACTTGAACTTGATTATCTTCAATTATATAAATAACTGTACATATATAAATACATATCATAACTGTAATTAAATTGTTCATGTAAGTACATATTACTATTTGTCATTCTTCATTTGTCTAGCATGGTTCGCAAAATTGAATAACAATTCTGTGCACCAATGAGAAAATAAATACTACAAATAAATAATTAAGTCTTTGACAAATTGTTTTGCAGTGAATACCGTATTGGTGATTGCTCTGTTATTTTATTTACAAACAGCAGTAATTTTAAATTAATTTATTTCATTTAGTCCGCATTTTGTTCAGTTTGTATCAGTTGCCGTTTTGTGATAAAAATCTACTATCATAAACTGTGGGAATAGCCGTAAAATGCGTCGTTGTGTTAGAGAGTGCCTGTGTTGATATACCGTCAACACATAGTGCGAAAAGTGGTCGTCAGTGCGTGCATCGGAAAGTGACCTGTACGCGGAGTGCGCACCCGCGACACTCGCTTGACACATCGTACGAGTGACGCAGCGCGGCTGTTGCCGGGTGATTAGCTGTTGCAGAACGGACATTTCTCAGTGCGGAAATTGCTTGTCTCTGAGAGACATACTTATTCGAAATTCTACTTTTCAACATGGTTAAATGCACAGCGTGTAACCAGTCTATCGGCGGGGCTGCTGCGGATATTCTTAAGTGCTCACAGGACAAATGTGATAACGTTTATCATTATGAGTGCCTCGGGGTGGCTAGATCCGCTTTTATAAAATTAACGGTTAAGCAGAAAGCGGCATGGAAATGCAAATCTTGTTCGGCAACCAAGGAGCGCAAGGGCGACAACACACCCGTTCGTGCCGTTTCATCCTCCCAACCGGCACCTGTGACATCGGCTGCACCCGCGGATCCCAGCTCCCCATCTGCTATTTCTGTTAATCTGAGCACTCCACCAGGTCCTGTCGCGTCCGAAACCTCCAAAGTCACAGTAGAGGCACCACCACCGCAACCCGTACGGCCTCTGCATGCCGACCTGCTGCAGACCATATCAGAGAATAACGAAATACTTATATCTAGATTAACAGCATTGATCGATAGTAAGTTAACTGAGAGCAACAGGGCTTTACAGGATCGACAGGAGGCGATAAGTCAACAGTACGCTAGCATGCTGGAGTCCCTCAACAAGTACAGTTCATTATACGACGAGACAATGCGGGACATTGACGTGATCAAGGCAGAGCTGAAAGAGGTCCGAAAAACAAAGGACGAAGTCGTGGAGTTGCGGACTACGGTCGACGACTTGCGACAAAGCTTGAACGATTATGAGCAAAGGGACAGGCTGCTCAACCTAGAAATATTTGGTGTGCCTGAGCGAAAATCCGAGCGAGTTAGCGATTTGGTAGTCTCCATAGCAAAGGCAGTGGGCGTATCCCTGGACTGCAATGACGTAACTACGGCTTTTCGAATACCAACTCGAAACACAGGCGGCCTACCTAAACCAATTATTGCGAAATTCTGCAATCTAAATAGGCGCGACGAACTCCTAACTGCCGTGAGAAAGCAAAGGGGTGTCAACACTGGAGACTTAGGCATACCAGGGGACCCTCGCCAGATCCACGTCAATGAACACCTTACCCCAGCAAATAAGGCATTATTATACGACACCAAATTAAAATGCAAAGAACTGGGGTTTCAATATTGCTGGACTCGCAATGGAAGAATATTTGTTCGACAGGCGGACAATTTTCCCCCGCGGCGTATAGACAGAAAATCGCAACTGTCATGTTTACAGAAATCTGTCAAAGTTACAACATAACTTACGAATATTTGTTTGCTGATTCATTTATTTTTCTGTTTGAACATAGCGTCAGGGACGCTGTGGTCCCTTCCAAGACTGTATTAGACTTTTTCTACACATCCTATTCCAATTATTTATCTGCACTACACACATTACACTACACCTCTTACACAACGACTCACCACTATATGGATACATATTGTGTACATATATACCTTTACCGTCATTCATTATGTTTTCCTAGCTGCGACGTTGTCCTATTACGTACACTATTTTCTAAATCAATTTCAAATTACTGTTACAAATGTCACCGGTAAGTGTATACTTACAGAATATGCGTAGTATTAGGGGTAAAACTGTATTATTCAGGCAAGGATTATTAAATAGTGACTACGATGTGGTGGCTATTTGTGAAACATGGCTGGTGGATGGAGTATTCGATTCCGAGGTGAGTGACGCGCGTTACGACGTGCATCGCCGGGACCGGCCGTGCGCGGGGCGCGCGGGTGGCTTGCGTGGCGCGGCGCGGCCGGTCGGCGGAGGAGTGATGGTGCTCGTGCGCAAGTCGCTCGCCGCGCGCCGCGCCCCGCCCGCCGCCGCGCTGCCTGCCACAATGGGCTTGGAGTTGGTTCATGTTATTGTGGGGGCGCGCGCGATACACTCCGATTTAGACCTACATATTATATGTGCTTACTTGCCGGGTGCTGGGTCTCCTCACGATGATCAGTTGCGTCGACTAACTATTTATTTACAGGCCCAGTGCACTACTAATGCACATTACCTATTAATAGGCGATTTCAATTTGCCCAATATCACTTGGAATTCGCGGTCTGGTGGTTTTTATGATCCTAATGGAATATCGGGCGAATGTCAGGAAATATTTTTTGAACACATTCATTCCAGTGGGTTGTGTCAATATTGCGGGGTGGTTAATGGTAATGGACGAAGTTTGGATATTGCCTTTTCCAATACTGAAGTAGAGGTTAGGCGCGTAATCGACCCCATTATTCGCGAAGATTGGCCTCACCACCCGGCGCTTGAATTGAGTCTGGTCAATATTAGTCTCAAACAGTTTAAAGTACCCTCTAGAAAAATTTATAAATATAAAAAGGCTAACTATGACAATATCGACAATGATTTAGGCGCCATCGATTGGGAACAAACTCTGAATAACATGCCGTTGGACGAAGCCGTCCTTTATTTGAACAACACACTGAACACTATTATTGAAAGACATGTCCCCCACGTCTATAGCACTCCTGATGGATATCCAGTTTGGTACTCTCGGGCATTAGTACAGGTAATTAAAGAAAAACACAAGTACCACTCACTTTGGAAGAAAACTGGTAACAGTTCTAATCGTGAAACTTTTTCGATATTACGTTCTAGACACAAAAAGTTACAGCGTCAGTGCTGGCATAAATATGTACAACAATGTAGTAAATCTATCACTAAAGATCCGAAAACTTTTTGGAATTACACAAAGAGCCTGCGGCGCGATAAAGGCCTACCAGCAGTAATAAATTATGACAATCGCACTGGTGCTGACGGTCCCGGAATATGTGACGTATTTTTAGATTATTTTTTATCAGTTTACACAAGCGCTCCTACTAACAGAGGTTCTCCATTTATAAACTCAAACGTTAGTTCATCGGGATACGTAGGCTCAGTGACGATTACAGTCGACTTAGTTAGTAAATACCTTCTAAAGCTAAATATTAATAAGGGCGCGGGTAGTGATGGCTTTCCGCCTGTTTTCATACGTAACTGCGCTGGTTGTCTGGCGTTACCTTTGAGTATTTTGTTTAAGAGATCGCTAGCTGAGGGCTTTTTTCCAACCACTTGGAAACAAGCTTTCATAGTGCCTATTCATAAGAGCGGCTCTAGGGTGCTCGCCGAGCAATACCGCCCAGTTTCAATACTAAATGTTTTTAGTAAAGTTTTTGAGCTCATTGTTTATGACCAGGTTTATCCATTGGTCGCGCGCAGCATTCCACCTGCTCAACACGGTTTCATGCGCAAGCGCTCAACTGTTACCAACTTAACGGAATTTGTTGACTCTGTTGCCGGCTTCATGGATGAGGGCCATCAGGTGGACGTCGTGTACACCGACTACTCTAAATGCTTTGACAGGCTTAATCATAATACGATTTTGTATAAACTTGAGCAAGTTGGTGTACACGGGGACCTACTTCGTTGGTTCGAATCCTATCTTCTAAACAGGAGCCAGGCTGTTCGGGTTGGGTGTTACCAGTCACGTTTTGCACCCATCCCTTCTGGGGTGCCCCAGGGATCCCACTTGGGCCCCCTTCTTTTCAATGTTTGTTTGTTTGATTATACGTCCTGTTTTCGTTATGCTTATTTCCTGATGTATGCCGACGACACGAAGATCTTTATGCCAATTAAATGCCCCACAGATTGCTTCAGATTGCAGGAAGATCTAGACAGGGTGTCGGCATATTGTGAGCAGAACAGTCTGGATCTGAATGTAAACAAGTGTATGGTGATCACTTTTTCCCGTAAAAGAAAGCTTATACCAACATCGTATAGACTCAACAATGTCGTAATCAAACGCACTGAGCAGGTCAAAGACCTTGGCATTGTACTGGACACGAAATTAACTTTCTGTGCCCATTATGAGTCCATTTTCACGAAATCAGTCAGAATGTTGGGCTTCATTTTTAGGACAGTTAAGCCCTTAAACTCAGCAGCTGCGTTTAAAGTCCTTTATTTTGCATATGTCAGGAGCGTTTTGGAGTACGCGTCTCCGGTCTGGTCGCCAATCTATGCTATCCACCGTAATAGGCTAGAGTCAATACAAAAATCTTTTGTTAAAAAGCTAAACACCTTGTCGCGCACGGTGGCTGCAGATTATGTGGCGGGTATGGAAATACATAAATTGAGTTCATTGGAGGACAGGCGCCTCGTGGCTGACTTAAGACTCCTACACGATTTAATTAATGGCGGAGTGGATAGTCCACAATTGTTGTCACGGGTGTTCCTGAGCGCGGGCTCGCCGCGCGTGCGCCGCGGTGGCCGCTGGCCGCGCCTGCTCGACCACCGCCGCGCGCGCAGCGGTTACGCTTTAGGTTCTCCGATTAACAGGGCCATAGACCTATACGAAGGACGCGTCTCCAACAGTCTTGACGTTTTTCATTTGAGCCGTGCGCAATTTGCAAAGGGCGTTCTGGGATATCTCCGATCGCAGTGATGGGGTTTTATTTTTTATTTTTATTTTATTTACGACAACACACGCATATACACAACCACACACACGCACGCACGCACGTACGCACACACACACACACACACACACACACACACACACACACACACACACACACACACACACACACACAAGTGTACATATATTTCTTTGTTTTATTATTATTATTATTTTTTTGTTTGTCAATATTGTATCTATCTGCAAAGCTGCTTAGCGGCTAAATGTCAAAATTTTAAAATGCAGTTTTGTCATTGGCATTTCAACCGTTATGTGCTTGTGTTTTAAACGAATGTAACTGCTGTTAAACTGTGGAATGAACTAATAAATAAATAAATAAATAAGTACTCATCGAACCACTGTTCTAACCCGGTGGCCAAAACTGGAACTAAGTGTCGGCATTTTGATATGTCACGTCAATCCGTGTAGGACTGTCCGTAGGTAGTAGCTACCCGCGCCTCTGCTTGCTCGAGTGTGTGAGTCGGGGGAAGAACTACCCCCAAAGTACGAAAGGCGTCCCCGCCCCGCCACTGTCACACCCCAATCCCAGCTGCGCACATTGCGCCGCCGCCCACCTGCCACCACGGAAAGCATCTTTGAGATAAAGGGACTATACAAACGACGCTGAGGCAGGGCCGATACTAATTCTTACGTCATCGTCATCATATCAGCCAGAAGACGCCCACTGCTGGGCATAGGCCTCCCCCAGAGATCTCCACAAAGGCCGGTCGTGTGCTTTCCGCATCCAGCTGGTACCTGCGATCCTTACCAGGTCGTCGGTCCACCTTGTGGGAGGCCTACCCACGCTGCGTCTTATGGCACGTGGTCGCCACTCGAGAACTTTACTGCCCCATCGGCCATCTGGTCTTCGTGCTATGTGCCCTGCCCACTGCCACTTCAGTCTGGCAATCCTTAGAGCTATGTGGGTGACCTTGGTTCGCTTGCGGATCTCCTCATTTCTGATTCGATCGCACAAAGAGACTCCGAGATAGCTCTTTCCATTGCCCTTTGGGTAACAGTGAGCTTTCTTATAAGACCCACAGTGAGCGGCCACGTTTCAGTTCCGTAAGTCATCACTGGCAACACACATTGGTCAAAGACCTTCGTGTTGAGACACTGCGGTAATTGGGACGAAAATATATGGCGTAGCTTCCCGAATGCTGCCCAACCGAGTTGGGCAGCATTCAGCTCTTTCTCGAAGTTGGACATACCTAGCTGGACTATTTGTCCTAGGTATGTATAGTCGTCAACAACTTCAAGTGGAATGCCTCCAACTGTCACTGGAGTAGGCACAACATGGACATTCGACATAATTTTCGTCTTGTCCATGTTCATTTTAAGACCTACTTTTTGAGAGGCACTACAGAGGTCATCGAGCATTTTGCCCAAGTCTTTCAGGGTTTCAGCCATGACTACGATATCGTCAGCAAATCTGAGGTGAGTGAGGTACTTGCCGTTTATATTGATGCCAAGTCCGTCCCAGTCCAGAAGCCTAAAGATATCCTCCAGTGCAGCGGTGAACAACTTCGGTGATATGACATCACCTTGTCTAACACCTCGCTGCAGCTGAATAGGTTCTGTGGTCTTATTCTGGAGACGAACTGACATAGGGCGGTTTCGTACAAACACTTCAGTGCTTCGATATATCGATAGTCAATTTGGCACTGCTGTAGAGACTGGAGCACCGCCTAAGTTTCGATCGAATCGAAGGCTTTGTCATAGTCCACAAATGGCCGGTTATACTTTTCGGTATTTTGTATAACCTGCCGCAGCGTATGTATGTGGGCTATGGTACTAAAACCTTTTCGTAATCCGGCTTGTTCGGGAGGCTGGAAGTCATCAAACCTGCGTGCGAGACGATTCGTAATGACTCTCGAAAACAGCTTATACACATGGGTCAGCAGCGATAGTGGTCTGAAGTTCTTCAAGAGAGCCTTATCACCTTTCTTAAAGAACAATATCACCATACCTCTGTGCCATGTTTGCGGCGTTTTTCCCTCGAGGATGACGGAATTGAACAGCTTCTGAAGGGTCTTAAGCACAGGTTTGCCACCAGCTTTCAGAAGCTCAGCCGTAATTCCATCATCACCCGGCGCCTTGTTGTTCTTAAGCTGTTTGAGAGCCATACTAATCTCGTACAGGCTGATGTCAGGGATATCTTCGGTGTAGTGTCGTGTCAACTTGGCTCTGGGGTCTTTTGCCATACTGGTAACAGGTGCCCGTGTTGTCGTGTATAACTGTCCAAAGAACCTTCCCTCAAAACCTCGGACTTGGTCGTATAACCATTGCATGTGTAAGCCTGCGGATTGCAACAAACTACTGAGACTAGGCGGGAAAAAATTAATCATACTTCACATTAACATACGTAGTATAAACAAAAATTTTGATGAGCTACAAGTTCTCCTTACGATGTTACAAGTTGACTGTGATGTGTTAGTACTCACTGAATACTGGCTGAGCAAAGTGACAGACCTACCCCAACTGCACGTTTTCAACTCGTATTACACAAAACACGCATTTAATCAAAATGACTTTCAATGAAATACAGAAGACAACTTAAAATGCATAGTATACGAACCCAACTTTTCAAATGCCAACTGTCTTGTTTGCACGTTCGATGGCATAGCCATTGTAGCTGTTTATCGTTCACCTTCCTACACAAACACAGACAACTTTAGTAGATTTTTAAACAGTCTCGACAGTGTCTACGGCAGCTTAAGCGGTTACAAAAATATCGTGCTGATTGGTGACATGAACATCGATATTAAAACCACAAATATTGACGAGAAATCTAATGAATACTTAATCCCCTAAATCCTCCTACTGAACTTCTGACGTTATATCCTGATCCTGAAACTTCTGTAAATGACGTATGCAACTTTTTCGCAAATATTGGTACATCACTTGCATCAAAAATATCACCTACTGCGCAAGCCTCATATTCACATATGAGATACTAATTATCTCATGCTGGAGGCCCGCCTATTGATTCTTTAGTTATTCTTCTGACCGATGAAAAAGAAGTGGAAATACAACTACTGGACACAAACAATGGACCTTCGCAATGACTGTGCAACTGGTTGGGATGGTATATCCTCAAAACTATTAAAGGAATGTCGCAGCACCCTAGTGCAAATAATTACCCACATAATTAATACCTCCATAGCCTCAAGTGTGTTCCCGGATGTTTTTAAATTTTTTTTAGATTTTTAAAGGCGGGGATAGATATCTTGTAAGTAATTATAGGCCCATCTCGGTACTTACTGCTATATCCAAAGACTTTGAAAGGATATTGAACAACCGTCTGTCCCAATACTTGGATAAATTTAAAATAATAGCCGAGAACCAATACGGTTTTAAAGCAGGAATATCCACTGAAACGGCGGTACTAGAATTGACTGAGCATGTATCAAGAAAATTGGACAGCAAACATAATTCTATTGGGATATTTTGGACCTAAAAAAAGCTTTTTACACCGATTTGCTACCCACTCTTCCCAAGAGGCTACACGATGATGGAGTCAGGGGCGTTGCACATGAAATGTTTAGTAGTTACTTAAATAATAGAAAAATAATGACAAAAATTTATACAGTCACAAGTAGGGAAGAGGATATAACTTTTGGGGTGCCTCAAGGAAGTGTGCTGGGCCCAACACTATTCAGAATCTATATCAATAGCCTTTGTAATCTAAAACCTAACACAAATCTTTTTGTTAATGCTGATGACACAGCTATCATCGTGCATGGGGCTAATTGGGCAAAGGTGAAGAGTAGTGCAGAAAACTCTTTAAAGACTTTAAGCTTACTTACAATCAATCTCGAAAAAACATATTGCATGCCTTTATACATTCACTCTGCGAACAAACCTCCCGATTTTTTTTGCATAACAGCTCATTCCTGCAATAAGGAACTCTCCTCTTGTTAACTTTAATAACTTAATCACCGAATAAGTAAGCGTAGTAAGCTTCTACATTTTGTGAAAATATACTCCTTAAATGCCGGAGTGGTCCGCGAGGCGAGATCAGAATGTTTGGTATACGACTAATGGTGGCCACTCACTATCATGCCGCTTGATCAAGCCAAATTGAGCGTGTATGGGGAGATGGAAGTCATGCTCTTGACGGGCTGTGGGATTGATCATGCCACTGCATCAAGGCGATGAAGCCGCATGATGGTGAGTGGACACCATAACGAGATTGACTTCACCATCCGTGCGGAGAGTTGTAAGAAGAGTGTATTGCGTTACTACTAATGTTGGTAGACACGTGCTTACAATTACCTAATGTGCGCGCGCGTTTCACGTCCATCGGCACGACCGTTTAAATGATTTGAGTAGGAATTATTGAAGGCTCGATACATCGCCATCTCACTCGGTTGCGGTTTGAGCGAGTAAGATGGCAATGTAGGTAGGTATAATACATTCAAGTTCGACGGTCGGGTCCGATGGACATGAACTCGCGCTCGCTCTGTATATACCTACCAATACACCGTCGCGCGCAAGAGCATAACCGGGATCATCATCATCATCATCATCTTGGCGTTAATGTCCCAGTTGCGCTCTCGCTCACGAGGGTCTGGGGTCCACCTTGACCATGATCTAGGATTTGACAGATCAGGTAATTACAGTGGAGTGACTGCCATCTGACATCCGTGACCCTGCTACTAGGGGAACCTGATCAGATTGGACCATGATTACCCATTCAGTCGCCTGAATGTGCAGGTTTCATCAGGATGTTTTCCCTCACCGTAAGAGCATCGGTTAGTGTTTAACTAATGTACATAACTCCGAGAGAGAGTGGTACGTGGCGGCAAGGGATTCGTAGGTACACGGTACCTCTCGCTTATGAGTCGGATACGCGCCACATGTTGCCGCCGGCCCTGTCGTTCTTCTCCGACCTACGTTCCGCTAGGAACAGAAGCCTCACCGCCACAGAACGTAGAGAGAGATCTCTGCTGGGGTAACCGCCGAATGTACACGCCCCAACGTCCCTACTCAACGCGTACTTTCGCGTAAAATCCTCCGACGTCGTCGCGATGCCTAGCTTTTAAGGGCTGTAGCGGGGCCGGACAGCGGTCCCGGCCTTTAATTGATGAAAATCTGCCGGACGTATTAGGTATATTCCATCATTTTCTTTGATAAACGAAACTGCCTCGTAACGTAACCAATAATAATACTATAGGTACTTATAACTTATACAGGCAGGCAGTTGTGAACAACTGTTGAGTTGCCTGTATCCGCCTGATTCAGCGAAACCCTAACGCCAGACCATTCGGCCATGGGCTGCGATTTTCGCAGTACGAAAAAGGATTCCGCATTGATCAGTGCCACCTGACGGGTCTAGAGAAGGGGGCCAGCCAGCCATTGTTTTCTGCTGCCAGCCGAGATGAACCTGAAGGTATTGCCACCCGATCTACCTAGTTACATGAGGCCTCCCAGGGTATACCACCCCTTTCGAAATCGAGGAAGAAATCCGAGAGCTAATGTTCTTATGAATTATTTATTTTATTATTTATTCAACAAAACTTTACAATCTTACAGTTTAATAACGAATACACTGTAAAGTTAATATTAGGTACATCTTAAAATAATGAAACTTTATAGTAGGACAAAAATATAATTTCGAATTCCTCATCCGTTCATCGTCTCACAGAACTTCAAACACTCCCTACACATATCCACCCATCGACTCGCAAAAATATCACAGGCAGCGATGCCAAAAGCGAATTCAGCGTAGTTAACGCTCGAATGAGAGGTGCGTTGGCGCGAGACACAGTCCGAGCTGCGGGGGCCGCGAAGATATTATGTTGGCGTGGCCTCAGCAATAGCCTAGATATATGTGGGACGGAAAGTCTCACAACCCGAGCAACGAGCTCCGTGCAGTCCGAGTCCCCACGCAAAATACGGCACACAAAAATAAGCAAGCCAGCATTACGCCTCACTTCTAGAGAATTAAATTGGAAATGGGTAATAACCATACATTTTCTTGTAAAGAAAGCGCAGGAACGCCTTTTGAATTTTTTCTAGAAGTAAGGCGTAAGTACTCTCATGTGGATTCCAAACAATAGACGCAAACTCCAGTTTGCTTCTCACTAAAGCCATATATATCAATTTCAATGCACTAGGATCGTCAAAGTCTCGGGCATTCCTAATCACAAAGCCTAACCATTTGTAACAGGTAGTAGCCACGGACGTCATATGATCATGAAAATTTAGTCTAGTGTCGAAAGTAACTCCCAAATTCCTTACTGTGGTAACCCGCTCGATAGGGGCGCCACCCAGCACATACTGGGCAACCAGAGGGTTTTTTGCTCGACTATAGGACATGATACTGCATTTGGCTGGGTTGAAGTCAAGCTTATTGTCAATACTCAATTGCAATAGGGAGTCGATATCACGTTGCAATGCAACACAATCACACATATCACTAATAGGGCAAATTACCTTTAGATCATCGGCGTATAATAAGATTAGGGACGAGATAAGGACTGCATCTAAATTGTTGATCATAATTCCAAAAAGTAATGGACCCAATATGGACCCCTGACTAACACCGGAACGAGTGTGATAAGTGTCGGAAATGAAGCATCCATGGCGAACACACTGCTGCCTGTCACACATATAGCTTGCGAATAGTTTTAGGAGATTTGGAAAAAATCCCATAGCACAAAGCTTACTCAAAAGTATGTCGTTGTCGACCTGGTCGAAAGCCTTTTTATAATCAAAATATAGAACGTCAACCTGGATACTGCGGTCAAGGTGATCAGACATAATATCAACCAAAGTAAGAAGATTGGTGTTGACCGAGCGTTTGGAACGAAATCCGTGTGGACAGTCAGATAAGTATGGTTTAATCTGCCATGAAATTTCCTTATGTAGGATGGATTCATACATTTTAGCTGGAGCTAAGAATGATTACCAGACTTAAGGAGTGACACAAGTAGTCTTCCAACAAGTCGGGTACACACCAGTTGAGTGTGACAGGTTTAGAATATAGTATAACGGGTTCTTTAGAAAATCTTTACATCCTTTTAACACAAATGCCGGCACTTTATCAGACCCAACACATTTGGATTTCAGCCCATTGATGCTGCCCTCAATGTCTGTCACTGTAATTTCTCCTATACTGACGTGACCAGCCAACGTATTAGTGTTAGAGTTTACCGAATCACTATCAAGAGTAGGAGTGTCAGGCAAGAATACACTTGAGAAATATTACGAAAATGCCCGTGCAGCCCCACTGCCAGTATGATCCTCTCCCGCGCCTCTGCCGATATGTTGCCAAAAAGCACGAGGGTCGCTCTTAATTTTTGATTGTACGCGGCGAATGTAATCTGTATAGGAAAGAGTGGTTCGCTTATTAATATCAGACCTGAGGCGAGAAAATTGCGTATAGTATTTCGGATCTCTACTTGCCTTCCATTTGCGATGGATGACTGCTTTATATCCCGAATCAAGTCAGCAGAGAACCAGACCGGATATGTTCTACTAGCTTTTCTTGATCTATTCTTTTTAGGCATGCATTGATCGAAAATATTGTATAATATTCTATAAAATGCTTCCACAGACTCGTCTACATCTCCCGCAAGATACACCTCATCCCAGAAGACATTAGACAAAAGTTGATACAAAATGTATGTTGCGTTAAATTTCTACGGCAAATTCCAATGGACCGCCTACCTCATCCTGAGCAAATTTATACGTAGTCACCCAGGTCCTGTGTAGGCACTAGGGTTTTCTACCCGGGTACCCGGGGTCGGGTATAGCCGGGCATTTAAGGGATTTTATACCCGGGTACAAACTGAGTGCCATACCCGGGTACCCGGGTATTTCAAATAAATTCGTTTATGCGGTAATGTACTGCCTTAAAGAGTTTAAATAGTGCAAATCTTCTCCGATAAGTCATAGAGAAAACATATTATAAGTCAGGATAAGTTCACTAGTTTATTTTTTGATAATTGTTCTCTTGTCTTACAAATATTTGGTTTTTAAATCGAAATGAAACAAAGAAGAATAATATTAATAGCCGGCGGTAACCACTCCCCATCAGATGGCCCGTACCAGTGGTTTGCCTAGTAAAATAAAAAACAAAAAAAGGTTTGAATATCGGTTAAACTATACATATATTGGATGTCCAATTTTCACACATTTCTCAGCAAACGGTAGTATTTCACTAATTCTAACTCACCGAAAAAATTTTTTTATAGAAAATAGTCGGGTAATAGACTGCTATCTCACCTGATGTTAAGTGCAGATGCAGTCTACGATGGCGCATATCTGTCAATTAAATACCTATTCACTCTTGTCTTAAAGAGGCCCAAGTTGTACCGTGCAGGCAGCGAGTTCCAGACCCTTGCCGTTCGCAACAGAAAAGAGTTCGAAAAAGACTGAGTGCGTACCTATTCTGTCGACAATATAGGGATGGTACGCTGACCTACACCTGGAACTCTGAAGATGGAATGGGGCTGGTGGAACTACCTCGTGTAATTCCGTCGCACACTCCCCAAAGCGTAGTTAGTAGAAAACCGCCATAGATGCCCCTTTACGGCGGTGATCCAGATCCTGTAGATTTTCCTGCACCAACGCGGGATTGTCTATCAGTTCCTTAGCGCGTCTCTCAGCCGAGTCCAGAGCAGCCAGATAGACTCTGCTCTGCTAGCTCTGCTCAGATGAGAAATACCGCCTTGCCCTAGAGAGGATGCCTAGTTTTTTGGCAGCAGTTTTAGCTATGAACTAGATATATCCTCCAAAGTCCAGCTTGGATGACACTTTCATGCCCAGCAGGCAGAGGCTATCACGTATTTGTAGAGGCACACCCTGGAAAGTTGGAATCCGACTGTACTTCGCTTGGCGGTGAACAAACATGCCTGTGCTTTAGACGCGTTGAACTGCAGAAGATTGGCAACTCCCCAATCAGAAACATTATGGAGAGCTTGGTCCAGGCGATCAATGCAAGACTCTCGACAAGACTCGACATCCTCTCTCTTGGCATTTCCACTGGATGTGTACCTGTCCGTCACTGTGGTACCATCTGTATACCCCAAAAGCACCGAACACGAGCAGATCATTTACGTGCAACAGGAACAGGTTGCTCTGTTCTGTACAGGGTTGTGTTCTATCGTCCCTAGTTTATCAGTGTAGACATTTCCCCAAAGAAAATAATCTAATGGATAACTCCATTGATTGCACAATCTGGATGTCCAACGTGACATTATTCATTGATGTTAATTTTTTCCTTCAAACAAAATTTAGTTTAGCGCTGATGCCCACTTTTGGTTGAATGGTTTTGACTTTTGTTAGAATAAACACGCAGCGGACACATGACCGAAATCTTATTCATTAGCTTTCCAATAAGGCTAGTTTCACTGATATTAAATATATTTTCTTTGTTACATTTCAATTTGGAAACAAAAGGTTTAAAAAATACCTTTTACTTACATTTTCTTAAACAATTGGTAAATACTATATTATAAATAGTATTAAAAATAATAATACCCGATACCCGGGTATCAAAAAAGGTCGGGTATTCGAAAACCCTAGTAGGTACGTACTTGGGGCGATAATCGAGGCGTAGCAAAAAGGACCCCGACCGATGCCTGCATTTCTTTCATTGCCTGCAAACGCGCGTGAGTTGCGGCCTGAGCTCTCTGACTGACCCTCCCACTTGCGTGAAATGCGAAGGAGCACTCCTGAGTCGGTTATCACGAAATGTCCTGTTTCCGCAGGGAATCACAGAATGGAAAGGCCGGCAAGGATGCGCTATAGTGCCAGTTGGTCGCTGCGAACAGTCCACGGCTCACAAAATGAATATATACCGTAAGAAGCCAGGTCTAATATCACTCCCTATACTGTGTGAAAAAGAGCCGCCACGAGGCTAGGCGTTTTAGGTATGCCCCTGTTGGAGAGGCCGACCGGCGGAGAGTAATTTAACAACAAATTCAAATGTAACTTGCGTAATTTGTTTCTCCCCTCTATGTATAAATTTTTGGGCCCCAGTGCTGTTTGAAAAGTTTGGAGCTCGCTATGCTCGCCCATTTTTCATTTAAGTATATTTATTACGAACATCCTAAGTCTCGTAATATCCGGGCTTCATTGATTTTTGTTTCTTTTACTACTACTTTTATTACGAATCGAAATTCCTTGAGCATTCATCTTGAACCCCCCCAAAACCAAAACCTGGCTACACTCGTGCTACTTTGATTTGTTAGGTATACCTACGCACACACACATACACACTCGTTACTCGTATACACACATACTCGTTTAATCCGGTAAACTGAACGTATCACCTTTGATCTCGAGAATCCCGCCACGCTACCCAGACCTATCTTCCTTTTTACTTTTTAGTCTTGATCCATCCAGTTGAAAGCTTCATTGTGGCCTAGCCAAGGTAAAAAGGAGCGGAATTTAAAACACGGTCATGAAGAATCTCAAAGAAATTATGCGTTGCTTAGGCATTGAGCGCCGTTCCCACGGAGCCGAGCCGAACCAAAATTAGCGATACCCCCGCCGAGTTCGCAGACGCTCATCCAAAAACTATTTTCTACGGCTAGCTAGTCGTGTTAAATAATACACTTAGTATACTGTAGGATGTAATTAATATAATTTTATTATGTACAATAATAATAATAAAAACATGATTTTAACTGAATTCGAGCTGCTACTACGTGAAATAACATTCAAACTCATTGTTGGTCCACAAGCTACCACAAATTACTACAACATAAAATTAAATCATTTTCGAATCATAAATGTTAAAAGGTACATTAATTATTATTTGGTCTAAGTTTCACAATTATAAATAATGAAAATTATTACATACAATATACAATTAACGGAATGTAGTGATACCGACGGTGGATACACAATAGATCACCTAATAAATTGGTATACATCAAACATTTTTCTAGATAAAAACTGGAAAATGGTGGGTTACATTCACACTATAATTAATAGAGGCATGGCTTACATATGGAATTTAACATTATACACTAGGGCACTTCCTTAAAAATATAATTATACAGTCTTTAGACTTAGTTGTAAGGGTACACATAATAATGTAAATTTAAAGTTTTTAAATTTAATATAAGACAAAATTAATTATTTAACACGTGCTCTCTATTCAAGTGAGATTACAAATCAGTGAATAATTATTATAATATAAATAGACATTGATAGAGGCTTCTATTATACCAACGATTGCCGGATGTGTCTCCAGCTACGTTACCGCACGCTCGCTCGCCGAGTCGCGACAGGTACACTCTACACACAAGAGCACATCAAATTACCATGTTTGGAGTATGAACAGTATTTTTTTTAAATATACAAGCAAGGCATTACACCGCCATCTAACCTGGTGGTAAGTGACGATGTGGGCGAAGATGGAGCATGCCTGTCTAGGAACAGCCTATTCACTCTAGCCTTGAAGGCGTTCGAAATTCGCAGGCAACGTGTTCCATTTCTTAGCCATACGCATTATAAAGGTTGAACCAAAGCGGCTCGTACGGATAGCTGGAAAAACAACGACATAAGGATGAAGCGTTCGCCCGGATCGCGTGACGCAAACTGCGTGACACGAGAAACGACTGAACTCGTTGTGCTGGCGGCTATTGTTTGCATGATTCTCAGTGTTCAACTTCTAATTATACAAGGTCTAAACAAGGTAATATAATGCGTTCACGTCGATTATACCACGCCCTTCAGACTGCGTCATCATCGCTAGAGAATCGTTCACCCGACAGTCTTTACTATGATAGAGGCCTAAGATAATAATAGATAAGAGTATTATTTAAAAGGTTTTAAAGGTTTAAACCGCTGATACCTGTTGATCGTCGTCGTCGTCGTCCGGCGTGTCGTGGTAGTAGTCGTAGGGGCGCGTGACGCCCTCGTGCGAGTGCGCGCGGCTGAGGCGCTCGAGGTGCGCCACCTGCGCGGCGCGCGAGTACGGCGCGGGCGGCAGGCGCGGCGGCGGCGCGGGCCGCGGGCACCCCGCCGCCGTGTACGACCCGTGCCCGCTGTCGCTCGACGTCGCCGAACCCGTCTTCCGCAGCGGCAACGACACGTTCACCAGAGACGTCACGCTACTACTCTCCGCCGACAAGTCCACCGGCAACGGAGTAGGGGTGTCCGAGTGCGACCTCTCGTGAGCCGAACGCGGGCAACAGATCCCCGGCCCGGGCCCGTCGCGCCGATGCGTGCACGGCGACGGGCCCGGCGGCGGCGGTCTGGGTTGATGCGGCCTCGTCTTGGCCGGCTCCGATAACGCTAGTAGTTTCCTTACGGCTTGCGGCGATGCTGCGCCAAATTTATTCCCTGCAAAACTTTTCTTACTCTCGCTGGCCGAGGACGCACTACTAGTGGTGGATAGAGACGGGGAAGGATGACGCCGCCGAGGGAGCGCCGGAGCCGGTCCTGCGCCTTCGCATTCTAATGATAATGCATGGAGGCGTTCCTCATCTGTCTCCACGTGCATTCGGTTCAGATAAGCTTTCACGCGTCGAACCATTTGTGCTTCTTCAAACATTTTTTTAGGGTTCGGGACATTAGACGACTTTTTCCTTCTCTTTACGGTAACTTGACCTTGCTGAACCACTCCTGTCGTCAGTTGATTTAGAGCCACCATAGCAGTAGATGGGGGTTGTTTACCCAACTCCAGTAGAGTGAGAAGGTCATAGGGAGAACTGCACATGTTAGTCAGTGTCCTAACTTCTTTAGCAATCATTCGTAACTTCTCAAAATTGACCATACCTTCAACTTTAGTATCATTTCCGAGATGAATAAATGTCAGATCTTTTTTAACCACTGGGTAAAACGGTATGACCGGCGACCGACCCTGCTCAGTGGTTACCAATTGTCGGTATTTAGACATGTTTCTAGAAGGGTCCATTAGCATTTGGAGGTCAGTGAAAAGCTTATAATATTTAGTTGGTAGTTTTTCCCAAGTCATTCGCAACCTAGACACAGCTCCGTGACCCAATCCTGATATGATAGCAAACATTGAATTGAAATTTTTGCACTCTTTGCAATGACGCGCGACTTTTATGAATTGTTTAACAATTTTCGATCTCCGTACAGGATTCTGTTCATTGACCACTTCAGTCACCACCCAGAACATTTCTTTATTGACAAGCTCCGCAAACTGCGACAACATAGGGGTGCCATATCTGCTCTTCAGTTCAAAGAGATCATCAACATATTCTGTACTCTCGATTTGGCGGAAAATACAAAAATCTTGTAAAGTCAATTGAACTGCCACTTCCACAGCATTCAATTGCAGAAAATGCACTACACTTTCTCTAAGGAGCTCTGGAGCCATATCATCTGGGACTAAAGTTTCACTGATGCCATTTGTTTTCAAGTAATATCTAGAGCTGAGACCAATTCGTTCAGCCAGATTTTGTAATTGGTCTGGTAAACGATGCTGTTTAATGATTCCTCCTTGAGCAACAGACACCTCACATAAGGAGAAATTAGAACTGGGATCAGTGATACCAAACTCTTGCAGTGTTAACATGACCACTTCTCTAGCTGTAGTTTCTTTATGCACTAAGAGATATTTACAAGTCTGATCTGCTCTGTAGACTTTTAACACATGTTCAGGATAATCTGATGATTGATATTCATCATAACAAATTGATATGAGATCTGGATTGCTGTGCGAATTATAAAATGATGTGCTGCTATTGGCTTTATTCAAAGACTCTGAGTTTGATAAAATACTATCATCAGTATGTAGTCCATCATTTATAATGTTTTTAGGAAATTTCATTTTCATTAAAGCTTTTTGAAGGCGTCTTTTTGGACCCAAAGTCATGAATCCTTTTTGTTGAGGTTCTTTTTTTATTAATGGTTGTGGCTTTTTTGTAGGTGATTGAAATACAGGATTTAGCCCAATGGCATCATCATTGAGTAATTCAGCAGTAGACAATCTAGCTCTAGGATCAGTTTGCCAACGGACCATATTACTACAGCCTCTCTGTCTTGGTGAGTTCTCTGGCATTAGTAACATTTCTTTGAATGCTAATAAATTACTTTTCACTGTGATGCTTAAATGTGTTGAACCTGTGATAATTTCCATAGCCTTTGCATGACTTACATGTCTGAAAGATTGGCCATTTACTTCTATAACTTGATCACCTCTTTTAAGACCAACTTCTTCTGATTTTGAATGTTTCTCAACTTTCAATATGAAAATTCCGTAGCCTCTCTCATATCCTCCTAGAATTGTGAAATTTAATGGTTCATCCCTTGAAGGGCGTGAGAGGGTCACACTTCTTGTGCGTGCTTTGGCAGAACAAGCAATATTTAAAAGTCTTAATTGGCTCTCCATTTTTTCTTGGCCCAAAAGTGTTTCAAAGCTTTCTAAAAATTCCATCATAGTAGGATCAGTTTCAAAGTCTGTGAAATGATTATTTACCCATAGCAAAACTACTCTTGTTACCTTGTCTCTTACAGAAGGTTCTGCAAACCAGGCAAGTAGCTGTTTAGCAACAACAAGAGGACTTTCTATAAATGTTCGATGAGTCAGCAGAAAGTCTTCAACATATGTAGAATCTCGTGAATTATCTTCAATGAGTTGTAACATCAACTGTTCAGGTGTTCCTCTAATGACAACATGTCCTTGTTGTTGACCAGACTCCCCTGCAGCTCCTCTATACTCCGTGACCAGAACTACTACCCCATTCTCATTTTCATGTCGTCTTATATTCTCTTCACCTTGATGCAAGATTCTATAGTAATCAGTTTGTGTGACACATACAAACTGACAGTCATCACACCGGGTTGTCATAACACCTCTGTGATACAATTTCTCAAGAGTAGCTTCACCCATACCAAAACTGTCACCTACATTGAGATTTTCAATTTCCCCAGTTTGGTGCTCTATTCCCACATGCCCATTGATAAGAACAGACCAGGAATCATGTTCTTCTCCATCATTCATTACTACTGTGCCTGCCTTTTCAACAACAGCAAAAACCATTACCGCACATAGGGCTCTACGCACAGTCAGTGTCATGTTGGTAAATGCTTTCAAGTGTTGCGTAAATTCTAAAAGTATCTCTATGTCTTCTTCAGATCTTTCACTAGGATCTTTTTCTAAACATTCTCGTACAGCATCTCGTACAGTCAAACTATCCATACTCTCTTCTAAGTCTTCCTCCTCATCGGAGTCCACTGTGGACTCGTGGAGTCCAGAAAGGTCTACCTCCATATCCATATCAAGAGAGCTGTGTACTGAAGTCATTGTATCACTTCCACTATATGCAGAACTAGTGTCACTGGCGTTTGAGCACTTCAATGTGTGGGGGTACAGCTCCGGACTGTGACGGCCACCACGCCCCCCTCTCAACATTGTGGTGTTTCTCACAGATCTAACTGATGATCCAGTCACTGAAACAATAGCCAATACCATAAAATACTTATTTACGGTTAACAGGAATATCGGATAAAACAGTTAAAGACTGACATGAAAGTGGACATCTAATAAACGAGATATATTTATTTATACAGGTCATAATACAACTGCACCAATATCATAGACTAACAAAGTAATGATTATAGTTTTATGAGATAAGTTAATAGGAAAACAAAATAAATGTAACACTGTTCTTTCAACATTTTCCTCAGATGTGTAATGAATTCAAAGTACCAACTTTCATTGCGTCGCCCGTCGTCGTTCGCACGTAAACGACATTGCTGAACCCGAATCATTTGGTACATTATTTAGCATAATATCATTGTTTTCTTTTACTAATGTCAAGTAATAATAAAAAACAACGCATCAGGCATAAGATAAACAGTACCCATACCTTCAAAATTTCTATTTATTTTGCATTCATGGCGGAACTGTCAGTGCTTCCATGTTGCTTTCTAATTATTCTTCACAATGTCCTTTTAGATCACGCCTTGGATAATGCGGACACTGTACGACACTATCAATGATAAACTGCTTCACAAAATATTACCTCACATACAAATCACTTCAGAAATAACGAAAACTGCAAGATTTATTTAGAAAGCTGTGATAGTAGGTACTTTCATTCAATACACGAAATATCGTACCATAGATTAATAGAATAGACATTCATGGATTGGGAGACGGAATGCCGGAACGAAAAAATTGAAAAAAATTTGTTTGTCTATGTCAGTGTATTAATGCGTTCAAAATAATACGTTAAACAAAAATAATTACCGTTTCCTTTTGTAACTTTTGCAATTCTAATCATTTGATTTCATAAAGATAATGAAAATATATTGTAATTAAAGCAGGACTATTATAGCATTTTGGTTATTATTTATATAAAATTTAAAGCTTTTTTTATTTTTAGAAATGTGTCGGTCAAAAATAGTACTGGAGTGAACGTAGTTATAGTCAAGAGCTAACGGAAGAAGTAGTAATGATTTCAATATTATTTAATTTTAGGATACTTTGTAGAAACATGTAATTTTCGGATTATCTTTTTAAAATAAAATAAATAATTAAAATATACATAAAACAATAGTTAAATTATCTGAAAATAAAATTAAACTTAAAAGTATTGCAAGTAGCCAGCCGAACATATTTCTATCTCCATCTATTTTCAGAGATAGGTACTTTTCTGTGTAGCGTTTTCGCAGCTAAAACCAGTGATGATAATCTTTTAGTTACAACATTTATAAAATTGATCGTTTTCCGTAGTGGATTATATCGCTGAAACATTATAACATTTACTTGATATATCTCGAAGGATTATAGTTGAGAATTATTGTCAGTGACCGACCGGCTGATATTACGCGAGGCTTGTATGTATATGTGACTTCTGCCTTTTGCTATTCGTGACACGCCTCAGGAAATAAAGCTAAATTTGTGAATCGAATTATTATTTTTCATCATCGTGTCATTTTAGTGATATAGACGTTTTAAAATTACGTAACTGTTGTGGAATCTCGAAGTGTATAAAGAATGGCCTGAGTGTGACCACTCCATTACCGTCATGTGTGACGAAGGAATGTTTGTTTAGGCTGTAATACTGTGCTGCGACCTTACGGGAGTGCGCGTTCATCTCGTGGAGCGGGCCAGATCATGACTGTGCCCGAATCAAAACAAACTTCGCATTGATCACAGTCGACATATTGTCATTTGGGACACTTTTATATCGCCAAAATGTCTTCGGGAACGTTTGTGGACAGGATTGATCCTTTCGCCAAGCGGTCGCTGAAGAAGAAAACTAAGAAATCGCAGGGTTCATCCCGATACCGCAACACGCAGGATGTGGAACTGCAGGCGCTGCCACTGCTCAAAGGTTCGTACACTCCCCCCTCACCCCGCGCGTCTATCTTGCCACTCATTTAGGTCCATCTTTACTCCATACATCTACACAACTTTTATTTACATTTTTTCTTGTTTCCACTGCTAATCTGGTTCATTAACCTTTAGCCTTGATAGTGGGTTAGATTTAGAAATTTATTGATACATATACATTGCATTGGTGCTTAGAATCATAAGTGAATTTAGTAACATGATCCATTTTAGCTACTTCCACCCTAAGTTTGTTCTTTGAGTTTGTAATTAGTATATTTAGTCTAATTGTTGATCTTATTAGATATAACCTATTTTAAAAAGATAATGTACAGCTGATGTTAAAGCAATGTCTACTTAAAGGGTTAGGTTAGGTTAAAAAGATTCTATTTTCATGTGTACACACAATCAAGTACAACGGAACTTAGAAGCTATAATTGAGACTTTAATACTTTAACTTGTCAGTAACATCATAATAGTGTCAGGAATGGGAATAAACAAATTTATACATTCATTTAAAATAAATCATAAATCAGACAACCTAAATTACACAAACAATTTACCTGTTACTATTAAACACAGCATATCTACTGCAACACAAGCTCACCCAAAAGATGGACCCTATACTATTGTTTATTTTAATTACCATTATATGCACCATAAGAAATCAAAGAACTAGGTGTCCATCAACTTGAAGAGAACCTGGGTGGATCTATGAATTGGCCTATTTCTTTCTGGCCCAGATTATATGAAAAGGTTTACGTTACTATGCCTAGTTATAATAGTATGAGGCTAACAATCAAGCATGTAAGGTATAGCCTGGGCAAAAGATGCAGATGTGATTCTAGTAAACAATATAAAAATCTAATTTGTATTAACAATTGGATATATCTTATTATTTTGTTGGGATGGGTGGTCTTTTGGAGTGTAACATTCATAGAGCCTTTTCCTTAAGCCAAATGTTATTGAAATATCCTTGATAAATTAAAATAAATACAGCAATATATTTTGTTTTGTTTGTAAGGCTTAATGTATAGATGTTTGTTACTTTACACTAAAAAGTAGAATGGATTTTGATAGAATTATCATTTCACATTTATTCTGAAATTCAAAGCAGTTCTCACAATCTACATATCACGCATCAACACCTCATACGAGTCCATTGCTGGTCTTTAGCGTTCACACAGACGGGTATTGCCATTATCTTGACACTTGGCAGGTGTGCATAGGAATAGAAGCACAAGCTTTTCATAAGAATTACCATTTACAAAGATTTTGACACAAATTCTTATTCTTTAAATGTAACTGTCTAAAAAGAGAAGCAAATATACCTAATTGTTATCACATTATCTCATCCTTAGTTCATTGCAGTGGAATATAAATTTTGGGAGGTCAAATTGTTATTATTCTGATAAACTATTTTTTCTTCATTTATTATGCTTCTATATTAGTGTTTAGTGAACAACAAAAATGTTGAATTAAAATCCTTGCCATGCCAAGAAAATATTTTTGACAGTGCAATGTCAATACATCATAAATCGAGTAACCCTAATTTTCCAAGCTAAAATAAACAACTTTTTACCTATCATTGTCAACCAAGACACATTACTGCTACACAGGCTCACTCCAAAAATAAACAACTATTACTATAATGTATTTTAATTATCAGTGTTTGCCATTGGCTCCACTTACTGACTAATGGACACCATCTTGAACTTGAAAATGGACAGCAGTGTCTTCTGTGGTGAATTTTTAAAACGGTGCAGCAGTGGATAGCTAATATTTTTTTTTATAATTACATCTCATTGTAGCTGTGGGGTGTCAGTAGAGTAGAATAGCAGTAACCTCTTTGACTTACGGGTGTTTTACAAGGCGACTAATGTCTGTGAGCATAACCAGCTAAGACCTCCATAGATAGAAACATCTATCTATTGAGTATAGAGATAGTTATTGCCATTGGAGGGTATAATAGAGTAGTGACTGCCTTTTAACCTCAGTGACCCTGTTAACAATGAAACTTGACCAGATTGGATCATGGTTGCACATTCAGTCGCCTGAATGTGCAGGTTTCCTTACAATGCTTTCCTTCACTGTAATAGCATCGGTTAGTGTTCAATTATTATACATAACTCAGAAAAAGTCATTGGTACATCTGGGGATTGAACTTTATACTTCTCACTTATAAGGCAAATCCTAATCTGCTAGCCATTAGATCCCCAAAGCTCTGTATTATACATGATTAGTGCGAATGCTTCGATAGTGAAGAGAAATACTGCTTCGATAGGTAAGAAGAAATGAGCTGTGGAGTGCTTTAGTAACGGCCTGACTGATAATGCCCACTCTGTAAGAGAAAACCTCATCAACATCTATGCAGTTGTTTACCAACATAATAGCAGTGCTCAAACCCCAGTTTAACAGGGGTCCTGCGTGGTAACCCTCTATGAAGATATCTGTTTTTGTAATTTTTAAGCTGTATAATTAAAATAAGTCGGGCTTGGTGCAATATTCTTCTCTACTGAATACCACACAATATGCTGGGATGGGGTGTGTGTCCTTAATTAATAATACAGTTCTTTCATTTCATACATTTATACAGGGTAGCTGATGCTAGTAAACTGTAGTGGTTGACACACCCACAGACATCAAAATCCTGTACAGATCTGATTAATCAAACCTGTGATAATCAGTACATTAATGCATTCATATTCGGCTCTCCACACTCTCACCACCATTACCACTATCACCACTAATTTGAGTATACATTCATAATTTGAGATCAAATTAGTTATGACATCCTGCAAATTGACACCTGACACTATAAATAATCAGTCTTTCATTTGAATTTTGTTTAACGCTATAATCATTATCATTATAAACATCCCATAACAATCCACTGTTGAACTTGAACAGTGGATTGTACCCCTCCTTAATGTTGTGAATAATATTATGATCCTAATTTCCATGCTTGGCAGGATGGCTGGAAATTAGTGTCTAAATACACAACAGAAAATGTTTCTCTCCATTTAGTGATCTAGCCAGCAGTCTCACTCATATCATTACATAGGGTTGCCAGATCTAATTGACCAAATTACCGACATTGGCTGATGAAGAGATTTGGTCAGCTGAAGGCAGAGGGTGAGCACAAGAAAACAAACCATATACATTATTAAAAATATATTTGTTAATTGTTGCCCACAACATAGTCAATTAATGTTAATGTTAACAACAATTTTGAATTGTTGTCACTGTGATGAGTAATCTGTTCTGCCCTCTAATTGTATGGGCTATCTTCTCCTTGAATCTGGAGCACACATAACAAGGAGGTGATATCTATCACACATAAGTTAAGGCACCAAGGATTAACAATGAGGTGTACTGCTGACATTATAGCTGTAACCAATGAGACCGCACAAGTGCACTGGGAGAGCAGCTGTTGAGAAGAGTGGTATCTTGTGATAAAGACAATTGCCTATCTGAAATGATACCGTATTAGAAAATAGCCCATCCAGGCAATCTCCTTCATTAGTGAAAAAATTGATGTATGTCAGGTGACCTACTCCTTTCCTTCACTTAAATCATGGAGCAATTTAACCAGTTGAGAAAGCCAGTGGAAGAACTGTACTCTAGTTGTAGACTAGTTTCTCCTTTATCCCAGCTCGCGGTAAATCTGTTAGCCAGGGTTCGCTCTTCTACTAGAAAAGAGCTTTCAGATTTACTAAAAGTGCTTTCCTATCAGAAACCTTAATTAAAAATTTGTCCTGTATTGGCTTCTAGTCTAGATAAGGTTGGCTTGGGCTCAATAGATGGTGATAAGGCCCCATCATTTTTAGAACCTATATGCCTGCCAACTGCCTGTCTGTTCAGGAATAACAATATACGCTAATTCGCTCTGGTTAAATTGCTCCATGACTCTAACAATATAATAAAAAAAATACATTTGTACATCGCACCATAATATCGAACGTTGCCTTCCAGATGTGCCGAGCAGTGAACAGGAGGAGCTGTTCATCCGCAAGCTGCGGCAGTGCTGCGTGGCGTTTGATTTCATGGACCCGGTCGCCGACCTGAAGGGCAAGGAGATCAAGCGCGCGACGCTCAACGAGCTCGTCGAGTACATCAACGGCGGCCGCGGGGTGCTCACCGAACCCGTCTACCCGGAAATTATTAAAATGGTATTTACCTACATTATTATCTTTGCTACACACATTTGGTCACGTTTTGCGTAAGCCGTAAGCGATACGTAGAAATTAAGGTGCCTAAACCTGCCGCCATCAGGAAAGAGGCCAAAGAAGAGACGGTTTGACATCGCCGAGTCGGAGGCGAGAGCAAACGGTTCACGGTGCGAGGATACCGAAGACCGGGCTAGGTGGAGAAGGAAGAGCGGGAAAGCGGGCCCTGGCCCGTTATTGAACCCTAGGATGATGATGATGATGTTTCCTACATACGAGTTCATACAGAATTATGCCCACAATCCACATGGGTAGGCAGACTAGAGTGTCTCTATATTTCTTATTTCGCTATTTCTTCCCAAGACAGCATTAAATTGCCCGCGTGACTGTTCGAGTGTTAAAATGATTGAAAGGCTTCATGCTGCCTGCATTGTTTTTGTAACACATTCACGCTTGTATCTCACAGAGTCAGGTACTAGGCAGAAGCTAGTCAGTGCCACCAACTATCATGACACTCTTGTAGTTCTTCATTATAGTTACGGGATTCAAGTCAGGTAAGGTTATGCGTCTCGAGAGCGTTAAGACTTGACTGCTAGTAATGAAAAGATCAGAAACGTCATCTACTGCCGTACTTAGTTCCCTAAATGCTTTAGGAACTTTTATACTCCTGGCGACTCATCTTATCACGGGCATTTGCATTCACTTGATTTAAAACACAAGTGGACCTGCATTCACCCGCTAAGGGCTGCAACAGCGTCGACGTATCGGTTTACAAATCCTAGCAAAAACAATGGCAGCTTGCCAGTTTTCGGTTGTGTGATAGTACTTGTACACTGTACACTGTACTATCAAGACCTTTTCTTAGAATGGCCAAATATTTAGGTAAACATTTCAAAGTGCAGTATAATTAAGTTGCTGCTACAATGCTGTTACATTATGTTGTGTTTAGAAATAGTGACGTTATCACTTTTTTTGTATTTACCACATGGCTGGAAACAAGCTTACAGCCTGCCTGATGGTAACGAAATCGAAATAGATCACATTGATTCTAGAGTTTCTGTTCCGTACGGCCGCTCCACTTAGTAGAATTTGGACTTCGTCGATCGCTGCAATAGTGCCAATCGTGTTGCCTTTTACATTGTAAGGGCAGAACCATTTTGTATTTATTGTAACCATATATTTGATACCGGAACATCAATATTCTAACAATAAGTCCGTGTTGGTATCACCCTGAGACAATAATTGGCAACTATTCGACCAATGCTATGTGATTGCGCGTTCAACGCACACGTATAATATGTGGACATATGTAATACAGCTCTTATTTTAAACGAACTCCTTTACGGTCGCGCCATGTGATTCACACGTAGGAGGATCGGCTTTTTTTCTCTCTTTATTACAATACAACGACGAATAATAATGATGACATCTTATACTAGTATTTTAATTTGATGTAGTGTGGGATATTTTGGAAAGGATCCGTATAGGCTGACCGATAATCTACTAATGTGCGGTTTCGGTCGGTTTAAAATAGTAATCGTTGCTGTATCGCTTTTAATCGCGTGATTCAGGTTTTCTTTCAATTGCACTTACTTCTTTATAGATTGATTGCATCTGATAATTATCTATTTTGTCAATTAACACGTTATTAGTCGAGCGTAATTTGCGGTTTGGGCCTCATAATAGTTAAAAATTTCATCACTATAGATAAACTTTAGCTACTGACATAACCCGAATCAAAGAAAAAAATACTTGACAAGGAATTTACCGATTTTTTCTATTTTTGCTTGGGTATTCAATTCGTTTATTGCGTTTCTATGTGTTCGTAAATACAAGTCCTTAAATATATATGTTAGTACAAGATATGGAACCCTGGTAGGGTATAGCAATAATGTATTATATAATAATACATAAAATGTATGTAAGTATAGGTCACGGTGTATTGTTACACGAGTACAGTTACATGATCTAAACAAAATTATCTTCAAAACTTTGCCAAAATGTGGTTTAAGCATGTTTACGAAAAATTGCTGCTTTTGTAAGTTTCAGTACTTAAATCTCCTCTACGTACGCGTTCATAAAAATAAAGAAAAACATAGATAATTACAACTAAAGGTACTGAAACGCACTGGCCCTGCGCCGCGCGCATTGCGTGGAAACATTTTCCTTAAAAACTGCAGCGTACATGAACAAGTGCATTTAGATCTATTCTGATCAGACAGACATTTTCACTATGTTTTGCATCAAGCCACTGTTGCGAGGTACGATTATACCGACAGAATGAAGTTTAGAAATTATATTATAAATTGAAATATGTAAGTAGAGCTAGATTCTGATTATTAGTGACAGGTTTTGTTGGAATGTATAAAACATTTGTGTTTAATTATTAAAGTCTTAAAACTATTAATTACACAAAGAAACAGGTTTCTAATGTGCATAATAGTTCAGTAATTTCGGTTCCTTGTAGAATTGTCCAACCCTTTTTCAGCACTGACAGTATACATTAACTGTCAAAGCGTCCATTTGCGCTAGCTGTAGTTATTATAAGGAAACCGGAAAACCTTCTTGTTAATAGATACGCGATTTATGTAATACGTGCTTAATAAGGCATTGTATTTTCTTTCGCGTGGACACTTGATCATTTTATTACTTACCGCGGATAAAGAGGTTTCAGGGTCTAAAAACAAACAGCAGACATTTTTAACTTGAAGTGTAACAATATTTTACTTTGTAGTAGTAATTTAGTTTAGACAGATGATAATATTAATAATATAATTTATAAATATTATTTTCATCATCACTATTACAGTCCGTAACAGTCCATTCAGGACTTAGGGCCTCTCCCACGGATGAGGTGGTTATTGCCATAATCTCCACGCTAGACAGTCGGCCTGGAGATCGCAGTGTTGTAAATATAACAATGGAAAACGCTGCTGCCCATTTTCCAGTCTGCGGAGGGACTATTTGCCTCGAAAACATTATTTGCCTTGTACGACACCCATGAGTGTAATGGGTTGGTGCTATTCTACTCTGCCGACCACCACACGGCAATGTTATGTTACTAAAGGGTTTAATCTTAACTGATTCTTGGCGTTAATATCTTTTTAAATGCCATTAGCGAGATGTGCCCCTTCTCGTCATTAGCGCTCCTACAATCGATTAGTTGGAACACGCTGAAACATGCTTCGGACCGATTGCTATTATCTCTGGTTTAGATTACTCTTTACTTTTAATTGGGGTATTGTCATCGGTTTTAGGTAAACTCGAGTTTCGAGGTGTAAGAAACGCAAGCTGTTGGGTTCGGCTTCCTCGAGAGGCTGTTGGGGTATAAGGTCTGCGAGAAATCTAATTATTCGAAAACATTTCTTAGATACAAGCAAAGTTATGCTTGAAGTATAGCATGTTGCTCTCATCATCACAGCCCATAACAGTGCATTGCAGGACTTAAGGCCTCTCCCAGGAGAGAGGAGGTTATTGCCGAAATCTCCACGCTTGGCAGGCGGGTTGGAGATCGCTGTGATGCAAATATAAAAATGGAAAACGCTGCTGCCCATTTTCTAGCCTACGGAGCCTCTGGATCTTTTGCCTCAAAAATGTTAGTCGCGTTGTACGACACCCACTAGTGTAAGGGGTTGGTGCTATTCTACTCTGACTGATATCACACGGCCACCTACTCAAATCTATTGCATCAATCTGTTACTCAACCATTCAAATCTATTGCATCTAGGTCCCACTGTTGTAACTCTGCCGTAAAAAACTCTATCAATATCTCCAGATATTCGTCGTTTTCTTGACTATTATAAAGCAATATGTCTAATGCTCTCCATTGGTTATTGGGTTGGCGCTTGCAGTTCATATACTGTGTTGATATGAAAATGGACCTCGACCGTAAACAATACATTCCTAAGACTAGAAAATACCTGTTTTTGTAAAACGGTTTAACTGTTGCCCGTAAAGCGCCAGATCGTGACTCAATTTCCAAGAAACGACGCATCGTTTCCCTCCCTTTTAAAGGTTTTTGAGAAAGGTATCTTCGCTACTTAGTAAACATATTTGTCCATCCTCTATACAACTGCGAAGTTCGCGAAGAAATATGTCATACAAAAGCAATCAGCTGATGGGACAATTTTGTAGAATGCTTTACGCAATTTTACGGCCTGTCCTAATGTAACGTACGTAGCACAAAATGATATATGAACTGAAAAAAGCAATTCCCGTTGTTTCATGGTCTTGAAACTTACCACTGCGCTACTTGTAGCGCATGCAAGGCAATGAAAGGTGGTGACTGACTTGAGCCATCACTTTAAATTGATTTTATTCAAACAAGCCTTTATTGGAGACATCCAGTGCCGGATCTTCTGTCGTGCCCTTGTTGTAACATTTATAAATATTACCTTGCAGTAACTACAATAGTTGAACTGCGACCGTCTGCGGGCAGACTGAACGGCGACGACGTTCCGAATTCGGTCGATTGATTTGTTTTTATAGAGCCCGACTCGACAGCGCTGATTAATTCTAACTTTGTAATACATTGTGTGTGATATGTACAGGTCAGCCGTCTTTAAATATACCGCTAAATAAAAAGAGTTGTTGTTTTTTGACTATCTATTAATAAGTTATTTTAAAAGTAGCACGGAATATCTCTCAGTAAGTACAGTAGCTGGTTTCACATTAGGCTTTTATCGTGACAAAGCTCAGCAGTAGGTACCAGTGAATTTAAAGACCTCCGTAGGCGCTGCCGTCTCATCGCGAGTGGAAACAGGACTACCATGAACAATACCCCGCCGTAACTATTCACAGTTGCATTTATGATTCGGTCGTAAAACGTGATTAGTTCGTGATCCATTAACGCTTCGAATTGTCACTGGAAGTCGTCGCCGGTGAGAGTAGCTAGCTGTGGCGTTTTATTTTATTGGTTCAGCTGATTTAGATATGGATAAAGCGGTGTATACTGATTTGGCTTTAGGCAAGAGCTGGACCTGGAAGAGATTGACCACACAGATGATGATGTGGCTATAGGCAGGCCTAAACAATGGTCTGTTGGGAGGGTAGGTTCTCGAATGGTGGCCAAGTATAACATAGGGGCCGGTAAAGAGATGGAGACCTTGAGAGGATCATGGGAAACCTTTAGGTTTCATATAACACGTGCATTGTCGCTGTAAGGACTAAGATTGCACTGTCTACCTTATCCTTCAAACTGGAAACAAACAACTTATCTTAATGCTTGGCAGCAGAAATAGATAAGACGGTGGTACCGGGACGACGCCAAGATGATGATGATGACTCGCCCAGGGGGACCCCCAGCCTTCTTGTCGAGTCCTACCACCTGAGTCACGGTGTTGCGTTATTTCTGCAGATATCGGCCAACTTGTTCCGCACCCTGCCGCCGAGTGAAAATCCCGACTTTGACCCGGAAGAGGACGACCCCACGCTGGAGGCCTCGTGGCCGCACCTCCAGCTAGTCTACGAGTTCTTCTTGCGCTTCCTCGAGTCCACTGACTTCCAGCCGACCATAGGAAAGAAGGTCATCGACCAGAAATTTGTATTGCAGGTATGTGTTTCATGTAAACTGCTTATTTTTTTTTTTAAAGCGTTTCTTTATGCCTTTGAAAGTACGTAAGCGGGGATTAATTGAGTCGTTTTTAGGACTAACTTCCCAACCAACGAGCTGTAAAATTGAATTAAATCATGATTGCACCAACCAAAGCAAGCATTCACTTCTATGGATATTGGATAGATAGTAAACTGTTACATTTTATTGTATTAATTGCCTGCTATTCCACACAATCGAATATCGGTATCTCTCATACTCTACCACAATATCAATGAACATTTATGGATAACGTCAAATAAAAATGTAAGACCTTCAAACGTCAATAAGAATAGAACTGAAAATTGTATAATTATGTCCAGGCACGCACACATTCTACACTATTACCGACTACACTAATATGCAAAGCGTTCTCATGAGGCAGACCAAGGGCATTCATCTAGTTGATTCTAGCTACATGCAGCCCTGCAAACCCTCGCTGGCCCTCACGCGTCACCCACACCACAACGCCAGTTTTGTAAAACAGCAGGTGTTTTCAGTCAGTACCTATATACGCTTTATGGCTTCGGAATAAGAATTAACCACCTGTGGGACGAAACATGACACAAAACCTGCGGTAACAATAAAAATGCTGTTTATTCTCAATCGTGAAATATATTTTCGTGAAGTATACTTAGTGCTTAGTATAGTTAAACGAAAATCTACAGAATATAGCGCTAATATGATGTCGTCTTTACTTTGTCTATAATAGCCAACAACACTACACAGACAGACTACATTATCTATCCACACAGAATAGTTGTATGTACTCTTGAAGTCTTATCAGCTGTATCTATGTTGCTCCTGGGGTTATTCATATTTCACATACTCCGGTTATCTGCGCGATGGCTATCTATCGATTACCTCGCAATACTTTCTGAATGAATGCCACTGATTATTCTAACTAGCTTGAATTAGTGTTGGAATTCATTTATAGCCGAATTGCTGTGATTTTATGTATATATGCTAAGCTTGCGACTGTTCGTAAGCACACACATACCAACGCAGTACATATACCCTTATCTTTTGTAACAAGATTATAGTTTATCCGCCATCATGGACACGGCAATGCTATTTAGATTTTAGAAGTTCAACAATGTTGAGACTGTTATGTACTTTAAAGCATGTAGCTTCTAAATATATAAAAGGAAAAGGTTACTGACTGATTGACGTATCCAACGCTCAGGTTAAACCACGGGGCGTATCGTGTTTTAATTATGTGACTCGGGCATCTGCCAAGGAAGGGTTTTTAAGAATTTCGGTTGTAAGGGGTTGTTGAAGTTGAAGCGGCGGAAAAAGTGATTCATGAACTGAATAGAACGATGACTTAATACTAGTATTATTCTCGAACAAATACACACAACGCCATCTATCTCCAATTTGAGCGAATCAGCTGCTAACACATCGTATTGTTTTTAAAGCTTTTAGATTTGTTCGACTCGGAGGACCCGCGCGAGCGCGACTTCCTGAAGACGGTGCTGCACCGCATCTACGGGAAGTTCCTCGGACTGCGCGCCTTCATACGGAAACAGATCAACAACATTTTCTTGAGATTCGTCTACGAGACCGAACATTTCAATGGTGTGGGCGAGCTGTTAGAAATTTTGGGAAGGTGAGTGTGACAGACAAACAGACTGTGGGCTGCATTTCTTTATACGAGATAACTTGATGGGATCACATCATGAATTATTTTAATCTTTAATAATATTTTACTATTTAGACTTTAGATAGTAGTCCGCTGCTTTAGGTTGAACAAGTAAATACAACCTCAGTGCTATTACACGCTGCTGGCTGTCGTAAAATTCAATTAACGGGTGCCTTAGGAAGTGACTAATATGATAGAGGCAGAACAGCTAGCACCTCTATAATCCAGAAAAGTGCGTAGCAGCGTTTTCTACTGAGTAGTTCTACTGCGATCGTCAACTCTGCATGTCAAGCGGGGATATTATCACAATAACTTCCATGGGGAGGAGGCCCGGTTCCAGCCAGTTTATTGGCTGTGGTGATGTGGCCACCGTAAGGCCAACCGCAAACCAACAGGTGAGATAAAAAAAAACCTGACCAATGCAGCGATAACGTAATTTACGTTACATCCGTTGTGGATGTTTGTCACAAACCGCTTTGGTTCAAGCTTTATTATATAAATACGTACGGCTAACATACCTGCGTATGTCTTCTTTGATCATTATAATCTGTACACATTCAAGGCTAGAGAGATTAGGCTGTTTACACGACTTCTTAGGCCGCATCGTCACTCACCAAGTGAGTTGGCGGTCAAATTCCTTGTCTTCAGTAGTAACTACCCAGTTCTAACACCTCTTTCCCTCCCTTCCGCAGTATAATAAACGGCTTCGCGCTCCCCCTGAAGAGTGAGCACAAGCAGTTCCTGGTGAAAGTGCTTCTCCCACTGCACAAGGTGAAGTGCCTCTCGCTGTACCACGCACAGCTGGCCTACTGCGTGGTCCAGTTCCTGGAGAAGGACGCCACGCTAACCGAGCCGGTGGTGCGCGGACTGCTCAAGTTCTGGCCGAAGACGTGCTCACAGAAAGAGGTGGGTTTTTTCTGTTATAGTCATGGAAGAGGAATGTGACTTCGACGGGGCTGAAAAGTGAAGTTGGGAAGAGGGTGTGAGGGCGATCGGGGTTATTTTATTTATAGAACATACGTAAAAGGATGTGTAGTATTATCGCTACGAAAAGTCGAATTCTGAGTCAATAAAGAAAACATTTTTTTTGTGCCGGGCTGTGCACGGGCAGACCAATGTTTCGTGGGTCTCTTAAACGTCTACTGTCACTACAAAGTGGAGTTTTCCTTGTACTCGATGACGAAGGATAACCGGCGCTCTCACATTCTAGTAGTATTTATGTTAATCGGTGGGAAAACGGGTCATCGGGGCAACGTGTCATCTGATGGATAGAGGTCACCGCTGCCTATGGACAGAGCCTCAGGCTGTGGTAAAGTTATTGGAGAAAGACGCCACTCTAACTGTGCCGGTGAGATAAGGGCCGCTCAAGTTCAGGGTCATGCAGACAGAAAGAGGTCGGTGGCCGTTAGACTATTTAAAGGGACTATTTGACCGTTTAATATCATGTGGTAGGACTTTGTCAAGCCTCAGGAGTCCGCCTGAGTGAGTGAGTACCTCCAACTTATCTATTTCTGCTGTCTACCAACAATATTTGCATTGTTTTGTTCTGGTTTGAGGATAAGGTAGTCAGCGCAATTACAGGCATAAGGCATTTCATCTTAGTACTGACAGTGACATTTCACCAGCTTTTCTGTATTTTTGTCGCTTGCAATATAAATGCATGAATCTTATATGTTATAGCGACAGTTACCGCTTAGCATCAGGTAGGCTGTTTTTTCGTTTCTCACTACGTAGCATAAATAAATGTAAGCCTGTTCCTAAATCATAACAACAATTATAAAATTGTGTTAATTATTTTGGCTAAATTGATTTCTATATTTACATTGTTATCAATGGTACCGGCTTTGTATAATGTCTTGAGTAGTCACTCTGGAAGGTACTACGAGCTTATCTATTTCTGCCGCCTATTAACACCGCTCGCGTTATTGAGTTCCGGTTTTAAGGATAAGATAGCCAGAGTTGTTATTACAAGCATGATGCATATCAGCTTCTTTGTACTACTCAGTGAAACACGAGCAGGTAGACTATCTGATGGTAAGCGGTAACGGTCGCCCATAATATTTACGATTCATACATTTAGGTTTTGTGGAACAAAAGTGCAGAACCGCCGGTTCTTGTGTCACCGCGAGGATTAAGATGACATCCCTCATGCCATGATAATTGCGCTGGCTACATAATCAAACCAGAACGCAAAGTTGTAAACGTCATTGCTTGGCGGCAGAAATAGCAGACTTCTCAGGTTTGACTATAGTTGACAATGCACGTGCGGTTCTGCATTTTTCTTACTATGAATCTTTGATATTATGGGCTGTATTTATCGCTTATGGAACTATCTGCGTGTTTAGTTGTATAAAAAACCTTAAACAGTATGTGCTTCAAAGAATTTCTTTGCTGCAAATATTGTAGTCAATGTGGAACTATCTACTTGTTTGTTTATTTTTTGCCGCCAACCGTGAGAGAGTTAACCATTGAATCGATTTTAATTATACGTACGTGTTTAATTATTAATGGCTGATCGGAATAGAGATTACGTAACGGGCGATCCTCGACGATGTCTGTTGCCATGCTTTACTTACGAGTAATATCGAATGAATTCCTGAATTTTAAGAATTGTTCAAGGTCATCCGTGTGACTTGTTGCGAAAACACAGTTCGGATTTCTGTAACTATTCAACTATCCTCTGAGGAATTACCCTATTATTTTTCTGGGATAAAAAGTACCTTATGTCACTCTGGAATAATGTAACTTCCTATGAGTGAAAGAATTTTCAAAATCGGTTTAGAAGTTTCGGAGACTACCCCCAACAAATAAACTCACAAACATAACACATTTTCTCTTTATAATATTAGTAAAGATAACTACGTAATGATACAATATCACCAATTTAGAAAGCAAAGCAATAAAATAACACCATTACATCAGGCAACATGTAATAAATACGTTTTGTTTTACTTTAAGTCTCTCCTCTCATAACCATAATGATAAAACGTTGTTATGCTTATATTATACCTAAATTGTATATTAAAAGATAAATTACGTCAATTCCAGGTGATGTTCCTCGGTGAGATAGAAGAGATACTGGATGTTATTGAGCCAGCTCAATTTGTTAAAATACAAGAAGCACTCTTCAGACAAATAGCAAAATGTGTATCCAGTCCACACTTTCAGGTATGTAAACATGTTAAATTACTATCATCATCATCATCATCATCATCATCATCATCATCATCACAGCCCATAACAGTCCACTGTAGGACTTAGGGCCTCTCTCACGAATGGGGAGGTCATTGCCATAATCTCCACGCCTGGCAGGCGGGTTGAAGATCGCAGTGTTATAAATATAAAATGGAAAACGCTGTTGCCCATTTTTCAGAGTACGCAGACTAGATTTTTTGCCTCATTTTGAAATCATTAGACACCCACGGATGTAAAGGGTTGGTGCTATTCTACTCTGCCAGTCGCCACACGGCTATTAAACTACTATAACTAAAAAAAAAAAAAAAAAAAAAAAAAAAAAAAAATAAATAAATATTCGTGGACAAATTCACACAGCGCCATCTAGCCCCAAACTAAGCCAAGCTTGTACTATGGGTGCTAGATAACTGATATACTACTTAAATACTTTTAAATACATACTTATTATACATAGAACACCCAGACCCGTAACAGAAATTAAAATTCATCATTTCAATTTCTGCCCGGCCGGGAATCGAACCCGGGACCTCTTGCGTGGCAGACCGGCATGTTGACCACTGAACCACTCAGGTCGTCAACTGTACGTAAATACAGAAAAAATAATGCTTATCCAGATTGTAAGTTATCGCGTCGTAAGAAAACGACAAATTTAACTTATAGACTGTATCGTACTCGCATTGTAATAATAGTATCCTGAAGGTTATAGCTGATGGGTATGATTCACCTCTATGGCAGGCATTTGTTAAGGTTGTCATATAGGTGAATCATATTTCATATTCCAGTATTAAAAATTGTTTTACTAACATAGATTGTAAGATACCTGTACTACTAACAAAGATGGATCACTGTTGTCTGAATAAATAAATTCAAATTGAAATCATCAAGTGCATATTTATTACTTTGATGACGCAGCAACTCAACCCGAAATGAGCCCATCCTTTGAGTAGATTATGATCACATTTCTTTTAATTCTACACATCTATCTCTGCTCCTCTTTGTCTTGATCATCCTCGCGTCGTAAAACCATCGACGTTATAATTCAAAGTAAAACCCAAGTTAAGACAAGCCAACAGCATTCTCAATGTGACCGTATCCGCTCCGCAGGTGGCAGAACGCGCGCTCTACTTTTGGAACAACGAATACATAATGTCGCTTATGGAGGAGAACAACAACGTGATAATGCCGATAATGTTCCCGGCGCTGTACCGGATCAGCAAGGAGCACTGGAACCAGACTATCGTGGCACTCGTCTATAATGTGCTCAAAACATTCATGGAGATGAACTCGAAGCTTTTCGACGAGCTCACCGCCAGCTATAAGGCGGAACGGCAGAAGTGAGTAAAGAGAAATCTATCTATGGGTAGCGTTATTAATCTATTCTTAAATAGTTAATGTTGGAAAAACAGAAAAGGTTTTTATTTTGGAAGTAATTTCATAAAACTCTTTTACTAACTACTCTATTCGCGAGAGTGGGGTACTTTTCCACCAGCTTACACACTTACAAACTATGTCATTAACAACGTCAATATTCCAAATTGTGCTGACTCGAGCCTTTCTTTGACGATATTACCACAATGTCCACGCTTGGCAAGAAGGTTGAAGATCGCATTGTGTAGTGAACAGAGAATTTCTGGTGTACAGAAAATCTAGATTCCTTTTTTGCTGTATATTACACGGCCGGACACAATATGGCCAACTACCAAAACTTTACCCATTACTTATGACCGTACCAAAGTCGCTTGCACGGTTCGGAGGTTATTGCAACTTTCAGTTAAATATATCTGAGGTTCGACGAGACCAGCGAATACTTGTGTATTGAGCAGGGCTTTCTGTTCTAACACAGGGCCTACACCAGATGGTAGACAATAGCTTAGCTATTATATTTCTTATTCTTAGAATGCATTTTGACTTAGTGCCTGGCGTCTGGCGTTCAATCGTTGAGAAGTAGTGATAACCTAACGGTGGCGTCTGTGTTGCAGAGAGAAAAAGCGTGAGAAGGAGCGGGACGAGCTGTGGAAGCGGCTGGGCGAGCTCGAGATCACCCACAAGCGCGCCCCGGCCGGCGCGTCGCTCGCCAAGTGATAGCCGCGCGAACACACACCAAGATCGATTTTATTTTCACTTATCTATTGATATTTTCTATTCAATTACATTTTTGTTAAAGACGTTATTAATTTTTTATACCTCTAATGATTCGTTCGTTCGGGTAGACCGTGGCCGGCCCGCCGGCCCGCTCGCCGCTCCTACAAATTAATAATAGTTGTCGTCTGTCCGCATCCCGAATGCACCGTCATTATTGTACTAGTATTTTATATACGTTTACATAGGTCACTAGATTACTTTAGGATTTTTTAAATATTGTTAAATTGTTTAAATAAGTTAAAAGTTGTATGTATTATTGATGCATGATCGATTGTACCGCATTTCGGATCACCGATGATTGTATTATTCGGGCACCCAGCTTTCGGCTGACATGATTGTACAAAATGAGTAGGCAATGGAGACGTGAGACGTGCGTAGACGCGCGGCGGCTGGCCGCGGGGCCCGCCGCGCGCTTAGATCCAACTATGGACTTTCATTTCAATTAGATGCTCGATTCAAAATGTAATTTCGTCGTACTATCATTTTGTATAGTTACATAGTGTAAATAGGCATTTATTTATTATAAATTTATAGCGGTGTGATTTTATACATAGCTGCGGGAGTGGGAAACTAATTGGGCAAAATCGGTCAGAGCGAACAGGAGACTACTCATGTATCATGCATACAGCTCGGTAACTAAACCATCATCATATTGGAGTAGAACAATGCTAAAAGTAGATATAATAATTTGTAAGGGAATAGTCATTAATTTGTATGATATTACTGTAGCCATTAATTTTTTCTATCATCACTTGTAGAGAGTGCGGGCGGCCGGCCCGCGCCTCTGTATATACCGATACGCTGCGACCTAGCGCTAATGCGTATGTATGTATGTACACAAAGGAAATGTTTGTTATGTAAAATGTATTAACATTGCAAAAATTATATATGATCTTATATATAAATTACTATTATAGAACACAGTATGAAAATAAAAAAGTTGATTCACATGAATTGTTTAAGTGTATGTAAGTAGGCGCCCCGCGGCCTCGCTGCCCGCGCGCCGCCCCCGCCGGCGCGCGCCCCTAGTTACTGACTCAGTTGCGTAAACTGCATTGGAAATACACAAAAAATTTTCACATTACTCGGCTTTTCATTTCTAGACGTAGCGCGTTCTCGTTCTTTTCTCTCTAGCTTAAAAAACCCTTACTCGGTACCCGTAGAAACGACTGGAAAAGTTTACCAGTGATTGGTGAACGGAGTACATGTTTTGTTAGTTTCCCTTGCCACGATGATTTCTTCTTGGTTTATAATTTAACTTTTTATTGTAGTACTACGTTTTTGTTGACCTTAGTCGCTCAGCATGTTCTACCCATTGTGGTTTTGGTTTTCCCCAACCAATTTAACCTTTTAACCGCCATGTTTTGTATAATAAGACATGTGGAGCCCATCTGCCGCCATCCGATAAATATCACTCGTGGCGTAGCTTTGTTGACGTGGCGGTGAGGGCAAGTTCTTGGCGGTTAAAAGGTTAATAATAATTAACCATTAGAAACAAAATATAGAATTTCTATTCTATATCAAATGTGGCTTATCGGGTTGATAGCGTAAGTATCGACCTTTATGCGTATTATTACGTAAAACAAGTCTCCGCTTGGACCTTATTACTAGGCGTGGTAACTACAAAGAAACGCCAGTAGGGGCGATTGAACTGTGCCATTTCAATGTCGCGGTCCAGCCTCGAACCTGGACTGGCGAGCGATGACCCTCGCCCAGATCGATGCGGCTCCAACCAAGTTCAAGTTGGCGCATCGTCATGGCGACCGGAGCCAAAACAAAGGCTAGGAAGCCCGCGCGAGCCACACCCGCCACCTGCATTCTGTGTGATCGTGCCAAAGGGAACACTTTGCTTGCAACGAATTGGTTAGTATATTTTTTCTGCGGTTATAGATAAAGATAAGTAAAATGATTTCGCACATAGAAAACATGATAGTAGTTTCGCAGTAGCCTGGAATGTCCCCCACTTCTCATAGTTCTTTACCTCTGAATTAGCCAGCGAATTAGCCCATATATTATATTTGCTCATTTTTTTATTTTACATGCCACGTGCAAATTTCGAAAATGTATCATTAATTTCGGAATGTTATTATATTTTCAATTGAAGCTGAATCAATGCGTAATTGTGTCCATGGAATCCTATTTGCAGAGTTGTCGATAATCAATAACAGTGTGTTCACACAATCCTGCACGACTATTGCTTTGTCTATTTATTTGCTATTCGATCCCACATTGGCGTTTTAGATGCAAGACGTCTAACCAGTCTCACAAAAAACCGATCGATAAATAGTTAAGTGGCACCACACGACTTGAGAACTTTGTTGGTCGTTAATTAACGCCTGTACTACCTCACCCTATTTCAACAGCAGGTAGTGCGTAGTTATTTAATGTCATCACTGTTTACATTTTCTGAATTCTGACAATTCCAGTTCGAAAATAGTAATAAGCTATGAGGCTGACTGCTTCTGGGGCCTATTCGCGGCCGACGCCGGTGCCCAAGCTGCCAGCGGGAATGGTGGAGATCATGGAGGATCTCTCCCGTAACGTCCTCCGGCATAATCCGCCGGATGTCTACCAATACTGTGCGGAACACATGGCTAAGTTGCTGGAGTTACGCGACGGGCGCGGTGTGTAGAACTCATTATTTTGCTCGGTATAATTTGAATTTATAGGTAGTTATGACTTAACAGTCAAGCTAAATATAATACTACTACTATAGAACGGATATTTTTTTTAACATATTTTCTTAGTCGATATTTTTTATTTGTTTTAGATTTAAGTATGTACGTAATTAAATTTTAACGTTTAGAACATATCACTAAAAATTAAACGTATTTTAAATTTTAGCCCCAAAAAAAATTTTAACCATTGAAGAAAAGATAGCCCGGGCTCAAGAGATAGTGAGAAAAAGAGCTGAGGAGAGACGAAAAAAATATGACGAACAAATGGAATTATTCTTACAGTCCCAAATGGGCAACGAAAGTCATAATCCAGATAGTATTTTATCAGTTCAAGATGATACACTCGCAAGTATTTCGAAAGCTCCAGTTCATCACGAAAATGATTTAGCTCAGAATTTAGAGGTAGAAGTATTTCATGGGCCTATTGGTAAATCTGTTTCTGAGGCTGTACCTCTGACCTCTGAACATGCCGATGTACATACCGAAAGCAATGTGGAGCAAACAGGAACAGAACGTCCACTTGATGATGAAGTTTTACTAGATAAATCTGAAAAATCGGACGAAGTTAAATCAGATTTCAATGTTCAAAATATCACAATGGAAAAAGCAGATACCTTGCCTACAATAACAGCTGACAAAATTGTCACAGATGATGACAGTATTACTAGAATGGTTCGTAGCATTGATCCTAATGATATAATAGATGAGGATGACGTCAAGGTACAAAATAATGGCAAGATTATTGATAAATCTAGCAATGAAATTGATATTCCCAAAGCGGAGGAACTACCTTCAAATGATGACAATACTGTTATTTTAGAAAGCGCTAGCAGCAAGGAAAATTATAATAATGATAACATGATCAAAGACGAAGTAAAGAATTCTCCCGAAGTAGAAAATACAGATTTAAAAGACGATTTAAACAAGAACCTTGAAAACGACAACAATACTGTTATTTTAGAAAGGGGTATCATCACGATAGGTGATAATAATGACAACATTATCAAAGATAATATAAAGAATTCTCTCGAAATTGAAAGTGCAGATCTAAATATCGATTCAAACAAGGTATTTGAAAGTGACTTAATTGACTCAACGCATTCTTTCGTAGAAACCAAGGATAATGTCACCACAGTACTAACAAATAATCCTGAGGTCAAAGATACTAACGAAGAAGAGTTAATTTCCAAGGAATCAATTGTAGAACCAATTCAGGACAGTGTTGCAGTTCCAGCAGGAAATCTTGCTAGCAAAGATACTACCAAAGAAGAGTTGATGAATAATTCGAAGCCATCGTCGGTAGAACCAGTACTAAAAGATACAGGTTCTAATCAAAAAGTAATAATGGAAGTTTCTAAGGAATCTTCGTTAGAATCGATTCAGGATGGTGTTACTGAACTAACAAATAACGTTGATGTCAAAGATACTAACGACGAAAACATTTCCCAGATATCTTCGTTAAAAAATACGCAAGGTACTGGTACAATACTGACAAATAACTTTGCAGTCAAATATTCCAACAAAGAGGAAATAACGAATGTTTCAGAGTCTACTATACAACCACAGGATACTGTTTCAGTATTAACAGATAACACTGCAGTAAAAGATCGCAACAAAGAAAAATTAATAAATGTTCCGGAACCTTTGATACAACCGATTCAGGATACTGTTTCGGTACTAACAGATAACTTTGCGATCAATGATACTAATAAAGATGAGCTAATACATATTTCCAAGGAATCTTCGATTGAACCGATTCAGAATAGTGTTACAATAGTAATAGATAACCTTGCAGATTCAAACAAGGAATTAATTAATGTTTCGGAATCTTTAACAGAACCAATTGAGGATACTATTTTATTACTAAAAGATACTAACGAAGAATGTCAGGATAATATCACAGAACTAAAAGAAAGTATAAATAATGCAGCAACCATTATTAGAAGTGAAAATAATACCGATACTAAGGAAACAAAATATAACGAGACGGAAAATACAAATATATCTCTAAACTTTCAACCTGATTTAGACAATATTAAACCAAATGACACAAGTGTGACTGACAAAAATGTGGGAGATATTAACAACATGACTGATCAAGTTAAAAAACTAATTGACACGAGTTTAGCAAATAGCGACGAACTTTTAACTGTAAGCTCAGAATTGAAAATGGAACATATTGGCAACACAGAACAGCAAGTATATACGACACTATCATCGCAAGTTTTTCCAGATCACAACATAGCGGTATCACTAGAACAAAATGATAACACCGTAGAGAACATTGTTGAAAACATTAAAGATTTTGAGAATGTTACTAAGGGGCAAGAAACTGATAATACAACTAATACACCACCACCGAAATACGAATTAATAAAAGAGGGCACACCTGGGAAGTCTTATAACACAATTGCAAAAAGCATCGATCATGTTATAGAAAACAAGGATAATATTGATTATACATCTTCGGTAGAAAATACTGTTGTAGAATATCCTGCCAAAGAAGAAAATATTGTCAGAGATTTATTAGGTCCCAAGACTCAAGAACCACAGTCCAGTTTTAATGGAAAAGTTGAAATCAATGTTAATACAGAAAAGCTACATGATTACGATTCGATAAACCTACACAAAGGGCATAATGATATTCATCTTGAGACTATTGAAGAAGATAGACTTGCTTCTGAAAAGGATACTGACGTGATTGATGGTATTGTAAAAGAGGAACAAGAAGTACATTTACTAGCAGATAGTGCAATACAAAGAGAAACTTCAAACAGTGAGAACACTGATGTCGATAATACTGTGGATGATGAGCGCGAAAATAGCACAATCGAATTAAATTTTGTTGAAAATCATCATGATGAGAATGACGCTGCAAACGATTTTACTCTTGCTGATAGTTACAAATCCGAGCATGAGGAAATTAATACGAAATCAGTATCTCCGAACAAGGAATTACATGAACTAAGATACAAACATTACGAAGATAATTCAGATACTTTGGAAAACGTATCCAATATTTCTGAACCTCCTCAGATTGAACTAGAAACCGCATCAATTGGAAAATCTAGCAGTCTTGAAGATTATGTTAACGATGATGTTAGTGGCAGTATTTCTGATGTATTGAATACTTCACAAAGCGAACGCAATCGAAGTATGGACTTAGAAACTGCTGCCGTAACTATACAAAAAGTATTTCGCACTTTTTTGTTCAAAAGTAGAGGATCTACATTTGAGGACTCGGGAAATGGCGAACCTAATTTAACTGATGAAGATACTGAAAAGGTAGTAAAATGTATTTTCGTAATTAGACCTGAATGAGATTATGTTAATATATTTTGTTCACATTAATTTGATTTCTTTTTTTTCAACTTACAGGAGGATACGGAATTTCAAAAAGCCTTAACAAATCCAAATAAGGAAAGAAGGACTCTAGGTATCAGCAGAATGGATACAGTTTTACAAACAGTCAATGAAGAAAAGTCTTTATCACTCTCCACCGACGATTCTTCGACTTTATCGAGTGCTGCAACAACAATCCAAGCTCATGTAAGGGGTTTCTTGGTTAGAAACAAATTGAATTCCTACAAAACTGCTTCTTCAACTTCATTAGTTAATTCAGATGGGCCATCGACACATTCTCTTGAAGCAGAGGCAGAATTACCGAAGAATAGTAAAACGGTACTTAATATTCATATTGTACCCGAAGGTGGACATTATCTAAGCCGAGACGAGAGTATTTTGACATCAATGGATTTGTCGCTGGATGGCAGTCCTCCGTCTTCTATAAATTTGCACCCTCTAGGTTATGATAAAAGTGAACGAAGGAAACAATTAAAACGTGAAGATGCTATTCAATCTATGTCACCACCAAGTAATAACAGTGGAAAGCTGAGCGAAGATGTTGACTCTGTTAAAGAAATTATTGTGAATGAAACTACTGTACAGCGAAACCAAGACGTAATTAACGACATCCAACAAGACATCGACCCAGAAACTAGTGATACGTCTTTAACAAAGAGCACAACTATAGAAACTGTTATAGAAATGGAACATTTTAATAATACAAACTTAAAAAGTACCGCTGATTCAGAGAGACGTAAGAGGAGTTTGATAAGAATGAGCTCTGATGAAAGTGACGTGATTACCCCTTTTGTGCAAGAAAACACTCAACAGCAAGAAAATTTAAATAATACGACAAAGTTATTGCATTCAGGAGAGTTTCACGATTTAGTCTTGCCTACGAAAATTTCGCGCAGTGACACGTCTGTCGTCCGTGGTGAGTGAAGACATCTATTATCAGGTGATAAATCTTTCCCTTATATGGAGGCTATCGCATGAGCAGCTTAGAATATTTTGATCCAACTTAGGTAGTTTGCGAAAGCTTGTTTGAATAGACTAGAGCCTTGTAGAATAGATGAACGTTATGTAGTTAAAAATCATTGTTCAAGTCGATCTAAATTATGGTCGCGGTGATCACGATTACATTTAATGTGTCGATTGATCAATTTTGTCATCATTTTGACGTTTTGTCGCGTAAGTTATCGAAACAAATAATACTTTAGATAATTTTAGCTAGCCTTAGCCTTTAAAGTTAGCCTTAATTGTAATGTTTTTGTTTTTAACGGATTTTTGCCTTTGATATACCTATAGGTATTATTTAATATGATTGTTTGATTAACAAATCTTCCTTAAAATAAAACAATTCCATGTTATTAAGTTATTTATCACATGCATGGCTAATCCTAATATATTTTGTTTTACAGAATTCAAGAATGTTTTAGTGAAATTGTTGCTGTGGAACAACTGACAAGTAGAGAAATACAGTAGCGCATTACCTTCTCAAATAAGTTAATTCTAATAGTTAGTTCGTAGATCATTGTAGTAGGGGGTAGATCATTTATTAATAGGTAAGCATGTAACAGTAATATAATATATATTTGATTTAAAATAGCATATCCCTTTTTGCTTTCCTGAATGTATCTAGTTTATTTTACGTTTTTAAGTATTTACTCGAGGCTTAATATTTAAGGGGTCCGACTCGTAAGCGAGAGGTACCGAGTTCGATTCCCAGTGCTGCCATGTATCAATGACGTTTTTCTGAGTTAACATTAGTGGAAAACATTGTGATGAAACCTTGACATTCAGGTAACTGAATGTGTACCCATGATCCATCCGGGCTGCTGGTCAGGTTCCCCTGTTAACAGGGTTACGGAGGTTCGATGGTCGCTTCACTGTAATTGCCTGATCTGCCAATGGATGGCGGAACCCGAATTCGAGCACAAACGGGACATAAACGCCAAGATAAGTATTTAGTATTTACTTTATTTATAGAAATGTAAATATTAACCCCGAACCAATAAATACTGTGAAATATCTACTTACGTATTTCATTGTACTACGTTAGTCCAAAGATTTTAACTTGACGGCTTGTTATACACCCTATTGTTTTAATTTTTGTATCGTTTAAAGGCAAATTTTATTACAAACTCCTTGACCAAAAATCACTAGCTGGCTACTTTTTTATCGATTATTAAAAATAACATGTACGCTATAAATCAACCCCTACGACGGAGGTAACGCGGGATGCATTTTGTTGTATGTTTTATATAATGTTTGTTTGATCATAAATATGGGTTAACGTTTATAGAATCACATGAAAATTGTATCAGCCCCTTTGGTGAATTATCCCTTGCTTATGCTATTGTCGTTTGTCTATTTTATGGCTTTAAACGAGGTTAGAGTGACCTGAAACATGAACCAAGACCAGGGCAGCCGCCAAAGTCTGTCACTCCAGAAAACGTCATCAGGGTATAGTCGCTGATAAAATAATATTACTATCTGTGAGATTCAGTATGAAATACAGTTTCAAACCCATGTAGTTTTCATCATTTTTACTGACCGTGGAAATTGTGTATCATGAATTGGCACAAGTAACTTTCTGCTCTTTTCTGAGAAAGTGGGCTATTATTCGATATACAACCTTTCTTACCTTAAGAAGTTCATGTAAAGTGGTGGAAACTACCTGGGATCTAATCCTCATTTTATCCTGAATCTCATGCTTGTTAATGTGTGACATTTCTCTAATAACGACTTCACCCTGATGACGTTTTCTGAAGTCACGGCAGTTGGTGGTTGCCTTAGTATTTGTTCACGTTTGAGGTCGCCCCGACCACGTTCAAACTTATAAAATCAATAAATGACAATAGCATGTGATAGGGGCAATTCACTAAATGCGCTGATTAAATTTTCAAGTGATTTCTTATACGTTAACCCTAATAATATAATACATTTCCCTTTGAAATGCTTCCCATATTACCAAATAGTATGGATTTGTATGGACAGACATGCTTTTTTTAATATTCAATAAAAAAATAACTAATGGTCGTCGGCTATTAATTTTTGGTCAAGGAGTTTGTAATAAAATTTACCTTTAAACGATAGGGTGTATAACAAGCCGTCAGCTTAAAAACTTTTGGACCAGCCCACGTATTCCTAACGTTAAATTAAAATAAATAACGAAATAAATCGATCATAGAATAGAAACATTTTATCAATGGAATAGAAACTATACACATCTTCCTGCCCCTGTGTGTATTGTTTAAAATCTGTCATCGCCCTCTGCCCTCCCTGTGTCCATACCAATTCCGCCACTGTGCAAGAAATATATGTTTAAAATATGTGTGTGTGTATGTACTTACTGTCATGCTGCAATTTGTGTGGAATAAATGGTTTTGTATTTAAATGTACTGATTATGTGTAGCTTAACTTCATCATCATCCGAGCGGCCAAGCTCGGCTTCCCCCAGGGTCCGCCTTCCTGCTCTTTCTCTTCCATTTTGGTTGGTCATTACATCATAAGCCTTTGGTTCCCGCATCCGATTCGGCTTCGGAAGATCATTCCGCATTTATGGATGAACCCTATTCTACAGCGTTAGGCAGGTATTATTATTCTGTGCCCATAGTCCTAGGATGTGGTGCAGGAAAAGTGAAGGGCTCTCCAAATTAAGCAATTCCTCGGAACATAGTACCTAAGTACAGACGGCAGAGAGAGAGAGAATTAGCGTCCCTCCGCGAGGACTAAGTGATCAAACTCGCCTGTGAATAGGGGATCAAGTGGAACAGTTGGTAATGTTGTTCACTAGTCCATAGGTTTTCGCTCTGAATTGCAAAATGCATCAAAAATCCATGAAAATCGAATATTCTCTTAATAATTAATGCCGTCATTCAATTGGAAGTCAAAAGGTCAGTCACGATAAAACTATGGAAGGTATGGCTGTGTGGGCGTATATCCTTTGCCTAACCACCGAGTTAAAAATAAAAAACTACTGTCAAACCCAAAAAAACCTGTCGGCTCGCTCAGGCTGTCAATTGTCAAGTTAACTGACAAGCGAGTTGATGAAATCTGCGTATTTAACTATTTTCTAAGATTAATTTTGATAACGTGCTTCTATTCATTTCATCCTTTATTACTGTAAGTAAAAATTACCCAACATGCCTTTGCCGCCGGCATTGGCTGCACGCCTTGCTAAAAGGGGCATTTTGAAGCCAAATGCTGTTGCAGAAGAGCCACCGGCTGCGACCCATGCCAACGAAGAAATTATCGCTGAAGATTACGATAATAATCCCGAAGAAAACAATAAGCACAAGGAACCGTTCTGGCCAGGTACAGGGGGTGTTTACGTCGATCCGATCAAAGGGCACAGGGGCTGCCCTAATAAAAGCAATATTTACCATGAATGTTCTAAATACTGCGTCAAGAGATGGAAGCAGGGCAAGGTTGTACCCGATGAATGTTATTTAGAAAGCAAACGCAAAGCTCTGGAGTTATGGCCATTGCCACATGGTTGGGAAGAAGTTTATGATGAAGGTTATGGGCAACATTATTTTTGGAATGTTCATAACAATTTAGTGTCTTGGTATCCTCCGGCCCATCCAAGTGCTACACTAACCGAGAGTGCAGCGCATTTGCGCGAAGAACGTGTGCTCAAAGAGGGCGACGAAAGTGAAGATAGCAGTGACGCTTCCGATCAAGAGGTTCCGCAACAGATACCTAAAGAAAAGGCTAAACGTAGAGAGAGACCAAGAGAAATGACTCATCATCGCGACAAGAAGAGACAACGGGTGAAAGACAATGACCTCGATCCAATGGATCCAGCTTCATATTCAGATATTCCAAGAGGCAATTGGTCTGCTGGGATGGATACTCATGCCAAGACAGGAGTTGACACTACTGCATCAGGGACCTTATATCAGATGCGGCCTTATCCTGCTCCCGGAGCCATTCTTGCGGCAAATGCAAAACAAGCTGAACAATCACCGCCACCATCACCATAATGTAGTAGTTTGTCTTGCTATTTTTAAAGTTCCTGGAGGTTGTTCAAAATAAAAGTATTCATTCTTTTTCAATTTTTATTTTTAAGTTTATCAACATTTGTGATAATGACATCATAATTCAGCACAAGTACATAAATGCTCAGGGGAATGCTGATTATTATTATCATAAAAGTAAATGCTATAAAAGTAGCAACTCAGTCTAAATAACATTATTATTCAAACCAAATGTTGTCTCCAAGACTCGGTTTCAGGCATTGTTTTCTAGTAAGTACATTTTAAGTAGTAATTGTTGAATACTTTTTATATACTTTGTGCTAGCTTAATATAAATAATTTCACTGTTCAGAAAATGGTTTGATTATCTAAATCAGTTAATTGCCCAAGTCTCAAACTTAAATAAGATATTTAAATTTATTCTTGCCACATCTAAATCCCTCAATATTTGTTAGTCATAATTATCATCTAAACCTATTACTATATTTTTAATGCATTGATTTTTATTAGTACATAAACTGTAAGTACCAAAGTTATCACCAATTGATTACCCTCTAAAATAGTATAAATAACAGGTCTTTACCTGTGAAATTTACTGTTTTTTTTGGCCCATATACATTTGCCCACAAATTGTTTATTATACTTAGCTATAATACCCAGACACATTCTGCCAGGGTCCGTTTTCCTACTTTTTCTCAGTAATGAGTCTTTGATCAAAAGTAATTTTATTACAAATCGATATATCTACAAAGCTTTATTATAATTGGATTTGCTATTGACAAAAAATTGAAAAATTTGTTAATATGAAATTCATACTAACAAATTTTTCATTACATACTGTCATTTTTGGCACACAAATGGGCAATTTCGTAGGTAAAGACCATAATTATAATTATCATTTCTTGATGTCATTTATAATCATTGTCAGTTTATTTTCCATTCACGTGTTTCCTCTCTTTGGCGACATACATCAGCAGATCCTCAGATGTGATCACTCCTACTGGACTTTGAATGTCAGGTGACTCTGCAACAGAAGAAGTGGTTTTGTTAACAAGGGCATGAAATGTTCAATGGAAAATTACAAATATTTTGGAAGCAAACCATAACTGTGAAGATTGCAGGATCACAATTTTTTTATAATAAAGTTAGGCAAATGAGCAAGTATGTCACCTGATGGTAAGTGATCACCGCCGCCCATGGACATTCGCAACATCAGGGTTGTCGCGAAGCCATGGTAAAGTCTTTTAAAAACACAATAATCCCACCATTTTGGCATTTATATTTTTTAGTACATATTTAAACACTTGTGATTGATGTATCTGTGCTTATTGTGTTGAATAAAGCCATTTCTTTCTTTATCTAAGCGCCGATTTTTCAATCCTCAGATAAAACATATCAGTCTGATAAGTTATTGTGCAACTAAAACAAAATTGTATCATTACTTCATATATAAATGAAGGATTATAGTTTGTTTTAATTTAGCAGTATATTACCTTATCAGGCAGATAAATGAGGTTTGAAAAATCGGCGCTTAGAGGCAGATCAGATAATGGGGAAGTCTGTATTAGTGATGACTGAATGTCGTCATTATCATAATGAACGATCTTTAACTTAATTTTAAGCGTACTCCACATGTCCGCCGAAACTTTTGCTGGGACTTGGGTCGAACCTCTACATTCTCGCTTATTAGGGATGTGGTGGGTGTCGAAACGCGTCGACATTATATCGATTCATCGGTGTAATATCGCTAATCTGCTGTAAACAGGGTCACAGAGATGATGGCAGCTGCTCTACTGTAATTACTTGATCTACTAATATTCTGGATCATGGTTAAGTGTACCCCGAACCTGTTACGAGGGAAAAGCGCTAGAAATATAAAAATATAAAAAATCTATCGAATCGAGACAACAACAAATTATCTCTACTTAGTCTATGAAATAGGCGAGACATGCCAAACATACACGGGACTACACGAATATAGGCGAATACTCCCTCTACATTCTCGGGTTCCCGCGGTACTGTCCACATGTGGAGTGCGCTTTAGGTTTAAATCATCATCATCATCATCTTGGCGTGAAATCCCGGTTGCGCTCCGCGCTCCCGCGCAACACGTGGGGGCCCGGGATCCGCCTTTCTGCTTTTCTTAGTCCACTTTGCTCGGTCTTCTGCATCCTTAGTAATGAGTCTGTCGTTTAAATACGACATCTATTTGATAAATTAATATGAAGTATTGAATGAATTTTCCTAATTTTTTTAACCATTTGGTTGACATTTATAATTGTATTGATATTTTAAAATTATGCCTAAATACATTTATAGAACTGTTTCCAATTAAGTACTAAGTATTAACTTAAATAATATTTGCCATACTCACATGGGTTTCATGACGTAAGTACCTACAATAAAAGCTAAGAGCTGTATACTCCTCATGAATGCTATAAATACACTATTAACTTTGACTATTAACTATTAACCATCTATAATTGGACATTAACCTTTTAAAGCTGGATGAGGACAGTGCCATCATCAATAGCCCTTAGCAGTAAACTGCTGGACTTAGCCTCCCACACATTAGTGGCGGTCATTGCCGTTATCTCCACAAGCAAGCTGCTCCAGATTTTCTGGTTTGCAGAGGTAATAGACGGTCTGCCTCCGCGACAGTTGCTTTTACGACACCCAACAATGGACGGACAGTGTTGGCGCTATATTCCACACAGCCAATTCATCATAATCAATCCGGGCTTCTGCCAGGGTCCGCTTTCCCAACTCATTCTTCTCCACTTCGCCCGGTCTTCGGCATCCTCGCGTCGTAAGCCATTGCCTCTGACATCCGAAGGTACCTATAGTATACTCAAAATGAAATTCGACAATAACCTGTTCTGACGGCTACAACAAATGGTGCGATGTCCAGAATTCTCGACACCAGTCCGAGGGTGGGAGGGTATGCCAGGTCCACCTTGTAGGGCTTCTTTATGAGGAACTTGTCCAGTGACTCATCTGAGTTGCCCGCCATGTTGGCGAACCGCCGCCGCGCCCTGTCCGCCGTAAAGACCCCCGCCACTGATCTGAGAACAGGTGATATTTATGTCAGCCAAGGATGTTTTTCTATACCACTAAAGTGTGCTACAGACCTTCAGTTTAACTGCACAGTTCAGTTAAAACGTATGTGTGTAGGCAAAACTGAAAACTGTGCAGTTGGACTAAATCTAATCTAATTGAATTATCATCAGATAAAACTGTACAGCATAAACTGTGCAGTTAAAATTGTAGGTGTGTAGCAAAAAACTGCGCAGTTGTGCTAAATAACTCCTTATCTTATGCGCTGATTACATTTGACTAAATTCAGTAGCCTAAATTCAGAAGCACAAAGCGTGCGAGCAAATCAAAATGGAATGTTTTACTCATTTGATAAGGTCCATTTTGTATCACGGCTTTTGAAAAGCGGAGCCACTCGTAGCATAATATAAGTGATATAGAAATGGACCTTACATTTCACTTTGATTTGCTCTCACGCTTTTTGCTTCTGAATTTAGTCAAATGTAATCAGCGCATTACTTTACTGTTTCGACGAATTTTAGGAGCGAGTTAAAGGTAGTCTTCAGACTGAGGTACTGAGGATTGAGGGTAGGCTCCTTCAAACGAAAAACTAAACTCAACGTATGGTTTAAACTGAACAGTTCGACAGTTTAGTTAAAACAGAAGGCCTGTAGCCCGCTTAAGGTGGTAAGCTAACGGACTGCCTGATGGTAAGCAGTTACCGCAGCGTATGGATGCAATACCAGGGTTATCAATCCCGTGTTACGCTGTCTGTATAGGATGGGTCCACATAACATAGAATTTTCAGTACTTTACTAAAATGTCAGTACCTAACTGATGAATGTGCTCTTCAATTGCGTGAATTTACGACAAACACTTGTACCCATGAGGATTTATTTGTATAATGATTTCAATTATTATTTGTAATCAATATCTGGCCTTCAGTATTTCTTTGTCCATGTTTTGTAAATAATGATACCTAAAGCAAACCACTTTTATCGTTCAAGAGTTGTTTCCGAAGATCATTAAATAATAATAGAGATTACAAGGCGCCGTGGTGGCGGAGTGGATAATTCGCCGGCATTGTACGCGGTTAATGGAGATTTGGAGCTCAGCAGGAGGGATATCACTGTGTATTTTATAAATCGCGAGACTCCATAACTCATTAATTGTCAATAAATTAATATTTGGCTTAGTCTCAACAGTCAATGGCTAACCACACTATACCACTACTACCACCACCAATATCTCGTGAAAAACAACAATTATTGTTATGTCCCGGTTTGTTAGATAAGGTAGCCAACGCAATTACAGGCAAGAGTTATATCATCTTAATCCTCTAAGTGACAAAACACCTGCGGCTTTGTATTTTTGTTCCAAGAAACCTAAGTGCATGACTCGCAGATGTTCTAGGTAACTGTTACCGCTTACCATGAGGTAGGCCGCATGCTCGTTCGTCACTGAGTATAAAAAAATGTTGTAAACAATTATTACGTGGACTGGATGGGTTGAAAGGATGCGACATCGTGAGGTAATTTGCGTCTATAGAGAACACCTCCGACATTTTCCTGTAAATTTTCCAACGGTATCCTGTTTCCACTAGTTCACTGCTGTTCATTGGTATAATTAGCTCTCACTGGTGATGTACAATTTGCTATTCAAGGTATGTAACACTAGATTATGGGGCGAAAACCGTTATTAGCACGGTTCTAATAATATAGTATTAGACTGTTGCATGTATCACTGAGCAAGTAAACTACGGTGCTAAGGTTTTAGGTTTAGATACATTCTGGAGGAATGAACACACGATGTATATAAATAACATTAAAAAGATAAGGAGGAAAAGCATTTATATGTATCTTCTTTAAAATAAACAGAGGATTTAGACATGATTGTTTAATGGTATTTTCTACTGAGTTGCAAAAATTCTGAGTAAAAATCAAAGTAATAATGGTATATACTGTGTTTATGTGACCAAAAATCACATGTTTTGATTTATTGTGACATGTGACTTCAATCATAGACTTTTAAATGAGTAAAACGCTGAGGTAAAATAAATTGCTACTTGCTTAAACTCTTTGTTGCTCAGAAGAACATCATTCAAGTATTTTTCTATTACAGTAATTGTCTGAGAAAGTGAGAAGACTTCGATGTACTTTATATATCTACGCTGAACGACAGTAGAGTGGGCTTTAGTATGCTTTTGTCCAGTAATTCCGCCATCGCACCATCCCCACTACCCTCTGTTGGTCACGACGCGACGGTTCGAAATAACGTTTCTCACTCGTACGATTTGGACGTGGAATGAGCTCCCAGCCAGTGTTGTCTTTGGATCGTTTAAGAGGTATATTATATTAGAGGTCTCTTCAGATGTGATGTATATCTCACCCGTGTTGGTCGAGTACGGCCAGCAGCGGCGCGTGCGACTCGCGCAGAACGGCCATCGCCTGCGTGGGAGACGTGTTCTTATAAAGCACACTTGGCACCGGCTGGATTATCTCCGCGGGCAGCTTCAGCTCCCACCACCTGGAGATGCAAACGACGTAAAGATAGTAGGGTTCTGTCAAGCCTGATATGGATATGAGGAGTCCGCCTGCGTAAGTACCGCCGCCTTATCTATTTCTGCCGACAAGCAACACTACTTGCAGTTTTGTGTTCTGGTTTGATAAGATAGACAGCGCGATTACAGAAAAGAGGCATTTCAACTTAGTCCTCACAGTGACGACGCACCCGTGATTCTGCATTTTCGTCACCTGATATGGGCGACAGTTATTTCTGCTGTCTGATTATTTGTCATTGAGTAGCATTAAGAAAGGACTTGCAAATACTAACGCCGCTGTGCCAGCAGTTAAAGTCGTTTAAGTTCTTAAAGACCCTTTTCTTCCTGAGTACTGCGTAACACTACCAGAAGTGTCATAGGAGGATTTACTTTCCCATGACACTCTTGATCGTGCTGGTGGCATATGACCATTACTCCGCACTTCCACAAAATAAAGAACGGCCCGCCCCAATCGTAGTGGTCTAATGGGGAAGAGTTTTGTTTAATTCTCCAGTGACAATATCGCTTTTATTTTAGCCGACTATTAGGGTAACCCGATAGTAACTAGTCATACTCCTTCAGGAAGCATGCATGCAGGAAACGGAGTTTTCGCTAATGAATAGGGTGTTAAATGTTATGATCAAAGAACTGCCTATATAATTAGCGAAGTAGTAACGTCCGTTACGACTTCTGTAGGTGGAATTTAGTGCACTTATGCAAGACGTTCGTCAAATAAAAATGTTGGAGTATGGTTTTGCTAATCACTAGTGTTCGCCACCTTAGGCGAAACCTTCAGCTTCGGTCGGATTTCTTTTGGCCTTATTTTTGACAAAAAAATTGCAGGGTAATTTTTTATAATCTCTAGATCAACTTTAGATTACTATTTAAATTGCCTTTTTATATTATGGTTGTAGCAATAGCCGATTAATCGGCTTCGGCTTCGGCTTGGGCCAGAAATTAACCTTCGGCCAGACACTACTAATCACATAATTATTAACTTTATCGTATTCCCGGGTCGCGGCATTGGGTCATTTGTCACATCCAGATAACATACATTTATCAACCGTTTACCAGTTATTACGATTTGATTGTTGTAAACGCATTGCTAATTAATCAAGTTCATTATCAATATTGCAATTTATAAGTCACTAAATATAATAAATCTCTTCAATAATGAAAAAATATTGCACTAGATAATTAATAGCACGCAATATAAATAAATGCTATGGTTCCAAAGAGCTAACTAATTTATAGTTACAGTGAGTCACTAAGGCAAAGATAAACTATGTTAAAAAATCAAAATTGAAGATAAAATGTAATGTGTAACTTAAAATTATAATTTCATAAACATTCTTGATTACAAAAGGTTATCGTTTACGTGACTGTCAATTTTTTGTGTGTTATCCAGATATAGGCATATCTTTCAAATCATACCATTTAAATTTGGTAGGATGGGTTAAAAGTCCGCAAATACACGACGTCGGCGTTCCGATAAGATTAGACCGAATTATGAGATCCAGTAAAATTGATTCTTGATTTTGAGGATACAAACCGAAGGATAAGCAACTGACATACAAAAATATTGGAAAGCTAGTTACATTTATGGTTCGAAGGATCGTAATATTTTCTAATCTTTTAGAAAAAAACCCTGAACATAATGAACATAGTGTTAATGTAACTTTTATGTTCAGCGCCACACAAAGCTGTCTGGCCTGCGTCCAAAAGAACTTCCGCGTCTATCGCAGCATCAGGCACGGAAGCACCCGAGTTTAGCCGAAAAAATTCGAACCTTACCAAGTTACAACTGAAAATCCGTACTCACCACACGTTATGGTTCGGCATGACCTCCTTGAAGTTGCGCGCTTCCATCCACTGGTCCGATATGAACTTGGTCATATAGTTGCGGATGCTGTCCGGCAGCAGCACCACGCAGCGCTGGCCGGGCTTGAGCACGCGCGCCGCCTGCAGCGCGCCCCACATCACGGACCCACTGCTGCCACCTGTAGTTCAGTGTTCAGCTTAGACGAATCAGCCCATCAGGACGCTATCCGTCAGCAGCCGTACCGCCGATCTTCGATAGGTCGCCGCCATCTTGATGCAATTGAGTAAGGGCCAATTGAAGCAAGCCAGAGCCAGAGCTGTCTTGCAGCGATTGGTTTAAACTCAACTGCATCAAAATGGCGGCGTACTTTCGGAGATAGGTGGTACCATGGTAGGTGGAGCGACGAATTGCGACAGGCTCCAGGCAGATGCTGGATGGGCAAGCCGAGGGCAGGGTGCATTGGCGCTCATTAGAGGAGGCTATTTTTTGTGCTGCCCAGCAGTGGACTAGTACAGGCTGATGGTGATGAATCACACGTTGCCCTACATTTGAATGTGGTGGAGGATCAATGACCAATTCGGAAAGTGATAAATGCCCTGGCGATTGTACGTACAATCGCCTGCAGAGCCAGTGGGCTAGCTAGCGCGAAGGGGGCGCCAGTGTATTACTCCAAGAAGTCACCTATTTTCACAAATGTGGCAGACATCACACAGCACCAGGCGACATGTTAATTCCTGGCACTTATACATGGATGTTACTAGGATGAGCCCATGGATTTTACTGATTTAAGTACTTAGGAATGGTGGAGTTCGGATTGTTTATGTCTTTAACAGTGGAATTGATGGACTCCATCAAGACGCGGGATCTCCCGCGTGCTCGAATGTATTAGCGTCGTCTTGTGTTGGGTCATGTGCAGTTGTGTGAGATTCAAAACAGGTCAGAATGGTTTCTGGATTTGTATCTTCAGTCTTTACAAAATGTGATAGGCAATTTCCTTTTTCCATAACTAGTATTTAGCATAGTATGTCCATGGAGTACGCTGAAATCTTTTAGTTTTTCCTTGGTCGTAATGACACTAGAAGCCGAACGCGGCAAATAATAATTTTATTCTGAGATAACTAATGTAAACCCGGCAAGACCTGCCTCGTGCGACCTCAGATAAACCAAATATTATAACAAAAACAAAATCTATTTTGAGTCATAGGTTGGGTTTGACATAAAAAAATAGATTGTCTCCTTAACCTAACTTATAGACAGCAACACACGTGAATCCTATTCTTGTTCAAGTTGATCGTGCCTTAAAGTATTTTTATGTTTTTAAATAAATTACTCTGTTCACTCAGAATTAGATGGATGGAACCTTGTCGAAGGAAATGAAATAAACCTTCATTTCAATTTACTACGACGCGCGCGGGTAATATACACTTAATGAAAACAGGTTTAACCGAGGAAAGGCTAACACAACATGCCTTTGACTGTATCAGTGACATTTTATTTTTATACCGCTAAGGTGGCAAACAAGCTTACGGCCTGCCTGATGGAAAGCAGTTACCGCAGACAATGGACGTTTGCAATACCATTGCGTAGGCATCACCCCCACGTTGCCGACCCCGTAAAAGCCTTTTCACCCCTTTCTTGAAGGGGAGTTTCTTCACTCCAACTCCATGTTGGTATAGGAAATTTATTCAAATTAAGGAACACTTAAATATTTATTTTAATCAATATGTTCCGGTTACACCATTCGGCCGCCAGATTATAGATTACAACGGCCGTATCTAAATTCTACGTCACATTTGGACGCGCAAACTTGGTAGGAAAATAATAATACGGTGTTCAGCACCAGATAAATAAAATGCGAACTACAAAAAAAAAAAATATATATATATATATATTATAATAAATTCGGACCATGTTACTTATAATACTCCTATTTTTATTCAAAATAAAATAACGAAATAGAATCTCTCTCATGACGTTGTGGCTTAACTTATCCCATAATAGATTTCCAATCATACATATTCAATGAAGATTTCAAGGTTTACTATGCAGACTGCCATGTTTATCCTGTTGGTGACAATAACGTGCAACTGCTTTACGTAGGTTAACTACTATCTTACCTTTATAAATAGCAATCCTTTCGATAATAACATAAAAATTACCAAGGAGAATTTAAACCTCCTTACATAGTAAAGGCGGAAGGAAGTAATAACAAAGTTGCACTTATATAAATCTTGGATTTACAATTAGTTGAATGGCCTTTGTGCTTATTTGATCACGTTGACTATAAATGTGAAAAAATGAAGTATTATACAACGTTCACTTTTATCACAATGATCATCAATCAAGATTGTATCACTGACGTGCCTACATCAAGTACTCAGGTCCCAGCAGCATGTGAGAGCTAACTTAATCATAATTAAAATACAAACTCGTTCTTATCGAAATAAATTACCGTGAAAGATGGTTAAAGGTTCAATCGATTTGGACTCTGTTCAGCATCAATACCTAGCATTCGGTCCTGCAATACAAGACAGCATTCGTCGCTTTCTGATACATATTGAGCTACCGTCAAAATAAAAAAAGCAGATGTGAATTCACATCATGGGCCACCAATTTTACTTAAAAGTTAGTTTGCTTTAAGCAAATAACCACTTAAACACCCAAACACAACAATTAAACGATCTACAAATCACGAGTAATTATTATCTAAATTTTTCCATTTGTTTACATTGATGGAAAATTGGTTTGAGTAGTGCCAGAGTGTAGGTAAAGGCTACACTAGGCTACAAAGGGTACTCACCGCAAAGCAGCCCCTCCTCCTTGATCAAGCGGCGGGACATAATGAAGGAGTCCACATCTCTGGACTTTATCCATTTGTCGACGATGGGTTGGTCCAGCACGCGCGGGTGGAAGTCGTATCCCAGGCCCTCCACCTGGTAAATGGAAACTTGGTTAGACTAAGCTAGGCAATTATATTTTTTCATCTAAAAATCCTATGGAAAGAGTGGACTGGCAACAAATAGGATTAAGTAGAAAAATGGGAGATAGGCCTTTGCCCTGCAGTGGGACACAGACGGTTCCTAAAAAACAAAAAGAAATCCTATTAATAACGTAGAACTGGTATTGGTTACTCTGCCTGCAGTAAGAAGTTTGAAATATTCCTGTGATAAACGTGTCTTGTCACATTGATGAAATTTGGATTTTTTCGAAATTCTAAGATCTTGAAAACCGAAGATATTAAATAGGTACGTTAGATTTATAAATTCGAATCAGCTTGGTATATGTGAATTTTATATGAATTTTAAACTTTAAAGGTCTAACTAAACTTTCAATTTCTACCATATTTAGACTAAAGTATAGCCTGTATCTGGTAATCAGATTAAGTACCAAAGATTATGGTTATCTATATTATAAATTTTCTTGATAAATATATACCTACACCTACATACGGTAAATTGGGTAGCCCTCGCCCGCAGCTAGCCGTTAAGATGTTAAGCCGTGTAGTTTATGGCGTTCAAGCTATTTACAGCCTTAGGCGCAAAATATTTATAATGAATGCAAACTCGTACACCAGCTACTACGCACAGCGCCATGATGCAATTTAACTCTGATTTTCATTAGGCTCCGGTATTTAAAACCGTATCAAGTTTATTTTTCCCGCCTTGACATTCTAGATATGAAGTAATAAATGGAAAATTAAATTACAGACGTAATAAGAAACACTTATTACGTACCACGCCGATTTTGTAATTCACACCACCGAAGTTGTTTGTTTATTAATTATAATGAATATATGAAATGCCTTGTTGAGATTGCGAGGCGGCTCAAAGTGGGTACATACGACACGCCTATATAAAAAAAATATTATTTTTTAATGATTTCCGGCATGTAAAACTTTCCAAAATGCAATACTAGGATAGTGTGCAAGGTCAAATTATAGTAATCGTTACCAAGCAGTTATCGAGGAGCTGCTAAATTCTACCATGCTCTACGCATGCCTCACCATTCGTACATTGTTATGTTAAAATGATGTCACATATTTGTTATAATATACATGTTGCAGTTATCGTGAGATTCCAATTTATTTAACTATGTTCGCAAAAACTAGAATTTGAGGGACACACTATGGTACGTTACAATAGACAAAAGCAGAGCACGATAACGATAAGTATTATCCACAGAAACTTAAATAAATAGGCTTATTTAAATAAATATATATAGTTCTTTAGATTTCTGTCGATTCAATGAGTCAATTTATTTAGATATCTGTGACCAACCAGCACACAGCACATCGGAAGTGAGTATCTGAAGCTAACTGAAAGATGTGGGGAAACCCCCTACAAAGTCTAGATAATTATACTGAACTCTCAAATATGTATTTCCTATGCTGTTGAACGGACTTAGTTAGGACCCATCTCAAATAAACAAACCGTATCGAAATCAGATACAACACACATTTTCAAATATAAAACACACGTTTCAGACATAAGCATAACCCTCTTTTTGCGTTGGGGGTAAAAAGCAGTCCCGAGTTCCACAGGTGCTGGCATGGCGCATAATACCTACCCTACCCTACCATTCATAATGGAATACCACATAAACGTCTGAACAAGAAAGGCAGTGCAATCAATCTAGCTCGGGCTTAATAGGAAAGCTAGGGGTAACTACAATCTTTATTCTATATATAATAAATATCCAGTAGCACCAGAGAAATAAATACGTATTATATAGTATTACAAGCGTAACATAAGCTGTTTTCGCCTCGGAATGAATGAATCAGGCGAATGATGTAAATTGTCGTCATTCTAGCAGAATGAAAATATTTTTACAACGATTATCAATATTACAGATAAACCGATTCGTGTCAGTTTCGGTGCGCAGGTTTATCTTTATAAGTTAACATGTTATGTCATGAACTATTACGTTGGATTTTTGATACTATTATTATATACGACTACGTCACACATAACATACATATGTTTTATGTATAAGAGAGTAGATGTAGAGATGTAAAGAGTATTTTTACTGTCCTGTTTACCGTCATATAACTGTCATGTTTATGTCCTGTGTTATCTACGAACTTTACTGTTTGTAGGAATGGCTGGATGGTATCCGGCGGAGTAGAATTGCAGCACATTTCATACTGGGTGTCGTGGAAGACGACTACTCGAAATATTTTAGGACAGACTGGCCTTCATAGACCAGAAAAAGGTCCGACATTTTTTCGGTCTGTGTATTTTGAACACTTAGACTTCCAACCTGCCTGCCAAGCGTGGAGATTATGATAAAAACCTTCGCTAGTGTGGAGGATGCTCAAGTCCAGCAGCGACCTAACATGTTACCCGCAGCATTTTAAGACTACCCGAGTGAAACCTGTCTCCAAGTCGGGCGATTTGAAGGATGTTGAGAACTACAGACCTATTGCCAACTTATCTTCTTTGACAAAAGTGTATGAGCTGATACTGTGTACACACATTACCTCGCAGGTCAAACCTTTCCTGAGCGATTCCCAACATGGGTTTAGATTTAAACGCTCTGTAACTACCAACCTTCTTACTTTGGTCGACCTCGTCTCTGATCATCTAGACAGAGGCATGCAGGTAGACGTGGTCTACTTTGATTTTAAGAAAGCTTTTGACCGGGTTGATAATGATGTGCTGCTGAATAGGATTTTCTCCATATTTGTTAAGTCTTTTCGCTAGTTACTTGCGTGACAGGCAACAATACGTCCGTCACGGTTGCTATGAATCTGGTACGTATCATACACGTTCCGGGGTCAGTCAGGGTTCAGTGTTAGGTCCGTTATTATTTAGTATGATGGTGAATAACCTGGAACAGACTCTTTAATCTTCTCGTTGCTTGTTGTATGCTGACGACCTTAAGCTCATCCATAAGGTGACTGAAATGTCCGACTGTAATGAATTACAGTCGGACATCGATGCTGTGTATAAATGGAGTATAGATAATAAATTACACTTTAATCCATCGAAATGCCATGTCATGTCATTTAGTCGGTCTAAAGTCCTTTAATAGCTAATTAATTTATTATTATTATTATTATAATTAATCGTGTCACCACAATTAATGACTTGGGCGTCATTTTTGATCCCTCGCTAAACTTTCATGAGCATATGAAGAGTCTCGCATCTGACTGTTCCAGGAGACTGGGGTTCGTGATTAGGAACTCGCGCGATTTTAAAGACCCCTGTGCCATCAAACTCATTTATTATGCACTAGTGCGGAGTAAACTTGAGTCAGCCTCTGTCATTTGGCATCCATATGAGAGTACCTACGACTTGCTTCTGGAGAAAGTTCAGAAAGCGCTTTTGCGATATCTATACAAAAATATGTATAGATACTATCCCTTTTTATACCCCACTAAATACCTGCTGGGTAGTACCGCTAGGTTTTAATTCTCTGGAAGTAAGGCGTAACTTTAATCTGCTCATAATAGTGTGTCTCCTGTTGCGCGGGGATGCCGAGTGTACGGCTCTGGTCTCGCAGGTAGTGCGTTTATTTGTCCCCCCTAAGCCAAGAATACACCTAAGAGCACGTCAGAACCGGCTCCTCGCGACTCCGACCGCGCCAATTGTGGCTCGCGCGCATTCTCCTCTAATTCGCGCCATGGCCATGCTGAATGCTCTTCAGACATCAGCACCTGAGTGTGACATATTTGCTGGTGGATGGAAGGACGTGCGAGGTATGTGTCTGAGGTTTTGTGAGTTGATGAATGAATGAGCGATCGTAATTACTAAAAAATTTACTAGAGTTGTGCTATAGTTTCTTACTATTTTATTTGTAACTCTGTTGTCATGTTTGTAGCGCATTAGTATTAAGTACCTACTTACTGTAATGCTACAAATGTGTATTGAAATAAATAAATAATAAATGGTGATGTAACATGCATTCCAGGGTCTTCAAACCGCACAACAAAGTCACGTGGCAAATATACGCTTTATTTAACACAGTTTGATAATAACACGCGTTCTATACGCGTATAAAATATGCGAAACATCAATGTTCTGGGTGCAAACTTGCTTTGGAGTTCTACTCTTAAGATAAAAAAAATATTGTGCAACATTTTTATTTTCACAGTGACACAGCGTGTTTTAGTACAGCGTCAGCTATAATTTGATTTTTTATTGGCCGTTAATGGCCGAGGTTATCGGGCCTACAGTTTTATTGTTCCATCAGATGGTATCCTTGATTACATAACGTTCAACACGTGGCAAGTACTTCACGTGTTAGTAACGGAACTTAATGATTTATCCATACTAGTAATATTGCCAGTTATTTTGCACGCAATAGAGAGCACTTTCATCCGATAAAAAACAGCAACCATGAGCGATAACGGACGGCGATCGCACTGACCTGCTTATAAACTACCTACTTCTGGTTTGTGAACTAATCGTCATACGTTCACGCTATCAAAGTAAACTCATTTGATAATAAGCCTATAATCATGGCTAATATTATCGATCAAGGAAAACAGTAGCATATTTATTTAGTATCAAGGCTGACTCCCCGCATTGTTTTTGTAACAGGACTTATGTGGCCATTATAGAAACTCCAGAATGATCGGCCTATAAGAATAAAATATTATACAGGCGATTAGTGACAGACTGCTGCAAGAATTAACATTGTCCTTGCGAGAAAGTGAAAATTAGCGATATGTTAATGTAAGGAGGGTGAGGGTAGCCAGTGGCGATAACCTATAAAACGGAACGTACGCTGAAACAATCGGAATCTGCGCGAAAGAACCAGACGGAGCTGTGGTATTTACAAAATGTACATCCTACCGGTGTGTTTTTTCTTCTTTTCTTTATGTTACACGGCAGACAAACAGGCATGCGGGCGTCCGTTGTACTTAGATTTTGGCATCGCCATAGCAGTCTCTGAGGCGATCGGATACGAAAAGCGCGTTTACAACGGACTCTATTCATTTCATCTATACTCGGCAGAAATACCGGTATCGGGCGCGAATTGGCGCGCAGTTCCATAGGATACCTGTCCGCTTCGAACGAGCAGGAATAAAAAGGGAACAAGCAGTACATTAGTCGGCGGTAACTGTACATCGGCTAGTTCAGCTTCGTAAAACTTTGCCTCTGAAGCCTAGTTTCTAGTCGATGTGCTTTACAACTAAGATGTCTCGCTGTATGTAAAGTCTTACCTCGTAATACGTTACGTCCGTCTTGTTGATCTCGTCGGGGTAGGCGAGTATAGAGCCGTAGGGGTCAACGCCCACTATCGTGCACTTGGGGCATCGTTCCTTGATCTTGTGCCCCATACCGGAGACTGTGCCACTGGTGCCGGCGCCAGCTACCACCATGTCTACGTCGTCGTTGAGGGCCCATAGGATCTCTTCGGCGGTGGAGTCGTAGTGCGCCAGAGGGTTGCACGGGTTGTTGTACTGTGGACAATAGTGCGGTTGTAATATTGTACCTAAAGGGAATGGAGGCAGCGACTCGGCAAGCCTGGTGTAGGACGCCCAGGTGACCGGATGGAGCGGCTGCAGGGGCGGGTTGGATGCGGCAAGACGAGGACAGGGAGCATCAATTGGTGCTCATTGGGGAGGCCTATGCCCAGCAGTGGGCTAGTCTCTAAGGCTATAATTATGTATTGAGTATTCAAGTTGATCAACTTGTAAAGCACATGCATAGAAAATAATGACTGTACACGGTGATCAACGCTATACAAACACGGTGGCATTTCTAGGGAAGAACTTATACACCCACGTGTTTTCTTTATTGACAATATCCCCACTAATAGCTTTCCGTTGTTCTCATAATCATTAATCCACCACATTGATGTAGACTGCTTTAGTTGTAAATTCTAATGGTAGTAATAATTATGGTTGTTGCGTAATTAATAAAAAAAAATCGTCTTGGTGTAAAAAAAAAAAGTCGAGGTTGTGCTCTCGCACACAAGGGCCCGGGGTTCGCCTTGGCCATGGTCCAGGATTTGGCAGATCAGGTAATTACAGTGGAGCGACTGCCACCTGACTTCCGTGACCCTGTTAACAGGGGAACCTGACCAGATTGGATCAAGGTTACCTACACTTCCAGTCGCCTGAATGTGCAGGTTTTATCAAGATGTTTGCCCTCGCAGTAAGGGCATCGGTTAGCGTTCAGCTAATGTACATAAACTCAGAATCGAACCCGGTACCTCTCGCTGGGCTGGCGGAGTAGTCCTATATTTATGATTATTTAAAGTTTCATGTTACAAAGATAGCGTGACAGCACACAAGACTACAGTTTACATTCGTTAGCTACCTTTGTTGAATAAAAATATTAACAACAAGCATGATCGGAATTCGTTGAGAGATTACGAAAGAGTGCGTGACGAATTTATTCGGTCGACGGTTCATAGGATTTTTCTTATACACACAGAAATAGTAAATATAACTTTTGCTCACGTCTTCGTCCGCATAGAATTCGGGATAAAGTAGCATCAGGTTGCCATCTGTTTGTCAAACTTTATGTAAATCTGTTCAGCGGTTTAGGTAAGATCGTAACAGACATACAGACTGAGTCATTTTTGCAGTTATACATAGAGCACACTGAAAGTTCTGCGCTCATAAATGTTCGAATTTCGAATGTTATTTTATTTTTAACATAAAAACTCAATAACATATTTTTTAAAACATTGGCGAGACGTCGCTTTTCAATTATTTTTTTTATCACAAGTTGAAGTTCGTCGTTCGTAACAAAAATGGAATTAACGCGGAAAGATTTAAGGGCGATAATTTTTTATGATTTTAAGGCCAGACCTGGCACCATGCGATTTCTTTATTTTCCCAAAAATCAAAGATTTGGTGAGAGGTTGACATTTACTGTGCCGGAAGAGGCCGTAATAGCTTTCAACCAGCACGTGAAAAACAGACCAATGGTCCTCATGTTTTCAAAATAGTTTAACCGAATAAAAAAGTGTTAAAAATGTAATGGAGAATACATCGAACAGTAGTAAATATATTACTTTACATGTAAATTGTTTCATTAAAGAGTTACGCAAAACTTTCAGTGTACCCCACGTAGTACCTATTCATGTGGATCGTATTGTCAGTGCACGTACTGCGTTTGCTCGCGAATGTATATTTATAGCATTGTGATGATAGATATTTTACGTTTTACCCCACGGGAATTAGGGATGGCGTGGTAACTCCGCGGTGGTCGCGCGCTATACGTTTTACATGTTTAGCTACACATAAATGTACAATACAGGTTTAGAACATGGTTTACCTGTACTGACCTACTTAGTAAACATAGGGAATGTAAAGAAATCGTGACCATCGGTATTGATTTTACAATAAGTATTTAGTTTAACAATAAACGGCCATCGTATGTCATTTGAATTGAGTAGGTTGGTAACAGCTATTTCTAATCCTTTGGATTACTTCAATAATGATTGATGATATGATGTGCGTTATGTGTCACGTAAAATAATCCTTTAGCGGACAAACAAAATGTTGTTAGATACGTTTATTTACACGTATGTTAGTAGAATAAGTACCAAACCTAGTTTGAAGGCCGCGCCACTTCTGATCATCGTGCCTATAGATAGGGGTAATGGAAATCTATTTTTAGGGGAAACCACCCTTTTTTGTGTTTTTAATCAAGCATAGGTTTTCAGTTTCGATGACGTTGTTCTCTATAACAATTTACGTCAACTGCATGTTCAATTTCTAAAAAGTTAATCAGTTTAATGACTGATTTGATTTCGCTACACATCTGATAGCCCGTGATTATTATTTAATTGAGGTAGGTACTTCTTATGGGCAGTGTTCAGTCTAATAGATTATCTACCTACGTGGTTTATCAAACCAGACCAGCTAATCTAAAAGTAAGCAAATACATATCAAACTTCGCGATTCCCCACCCATATTTACATTGGATGTTGTTTACTGTAACGAAACACGAGTAAAATGGCAAATGCATGAAGTTAATTGGTTGGTACATACTTATACTTTTGTTTCAATTTCAACAGCTTAGCACGGCTAGTTGAGTCTACATGAGTGAGTTTAGTGTTACAGACTTGTTAACGCTCTGGTTACATACCTAGTACCTACAGTCGTTTTCTCCTGCTGATCGTACTAATATAAATATCCTGCTAATATTATAAATGCGAAAGATTGTAAGGTTGGATGTTTGTTGTTACTCCTTCACGCAAAAACTACTAAACGGATTTTTATGAAATTTCGGTTTAAAGAACTTTATTCCTCGTAAGAACAACATGGTTCACTAAGAACAAATTTGGCAGTAATATCTATACATAGTATAAAGCGAAGTCGCTTCTCGCAGTCTGTCCCTCTATATGTATGTATGTTTGATCTTTTAAACTACGCAACGGATTATAATGCGGTTTTCATCAATAGATAGAGTGATTCAAGAGGAAGGTTTATACGGTAAGGCAACAAGCGAAAGAAGTAGCCGACAGCTAGTAGCCTATAGTCCAGAATATAACATAGGCTACCATATATCTCGAAATTGAATGTGGTTTTCCTGAATTCTAAGCAAGGGCAGATTAAGTCGCGGGTAAAAGATAGTGCATAATATTGTGGAAAGTTTTCAAAGTCGTTTGTTATTTTTAATTTTCCCTTAAGTTTGTAGGTAGGTACTTAATATTATTTATTTTCATACGTACCTAGAAATTGACCCATCAAAACCTATACATTGCCGAACATAATAATGTTGCTCCTCTATTACAGAAATCTCACAAAGCGGCTTCTGGAAAATGGCGGCAGAGGGAGACTTTTTTCATTCAGACATAATACTTTTATTCTACGGCAAAATCATAGATAAAGTACATACAAAAATACGGTGTGCGCTTACCGCTACGCGTTTACCGTGATGTAACTACGTACAAAACAAGTCTTCTAAGACCGCGTACGCTCAAATCAGCCGTGCCCTTTAGCGTTAGAACCTTGTAGAAGTAAATCAACCTTCATTTCGATTTACTTTGGCAAGGTTTCCGGGCTATTCCGATTACGCGCGCGGGTTCATTGACTTAGATTTTATCCTTATCCTTACATAGTAAAAAATAAAGTCGCTTTCTCACGTCTGTCTGTATATCCGCTAACTCCTCCTAAACCATGCATCGGTTTTTTTTGATGCGGTTTTCACTATCATTTAGATAATTTATTTCGCAAGGTTCATCTGTTTAATATATTATTATTATAATAGAGAAAGCCCGAGAACACCCTTGCAACATGAGTCGCTATAGATGCTAAATTCCATTTGCGTTGTCACTATAAGTAAGCTGCTACCATCTTTCAAACCGAACCACAATCACGCAAAAAATTGTTGGCGTCAGAAATAGATAACGCTGTGAAAAATATTTGGTGTCAGAAATAGATATGGCGGTGGTGTCCATGCAGACAAACTCATCAGGCTTAACAGAGGCAGAAATGAAACCAGCTGAAACAATTATGGTCTTACCTGGTCCAAGACGACGGCATGCGGTATCTCTTTCTGCATCCTGGCTGCGACACCGATATTGCTCTCAGGAGATGAAGACGGCGCATCGGATGGAGTGCGCACGATCTCAGCACCCAAGGCCACAAGAGTGTTCACCTTCTCATCTGACATCTTCTCTGGTAGAACTATTATGCATCTGTACCCTGTGGGATTACAATCATACAGCAATAAGCTCATGAAGAGGTTTTGTCCATTCTAGAGAGGATACATGAACTTCTTCAAGAAGGGTTTGAAAATGTTTTTACAGGGCTGACACCACACAATTCATGACCATAATTCCAATATTGTGAGTGTTCATCAGTAAAGCTATGATTACTGCGCAGACAGACTCCACTTGTTTACAAGTTGGCATAAAATATGCCAGTCCTGTAAAATGTATAAATAAACCACAGCTTCCTGTACAGTACAGTGACTTTGTTTACCTTTAATGGCAGCAGCCAGGGCCAACCCAATGCCTGTGTTACCGGATGTGGGCTCGATGATAACAGACTTGCCGGGTTGCAGGATACCGTGTTGCTCAGCGTCCAACACCATCCGGAAGGCTATGCGATCCTTCACTGAACCACCGGGGTTCAAGTATTCGCATTTCACATCTGAAATTATTTCATTCATAAGTAACAATTGTTTTAAAACAAACTTATTGACCTACAACTACATTAACCTTTACTGGTTTATTTCATGGTGTCATTACCAAGGCAGTCTCAGGGACTGATAAAATAAATGAATATGTTTGGACAATTCACACAGCATCATCTAGCCCCGTAGTAAGCAAAGCTTGTGTTTTGGGTGCCAGAAAACTGATTATATTTATACATTTTTTAAATACGTACTTATTATAAAAACAACACCCAGACCCGAACCAGAAATTAAAATTCATCATTTCATATTCTGCCCGGCCGGGAATTGAACCCAAGACCTCGTCGTGGCAGATCGGTTTGTTAACCAACTGAACCACTCAGGTTGTCAAATTGATTCAACAGATCAAAAACTCAATTGGACAGTCTTAGGAGCTGATTCGTAGCCTATGATGGTATGATGGTTAAAAACTATCAAGACATTATGATTTAGTATTGGAAAAAACAGGGATACTAAGTATTATAGGTCACGGCAATTTTATGAACAACCTATATGACTATGCATTTTACACATAAATGTCTATGCAAACCTTGCCTGTGCCTGAACACCTTTGGTGTTCGAGATTGCTGCAACCGATGCCATATTATGATATGAGTAATATCTAATCTTCATAATAATAATTATTATGTGGTGTAGGGTAGAGTTGGAACGGCTTGCAAACAAAGTATTGCTGGGTCCACTAGTTATAAATATTTAAGAGCTTCAATAATGTAGATTATCCTTATTACCTATGTTATTAGTGCTAATAATTAATATAATGCATACTCACAGATATCACACACAATACCCTCTTGCTTAGGTATTTTATTTAGCTTTACTAAGGGTGTGTTGCCAATTACACTTAGGATGTCAGGATAAAGTTTTTGATTATCATCACTAGAGGAAAAATAGAAAAATAATACTTAATTATTTGTACAGATTTTATAATTAAAACCGCAACGTCAATTAAGTTTGCTAATTTTTTATAGGCAGTGGTGACCACTTTCCACCAGGTGGCCCACTAGCCTGTTTGTCTTCCGTATTATGTAAAAAATACTTCAGTATAAAAAATATATCATATTTATAAGATATTTATTTTAAATACAATTTATAATAAATTGTTAAGTAAGTTGCTACTGGAAACCTATCTAAATATCGCTAAACTTATTTTTAGGTGCCATATTGAAATACCAAATCGGATAAATTCCAAACAATACGGTAAAGCAATGAAGCTGTCCACAGCTAGGTCAGGGCTCAGTGGGTTCTATTCCTGTCTAGTCCACACCATGCCATAGGCCGGTTGTTACTTACAGTGGTTTCACAATGTGCGGCATTTCCTTGAGGTTAAAATATTTGGTCGGAGACGTGCCGTTCGTTGACCCATTTTCCGCGTGGTTCGACATGTTTATTATGGAATCTCTTCCTAGATGGAACAACACAAACAAAAAGTTTCATGTAGTTAACCAACAACTTTACTAAAAATAACAAATGATGAACAAACACAATAATTAATTACTGTGTACCTTTTTTAGAATATTAATACACGACACTGAAATACGCTGGTTATAGGAAATAACCAATTAAGGATTATAATCGCGGAATCCTTAAAGTCTGTTATCTGAATACCACCACACTTCACGAACACAACCTAACTGACTGGCGGCAAAACGCGGAATGAAAATGGAACTGTCTGTGAAACAACAAAACTACGAAACGAAGTCAAATTACACGCCCGCCGCCGCCGGCCGCTGACAATCAAGTAAGTTGTTGGTGAGTGCCAAGAAAATGAACTAATTTTGACACATACAGAATGATGAGAATGGCGTTAACAAGCACTAATATTATTTCATATTGGAAACGTTAATTGCCAATATGGGGGGCACGTATACCAAGACACTAGCGCCTTCCCTCACGATCCATGTCGCACAATATATTTGCCAACACAAGGCGCCACCAAGAACGCCAACAAACTGTAGATAGATAGAAGCGAGCGTAGAAAGAATCGTTCGCTTCGTTCGGTGTCCGGTCGATAAGGTGCGGTCTGCTAAAAAAACCATGCATAGAATGGAATGCATCGGGCGCTGCGTGTCTAGCAAGTTTTAAGCACCTAGCTAAGTACCTAGCCGATAAAGTTGGGTAAGTCCTCATCATATTATCAGCAGGAAAACGCACACTGCTGAGAATCGGCCCCCCATCGGCCACCTGTTCTACAAGCTATGTGCCCTGAGCCGCGATTACGCTAAATAATGCCGGCTGAAACGAAGCTGAAACGCAATTGAACCCCTACTGCATACTGCCACTAAGTCTGGCAATCTTTCGAGCTTTGTCGGTTACCTTGGTTTAGATCTCCTTGTTTCTGTAATGAAACAGTGGGTGACTGTGGGTGACAGTCAACTTTCTTATAAGGCCCACAGTTAGCGGTCACGTCTCAAATTCGTCGTCGTTTGTGGTAACTTAGTCTGCCGGAGATTTTTCGCATCCCTTGCCCCGCCGTTCCTGGAATGACAGAGTACTTTAAAAATAGTCTGGAATGGCAAGGCGCCGGGGACTGCGGGGTCTGGGGCCATGGCCTGTGTGTACTTGTTATAGTGAGGTGCGAAAATCCGTGATCCCTCTACGATTATCAACTTGCTTGCCCTGCTGGTCGTTGGCTGCGTGCGTGCAGTGCGATCTCCAGAATCAATGATGTTGTGTTGACTTTGCAAACACTTTGCAGCAAGTTAGAGTGAGTAATTCCTATTGACTTAGAGTCACTTAGAGATACAACAACGGGCTGCAAACCACTATGCATCGCGGAAAATGACAACCTCTTACTTTGTTCGTCCTTGAGATCGGCCATAATTGAGTAAATTGTGCAAAGATCTAGGATCTTCAGTGTCGTAACTATACCATCTGAGGTCCGTTGCAACTTCATCGGATTAACCGGACCCTTAAACGTCGCAATTATTTTTTCCTAGGGTGGGCCAGCCATGGCCATGGGTGTAGCTTCAAATTAAGACAAATAGGCACCCATCTATACAATGCTGAATCTAGGATTTTATTTAAATTTGCAAAGCGGTAGGTATCGTTGATAAGCGAGCTCGAAAATTTTGGTATTACCTATTAAGTTTTTCTAGTCGCATAAAAATCTTCAGTGATAGTAGCTTAGCTTGTCACCATTGAGACGTTCTTGAACCGCCTCGCTCGCACAGCGCCGTATATTGGGGGTACCCACATTCTTATATACAAATTTATATACAATCCGATTACGATTAAACTTTGTAGGTAAAATCAGACAACATTTAACTTACTGCTGCATATCATTTCATTATGATAATTTACATAAAATTACATCTGGTTAAAGAGGAAAAATTGACGACAAATGAAAAGGGGTATTTTCAAACCCTATATATAAATAATAACTAGAGAAAATAGTTTTTTATCAGTTTCAGGAAGTTAATGGCATCTCAACATAATCTACTTTCAAAATAAAGTATTAATAGTTATATGTTGTGTACAAATAAAAAAAAAAGAGTGCGAAAAAAAAACGCCAATTTCGTAGGTAAGGACCCAATATATTTCTATGATGGATCCACATTGAAGATACAGAGATATGCGGTCGCCGATCCGCGTTCCATCACTGGTTCTACACATCCTTTAGGCGTTATCTGACCCAGGTCAATTTCCGACACCTAGGGTATCATTACAGTCACTCGCCTGATGTGAAGTAGAATTACCTTAAGAAATGCACGTGAATGCCATGCAGCGTGTTGTGGTTGTTACACTATCTGTAAAATTAGCTTTATTCCCTAGATCAGAACAGACTCCACCTACATCGAGTACGAAGCGGCGGCAATAGTAGGATGATCCTGCCGCCCATTCGGCTCCGACAGAACCTGCCACCGGAACGCCGTTTTTACGTTTTCCCGTTCATTTTGAAATGTTTGTCTGTCTGTCTGTTCGCGCATCACGCAAAAACTACTGAACGGATTTGATTCGGTTTTGATAATATGGTAGCTTGAAGTGAAGTACAGGGTACAATCTAAGCTATGTTTCATCTAATCGGGTAGGTACCACTAGAAATACAGCTTGACCTGGGCGTAGTTTTTTTTTTTTTTTTTTTTATGTTATCCGGCAGACAAACAGGCATGCGGGCCACCTGATGGAAAGTGGTCACCGCCGCCTATGGACATCAGCATCACCAGGGGTGCTACCAATGCGTTGCCCGCCTCTAAGGAGACCTCTAATATACCTCTTGAACGATCCCATGTCATAGACCAAAGGAAACACCGTGGCTGGGAGCTCATTCCACATCCGAATCGTACGAGCGAGAAACGTTCTTTCGAATCATCGCGTGGACACCACTAGAGAGTCCACGTAATGGGGATGAGTACCCAGCCCACGGCGGGTGGTGCGATGGCGGAATTGTGCTGTGGGCACCAGATCAAATAATTCCTCAGAACACTCCCCATTGTACAGCCGGTAGAACACACACAGGGAGCCAAAGTCCCTTCGAGCCAGTGGTTCTAACTTGCCTGTCAGTATGGTATCGTCGACAATTCGTACGGCGCGCCTCTGTATGGAATCCAAGTGATTAAGCAGGTCGGCGGTTTCCCCGGCCCAAAGATGGGAACAATACTCCATATGTGGCTTATACAGCAACAGGCGCTGTTCTGGGGTGAAGTATCGCTTAGACCGGTTAAGCACACCAAGTGTGCTAGGCTGTCGAGTGTGTCGAGGCTAGTTTAGCCTTACACTCCAGGTGACTTCGGAACCGTACGTCGTCTGATATGTCGACACCAAGGATCCCGATACTTTCTGAGATGGAGAGGGATGTTCCTTGGAACTGCGGCACCATGACAAAAGGATCCTTTTTGGCGGAAAATACGCAGACCTGCGTCTTAGAGGGATTGAATTCCACCAGGTTAAATCTGCCCCAGTGAGCAACTTGCTCCAAGGAGTGTTCAATCTCTGACTAAAGTCTTATTCGGCTTTCCGACACCACGGAACGAGGGATATTCGCACGGCCAGTATAACGAGCGCCTGCAGTACTGTCATCTGCATAGCAATGAATACTGGGAATATTCAGCATATCATTGCTATGCAGAAGAAACAGCGTGGGAGACAGCACTGAACCTTGGGGTACTCCAGCATTAATACTCTTGGTATCGGAGCAGCATCCGTCGACAACGACTTGGATGCTCCGCCCAGACAGAAAGCTTGATACCCAATTGCAGAGTCCCTCGGGGATACCGTACTTCGGGAGTTTTGTTAGCAGTGCCCTGTGCCAGACCCGATCAAATGCCTTGGCTATATCAAGACTGACAGCCAGAGCCTCCCCCTTGCTCTCAACAGCCTCAGCCCACCGGTGTGTTAGGTACACAAGAAGGTCACCAGCTGAGCGACCATGACGGAAGCCATATTGACGGTCACTGATCAGCTGGTGATCCTCGAGGTATCCAAGGAGCTGGATATTTATGACTCGCTCCATCACCTTAGAGAGCAAGGAGCCTGTAATTTGATGGGTCTGAATTGTCACCCTTCTTGGGTATTGGGTGCACATGGACTAACTTCCACGAAGACGTCACCGTTCCTGAGGTGTAGGAAAGCTTAAATAGGCGCAATAACACGGGAGACAACTCGGGAGCACACTTTTTAAGAACGATAGCCGGAATGCCATCAGGTCCACTGGACTTCCGGATGTCTAGGGAGAGAAGCACACGTCTTATGATTTTTTGGGTGAAACGAACCTCGGGCATGATGCCCTCACACCGTGAGATGGTAGGCGGTGCAGCTCCCCCATCATCCAGAGTTGAGTTATGAGCAAAGAGATTACCCAAGAGATCGGCTTTCTCCTTTGCTGTGTGGGCCAATTGGTCATCCGGCTTGTGCAAAGGTGGAAAGGTGGTCCGACAAAAGTTCCTCTCGACAGCTTTGGAGAGAGACCAAAAAGCACGACTCCCAGAGGGGTAGCTGATTAGTCTCTCTCCAATTCCACCGATGAATTTGTATTTTGCTCTGGCCAATGCCCTCTTTGTAGACCTCGATTCAGCATTGTACTTTTTCCTCAAAATGTGGGTATTAGGGTCCTTTTGGGCCCGAGCCACTGTCCAGGCACGAAAAGCATCGTGCTTGAGGCGAGTTGCCTCAGCACTAGGCCTGTCGTACCAGGGCTGACTCTTGCCGCCGAGACGGACTACAGAGGACGGGATAAAACACTCCATTCCCTGCAGTATGACATCAGCTACAGCGGCAGCACAGATGTTGGTGTCATTTGAGGAAAAGCAAAGCCGTATCCACGGGTACGACGCAAAGAATTCTTGCAATCCATCCCAATCTGCTGAACCATAATGCCATACCTTGCGTGACCCACTGGGGCGAGCCCGTTCGGGTATAGCAAGAGGCGCCTCGGAACGGACCAGGCAGTGGTCTGATGTCCCAAGAGGAGCATCAACGGACATCTGATAACCGTCTGGGTGGGTGGTAAGCAGAAGGTCTAACAAAGAAGGATCACGTTCCACAACATCCGGTAAGTAGGTGGGTTCTGATACCAGTTGCGTGAGACCACGGGCCAGAGAAAATTCATGGGCGGACCTCCCGGCTGGGTTGGTAGGACGGCTTGACCCTAGCCACTCAGTGTGGTGACCGTTAAAATCTCCTAGGACCACCAACTCGGCGGAAGGATACCGCTCAAAGACTTTGTCGGTAGCGCATTGTATGTGCTCGAAAAACCGATTTGTCTCACCTACGCCGTGACGGTTGTTGTATAGGCATGCGTAGACACGGGATAGACCCCCCTGTTCTACGCACACCCACACCACAGATTCGTCACTTAGTTCTATGGCATTAAGACGTCGACAGCAGATATCCTCTGACGAATAGGCACACACCAGCGCGAGGTAAAAACCTATGTTCCAGCTTGTATCCAGGATAGTGAAGATACGAAGTGTCAGCCGGAGGTGATATCTGCGTTTCCGTCAGGAAAAGTAAGGCAGGCTTCGTCGTCTCTAGGTGGTGATGTACGGCGTTCAGATTGGAGTGTAGACCCCTGATATTACAAAAGTCCACTCGAAGTGTGGAAAGGGGTGCCGCTGATAGAACTTTACGTTTATTTTTCCTTGCCATTTGTGATAATATTAAAGGTGGGGATGTAAAGGAGTGCTGTAACATCGGTATCCAGTAGGGCAAGGACGTTTTGTTACTGAACGCTGCAGAGGGAAGGGTTGTGTGAAAAGCTGGCACGGGGGACGGAAGGGCCCCAGATCCCCCCCGAATATGCCTGCCGGGTCCACTCCGGTCTCCTACCCCGGCACGACAGACATCTTCGGGATTCTTCGCACAGTTGGCGTGACAGCCTCCCGGGCCAGAGATTAAAAGTGATGCCCGGGTTCGGGTCCCCTACTAACTGGCGGGCGGCCAGCGACGAGCCGTTTCATCGGGTCTCCCTGGCCCCCGCACCAACCTGTCACGCCCAACCCTCTAACATGTCCAACACAAAACTGGGACCTACAGGATACCAATATTACAGCACTCGGACGAGGGGGAATGGCACATCCCAGAGGGTGCTTAGCGCCATGCAGACTCATCTCCGTGGGTGGTCGCTAACCATTCGGGCCGAGGCCCTACCATCAAGCAATTTCGGCTGCACTCTTCACACCACCCGGGAGTCACGTGTAGGGTCTCTAGGGTATAGCCTACGGACGTGGTGCAGCAAGACCCCCTAGTACCCCCTATTATGTGAATGCTAGTAGTACTAGCCTTTACATAATACGGAGGTAATTTAAAATGGTATCGGGGGCAAAATCGAAACTGTTGCAGAATAGAATAGCCAGTATAATAATACAAAGATCCATCTAGAGATAACGCATGCACCTAAAGTTTTGTGTTATAAGCAAACTGTAGTACTGTGATATGGCATGGATGATATACGCTTTCTGTCAGGCGTTTTATAAATAATGTCTTGGGAGGGCTAGAATGGTGGTTGATTAGTGCCAGTCAGCACCGATCGGTGCCATTTTTTCTTCCGACTGCTTTGTGTTGTAAACTTAGCAAAATGAGAGATGTTAGTAACCTACAGTAGGCTACAGCCTATTCTCGCGCTGCGACACTTTCTTGAATTCGACAATGTCACTACCCACAAACTAGGTATTAAAAATTTGCTAAAAATGTCAATGAAATCTGAATATCGCAGCCAAAAATATTCTCAACGATCTCTGACGATCCTTTATTTGTCAAGGATTACAGTGACATTTTAATACAGATTTGTGGTTTCTAGGTTAGAATTGTGGCAACAGTTTTGATCAATCGATTCCGATTCATCAACATCTGTCATTAGAACACATACGAGTACACTCTCCGACCGAGTGCCACGTTGCTGTAAAATTGCGATTATTCGCGAGTGTTTAAAAGCCTACTAAAAGCTACACATTCTGATTTTTTGTTAAATTGTACGTTTGAAATGTAAAATGATTCGAAACTGCACGGTACACAACAACAAACTGACAATTCTATCTGAGAATAGGAGTCTACCAGCACACCATAGCAGCACCTCTCCACGGCAGTCTTCTGTCTAATAAGTTCTGTCTAATATATATATATATATATATATATATGTGTAAAGAACGCGAGTTAGTTTGAAATAAACATAAAAGGATAAGTCTAATGGCGAACTTGAGCGCCCTCTTTATTAGTGAAGTGGTATATTGTCTTAATTTCCGCGATTTTCAGCGCAGGTTGGAGTCTGAGATAGCAATTTAAAAAACATAAACCCGTATGAATAAAACTTCACTAAAATGTGGTACCTACTTGTGAACTTACAAGTTCATGCAAATAAATTATTAAGTACCTAATCACAAACAAAACCATCGCTATCCTCCATAGAGTGCGCTCCAAATATCAACTGGTTGCTTCGGCTTCTGTGGCTTCTCCACAGAGTGGCTTTTGTGGTGAAGCGTTCTAGTGAAGAGGTTTTTTCGTGATAGACACTGAGCAGGCAAAGCAGAATCGGCAACACTTACGCGCCTGAGGGTTGTGAAGGAATTGTACGATCTAATTCCTTTCCGCCTTCCTGGCTCAAGAAGTCAAGACACAGCGGAGGGACGTATATTTACCATCCATTGGCTCTACCTTTCTAATACGCTCGGCTATGGAATGGAATGCTGGACTCCTTTGAGTTTTAGTTTTTCGTTGACTAATTAAATGAAACAGCACTTATTAACTTATCTTTTTTTAATAATAACAAGTTCCATAATATAATTAAAATAACTAGGTAGGTAGATTATGTATCAGCTACTTATTACAACTTAGAATTTATTTTAACTTAATACCACTTATTGCCTACATACACGGGTGGTCCAAAAAATATAAAGCTTCACGGGGCTGTATGCAAAACGACGCGCTTTGATGTCGCTGTGTAGCTTTATATTTGTTCGACTTTAAGTATACCTAAGTAGGTAGACTTTCAGTTTTACTACCATTTCCATCCAAGTAAGGGTGATTGTCATCGAAAAGTTTATCGATAAATTAATATTACCTACTTAGGAAAATAGTCTAGTCATGTTGTAACATTAAAAATACGTTGAACATTTTCTTAATTTACAATATTTACAATTCAATTCTTAAGCTTGTCGTGGTCCGTTTCTAAAAAAAGAAACCGGATAAGCTGTGACATTACGTCCACTGATTAGTCTTTCCCTCCCCGTCGGCGCACGCGCTGCAGGCATGGCTCTGTGAGATGAGATCAAATCAAGTCTTTGAAAGTCTGTTTCACTGTTACACATTTCACACAGAAACGTCAAGATTTAGTTGTAGGCGCGTAATTCTCGTAGAGCCAGTCCCAGAATTTGACGCGGGTGGGTTCGGGGCCGTCGCGCATCGCGAATTTGCCCGTGATGTCGAGGTAGCGAAGTCGCCGCGTGTCGTTCACGGGCAGCCACCGCAGCTCGGCGCCCGCGCCGGCCTCGTCAGCCTCCGAGGGCGGCGTCGGGTTCCTGGGGACGGCAAGCATTGGTTACGGTTATATCTTTCGTTATATCTAATATCCTTCACTAACATTACACTTTTATTAAGTTAGTGGGTAGTCTGTCAGGGACTGAGAAAGCAGCGGAACGTGTGTGCGGTCTCTGTGCAAACAACTGACTAGAAGAATCCTAGATATGTATTGCGCGACTTGGGCGGGAAGGAACCTTGTCGAAGTGATCGAAATGACATCTCTCGAGCGAATTCATAAAGTTATAAACTACCTATTTAACTTTCACAGCGTCACACTTTTATATAAATAACAATAACAAATAAAATTCTTTATTTCTGGGAAGGGCATGGGACACATATTACATAAACATAAAAGAAAAAATTATTCCTAAAGGTTTTGTTAATTATGCCAACCACTGTGACTATCGAGGAAACAATAGGTAATCGTAATAAGCAATATTTAACTTTTATTTTTGTAATCAGCCAAAAGATTTGAACGTGACCATTGATTAATGGTTATTATAAAATGGTTGTTATATTATTACAGCGACTATGTCAAACAAGATGCAAATTATAGCCTACTTTGTTGCTAACTATTCTCTGAATATAATTATTGAAATTGTTACTTATCGATCACGTATCATCGGTTTCATGGGTTCAGTTGCTAACAAAGTTCCATTACAATAAACTGAAATTATTAAATAGATCAATAGAGAAAAATAGATCATACGTAATCGTAAAAGTAACAATTGCAATAATTAAAATTAGATTGAGAAAAAAAGAATTGATAGCAACATAATAAGCCTACTGCTGGTTAGAACCCCGTAAAGCCCCCTGCTGACAGATGGCGGGGTTCTGGCGAATCGGCTTTCTCTTAGTCCCAGGTTGTGTCACCGCAGGCGAACTTTTTGAGGTTGTAAGCACCGCTAGCCCTTGAGCAGGGGTTTACCGTTAGGATGAGGAGGTTCAGAATGGGATAGAATCTTGTCGAGGAAAATCACCTGTCAATTCGATTTTTTAATGTAAAGATCATTTTTTTATAGTTATATATCGACATCATAATGATTGGAATATTTTTTTTTTTTGACATTTGACTACCTAATTATTTTATTAATGTAATCATAATACTATTATTATGTAAAATTGACATTGTAAATTTATTCATATTTTACAATAGGAATGTAAAATATTGCCCGAACTGGTAACGACTATTATGAATAAGTTATGATATGAAATTATTTATTTCCTTCGAAAGTGGACCTTAGTAGAAGCCGAAATAGAAACCACTAGGGTGATGACGTTGACTTGAAGACTGAAAAAAAATCCGGGGAATACACGTGGCACGTCTGATTAGAGAAAAAATTGCTTTCTCTGCACGTGGCACCGTTAAATTAAATTAGGTACTACCATTAACAATGCTGTGTCAATACTAAATGGTAATAATCAGTTTTAAATGCCGGAAAAGGTAAAATAGATCATGTTACATTTTTTCCATTTCAAATCAGTTTTGTTCCAACCTTTCCTATTAGATATCGATAACAAAGTAGCATAACTAAGAGAGAAGAGATTAAAATTTGTAGGTACCTACTTAATTAGAATTGATGTTACGACTTTGAACAAATAATTTCGATTTATTTCGCCTGCTGTTCTAGTAGGTAAGTACCTACTTATATAATAACGTAAGGTTCTTAGTAGTATCTAGGTACTGTTAAAGAGTACTAGTAGGTACGCACGTCATTAAATTTCTTTTATCTACACTCATAGCGTAATGTTCCAATTACATATTCGAAAACAGTTGTTTAAGGATACACTTTTTTCACGCCAGTCTATAAAATTTTAAAAAATTACTTTTCGATACAGCATTTCCCATACTATTTTCATTACAGCTGTATCGTAAAATAACTTTTTAATCATTATGCAACACTTTTCTTTTTTAAATTTTTGTCGGGCGCCGGGACACGGCTAAATGTAGGCTGAATACCTAAATGTCTTCAACAAATTTAAAATTCAAATGTTCCTCTTATATTTGTGATCAGTTCATAGTCTGTAGTTGTGATTGTGTACATTTGGAATTATTTTCCCGCTAAACAGAATATTTTTTCTAATTGTTGTAATTTTTGTTTATGAATGTTTTTTCTTGTTTAAAGCAATTAAATAGATAAATGTGAAAGTAGTGAAGTGAATTTCCCGCCACTTGATATCCTCGACGCGTAGATACAACAGAACTGACTCTCAGTTACTTCCAGCAAAATTGAAAAAATTATAGGTACGAAATTTTAACATGAAAATATGAGTGTAGATAAAGTAGTGTATGCAACTGCATATAATTAGGTATTATATGACAGTTGCATAAACTACTATTAAAAGTAATTGTTGTAAATAACTACTTTACCTACAGTTTTTTTGTTTTATTAAATATGTGTATTATAGTTGGGATACAAGTGTCAATCAAATTGATGAGCAATTCGAAAATTGCCGATAAGAGTTTACAAACCACAGATAATTGGATCTTAAAGTTGTTTTAATAATACAGTGCTTCAATCACGACCTACATTTCTGACATATTGATTTGGTGGAAATGACTTTATCGAGATGTATCGTATGATGGCATCATTATCTTCATTGAGGGTTGGTAAAACTTTGTATCGCAAGTACAGTACGCGTTCATAAGTGCATGACGACTATTAGAAGAAAAAAAATTTTTACTACTACATATACAGGATCTTATGTGCATTGTTAAACAAATAGAATTGGCTAAAATAAGAGTCTATTTGCTATCCTTTAAGCACCAATAATTTATTCTGAAACTGCACGTTTTTTTATTTAATAAATGTAACTAGCTGGAATGAATCTTCAAACTTTGTCTTATAAATTAAAATACATTTTGATAATACAGCCTCAAAATTTTATTTTTAATTTAGTGAGTATTAACGTATGGTTACTACAAATTTAAAAATATTTGCACATATAGTTGCCTTTTTTTACCTGGCCAAAAAACCATTGTGACTTTGAAAAGGAAAACTGATGTGATTCTCAATTGTAATGAAAAAATAACTACATGCGACTTTTGTATTATTTTAATTTAAAAATGTTTTCTACTTTATTCCCTTTTGAACAGTATCCTACATGCTATAAAACCCTTTAACAGCTATACAGGAAAACGAATTTTAAGGTGGTCATGCACTTGTGAACGCGACCGTACATACTCGTACATTATGCTACTTTAAAGTAATTTATATGCAGTACTTAGTACTGTAGGTAATTAAATATTGCCAACATCATCACCAGTCCATACATGACAGTCCACTATTGGACTACTTAAGCCTCCTTCACATTACTGAAGAGTTTTGTCATAACCTCCATGCAGCCGGATTGGAGGTCGCAGACATTGCAGTGTAGGAAAACGCTGCTGCCCATTTTCTGGTCTACGAAGGTTTGACTAAGTATGACACTAGTTGTTCTCAGCGGCTTTCTTCTGCGTCATTATTGAAAAACGTAATTAGATAATTTCAAGAGATTTTGTTGATTGCTTTTCTATTATTCAAATCAAATACGTTTATTCGGTTTAGGTTTTCGAATCCGTCTAATATCGAATGACTGTGCCTGGGGATCTGGAGGTAGAAGCCTAAAACAAAGCATTACCCAGTCTTAGCGAAGTCCGTCCACATCTGCACCATGCGTTTGGAGACAACCAGCTCCGTGGAGTCGTCATCGAGCCTGTAGTTGAGCCGCGAGAAGTAGAACAGGTAGCCCATCTCGTCCCCGTGGCAGGCGCCTGGGTGCGTGATACCCAGCATTCGCTTGAAGAGCCCTAGGGCTCCGTCGAAAGCGAAACGGTAGACGTAGGTGGGGCTCGTACGGTTGGTGGCAGCTTGGAGCCGCACCGTCTCCAGCAGTGGCCGCAGGAACATCACGTCCGTGAACAGCTGGGGACGAAAAAAAAATTTCGTTGAAAGATTTGTTTGTCATTTTGAAGTTGTTGCGTAAGGGTAGCAGACAAAGACTATCGAGTACCACAATTTAGACATAATTTTGTACTAGCGAGTTTTCCGGCTTTTCTTTACTATAATAATCATGTATTATACACTCGTAGATAGACACTTTATAATGAGAAATTGTATGAAGTGGATTTATTCTATATCCGTTCAGTAGTCTTTGAGTTTATCGCGAACAGACAGAGACGCGGCGTGGGACTTCATTTTATAATATGTAGTGACTACTTGATATGGTATCAACTGCAACGTCTGCTACTGACGGATGGACGCCCGCCGTCCATATCGGAACGACTGTAGATCCTCTAAGTCCGTGACGCCAAATACACGGTAAGCGGAAGATACGTATCTGCAGATATCGTCAGTAAAGAAAATACCTACATTATACATTAAAACACTTGTTTAAGGATACACTTTTTTCACGCCATCGCCAGCTGTAATGAAAATAGTATGGGAAATGCTGTACCGAAAAGTAATTTTTCAAAATTTTATAGACTTGCGTGAAAAAAGTGTATACTTGAACAACTGTTTTCGAATATGTAATTGGAACATTACGCTATGAGTGTAGATAAAATAACTTTTTAATCATTATGCAACACTTTTCTTTTTCTAATTTTTTGTCGGGCGCCGGGACACGGCTAAATGTAGGCTGAATACCTAAATGTCTTCAACAAATTCAAAATTCAAATTTTCCTTTTTATATTTGTGATCAGTTCATAGTCTGTGGTTGTGATTGTGTACATTTGGAATTATTTTCCCGCTAAACAGAATATTTTTTCTAATTGTTGTAATTTGTGTTTGTGAATGGTTTTTCTTGTTTGAAGCAAATAAATAGATAAATGTGAAAATAGTGAAGTGAATTTCCCGCCACTTGATATCCTCGACGCGTAGATACAACAGAACTGACTCGCAGTTACTTCCAGCAAAGTTGAAAAAATTATAGGTACGAAATTTTAACATGAAAATATGAGTGTTGATAAAGTAGTGTATGCAACTGCATATAATTAGGTGTTAAAACACTCGTGTCAAACTATTATCATGTTTTAATACCCCCTTTTATATGACAGTTGCATAAACTACTATTATACACTAGTTCCACTAAATATATTCTATTTATATACTTTTAATAAATTGCGAGCGGTTTCGGACATCATCTTCTTCTTATACTTCTTCTGGCTAGGCCATCATAGGCTATCATAGGCCAGAAGATGATGCCCGAAACTGGTCGCAATTAATTTAAAGTTTATAAACATAATATATTTAGTGGAACTAGTGTATAAAAGTGTCTTAATCTATTATATAATGGAGTTCTATCATGAATGCACAACACAAAGTGTCAACTACTTATAATAACTACATACTACATACTGTCGCATGCGTGTAAGTAAATACGAAAACTAAGTAAACTAACCTATGTGCATTAGGTATTTACTACCGACCATTGTGCGATGTGTCATCCCCGGATGTACCTAAACTACTTAACTGTAGAGATAGACGACAATGACAAACGTAATTGTCGATCGTGATTCGATTACATAGCCGGCATACATTACATGATTAGTGATGTTACGTTTATCATGCTTGCTATTACATAGGTACAGTACAAGATCATAAGTGCATTACCACTTCAAGAACATTTCCCTTGTGGCGAAATGATACGCAACGGATGGGATTAAGTTGTATATTGTCTCCTATTACCCTATGACTTATCCTATATATAACCTAAGGCGGGTAAATTAGTTTGCTTAAAGAAGGGAGCATTGGCAGTCCCTTAAGACCAAAGGTTTCGTACTTTTGCCCCGGGTATTTTTTATATAATAAGTAAGAATTTAATTAATGAAAGCTATAAAAACCGTTTAACAACTGCACTGTAGTGCAAACGAATATGATTCTTAAGGTGGTCATGCACTTATGCTCTTGCATTGTATACGTTGTGCACTCTATGCTTACGTCAATAAGGCTGTCGATGTTCCGCGTGTCGACGGGCCGGTGTTGGAAGTAGAAGGCGCGGATGTGGTCGGCGGCGGCGCGCGCGCGTCGGTCGGCGCCGGCGGCCAGCGCGGGCGGCACCACGCGGACGAATTCGGAGTCCAGCTCGGATAACAGCTTCGGGTAGCGCTGGAGACCTGGAAGGGTAGGTTCATCATTATATACATCTATTAGAGATGATTTAAACAGCGGCATTGTTAATGGTACGGCACTTTTACTGATGGCTGAGGTTAATACGGGAAAGACAGAGTGTAGGTTATATTTAGCTTAAATTACGCCACTATTATCGTCTCACATACGTCTCCCCAATATTGACTTAACCGATACATCGCCTTTGTGTCATGTCAGAATATATACTAACGTCACAGATAACATTTAATTATTCTAATAGTAACGTACATACATATATGTGCATAATGCAGGTCAGGGGGTCTGAAAAGGCCACATTAACGTTTCAAATTATGATTCATATTACACAAACTTAACTGATCCGGTGGCCAATGCTGGAACTAGGTCAAGCTATTTTGAATTGTCATGTCAATGTCAATAACAGCGACGATGTAGTAAGTTTGTGACAAATTAATATTAATAATAACGTGAATTATTATCTAAGCGCCTGGTCGAAATTACGACTGACGAAGGCTAGCCAGCTCTTCTTGGGTTAGCCTAAAAGCCTCGCTATCCAGCGGGGCAACGCGACCAGTCACCTGGGCACCTTTCCAAATTTGGGGGACCTGGGTCAAATTTTTTTATCTGTAAGTTAGTTATATCTGTAAGTTAGGCTTTTTTGTTAGGTTAGGTAGTATTTTTAAAATTTGTTGTATTATATTATTATAAGGTGTTGTTCATTAACTTTTTTATTAAAATAGTTTAAAAACCTATAAAAATATAAATGACAATTAATATGAATTATAAGAAACGTTAATTTAGCCTTTTTAGACCTGGGGGTCAGATTCAGTAAGTAAGTAGCATAAATGTATGACAAAATAGACACAAAGATTTAAACTCTTCTAACTAAAATCTTCTAATCTACAAGACAACGGGATGGTTTTAACTCTTATTAATTTCAATTGATAAACAGTGAAAAACCAGCATCAATGTTATGTAGTGACAATCCCGATATTCATGTCAACATCATAATTCAGGAAGTAACAACTAACAAGGATCACTATTACGTGTGTTCTACCTAGCGTAACTAATTAGAGTTACCAGTAGAGACACTTCCGTAAAATGTCGTTACATATGAGTTGTGTTTGTATGTTCCATTCGATGGAATGGTAACTATGTATCGGTTTTCCGTTCCACTGACCCAAGGAGAGAGTGGACGAATGCACGTGCGTCTGCGCATACGTTGGTGCATCTATCCTGCGCACTTGACCGCTTCCGTGTTATACTAACTATGGACTTAGAATGCATGCCATGGACGTTCATCATCATCATCCGGTCATCGTGGTCTATTTATGGAACTCTATAAACAAGTCGCCCCTCTATCGAAGGGATTAGTAGTGTTATCTACTCTGCCGGGCACCACATCGCTACAGAAATCATGTAATCAAAATGGGATGGAACTTTGTCGACATAAATTGAAATTAAGTTACTTGGATTTCTTGGGAGCGTCGGTGGCCTATTGGTTAAGGGGTCCGACTCGTATCCTGCGGTACTCATTCCTGACTTATATATATTAGTTAAACACTGGCCGATGCTCTTACTTACGGTGAGAGAAAGCATCATGATGAAATCTGCACATTTAGGCAACTGAATGTGTAACCATGATCTAATCTGGTCAGGTTCTCATGTTAACAGGTCGCGGAGGTCAGATGGCAGTCGCTCTACTGTAATTTCCTGATCTACCAAGTCCTGATCACGGTCAAGGCGGACCCCGGGCCCTCGCGCGCGAGAGTACAATCGGGAAATTAACGCCAAGATAACTACTACTGTTACTACTACTTCGAGAAGGTTCTATTGCATTCCATTCGCGCTAGCCATGAGCATCATTTCGATTTACTTCGTCAAGGTTCCATCACATTCCGTGCGCGTGTATTAATTACTTTCAATAAATGTCTACTTTATTGGTTTATTTTGGCATGTTACAAAACCGCTACCGAATCGTTATTCGAATGGAAAACACCGACCGACTGACCGCCAACGACAGTTGTAAACACAACACTACAATCTAGAAAGTGGCACAAACTCCACATAACCGTGCGAGTTATTTTATTATGTAAATAATACGAACGTTACACGCGTTGCATCAAGATGCAGGCTCGGCGGCGTGTTTGATCGACCGATAACTATGTCTCTTCTATTATCATTGTTGGGTAACTTGTTTATTTATAGAGATTGGCTTATAGAAGTTTGGGTCACTTAAACCATTTTATTTTATTCGTGGCTGTGCACGGATCGGCCAACGTTTTGTGGGTCTCCTAAACGTCTTCTAACACTACAAATTAGATTTTTTCTTGTACTCGATGACGCAGGATAACCTACGGGGCCCTTTCAGTCTATTAGCTTCCACCCGCGGCTATGTTCGCGTAAATTTCGGTTACGTTTTCCTAAAGGAACTGTACCTTGTTTGGTTATTATCATTGGGGCAAATTATAGCCTAGGTCTAGGTATAAGTAAGTTGTTGTTATTCTGTATAAATTTAATCAAAATCCGATATTGGTAAAAGTACCCAAGTACTTATGCGAGTAGTAAAGCCTTGACTTGCCTATACATTAAACGGTTCTTTAGTCAAAAGTGGCCTTGTAGAGATCGCTTGCGATAAGGCCACCTTTGCCCACAACTAGATAAGATTTTTCTCTACTTTTTAATGTAATTATTCTTGTTTGAGCAATAAAGAATGTATATATCTAAGATCCATCCGCCTTCACAAACTTTGGCTTTTTATTTTAATTAGCGGCATTTGTTAGTAGGTTTTTCATTTAACAATTATCGACTGGAGTTAATCAATCACGACTTATCAGTTATCAGGAAATGAGGTTTATGGATTACAATGCCATTCGAAGATTAACCAATATATAGACGGGAAGTTAATAGGTAATCAAGTGCGCCTAATAAACAGCTTGTTGGATTTTGTTTTGTTTTTAATCAAATAGTATACTGCTGATATGATTTGGTATATAACACAGTTATGCAACAAAAAACGTGGTGACTAGAAACAGTTCGTAGGGATTATGACCTATATAGGTATAATACGTAGCTCAACTAGTCGGTAGACGGAATTCCGATTTCCCCGATGTTCAGTTTTGTTAACGATTCTTTGACAAACGAGTAGACAGCCCACAGCAAGCGGTAACTGTCGCCGTAAGAAGTGCCTGTAATTGCGTTGGTTACCAGTTTCCAGTTTCTTTTTTCTTGGAATTCTATCAAGTGTTCGGAAAGTATTTTATTGGGTGCAGTGGACAGGTATACTATAGCATCATATCACAAAGGCCGGTTCTGTGCCTTCCGCATACAGCTGGTACCTGCGATCTTTACCAGGTCTTCAGTCCACCTTGGGGAAGCCTACCCACGCGGCGTCTTCCGGTACGTGGTCGCCACTCGAGAACTTTACTGCCGCACTACACTGTAAACACTGTGTTTAGGTACGCTTTTTATTGGTAGACAAATGAGCTTTTTGACATTTCTGTCACAAGTTTGTTTGTGTCTGTTTCTGTTTCTGTGTATTGGCGAGAATATTGCACTAAGTTATTTTCCAAATAGTTAAATTCTGACGTTTTAATAGCGTGATTGCTCAATGCCCACCTATGGATTGGCAAATTTTAGCAGTTTGTATAAATGTTTTAGGCGAAATGACCCTGTTAGGCTTTAACAGTACGAGATCCGCGTCTCGAGATGCGATTTCGTAAATACGAGGTGAGATGTGAGTCATATTCTAGTGAGTTCCAACATAAATAACTCTACTAAGTAAATAACTGCAACCTGTAATAAATAACCAACATGGTAGGTATGTACCACAATACATAGAATTCGTGTTACAACTTTGCCTAGGCCCGTCAGTATCAGAGAGATTATAATTTCTTTAAATACAATTGGATACCTAGGTACTGGTAAACACGGAAGAGGGCCTGTTTTTTCTAGCCTATTCAATGTTTATTCTTCAATGAGTACTAAAAAAGGCAATGGAGTCAAGGTAGGAAATAATATAGTTTTACGTTACTACGTGTTGTCAACGTTACTATTACGTAATTATTAGCGAGTCAGGACGGCGTTACTTGAAGGAAATTCTCCATTGCGGAAGGGTTTTCAGCTATAGACTACTTTCCTTATTATCTAAGAAGTTACGACATGGTTGTATGTCCGTATACCATGAAAGTCTAATAGCTCTGCTCATTGGAGAGGTTAACGTACACAGACAAGGCGACGTTTTGGCATCTTAAGGTCAATTTAAAAATTAAAGTAAGAATCTGCATTGAAATAGAATTTAGGTTGATAGCGATATTAATTTCCAAGGCTGTGCATTGCACGTTATTGAAACTTAGTGGAAAAGTGGATTTGGCTGACATCCGGACTGGCTTTGGCAATGCAATTATGCTGTGAAAAGTTGTTTGAATGTCGCAATGATTAAGTTTCCATGGCTACAGCGATTAGCATTAGATTACTTGAAAATGACTAGGGCACAAAATTACGAGTATCCGCTTTTGCGAAAATCTTATCGGAAAAGTTGTCCTTTTAATTCGAAATTACCCAGACGCGAATTTTATTACAAGGTGGACTGCATCCATCAGTGAAGGCACTTTACCTTACCTGCTCGTAAATTGCAGGGAACATGTTCTGAATTAATAACACTAGACGTAAAGTTTACTGGCAGAGACACCTTTTGACTGAGATTATAAGTTTATGCAGCAGTGTCCACAGCGTTATCATATCTCAAATGCAGGGAACATGCTCTGAATTAATAAGGGCAATTGAAGGAGTGATGTTATTCAATTTTAGTTTTTGTCATTATGTTGTTTCTCTGAATCAAAGCTGAATGAGACGGGTCTATCAGACCATTAGACCTTCCCTTCTATACGGCAGCAAGACTTGGACTCTACTAAAACGAAACAAACGTCACGGAAATGAAGATGCTGCTGTGAATGTGTGGGAGTTTCACACAAATACTGCACCCGAAACGCCGACATTCGGTAGCCTACACTTCCGTGACTTCACAGATATGGTGCAAGAATGCTGGCTTCGATGATATATATGGCCACGTCTTGCGCAGACCGGCAATTTACGTGAAACAAGTGGCCGTGCTACCTCCACCAGGCTTCGGAAAAGAGGCCTGCCCAAGAAGAAGCAATTATGGCTTTACGTCGTTAAGGATGCCATCAAATTAACATCAAGTTTGGCGAAAATCGAGTGAGCGAAGTGGACAAGGAGAAGTAGGAAGGCGGACCTCGCGCACCTCGAGAAAGTTCAACAGGGAGTGACCGCAGCTTTTGTTTTTGTAATAGAACAAAATACTTATGTAATTCGTAAATAAACTCCTCATCATCATATTGACCAGCTGCCCTCCTTAATCTACCCAAGTTACCCATAACTTATATCTATTTCCATAACATATCTTATATCCATAACAACAATGTATTTAATGTGATCAAGCTACATCAATAAATGAAATTTCTTGTAATCATAATGAAGCTTGCATCACAACACAACGGCATTATTTACAGCTAGTTCCTAGTGCCAGCCCAAGTACATCTCCTAAAGTAGCAACTTCACTGCAGAGCACCGACAAAGCCTAAGCATAACCGCAGGAAGGCGTAAGGTAACAACCGCGTGGTACTCGCATCCGCTGGTGAACGTCGCCGGTTGCGACAGTCGCCGCGGGCGTTTCCGCGCACAATCCGGCAATTAGCTGGTGCCACAGCTGGAAAATAACTCGCGGACATTGTTCCGAGCTAGGTGAATGTGTTTAGAATTTTTCGACGTTACATTAGGAAACGTTTTAGAAAAGATTATTAAAACCGACACGTTGTTTGTAGCCGTAATTCTTAAGTATGTTGCTCGGAAGCACAGGTAATTTTAATTATTAATTTAAAATGATTATACAATAGTTTGGTTTCGCTTGCATGTAAGAAGTTAAAATATATTGTCATTCCTCATTCATAGGTACCTAGCCGTAATTCATAGCATGTTAGTTTAATTTCATACTGCCACGAATTAATGTCAAATAATAATAATTACTGTAATACCTACTATACTAGCGTCGGTGGCAGAGTAGTTAAGATATCCGACTCGTAAGTTAAAGGTACCAGGTTCGAATCCCACTAGGCTGCGGCCATGTACCAATGAATCTGAGTTATAGACATAGACATAGACATTATTTATTTTGACATCACAATACTCATAAAACAAAACTCATTGAGTAAGTTACATTTACATAAGTTAAATGATAACCGATGCTCTCACTGTAATTATCTGATTTGCCAAATCCTGGATTATGGTCAAGGCGGACCCCGGGCCCTCGTACGCGAGAGCACAACCGGGACATTAACGCCAAGATGATGATTATTTATTTTAATCATAAACTACTGTAATTAAACCAAACCAAATTCCATCAAACATCTCATCAGCCTTCACTTACGTCGAAACAGTATGATGCCTTCCTGCGCGTTGTAGCCCGTCAGGAGCGGCACGTCTGCCCCCGGCAGGGCGTCCCGCGGCTGCTTTGTGAGGAAGGCATCAGGGCCTTCGGGCTCCACCGCGGGCAGGAAGGGGAGCGCCACGGTGCTCTGCAGGTCGGCCGCCTGCCCCGCGGCGCTGGCCATGCGGGCGCCGGCCTTGACGAGCAGCTCGCTGGGCGTTGCACGCAGGTAGCCTACAGAAGAAAGCCTGTTAGGCCGTTTGGCTACGGCGTCCGTCTCACCGGATCCGTCATCCGAGAAAAAATCGGACCGAAGAACCGGCCTATCCGGCGTCCGACATCCGTTCTTTTGACGGATCGCGTGGACGAACGTTCTTCGCTCCAATGGGTTCTAATGCGGTGTTCAACAATAGATAGAGTGATTCAAGAAGAAGGTTTGTAGCGTAGGACAACAAGAACGAAGTCAAGGCTGGCGGGAAAAATTCACACAGCTCCATTTAGGTCCAACCGAAGCAAAGCTTGCCATAGGGTGCCAGATAACTAATATACTGCTTATATACATACGAGTAAAACAGCCAGACCCGTAAGAGAACTTTAAATTCATCATTTAAATTTCTGCCCGGCTGGGAATCGAACCCGGACCTCTTCCGTGGCATATTGACCATTGAACCACTAAGGTCGTCATTGACTCGCAAATGAACTAGCTGTCTGTCTGTCTATAGGACACGCATGATGCTTTTGGAAGGAACGGGTAAAGGTTAATGAAGTTGAAAACTTTAAATATAGGTACCTACGTAAGTACTGACTTAGATATCTACTCGTAAACTTCGCGCCTTTACCGACGCGAAGCATTTAAACGCACATTGGGCAATCCTATGTTCTTTCTAGGATGCGTTTTATTATTTTGTATCCCATAATGTGAAGGTCTGCCTTTATGGATGTCTGTTTCGGTATCGCGAAGGTTAGCTTGAAGCGATTTACACACATAACATTAGGTACTATACAACTATTTCCTACCTACCTATTTTTTAGGGGGACAGATTATTTATTTATTTTAACGTTCTTGTTGCCCTACGCTATAAACCTTCCTCTTGAATCATTTTATTAGAATCCCTTGCGTAGTTTAAGTCTCTATCTAGTTTAGATCTCATCATACATACAGAGGGACAGACAGCGACGCCCACTTGGCATAGGCCTCCCCCAGAGATCTCCACAAAGGCCGGTCCTGTGCCTTCCGCATCCAGCTAGTACTTGCGATCCTTGCCAGGTCGTCGGTCCTCTTTGGGGGGCCTACCCACGCTGCGTCTTCCGGTACGTTTGATTTATACTATAAATAGATTAAGCGATAGTCTTACCGAGCAACTCCGCAGTGCTGTTGGTGTCGATGCCGAGCTCGCGGCCCAGCTGGAATGCGCGGTCGCGAGGCGCGTGCGCCAGCGCCCACGGCGACAGCGCCAGCCCGCTCTGCGCGATCGCGCGGTGGAACAGACCCTGTGGGGATTGGGCTTTAGAGAAACGGAACTTATTTTTGAAACCGCTCGCATCCACGCGAGCAATCGCCTTCTAATGCTTGTTTTTTTTATCCTTAACAAACTTACCACGAGTGTGAAATAGATAGGTAGCGCACGCGAGCGCTCGTGTGGATGAGAGTGGTTTAAAAAATTGGGTCCTAGGAACATGTTTAGTCTCGTATAGACTTATAGTATAGTGACTTATTTTCCGATTTTATAATGCATAGGTAAAATAGAGGAGAAATACAGGAGTAAATAAAAATGTAAATAGTTATCCAATAAAATAAAAATAGTTATCCAATTAGGACAGGTCAGTACTACGATAAAATTGAAGACGTTTACAAGAAATGCCAGATCAAGAGTACCTAACCAAGAAGCATGTATAATGGATGTGAAAGAAAGAAATAAATTTTGTCAAGACTGTAACCGTCTCTGTATAACGTTACATCTCCCTAACCAAGGCGTTACATTTTATATGTACCTACATATGTAAATCGTCAATCATACACCCTGTACATTTTTTTTCTGCACTGAATGAAAACATGGTGAGTGTGAATGTCGCAGGTTTAAGTGACGTCTGTTTGTCCTTGGAAAATTCTACATTATAATCAATCACCAAAATGCAGACCAGACGTTTTCTTATCAATGACTAATTTGTTTACATAACTGTTAAGGACGATTGCGGAAAAAATAATAGTGTTATCAATTATATTTACGCGTAAACTCTATAAAGGGAGCAACAAAACAAGTGTTGCCTCACAATTTGAAATACCTAACTACGACTTTTATCTATAAGTAAATATTTTGACAATAACTTGTCCTCTAAAGCAACAAAGAGGGCTATACAGTTGGGAGGCTAGCAACTGGCTGCGAATAGTATAATTGCTGTGCAGTATGAAGGCGATGTCGAAAATTATAATGTTGCAATTGCAACCCGCGATGTGATGACAATGACGCCTGATGTGGAGACGCCGGCATTGCACGTTGCGGTTCCTTATAATGTCGTATTTCCTAAACACTGACAACATGTGATGGTCGTTATAATAGCAAAGTTGTACTGTAACATGTTACCACTAAGTTCATACAAGTGTCTGGGTATTTATAGCTCCATATAAATGGTGAGGAAACTTTCAAGCGGTCACAATGTTGTGAACTTTATGAAATTTTGACGTGTGTAACACTAAAGCTTAGTTATTATACAACTAACGACTGTTTTCATCAGATATTATTGGATTTATGCCGATTACAATTTCATGGATTGCGTCGGTGGCCTAATGGCTATCTGGCGGGTCTGACTCGTAAGCGAGAGGTACCGGAGTTGGACCCCCAGTGCCATCAGTACCAATTACTTTTTCTTAGTACAGCTAGACTAACGATGTTTACCATGAGGGTAAATCATCGTGAGGAAACGCATGTTGCGCTGACTGGTTTGTAGATTGCGTCCTTTCTGTTAAACATCGCCCAATTAGACAATTTGGTATCACCTCCAAATGTATCAATGTCGCAATAGGTACACATAGTAATATCTGAATCTTAACTATGTCCATGTGTGAATGTGTTCCATCTTAGTTCTCACAGTGAGAACGCACCTGCGGTTCTGCATTTTTGTTACCTGCAAGTTATGGGCGACTGTTACTGCTTACCATCGGGTAGGCTGTCTGCTCATTTCTCACTGAGTAGACTAAAAAAAAAGTTTTGCCTAAAGCACGCTGGCCTACCTTAGAAGCCGGTGAGAGCAGATGCATGTGCACAGAGGCGGCGCCGGCGGACTCGCCGAACACGGTCACCCGCGTCGCGTCGCCGCCGAAGTGCTCGATGTTGTCCCGCACCCACTTTAGCGCCATCACCTGGTCCTGGTAACCACAATATCAATATCAGAACTGGGGATCTAAAAATCTGACTGCATCTGAACTAAACCTGAATGCATCCTACATGTCGCCAACGCGTCGCTGTCGCGTCCGTGTTGCGTCATATACAAAATGCCCCTTTCATAATATGATTATTATATATCTAAATTCATTACAAACTTATCTGCAGCGTCGCTGTTGTTGACATTGGCTTGACAATTTATAATGGCGTCACTTAGTTCCAGTTTTGGCCACCGGATCAGATAAGTTTGTGTCATTCTAATATGAATCATATGATATGATGATTGATTGGCCTTGCAGACCCCCTGTTCTCATATTGTCGAGTCTCGCTACGTCAAGTGTCACTATGGCGAGTTTCGTACGGTTTGCTAAGCAACGTTAAAAATTAGGTCTAACCATGACCATCATAAGTAAGTAACTTGGGTAGTGTTCAAATAATTTACTTGATGAAGAAGAGAAAGATCAGTTCGCTGGTTGACATAAGCCTCCCAGCGCCTCCATCGATGAGTGTAAATGCAGGATCGTGTTGACATGCAGCCTCCACGTGCAGTCTTGCTCTAGTCACCCCACTAGGCTGGAGAGCGTCCTACCACTACGCTTGCGAAGTCGCTGTTTCCACTCATGAACTCATTTAGGCACTTAGGAAGTAGTATACTACGGTGGTCTATGCGGACTACTGTTTTCGTTTTGCTTACCAGTTGGCCAAAGGCGAGTCTACACTGTCAATAGAGCTTTCTAATTTTCTGTTATGTATTTTAACACTGCTGTTGGGGACACCTTGAAATTAGTTCAAAATCCACCGGTCACAAACAATGGCTCGTTAAGGGCTGATTCATAATGATAATTAGAGCTATATGCGTGTGAATATATTTTCTAAAACATTCTATTGATAGCAATAAAAATTTTTGCATATTGTTTAGAATGAAAAAAATTACCAAATTAAGAAGTTAAACACTAAAACGTTTGTAAGTAATAATAATTCTCACGAAATATGGCGTTTGCAAGGCCAAGGGTAAGGGGACCAAACGGTCTGTGAAGTTGATTGTACGAGCAAGTATTGGCTTTCGCAATCCACACTTTATATTACCGAATAATACAACCTTCACATGAATATTCAACTAGCTAATATTGCAAAACGTAGACCTAGAGGTCGACCCCAATGTCAGTTTAGGTATTAAATAATGACAATTGTTTGTATTGGTATCTGAATTCTTAATGTCAAGTGCTTAGTGTAAATATTCTCTTGTATTATATATGTACAGATTCGGTTAAAGTAAGGACAATGCGTAAAATTTATGTGCTAAGATTCAACGTTACGTCACCACATGGAAGCTTTTTTATTTGGATAAGTTTATATTATAGATCGACTACACAACTGAATACATCGCCCGTGGTGAGGTTTCGAGGCTGGACACGGGGGCGCGGAGCATTGAGCTCAATTGTTTTTCCGGAAAACAAAACGATTACTGCCCCATCCCCGAAACATCACCCCTATTTTTTTGGCCCTCAGGCGATGTATTAGTTAGGTACTGTTGTATGGTCAATCTATAGTTGGTATAAACTCTAACAAGTAGACAAAAGCGGTCTTCCCATACCTTAAGCCCCATGTTGCCAGCCACCTCGTCGTTCTCGAGACTCATGAAGCCGAGGGCGCCGAGCCGGTAGTTGAGGGTGACGAGCACCACATTGGCTCCAATCAGATGATCCGGACCGTACAGGAACGCGTTGCCGGATCCGACTGCAAACGCGCCGCCATGGATCCACACCATGACCGCGAGTTTCGGGTTGAACCTGGTCGGAAATCGGATGTGAGATTACTCTCTGATCGTCCAACGGAGATTCTGTTGCAGTTGACCCACAATTGAGAGATTAGAGGGCCTGATTGGGAATGTGATGTGAGTATAATAAACAAAATCTCAATCAAGCCTTGCATGATTATTGTAGAAATAGAAAAATAAAACATTTAAGGTGCGGTAACAAAAGGAGAGAAAGAATGTAAACAAAAATCTGCAACTGTACACCCGTTATTTCTTACCTACAAGCACAAAACAATAAACGACCTTCATAAAGTCATGATTATAGATCTGCCTACTATAAATCGTGCCAGAACTATTTGTGATTCGATGGAGATGAGTGCTAATAAGAGGATTGTTCATAATCCAGATTACATTGGCGCGAATATATTGGCGCGAACATATTAGCGGTAATCTATAAAGCTTCGGCGTATATGCATAATAGTCTTGTCGTCCTCCATACCGAACTTGTGCTTCAAGACTACCGCTTAACCTTTGCGAGGATGCCGATCAATTTGCTGCGTTTTTGCTTTGGCTTTGATATTTGATATGGCTTTGTATTGATTTTTGCCGGCCTAAGTAAAGATTGGACGTTTTTACGACAGAAGTTTGTCATGACTGAACAGGTAGAAGAATGTGATCTCTCTTTGCACCTAAACAATGATCGGCTTGACTGACTAGTCGGCCTTTATGTAGCCGACCAAAACCATAGTCGGTATTGACAAATCGTATCTATAATCGCGAACTTTAATTTTCAATCTTTCTCACCTTAGATTAGCCGCACTTTAGTTAACTACACTCTTTAAATGAGCATAAAGTCAACTGCATGGACTCTCCTAACTTAAACTTGTTCCATAGGTCCAGTCGACCACGGCGCCGTTTAAAAGGATCAAATCAATTATATAATTACCCAGTGATCTTCTCAGGCAAGGCTGGTGTGTAGACGTTCAGGAAGAGGCAATCCTCGTCTCCTTTGTAGGTGTCAAAGAGCATGAACCGGTGCGGGCACACGGCGCCCTCCTCGAGGGCGTCGCGGATTCCTGACCAGGGCTCCAGGGGCGCCGGCGGCCGGAACCGAAGCGCCCCGCGCGGCGGCTGCGCGTACCTTCAAACAGTTTTGAATAATCATAATAACGACAAGGTCAAATGGTGTCCAGCAGAGTGGAATTGCACCAAACCCTCGACTGGGTATCGCAAGAGGCTAGTAATAGAAAATGAGCAGTAGCGTTTCCCGATGTGTTTTGGACAGCGTAGTCCTCACGCTTGCCAAGCGTGGAGATTTAAACAAGCTCTCAACGAATGTGAAGGAGGCCCAAGTCCATTAGTTGAGCTATTGATGAGATAATAACAAAAGGCCTAATCCTCACAAGTGGTAGGGGTCGGCAGCGGCTGGCGGCGTCTAGGTCGGTAAGAGTGCTGTGCTAGCCGCGCCGCGAGGCTGCCACGCAAGTGGCTTTGACAGCACGTTCTTTGTCTCAATATAGTTATTTATCGAGTCCAGTCTACATGTGTATAAGTAGGTGTAGGCGACCAGAGCGAATGTGAAAAAACCGCTCTTCCTTATTTTTCGGTACACAGAGGTCCAGCTGGACTGTTTCTGTTATGTAATAACAATTAGTAGAAGGGGTTGGTCTTGCACTTTATTTTTATTATTTTATTTTATTGTATTTGGATATCTCACAGCTTACAACAATAAGATAAGTACAATAGCATTTCCATCAGCCACTTACGAGACACCACAGACTTTAATGTTAATGTCCCCGTGAATGGTGTTGACCTTTTACTAATTTCAATAAGAATTACTCTTCAGTAATCTTCTGACATTTGGTAAGATAAGATTCTATCATCCATCTGTGGACATATCTCAGGTTTGCGGTAATATTATCTGTGGTTAAAACATTCACACTGCAAATCTTGGAATGCAATTGCCTTGAGTAATCGACACTGACGTACATATGCGAATTTACGAGAACTTGTTAGTCACTTTATTTTTATACCACTAAGGTGTCAAACAAGCTTATGGCCTGAGTAAGGCCTGGTAAGCAGTAAACGCAGCCCATGGACGTGTGCAATACCAGGGGCATCACCCACTTACCTATGTGTTTTTAAAGTAACAAACCCATTCAAATCCACCTGATGCATTAAGTTACAGAACAATGGACCATTTAATCAATATAATTTGCTATTTGAACTTGCCAAACATAGTTCGGGTTGCGACGCGGTCAGCCGAAATTAGTCAGAGACGCTAAACTATCTGAGGTCAACGGACCAAAAGGTTTCGCAAGTCGCGTTCGCAACTGAACAACGCGTCTGTGTGCTCCGGGGTTTATATTATTAAGAAATACGTTGTTTACGTTAACCTACCTGCCTACTTTTGCGATACGGATCTTAGTTTACCGACTACCCCGCGTATATTACTAATTGTATCCCAATTGTGACGGGCTTAACCACGATATCTATCAAAACGAGCCATTGTTTATACTGGTTGAGCAATCTAAATGGATCAGATCCAAATAATTACACTGATTTAAGGCCTAAGGAACATTGAAGGTATTTCATCAAAGTAATAAGCGTTTAATGTGGCAAAAAAACTTCATTTTGATATACTTTTTGTGTAGATATTTTTGCTCGTCAATGTAATTGAACGTTGTACCTATATAAAACATTATTTAATTGTGGGCTTTCTCTACTCGTACATTATTTACACAAGGTTGGTACTGGTTATAACTTTTTATAACTTGCGAAAGTTTGGTGTAGTGTAGGTGAAACCCAGTGAAACCCTGACCACCTTGAAGCTGTGGTAGGACGTCTGGCCTGCGATATGCACCTAGTATGACCCCGACAGGCCTCACCACTAAACCCAAGTCAACCATGAAACGTAATATCCCACCTGGGCCCATGAAGCTGGCTGCGAGCAGCAGCCGTCTTCCACGCAGCGCGCCCAGCTCGGTCATTACAGACCCTCACACCACAATGCATACCCTTCCACAAGCGAGATAGTCACATCAGTAAATACAGTCAACCCTCCTCCACCCAGGATCTTATCGACCTCTCGGTAATACGGATTGCGTCAGACCTAATCATGGGTGATGTGCACTTCTTGACACCCATAAATTCGGTAAGTACAGTCAACCATAAACTATGATGAGTACAGAAAACCGTTCAGGATCAAAATGAGTGGCGCCTTTCGGTGTCGGAGGCTAAGATATTCTTTGGGTCGCTGAGCCAGCGCAGTAAGTAGTTAAGTAAGCAAGTCAACCATGAAAGCCTACCTGATCCCCTTGAAGCTGTAGTACGGCGTCTGAGCCGAGGTGCGTGCCAGCAGCCGCCTCCCTCGCAGCGCGCCCAGCTCTGTCACGATGACGGGTCCGCCGCCGACGCGCATGCGGTCCACGAGGGCGTGCACAAGCCTCGCCGCGCGCGCAGGCACCGCTTGCAGGCGACGCAGCGCGTGCTTCAGACCCACGGACTCGCTCACGGTACTGGAAAGCCGCCGCCATGCCCCGGACACCTGTTGGAGCGTAGGTTTCATCAGTCTGACCATGTGAATCGGGGCTGGTGCCCAAGAATATGTTCTATATATCGCATCACTCGTCATCGACTGGGTGCATTCCCACAGCTTAGAACTAAAATGGTGCCTTAGGCGCTGTCTTAATTGGCAACAGACGTCACCCGACCACTAGGAGACCTCAAAACCGCCCGTCGCACGACCGTTGCCATTTAGGACAGCGTCTTATACTGTGCGGTTTCATAGGAACTTTCTTTCACACACTCTTCAATTGTGTATTGACCTCCCTGCTGAGGGAGCAGCAGCCTCCCTTCCAAAGTGAGTACAATATGGGGTCTTCAAAAAGGGTGTGAAAAGGTTTTACGGGGTCGGCAACACATTAGTGATACCCCTGGTAAATGTCCTACGCTACGCTACTACTTACCCTCAGGCGAGCCGTGCAGGCACAGAGGACAATAAAATCGTAGTGTAGGGTAGAGTTGACATAAACCACTCCGTAGATAATTCCGCGCATGTGCATATCACAAAAAGTATGTACTAGTTATTAATCCCAGTATTAAAATAACCTTTTCGCTTCATAGCGCACGCAGTCATTTCGGAGCGGTCATCGAAAGACCACACTCCTTAAAATTTCTACTGGTCTACAAAAGCGTAACTGAAAATTAAAAGTACCTACATCAAATTAAAAGTTAACTGAAATTATTTATGTAATGCACCTATACTTATCCTGTCAACAAAATTATGATGATTACAGGTTTCGAAGTAAAACATTTATTACAAAAATATGAAACATAAATGTAAACTTGTCAAAATTACATATCATTACTTACGATAATAAATTTAATTTTGATGTTATTGCGGCATTGTCTTGAAAATTAAGTTTGCTCCAAATCTCTGCAGTTTACGGATAACAACCCAGTTATTAGGTATAATGAAACAGCCGATACGTACCATTTACCCTGCATAATTTGACGGATACATATTCTTTTAAATGTATAATTATCACTTGCAGAATCGATCACTTAAATAGAGAAATTGAGGTGGCAAATATCTGTGTAATTTGTTGCCAAACCATCGGCTCCATGTGGCAATGGGTAGGTACTACCTATCGATTTAATTCCCTCTTATTTTTCCATTCGATTTTGCAAAATAAAAGTAGTCGCTATCTCGCTTAATATTTCCCGTAATTGCTCCTAATACCGCATTTTATACAATGTATATCTAATCTATCTAGTCATGTCTGTGGTAAACATTGCATACAAATTAGTACCCTCCGTGTAGCTACCGTTTTAATAATTTCATCCAATTAAATTTGAATCTACGCAAGAACTTGTGGCTAACATACTTTAAGTTACAATTAGTACCTAATGCTTGTGATAGTGTCTCACCAACAATGTAATATGACAGCTTAGAAATAAATCCGACAGTAATAAAACTACATAAACAAGGAATCGGCATTCCTCACATATTTAGAGAAACCTTACTCCTCATGTCCGTAAGTGTATACGGCCGGAAACAGACCGTTATTGATGATGACGAGCTACCTATGGCTAGATGTCCTTTGACCTATCGTATGGTGACGGTGATAGTAGTAGGAATGTAGCACCAATCTTTAAGGTCGCACATAAAGCAGCAGCAACACTAAGCGCTAACTGTTAACCATAACATCTACGATTTATGCATTTATATTTCAGGAAACAAATATGCAGAACCGCAGGTGCGTTATCACTATGGAGACTAAGATGAAAGGCCTCACTTATCCCTGTAATTGCACTGGCTACCTTATCCTTCAAACCGGAACACAACAATGCAAGCATTGTTGCTTCGCGGCAGAGACAGATAAGGCGATGGTACTCATCCGGGCAGACTCCTCAAGCTTGAGTCCTACCACCTGATAAAGATGATGGCAATTCACTTTACCAATGTGGAGGAGGCTCAAGTCCAACGGCGGACTGTAGAGACTAGGATACCACCTAGATGGCAAAAAATCTTACGACCTGCCTCATGATAAGCAGTTACCGCAGCCTGTGGACGTTTGCTATACCTAGGGTACCGGCACTCTCGCGGTGCCGACCATGTAAAAACATTTACGCTTTAGGCATCTAGTGTCTAGTGGTAAATATGTAGTCCCGTAATTATCGATAACGACGATCCAAATCGATCCTGAGTCCTGAGACTCCTGAGCGGAATAAGCAGTAAAATATTTTTTTAGAAGTAAACGATTTAAGGTACAAAACTAGATTCCAAAAAAAAAAAAATTAAATAAAAAGGTCTGTCCTACGTAAACGTGTAGCAATGTCGATTATGGTTATGACAAAACTCGAACAGAGAGCATGCCTATTTTCATTAAAACTTACGAAAACTTACGTGAATTGAATCAATCATGGATTAAAACGATTGCGCCTATGATATAACATATTGCAAAAGTCAATTATACCCACCTATGGCTCTTTGTAATATTATTGATTGATAAATGCAATCAGGAATCAGATAGGTACAGACGACCTTTAACAACATGAAGAATTCTGGCCTACGTCTGCAGATGTCAATGCAATATTTTTGATCAATATCCTTTCCCAATAGAGCAACGAAATAAAGATTGAAGATAATAATTACTAGCCGTAGGCGCTTCGATGAAGACAAATAATTTCGAAATACTGGAGCTTCATTATTTTTGATATTGCATTACTATATGTAAACATTGTTAAATGACGTTATAATCAGCAAAATAACAGAACACTATTTTATAAATTTTATAAAAAGCCTGGTGAAGTATTACAAAATAGACTTTCAATCATTGGCGCTCAAAATAATTGCAACCAATAATCATTCGTAAATATGGCCGTTGTTTTTACTCATATTAAATTTACTTCACATGGTATTAAGTAAAAAAATTAATTGGTTTCGAGAATAGAGTGTGTCTACATGTTACTAAGCCCCGCTTGCACCAAATTCTAAAACACGTTTAAGAATGAAGCTTTTGTTAAAGTACCTATCAGCTTAAATGCGTTTAAAGTTTAATTTGGTGCTGGCCGCCCTTAGTCATTAAAAATTAATTAGAACACTTTATAAAATGTATATACTATCTATAAGCGTTTGAAAATACCCCTTTTAATTTGTCGTCAGTTTTGTCTCATTAAGTAGATATAATTTATTGACCAAGGCAATGCTGTTAATTTTTTAAATTAAAGCTGTCTCATTCTATCGACAAATTTTCACTGTAAGTAATCGGACTAGCCGTTTCCAAAAATTTAAAATTTTACTAGTATGATAATTAGAGTGTCCGTAATTTTCTCCATACAAAACTACAATTTCATATACGAATATACCTAATATGTACAACATGCTGTATAATTTGATATTTAAAGAAACTTTTTGCAAGTATACAGCAGAAGTTTGAGCGAGAGACCAAAAAATAAACAAAATTTTCAAGGTTTAGTTGCTGCCAAAAGTTGTCCCGGGATATCGCGTGTTACAATTTTTTATATTTACTTATTTGCATTCACCCTAAATCATCATCATCTTGGCGTTAAATCCCGGTTGAGCTCTCGCGCGGTACGCGAGGGCCCGGTTGTAGTTGCATCCATGTAAACCAGACTTAAAAAATAAAAACTCTACTTATACCAATTTCTGAAACTCTAGAGACTGGCACCTTCTGAAACTCTACTACTGATGTAGTACGGGATTTCCAAAACTATTTATAGTCCCTCTGCCAGTAATAACTACCGACGACGCTAGAAATAGTTTATCTGAGTAGGAGTATAGGAGACGGAGTAGGTAGTAAGGTTTTTTCATTTTATATTCGCAAAAATGAGTCAGTGTAATTTCATAATGTTTATTGTTTACAATATTGTAACGCACGTCATTCAATTTGCATAATTGCAGATGGCGGGTCTTCTCGAACAATTTTATTAAGGCCACGCATAATTCAATCGAAGAAGCGCACTCCTTCCATGTAATTCTCAATTTATTATACGTTGGCTATAAAATAAAACATACTTCTTATGGAGCAGAACTGCGGTTTCTGGGATTACGAGACACGAAATTATGCAGTTTTTAATGCCACAACAATGATATTTTTATGTTTTTACACGCATTTATTTTATATTTTTATGACCATAAATCTACTTTTTTAAGTATGTAGATATCAGATGGGCAAAATTAATTAAATTAACAGTCTGTCTGTCTGTACCTACAATACAGTACCTTAAGAAGGTATTTAGATAGACTAGGATCGTACCCTCCGCCGGCAAGTCCGACTAGACAAAACTCTTGGGACAACAGGTGGCCTATGAACCAGATTTTTGAACCACTCGCCGAGGCGAGTCCAAACGTCCACGTATCGGCGAGTACACTCGAGAGTTCAAACAGTTTCCAATTTTGATTTTCGGCATGATCTTTTATAAATTAAATTTATAAAAGATCATGCCTTATGCATTATGAAAAATCAGCGCTATGCATAAAAATTACTGAACTTTTCATGCCGAAAATAAAAATTTAAAACCGTGCGATTCGAGGCGAGGCGAACGGTTCAAAAATATAATTCCGTGCACGTGGCGCCTCCTAGAACGCATGTGTATCCAATCTTACATAACAAAACAAAATCAAGAGATAGTTGTACGAGATCGTGTGATCTATCACGCATAATTTTCGAGAAGATTCGCTTGACGGAAAAACAAGCGTGCCCTATGAGTGTGTTGCAATGTCGTTTTACACAACAGACAACGCTAAAATTAATACTGATGTCGAACGAGGGCCAGTGCTGGTTTTACGAGAAACTGTTTCGGAGAGCACCACGAAAGGTTGCCTCACCATGCCACTGCCCGTTGGCATACAAAGATGCTAATCTAATGAGGACACTAGGCACTTTTGGAATAAAAACGAAGTGAGATCCGGACCAAGGATGGCCGAAGGTCGTGGGAAACACGCCGCAAAAAATATATCTTGTTGGGTACCTAGGCCTACCTATTCCTATGTGGGTTTAATGTTGTTAATATGGGAGAATTAAACCTATGGTATAAATGCAGCACATAATATAATTCGTTGCGAAATAATTTATTAATTATAATACTGATATAGTTACGTACCACAATCACCGCAATGGTACGTGATCTAATATCCCACGCCTGAACCAGATCCGATTCCGTAGTACTTAGATAGGTACTATATTCGTGACCGGTTCATCTACGTGGTATTAAGCAAATATCAAATTTACCTCGATATTACGTTTTGAAATATCGAGTTAAAATCCGTGCCTATAAATCCCGACTTTACGCATAGCCACGCTGTTGCTCTAGTTTAGTTACAAAATATTGTCACAACTCAATGCTTATTCGTCTTCCATTATGGTTATTATGTCAGTCACACAGGTGTTAGCAAACGTAACCGGGTGACAAAATCCCAAAGAAAGAGCACTGCTTACGCACACACAACGCGTCTTCTCAAGACGAAACGAATGCCCCGGTATATTTTTAATATGTGATTATGTCTTTTTAGTTTTAATTTTTACCTCATTAAGAAATATGTAGTTATTAGACCTATGCAGTCTAAGGTCCCGTAAATCTAAAGGAGTTGTCAAACAACACGCGTGGCGGTGCTCGACGCTAGTGTGGCATGTCCTTGGCGTGCTTCCTTACTACGAAAATATATGGAAGTCGTCATACAAAACACGCCACGCCAGCCCTTGTCATGATGACAAACTGCATGCGGGAGCGCAGCGTGGCGTGATAGATTCACAGACTTTTGTACAAATTTGAAAATGGACGATTAAAAATGTATCAATTGTGTACGGTAAAATTCAATTGTTTACGATCTTTACGATTTCTATAACGGTTACAAAAATTGCACTTAAAAAACGGTGATTTGAAAAAATATTGCAATCCACGGCGTGGCGTATTGCCTATAGTGTGACCAGCGCCAGCCTCGCGTCGCGACAACGCCACGCTACCGCCTCGCTCGCTGTTTGACAAACCCTGAACTGTTCAGACCCAAGTATCTAGTTATATAACTATTGAAGACACTGTTCAAGCCCACTATTGTTCACGTGCCGCATGCGTCGTTCGCTACAATGTAATCAGCGCAGTTTTCTGTTACCGAACAGCATAACTGCGGTTGTGACACCAACCGCACTTGACCGTGTTCTGTTATTATGCCTAAATTTGGTGCACCATTAGGCAGATGCGTTTGTTTACGAGAAGGCCCCTGCGAAGTCGCGATGGTGGCGTAATGGCTGGTGGCTCTGCCTCGTAAGCGACGTACTGAGTTCGATCCCTAGTCTCATGTCCCAATGACTTTTTCTGAGTTGTGTATACTAACTGATATGAGGGTGAATATGGTGAAGAAATAACAATAAATTCAGGCGACTGAATGTGTAACTATGGTCTAATATTTTTTTTTATGTCATACGGTAGGCAAACAGGCAAGCGGGCTACCTGATGGAAAGTGGTCACCGCTGCCTATAGACATTAGCAACACCAAGAGTATCGCCAATGCATTGCCCACCTCTATAACACGTTGCTCTGGCAGCAAAAAGGCAAATGCCCCTCCACTGCCAATATTCCCCTGTTTTCATACTCACGCTACTGAAATTACATAACCTGAATCCTGGATCATGGGCAAAGTAGACCCCAGGCCCTCGCACGCGCGGTCACTACCTATTGACGCCAAAATGATTACTTGCCCCTGCGTAGTCTGCACTAGTATTACATTACATAGTACAGAGTCTTGCACTTGTTGACCCCAAGTCGAGTTACATCAGAATATGTAATGTAAATAACCATAGGTTTCGCTTCGAGCCGCCTCACTGTAACACGTATTTGTGTGCTATATTAGACACGGTTATAAACGTTTGACAAGTGCGGAAATACTGAAGACCCACTGTTGGGCAATTTGTCACGAAATTTTTAAATTGTGTAAAAGACGTTTATATACATTCATTGAGTAATGTTCCCATTACACACTCGAAAACAGACGTCTAAGGATAAAAATGTTTAGTAAAAAAGGGATTTTATGATTTTCCATACTGTCTTTATTACAGCTGTATCATAATAGTAGTTCATGCAATCGCATATAAAAGGTGATAATAGTTTGACACGAGTGTTTTGATACCTAATTATATGCATTGCCGCTGCCAAGGACGCCAGTTTTAGAAAGAGGCTCAAGTACGCTTTCTTAGAGCACCACTCCCATTTTTCTGTTGGGCTGTTGGAGTGCAGAGGCTAAGAGCTTTATGGGGGAAATAGGCCGTAGGCTCGGGAATATCACGGGTGACTCCCGCTCCAGGTCGTTCTTGGTGCAGAGGTTGGCCATTGCGGTAATGCGGCGAGCGTGATGGGCACCTTTGCGGGGTGGGTTATTTGACTGACAAAGTTATTTGTTAATTTAGTATTAAGTTTTTAGAATGAAGTGGTTGGACTGTTTGAGTTGACATTATATGCAGTTGCATACACTCACAAATTCATGTTAAAATTTCGTACCTATAATTTTCTCAACTTTGCTGGAAGTAAGCTGCTTCATTTCTGTTGCCAGATTGAAAATCAAAAAGTTTATAAAGTCAACTATCTTCACGGCTGGTAAGTTGTCGTTATAATGAAACGTTAACGATAGCTTTTACGATAATAATAATATCTCAGTATAACCTAGATATTTCTTCATTAGATAACCTATTCTATAATAGCGTAGCATCTATTTTGTCATAGTATAGTTTGTATCAAGTTATGTCTTTCCCACGACTTCTTCTAGATTGCAATGTGAAACATGTTGCTACGCAAGGCGTTAATTAAATAATGCCTCATTAAAGTTGTTAACGAAACCAAGCTTTAAGTGTTTTTTTTTTATAATAGAGGGATGCAAACGAGCAACCAGGTCACCTGATCGTAAGTGGTCACCGTCGTCCATTGACACCAAAAGTACCACTGCATTTGTATTTCATGGCACAATAAAATATTGAGAACTCCATATGCAATAAAGTTTCTATGGTAAAATTCAAATATTGTAGTAAACTTTTAATATAGGTACATCAAAGACGGCAAACAACGCCCGCTAGTTACATATTTTATAGATTTCCAGACAACATCGGCTGATGTCTACTGCTGATTAACACTCGTAGGCATTCCGCTTTAAACCGCCTGCATCTCTACTCTGATGACGCATTGGCATGCCTATTGCGATTTCAGGTGCATTGCTTTTCTAAGAACCATGTCAGTGACCTTGGTTCTAATTATAGGTATCGTGATTTCTGATTTTATAACATGCGTATAACATAGAGAAACTCCTGCAACTTTTTCCATCGGAGCTTCAGACATTATTCAACGTGACAGTTCGGTTACGGAACTCTAAATAATTAAGCTTCTAGTATTAATAAAATTGATTGATTGATTGGTAACCTCTTCCCAAAAATTGTCTGGAAGATAAATCTAAAAACGATAAGACCGCCTTTGAGCGCAATTTGGTTTTGTTGTGTATAATTTTTAATGTTTGCAATAAAGAGCTTTTACTTAATTGAAATTAGGGCTATTATGTCTTGATCCTAAAAACTATTCTCATAACCTTGAACGTCCCGACTTGAGCGTCGAAGTTGAGCGTCTACCCTGAGGCCTGTGCTACTAAATAACCACAACGTTGTAGGTACCTTCATAGAGTTGAGGCTGTAAGCTGCATTGGCGACCACGTCTCCGAGCGTGGCCGGCGGCAGCGCGTCGCTGCGCACCACCAGCGCGCACGCGCACACCACCACCGCGCGCCACCACCGCACGCGCATCGTGACTGCAACGGTTTCCAAAGAAACTGTGTCGGTGTAGGCTTCTGGAACAAATGTTTTAGCTGTGACTATTGCGATCGAGGGATCGAGGAGCGAAGAGGGCCAGGAGAAGTAGGAAGGCGGACCTCGGATCCTTAAGACATTAGGTACTTGTAAAAATAATCGTCTTCGCGTCAATATCCTGGGTGCTCTCACGCGTAAAGGCCCAGGGTCCACCTTAACCATGATCCAGGATTTGGCAGATCAGGCATTCCAGTAGCGTGACTGCCATCTGACCTCCGTCACCTGGTTGGATCTTGGTCAGAAGCCTGAATGTGCAGATTGCATCACGATGCCCTCGCTGTAAGAGCATCGGTTAGTGTTCAACTAATGGTCATAACTCAGATTTCTCAGGTCAGACTCAGAGAAGGTCATTGGTATATGGCGGTACTGGCGATCGAACTCGGTACCTGTCGCTTACGAGTCGGAGCCGCTAGCCATTACTCAGCGCCATCGACGCTTAAGGTATTACTTAAGGTCCCAATAAGTTGGTAAGGTAGAACTCGGTGCGCTACGTAAATAAAAACAACAATTTACGAAATAAATTGCCCTAGCCCGTAATGGCACCTTCTCGCTTTAGTGATCGAGGGCTTTTTAATCATAGCGTTTATAACTACATTCTACACTATACAGTTTGCAATTCCACATAGAAATGACACTCATTGTAGGTACAGTGTATTGCAACTGCCCGCAATATTAATAACGAATGCCTATATCATCGCAGCGTACCCATAACAATATTCAAATGTGTTACGATTGTTACACAATTGACGCAACAGTGCTCGGTGCCCTTAGGCGGCGCATTTCCTTCTGACCTTCCTGCGGTTCGCAACGCCGCGATGACCAACCGGTGACCGACAGGCGGTTTTCGTAAAGTGCAGCCAGCCGTATAGGTCCCGATTGCTAACACTGTTTGTAAGCAAAAATGTTGCAAGTAAAAAAATGCGAGACGAATATCGTACACCTAAATCCATGCTAAAGATAGGGCAAAATAAATTACTTTTGTTAATTGGGTTTCTTTGGAACTTCCTAGGTAACAGATTTAAATAATGGCTAAGCTAAATTGCTGTAAGTTATACTCTATCTCTCTAGGTTGGCCTAGAATGGGATTATCCAACGGGTGAGAGCTTACTTTCACCGGACCAAGGCGGCTGCGGGCGCATGTCCGCACTAATATCTATAAAGTTCATGAATGTGGATTTTTATTGAAATACTGGAAAAATAATTAAAATTTAATAAAATTTCTATTATTTATAGGTACCATTGGAACATGTAGAGTAATAATATGAAAGTTACAAATGTAAGTTTGCGAAACAAGTGTTAAAAATACATTTATCTAATCCTAACCAATTAAAAAAAATAGTCAATCGAGGCTAATCCAGGAACAAATAAATCACGTACATTTGATCGTCTATACCTGTTTGATTTAGGTGACGCAATACAGCGCTCGCGGTAGCTCACGGTGCACTCGTAGCAATGAGAGATCGTCTTAAAATTGATTTGACATACATTAGACATCAACGCGCAACCGACATGTGGTTTGTGGTGCTAGGGATTATTATTTACATTATTAGTCAAAACTTGATTTATGTACGTACTTGTCTTAAGCGTTATTCCTTTTGGTGAGGTAGGTCTTTTTCGTAATGATACAATTTCGAGGACATCTGGAGAGGATGGATGAAATTTCCCTCTCCAAAAATGGTAGGTCAAGGCGTCGGCTAAAGTTTAGTGCAATCGGACATAAATGTTTTAACCTATCGCAGTCATTATTGGACATTTTAGAAGTTTTCACCGGCTTTCTTACCGCGTACCTTGGTTTGCTACTCGTAAACCTCTCGTTTTGCTATTCGTAAACCAAGGTACGCGACAAGAAACCTGGTAAATACACGCTGACTGTGTGAGCTAAACTAAAGAGGCTGGTAAAATTATATCGGGTTTCCAATCCGGTCCTAACCTGAGTTATCCCACCTGGCTGAGTAAGAAGGCGGACGCTCCAAGGCGCTGTCCAAAAGATAGATACGTAACATTAGATATTACATTAGAATCACGTTGTTGGCGGTTCAATTTTAGATGCGATCTCAAACTCGGAATTGAGCTGTGGCGTAACCGATGGTTAGTCTAACAGTACACGATAGAGCAGGTCCTTATGTAAGAGACGTTTACGGGAAGTGTACCCTTACAGATTACCATCAGCGACGGGCCTAGTCTGTATCTATGTAACAGGGATAGGTGGGGGCGACTAATCGAAGTACGTATGCTTGAAATTAAATGAAAATGTAATGAATATACATTTTGGGTCTTTTATAAGCTGGTTTAAAATTGCCTTACCTAATTTAAAAATCGAAATTTATGCAGAATTTAAGTCGTTTTGAGTTACGCGGTATAATATTACCTATTTAAATTAACTATTTGGCAATACAGGCATCATCTTCATCATCATCATATATTTAAGAGTATGACTCTTGTCGGTGGTACAGGCACAGTGATATAAAAAACTCCATAACAATTAAAATCCATTTATTTCTCCACATCCTTGCATATCTACAATGTTGGTATGTGTGTGGGAAATAGGTGCCTAAACCTGCCAGAAAGATGTCCCATGGGCAGCCCAAGAAGCGATGGATTGGCATCGCTATGTCTGGTGCGAGAGCCAACGGCTTGACGCGCTTACAAATAATATGGAGTTCGTCAAAAAGGGGGTCAATTGTTTTTTATGCTCGGCAACACGCAAACGCAAACAAACGCCCTTAGTATTGCAAACTCGTACTTTCAACCAGGAAGGTTGTCTGCTCTTACATTACCTAATTGCAGAAAAAATCTTTCATAGGCCGTACGCCTATTGGCTTATGGTATGAAAAAGCGATTACTTATTAACTCAAGCTTTAAGAGTAAAACCGGAAAGCGGTCACCCCTCGATAATAACCAAGATGGAAGCAGCCGCAGTCGTTGCGTAAAAGCGTTTTTGCCATCAATTTCCCAGCACTTTTTCAAGTAATAGCGATGTCACGAAACAGTTTAGGAGCGGCACGTATATCAATTATAATTATTGAATCGAATAATGAAACGTTTTAGTTAGGTTTAGAGTTAGTTAGGCTGAGGTAGAGGCTCGAAAATGTTTGCTAGAAAAATTAATAGACGCACCGGGGATTCAAAGTGTGCGCCGTGAAGAGGAAAGAGGGGCGCTGTAGGCGCTCCCATCTTCTCGTCTCGAAACTGAACTTAGATGTTCATTTGTACATAATAAATCATCATCATATCAGTCGTAAGATGCCTACTGCTGGGCATAGGCACCCCCCAGAGATCTCCACAAAGGGTATTGCGCCTTCTGCATTCAGCTACAGCCTACACCTGCGATCTTTACCAGATCGTAGGTACACCTAGTGGGAGGCCTACACACGCTGCCTCTTCCAGTACGTGATCGCCACTCGAGAACTTTCCTGCCCCATAGGCCATTTGTTCTGCGAGCTATGTGCCCTGCCCGCTTGGCAATTTTTCAAAATATGTCGGTGAACTTAGTTCGCTTGCGGATCTCCTCATTCCTGATTCAATCGTGCAATGACATGACAACTAAAATACCAAAAATTAGTTGTATTCAAATAAGACGCATTCATTTTATTTACCTACAGCCGGAACAGAAGGTAGATTATCCCTACAGCGTGGAACTACTCAATTTTATTATTACTACTACTTGTACTAACCGACTCTTTATTTGTATTTATTACCCATACTTAATTATCAACTTGGCTACTTAATTTTAAACCACCAATATTCAGAATCACATTAACAGTTGCCCGTTAATATTATTATCACTTGTCACAATTAAATTGTACCTCTTTGTAGGTTCTGTACCTCCGTTTTTATTACTTTTATATTTATATGACTTTGTATCTCCTTTAAACTTCTTTCAACTTTCATTTCTCATCAGCTGCTAAGACTATAAGTCTGAGAAGTCAGCCTGGGTGAATATCATCGCCATAACTATGTTGTGTGACGGTTTAAAGGATAACTTGAAGTCTCACAGCGCGCGCGAAGGCACAGGGTTCTATCCAACTGACGACACTTGGGTGGCGCATCAGCACTATGCGTTCGTCAACGATGTGAACGCATTGCTAAAGGAGCGAGAAAGATTTGCCAATCATAGTGCCATATTGAACGCAGTGCGTTCACTTAAAGAAAAGCCAATCACAAGCACTGTGAGAACGCACAGTAAAGCTAATGTAGCTTTTGACTGAGCTGATGTTGACAACAAAGTACAAAGTGTCATTTTTACATTTTTATGTTGATATATTAGAATTTTAATAGTGTTATAAAATAGTAGGTTAATTAATGTTTTGCCGTCTCCTGATTTCTTTCATACAAAAGAGTTCAACGAGCGCGTTGTATAAATAAAGTAATAATTGAAGTTTTCGACGAACGTATAGGGGACATTATAATGTAGTCTATATACACGGCTACTCCTCGGTTCATTACTGCACGAGTGCGGTAACACGAATACAATTTGACTCCGGAGTTTGTTGAATCAGACGCTGTAATTGCTTTATTTGCACCGATGATGTGAGGAAAAAGCTAAAGCTGTCTTAGTCATGGGCGGTTTGAACCACTCGCTTCATTCTCTACTTATTTTAATTCAATATGCTGCCCGAGACGGAAGATTTGCTTTATTACCTTGGTGTATAATCTACTACTTATAGGATTGCAAAAAATTTCCGCCAGGAAATATTAATATACAGTTTATATTAATGAATATACTGTAAATACTGATATGCCAGTTACAACACACAAGATGATGCGACGTGAATACGATTCTAGAATACAGGTCATAAAGCGTCGGTGGTCTAATGGTTAAGGGGTCCGACTCGTACTTCGAGGTACCGGGTTCGAACCCCAGTGCCGCCATGTACCAATACCTATTTTCTGAGTCATTAGCTGCAGCTAGTAAGTATTCACACTTACTGATGCTCTTACAGTGAGGGAAAACATCGTGATGAAACCTGCATATTTAGGCGTCTGAATGTATAACCATGATAGAATCTGGTCGGGAAACGGAGGTCAGATAGCAGTCGCTCAAATGTAATTACCTGATCTGCCAAATTCTGGATCATGGTCAAGGTGGACCCCGGGCCCCACTCGGGGACCTCGTGCCGGGACACTAACGCCAAGATGATGAAGATGAGTAAAACGGAACATTCGCTCTATACGGCTGCCTGCCTGCCTCAGGTTCATTTCAGAGACTACAGGTACTAGAAGCTGGCATGGTTATTCATATTATTAATAAAATTTTAATAAAACCGGTAAAGTTGTGAAATTAAGGCTTTAAAAAGTAGTTTTCGCCTTCATGTAGAGTCTATTCCATTGAATGCGATGTCATTGTATAGGTCTTTCTAAAACGTGTCCTCGTTTTTGCTAATTCGTTGTTTTGGACGTATGAAAAGTAAACATATAGCAAAACTATCACAGCTACGCATACTCTTATGAAGTTGACCAATTTATTAAATGTGTGAATGGTGCAAATGGTGGTATGTGTAAAAACAAGTTATTGCTGTTCATGTTTGCAAATAATTTCAAAAGCAGTTGTTTGACGTTCTGTATATTCATTTAAAGACTATGAAGACGCTCTATGTCCCTCTAAAATTTGTGGTGTCGTTTGGTGTATTAGAAGTTATAAATTGTACCTATTACTTATACAAAGAATACTTGATGGGTCTACAGGTGTATTGGTGTAGGAAAAATCACAGAAAACATCTTACCTAGAATGATGCCTACTTTTAAAAACGCCTATAAATTAAGATAACTGGGTACAGCAAACATGAAGCGCACGTCAACATATCAGTTAAAACAGGTTACCACTAGAATGAATTACATAATTTATTTGTAAATAAACATATAACATTCCCTACAACATTCCTTGTTTGTTAGTTGGCACATAGGTGCACCGGGTTAGGATATTCATTGAATATATTATGTAGTCAAAGCGGCTTTACCTATTCGTGTGCAATTATCCGTACAAAAACAACGTCGTATTGAGGGTACTGTCACGTACTGTATCGGGACTGAGATCGTTCGCGGAAACAGCGGAACTGGGACGGCGGCGCGCGCGCAAGCGTCGTCGTTGGGCACTGGCGACGCGGCGCGGCGCCGGCGCAGCGCGCGGTTGTTACCCAACACCACCCACCACTAAAACCAGACTATTATTCAATAGCCTGCTTGCTCGGCTAAAGAAGTCAGCCGCTTCAGTTAATCGTCGGCTGCGGTGAATGTTACGAGTACCTATCAGGTGTTCAAGATACTTGTAAGGGCGCCTATATACCTCCGTCTGATTTAACCATACGATGCTTTGATCCGACGAAGGAAAAATCGGACGTAAATATGAGCACTCAGAGGGAATAAATGCCGGCCAAAATATTATATTTTTAATATTAATTTAATATTTTTAAACTACGTACATTCCCCACGTCGGATGTGGTTTCACATTGATCTTATAGGTAGCGACTACATTAGGATACACTAAAAAATACACAATACAGACCCAGAAATGCCCAGAATTGAAACAAATCGCGTAAAATATAATACATAAAAAACAATACAATGAATGATCTCATCACTGACGTGATCTCTTCCAGACAACCTTAGAGAGGATGGAGAGTATAAAATAGATAGGTAATGCATGCACACTAAAGCTGCACAATAACCAAGGCAGCGGTAAAGGATATATAGGTAGGACAGTAATTCTTAATTCATTTGTTAATTTGTGGTACAAACAGGTGTAATGGATGTTAGAGTGGTGTACAGTGGATCCTCTGCGACTGGCCAACGGGATACAAATTTAAAAACTTAAGTACTAGGTTTATGTATGCAGCCAACAAACTGTTATGCAGTTTGGCAGGGTAATTAGAAGTAAGGCTGAATGTACGAAATACTATAAGGATTATAATAAATAAATAAATATTAATCTATAAAATTAAGTATAGTATTCAATTGATAATAATAGGAACAGGTATGCATGTGCTGGTAATAACAAAGAACTTTATTACTATTGCACCTACTCTGAAATTGTTTGTTATCACAAGCACATGTTGTATATCCTTAAGTCACCCTGTATAGATTAATGTCAGTAAATTAATGCTAGTGTAGATATAATACTTTTTTACACTACGCAGTGGCGAACCAGCAGACAGCCCACCTGATGGTATCATAACATCTACTATTAGGCTGCAGGCAACAAAAATGAAACTAAGATAAAATGCCTCATGCCTGTAATTTCGCGGGCTACTTCAAACCGGAATGCAAGCATTGTTGTTGTTATTTTTCCGTAATATGTCAAAGTATCCTCTTATATGGCCGTGTGGTGTCCGGCAGAGTAGAATAGCATCAACCCCTTACACTCATGGGCTTTATTTTCAAGGCAAAAGATCAAGAGCCTCCGTAGTCTGCAAAATGGGCTGCAGCATATTCCATTGTTATATTTAAACACTGCGATCTCCAACCCGCCTGCCAGGCGTGTAGATTGTGGCAATAGCCTCCCCTTTCGTGGGAGAGGCCCTGGGTCCTGCAGTGGACTGTTACGGGCTGTGATGGCGATGATGATCCTCTTATATAACTTTGTAAGTCCGGTCGAGCTTATAGGCCCGTAGACCGTAGACCCGCAGTTGGTTGAGGCTAGGCTGCAGAGCCTCGAACATCGGCGTAGGGTTTCGCGTCTGTCGGTCTTCTACAGGATACATTTCGGAGAGTGTGCGAAGCAGCTGCACGACCTCATTCCGCCGGCCCCTTTCCGCCATCGGGAGACGCGATCCGGGCGAGCGCTTCATCCTTATGTCGTGGATATTCCAGCTATCCGCACGAGCCGCTTTGGCTCGACCTTTATAATGCGTACGGCTAAGGAGGCCTGCGAGTGTGTTTCCTGATCAATATAATCTGGATGCCTTCAAGGCTGGAGTGAATAGGCTGTTCCAAGACGAGCATGCTCCATCTTCGACCGCATCGTCACTTACCAACAGGTGTGATGGCGGTCAAATGCTTGCCTTGTATAATATAAAAAAAAAAAAAAAAAAAAAGACCACTGACGCATTCGCGTGCGGATATGAAACTGCGCAATAGCTGTGTCGGTAGTTTATCGGTACTGTTTTGCAGTTCACATTCGCGCGCGAATGCGTCAGTGGGCTATGCTACGGGCTTTACGGAATATACTGTTTTTTTTATGTTGGAGCATCGGTGGCCGGCGGTTGTGTATCCGACTCGTAAGCAAGAGGTACGGGTTCGAATCTCGCTGCGGCCATGTACTAATGACTCTTTTCTGAGTTATGTACATTAGCTGGATTCTAACCGATGCTCTTACGGTGGTCAAGTTCCCCTGGTAGCAGGGTCCATTGTAATTACCTGATCGCCAAAACCTGGATCGTGGTCAAGGCGGACCCTGGGCCCTCGTTCTCGAGAGCACAACCGGGACAGACCAACCAATCCGCTTACTAACGGATAGCAGAGCAGAACTGATGGCACTGGAATACAACACCATCACATCGGGACCTATTCTCGACTGCCGTACCTAAACGAGGTATGTAAGAGCAATCCAATTACACTGCAATGGATAAAGGGACACAGTGGCTCTCGGGGAAAAGGCGCGGCTGACGAACTGGCTAGACGAGGATCCGACACAATAGCGATGGGTCCGGAACCGATTGTACCTATACCATTTGCGTGGACCCGTCAAGACTGACGGGAGAAAGCCAAGGTAATACATAATCAAACATGGTCTTTACGGAATGATTGCAGACAAGCAAGGGAGGCCCTTCCCATGATATTCCCCTCTCTATCCAACAAACTAATAAAGCTAACAAAGAAACAACTCCGAATGGTAACCGGGGCACTAACAGGGCACGGCCCGTACAATAATAAATAAATAAAATAAATAAAATAAAAATCATTTATTTCAGGCCGATTGACCCATAAATTACATTACATGGGTAACATGTCAAAACAATATTTCATAATTTAGGCATTGGATAATGTTATTAATATAGGATACATTCCTTTTACCATTCATGGAGGCAGCCGAAGGCCTCGATTAGAGCGCAAAGGGTAAAACCTCGAATGGGCTCTGGTGTCGCTATCAGAAATCCATCCTCAAACTCGGACGAACAGTACTCGGCATGTCGAAAGGCGGCCGACGAGTTGACGTGGCAGCATAGTAATTCACTATCGGATAAGGAAGTGTACTTGGGAGCATTCTTGCTCACTGAGCGTTTCAACAGGATTGTAGCTACCGGGCTTATACCTGACGCGTGGCGCGTAAATATTATCACGCCAATCTATAAAGGAAAGGGCAGTGTGCAAGAGTGCGACAACTATCGAGGTATCAAAGTCATTAGCCACACAATGAAGCTATTCGTACGGATTATTGACCAGAGACTTCGCCAGGAATGCTCCTTGTCGGAATGCCAATACGGCTTCAGGCCGGGCTGCAGCATCATGGACCCAGTCTTTGCTCTCAGGGTCCTCCAGGAGTCCCATTGCAATTATCAACCGTTGGAATCAACCGTTGCATTACGCGTTTCTCGACCTGCAGAGGGCTTTCGACAGTGTCCCTCGGGAGATAATTTGGTGGGCTCTGAGAGCAAAGTCTGTGCCCGAGGCGTACATTTGTATTATACAGGACATGTATGCCAATACTGGAGCTGTCGTCAAAACCATCGTAGGCCATACTAATACCTTCCCGATTACTGTAGGTGTTCACTAGGTTTAGGTGCTGAGCCCTTTCTTGTTTTGCATTGTGCTCGATGCCCTCTCAGCGGAAATTCAGGACATGCCTCCCTGACTTATGAAGTACGCTGACGACATTGTACTGGTGAGCAAGCTTAGGCAGGATCTTGAGACCAGGGTAAATACGTGGAAGGATGTGCTAGAAAACGGTGGTTTGAAGCAGAATATCTCCAAAACAGAGTATATGGCCAGCTGCAACGCGGATCCCGACACCATCCGTATAGGTAACAAAGCAGTCAATAGAACAGATAAATTCAAATACCTCGGATCCGTAATGCACGAGTCCGGCGATATCGGCCCCGATGTCATGTCCCGAATCTCTGAAGCTTGAACCAAATGGCGGGAACTCACGGCAGTTATCTGTGACCCTACAAGAGTAGGGTCTATTGATACAAGAGTATAATTAGACCTGTAATGCTCTATGGATGCGAGACATGGCCAGCGCTGACGAAGCACGCTCGCGAGCTCCACGTCAACGAAATGAAAATGCTGCGCTGGATGTGCGAGTTACACGGCTCGATCGAGTACGTAATAAATACATCCGTGGCAGTCTTGGGATATCACGGACAAGATCGAGGAGGCTCGCCTGCGCTGGTTTGGTCACGTGTTGCGTAAGCCTCAGGGATACGTGGGAAATAGGTGCCGGAACCTGCCGGTATCAGGAAAGAGGCCCCGTGGGCGAACCAAGAAGCGATGGATTGACATCGCTGGATCGGATGCGAGAGCCAACGGCTTACGACGCGAGGATGCCGAAGACCGGGCGAAGTGGAGAAGAACTAGTAGAAAAGCGGACCCTGGCAGAGGCCGGGATAAGCGCTAGGACGATGATGATGATGATGACTTTCGTTTTACAAATAACCACTTTTTTATCATAGGTTTGACAGACAGCCCCATGTGCAGAGCATGCCTAGAGGAAGAAGAAACAGCTGCCTATGTAGTGGCGCTAAAATGTGAGAGGCTTCTTATAGGTCTAAGTATTTAGGACAACCAACCACCCTCTCGGAGATTTTCCGGAGACCGAAGGGTCTCTTGAATTTCCTTGAGGAATTGGGTTGGCACGAACATTAGTGTTACCCAAATTATAAATTCCACTCTCACGTAAAAGAGGCGCAGGGTCGTCGAGTTACGTTAAATGCCCGGGTATATATAATCTATTCTAACAATCAGTAGGTCATTTTCATAGAAACAGTCGAAGCGCGCCTTTCACTTTCGCGCAATTTATTTATTTGTTTATTTTTAATTTACTCGCATGGCATTAGCAGCGAAGTAACTAATTTTAAGAATTGACTAATAAACACTACAACTACAAGTGAATACACCCAAAATTCTCGTGCCCCAAAATTCTCAGCATATCTCCATTGTTGCGCTCTAAAAATACCTACCTACTATGTACGTTCAAGAAGAAACACTTTAGGATGATCCTCCTTCGCGTCATAATGGGGAAATGCCCTAGCCGTGTCGAGTTCTATTTTAGAACTGGTCTCTCATATTTCATACGGTGTTTTGGCTTTATACGTGCGACGATTATCACCGGACCCGCGCAATCCGATATGAAAACATCAATTAGCCAGAGCCTCGCTAGTCTGTCTGTCAGTACCACGGGGGATCACGAGCACAATGTGGGATTGGCTTGGGATCTTGAGATAGTGGTGAGCCCTTTGCCACCACTTGATCTGCATAGGTATACAGCAGGAGGCAAATATAGCAATTCTAAGACTTAAGATAACAAGACAATAGAACAATAAACTTGGCTCCACATATTACTATATATGCTTGGCTCCCATCAAACCTTATGGGAAACAATGGGATATGAGATAAAAGGATACCTTATGGGATATGAGATAAAAGGCAGACTGGTATGGGATAAGAGAAGTCTGAATTTATACGGACGGATCCAAGACCGACCAAGGCACCGGTGCAGGGATCTTCCCGCTGGATCTGAACATTAAGAGTTCTATATCATTAGGGGAACATAGTACCATATTCCAATGTCTTGAAGGCATTGAAAAAGAACAGTATAAACTATGCCCTAATCCTGGAGTGCTACCAGGCACTGAAGGATATCTCCCTGACAAACAGGGTTACGATACAATGGATCAAAGGTCAAAGTAATTCGATGGGGAACGATGCCGCCGATGAGCTAGTAAGAAAGGGATCAGGGATGGAAATTGCTGGTCCTCCTCCGTCTCTACCCCTCTCTTTTAATACACTGTGAGCATGGGTGAGAAAACACACGAAGGACCAGCATAACAAGCGTGGTAACCGAATAATCACCAAGACTAACTAATAAACTGCCAGATCTCAAACGGAAAGAACTCAGGACAATACAATACAATAATAAGTTGGTACAATAACAGGACACCTAACCCTGAACAAACTAATGTTCATGATAGGAGCTACAGACAGCCCTTTGTGCAATGGATGCCTTGTAGCCGAGAAAACAGCGGCCTACGTGGTCTTGGAGTGTGACCTGAAGAACCACAGGGTAAGAACGGGGTCCCTCCGAGAGATCTGCGAGTGTCCAAAGAGACTGCTGGACTTCTGGGGGGAGCTGGGCTGGCTTAATTAGCATTAGCTACGTACAAGGGACCAAGTTTGAGTTCAAGTACGGCAAAGGAGCCCATTAACCTAAATCTAAACCTAGTGGTGGGCCCCATAACCTCCATAATTCCAACCTAATTAATATGACACAATGCAACCCGAGATAAGGTATTAGTGATGCCTATTGAAAATTAGAGAGATATTATATGATATGAGATAGGTAGGGTCGGCCAGAAAAGTGGTCTATTAGTTTTGATGATAGACCGCATGGCACATGTAGCTGAAGGTGAGCCTAGACAATTATTGTAAGTGAAAATTAACAATATTCTTGTTTTATGACGTTGGTACAAGTTAACAAAAGTTTAACGTAATGTGTTAGACTAGATTTTTCACTACACTGTCATGAATATGTGGGCGTTTGGGTTGAAACTCGTTTTATTATTGCACTTGAGCAAGCTAAAATATAACAAAAATGAATGTTATGCTACAAATGATAATTTAAATAAAATAACTAAATGTTATTTTATTCAAATTATGAATTCAAATAATCAACGGACAAGGGCCAATAGGAACGCTTTTTGACATGACTGGCTCAAAATAACCCGGAATTTCGACCCGTAAAACCACATATTAAATAACAAAGAGCGACAGGCGCGTCATCACTTGACTTGCCAGCAAAGTTTCGTGGCCCTCAGTCTAGTGTTCTAGGATGAATGGTTTCCGAGATATAGCACTTTTAAGTTTGGTAGCTTCCAAATGTTAATCACGACGAGTGCTATAATTTCTACCTTCTTTCCTTAATTATTATTTTTTCGTCTATTTCTACCCGTCAACCTCTCACGGCAAGCGCTTGGAAATTTTAAGAATGCCCGGCCTGATAGGTGTGCGCCGATGAGACCGGTTACGCCCGGTTCTGACCGGCCCTGACCTGTTCTGAAGGTCTGTTAAACTACATAAAAATAGTGAATAAAGGACATTAATACTTGATAGAGATTGAAAAGTTTGAAACACTGGCTAATCTTTTTCTGCTCTGTGTTAATACCATAAACTTACCTAGTGGTATACCAAACTATTCTTAAAACGCTCTCTGAGACCTTTTTCGAGGTCGCGGAAGAGCATCCCAATCCGCTCGTGCGAGAGGCAGCAGCCTATTCTCCCCGCCCGGTCTCCCGCCATATGGTGCGGAGACCGAGACACGTTTTCACCGACCCCCCGACAAATTGTCGAGCGCTCTGATTCTCTTCCTGGAGGCTCAGGCCGACCCGACAAAGCCTCCGCCAGCTATTTCCGCGGTCCCCGTAAACCCCCAATAAATACCCACAGCAGCGGGACCCCCTTATTTAACAGTTTATTGTCCACAAGATAAAACATACACGTTATGTTACAGAAGTATAAGAGACAACAGGCCCTTCTAGGGTCTCGCTATAATTTCTCCAGCGTATGCTCCGTAAGGAGTGACGCTGTGCGCATTCCATCCTGTAGCCATATTCACAATGATTCGAAAAAATTTTCGAAGATTCGGCCACGGAAACTCTACCGTTTGGGAAATGTCTATGGTTCTCCCTCGGAAAAGAAGAGCGTTTACGAAGACACTTTTGTACACACATAAATTTGTAAAAAATGCTATTAATAAGTTATATTTCGCTCTATATATTAATTTTTATATAATATTTGATTGTTTGAAGTAGAATATTTTTTTTCTTTGAAGTTAATTTGCAAAAATATAAAGTAATTATTTGAATGTTAAATTCTTTCTGTCGTTATGAACACATAAATATTGTCAAACTAAAGTTTTCAAAAAAGTTTCCCCGTTTTTCTTCGAGCGATTTAGTTTAGTGATTAAATTTATTTTTACCCTTTCGTATCTAATCTAATCGAAGAAACCATGTTAACAGTAAGTACCTGCCTAAATATTTATAGTACCTATTCACTTGAATCAAGTACAAACTCGGTGTGTGAATTTTGGATAAATAGCTATTTAAACTGCCTGTTTTCTTGCGATTAGAGCCATCACGTACATCATACGGCCAACGAGTGGTGATGTTAGAATACATGCGGGCCCATCCCGCACTCGCAACGGGTTCAATGAATTGCCCAGACGCAGCAAGGGAAAAGAAAAAATTGTTAGCGGGCCTCACCGTAAAATTGAATGCTATCGGTGTGGGTGCAACTAAAACTGCAGACAAATGGATGAAGGTCGTAGAAGTAAATATTGATTAATTTTGAATATAACATAAGTTGTTGTAGGTTGCATATAATATATTTATTAAATTGGTATTTATTTTCAGACTTGGCAGGACTGGAAGTCAGATAAAAAAAATAAAGCCCGTAAAATTCGGGTATTTAAATCTGGCACTGGTGGTGGACCTTCTTTGGTGGGGGTGACCCAATGCTTAATGCCCTTCAACGCCAAGCTGAAACAGCCGAAGTGCAAGCTGCAGCGGTGAATAAAGTGTCAGAGGGCATAATTAGACAGGCCGTTGCGAAAGAAAATCTTGTAGAGGTTTTCACACGAATCGCAACTGCCATAGAAAATCTAACTAAGTGATTACCTAAATTTGATTACCCACCACTCACTAAATTTCAACTTTATTATTTTATTAGTTTTATGTGATCATTTCATTTTTACTGAGTCTGATTTAAATTAGTAACTGACCTGTTAATTAAAGTTATAATTAGCAATGTAGGTTGATTTTTAAAGAAATTTCATAATTGAGATATGCTTTTGTATGTATCACTTACCAAATTACACTTTGAAAATACAAAAAGCACTAAGACAGCATTTTTTCTGTGATTTAAATTAGCAACTGAATTGTGATTTTAAATGTACCTATAATTAGGTTATTATTAAATAAGGTAGTGATCATTAAATTTTTGCTGTGATTTTACTGAGCCTGATTTAAATTAGTAACTGAATTTTGATTTTAAAAGTATAATTAGTAAAGTATTTTTTACAACTGTATATATTTTTATTAATATACCTATATCAGGAAGGGTGTAAGAAATCCGCAAAAGGAAGGTCCTACTCATTTAACTAAACTCTCTATAAAAATGTGATCAGCTGATCGGTACTGTTGTAAATTAAAACGAACAGTCTTAATTTCTTAGAGGGTTTCTAAGGGTTATTATAATTAGAAAAAGAGAATAAACGTTTTTATAAATCATAATTTAATTAGTTACCTAATTTAAACTTAACAGAAATAAAAGGAAAGTTATAAAAAAATTACATATGTATAGTGCATATAGGACAAATAAAAAAAACACATTTCAATGTTCAGAAAACAAAAAAGACAGGCTTGTGGTTTGCCCGATGGTAAACAGTTATCGCAATCTATGGACGTTTGCAATTCCAGTGGTAAAATTTCCATGTTGCCGACCCTGTGAAAACCTTTTACCGGCTTTCTTGAAGAACTCGCATGTGTCTTTGGGACCAAGATGTGAGGATGAACTATGCCGAAGGCGAGAGGTGCGTTGATAGAAAGTAGCTGTAGGCATCAAGACAAATATTTCTTCAGAACAAACACTACAATTTTCACAGTGTGTTTTTTAATATAGTCCCAACGGCCAAGGTGATATGCTGATGCTTTTGCAACCAAGTTATTATAGAGAGTCACTTAACCATAATCAATGGCAGAGCCTCTGTACTAACTGCCTTCTCACCCTCAGTGCCTCTGCGTAAATATATCCCTCTCTTGAAATTTAGTGGCAGATGCAAATGAATCACTATCCTCAGTTTCCATTTCGTCTGGCGGGTTTATGCGCACATAGACACTGAAATTAATACAGATATTTTCAATGGTTTTGTATTGTTGTTATTGTAAAAAAATTTAGGTTATTTTTCAGCGTTTAGCACAATTTTTGTCATACTTACTTTCAATTCCACCAGAATCGCACAAGCATATGAGGTACTAGGATAATAGGGCTTTATATCTTCTATAATGCGGATCGCAGTCTCCACAGAGAAGCGATAAAGCCTACTAAAGTTGTGCATGTTAAATGGGTTCGACAAATCCCTTATTTGCCGATTTAGGTGCATTGTATCGGCTCTCTGCTTCGCCTTTATCCTATTACGGTGTTATAGCGCTAGTACAAACTGCATTTTCCAAGAAAAGCGTTATAATCCACTATTCACAAAAACTTCTCGCGAGCTAAATAGCATTCGTGTAAATTTCCGAATAATAGACAACTTTCGAATTGAACTATCAAATTTCAAGGTCATTCGACAATTTTATCGAATCCGAATCCGAATCGAACCATTGTGAATACGGCTACTAGAAAGCCGTCCCGGCTACAGTAGCCGTATTCACAATGATTCGAAAACTTTGTCGAATATTCGGCCACGGAAACTCTATCGAATGGGAAATGTCTATGGTTCACCCTCGGAAAAGAAGAGCGTTTACGAAGACACTTTTGTTGATTGAAAAATGGATTATTGGCAATGAATAACATAAATTTGTAAAAAATGCTATTAATAAGTTATATTTCGCTCTATATATTAATTTTTATATAATATTTGATTGTTTATAAGTAGAATACTTTTTTCTTTGAAGTTAATTTGCAAAAATATAAAGTAATTATTTGAAATCTAATCGAAGAAACCATGTTAACAGTAAGTACCTGACTAAATATTCATAGTACCTATTCACTTGAATCAAGTACAAACTCGGTGATTGAATTTTGGATAAATAGCTATTTAAACTGCCTGTTTTCTTGCGATTCCAGCCATCACGTACATCATACGGCCAACGAGTGGCGATGTTAGAATACATGCGGGCCCATCCCGCACTCGCAACGGGTTGACTGAATTGCCCAGACGCAGCAAGGGAAAAGAAAAAATTGTTAGCGGACCTCGCCGTAAAATTGAATGCTATCGGTGATGGTGCAACTAAAACTGCAGACAAATGGATGAAGGTCGAAGAAGAAGTAAATATTGATTAATTTTGAATATAACATAAGTTGTTGTAGGTTGAATATAATATATTTATTAAATTGGTATTTATTTTCAGACTTGGCAGGACTGGAAGTCAGATATAAAAAATAAAGCCCGTACAATTCGGGTATTTAAATCTGGCACTGGTGGTGGACCTTCTCTGGTGGGGGTGACCCAATGCTTAATGCCCTTCAACGCCAAGCTGAAGCAGCCGAAGTGCAAGCCGCAGCGGTGAATAAAGTGTCAGAGGGCATAATTAGACAGGCCGTTGCGATAGAAAATCTTGTAGAGGTTTTCACCCGAATCGCAACTGCCATAGAAAATCTAACTAAGTGATTACCTAAATTTGATTACCCACCACTCACTAAATTTCAACTTTATTATTTTATTAGTTTTATGTGATCATTTCATTTTTACTGAGTCTGATTTAAATTAGTAACTGACCTGTTAATTAAAGTTATAATTAGCAATGTAGGTTGATTTTTAAAGAAATTTCATAATTGAGATATGCTTTTGTATGTATCACTTACCAAATTACACTTTGAAAATACAAAAAGCACTAAGACAGCATTTTTTCTGTGATTTAAATTAGCAACTGAATTGTGATTTTAAATGTACCTATAATTAGGTTATTATTAAATAAGGTAGTGATCATTAAATTTTTGCTGTGATTTTACTGAGCCTGATTTAAATTAGTAACTGAATTTTGATTTTAAAAGTATAATTAGTAAAGTATTTTTTACAACTGTATATATTTTTATTAATATACCTATATCAGGAAGGGTGTAAGAAATCCGCAAAAGGAAGGTCCTACTCATTTAACTAAACTCTCTATAAAAATGTGATCAGCTGATCGGTACTGTTGTAAATTAAAACGAACAGTCTTAATTTCTTAGAGGGTTTCTAAGGGTTATTATAATTAGAAAAAGAGAATAAACGTTTTTATAAATCATAATTTAATTAGTTACCTAATTTAAACTTAACAGAAATAAAAGGAAAGTTATAAAAAAATTACATATGTATAGTGCATATAGGACAAATAAAAAAAACACATTTCAATGTTCAGAAAACAAAAAAGACAGGCTTGTGGTTTGCCCGATGGTAAACAGTTATCGCAATCTATGGACGTTTGCAATTCCAGTGGTAAAATTTCCATGTTGCCGACCCTGTGAAAACCTTTTACCGGCTTTCTTGAAGAACTCGCATGTGTCTTTGGGACCAAGATGTGAGGATGAACTATGCCGAAGGCGAGAGGTGCGTTGATAGAAAGTAGCTGTAGGCATCAAGACAAATATTTCTTCAGAACAAACACTACAATTTTCACAGTGTGTTTTTTAATATAGTCCCAACGGCCAAGGTGATATGCTGATGCTTTTGCAACCAAGTTATTATAGAGAGTCACTTAACCATAATCAATGGCAGAGCCTCTGTACTAACTGCCTTCTCACCCTCAGTGCCTCTGCGTAAATATATCCCTCTCTTGAAATTTAGTGGCAGATGCAAATGAATCACTATCCTCAGTTTCCATTTCGTCTGGCGGGTTTATGCGCACATAGACACTGAAATTAATACAGATATTTTCAATGGTTTTGTATTGTTGTTATTGTAAAAAAATTTAGGTTATTTTTCAGCGTTTAGCACAATTTTTGTCATACTTACTTTCAATTCCACCAGAATCGCACAAGCATATGAGGTACTAGGATAATAGGGCTTTATATCTTCTATAATGCGGATCGCAGTCTCCACAGAGAAGCGATAAAGCCTACTAAAGTTGTGCATGTTAAATGGGTTCGACAAATCCCTTATTTGCCGATTTAGGTGCATTGTATCGGCTCTCTGCTTCGCCTTTATCCTATTACGGTGTTATAGCGCTAGTACAAACTGCATTTTCCAAGAAAAGCGTTATAATCCACTATTCACAAAAACTTCTCGCGAGCTAAATAGCATTCGTGTAAATTTCCGAATAATAGACAACTTTCGAATTGAACTATCAAATTTCAAGGTCATTCGACAATTTTATCGAATCCGAATCCGAATCGAACCATTGTGAATACGGCTACTAGAAAGCCGTCCCGGCTACAGTAGCCGTATTCACAATGATTCGAAAACTTTGTCGAATATTCGGCCACGGAAACTCTATCGAATGGGAAATGTCTATGGTTCACCCTCGGAAAAGAAGAGCGTTTACGAAGACACTTTTGTTGATTGAAAAATGGATTATTGGCAATGAATAACATAAATTTGTAAAAAATGCTATTAATAAGTTATATTTCGCTCTATATATTAATTTTTATATAATATTTGATTGTTTATAAGTAGAATACTTTTTTCTTTGAAGTTAATTTGCAAAAATATAAAGTAATTATTTGAAATCTAATCGAAGAAACCATGTTAACAGTAAGTACCTGACTAAATATTCATAGTACCTATTCACTTGAATCAAGTACAAACTCGGTGATTGAATTTTGGATAAATAGCTATTTAAACTGCCTGTTTTCTTGCGATTCCAGCCATCACGTACATCATACGGCCAACGAGTGGCGATGTTAGAATACATGCGGGCCCATCCCGCACTCGCAACGGGTTGACTGAATTGCCCAGACGCAGCAAGGGAAAAGAAAAAATTGTTAGCGGACCTCGCCGTAAAATTGAATGCTATCGGTGATGGTGCAACTAAAACTGCAGACAAATGGATGAAGGTCGAAGAAGAAGTAAATATTGATTAATTTTGAATATAACATAAGTTGTTGTAGGTTGAATATAATATATTTATTAAATTGGTATTTATTTTCAGACTTGGCAGGACTGGAAGTCAGATATAAAAAATAAAGCCCGTACAATTCGGGTATTTAAATCTGGCACTGGTGGTGGACCTTCTCTGGTGGGGGTGACCCAATGCTTAATGCCCTTCAACGCCAAGCTGAAGCAGCCGAAGTGCAAGCCGCAGCGGTGAATAAAGTGTCAGAGGGCATAATTAGACAGGCCGTTGCGATAGAAAATCTTGTAGAGGTTTTCACCCGAATCGCAACTGCCATAGAAAATCTAACTAAGTGATTACCTAAATTTGATTACCCACCACTCACTAAATTTCAACTTTATTATTTTATTAGTTTTATGTGATCATTTCATTTTTACTGAGTCTGATTTAAATTAGTAACTGTACTGTTAATTAAAGTTATAATTAACAATGTAGGTTGATTTTTAAAGAAATTTCATAATTGAGATATGCTTTTGTATGTATCACTTACCAAATTACACTTTGAAAATACAAAAAGCACTCAGACAGCATTTTTTCTGTGATTTAAATTAGCAACTGAATTGTGATTTTAAATGTACCTATAATTAGGTTATTAGTAAATAAGGTAGTGATCATTTAATTTTTGCTGTGATTTTACTGAGTCTGATTTAAATTAGTAAATGAATTGTGATTTTAAAAGTATAATTAGTAAAGTATTTTTTACAACTGTATATATTTTTATTAATATACCTATATCAGGAAGGGTGTAAGAAGTCCGCCAAAGGAATGTCCTACTCATTGAACTACTCTCTATAAAAATGTGATCAGCTGATCGGTACTGTTGTAAGTAAAAACGAACAGTTTTAATTTCTTAGAGGGTTTGTAAGGGTTATTATAATTAGAAAAAGAGAATAAACGTTTTTATGAATAATAATTTAATTAGTTACCTAATTTAAACTTAACAGAAATAAAAGGAAAGTTATAAAAAATTTACATATAGTGCATATAGGACAAATAATAAAAACACATTTCAATGTTCAGAAAACAAAGAAGACAGGCTTGTGGTTTGCCCGATGGTAAACAGTTACCGCAATCTATGGACGTTTGCAATTCCAGTGGTAAAATTTCCATGTTGCCGACCCTGTAAAAACCTTTTACCCACTTTCTTGAAGACCTCGCATGTGTCTTTAGGACCACGATGTGAGGATGAACTATGCCGAAGGCGAGCGGTGCGTTGATAGAAAGTAGCTGTAGGCATCAAGACAAATATTTCTTCAGAGCAAACACTACAATTTTCACAGCGTGTTTTTTAATATAGTCCCAACGGCCAAGGTGATACGCTGGTGCTTTTGCAACCAAGTTATTATAGAGAGTCACTTAACCATAATCAATGGCAGAGCCTCTGTACTAACTGCCTTCTCACCCTCAGTGCCTCTGCCTATATATATCCCTCTCTTCAAATTTAGTGGCAGATGCAAATGAATCACTATCCTCAGTTTCCATTTCGTCTGGTGGGTTAATGCGCACATAGACACTGAAATTAATACAGATATTTTCAATGGTTTTGTATTGTTGTTATTGTAAAAAATTTTAGGTTATTTTTCAGCGTTTAGCACAATTTTTGTCATACTTACTTTCAATTCCACCAGAATCGCACAAGCATATGAGGTCCTAGGAGAATAGGGCTTTATATCTTCTATAATGCGGATCGCAGTCTCCGCAGAGAAGCGATAAACCCTACTAAAGTTGTGCATGTTAAATGGGTTCGACAAATCCCTTATTTGCCGATTTAGGTGCATTGTATCGGCTGTCTGCTTCGCCTTTATCCTATTACGGTGTTATAGCGCCAGTACAAACTGCATTTTTCCAAGAAAAGCGTTCTAATCCACAATTCACAAAAACTTCCCGCGAGCTAAATAGCATTCGTGAAAATTTCCGAATAATAGACAACTTTCGAATTGAACTGTCATTTTCAAGGTCATTCGAGAAATTTTTCGAATCCGAATCCGAATCGAACCATTGTGAATACGGCTACAGGTGCTCCCAGGGGGTGTTTAGCACGTAGGCGCCTAGGTATCTTTTCTGCGAATCGTGCATAACCAGACCGGCCGGCCGGCTGGTACTCTAATGAGAGTTCACCTCCTCCCTCCCAACCGCTACCAGAGGGTGCCCGATTCCTTTGCATTGGACGCAAAAATCCAAACTCTGCTATATAACATACAAATTATAAAGAGTAAAATGCCACAACCTCAACTGACCCGGTGGCCAAAACTGGAACTTAGTGTCTCCATTTTGATATGACACTTTGTTGTCAACAACTGCGACGACTCGTCATCGGTTTCGGATTGTAGCACTATATTATTTTCTGTTCTACCACCTACCACAGAATATTAATAAAATCTACCATAGATAAGGTAAGTACTACGTCAGCGTCACCGGTCACGATGGTTCGATTCGATGCGTCACTGACAATAACAGCTAGTGATGTCCCAACTTGTACTTCGCGTTTTAATTCGATTTAGTAAATAAATACGATATCTGATCGCGAAAATACAAAGTTCGTTGTGATCTTAGGAAGTAATTCAGATCTTCACCAATAATGCTGAGTAGGTTACATGCCAGAAGTAGTTAGTAGTTACAGAAAATAATAACAACAGTTGAACTAATTTTGTCATGACTCTGCCTAAAAATCGCGATAAATCTCGAATCTCCATAAAAAAACACCCGGCAAATCCTGTGCACCGAAAGCATCAAAAGTTCTATCATTGTAGACTAAAATAAAAAATTCACCCAAAAATCCCATGAGCGCCCAAGCGGCTAGGTCATTCAGTGTCGTAGCAACTCAGTAGCAACTCTTATTCACAATGATTCGAAAACTTTCCGATAGATTCGGCCACGGAAACTCTACCGTTTCGGAAATGTCTATGGTTCTCTCTCGGAAAAGAAGAACCTTTACGAAGACACTTTTGCTGATTGATAAATAGATTATTGGCAATTGATAACCTGAATTAAAAAAATGCTATTAATAAGTTATATTTCGCGCTATACAGGGTATTACATAATACATATATAAAGCCGAAAGGGTGTTAAAGTATAGCTTGCAAAGAGTACACTGGCGACTTCATATTATCCAGACATTGAATTTTCATTTTCATTAAAAAATCTTCGTTTTTAAAGAAAAATAACCATATCGACTACGTTGAAGCGCAGGTCTATTTCAAGTTGATGCTCCTACAAGGAGCAGTTCAATAACCTCGTGCGACCCCTATGAAAATAAAGCAACCTTCTTAAGCCTACTTACTACCAGGAGCCTAATGATACGTACATACGCACCGGTTTCGGTCAACGATTGTCTGTAAGCGCGTGCCGGCCGGCGATCCACTTCACAGCGTGGCGGTAACATCAAACGGATAGAAGCAATCGACCAAACGCAGTTTGGGCGGACACTGAAGGCCAACGAACAAACGTGCGAATACGAGCCCGAATCGGTCAAAACTCCCAAATTTTGCAAAGCTACTTGCTTGACCACGAAATGCAAGTATTGGACCTTAGAAGTCCAAAGAACGTGCTGTAGCCAACGGCAAATTCGCCCGGCAGCACTTCGTTGGCGTACGTTGAGTGTGTACGCACCATAAGGAGTTTAATAACCTTATGCCATCCATATCAAAACAAACGAACCTCCTACATCTTACTACCAGGCGTCGAACTAAATGTTACCTACTTATCACATGAATAATGCGCTTATTACACCTGACTAAATTCAGTCGACTAAATTCAGAAGCAAAAGGCGTGAGAGTAAATCGAAGTGGAATGTATTGCTCATAGAATAAGGTTCATTTTTGTATCACTCGTATTATGTTACGCGTCGCTCTGTTTTTCAAAAGGCGTGATATTAAAATGGGCCTTATTCTATGAGCAATACATTTTACTTTGATATGCTCTCACGCTTTTTGCTTCTGAATTTAGACGAATGAATTTAGCCAAATGTAATAAGCGCATAAGATCTTCTAAATTAACTAGGAACTTACCTACACAAATTATTTTCAATAGGTATGACTCGTACGCAATTGTCAAAATTGCTCTACACAGATAGGTAAGTACTAGGTCCCTACTAACACGGGTCCCTCGTCTAAGTACCTACGTAGCGTGGGAAACCACTTATGAGTCGAGTCTAGTGAAACACATTACAGACAGGTTCCACTAAATACCTACATGTTTTTATGAAAAGATAAAAGCGCTGTCTTTTCTACCTATTTCCCGTCGGAAAAGAACCGACGGCGGCGGTTGCGCTTCTAATGTTTAGGTGGTAGGTAGCGTCTCCTAGTCTAGCTAGAACCTAGACCTTTAAAGCATGTAGGTACGTACCTTTTTAAAGTTATTTTATAAAAACAAACAGCGTCATGTGCCAGCGCGGTTAAACCATACTTTCTTGCTTCTTGTGGCTCGGATGACTGATAGGTATTAACTATCAAGTAAGCTTGTACTCGTAAAGTAGCGTAGGTAGGTAGGTACACTCCATTCACACAGATACACAACACTACGCAGGCTCTGGTTGCTATGCAATACGTAAGTAGGTAGGTAGCATGGTGTTTGGCCTACTGCTAGTTTGCACTCATGCATAGAATAATGATTATCACAATACTTAAACTGTTGAACGCTAAACACAGACAAGACTACGTTAATGCTGGTACCTGAAGCAATAAATCACTCATTCATTCATATCGTTAACACTCTTATCACAGTTATCTTCACAGTAGGTACTTAGATATCCTACACATACAACGCAACAAGTAATCACTTCGATCACGCGAAAAGCTAAAAACCGAATGAACGAACACGACACGAAAGTAGGTAAATTTCGTCAATGGAAGCCGCGCCGTAGGTCAAAGGCACCGCCACAGGCCGGCTCGCCTCGGCCCGTGGCGGCGCGGCGTTTGTCGGCGCGACGGCGGCGCACAAAAGGATTCCTATTTAGGGATCCGTGTTTTAGGAGTCTTACTTATTTCGCCTTTTATGTTCTCCTGGTAGATGCACCGTAATGTTGATTTTATTTATTTGATAAAATGAGGCTCAAGAGAATCCAACAGTGGGATAATAATAATACTTATGATGACGCTGATAGATTACATTTGCTTACCACTATTTTATCGGGTAATTTGGTACAATGACAGTAACCTAGACAGTAATTTCTAAAATTGTGTTTGTGTCCGTGCTCCACCTAGGTAACCTAAGTTCTCCAACTGGGTGAAGCATGGGATATTTACAGGTATAGCTCCATCAACTAAGAATCATTTAGTTAATTTTAGTTGACGAGAAATGTTCGTGAAATTTTACGCATTTTAATCATCATTAATAGCCGATAACAATCTACTGAGAGTTTGAGCCTTCCCCACAACAGTAGAGGGGTCTGTCTTAAGCTCCACTACCTACAGTCTTTGTTTTATTTATGTTACATTCATTACGGCCGGCGGCGCTAGGGTATTTTATTTATTGTACTTGATACTAAAATATGTGTGTGTAGGTATCGAAAAATCTCATGGCAGATAGATACGATTACCTACGCGACACTGAAACATTACTTATAGACATGACATAAGAAAGCAAACTCGTAAAGACAAAGATGTTAACATTAATTAGAGTTTGCTACATTAATATGCTACAGTAATTTGGATTATCTACTTTGCTATTAGTGAGGTGGTGGTGCACTTTCGATAAAACTATGAATGAACCTTTTGAATTAAAATCATAATTGATTACAATATTTTTTTGTACAGAACCCTCGAACCACAAAATACAACACCTATTTCCTATCTGTAATTGGTAAATTTGTAGTCTTCGGTTGATTGACCTGATTATGAACTTGAGTAACCTATTACAACTGATTTCTAGAGATGCGGTCTTTCGTTTTCAAAATATCATTATCGACATTGAAAAAGAAAAAGTTCGATAGTCATTTTCTCGCTAACTATTCCACGCAAGAAAAAAATAATTGTACCTATCGTTTTAATACGTTTAGCACTCCATCCAGTTCACGGCTTTATACATATATTATGAAACATCCTGTATATTAATTTTTATATAATATTTGATTGTTTATAAGTAAAATATTTTTATCTTTGAAGTTAATTTGCAAAAATATAAAGTAATTATTTGAAAGTTAAATTCTTTCTGTCGTTAGGAACTCTCATAAATATTGTTAAACTAAAGTTTTTCAGAAAGTTTCGCCGTTTTTCTTCGAGCGAATTAGTTTAGTGATTAAATTAATTTTTACCCTTTCGTATCTAATCTAATCGAAGAAACCATGTCAACAGTATGTACCTGACTAAATATTTATAGTACCTATTCACTTGAATGAAGTACAACTCGGTGTTTGAATTTTGGATAAATAGCTATTTAAACTGCCTGTTTGCTTGCGATTCCAGCCATCACGTACATCATACGGTCAACGAGTGGCGATGTTAGAATACATGCGGGTCCATCCCGCACTCCCAGCGGGTCGACTGAATTGCCCAGACGCAGCAAGGGAAAAGAAAAAATTGTTAGTTGACCTCGCCGTAAAATTGAATGCTATCGGTGATGGTGCAACTAAAACTGCAGACAAATGGATGAAGGTCGAAGAAGAAGTAATTATTGATTAATTTTGAATATAACATAAGTTGTTGTAGGTTGCATATAATATATTTATTAAATTGGTATTTATTTTCAGACTTGGCAGGACTGGAAGTCAGATAAAAAAAATAAAGCCCGTAAAATTCGGGTATTTAAATCTGGCACTGGTGGTGGACCTTCTCTGGTGGGTGTGACCCAATGCTTAATGCCCTTCAACGCCAAGCTGAAGCAGCCGAAGTGCAAGCTGCAGCGGTGAATAAAGTGTCAGAGGGCATAATTAGACAGGCCGTTGCAATAGAAAATCTTGTAGAGGTTTTTACACAAATCGCAACTGCCATAGAAAATCTAACTAAGTGATTACCTAAATTTGATTACCTACCACTCACTAAATTTCAACTTTATTATTTTATTTATTCTAGTTTTATGTGATCATTTCATTTTTACTGAGTCTGTTTAAAATTAGTAACTGAACTGTGAATTTAAAGTTACAATTAGCAATGTAGGTTGATTTTTAAAGAAATTTCATAATTGCGATATGCTTTTGTATGTATCACTTTGAAAATACAAAAAGCACTAAGACAGCATTTTCTTTCAGACACAAATTAGTTACTGAATTGTGATTTTAAATGTACCTATAATTAGGTTATTAGTAAATAAGGTAGTGATCATTTAATTTTAGCTGTGATTTTACTGAGTCTGATTTAAATTAGTAACTGAATTGTGATTTTAAAAGTATAATTAGTAAAGTGTGTTTTACAACTGTATATCTTTTTATTAATATACCTATTTCACCACCTTTATGTACCTGTGATGACTGAATAAATGATTATGATTATGAGAAAGGGTATAAGAAGTTCACAAAAGGAACGTCCTACTCATTGAACTAAACTCTCTATAAAAATGTGATCAGCTGATCGGTACTTTTGTAAGTAAAAACGAACAGTTTTAATTTCCTAGAGGGTTTCTAAGTGTTATTATAATTAGAGAAAGAATATATATATAAAATAATTTAATTAGTTACCTAATTTAAACTTAACAGAAATAAAAGGAAAGACATAAAAAATTTACATATAGTGCATACAGGGTGTCCCGTAAGTCGACGTCAAGCCGGAATCGGGTGATAGTCCAAATCATAATAGTTACTAGAAAAATAAAAAATAAAATCTAAGTCTTGAATTTTTTAAATTATAGGCATTTCTTTTTTTTTTGAGAAAATGTACACCCTGTGATGGTTTTTTAGCTTCTGTTGCTACAAATCTTAACTTTTTTTCAATTTTATTTTTCTTATGTAATCCCGAATAGTGCTAATCTAACCTATTACTTAGAATTCTAAGTCAACTGCTCCAGCTTGGAAGAAAGTGTCACATTATGCCGTACAATGAATAGACAATTAATATTTCGTCCAACTTTAACGGAATGTACTGAAAAAAAAAAGTACTACGCTAGGTTGGCAAGTAGCACGAAAAGTTGACGCATTTAATAAGGATTCTAAAATGGTATAATACTTGCTACATTATTTCTTTGATTACGGGGGAAAAAAATTCCTTCAAGAAACCCAGTTTCGAAAAATTTTTCATTACCTACTAAAAATTATTCTAGTGCGTTCAAAGCTTGCCTAAGACCGAGTGAGACGGAGAGTCATTCATGAAGTGTGAGTGAGACAGGTAGTGACGCTTTCGAGTCAAATATTCTAATGGGTGAGTGAGACAGATAGTGACCTAATGAGTCAAATACAGAGAAAGTCATTTTATGAAGTGTGAGCGAGATAGATAGTGACGCCACTTTTTTAATATTGGCACACGCAATACAGATCAGTACGTTACGCTCCTTCGTTTACTACGCATCTTTCCGTATTCGTTCGTGTTATTTCGTACTTTCGACTTTTTGCTTCGTTTATTGGACTTGTTTGTTTGCTTGTGATTTGGACAGTTTCGATCTCTTTACAACGACCTTTGCTTTCTCCTGGACTATCGTGTGATTGTGTAGTGCCACCACGCCTGTGTACACCACTCAGGAATATGCCAACATGCACTTTATTTATGGCGAATGCAGAGGGAATGCTAGTGCTGCGGCTAGACTGTATCGCGAGAGGTACCCAAATGCTGATCGTTATCCAGATCACCGAGTTTTTACAAATGTGCACCGTCTACTCTCCACAGAAGGCATACTTCCAAACCGACCACATGGTGAAGGAAGAAGTTCCTTGCCTTACGAGGACGTAGTACTTCAAGCAGTTGAAGAAGATCCAAGTATTTCGGTACGTGCAATCCAGCAAAGCACAGGAGTGCCCAAAACTATAGCTCACCGAATTTTACAAAAACATGAGCTCCAACCATACCATCCTGAGGATGCAGGGTTTGTACAGCGAGTACAAACCCTGCATCCTCAGGATTATCAACTTCGGGTTGCGTTTTGTCAAACGATGCTACAAAGACACCGGGAAGATCCGCGATTCTTAGAGAAAATTTTGTGGTTGGATGAATCGACATTTAAAAAAGAGATAGATCTCAGTATCGTTTTAAAATAAACATGTGGACCGGAATTTTAAATGGAAGAGTCATAGGACCTTTTGAGTTGCCACAGATCTTGACTGCTGAAGTTTATTTAGATTTTTTACAAAACAGTTTACCTAGTTTACTGGAAGACGTGCCACTCAGTATTTACAGAGAGATGTGGTATCAACAAGATGGCTGCCCAGCGCACTATGCCCGCTCAGTTAGAGCATTTCTCAATGAAGAATATCCGGGCAGATGGATAGGTCGGTCTGGTACGATCTCGTGGCCAGCCCGTTCACCGGACTTAAATCCATTACATTTTTTTTACTGGGGAGCAGTGAAAGAGAAAGTTTATTTTAAGCTAATCGAAAATGTAGCTGAGCTTCGGCAAAGAATTACGGAAGCAGCTGAATTTGTCAACAACGGAAGATTTGCCCGTGTGATAATCCGATCTTTTTTAAGATGTCGAGCTTGTATTGCAGTTGAAGGAAGGCAGTTTGAACATCTTTTGTAAATAATAAATCTTTGCATCTAATTGGTGTTTAATTTTAAACTTAAGGAAAATTTGTCCTAAATTTAACAAAAAGTTAGCATCTCTGACTTGAAAGCATCACTACCTGTCTCACTCACATTTCATGAATGACTCTCCGTCTCACTCGGTCTTAGGCAAGCTTTGAACGCACTAGAATAATTTTTAGTAGGTAAAGAAAAAATTTTCGAAACTGGGTTTCTTGAAGGATTTTTTTTTCCCCGTAATCAAAGAAATAATGTAGCATATATTATACCATTTTAAAATCCTTATTAAATGCGTCAACTTTTAGTGCTACTTGCCAACCTGGCGTAGTCCTTTTTTTTTCAGTACGGTCCGTTAAAGTTGGACGAAATATTAATTGTCTATTCATTGTACGGCATAATGTGACACTTTCTTCCAAGCTGGAGCAGTTGACTTGGAATTCTAAGTAATAGGTTAGATCAGCACTATTCGGGATTACATAAGAAAAGTAAAATTGAAAAAAAGTTAAGATTTGTAGCAACAGGAGTTAAAAAACCATCACAGGGTGTACATTTTCTCGAAAAAAAAAGAAATGCCTATAATTTAAAAAATTCAAGACTTAGATTTTATTTTTTATTTTTCTAGTAACTATTATGATTTGGACTATCACCCGATTTCGGCTTGACGTCGACTTACGGGACACCCTGTATAGGACAAATAAAAAAAAACACTTTTGAATGTTCATAAAACAACAGGCTTGTGGTTTTCCCGATGGTAAACAGTTACCGCAATCTATGGACGTTTGGAATTCCAGTGGTAAAATTCCCATGTTGCCGACCTTGTAAAAACCTTTTAACCACTTTCTTGAAGAACTTGCATGTGTCTTTGGGACCAAGATGTGAGGATGAACTTTGGCGAGCGTTGCGTTGATAGGCATCAAGACAAATATTTCTTCAGAACAAACACTACAATTTTCACAGCGTGTTTTTTAATAATTAAATAATTTAAAAACTAAGAATAAAAAGGAAACGACCTTCATCTGACGGGTACTGAATGTTCATGGTTCCCTAGTCCCAACAAACGTTAATATGCGATCACGACGGTTACTCGATCGGTCGGCGGCAAGCGCAGGAAAGCCCTTCACAAGCCAAAGCAAACGGCCATAACACACGTTTGGATAATAAAAGATCCGAGGAAGGAAGGCACCTACTCGATGCATAACTCGCAATCGGCTCGGCAGGCGCACACTGTATCGGGACATCACTACTAACGTCACAAATACCAACAAATACCTCACGTTGTACGTCACATCACCAATGAAAACATCGTTTTGCATCACAAATTAATCAACGTTTTCCATATTTGTTCACTTTTAATATGATTTTGTGTTGTGTATCGTAAATCAGAAGTTTAGAAGGAATTAGTTACGTGCGTCTAGATTTCTAAGTGTAGTGATTGTTGATATTTTCGAACTCTAACAATGGCAAACAATCAAGGTCCGTCCGCTCCTACTGCTTCGAATATGAATGATCTTCCTCCCCCTTACTCAGCCGTTGTAGGAAATCCACAGTATGGATTCATGATACCACAGGGCGAAGCTTATACGCAACCGAAAGCGTTCACAGCGCCTGGAGTGTACCCTCACCCGCCTGTGACGGGCCCACAGCCACCAATGTCGGAAATGCCCCAGATGCCTCCGCCGCCGCCCGGAGCGTTACCGGTTGGTGTGGTGGTCCAACCTGCTGTAGGCAGCGAACCTACTACCATCACTTGCTTTAATTGTGGGAAAGTTGTTACCACTAGAGTGACATACACTACCGCTTGGCATACTCATTTGGTAGCTGGATCTGTATGCGTCATAACCATGTACGTACCTGCATTCTGAATATATCCTTGTCTTGCTTCCTTAAGGAATAACAGTGATATTTACAGCCTATTTTGTAAATGAAAACTATTTTTGCAATGAATAGTATATTCAGCCACTGGCCAAATGTCTGGCCATCCTGCTCAATAATGAGCCTGTGAAAATGTTATTATTCAACATAATGCTATAATTATTAAAACTGTTTAATTTACTTTCCCAACAGGGTGTGCACCTTGTGCTGCCTCGGTCTGGTGCCGTACTGCTTCGACACGTTCAAGGATGCTGAGCATTATTGTCCTAACTGCAACACTTTCATAGGTAAAAGCAACAAGTGTTAATTAAACTCCTCAACAATAACAGTTGATTCAAAGTGACAATAGCAATTAGGCCTATAACTGAAACTTTTGTGATAGATACATACTTACGTACTTTTATTTCATACATACCAAGTTCTCAGAAAATGTTCTATAGCATATTCTTGGCAATCATCATAGCAACAAATCAAATTTTTGGCTATTGACATTATTGTAATTAATTATATATATTCATGTAACCTTTATTTAATAGTAAATTAAAAAATTGCTTAAAAAAAAGGTATGGCTGTGTTGAAAATATTTTTTGGTTTTAATACAGTTATGCTGATCTTTAAAGTTTCATTTGCTAACCTATCTAGAGTGATAAATGAATTTGTCTTGTGAAGTAACCCCATAAATTATTTATTTATTATGATATTGGATCATATGAAACACAACTGTGCCATAAACAAATATTATTGTTTAATGTAATCATCAAAAATTTATAAACATTTGTACAGTTTAAAATTATTATAATAAACTATTATAACTGTGATTTAAAAAAATATCCGCTATGTCATGTCAGTGAAGGGAGTATATTATATTGTAAAGACTTTTTATGTTATGTTCAATTTTTACATTAAAAAGGTGTTTCCAGCCTGTAGAACTAACATAAAAAGATGATGCTATTGTACATTAAGAACACCAAATGACAATTTTGTTTGTTTCAATAGAGCAAATCCGTGCGGCCATAATATGTCCCACACGTTTAGGCGCAGAATATCCCACAGTCGCAAAATATCCCATTTGCAGATTATCCAATTCACTGTTGCTATAGTCCTGCAGCGGGGACTCAGTAATTGTCCAAATTGTGTGAAGACATTGGTGACTGTGGTTGTGTTGATTAATTGCTTTGTGAGTTTAAATGGTTAGACCTTGAACACCTTGCTAAGCCTTACTCTGTGTCGTCGGGGTACACATATGGCATGATACGATTGATTGTGGAACTTTTTTACATATGTATAAATTATCCAAGTACATAGCCTTGTCAAATTAAAAATGATATATTTTATTTAAACATTCCAATAGTAACATCCCTAAAAAATTATTTTAAAACGAATTTCTATGAAATAAATGCAGATATATGCTTGTGTATATTACCAAGAAATTTTGATTGTTTTAGATATTTTAGATTGTGATAATTATACTTTTTTGTAAATACTGGTAGCAAGGATGGTAACTGATATCACTCATAGACTCATTTTGATATATATTTTCTTTTTACTACCAACTCATGTACCCCCTGGACAATATTGAATATTATATTATTAGCACAAGATACACTTTCTACTTTATTATACTTACATCTTTATCTACTTATTAATTAAGCAAATTATTACATTGAACCAAAAAATTTAATTTACCTACTTAATTTGTTAGCAATTAGCATAATTCGAGAAAATAGCTAAAAGTTGGTTTGCGTTGCGATATACTTCTAAGTTCTCATAATAAATATATATAAATACTATTTTTCTAAACCTTACTGAAAATGAATGTAGTGGTAAATTTTTTTTTGTATTTTGTGAAATCAAAAAGTTTACAAAAAATAAATATGTATAAAGATATTTTAGGCATATGGTATTTGTAATGTACCTATTATTTATGTTAATGATTGAACCCATGTAGTTTAGGAAATCTCATTTATTGTTCTATGATGGGAACATCACAAATTCACAATTTATTTACGTAGTAGGATATTGCTATTCACTATAATGAATGAATATAAAATATGGCCCTCATTCCTGCATCAAACATATTTATATCTTTCATCTGATCTAATTTCATTATGCAATGTAATGTGTAATTATTGTACCTTATTTTTATTATACAATAAAGATTTTTATTAAAATTTTGTCTTATTTGTTCAAAACAAACTATAGTACATAATGTTAACCTATTTTATCTGTTATTTAGTTATCAATAGTGATAAGATAGTGGTATCTGCTTTGTGAATAGATGTTGGTTGACTCACCTGCAAGTGCACAGCCATCGTTGTGATTTGTATTTTATAAATAAAATGCTAAGTGTTTAATTCAAAATGAATTTGGAAGGTGGTGTAAATCCTTCATCAAGAGCTGAACTATTTGTGGAGTCCGAGACTGTTAACAGAGAACCCCCTCCTCCATATTCGCCAAGTACACAATCGACAATTCAGCCAGTGATCCACCAAACTATTGTTATTCAGCAGACTTTAAAGAACAGTCCTACATTTTACAACTGTGTAGTTTGCCAAGAAAGAGTGCTCACAGAAGTTAAATACGAAAATTCTAATAGAACACATTTGCTCGCTGGATTTATTTGTGGGTTTACTACGTAAGTATATACAAGCAATATTTTCATCTAACAAAAGACTTTGTGTACTTTGAAATTAATTGTGTACTTTGTTTTAGGTGGTGCTGTTTGTGTTGCCTTTCTGCTATACCATATCTTGTTTCAACGTGTAAAAAAACGGAGCATTATTGTCCACAATGTAAAACCTTACTGGGGTCTTATTCAAAAATATAAAAAAGGTATACCAGGGTATGATCAATCCTTATAGAGTAACTTAATCATGACCAAATTGTAAAAATAATAATTTAATATGAAATGACCTTTTTCTAATTAATAATTGGGATGGGTATGAAATTATAACAATATTAATAAATAAAATATTAGTTACTTATTACATAACTTTAATTTCTAGCTTTTATTTTTAGTACTTAAACACAAGAGACATTTCACAATGTTAGCCAATAGTAATAACCAAAAATATGAAGTCTGCTATTGCAATAGGGCTTTTCAACTATTGTATGGAACTTGTAATCGGAAACAGTCTGATGCAATTTTCCACTTTCCGTCCACGGCCACAATTAAAAATGTTTGCTGGAAAGGCTTCTTTGTGTCGTCGTTCTGGTATGTGACATCTCCGCAAGCTTGTATCAGATATGTTAATTTATTCGATACAACACTTTCTGCAATTGGTTGGGCATCCAGGGTTTTAAGGACATGGCTGCTGGCTGGGAGTTCCATGAGGAATTTCTGTATTTTGTCGCTCCCATTGATTCCATTTCCATTCCAAACAAGTAAACCTGTGTCCAAGTAAAGCTTAGAGGTTAAGTGCCGACTATTATCAACTTGTTTGTAGAATAATTTTGTAAAATCTTCAGCAGTCTCACAGGCATTATCTGTAGTTTTCACAGATATTTCTGCCATGATAATCAATCAATAAAATTAATTATTAGGTAAAGCTATGATTCACACTGTTTATCTCTACATGGAATGACAGCTGACGCTTGACAGTTTTTTTTTTGTTGATTACTAAATAATGACAAAGGATGTACAGCACATACATCCATATCTATCTCGCAACCTTGGATGTCAAAATCTCAAGTGGATCTTGGCAGTTGCGAACATTATAGGATATCTTAAAAAAAAAGTAGGTTATGGGGCCCAATCACAATCTCATGGGCCCAAGCTAACCTCACTTGCCCACGGCCCCCCTGCTGAAAGACGGACGAGGCGCTGGCGAACCGGGTTTTCCCTAACGGGTTGTGCGGGCCGGATGGTAGTCGCCGCACGTAAAAAGCCATACACCGCAAAAAAGATATGAAAAGTTCTGCTAGGAAAAAGGAACATCATGCTAAGGCGTCGCCGTTAAATGAGGCGCAGTCATATCGCCCTACACCTGCAATAAGTGGGCTAGCACTACCCTGTCACGCGCGGGCAGGGTTTAAGAAGTTAGCGCCTATCAGGAAAGTAGTGTGGAGAGGATTTTGGTCGGGTGCACGGTGGCTTTGACTACGGCCAGCAAAACAGTGAGGGAGAAGATATTCGCCGAACCTCACTGGCCGCAGGCTTAGCTGTGGTCAACACCTTCTTCCAGAAGAGACCAGAACACCTCATCACCTACAAAATTGGCCCGCACCAATCACAGATCGAATATCTGCTGATCCGAAGACGCGACATCGGCCATGTATGCCAGTGCAAGGTCATCCAGGGGGAATGCCTCACTGCACAACAACGAGTCCTCGTCATGGACGTCCGAGTAAGTAGTAGACGGCCTACAGCAGAACGCTGTAAACCGTCTATTAAGTGGTGGACTCTGAGAACCAAGAGCCAGGAGTTCATGGAGGCAGCCGAAGGCGTCGATTGAAGCGCAAAGGGCGAAACCTCAAATGACTTTTGAAATCCATCCACAAACTCGGACGAACGGTACTCGGCACATGGAAAGGTGGCCGAAGAATTGATAATTAAGGACACGGGATGGTGGAATAGTGAGGTGCAGGAAGCAGTAAAGCACAAAAAGGCATGTTTCAAGAAAGTGCAGCGTAGTAGCTCTCTATCGGATAAGGAGATGTACTTAGAAGCAAATCGGCGTGCTAAAATTACACTGTCAAACGATGCCAATAATCACGTGCGACCACCACAGCTTCCTGCAAACCTTGGTATGAAAATCTGTTCCCGAGGCGTACATTAAGATTATCCGGGACATGAACGCTAAAACTGAGGCCGTCGTCAAAACCATCGTAGGCCATACTAATCCCTTCCCGATTACCGTTGGTGTTCACCAGGGTTCAGTGCTGAGCCTTTACTTCTTTTGCATTGTACTCGATGTCTTCTCAGCGGAAATTCAGGACGCGCCTCATTGGCTTAAGAAATACGCTGATGACATCGTACTAGTAAGCAAACTTAGGCAGGATCTTGATACCAAGGTAAACAAAGTAAACTGTGATTTGAAGCTGAACGTCGCCAATATGGCTAGCTGCAGCGCGGATCTTGAAACCGTCCGTATAGGGAACGAAGCTGTCAATAGAAGAGATAAATTTAAATATCTCGTATCCGTGCAGCACGAGTCCAGCGATATCGGCCCCGCAGTCAAGGCCCGAATCTCCGTAGCTTGGGCCAAATGGCGAGAGCTCACGGCGGTCAACTGTGACCCTAAAATCCCAATCAAGCTCAAGGGGCTAATATATAAGAGCATAATTAGGCCTGTGATGCTTTACGGCAGCAAAACCTGGCCGGCGCTGACGAAGCACGTCCGCGAACTCCACGCCAACGAAATGAAAATGCTGCGGTGGATGTGTGGCATTACGCGACTTGATCGAGTGCGTAACGAGTACCTCTCTACCAGTGTAGCTTATTTTGGCTAGGCCACCATGTAAATCCGTAACTTTGATAACACGAATCAAAAATTGCCGGGGCGCCGTTTAAAAGTTATTTAATGGGATCAAGGTGGCCTTGCCAAAATAAGCTTATTTTGGCTAGCCCATCTTGAACCCCACCACGTAGCGAAGACCCGTAGGCTAATTACGAAACGTTGTTGCCAACAATTCTCTGATTTAAATAGTTACTTTTGTGATTCCTGGGATCTGATTGGTGGGAACAAATGTCTGTTAATTGTAGAATTTATATAAAGAATTGCAGAATTTGCTGATGTTATTTAAAAGATTTAAACATAATACAGTTACAGACGAAAGTGAAAGCTAACAATGAATGAAATATCATCGACAATTATTATTATTATTATCATTAAGCAGGCAAGCAGTTGTCAAAACAACTGATAGATGCCTGTATCTAGCTCTTCTCTACTCATTGTTAATCTGTATTCAAATGTTTGTCGAGTCTGTTTTTGAATTGGTTAGTATTTTCCGCTGTCACCACGGATTCAGGCAACTTATTCCAAGCATTCACGACTCGGTTGGTTGACTTTTCGAATTGATCGACTTTTGATCCTTGCAATCAAAGTTACGGAATTCCATGGTGGCCTAGCCAATGAGCCAGACTACCAAGAGCAGGCAGATCGCGATGGTCGACCACATTTTTAAAGAAGACGCTTGTAACCTGAGCTAACCATTTGCCCCATGGTGCAGAAGTAGGTAGGTATTCTACTTTAATGTATTCTATTAAATTCATAAAAAACATTGGCGTCGTCTAAGAAATGATAATGAAAGCGGAATCCGACGGATGTGGTCTAACTCAACAGTTTAAACTTGCTAGGAAATCATCTGTTACCTATTCTACATTTCCAAAAATCAATATAACACACGTGGTGAAATCATTTGTTTATAAAATGATAGTCGCTCTCCTCGTCCGTTGCTCCTTATAAACCACGCAACCGACTGATGCGGTTTTTAGTATCATTTAGAGAATTTCTTCCGGTTGGTCACGTTTATATGCATATTATAATAGAGAACCCGTGCGAAGCCGGGGTGGGTCGCTAGTGCACAATACAATAAATAGAAACAGTTATATTATGAAATACTTTATTTGATATTTTCATCTAATATATTAATTAATTATCGTTATCATACAGGTAGTTAAATTTTCAAGACATTTTGACACATTTACTAATAAATTATAATAATTCGTCCAAATATACTGTAGTTATAGGAATATGTAATGAAATAATATTAAAATGATGAAGCTTATAAATAACAAGCATTTGAATACAGTTTTACTTGAAATAAAACAGTCGCTGCTTTTCAAATCTAAACCTAAGGCACTGACAAAAAAGATTATGCACTAGATACAGATATCGTTATCAATATCAATAACATTCCTTAAATATTGGCTCTTACAAATATACGAAAAATAAAGCAAAATAAAATGTCATTACTGTAGGATTTAATAAATTATCTAATTTGTCCGCAAATAAATTAAAATAACAAACATTTTAGAAAAATATTCCCCAATTAATTAGGTACCTGTAAGATCTAAATATTGCCTAATTTTGCTAATGATTGCCGATCCATTGAGGCCCGAACTCGCGCGTCGGCGCTGGCCAGAGCCGGCCCCAAACAAAATATTCTCTAGGCTGTTACACTTATAGGGTAATAAAATAAGTAAAATATCATATCCACTATACAGTCCAAAATTTATAATTCATAACTGATAACTAGAAAAGCTGGACCATTACACACCCATTACAGGGAAGTAACTTTCCTAGTGACATTAAATACTAGACTCGAATGTAATTTTGCTTTTATTGGCAGTAAACAACACCAATTTAAATATAGTCAACCAGATTTTATTATATTACACTTCCCAATTTAAATTAATTCGTACCTACATGCCCAGATGGAATTCATACCATGAACTTGCAACCAGTACTTCTTACAACTACGACCTATGTTGAGCACAGTGTTTTATTTTGTGAAACTGGGATCTATAAACCACTTTAAATAATATACATCATTGTTTGACGGTACGTCCAACATACAGTCGGCTGCAAGAACGTTATCTCGCGTCGGCTACAAAAAGAGAGTATTTTATAATGGCGTTATGGCTACTTGCGTTAGCCACACTGTCACTGGCTTTTGTGTATAAACAACTATAACAAAAAACGTAGCACTTCGCGTTGCACGTGACCGTTACAGAGTATCTTATAGTAAGGTAGTAGTTGGCGGGCGCGGCGGCGGCGGCGGCGGCGGACGGCCGCGCCCGGGAATGACACCTGCAAGCTGCTTCAATTAGACGACACTCTAATTGTTATTTTTCTTGTAATCCAACCTGCAACAACCACATTACTACATGATACACAATTTTTCATGCTATTCAGTGATAAACGAGCAGACAGCCCGCCCGATGAAAAGCGGTAACTGTCGCCCATAACACCTACGATTCATGCACTTAGGTTTCATGTAATAAAAATGCAGAACCGCAGACGCGCTGTCACTCACTCAAAAACGTTAGTCGCCTTGTACAACACCCACTAGTGTAAGGGGTTTGTGTTATTCTACTCTGCCGGACACCACGCGGATACGCTGTCACTGTGAGGATTAATATGAAATGCCTATCAAACTGGAACACAACAATGCAGACATTGTTGCTTGGCGACAGAAATAGGTAAGACAGTGGTACTCAACCAGGCGGACTCCACAGGCTTGACAGAGCTACCGCTGCTCCTACCAGATGATAACATCATCATCATCATCATCCCAGCGGTCAATCCCGCTTTCTTGCTTTGTTTTCTCCACTTTGCCCGATCATCAGCATACTCATGTCGTAAGCCGTTGGCTCTCGCGTCCGAATCGGCGATGTCAATCCATCGTTTCTGAGGTCTTCCGCGGGACCTCTTTCCTGATACAGGCAGGTTTAGATACCTATTACCCACATATCCCTAGGGCTTACGCAAGACGAGACCAAACCAGCGCAGCCGTACCAGATAACCATATACTAATTTAATTATAGCTCGAATTGGACCCACAATGAGGGCAACCATTTTTGTGCTCATTAGTGGGTGCCACGATCGAGTAAGGTTAAAATAACGCCGTCCTATTGGCTGAAATCCAATTGCCCACATAGAGCGTTTGATTCTGGCCAATACTGCGAGGTATTTTGACAACGGACCTTACTCGCCTGTAGCGCCATCTAGTGGAATTTTGAACTCGCAATAGCCTCATTGGACGTAAGCCTCCCCTCACGTCTTCCACACCGCTCCAGTTTGTGCCTCTTGCATCCATCGGTTCTCTACGACCTTTACAATGTCATGCGCCCACCTCGAGGGGAGCCGTCCTACGCTAGTACGCGGTCGGCACTCGACCACCTTTCCGCCCCATCGGGCATCGGCTCGGATATACTCTTTCTTTTACTATAAAGTGCTGAGGCTGAATACGACATGCTCATTGGTTCATTCAAATTAAGTACGCTAAGGCGGCTTTCACGGCGTGGATTGATCGGTGGTTGGGATTGGTGGTAGATGTGAATGCCGGCTTGGAAGGCGGACATTATCCCAATACTTTATAGTTTTTGTCAGGCAGGCAATTGTGAACAACTGTTGGGTTGCCTGCATCCGGCTTCTCTTCTCTTCATCCGGATCTAAGAAATTTGTCTAATTAGGGATAAGATTTCAATTCACCTGTAATGGCCCATTTAGTACATCTGCGCTGTGTTTGTCTGACAAACCCGCCACCATGAGTCTTTCCTGTAACAATAAAAATTATTTGTTAGTTATATAACTAAATAATGTATAACGTTGTATTTGTAGACCGTCATTCGGAATTAGAAACTTATTTTGTATATGAATTTTGATAAAAGAGTGTTGTAATATTTACCTCTGCCTGTCGCTCCGCGTCCGCAAAGCTGTGATTGTGATTGGCCGCTCGCGCCTGTTGTAACTCGTCTTGTAATGTGTCTATTTTATTCTGCATCTGTTTGTTAAAATGACAGTGTTTTCAAAATAGAAAGGTGACAACGTAAATCCTTCACCCACATATTGCACGGTCTCACATTCATATAATGTATGATGGTTCATCAATCGCACACGGTTATTTGCCACCATCAACCTCTTAGGACGAACGTCAGACTAATGACACATAATGGTGGACCAAGTCCTGGACTACAAAATCTACACTAAGTTTGTTACCTGACTGAATAAAAAAATAAATCTTTTCAGCTTGTGTCGCGTTTTTTAATAAAACCAATAGTCATGTTCTGAAAGGACATGTGACAACCATATTTCATATAATTTAGATATTTTTCCAAAAGTCAGGCAACAAATTTAGACTCAAGTTTGAATCCACCAGTGTACCTGTTGTCAGATGCTATTCATAACATATTCAAGACTATGAGACCAACACTGCCAAGATTCAAATTCAAAGCAAACATTTATGCTGTTGTGTGTACCATTTGGCGCCCATGACTATGAAAACTACGCGTCAACAAGAAATAACCATTACTGTCGACATTTAAGATATCATTATGAAGTAAACAATGACCCTCGAGAAATTCTGCATGAAAAATTGATTGCTATAGTGGCTCAAGATACATAATTCAAGCTCAGCAATGGCTCCACAAAAAACTGTACCACAGGTCGGGACATTCTTTATCACTAAGAGGTTTCAGGTTGTTTATAACCGTGTATGACATTTTTACATATTTTTGATCAAACAATTAAAAGACTAAAGACACTGGTAGAACACAAGCGTAAGATTTCTAGATTCATCAAATCCATTTTTCCTTTTTACATTGTTGATCAAGTAACACACCACATCGTATGGAAATTAAGAAACAGCCCAAATCCGCTTGGTATAGAGTTTGAAGGAAACGTGTATGCGGCAACAATACGAAGAAATATGAAAGCGCAGACGTAACAACTGATATAGTTAATACAAATCTACCTCCTCAATGATGGTAGGCAATGATTTTTCTATGCAGGAGTATGCGAACGCCAGAGGTTCCTATGTAAAAACGTACTTTTATAATAAAAGTTAAATTATTATATGATTCTATTCAACGCCATCCATCATGATTCATGCAAGGAGCCGGACAAGAGCCACTTCTCTTGTACTTCCTCTACTTTTTTTACGATCAACGTGATCGTAAAAAAAGTAGAGTTACATTACAAGTAAGGCATTTTATAAAACGTATTTATCTTTGTTATCTGACGACGCCGTTTATATACGGACGAATGATAGAATTTGCCTATGATGTATTTTTTGTCACACAGATTTACATTCTTTATTATGTTCATAGTCAATAGAGAAACTGCTTTCCAGTCCAAAAAAAAACATACATATAGAGTAACTTAAGATCGCGATTAAAAAAAGTAAAAAATAATCGTCACTCAGCTCAGGTCGTCACGATGATCTTGAGATCTCGGTCACATCTTAGGAGAGTATCAGATCGATCTTGTGATTGGTTTAATAATACGGGCAATAGTATACTCGACGCTTGTTTCATTAAAATTTCTATGTCATTATGTGCAAGACAGTTTTCCATGATTATGTGCAAGACAGTTTTCCGTTACGCACCAAAAGACCTGGCTGCGGCTCATATAGAATACCGTAATTTGTACATTTTTCTTTGTAGTGCACATGCTATATAAATCTTGGATCCGCGTATGGTTGCTCACAGTAAAATATAAGTACAACTGACGCAACCAATCTCTAGTGTCACACTAAGTGTTATAGTGGGTTTTAATAGAAGAAGACAAAATAATTCAACGCATCAACAATAACAATTACCGCTAGGAGGCGATAGTAAACTTTTCTTCAGTATAGTTTCCTAGTTGGCGACATGTCCATTCCTTCTACGCTACAATCAGTACAACATAAAAGATATGGACAATGTTTGTAATTTATTGTATGTACTGTCTGAAATAAAATTTGTTGTATTGCAGTGTATTGTATTAGCGTTGTCACGCTCAATGGACTTGGGAAAAATAAAGTTATTTTTTAATAGAATTCGTTATTCCATAACCAATCGTTTTTATTTCACTTCGATACGATAAGTATTTACAAAGCTATTGACATAATTAGTTTGCGTAAATCATTGGTATTCGTCTTATACCACATGACGTCATCGTATCCGACAATAGCCAGTGGTCATTTTTACGAATCGTTTGGAAAGGCTACAGAAAAATGTTCAATGTCATATTTTAAGATCAAATGTAAATATTAAAAAAAATTATAAATACTTTTCCCAAACCCATTATTTAGTCTTTTTCTACATTTCTATTGCAACTTTATTTACTCCTTTCTTGCTATGGACAGAATCATTGACAAACGCATTCTACCCAATGTCATCGCCGTATTTTTGACATTGGATTTTTTGTCGCGGTAGACCACATTGGCTTTTCAGTTGCAGCATAGGATATGCTTGGACAAATTCACCACCATTGTATAGGAGTACCGGTGTTTCAGTTACCCGCATGTGAGTATAGGTGGTCCAGTTCCGCGGAGTGAATCGGTGGTCCAGTCACCCGCGTGTGAGTATCGGTGGTTCAGTTCCGCGGAGTGAATCGGTGGTTCAGTGACTCGCGTGAGTGTAGCGATGGTAGTTCCCCGTGTCTCTGTATCGGTGGTCCAGTGACCCGCGAGTGAGCATTGGTAGTCCAGTTACGCGGAGTGAATCGGTGGTTCAGTGACGGTAGTGATGGTAGTGCCTTATGTCTCTGTATCAATGGTCCAGTTACCCACGTGAGTGAATCGGTGGTTCTGTAACCCACCCAGTGAGCGTATCGCTGGTTCAGTGACCCATCCAGTGAGTGTACCGGTGTTCTTTGTGTGGGTTACCTGCGTGAGCGTGCGCGTGCGCAACTCTTCGAGCTCCCGCTGCGCCTCGGCGAGCCGCGCCGCCCAGCGCTGCTCCTCCGTCGTCACGTTATGCTGGAGCTGACTCAGCACGCCTTCCTGTGTACAAGACGAGTCCTATTAGGCGAGTCCAGTCGAGTGCCATATGCTGAGTATGGCCCAATTGCACTCTTATGAATATTTTTTAATGTTGTGCCGTGTGTTGGAGTAGAATAAACATGTTTTACTTTACTTTACTTGTTATCAAGACACATTAAAAAGTAATAATATACAATCAAAAGTAAATACTGATAAGAAAGAGCCGGAGCAAAAAAAAAATTACCGGTTCCTAGTTACGGATACGGATATTTTTGTCTGATAACGATTTCGGAACTCAACATCCCTGTTATAAAATTACGATAGTCAACTGATAAACACTTTGTTTAAACAAAATTAGGCTTATCAAACCGTCACTAAAACGCTTTGCGGATGCCGCGATATAAACCGCGATTGTCACAGGCGATCCATTCGAGCGATTAACAATGAACGTAAACTGAAATGCCTAACATAAGCGGAGATCAAATGACTCGTCATCTATTAAATGAATTTAGTTACAGCTGTATCTATCTTTATGAGTTGCGAGTTGATAACTAATCTGCCTGCCAATTCATCGGCATAACAACTAGAAAATCTGAAACAAGTACTGGGGCCTAATTCTCGCGCTGTGACATTTCGAATTCGACATTTTATCTAGCCACATAACTCCATTAATAATGACATTGAAATGTCTACTACGGCCTAAAAATCATTTCTCAACTATGTTCGACAGTCGTATATTGTCGAATATCAATTTCAGTTACGTTGTAATACAGTTTTTTGTCTAGAGAAAATGTCGAATTTGAGATGTCACAGCATGTGAATCGCCCTCCAGGTCTAAAACTCACCGTGTCGTGAATAATCCTCTTATACTTATCGACGAGCCCTTGTAAGTGTTCGTTCTGCGACTCTAGTTCCTCGATCCTCGGGGCGTCCTTGCTGTCTTTACTCTCGAGCTGCTGCTTCTCTAGCTGCTGCTTCTCAAGCTGCTGCTTCTCCAGCTGCTGCTTCTCAAGCTGCTGCTTCTCAAGCTGCTGTTTCTCCAGCTGCTGCTGCTTTTCCAGCTGTTGCTTCTCCAGCAGTTCCCTCTCCTGGTCTCTCCGTTGGAGTTCCAGCTTGAGGTTCTCGGCAAATGCCAGCAACCATTCGCTGTCGGGCGTGGACGCAGGCGCGGCGGTAGGACACACCGCCCGCAGTACGTTCGATATCTCCACGTATTGCGATTCTTGCGCTTTCGCGATCGCCTCCTGGTGTAGCCAATAAAGAGTTTCTTAGGTGGTGATTATGGAGAAGATAGAATTGGAACATTCATTTAATGTTTACTTGGGTAGGTGACTACGGTTAAAGTGATCAAATTAAAAGCGAAACCTTATGCCATTGCGTTAAGATCGATAATCGAAATAACTGTCGTCATCTACCCATACCATTGAACAATAAAATGAATAAACGCCGCGGTAGATGAAAGAAAGTGCCAGTATGTAAAGAGGACAACTTATTTATACACAGTGCATATGATAGCTATTAGTTTACAATGAAGCGAAGCCGGCCAAAGAGTTCGTGGGTCTGTCAATCAGTTTATTATGTTACACAGAGTGGCAATGGCGTGCTTGGGGGAAACTTACGCGCAGAGAGTCTTGGGCCGGCGTCGCGTTCGACGATTTGGACTGGAGGGCCTTTTCGGCGGACTGTAACGCCTCCATAACTTTCCAGTTTTTAGTTCGCAACTCCTAAACGAGTAGTCAAACGAAAGCAAGTCAGGATTAAATCAGAAACAAGTGGGCAGGTGTTAACATGTTTTAGTCGGGACATTATTAATAGAAAGAAAAAAGAGAAATCGAAATACAAAACAACAATTGGGTCGATGAGATCTACTGATTATAACCTAATGGCAGGATGACGGAAAATGTATCCCGCTGGTGGCGCTACTGTAGATGTAGACTTGTCAAACCTCTAGGTAGATAGTGTCTGTCAATTTATCCTGCCATTACATAGCCTCCTTCATCAGACAAACCATGCCATGCACGGAACGGCAACGTCGCAAAAATATTGCGACTGAATGCGACGTTGCCAAACTTATGCGCATGGCTTGTAAGATGAAGGAGGCTATGTGCCATTATGAACTGAATCAAAAACGCAAACAAAACAATGAATACAGTGACAGACCTAACGCACGCTGTAACTGTCGCAGTGTCAGATATAGAACGCGGGTAGATATTGTGTGTGTATTGTTTTTGTATTTAGATGGTGTTGGACCTCACCACCACAAAGTGATAAACCTCTGTGGGACTTCAGCCTCCTTCAGTGGAAGTTTTAGCTAAAAGGATACTATCGTGCAGGTGTTCCATTATAATTTTCAACATGACCTGGATAATGACAGCTACCGCTTCAAGAAAATCCGTCAGATGGCGCCGTGGGTGGAGACTAGAGACCGAGGTGACTCAACAGTATAAGATACCATAACTGCTGTCAAGGCTATGCCCAATGAGTAAAACGAAGACCTAAGGACCCCGATTGATTGAATGTCTAGGACTTGGACGTCAGTCTCAGAGGGCCTTCACCGCCTATTGCGCCACCTAGGACATTTTTGTGGCGCTGTTATCCCACATAAACGTATGGGTGCAAGTGATATTCGGCCCTACAAACAACACAGTAGAGGCGACTTCCTAGTAATAACACAATAGAACGATATCTAAAACCACCCTGCCTACAAAAGTTTGTTATCACGAGCATATGCACATATTTGAAGTCACATGACTGTGTTAAGGTTGCACTCACATGCATGAATTTGCAGTTACACTGGGGCCTAATTCTCGCGGTATGACATCTCGAATTAAACATTTTTTCTAGCAAAAATGTTCATTAATAATGACAATTACAGCTAAATCATATTTTCTCAATAATTATCCTCGACAGTCGTACATTGTCGAAGATCAATTACACTGACGTTTTATTACAGTTCTTTGGCTAAAGAAAATGCCGAAGTTGAGATGTCACAGCACGAGAATCGCCCCCCAGTACAGTACCACATCCCCACACGCCAATTCGCCAGCTACACTCACATTATTCTTATTCTGGAACGTCTTCAGCGACTCCTGCATCCTGGTCAGCTGTTCGCGGTGCTCGCTGGCATGCCGCTGCTCGTTGGCCAGCTCGTCGCGCAAGGCGCTCACCACTGCTTCCACGCGAGCGGTTTCTGCCGCCGCGGCTGCCACCTGAGAACCACACGATACAATATACTTTTTTTTATTCTCTCTCTCTCTCTCTCTCTCTCTCTCTCTCTCTCTCTCTGAGGTCGGTCCTTCATGTCTGAAGATCGTGGCCTTAGTGGGATCCCATTCGGGAACGGATAAATTGTCTCCAGCGACCTCTTGTCTGTGGCAATTTTATAGAAAGTGCATTTTTGTGCCTCTTTTAGTTTTGTTTTGTTTCGCATTGAAAAACGAGCAGACAGCCCACCTGATGGTAAGCGGTAACCGTAGCCGAGTATATGTTACACTATTCATGCATTTAGGTTGAAGGCAACAATAATGAAGAACCGCAGGTGCGCTGTCACTGTAAGGACTATGATGAAATGCCTCGTGCCTGTAATAGCGCTGGCTACCTTATCCGTCAAACCGTCCGGTTGTGGGCAAAAATAAATAAGGCGATGGTTGTCACCCAGATGGACTTCTTAGGCTTGACATTGTCCTACCACCTGATAAACGTGTATTTTAAATGTATCGCTGACAACGCCAACTAAATGTGGGTTTTCGCAATGAGGAGGCACGCGGAAAGCTAATGGCGCCAGAAGGGACTGCTCACCTATTTGTCAATTGTAAATCGAAATGGCATGCGCGTGACGTTGTCGCCGATTAGTTGATTTAATCAACAACATGTCCATAATATCTGACACCTGAGTTATTGTGCAATAGTCAAGATATGCGCTGAAGTGGCCGAGGTGGCGATAAGTGTTCTCGATAGTTTCAGCGTTATATGGCTCTTATAATTACTTATGCAACAATTGCGTCCGCTCCATTTAATACGCGCGCTACGATATTGAGCACTGATGTAGCATCTCTGGTATTTGAGTTAGCAGGGGAAGTGTTAAAAACATAAGAGTATATAATAGGACCACGATAAGTCCGTATTGACTGACAGTAGTAAAAATTATAAAGTGTGGATATGGCAATAATCTGGGGATAATCTGTCCTTGTCAGTCCTCCTTGTAAACATTCATTTATTTGGTCACTATTAGCTTGAACTTGTACTTTTAGTTTGTCTAAATTATTCATACAGCTGAAAATTATCTCCCGCACTTCCTTTTTAATAGTTTTGCCCATTATTTAATAATATTTTTCACACCTCACGAAAATAAACAATCCTACAGAAATCAAATAGTTTGTTATGACTTTTATGGATGACGTTCTATGACGTTTCAAAACTTGCCAGAGATTTATATTTTTTTTCAATAAGCATTTCGGACTTAGCGTTGTCCAAGACGGGCATGCTCCATCTTCGGCCGCATCGTCACTTACCAACAGGTGAGATGGCGGTCAAATGCCTGTCTTGTTTAATATAAAAAAAAAAAAAAAAAAAAAAGTCTTTATTATAAGCAATGCTTTTTGTAAATACGAACAAATTCAAGAACGAATAAACTGCTACAACAGAGCGCCACATTTTTGGCAGTCCGTAAGTTCGTTTGATTTCGCGGGCTGGAGCCATGGTTTTAATCCTTGGGGCTTGGTCCCTGTGCAGTGGCCTTCGTCCTGGTGAATCCTTGGGCCCCATGCGGTGTACTGTGACGTACCTTATGGTGGTCGGGCGGCGGCAGGCCGTTCTGCGCAGGCGCGGCGGCGGCTGCGGCGGCCAGCTGCCTCAATTCAGCGAGCTCGGCTTCTCGCGCCGCCGCCGCTGCCGACAGCGTAGACACCTCCGCCGACAACTGCGAACAGAGACACACATTTCAATCAAAATCAAAATAATGTACTGAGCACAGTGAGCGGTTTAAAGACACGAGAAAAAATTTGCTCTTGTGTGAAACATACTACTTTCCACCTCGCCAACACGACAACAATGCTTTTGGTGCTTAAAAAACTGGACAGCAAATCGATCGGCACTGACAACAATTTCTTTTCTTTTATAATTTTGAGGAAAACCGATAGCTTCGAAATACGATTGATTGGTCCGTGCGTTACAATAGAGAGCCAATTATAGGTCTCCACAGATATTATTTTATTCTATTGTATTCGGATGTCTTACAGCTTACAACAATAAGATATGTACAATAGAGAACTGATGAAATTATCGGCGCTTTGTTAGACAATTTATTATTAAAACAATTAAAATAAAGTTATTTAAAACGATGTCACTCCACTTTAGATTCCTTATAAGAAGTGAATACCTGTTGCTTCTGCTTCTCAGCTTCCTCCTTGACTTTTTCTAGATTGTTTTCAGCCGCTTGTGCGCGACTCGTCAATCGCTGGACTTCATTTTGTGCGTCGTTAAGAGCTGCAACAATACAAGACGCTTATTAATATTTATAATTGTCAATGCACTCATGGGCATCTTCAGTTGAGTATTTTCAACACTGCGATCTCTAATTCGCCTAAAAACGGTGGAGATTATGTCAAAATGAGATTGTGTGGGTTGTTGAGAAAGAAAGGTAACCGGATAACCATTTTCACACATGTGGACATTAACATAATTTATGTCATCGATATTGGCGCAGTTTTCTGACACTACAGAAGGAATAGGTTACTTGCACTATCCGTAATAAATGCAGATCGGCCAATTCTCTTACGGGAAAACAAAATGATGAAACCTGCACATTTAGGCGACTAAATGTGTAACCATGACACAATCTGGTCAGGTTCCCTTGATAGAAGGGTCACGGAGATGGAAGTCGCCCCACAGTAATTACATGATCTGCCAAATCTTGGATCATGGTCAAGGCGGACCCCGGGCCCTCGTGCGCGAGAGCACAACCGGGACATTAACGCCAAGATGATTATTTTAAATGTATGAGCATGTCTTACCGGCAAGTCGTTCCTGCGCGGCCTGCTCTGCCATGGCGGCGCACTGCCGCTGTTGCTCTGCCTCCGCATACGCTACATTCGCCTGCTGTAAAAAGAAAAAAATACAGTCACGTGGTGCCAATCGACTAATATTAGCCAATTTGTCGAATGAGTTTCCGCTATTTCAAAATCCACTAGATGGCGCTACTGTGACGTAAGGTCTGTGCGTCAAAATAAAGCCCTGCCATTGGCTGGAAATTTGGCTTTACATAGACATTGGTTCTGTTCAATAGCACGACAGATATTTTTTAGTGTAGGCGGTGGATATGATCTCACCTGCAACTGCATCGCGAGTTCATGCGCGTGCTGCTGTGCCGCCAGCAAGCCGGCGTCCCTGGCGGCGGCCGCCTCGCAGCGCGCCTGCCCCGCGTCGTGCGCGCGCGCCGCAGCCTCCGCTTGGAGGATATTTATTTGCTGCGGGACCAACGGATAAGCTGAAGTTTTTCAACAACGGTTGGGGAGCCTCGGTGGCCGAGCGGTCGACCATCCGACTCGTAAGCGAGCGGTATAAGATTCAAATCCCGCTGCGGCCAGGCACAAATTACTCTTTTCTGAGTTATGTACATTAGTTGAATGATAACCGATTATCTTGCGGTGAGGGAAAACGTCGGCATGAAACCTGCAAATTCAGGCGACTGGATGTGTAACCATGATCCAATCTGCTCAGGTTCCCCTGGTAGCAGGGTCAAGGAGTTTAGATGGTAGTCGCTCCGCTGTAATTACCTGATCGCCAAATCCTAGACGGTTTCCGGGCCCTCGTGCGCGAGAACACAACCGGGACATTAACGCCAAGATCTTTTTTTTTTAGTGAATGTTGGGTAAGGCCGAAGAGGGAGTTGTGTCAGGATAGAGCAAAGTGGCGGTTCATGGTCTCTGCCTACCCCGGCTGTGAGACACAGCCGTGAGCTTCATGTATGGATGTATGTATGTTATTTACCCAAAGTAAATACAATTTCATTATGATCATAATTATACAACATGTCATAAATATGTTTTCCTTCAGGGATAGTCAAACTTAGAGTAGGTATTTGCATCAATACCACATAAATGAAGATATCTGATAATTAAATTACATAATGTCGCAAAAATTAATAGCAAGCTGAAGTGCCAGTGGGCTTGCCATGTCAGCCGAAGAACTGACAACCGCTGGAGTAAACGAGTTCTTGAGTGGAGACCCCGCCTCAGCGCCGCCTGCGGTGGTTGTGTAAGCCTCAAGAATACGTGGGAAATAGGTACCTGAACCTGCCGGTATTAGAAAAGAGGCCCCTTGGGCGACCTAAGAAGCGTTGGATTGGCATAGCCGAGTCGGATGCGAGAGCCAACGGAAAGGAAGGTGGCATTGGCGCTCATCAAGGTGGCCTATCTCGATCAGTAGACTAGTATAGAGTGATAATGATGTATTTCAAATATCGGTGAATACTAACCAGTGGGGGCAAATTCCACCTTTTAGCGCCACTAGCGAATTAGGTCTTATGGTACCTGGCTACTGGTAAAATACCGCCGATTCATAGGTCAGAATGTCACGACCAACTTACAGCGTTTGATTTAGAAAACGGAGTGAGAGTAACATTTTAATATTATACAAAAATGGACCTTATTATACCTATCTTGCTCTCTGAATGGGTTAGGACGTAGGATTAAGGATGGTGTAAACGGCGCTTTATACCTCAACTGCGGGGCTATCATATTGTTGACTTTGATCAAAAACATTGACACATTCCACATACCAACTAACAAAACAAAAAACAACAACACGCGGACTTGCTCAAGACCTGCAACCAAGGCGGCTAGTCACAAACTCACAAGCCGATTCGAATTATGTGTATTCAGCTAGAAGTTACATCGCTAATGTATAGTAAAGGGCGGCGACAGACGTTCAAATAGCGTATGGAACTTGGCAACCTACTATGAGGGCTATGACTTTCACTTGATTTAAAATTACTCTTACAAAAGCGCCTTTCAGTGCCCTTTAAAGCCCTGCCCCAAATATGTGCAATTTCTTTCTAACGCCAGACTAGCGTAATTTCTGTAGCGCAACCTATCTTCGTATAAGATGCGCAGCTGATTTTCGTCACGTGTGAACCGAACCGTCAGTTTGTATGATACCGAATAGGCATGATGATCACTGAAACTTTTTTAATCCGTCAGGTAGATCATTTAAAATATGGAACACGTATTTTCTCTTTTGTGACGTAAACAAAAAATTATGTTAGTGTGCGTCTAAATTTTGAGCGACTACGCCTTAGGTCACTTTTTGCGGAGAAGTGATGTCACGAGCCCCTACTCCTTTGATGAGCTCTATCTTTGTCAACGCTTATTGATTTGGTAAAGCAAAAAATACGACTAACATTTTTTTTAATCGTACTGACTGATCAAATACAATTTGAAAATAATTACCCAGTCATCGTCCATATTACGCGACCGAAATTAGAATCGTATGGCAATATTATATCATCGTCCAATGAATATTGTATTTGTGAATACATAGCATATTTACCTCGGAAAGGCTCTGTACGTGCATCTCCATTTGCACGCGTTGTGCCTGTTGTGCCTCTGTCTCCATCCCAAGTTTTGACTGAAGCTGTAATATTAAGAAAGGTGCTTTTAATAATACAAAGGTGGCAAACAAGCGGACTGTGTGCCTGATGGTACTTTGAACTGCTTATATCAGGTGTTAAGTACAACCTACTGATTTAAGGTTAGAGCTTAGACCTGCAAACATTATGTGTTATCCTTCAAACTGGAATACAATAACAAAAACATTCATTGTCACAAAAATAGATATGATGGTGCGTGGTCCCATCCAACGGACTCCACCAAAACAGGGAGCGCATCACAGAGCGGAAATTACTATCATCGCGAGATAGGAATTTAAAATGTTGTAAGTAATTTTTTGTTTTTAAACAAGTAATTATTTTGCATGCTACACTCGTCTTACTGAAATTAATGTACCGTATGTTGACACTGACTTTCCTATCCGTTTCCTGCACTGATAGTCCAGCTGTCAAGTAGGTGCATGCTAAGAACTTCGGAAAAACTAAGATAATTCAAACCATATCGTCACCAAATAAAATACGTTTGGGTATGAACATAGATTACAACAAATGTCATCCTGAAGTTCTAAGCATAAATATAACTATCTTATTTAGGTAAAGCTTATTATTCTCCATTTAAGATCAGATCATTCTAAACAGTCTAATCATAAGCCACTATAAATTAAATAGTATATAAGCCATCATAATTATTTCGTTGCCTTCCGTCCGTCGCGTCGCCGAAGGGTACCTATCGTGATTCCCGTCAGCGAGTCTTACCAGCCAGCCATCCCCCTACGCTCCCGACCCCCCACTCACTACCAGTTTCTCCTGCGCCAGCTCGTGATTCCCGACGGCGAGTCTTACCAGGCTCCCACCCACGCTCCCGACCCCCCCCGTCATTCACCACCAGTTTCTCCTGCGCCAACTCGTGATTCCCGACGGGCGGCGAGTCTTACCAGCAACCCACCCACGTTCCCGAACCCCCCGTCACTCGACACCAGTTTCTCTTGCGCTAGCTCATGGTGTATATTAAACAATATGGAAGCTGTAAATCCTCATTGCGTTGACATCCGTCCGCCGCGTCGCTGAAGGGTTCCTATTTAGCTACCGAACATCCACCCACGTTCCCGACTCCCCCGTCACTCACCACCAGTTTCTCCTGTGCCAGCTCGTGGTTCTCATCGACGAGTCTCTGCAGACGCGCCTGCAGCGCCATGGAGTCCGCACGCGCGGCCGCCGCCGCCGCCGACGCTTGCTCCACGCTGCGAGATGCCAGCCCGGCGCGGCCGCGTTCCGCGTTTAGTTGCGTCCTGGGGACCGGTCAAGAGATATCAGATGAGCTGGTATAGCTGTTAAGTATGGCGAGCACGAGTTGCTCTTGCGCGCGATAAGCGAGAAAAGGCGCGACAAAATTAGGCCTTAATGGCTTTAAGTCCGCCAATTGTATTTTATGTGCAATTAATTATAAATAAAGATACTGCTATCTCTTTCATCTTGGTATTGAGAGAAGGAAACAACGCTCTCGCGGCGCGAGCCGTCTCGCGGACACACTTGTGATAGCCGTGCAGATCAGGTGGTCTATCTCTCAGATTAAATGAGAAATCAAGATGGCCCGCTGTCAACAGCGATAGTGACATAGCGCCGGTTTCGTAAACACGTGCAGCATGGAGTAGTTTTGAGTGAATTAGTATGTTGTTCGCAGGATTTGGTCTTTATTTCTGACTAGCTTTTGCCCGCGACATCATCTGCGTGAAAATCATTTTTACACCTTGACAGCACTTCTCTCGAATGGAGAAGCATCACTCGAGATTAATTTTTTTTTCTTTAGAAACCGAATTAGTTAAAAAAATTTAATATTTAATTTAATACACTACATTTTATGAAATTTTTTTAACAACTAAATTCACCAAGGTACCGCTTGGAACCCTAGGAGAGGTAGAGCAGACGGTATTTTTGTTCTTGTAATAAACAGAGCACATCCATCTACGTCTAATGATACCGTAAATACATAATAAGAAGTTCAGATTTTAAAGATAAAAAAAATACAATATAATGTAACAAAACAAACCTCAACTCCTTTAATTTTGCGTGCAAAGCTTGAGAAGCTTCAATTTCGTCAGCCAGAGCCTTTTCCTTGTCAGCCAGCTGCTTTTTCAGTTTTTGCATCGGATCATTCGGTCCCTGTATACAAAAACGTTTATTAAAGAACACGAAAAAATAAGAAAACTAGTTTTCTTCTTTCCCTACGCCCTATCTTTTTTTGGAATTAGTTATCTGGAAAAAGTTAAGTCTTTTCCCGGTGTGACAGGAGTCAGCCTTGATAGCATTACGCTGGGCTTGACCCTTTTCGGTTCTCGTTACGTCACAGGCTAGTCTAAATTTTTAATTCTATTAATTATAGGTTAAGCAGTGATGTGGAACTGAATAAAGTGTTGTCTATGTCTACAATGTACTTTTTAGCGACTACCTTATTTATTTAACATAAATTTACAGTATTACAGTACATCATGATGAAACTTGCACATTCAGGCGACTGGATGTGAAACCACGACCCAATCTAGTCAGGTTCCCCTGGTAGCAGGGTCATGGAGGTCAGATGGCAGTCGCTCCACTATAATTACCTGATCTGCCAACTCCTGGATCATGAGTCAAGGCAGACCCCGGGCCCTCACGCGCAGGAGCACAACCGGGACATTAATGGCAAGATGATTAATATTTATGTCTAGATTGTACTTTTTAGCGACTACCTTATTTATTTAACATAAATGTAATGTTTGTGTGTCTTATGTCGATAAGCTTATGTTGCAAACGTCTATAGCCTGCGGTGACTGCTTACCATCAGGCAGGACGGAAGCTTGCCACCATAGTGGTATAAAAAAAGACCCTGCTTGCACGAACAGCCACAGCCTATAGCGTACCTCGGACCACTCCTCGTGCTCTGGCAGCGTCTCGTGGTGCTTGTTGAGCAGCGCGTCGGTGAGCACCTGCACCTCGGTGCGCGACAAGGCCGCCGAGCGCACCACGCGCACCAGCTCGCCCACGTTCACGCCCGACCCGTCGCCCGCTGGGGAACGGGTGACAACGTTACACGACAGCCACATTGCCCTTACGTCTAGTTGTTCATATTTCTGCTAAAAATATTCCTCAACCCTACATGAAAACCGCATGGTATTGTGTTTAGTTGTTAATACTGTTTCCCTAAAAAAAATTCCTCGATACTGATATCCTAATCCAGTAAAAACTGCTCTCGCACACACCCAGCCACCAATCAACCACGTCAAAGAACCATACACAAGAACGACAGCACATTGACTCAATCATCATCATCATCAGCCTATGTTAGTCAGGCTATGGTAGTAGGCTGGACATAGGCCTCCCGCCGGCCTGCAGCCGGCCGCCGTCGTTCCACCTGCCATAGAATAAAATAGAATAAAAACGTATTCTATTCTATTCATAGAGCGTTCCACACTACGCTTGCTGTGTCGCGGTCTCCATTCAGACTCGTTTACGTTCGTGACAGCGGTTGTAAAGAATTATACCCATGAACTATCGCACATTAGATTTCAGTAGTACATGATGTAATGTGGAACTGAATATAATACTATGCTATCGATCTATAGAACGTAATACTTACTAATATTATATAGAGGAAAAGTTTACGTATTGGCAAGTTAGTGAGTTTGTATGTTACGGGTAATCTTCGAATCTACTGAACCGATTTTGAAAGTTCTTTCCATAGTACGAAGCTACACTATTTCCCACTATTCACTTTTGATCGCGGAAAAAATAAGGACCCCAGGTAAGAATTGAATCTTTACAGGCAACCAAACTGCGCACGAGTAAAAACCGCGGGCAATTATGTAAATATAAAAGTAATACCAAAAACATACCCATGAACGCCAGCACATTGGCTTCTGGCTTCTTCTTCTTGCCCTTAGTAGCTGGCGGGGAGGCCGAGGGTGCCGGCGGAGGGGTGGGAGCTGGGGAGGGGGTGGGGGCGAGGGCTGCCGCGGGTGGGGGGGCCATCTGCCGCAGCAGCTTGTCAGTGGTGAGCTCGCTCGGCTGCGGCGCGTTCAGGGGGGGCACCACCTCCTCGCGAACAACCGGCTCGGGCGCTTCCTCGACCACTTTCTTGTCGGCCTTCTTGCCTGTGGGTGAAAGAAAATCAAACAGGGCCTCAACACGGATTTCTTCAAGAGGTGAAATAGTTTTTAAGGGGTCGGCAACGCGTGGGTGACGCCCCTAATATTGCAAACGTCCTAGGCTGCGGTGACTGCTTACCCTCAGGCGGGCCGTAAGCTTAGTAGTTAAGTAGTGGTATAAAAAAAAATTGTGCCAATTACAGTTATCCAGTTCTATAGTAAAATTCTAAAGAAGAAAAGTTTGTAAGCTTGTATGTTGGGGGTAATCTCCGAAACTACTGGACCAATTTTGACATAGATCTATATCTATTTTAAAAATTCAACATCTGTATTTGGCACAAATACATCGCAAAGCAGTTTAAAAATTCTTTATCTAATTACACTAATTTAAACACCCCGGATAAATAATAGTTCAATGTTTACAGTGTTTGCCCAAACTGCGGGCAGGTAAAAACCGGATTCCTAGTACGCATATAAAACAGTATGCATGCTAAGGTACAAGTTAAACCTACTTTCGACCCATCACTTCTTCTGCACGATTTTTTCGCACTGTATTTGTAGACTTTTATTTAAAAAAAAAGAGATCAATTTTTTTTTTTTTTTTTTAGGGTAAGGTAAGAAATTTTGCCAGGGATACATGGAGCCATAACTTCGAAAAACCCTATCCAGTGCAACCGTGCCTATGCTATGGCCCACCTTTGCGCTGCTCCTTCGGCGCGTCTCCGCTGTTGTTCCGCTCGCGCGCGGGCTCCGGCACCGGCTCGTCCTTGGGAGCCGCCGGCTTGGCCGCCTTGCCCTTAGCTGCCTTCGAAGGCTTCGACTCTTTTTTCTCCACCACCTCTTCCTTCTTCTCTGCTGGCTGGATGGATTATTTGTTACATCAATTTTTAGTTCAATGCGTGATAAGGCCAAATAATCAATTTCGATTTTGTCTATAAAATCACAGTAAACTGATCAGGTCGCTAATACAGTGGTGGTCGTATAATTTGTAATGATTACACCAGAGCAACCATTTTTAACAGTGCCATGAAACATCAATTGTTACATCAAGAATTTACTATTATTATTCTACACTATTCTGCGTTATTTATTAAGTGTATAAATACACACTCACGCCCGCGTTCCACATACGACAGAAATAAATTTGAATATTACCTAAACATGCCAGGCCACTGAACCAAGAATATTTGCATAAGTAGTTCTATTATAACATTTCTTCTTTTAGTGGAATTAGTGGAAATAGCATGCTCGTGCTTGATATGGCACATAATTAAGGCTTATTTTCGATTTCAAAATTTTATGATGATTTTTAGTCACATGCGGTAAATAAACGAGATAGATATGCGATAATGACCCACCAAAAGCATTTACCATGATTAATCCTAAAGAATGTTCATTAAGTACATGAACGTTCTTGTGTCATGTTTAGTAACAATAAAATAGCCACCTACACACAATTACAACATTTAAAACACACTATTTACATAACTAAAAACAAAAAGCAACATATTACATTTACAATGTGCAAATTGAAGAAACAACAAATATTAGTTAAAAACACAACCCATGAAAGCCAAAACATAAAAAAACCACAAACACAACACAACAAATCAGATATTTATTGCATTACAGTACAGACTATAAACTAAATATGATTAAAGGAATATCAAGTCAAAACAATCTAATTTGTATCCTTAATTTCAAAATATCTACCATGTCGGGAATTTGGGGTTAGGAACTCACTTTTTCAGTGGTTAGTGTGGAATGCAACAGCTCAAACTCATCCTTGGGATGCATCTCTTCGAAGTGGTTGGCCGGCGTAGGGTCGGCTGCTGCGTGCGGGTCGCTCACACAGCTGGGATCCTCTTTATTTACCAGAATTGGCTTTACTTTAGGATCCTTGCCGCGCTTGCGGATCTGCATGAATAATTGTACCATACAAATATTGTACACTTCTGGCGAAGGAAGAGTAGGCAAGCAGACCCTGGCAGAAGCCGGGATGAACTGCTAGAATGCATTGATTATGACATATTGTACACCGCTAACTTATTAAAATAAAACAGTATAACATGCCACAACATAAAAGCAACTTAATAAAATTACAAGCAACATTTTTATACATAAAATATAACATAAAAATAGGTAAATGGCATTGAGATTCTATAATACCTGTTGAGCAGCATTATATTTTTTGGCAACAAAATAACCTGGCTGCATTGTATTGCAAAGAGGAGCCATATTAAAATTCAAATTAGTGAAACTTTTTTTTAAAAATGCTAAATCATCATCCATAAAATATACACAAGACCAGTCATTTAAAGTGGTTATACTGATTCAGTTGTTGTTATGGAAACATTTGGTACTAAAAGTATGTCAAACATCCACAGTAACATTATAACTAAATATAAAATTATTGCATAGGGATGTTTTTATTAAAAAAAAATCCTAAACAGATGGCAGTTGCTCTATATCAATGCAATAACCTAATCTGCCAAATCCTGGATCATAGTCAAGGCGTACCAAAAACAAAAATTGTCTCACTTGTACATTATCATATCACTAGTCACAATGCCCTTTTTTGTTTAATCCCAAACTCACAACATTTCAGTTAACTCAGGACCCAAACTTATAACAGCCTATTACATTAATAAACAGCCATTTGTACAAATACTGCAAATAACTTAACAAAATTGTATCATATATTTTTTCATATTAAGTAAAGCATCAACATAAATTATTCATGAAAAATACCTAAATTATTACAATTCAAATGCACTGACAAAAATATTTACAAAACTATTATTTAACCAAATTTAATATTTTTTATCAAATTTTAAGTCACCAAGCTTACAGTTTGGTATCTACATACAGTTATTTATCTTATCACTAGTTATTTCAAATAAAATTATAAACATTGAATAAACAAACATTTGTTTGAAATGATGGATGACACCTGATTATAAATTACTTAGATAAAAAATTCTTCCAGTAACATACTTTCTCACCAATACAACCAACATGCTATGTATTGCAAACTGTAAGTGTTTGGTTTTTTGAGGGTATAAATAAGATTATCTATAGTAAGATAAGAATAGTAAAGAGGTAGATAAGAAGAACTAATCTTAACCCAGTGAAAGGAATGCAATATACTATCCAAATACCGTATTCATGATAAGCATTCAAGATTCAGGCATACAGAGAGAGATATTTCCCATACTAAACAAATTCCCAAGATATTTATTTGAATGTCAGTCAGAAAAACTTGATAACCAAAGCAGTGAGCACTCCACATTTAAAATATTATAAAATCATACCTTTACATTGGGAGGTGTGTCGACAGGCACATCAACTACAACAGGAGGTTTGAAATCAACATGAGGCTTCGCTGCAGGGGCCACTTCATCCTCAACCCCACTCTCAGCTGGAGCCTCACTCTCTGGCTCACTGCCTGTAGCTGCCACAGCTTCCTTCTTTTCCTTTTTAGCCAACTGCAAACAATACATAAAGTCTAACAGTAAATATGGTTACACATAAAATATAAACCTATTGGATTTGGTTGGAACTAATAAGAATCTACCTTCTTATTGGCCTTTTTTGTATTCTTCTTAGATTTGCCTTTGCTGTCTGCCAGCGCAAGGAGTTCAGTGGCGGCTCGTCGCTGCTGGGCAATAGCCTCTTCGTAGCTGGTGCCGGACGCTGAGAACAGGCCCATGAGCAGCACCACGGCCACTCCCGCTACGCCGACGCCGCACAGCACAAGCAACGCCTGTAGTTCCATCCCGCTAAACCAGCTACGGCAAAACACAGTAGTTATTCAAACGGTTTCTACCTTTAAGAATTCAACTTTCGGCAAAATAATAGTGTATGCGAACCACTTTTCTCTCAAGATCTAGACAAGTATACTAACCACTTATGATCGGTAGATGAAATTGGTCCCTCTAAATAGCTAAATAGAATTATAAAATAAATAGAAAATTACACGAAACAACACCACATCCACAAAATGAAGGCATGAAATGACACGTAAGCAGTGACACATGTCAAAGGTTAGGTGACAGGATTTTCATCATTCATTTCGTCCGGAATATCAGTTTTATAATTTATAAATTTATGCCTCAATTACCTGTTACAGCAGGACGAAGCAGCTTCGTAAAAGTTGATACTTAGTTTTGTTTGAATATGAGGAGAAATTGAAACAAGGAAAATCAGTTATCGTAAGCAACTACCACCATTTTCTGAAAGACAATGATTCTTACCTATTAACAATAAACAAATATCAAAAAGAAACAGCTATTAAGTAAATATATCACACTTTTTCATAAGTTATCAGGAAATCATCAAGAAAAGCAAAAAATGGCCCACCGCCTCCGGTGACCGACCGATAATTGTACCACAGACTACAAACTAAGACTTAGGCCTATGCCATACAACACCCCGCTGCGATCCAGGAACGGATGAAAACGGCATGTATGGCGCGGGCCTTATAAGAATCCTATTCTCTTTGCTTCATTATTGGTCAGTGTGAGTTATGAAGATATAGATAAAACGTACTCCACATGTCCGCCGAAACTTTCGGCGAAACTTTGGCCGGGACTTTGGTCGACCCTCTACATTCTCGCCTATTAGGGATGTGGTGGGTGTCAAAACGCGTCGACATTATATCGATTCATTGGTGTAATATCGCTAATCCGCTTTTAACATGGTCACAGAGGTGATGGCAGCTGCTATACTGTAATTACTTGATCTACTAATTTCCTGGATCATGATCAAGGGTACCCCGAACCTGTTACTCGAAAAAGCGCTAGGAATATAAATATAAAATCGATCGAATCGAGACGACAACGAACTATCTCTACTTAATCTATGAAATAGGCGAGACATGCCAAACATGCACGGGACTACACGAATGTAGGCGAATACTGCCTCCACATTCTCGTGTTCCCGCGGAACTGTCCACATGTGGAGCGCGCTTAAAGGAGGAAACAGTTATTACAAAATCACTTCTGTATATAAATTTTTTTCTCTATGTACAAAATACACTTATTGCCATAATATACAACGCTTATCACGAATTTGTGAACAAATTAATGCGTATTCTTGACTTAATACAGTCACCTAAATTCAGAAGCAAAATGCGTGAGAGGAAATAAAAGTGGAATATATTGCTCATAAAATGAGGAAAATTTTTGTAACACGCCTTTTAAAAGCGGGACGACGCATAACATAAGTGATATATGCTCTCACGCTTTTGGATTCTGAATTTAGTCATATGTAATAAGCGCTCAACTCTTACTTATGTGGCGCACACACTGCACCGGCAAGCATTACGCGTAGTATGTCTTGGAGTTACTTTCCACCTAAGGTTGGAGATGAAATTAAAGATAAAAAATGACAATGTCAAAGGAACTATCCAGGGGTATAAAACCTTTTTTATCGAATGTATTTACTTATCAAATGGTTATACATCACGCACACTTTTCAGTGTGATTTACAATGGCTGATAAGCTTTCGAAAACGAAACAAATTGATTTACCCCCCCCTTTATTCCATTTATTTAAAACGTAATAAGTAACTCGGAAACTATAAATAATTTACAAAAAATATGAAACAAAATATATCATAAGTAGTACCTAAGAATCTGAGGGAGTCATATTGGTTGCAAAATGACGGCTGTCCTGCGCATAATGCTGTATCTGTTCGCGCATTTTTAAATAACACGTACCCGGATAGATGGATTGGGCGGCTAGGGCCAATTTTGTGGCCTCCACGTTCACCGGACCTAAATCCATTGGATTTTTTTTTATTGCGGCCGCTAAAAAAAAAAATACTTTTCTTTAAAAAAAAATTATAACTTTGGTACTACTTATGATATATTTTATTTCGTATTTTTTCTAAAAGGTCATAAGTTATACTATAGGACATTTCAAGGTTATCCATTCATTACCAGACACCCTGTATGTCTCGGCGTCGGTTAGTCCCTCACATTCTGAGCCTTTGCAATAATTTACCGTAACAACGAACCAAATGTTTAGAATTTCCACACATATTTTATTGAAGCAGCACAAATACGAAACAATAAAACATTGTTCACTATGTAATTCAGTAAAATATTTTAAAATATTTATATGATTTTAGATAATCCACCATTTGGGTAACTTTTTTTATAGTGGCAACCCATTTGTTATCATTTTTAATTGGATCTCATAACTGAGCACCTAAGTATAAGTTAAGTATATAGTTCATAGTTTGTGCTTAGCACTTAGCGCCGAGCGTGGCGTTAATAATGTGACCAGTTTTCGGAGATCGGCTTCTGCATTTTTTAAATGAAAACTCGTTTTTTCTTGGAATGGGATGAACATTGTTTCGAAATTGTTTCCGAATCGGTACAACATTTCTTGCTTATTCTTCTGTAGTTTAAAAAGTTTGACTGTTTTGTCCAATCTGGTCAGGTTCCACGGGTAGCAGGGTGACGATAGTCCCACTTGATCTCTCAAATCCTTGATCATGGTTAAGGCGGACCCGAGCCCTCACGCTTGAGCATAACCGGGACATTAACGTAAAGATGATTATTTTTATCCATTATTGTAAGACCCTAAATTAAATAGAGAACTTCTCAACAAGCTCTGAAACTGACTTTTATGGTCTGGGGCAGCACCCCGTAACTCCAATCGTATGATACCATTACTCAGGAATTACGTCACAACATGCATGTGGCAACGACGTTTCTTCTTCGAAGGAGCGCTCGAGGCAGCGGTTTGACACTAAACCACTACTTCATTGGGATCAACCTTTCAACCCACAATCCCACCAGAGGACAAGGATTCGGCGACACCCCCAAGATCAAGAAAAGACGCAAATGGCCTCACTAGGGGCATTCCAGTTTGTACAATAAAGTTTCCTAGAAAATATTTTGAGTCAGTAATGTAGTCTATGGTTAATGTCACTAATGTCAGTGTCAGGTTAAATTATTTGTCTGTGTTCATAGGTTTTTCCAAGGTTTTTCGTCTGATTTCGTAGCAAAAAATTGTCAATTAAGAAACAGCTGTCTTTATTTAATGTAAATTAAATGTTAAATCGTAAAATAAGTGATATATAAATGATTATCAAAAGATATATAGTAATTCTACGTTTGCCTACTTATAAAAAATAGGCTGAAGTCGTGCTTATCGTTATTGTTTGTGTGAACATGTCGATTCCACCTTTAGTTTGTAGCACTCCTCCACCTCCAGAGCAGTGCGAAGATGATAAAGACCCTGAAGATTTCGATATACCATACAATTGTAAGTAACTGTAATAAATATTACTCCTTCATGGACTTCTTCATCTAGTATTTTTTGGTTACCAGAATAAACAGTGTACAGAAAGGAATAATTGGTGGTAAAGTGAATCTTTGTTACTTATAATAACAATAACATGACTCATTAAATCGTTTGAAGAATTATAGACACACTGAGGAAAACTAAAAAAAATGTATCTCTTATTTGGTACACTTGTTTATGCAGTATTTTGTGATACTATTTTGCTTCTTATATACAATTAACATATAAATTTATCCTACTTATATTATAAAGTGAAAGTTTGTCTGTTTGGATGCCTGTTAATCACACAAAATGGCCAATTTCATATGTAGCGCAAAGTACAAATATGTAGTGGAGGTTAATTCAATAGAAAAATCTTTAATCAGACTACATCAATTTGAATACTAAAAACTAATTGACCAAAATGATTAAATGTTATTTTCATTGAAACTGGAATGTGTGTTGTTTATAACAGAATGTGGGTCATAGGTCTATATTTGTTTCAAATTTCAATCAAATTCTTTCATCTGGTTATTTGTGATTTAGTAAGAAACTTGAACATCTATGCATAGTATAAAACAAAGTCGCTGTCCCTCTGTATCTATGTATGTACGCTTAGATCTATTAAACTACACAATTGATTTCAATATGGTTTTCATCAATAGATAGAGTGATTCAAAGGAAAGTTTACGAGCAAGGAAATAGGGTAGGTAGGTGTAAGATATGGTGGCTATATGTTTACTTATGTTAAGAATATCATGTAAAACCACATTTATAGAAATTTTTTTAGAAATTTGATAAATATAGTCTTTTAAAACTTTGAGTAGACCACCTCCCGAATTAGGTGCAAGGACATTTGATTTGATAATTTTTGTCTTGTCCATGTTCATTATATATCCATTGTGCATCCTTCGATATATTACCATTTCCCCCTTAGTACTGCCATGCTTTGAATCATATCTTTTGGGCATCAGCAATGTATACTTGGTTCTTTTCTCTATTGTTGTATTCTATTTGGTTTATTCATCTACCAAATCAGTAAATGCATTTCCTCATCCCTCCATCTTTACGTGGACTATCTTCAAAATTATAGACACTTTACTTTGACTCAAGCTGCTGAGGCAATTCATTTAACTAATGAAGATCCTTTAAAAATTAAAAATTGGGCTAGCTCATTTGGTTTCCTAGTTAACCCCTCCAAATCTTAAACATAGGTAGCAGTAGAATGCGTTGCAGATTATACAAAAACATTGCACCCATAACTTAGGGCTGCAAAGCTTATTCTGTTAAATTTTAAAAAATCTAGCCTTATTATGGATTGTAATTTAAAAGACTACCATGTTTATTTTTGTGCAATAAAAATAAAATATTCATCTTGGTGTTAATGTCCCGGTTGCGCTCCCGAGAGCGAGGGCCCGGGGTCCGCCTTGACCGTGATTCAGGATTTGGCTATCAGATAATTACAGTGGAGCGACTATGATCTGACCTCCATGACCCTGCTACCAGGGGAACCTGACCAGATTGGATCATGGTTGCAAATTCAGTTGCCTGAATTTGCAGGTTTCATCACGATGTTTTCCCTCACCGTAAGAGCATCGGTTAGTATTCAACGAATGTACATAACTCAGAAAAGAGTCATTGGTACATGGCCGCAGCAGGATTCGAACCCGGTACCTCTCGCTTACGAGTTGGATACTCGACCGCCCGGCTACCGACGCTCTTATATGCAATAAAGAGATTATATTATTTATAACACTTACTTGTTGTGATGTACTACAGAGGTCTTAGATGTTGCTCCAGTCTTCCAGGAACTAAGTTTGCGGCATTTTCTCCATGACATTTCGAGGAAATAACTTGATTTAAACAGCTTCTGAATGATCTTAGGCACAGGTCTACGGACTGACTTCGACTCACCCCGATGATGAACTAGAGGCTATGTATAAGGACATTTCCACAGCCATACATAGACACCCTACGCCATTGTCATGCGGAATTTGAACGTGGAACTGGAAAAACGTAGCGGAGACGAGTTGAAAGTGGGTCAACTGGGAGTTGGAAGTCGGAACGCCCATGACCAGATGCAAGCTGGCTTCATGGAGAATGAGGGACTCTATATGATGAACTCCTTCTTCAGGAAACCGTAACATCGCAGATGTACGTGCGTTAGTCCCGACCGTGTCACAAAAAATTAGATAGATATAGCCCGATGGATTGCCAGGCTTAAGTGGCAGTGGGCAGAGCACATAGCTCGCAGAACAGATGGCCGATGGGGCAGTAAAGTTCTCGAGCGGCGACCACGTACCGTAAGAGGCAGCGTGTGTAGGCCTCCCATAAGATGGACCGACGACCTGGCAAAGATCGCATAATGATGATCATGACTGGTCAGCTTTCAGAAGCTCCCGGGCGCCATGTTGTTTTTAAATCGCCTGAGAGGCTGATTTTCTGTTCTCAGTCTCTGGAGTCTGCCTGATGACTGTGCCTGCGTTGTCGTGTATAGCTACCCATAGAACTTTTGACTTCCCTCGAAACTTCGGATTTAGACGAAACAATCCTGCTTTATCCAAAATCGATATCAAAATCTTATATCTATTTAAAATCGTTGGTACTGTCATTTCTAGCCCTAAAGGCGTGCAGATTATAATTATCAAAGAACACACTCGCAGGCAACGTGTTCCATTCCTTAACCGTACGCATTATAAAGGTTGACCGCAAACGGCTTGTACCGAAACATCCACGACATAAGATGAAGCGTTTGCCCGGATTCTCCTGATGGTGGAAAGGGACTGGCGGAATTAAGTCGTGCAACTGTTGCGCACACTCTCCGAAATGTAACCTGTAAAAAACCTACAGACGCGCAACCCAATCAATCAATCAAATGCGGGTCAATACATCTTCTTTGCACGTTTTCCACCGAATCCAAAGCGGCCATTTGGTATTTGGCTGATACCAACCCCCAGGAGTGGCAGCAGTACTCCAGGAACGGACTTGTGCTTGATATAACTGAAGCAACTGCTTTGAAGTGAAGTATAGCCTAACCTTCGAGAGGACACCAAGTTTTTTAGCTACAGTCTTTGCTTTGGATTCGACGTAATGACCTAAGTTGAGATTGGTAGATTGCTCAACATCAAGGAGCTGTAGATTGTCGGTAATTTCCACAGAAACATCCCGGAAAGTTAGCGTTTGATGGATTGGGCTCCGTTTAGCAAAAAACAAACACGCCTACAAACGCCACCAGATTGGCTTCGCCCCTATCGGAGACTGCCTTGAGAGCGTCCTAACGACCAACCATGTCCTCTCGACAAGACTGAATATCGTCCCTGTTGGCTTTTGTTTCTTAAAGATACCTATCCATTACTTTGCTGTCGTCTGCGTACCCAAAGGTACCGGGTACAAGCAGATCGTTAATACACAGCAGGAAAAGAGTTGCGAACAGAACCGTTACCTTCAAGATGCTCAAGGAGTTTGTTGTTCAGTGCACGCTCCAAAATCTTACACCGTATGGAGGTGACCGAAATAGGGCGGTAGTTAGCAGCTGCCTTAGCTGCCTTTTTTGGGCACAGGCTGCCAAGGCTGCATTGGCAAGTTTCCACAACTTAGGTACAATGGAATGCGGTAACTATCGAAGTATCAAGATAAGAGCCAAACAATGAAGTTATTCGAGTGACCAGAAACTTCGCCAGAAACGCTCCGTGTCGGAATGCCAATACGGTTTCAGGCCTGGCTACATTATCCGATCTTTGCCCTTAGAGGCCTATTACAGGAGGAACCAACCTCTACATTTCGCATTCCTCCTTCTGCAGAGGGCCTTCGACAATATCTGGGCCCGATTATTGTATATGATCGCCAGGGTTCTATCCTGACCCCTGACTTGTTCTGCGTCATGCATGTGCGTTATTATTATTATTTATTTATTATTATGTTATTGTATCTTATTACATATGAGGCGACTGAATGTATAAACATGATCCAATCTGATCAGGTCTTTTTAAATTTACAATTCTTGTAGGAAAGCCCTGGCTCACAGATTTACCGGTAGGAATTTACCGCAGTGATGCTGATCCGTTTTGGTTTCAATAAACTATTAATCTTATTTCTGTCATATAAACATACATCAAAAGTGTTGAGGGATAAAGCATGTTTTTGACAAAGTTAGTTCTTTCTTTCTAGACAGTTTTGATGTGTGTATGTAATAGGTAACTGTCTCTATTTTGTAGATACCATTGTAGGATTTGTAATAACATACCTGTATGTCTTCATTGCAGTATCTCAAGAGGATTATGATGAAAGCTATGATTATGGAAATTTTTCAACATATGGTCAGTTTGAATCTTCTAAAACAAATCTACAAAAAGAAGAAATACTCGGTTCAACTAAAAACATTCAAAATGTAATTCCTTGTGAACCAACAGAAGTTCAAATAGAAGATTCAAAATTAGAAAATGATGAACACAGCAGTTCGCCAGAATATTGTTCAAAGCATGAAGAAGATAATAACATTGAAGATCTTAATTTAAAATTGGAAGAAGAATCAATTGATAAAACTAATCTTCCTATAGATAATGATGTTGAAATTGAAGCAACTACACCCCCACAATTAGAATCATCTGGTAATGAACTAATTAGTCCAAACAACACTGAACCTGAACAAAAACATGTGTTAGATTGCTATGAATTGCCAGTTGCTAATTTAACGGATGACATAGCGGACCAAACAGAACCGGAAATTTTACCATTAGATGAATCTAGTGATGTTATAGATAATGAAAATGAAATAGAGCCAACAATTGAACATTTTGAGAAGCCTAATGATTTAAATGAATATCCTACAGAGACTGTCTTACAATCTAACAAAAATGATAGTGTTGATGGCTTTGATGACTTTGAAGACTTCCAGTTTATTAGTACAGACCCCAAACCAGCAGCCATTTTTGATAACACTGATAATCCATGGAGTAATAACGAAGAACCTTCCGAAGACTTTGCCTTTGGAGATTTTAAAGCAAATTTTAATGAAGATGACAATAATGTTACAATAAATTCAGAATTACAAGCAGCTGGATCTACTGAAGGATGTAAAGAAGAAAGTCTACCTGAAAATAATGACCATGAAGATTCACATGATGATTTCGGAGATTTTAATGATTTTAAATCATCTGCTGTAAAGGTCGAATCAAATATGGATACAGATGAAGAAGAATGGGATCAGCAAATTCCGGTTCTTCAATTATCTGAAGATGAAAATCAAAATGAGGAAAATATAAATAACATTATAAACGCACTTTTTACTGAAGAAATACCCGAATGTGACTCAGATATTAGCATGAATCTAGATAACTTGCTAGGTGAAACTTGGGGTCATTTATTGGAAATAGAAGTAAGGCAACCATATATTCTCAATTGGAATAACTCAAGAGGCCAGAAAACACTACTGAAATCTTTGAGTATAGATTCAAGAAATATTGTAAGTCTGTGATATATGTATTGTAATTTTAGTTTATGCAATATTGTTTAAAAACAGTGTGTCTACAATGGTAATAATACTTCTCTTCAATTTCAGCTGTTTGGGCCTAAATGGAGTTATAATATGCCAAAGTATGCAGTCAATCTGAGTGCTGCTCCTCTTAAACCACAGAAGCAAGCTCCTGCTTTGTCAAGTGAAGCTACAACTTCAACAACAAAAGCACCTTCTAACTGGAATGACCCTTTAACATCAGATGGACAAGAATGTAAGTAAAAATACAGGAATACTCAAATCTAACATTGTGAAAAATTTGCACAAATTACTCAATTAAACAGGAATACTCACAACTGCACTGCCAGTAAATAATTGTGTCTAGAGTATTTAATAACGCTAATGAAATTTATTACGCTAATATTGAGTCCACAGCATATTCTGACCACAATAATTTTTTTGCATGTCTTGCACATGGATTAACACCCACCCACCTGTACATTCCAATGACCCAATCCTTATAGTCACCTATGCCGAAGCCCTGCTCCTAGATTTAGAACACCTAATGGCCACACTAGACCAAATGGCTCATAACCATTCCACCCTAAAGATATCCGAATTACTATCCAATGGTAAGTAAAAGCACATAAACACTTCATGTACCGACTTTCATTCATATACAATGCTAATAAAAGGATAATGCTAATAAAGGAGAATAACATAATAATAGTTTGCTAGTTGTGGAAATTACATTGTCGCGAAATAACTAACATAACCCATATACATTTTGACCTTTTTTAACACTAAGCTGGCAAACAAGCGTACTGCCCACCTAGTGCTAAGCGGTTACCATAACGCGTGGACATTTATCTTCTAAAGATTTTTTGTCAGTAAAACTGAATTTAATATAGTTTGTGTAAAATATACTGCTCTATTCATTACAGCTTGCAAAACTGAAACTCCAGACGCCGCGATAGACACAGGTCCAACAGATTTGGATGTATTTGAAGCTGGCCCATCCTCGAAACCAGATAAAATATACTCTAGTACCCTCAGTGTTCAGCCGTTACGTCAAATCAATTTGCCCGATACACACATATTTACTCCCACGGACTCTGAAACCCCAAGATCAAAAACGATACATTATGACAGTAGTCCCTCCATTTTATTACCTCAGCCTGTTATGGAAACCAACAAAAACAACCCAGAGAGTCAGCCAAGTCAGAGCAGTTTAAGTGATAGTAAACCAGATAGTAAACCAGAAGATGATAATGAATATTGGGAATTCAAAAGTGTACCTGTGTCTAATTTAAAACAGACAACAGAGGAAACTTCAAATTCAGTTCCAGCTGTAAAGTCTTTACCAAATCCTCCTGTAACTTATGGAACACAGGTTTTGCAGCCGATTAAGGTTGAACCACTAATGCCGACATTGAATTGGCCAGACCCAGGAGAAGTGAAAGAGACCTTTGACGATTTCTCAGATTTCGTATCCAGCTTATCATGGCCTAAAACAAAGCAAGACAGTTCAGGCACTCCAACCACTACAGAAATACTGGAAAATGCTAAACCTCCTACCGGCGATAAACTAAATACTGATATAGATACAACCTCTTCACAAAATGTTACTATGGAACCCGCTAGCAATGCTGTAGATGATGACTTTGATACATTTCAATCGGCCTTACCTACTCAAGCTGTTATGCAGGACACTGTTGTAGCTGGCAATTCAGCTTCGATGTCAGATCCAAACAAGATATCTAAACCGATTATGACCACACCGAGCACATTAGATTTTACAAGTACGATTCAAAATAGGAGCAGTTCTGCCAATACAGCAGCATCTGTGCCTCAGCCAGAGCTAAAGTCGTTTGTTGAAAATAACTTTAACGTAAAAGCAGAGCATAGTAAAAGCCTTCCAATTCAGCCTGCATACATTCCTCACTGCACTCCTGGACCATTCGGCGCTCGCTTATTGCAACCTACACCTGCGAGTTCTAGTTCATCAAACCACATTCAACCGAAATCGACGCAAATACTAGAACCTCTATCATTGGAAAGTTTTTCGCAAATAAATTGGCCGAATCCTGGTGTAGATTTGCAAGACTTTAGATTTAATCCAATAGAATCGTTACAGTCGCTGAAAACTGACTTGAGTGTAAATAATCATAGTAAAGGTTCGCCCGTCAACGCCCGGAAGGGCCCGGCCAGTCAAGCGGTGGACGACGACTGGGGCGAGTTCGTCTCGGGCGCGCCCGCCGCGCAGCAAGCGCTACCAAAGAAGTCGCCGCTCGCCGCAGACGACGACGAATGGACAGACTTTGTTTCAAGTCCGAATGTGAAACCCCAAAACGGTTTAAATACGATAAGCTTAAATGTACATACAAATTTATCCATTCAGAAATCATCTAACCAGGTTAAGATACCTGTTAAAAAGAAACAATTACCACTAGACATTCCTTCGTTGAATTATATTACGCCTAAATCTAGTTCGCATAAGACATACAACGATAGACATTTCCAAAATTTATAACAGCAGCGACCATTCTCACTACTACTTAGTGTCACTGTAATCAGTACTTAAATAGTATGTAGGCATAACATGTAAATAGGATGGTGGTGGATAAAGCGTAGTATCAAATATTTATAAATGATTCAGAAACTTTAAGTTTAACATTTTTGTGTCTTGACTGACTGGGATTTTGTACTGGATATATGATCCCTGTTCGGTCTCATTCGGGAACAATGGAATACAATTTCGTTGTTGGTTTGTTCTAGGACTTGTTGTTCTATCGGTCATGCGTAGAGTATGTGGTCTAATCCTGTTGCACGATATTGGTCGATAGTCGCTCCACTGAGCTCGTGTATGCATATAAATGTTGAATATATACCTATGCAACATATTATAGTAAGATATGATTTAAAAGACACACGTATGCCCCTGCCCGGACCAGTGGCTAAGGCTGAGTGATAAATGAGCATTAGTAAATTTAGGTAAAAAGACATACCAACGTATAAATGGCATTATTACGTTTTGTATATTTGGATTTATGTGTAATGTCAGTGTTACATTAAAGGTATTTCATTACTAGGTTGGTATTTAATGTTTACTGTTCTTAAATAGGCCGAAAGAACGGTCTGATGTAGTGCAATCATTTAACACTGGAAAAATCTCTTTCCTTTACACTTTAACACGAGGTTCTTCAAAATGTTGCAATTGTTTGTCAAAATCAAAATCTATCTATCTACCTTACAAATAAAGTGCACATTTGGTCTTGCAAGCACATGGCAAATGTGACGCGTGACTGATGTAATCGACGGTTAAATGACCCTATCGCGTTCGATTATAACTCCACAAACTTATCTGACCCGGTGGGCAAAGCTGGAACTAATGCGCTTATACACCTGGCTAAATTCAGTCGACTAAATTCAGAAGCAAAAAGCGTGAGACCATTTCAAACTGGAATGTATTGCTTATAAAGTAAGGTCCATTTTTGTATCACGGCTTTTGAAAAGCGGAACGAAACGTAACAAAATATAAGTGATACAAAAATGGACCTTATAATGTGAGCAATGCATTCCACTTTGATTTGCTCTCACGCATTTTGCTTCTAAATTTAGTAACTGAATTTAGTCAAATGTAATAAGCGTCGCCGTTTTGAAATGTCACGTCAATTCCAACAACAGCCACGCTGTCACCGGGTCAGATAAGTTTGTAGAGTTATAAGTTGAACATTGGTTAGCATGTGGTGAACTTTAAAAAAGATTTAATCAGCTATTTAACTGATAACCCGCCGTTTTAAATGTCGGTGAACTCCACCCCAAAGCAGAGAAAGTCGTGAAAAATTGCAATTTTTTAATATCTATAAAATAAAAGCACCTCGGAAAAACTGATATAATGTTCTATCTAAGTTTAGGGCAATGCTCTTTTATTTATTCCATTTATAACATTATCGGGAACCGATTGGCACCCGTGACGGTATATTATTATTATTATTATTTATAAAATTAGGGTAGTTTCTAGAAACATTCTTAGACTATTCATAGACTCGTATTAAATCAGTCTGAGAAGTCTTAAAATGAGCATCTCATATTTTTAAACATGTTATTATTTTCTGTGATTTGATTATTGATATGTGTTGCTTTTCATGATAATAAATGTAAATTCAACATTTTAATATACCTATATCAAGGAAATTAAGTAATTGAAAACGCGAAAGCAATACGTAAATGTTATTTATGTAGGGAATTAGATATACATACTTAGTACCTATATCATTTTATTGATAATAAATATGTAAAAATGTATAAAATTGAATAAAAAAGAACATCACAAGGTATTTTTTTGTAAATCTGTAGAAACTATTTATAATTTTACTGACTGATCTTGCAAACAAGTATCTCCTTCAGTATTCTTTTAATCAAATGTATGATTTAAAATCTAAAAGGACAGTGTTGCGGCTGTTGGTTAAAGTTGTGACTAATGTTCCAAGTACTTAATTTCAAAAAAATATTATAATTTATTCTACTTAATAGGTTTTTATGTGCACCTTTTTGTTCTTATCGAATAGTTATCTAAATTTGTACCAGTATCTTTAGGCCATTCAGTTTATGTTAACAAAAACACCCCATTTACACCAACATGCTATTGTATTCATTGTTTTCGTTAAGTAGTAGCGTGTTGGTGCAAGTCACTTTTAAGTGTTCTTGTTGGTCTCATCGACGGCCGTTACACGCATTCAGAGGGCTTGGTGTGAGTTTCGTTTCAATTTTACTTTACTATCGCGTTTGCGTTTTCGTCGAAATTTGTATGAAGAAAAAAACTTCGTTTACGTACCACTAGACAGCGCTATACGTTTTTCCATACTAATTTTCATGTAAACGCTAACGCGATAGTAAAGTAAATTCGAAGCGGAACTCACACTAAGGCCTCTGAACGCGCTGTAAACCATTGATGTCGTTTTACTCGCAGATTGATGTTACTTTAGTACGGCAGCTAACGCGCGAGCGTGAAACGTCCGTCGACGGCGCGTAAAAAAATGTGGTGTCTAAGAGCCCTATAGACTTTCGAAGTTATAGGTATTCTCACTACACATATTATCGGGTTCGTTACCACGGTTTGTTTACGCCGAAATATCGAGGTTAAACAATACTAACCGTGGTCACAAACCCGCTTTATAGGTAATGTTGGGTTACTGCGGTCAAGAAGTAGTGTGGCAGGGGGTGCAATACCGCACTTCTATTGCTTAAAAGACCGGCAACGCAATCGCTAACTTCCTGTTTTGGCTGTCTAAGGCTGCCTCCCTCCTCTATTATACAAAAATACTACTGCTACTGATTGTACCAAACCGCAAAAACCTACTAACCTACTCAGTAAAGCGCTATATTCATAATTAGTTCTATAATTTTATTGTTAATCTTGTGCGTATGACTGGTATACCTGCCTACCTAATTCCTTCCTTCCATCAGTATCGGTACTGAATCTTATGATGTATTATTTTAATCACGATATTTTAATGAAATTGTTATTATTATGTACATAATGAAACCACTTATATCCTTATAAAAACTGCATTTTTATTGTCACGTGTTTCCGATTCGGATCTCCATTTGTTACGTAAATAATAATACCACTTTATATCCTTATAAGATGGTGCTTTTTTGGCTATCACACACACTTGCTTAGCTCCACGCCACACGGCGCTAAGTCTCACTTATCGAGAAACTAGAACCCTATATACTCTAGATATAAGGTTCCATAATCATTTTTCGTTACGGACGGTACTATTTACAGATTGATGTACCGAATATTGTGCACCCTAAATAAAGAGTATGTATAGTTCATAGTTCTTTAATATCAGGAATGAAGATATTCGTAGCAGAACAGTTCACTGACATAGATTCCAGAATCGCACAGCAACAAGTAGCAATGGGCAGGCCACGTAGCTCGCAGAACCGATGTCAATTGGGGCGGAAAGATTTCCGAATAGCGACCACGTACTAAGTCCTCACGAGATGGACGAACGACCTCGTAAAGGTCGTAGGGAGTGGATGGATGCAACACGTGAAAGGCGTGGAGGGACGCCTCTGATCAGCAGTGGACGTCCTACGGCTACGGATGAGTTCCTTGAGTGTCACGTGATGTAGCGCTGTGTTTCCGCCTTGTTAGCACGGCTAGGACAAATGTGCGTGCAAAAGTGATAAACGCGAAGACGCGCGACATACAAACTACTATCTTGCATCTTAGTATTGAGAGAAAGAAATAAAGACTCGCGGCGCGAGCTATGTCGCGGGCACACTTGTCCCTGCCGTGCAGGTATCTGTTTCCGGTTGTCACGTGTCTGCTTCCGAGTCGGAATGGTCGATGTCGTCTATGTGTGTCGCGGTGGGGTCCTTGTCGTCGCCGGGCTGCGCCACCGTCTTCGGCAAGTTGTTCTCCATTGTCGTGCGGAACTGGCACTGCTCGAACTCCGGCCACGAGACGAACCTGTCACGTATGCGTTTAAAGTTATTTTCTATTAGCATTAAGTTGGCAAACCAGCTGACGACCTGCCTGGGGTCTAAGGCCACATTAGCGTATCATGATATTATTCATATTCATTTGTCACAAATTTATGTGCATCGTCGCTGTTGTTGATATTGAAATGATAATTCAAAATAGCGTCAGTTAGTTCCAGTATTGGCCACCGGATCAGATAAGTTTGTGGCACTCTAATATGAAACGCTGATGTGGCCTTTTTAGACCTCCTGATGGTAAGCAGGGCTATCACCGTATCGCTAACCATGTAAAATACTTTCTCACCCTTTTATCAGTGTTTCAATAAAAAACGACAAAATAATTCATCGCTACAACGATAATAATGACCGTGATGGGGGCGTTAGATGTCTTCAATATAGTTTATCTGTTAAGTAGTTCCTTTTTACGCCACATTCTGTATTATTGTGGTCGCACTTAATATTTGTTTTTTAGGTTGAACATTAAGAATAACAAGGCCCTTAAGCCCCTTCAGAAGCTGTTCAATTCCGTCATCCTCGAGGGAAAACGCCGGAAGCATGGCACAGAAGCATAGTGATATTGTTCTTCAAGAAAGGTGATAAGGCTCTCTTGAAGAACGTCAGACCAATATCGCTGCTCACCCATGTGTATGAGCTGTTTTCGAGAGTCATTACGAATCGTCTCGAACAAGCCGGTTTCCGTAAAGGTTTTAATACCATAGACCACATACATACGCTGCGGCAGGTTATACAGAAGACCGAAGAGAATAACCGGCCATTATGCTTGGCGTTTGTGGATTATGAGAAAGCCTTCGATTCGATCGAAACTTAAGCGGTGCTCCAGTCTCTACAGCGGTGCCAAATTGACAATCGATATATCGAAGCACTGAAGTGTTTGTACGAAAACGCCACTATGTCAGTTCGTCTCCAGGACAAGACCACAGAGCCTATTCAGCTGCAGCGAGGTGTTAGACAAGGCGATGTCATATCACCGAAGTTGTTCACCGCTGCACTGGAGGATATATTTCGGCTTCTGGACTGTAACGGACTTGGCATCAATATTAACGGCGAGTACCTCACTCACCTCAGATTTGCTGACGATATCGTAGTCATGGCTGAAACCCTGGAAGACTTGGGCAAAATGCTCGATGACCTCTGTAGTGCCTCTCAACAAGTAAGTCTTACAATGAACATGGACAAGACGAAAATTATGTCGAATGTCCATGTTGTGCCTACTCCAATAACAGTTGGAGGCACTCCACTTGAAGTTGTAGACGACTCTATATACCTCGGACAAATAGTCCAGCTAGGTAGATCCAATTTCGAGAAAGAGGTCAATCAACGAATCCAACTAGGTTGGGCAGCGTTCGGGAAGCTACGCCATATATTTTCGCAGGTCTCAAGACGAAGGTCTTTGACCAATGTGTGTTGCCAGTGATGACTTACGGAACTTAAACGTGGCCGCTTACTGTGGGCCTTATAAGAAACCTCACTGTTACCCAAAGGGCAATGGAAAGAGCTATGCTTGGAGTCTCTTTGCGCGATCGAATCAGAAATGAGGAGATCCGCAAGCGAACTAAGGTCACCGACATAGCTCTAAGGATTGCCAGACAGAAGTGGCAGTGGGCAGGGCACATAGCTCGAAGAACAGATGGCCGATACTGCCCCAGTAAAGTTCTCGAGTGGCGACCACGTACCGGAAGACGCAGCGTGGGTGGACCGACGACCTGGTAAGGATCGCAGGTACCTGGCTGGATGCGGAAAGCACAGGACCGGCCTTTGTGGAGATCTCTGGGGGAGGCCTATGCCCAGCAGTGGGCGTCTTCTGGCTGATATGATGAGGTTGAACATAGTAGTATAGTATCCACTAGAGTAGAATCATATCAACCCCTTCGACTTACGGACTTACAGGTGTCGTACAAGGCGACTAATATCTGCTAGGACCTGCGTATAACAAAATAAAATGGACAGCAGTGTTTTATGGTACAAAGGGTTCTGTGATCCTAAACCCACCTGCCAAGCCTGGATAATAGGGCAAAAGCACTGTGTGGTGAATGCCAGAGTCTAGCAGTGGACGGTTGTGGCGTATTTATAACATTTCCGTGTTCTTGCGGAACCACAAAATCAGGAATTTAACCCGCCAACCTGATGTTCACTAAATTTTCGGATAATTTTTTTATTGATAATAATATGTTATATGTTCTTCTGGGTTATATGATACATCCAAAGCGAATTTTATATTGTATTAACTTTATGGATACTGCAAAATTTCATCAAAATCTGTTTAGTAGTTTTTCGTGATATACTCATTCACGTAAAAAGTACTGGACGGACACACTCACAATTTTAATATAAAGTAGGAGGATTACACTTACTTTTTGAAAACTGTTAATTTTTGCTTTAGAGTAAGATCACCAAATTCCGTGAATATCGTCATATGCGGAAGAGGAGAGTCATCCGAGCCTGGAGCCACATCTTTTTTGCTGTCTGGAGGATCCTGCCCTGTGATCAGCCATACACCACAGCCAGGTATCCACTGCCTGTATTTTTAGTGAAATATTAGTTCCCCTATTTATGAAATTGACTTCTTTTTGAGTAGGCGCTCCTGTACTTATTCTATCATGGTTCGGCCATGTTATGCGGAGAGAAGAAAATCATGTCACTAAAAGGGTTTTGAATATGAATGTGGATGGATACACAGGATAAGGAAGACCAAAGAAAATATGGTTGGAGAGGGATATCTGAGCCTGAGTGTGGAGGTGACAGTGGATGAATGGGACATATTATGTGATAAGGGCAGGTAAATGATGATGATGAATGATGATTCCATACTTACTCTAACATGGGTATAACTCTAGTAGATTTTGAGAAAACATGCGGCTTGAAAAAATACCATAGTAGAGGTAAATACTCCTCAGGGCAAGGTAGTATTGGTTTTCTTGTAATATTTACTAGATATAAACGCTGTTCGTCAATCTGAAATTTGAAATATATATTTTTAGTTACTTTAAGTATATTATAGTACACTAACAAAGAAATTAAACAAAGCTAGATAAATACTTACAAAAGTAACTTTTTTAGTACCAGTAGGATGTGTCCACGGAAGGAAATGAACTGTAGGCACAGTGTTCAGTACTTTAAAATCAAACAATAACTGGAACAAAGCTGGAAGTGACTTGTGCTTGCCTTGTACTATTTCACTATCTGTGAGGAACTGGAAAAAATTAAGTCATGTTTTCAATATTGGTTCGGGCAACCTAAAGCCAGGTGCTTATTTCGCCCAGAGGTTGCTTCTAGTGGTTCAGCGGGGCAATGCAGCTAACGTTCTTGGAACAAAGCCCCAGGGAAACCTAGGCGCAACTGAGGACGGGCATTATTCAATTTAAATTTTTCATGTATTGTGTTTTTTCCATAATAAATATTGTAGTCAATATTGGCCTAAGCTAATTTTTCTTTAGCACAACCGGAACATTAACACCAAGATGGTTATTTTTTATTAAATTTTTCTATAGACAATTAGGCAAACACCACATAACTTACATCAAACCTTTGTACAGGCATAGTTATGAAGAGGTCAGGGCGACCCAGTTGACTACAGCCACTATGGAAAACTGTGCTGTTAATTAGATGTTTTACAAATGACAATCCTGGCATAGATCCCAGTATCTTCACAATTCTATCTGGAAAGAAATTACATATAAAAACACAATTAAAATCAATCCTGCATGCATAAGCATGAGCAATAAGCATGAGTAGAGATTTTGAAAATGCATGATGTTTACATTATTTTGGGTGTTATCTTCTGATTAAATACATATTACATTACCATTATCATTTGTTGCAAGATCACCAAGTAAATCCGTAATCCTGTTCCCTTGGTCTATCTTATCTTGAAACGCTAGTTTCCACATTCCAAAGAAATCAGCTATTTTGTAAGAAATTCTGTCAGGATACTTTAATTTCAAAGCCTATGAAAAATATATTGTTGGTATTAAACATTGACTAAGTATTCATAAATGAATTTAAAATTAGCTTACAGTAGAACAACACAACTTACATCTAAATTTTTGCTGAAATGACTGTTTATTTCAAACATGTGGATGTGTCCCTTATACAATTTCAGTATTTCCTGACTGAGAAGACCTAACCCCGGATTCACTTCGATGACTGGATCAGACTCATTTAAATGGGCTCTAATAGATTTTGCTAAATTAATGGCTGTGCTCTTATTGATCAAGTACATACTCTCCGGCGTTTTATATTTTCGGAGAAGGGTCCTAGGTAACTTATCTTTCAGAACTTGGTATTCAGGGAAACTATCTAAGTACTTTACAACATCAGGAGCTACTTTAAACTCTTTTTCCACTTTTTGTTTACTTATTTTATGCTGAAACCTGTTCACAAGATTTATAGGTGTTTTCGTAGATACACGTCGTATAGAAATGGCGAACATTGCAACAACGCCTAAAATACAATTAATTGCAATTACAAACAACGTTTTGTTAGAATAAATTTACTTAATACTTTAACAATTCGAAATGAAAACAACATAACCTCAATCAAATGTTTGGTCGGCTGTCACTGTCAAACAAAATGTCAAAAGCAGCTGAATCGCGAAAGTTTTTAATTTCATGGCTTAGACTTTGCCAGGGTGGCGCTGAACAGGTTTTTACTAACCAACTCATATTTATAAATGTTCCCCTGTTAACAGGGTTACGGTGTTCAGATGGCAGTCGCTCCACTGTAATTATCTGATCTGCCAAATCCTGGATCTGGTCAAGCCGGACCGCCGGCCCTCGTACGCGAGAACACAACTGGGACAATTCTAAAAGCGACAAAAAGGCATAAAAGCGAGGCTCTGCCTTCGATGGCTGATTCTTTGAGCAAACAATAATTTTTTATATTATGTAATAATCGTATAGGTACCTAACGTTACGGCGCCTTATGTTGATCTAAGCACGGTACCCCAAACCCAAAGTCTCTGGGTTCCCAGCGAAAGACCTTGGTCTACCTCGCTTCGCCAACTGTATAACGAGGCACACATAACGAGTGGCGAGCTCGTTGCGGTACTGAACTTCGGCTAGGCTCAAAGTACGAAGCATTGATTACCCTTGGTTATCGGCCTCGCAAGGACTCTGCCATTAGATAAAGTAACTAGTCAAATATGTTTGTTGCACTTACATCCAAGACACAAAAGTACCTAGATAACATACAAGACAATAACAAAAAGAGAAAAACCAAAAATATTAACAAATATCTAAAAATTGTCATTAGCCTTGCCATGTAGAAGTGCAATGGGCCGCACAAAGCATAATGCCGCAGCTAACGCAGTGGCGCTGGTTTTCAGTGCGCCCCAACATTATATCAGTCAACCTTGTTCGTATTGCGCCGAAACGGGGCACCAGCTCGAAGCTTGCTCGGTTAAAACAAGGAAAGGTTCTCCACGATGTGCTAACTGCTCCGCACATAATGCGAAATTCAACACACAACAGGACACATCACATACAGCCACTTCCATAAAATGCCCCAAGCTGACATCAATGAAGGAAAGTCTCAGTTCTCTTCATCTAACCTATGCGTAGTACAGCTCAAAAACCATATAGGTATGTCGCCTCTGTTTACATCGAACCGAGACAAGATGAAGCGAATACACTCGCTAAGTTAGGCCATTTCCTAGGACAGATCGGGATAAATTATTGTGTCGTAAAAGGAGACTTCAATGGGTGGCACACGTCATGGGGGAGCGTGCCGGACAACCCGCGAGGCAGCGACACTGTGGACCTAATCAACAGTCATAATATGCATGTATGTAACGACGGCTCGTCTCACACATTTGAAACGGTTACGTTAACTGAGATAAAGAACATAATACTTAAAATTAGGCCTAAAACAACTAGAGATGTGTTCGGCATGCCTACCAACCTGTTACATGCACTACCAACTAACATCCTGCAAATTCTGTGTGATATGTTTAATGGCGCATGCTGTAGTGGGGTATATCCTACATTATTAAAGCACATAAGAGTATCTCCGGTGTATAAAGGAAAGGGTAGTAAAACTGAATTAAAGAGCTATCGGCCCATATCGCTGGTCCCGGTGATATCGAAGGTGTTCGAAATGGGCATCTGTAATCGCTTAAGCTCCTTCCTATCTAGCAATAATTCTCTGTGTAAACAGCAGTATGCGTACCAGGCTGGCCGCTCCACTGTGGGCGCTGCGCGGCACCTGCAACGCACCGTGCTGCAGCACCTGGAGGACAGGCGATGTGTGGCAGCGGTGTTCTTTGACTTGTCGCGCGCCTTTGACCTCGTGGATCATGGTCTCATCTTGGCTAAACTCGAGCATTATGGTGTTCGTGGTGTTGCACTTGAGCTTTTCTCGACATTTCTGTCGAATCGAGTACAGGTAACTGAAGTGGGTGGTGAAAAATCCAAGCCCGATAGCATAGATGACCGATCTGTTCCACAAGGGTCCAATGTGGGTAATAGTTTAATTTTAATTATGATGAATGACCTGCCGTTCCATTCCAATATTGTAGATTTCTTATTGTATGCTGATGATATCTGCGCTATAGTTAATGGGGAGAACAGAGAGGAACTCGAGCGTAATATCCAGCAGCTTGCTTGTCAAATAGCTGAATGGTTTTATGTCAACGGTATGCAACTGAATGTTGAGAAAACTTACCTCGTGGAATTTAGTCTGAGGGGCAGTCTCACACCGACTCTGTCCGTTGATGTGGGTGGAATCCCAATTCCAGTTGTTAACAGTACTCGATTCGTGGGATTTGAGATTGATGGAGGCCTGCGGTGGCAGGAGCACATCGACAGAGTCTGTGCTAAGTTAAACTCTGCTTTTTATGCCATTATCAGGTTATCAAAAACACTCTCAGAAAAAAACCTTATGACAGCGTACTATGGGTATTTTAATTCGAACCTTACTTATGGCATCGATCTCTGGGGGTTGGCTGTTGACAGACATCGCCCATTTATAATTCAGAAAAAGGTTGTGCGTGCTCTGTCCTGCGTCCCACCAGATACGCCGGCAAAACAGCTTTTTGTGAATCTTAAGATCCTGACACTGCCGTCACTTTATATCCTGGAAGTGGCGAAATATGCGAGGAGGCATCTATCTGAATTCTCGGTGGATAATGCGCAAGTGATAAGGTATTCGGCGAGGAGAAGTTTTGACCTCCCGTTGCCAGTGCATCGGCTACAAAAAACTAGCCAATCTCTGCGCGTGATGGCTCCGAGAATTTACAATAGATTGCCTAAGGATATACACCTCGCAAAGACGGAGTACTGTTTTATAAAACAATTAAAAGCTATGCTTATCCAAAAAGCATATTATTCTGTAAGTGAGTTCCTTGACGAGTGAACTAAAATATATAGATTTATTCTAATTTTAATAGATAATAATATAATTTTTAATTTGACATTTTATTAATTTTGTAATGTGACATGTTAATATAACTATTGATACTCAGTTAATATCTATAGGTGACAATTTCATTTCTGTTATTAATTCTATTGACTGTGATACTATTAATTATTGATGGAAATACTCAATATATATGCATTGTTAGTTAGGACATAATGTAAACCTAGATACTGAATTTTGGACAATGTATGAATAATACTAATAAAGAAATATGAATATGAATATGAATATGAATACGCATGGGCGCACGCGCTCTTCAATCATAGATATTACTTTTGTGTCCGACTCCATGGTTAGAAGCGTCGCTCACTGGCGCGTTGACCATGGATACTGTCCGTCTTCGCAGCACAGTGCTATATTATTCACAATTTCTCTTGCTGGAGATAGAATGCGTTGCCACGATTACAATCCGTCCACTTTTAAGTACAAATGCCATAGGGCTAACTGGCCTTTATTCCAGGACACCCTTGAGAGACTCATGCGCGACTCTGGACTGCTGGAGAGGGACTTGACTGGACTCAGCCGCGACGATCTTGAGTCCACCGTAAACGAGTTCACTAGTATCACACAGTCGGCTTGTAATAAAGCGATTCCGTTCAGAGGGCCACGTGGACGAGCCAAACCCCCCTGGTGGACGGAAGGCCTAGAAGAGAGACTCGGCTCGTTACGGCAGGAAAGGCAGGCCCTCAAGATACAATATGCACAGGACCTCAGAAAAGAGTCCACAAACCATTTCAGGCAGTTCTGCGAACTGCAGACCAAGGAAAATGTGTGGTCTGTTACCAACCGCTTGCTCAAAGAAACTGCCCCCCGACGACCTCCTAACACGGTACGCGTTGGCAACCGACACACCACCACCGGGGAAGAGACCGCCAGAGCCTTACTAGACCATTTTTACCCGAATGATGGAGACGATTGGGAGTCCAAGCACCGAATCCTGCGATCCCGAAGAGAGGCGGCGCCGGATACAAAGGACGACCCGCTCTTCACGGAGGAGGAGGTACTCGAGTACCTGGCGCTAATGAACCCTAAGAAAGCTCCTGGGCTTGACGGCCTCACAGCTGATATCTTAACTTACCCGGCCTTCATCACTAGCGTTCTTAACCGATGTCTCACTCTCCATAGCTTTCCGCGCCCGCGCCGCGCCTATGTCCGAATTATTCCTAAGCCCGGCAAGACCGATCACGGAGCGCTGGGCTCATCTCGGCCTATTGGGCTCTTACCTGTATTCGGAAAACTGCTGGAAAAACTATTCATCAAGCGAATTACACACAAGGCCTACGCTGACGGGCTGATGAATGCCCGCCAGTATGGCTTCAGAGAACAAGTCAGCACTACCAATGCCATCTACTGCGCATTAGATATCATAAAAAAGGCGAAAGAGGCAAAACAATTAGTGGTCGCAGTCTCACTCGACATACAGGCCGCCTTTGACAACGCATGGTGGCCGGCAATGCTCTAGCGGCTCAGAGCTGTCCGATGCCCTCGTAATATATTTAAACTAGTTCAAGACTATATCATTGATAGAAAAGTAATTTTAGATCATGCCGACGCACGGGTACAAAAGTATATGACCAAAGGATGCATCCAGGGTTCCACATGTGGAGCTGTGCTATGGAACTTTATACTAGACGAGTTGCTTTATCTGAAGCTGCTCCGCGGTTGCCACATCCAGGCATTTGCAGATGACGTGCTCCTCATAGTTTCCGCCGCGAATGTGGCAGATCTCCAGGATACACGACTGGGGTAGCGGGGTCAAGTTGAGCTTTGGACCTAGTAAAACCCAGGTTGTAGCCTTCACGCCTAAGGCCAAGGCGACAATATTAAACTTAAATGGACACGATCTTTCATATGCACAGGAATTTAAGTTGCTCGGAGTCATCATTGATGAAAAGCTGAATTTCTCCCCCTTGACCTCAAAGTCATGGAGGTCTATGAGATTGAGAGGACTCGCCTGCTCGGCGCCTCTGAATTCCTCCCGGCAGACATCTTGCTAGAACGGCCTACGCCGATCAGCGCTCTACTCCACCCCGCCTTTAGAGTGACACTTCCTATTCGCACAACGTATAGTCAACAGGAGGTAGATGACCTGTGCGGGCCAATCGCCGTGCGAATTTTCACCGACGGTAGCAAGCAAGAGAACGGATCAGTAAGCGCAGCGTTTGTCTGCTATGGTGGTAGACATCGTGAGGACACAACCAAAAAATTCAAACTGCATAGCAGCTGCGCTGTCTTTCAGTCTGAACTGCTCGCAATCCTCAAGGCTTGCGAGTGGGTGCAGGAAAAACAATTGAATGAGATTGTGATCCTCACCGACTCCATGTCGTCTGTCATGGCCATTGGAGACAGGAACAACGCGCACCCGTTGGTGTCCTCTATTCACAGACATATCCACAGTCGCACGGGAACAGGGAGGCTGGAGATAGCCTAGGTAAAAGGACACACCGGTATAGCGGGCAACGAAGCTGCTGACCGAGCTGCTAATAGCGCCGCTGTTCTCCACAAGACACCGGATTATCTCTGCTTCCCTATGTCCTATGTGAAACACAAGGCGACGCTTCGTAGCCGTGAAACCTGGCAGCGCCGGTACATGAGCGCGGATCAAGGCTCGCACACCAGACGCATTCTCCCAAGTCTGGACGCCATAGATGCCTTGTGGAACCAAACCTGTGTAAACTTTTACTTTACGCAGATCCTAACCGGACACGGTTTCCACAAGGCCTATCTCAAAAGATTTAAAATCACAGAGAATAACGTCTGTCCTTGTGACGACTCCACCTGTCAGACCCTAGCACATCTCATCGAATACTGCCCGATTTTTGGCAGAGAGCGATACGATTACACCAAGGGTATCCACAGTCTGGGAATAAAGTCTCCATTCGCGATTACTGAAACTTTAAAGAAAAAACGCAACATTGACTTGTATAAACAGTACACTAGTCACGTAATTAAAATTATTAGATTAATAAATGGAACCTAGATTTGTAGTTATTTTTTAATTGTTAATAATTGTTTAGTTACTTCGCTAGTCTTAAATAAGGGGAAATTAAAAAAAAAAAAAACTAACTCAACATGGGCAACAGCGCAATACTTAGCTCAAGTACCATAGGTGCATGATATGTTGTTTAATATTATATAATATATCTTTCATCCTTGTAGCTTTAAGAAACCTGTGCACACGTGATGTGCACTGGCACGCCTGATGTGCACAGGTTCCCTCACCTTAACCCACATTCTTTTTCGCGAACTCATTTCACCACCGAAAGACTCTGGCTTCACCAGAGGCTTTCGAGGGCAGGTGGGGGTTTTAGCCGGTAAGAGTCCGCACTACCTGGGTCCCCTTCCCAGGTGTCCATGACGGATTTCCCCTGCCTACATATTAAAAAAAAAAAAAAAAAACATTAGATCAGTGTAGCTCAGTAAACATACCTACTAACTAACCCAAATATAATGTTAATTATCTGGTTTGCGTGGGAATGCAGCCAGTAAGGGGGCAAATTTCTCAGATCCCTATGCAATAGAGCGAATTGCTTAATGGTTAGGCTACGAACTTCATTCCTATACTAACAATGACGCTCAGTTCCTGGGCGAGGCGATAGCTTGCCGGGATCACATGCACCAGAACCGCACGACGCAAGCACCGCATCGAATTATGTTCATTTTAAATTCGATGACGTCATCCGCGCCAAGTCCGGCGTTGCCGTTGCTAGCGGGTGAACTCATCAGATGCGGGTTGGGAATCTGTCCACTTCGGGTAAGCTAGGTTATCTAGTACACCCTCACGCCCGTATGCCACATGTGGAAGACAGAGACTATTGAATACCAAAGCTACGATCCTACCTGACACTCTTTTTTTGCCTCTTTCTTCCATTCATACTATCTCGTTTACGTCGGAAGAGAGTGGGTAGGCACCTACTTCTCAGCTCCTGACTTGTCCTTTTTGGAGAAAATCTTCCATTCAGATTCGAAAGATAATCCTTTCATAAGTTTATTAATTATCCTAATTCTACTCCATACCCCAGGGGTACCCTCAAGGCTTTTTGGAGAGTGCTGCAGCCTGCATTAACATTACGTACGTAAATTTTTTGATAAAAAGACCATCTTAGCGATAATGTCCTGGTTGTGCTGTTACACGTGAGGGCTTGGGGTTCGCCTTGACCATGATCTACGATTTGGCAGATCAGATATTTACAGTTGAGCTACTGCCGTCTGACCTCCGTTGATTCATAGTTACACATTCAGTAGCCTGAATGTGCAGGTTTTATCACGATGTTTACCCTCACCGCAAGAACATCGGCTAGTGATCAACTAATGCACCTACATAATTCAGAAAAGGGTCATTGGTACATGAGCCGACCTCTCGCTTACGAGTCGGATCCCTTAACCACTAGCCTACCGACACATCTTTTTAACAATTTCAATTTTATTTCTAACTCTGCAATCCCGTTAAGATTAATAATTAACATTAAAGGTTTGATAATGATAATTATTAAATCAATTTTCCAATTATGATATTCCGATAGTTTGCCTTACATACCTACATATGAATGCGTCATTACTTTAATAATAATAACAGAATATCAACAATCAATCCGTCCAATGCATCAGCGCCATCAGCCGCTACCGGCGTTATCGAATCGATAATCGCTCGGGCCTGTGTGGGTACGTCGTCGACTATGATATATTTAGTCACAGGACTTCAAGTAATTACGATTAAGTGACATTCGTCAGTGATCAAAGGTGTATCAAAATGTTGTTTGTGACGTTGTTGCTGTTGTTGGCTGTGGGAACCGCGCCCGCTTCTGTCATCTTCGAGGACTGTGGTAGGTTGCCCTCTAAGTTTTCCAAAATTTGTGAATACATCCAGTTACTAAGGTATGGGTCGAAAAATATATAATAAATACCTAAAACTTAAGAACGAGATCCAACTTTTTTTTAGTATTTTCAAAATAATTTCCGGAAATAAGTACCTACTGCCTGATTTTGTTTTATTATTCTGTAGGAAAAAAGGTGCCTAAAGCGATGGTAGCTATATATTACGTATAAGGATTATTGATCCTAGATATATTACCATCTCATCAGACAGCGGTTGACAGTCCTTAATGATCGCACGCGGATAATATAGGAATATTTACTTATAGGTATTTTTTCAGTTCTGTAATAAGTAATGAGCACCCAGATTTTGTATTTTTGTTTGTAATGAATAAACTCAAAAATTAATGGACCGATTTAAAAAATTATTTTATAGAGATCCGAACAGCGCGCGGGAGAAATCCGCTGAGAACGGTTAGTTTCCAATATTCCAGAATAATTTCCGGAATGAAGTAGGTACCCGATTTTGCTTTATTCTATATGCAGGAAAAAAATGATAGGTGCTTAAGGCGGTGATACCTTAATATTACCATCCCATCAGACAACGGTTTGACAGAATCGGATAATAGGTATAAAGAGGTATTTTTCAATTCAGAACTTATGGCGGAACTTCGATTTGGCGTCAGAATCGCTCAGATGAAAGAGCCCTGCGGGGCTCAACTCAAGGCAGTGTACCACCATTATCTAATGGTATCACAGTTACCTCACTTTTGCCCGCCAAGCCATAATACCTAACTGATGTTTGTTTCTTGTTTATTTTCTGCCGTGATAAAGTTTTTTTTTTTTTAAATAAGTGCCACTAAGGTAGCAAACAAGGTTACGGCCTGCCTGATGGAAAGAAGGCACCGCAGCCTATGGACGTTTGCAATACCATAGGCATCACCCACGCGTTGCCGACCCCGTAAAAACCTTATCACTCCTTTCTTGAATAACTCCATGTTGCACTCTCCAGGGAAAACCTCTCCAGGTAGTTCATTCCACAACCTTAGTGTGCGTGGGAGAAAGTTCCTATGGAACCGCACTGTTGTTACTTTGTTGGAAACTTTAATAAGAAATTAGAGCAAGAATCTGCTAATTAAAAGGTGTCGTGCTTATAATTACCATCCATTTTGGTCAGGGCAATGATCTCTCCTTACATAAATTAGGGTCTTATTGGTAATCAGATAATTATCCGTTTCCACCGGCAAATTGCTTAGGAGATTTCTCATAATCAAAATTAAATTTGATATTATGATAAGTTGAAGTTTGTGGAAGATAAAGAAACCTAAAAGAGTAGTAAATAATTTAATGGTATTTTAATACCTACCTACTTACCTCTCGAAGTACTTATAATACGTACGTAATATTGTTTGACCTAAAAACTTTAATATCCAAGTTATCATTGCATCTGGATCTGCACTGTAGGGTGCTGTGTAGTTAGTATTTATTTAGTATTATTTTTTAAGTAGGTAGGCTAGTACTTATGTGTTTATACCTAGAGTATTTTAGAAGTAAACACTTCCAAAATGTCAAGGAACAAGCATATTAAGTACCTTTATTTTGGTATTAGCCATGTCGAGACTAGAGTATCTAGGTAAACTTACCTACACAAAACGACGTCGTGTCGAGTATACGAATTTTTTCGTATTAATGAAATTTAACGTTACTCCTTCCCGATAATGCTCCAATGCTCACGTCTTCTAGTGGATGTGTGCGAAAGGTGAAGGTAAGGTAGTTACCAAACTAATGCCTAAAATAATTAAATTGGTAGTACCTAACCTAACCTAACCTAACTCTACTAACATTCATGACAATTTACTTCATGTAGTTATCTATTGTTTTTTCCATAAAATTCATGACTCATCGTTTTTGTTTAATTACTACGTGATACTTACATGATAGCATCATCATAATCTACGTGATGTGATAATGATTCGCAAAATGCATCATATCTATAGCAGCTGGTGCCACTCTGTGGCACAATGTACGATGTATGTACATTTAATTAAATTTGATATTCATATAATAATAATTAAATATTAATATTATTCTTAGAGGTCAGCGGATTGTACCATGTGCCAATATATGCACAAGCAGGGTGCAGGTATTTAAATACACAAATATAAAATGAAACGAAATATGTCAGTTAGTAGATAGGTACCTACCTGTCTATGTTAGAACCTTGGTCACTTCTACATAGGTAGGTAGGTAACTAGGTACTTAGATGTGGAATGTTAACTACCTACTTATTAGGTGACCTATTTTTTACCTATATATTCGTTTCGTAACAAATACTCCCTTATGGTAAATAGCACTGCTGCAAGGGTCTCTCTAGAAGTGCGTTCAATCGCTCGTTAATTTGATAAATACCTCCCTCAGGCGAAATGGCATTAGAAGTCTCTCTACAAATGCATTTAGGTAATTGCTTGTTTGCATCCCTTTATTAAATAAATAAATTTAGCTAAAACATTGAACTAGGTAACTTTTTTATTTTTTATTTCTTTCCTTTTTCTTTTTTAACACTTTGCGTTGTCGCTCATCATTATGGAACTCCATTATTATCCATCTTAAGATGAGTAATACGAAACCGGTTGCAATTTAATAAAAAATTGTATAATAAAGTGGAAGTAGTGTAAAAAAGTGATTTAATTCATTAACTAACTTTATTCAATGATCATTGATGATCATTCAGTCGAGTCATAATCACGTGTCGCATATATGGAACGTAGGTAATGATTTACCTACCTAGTAATAAACTTAAATCAGGGCATTTATTGTGTCATAAAGTTTATTATACCTACCTGTTTACTCGTTACTGCTCTATCTAATAATATGGACACGTTTTATCTTTCGATGTCAATATTTTTAGTGTTGATATAATGTATTTTTAGTGTGATATTTTGTCTGTATATATGTAATGGCCGTGTCGTGTCCGGCAGAGTAGAATAGCACCAACCCCTTACATTCATGGATGTCGTACAAGGCGACTAATGTTTTCGAGGCAAAAGATCAAGAGTCTCCGTAGTCTGGAAAATGGGCAGCAGCATTTTCCATTATTATATTTAAACCCTGCGATCTCCAACCCGCCTGCCAAGCGTGGAGATTATGGCAATAACCTCCCCTTTCGTGGGAGAGGCCATAAGTCCTGCAGTGGATTGTTACGGGCTGTGATGATGATTATGATGATGATGATATATGTAATGCAGGTAGAACCTGATATAAAGCTGAACTTAGCTCCCTGGAATCATAGGTCTATTTATTTTGTATCCCATTTATTTACTATCGTCTGCTAGAGATATGGACCCCCGTATCCGCAATCGAAACTACCGAAATACTCGAAAATTCACTAACATTATAAATGCGAAAGTTTGTTAAGATGGATGTGTTTGGATGTTTGTTACTCCTTCACCCAAAAACTACTAAACAGATTTTGATGTGGCAGCAATATAGCACAAAGGCTATAATTAATCCGAAGCCAGAATTGATCGCTCTGATAATGATTTCATAGCCCTATTTGTAGTTGAATCCGAAATAAAAGCTTCCATAACTTCTGTTGGGCTGGAGATTACCTAAGCGATGAATAAAAGGAAAGTAAAAGTGTTAATGAATTTTTTTTTAGTTTTAAGTGACATAAAATATCTGACCGAAAGCGAAACTAGGTGCGTACCTAGTTTCGGTTCTTAAGTGGGTCCTTATCGGATAATCCGAAATAATTTCATCCGTAACCGACACCGACATTCGGCAGAAATCAATAACACCCACCCAGGAGGACTCTCTAGATTTGATAGTCTAGCCCGGCACGTTTCAACTACTGATATTAATGATTATCTACAAGTAAATTCTAGAATGTTATCGGGGAAAAAGCCGTCATTTGAATGACATTGAAAAAAATGCTAGGTACCTACCCAATTAGACGTTGATTGATTTAACATTTCCCAAAATACTGATAAAGCTCAAATTAATACTTTTATTTTGCTATGCAGCAATACATACAATAATTAGTGTCAACATACATACATTATAGGTACTAGGTACAACTCTCCCATAAATAGCAGTGACAAACGGCGTTTTAATTTCACAATCATTTCTCATACTACGATGACTTTCACTTTTTTAATACTTGTTAATTGTTTTATGGTCCCCAATGACAGTAGCAGTAGGTGTCGAATAAATATCGTACTTATCTTTTCCCAAAACAAGCTCGTCACGAGGTACAGTCATACGTACGACCTCCACTATATGTAGTCCAAAAATGAAACAATGATCTTTAGCTCTATCTATGTGTACTAACCAATGAAACAGTTGTCCACGAAATATCGACAGTCCTGAAACCATGTCATCCTATGTCAATAAGCTTGAAAATTATAGTATAGTATACCAGGTTGGTAAATAATTGCCCAATTAACGTTGCAAGCATAAAACTCGGTATTCGACTCCGATGTTGGTTCTGATGGACGACGGTAAGTTTAACACTTTTACAGTTCCTAATTGGTGTGTGAAGGTTTAAGTAACTTACTTTCTGTCTTGCAAGTAGTATTGTTATTTTTATTTTATTTTATTTACTTAAGGAAAACCAACAGCAATGATTACAATATAAAATAACACTGGAGGCACAGAGCCAATTACAGGTTTCCACCAATAGACATACAAGTTCCTTACCTATTATCCGTATTATCTATATTTGTACCGCGTCAGTTCTGTTTGTAAAACAATAATCTAGCTGAATATGATTGAAAATATATTCATCATCATCATCATCATCATCATCATCATCATATATATAAGAGAATAACTCCGAGAATAGATATTATAACTGAAAAATAATTTTTGCCGCTACGAACAATCTTTAGTTAATATTTTTTTTTATATATAGATGCGCCCAATATAATCGTCGTCTTCGGCGACTTCGTTAGTAAGCCAAAATAACGCATTCATCTTTCAACGGCATTGTCATAAATTGAAAGCGTATCTTGTTTTGTATTTTGTAGCGTAGATTGTTTGCACAAGCTGCACGGGCGTATTTTCAATCGTCTATGAAGCTACGCCCCGTGGACAGTGACGCCAAACCTGGTCGAATTCAACCTCTCGAAGGCATAGGCTTGCCCATTTACCGGTAAAAAGGATCCTTTCGTCATAGCGCCGCAGTTCCAAGTAACACCCTGACCTGCCCTAACCATCTTACAAAGTATTGGGATCCTCGGTGACGATATTTAGGCTGGCGTGCGATTCTCTTTAAACATTCTATGCCACGGGATCCTTGGACGTTTCTTGGAACAAAAGTATGATGTAATTATATCTTTATAGAGACTATGATAGTTTGAGAGTGGAGCGCGTTGATGTCTTTAATATGGCAATTTGAGATTAGCGCGTTGATGTCTTTAATATTGCAGTTTGTGAATCGGTAATTTTTATTGCGGAGTCTATCTATCTATTAAACTGTATATAGAAATCCTAACAAACAACAGAAGGGTCTAACTTGTTGCGATAGTATTACGCCTACATTTCGCTCGCCTTCTTCGCGGTGCCTTTCGCGAGCGAACGATATGAAATATGAAAGCTATCGTTATTCGAATTAAGCGGTCCCAATCCAGAACCAACGTCTTCCTCAATATTACAAAATACCTACTAGAAGCCGCTCCTAACTCGCGGGTTTCTATTATTTTGCCATGATCAAAAGTACCCGATGGTTTGTGAAAGAATTTTCGAAATTGGTCCAGTACAGGGAGATTTTTGATATTGACGTTTTTAATCCAATGCTGGCATTTTAAGCCATAGTGTCGCACCCGCTGCATACTAAATGCAATTGATCAGAAAATCATACTGCATACTAAATGCAATTGATCGCAATGGATCAGAAAAGCCCTTACGCAAGTCTACGCAAGTTACAAAGTCCTCTAGCTAGACTACAGATATCGTCAATAAATTATGCATATCAGCTATATAGTTTGACTACACAGACTGGCGTCTCTGTCGCTGGCGTGCGAGTAAATACGAAGCCAAAACAAGCCGATGAGCATTATTTACTTATTACATTTACGCAGCGTGGATAGGTCTCCCATTAGGTGGACTGACGACCTAGTAAAGATCGCAGGTACCAGCTGGATGAGGAAGGCACAAGACCGGCCTTTGTAGAGATCTCTGTGGGAGCCCTATGCCCAGCAGTGGGCGTCTTCCACCTGATATGATGAGCTACTGTAAATCGTAAACTTAATGTAAGCCACGTTTCAGTCGGCTAGCCATACCTTGCCCCTATCTTGATGTAACACACTTACCTACTGACCATAATATAAAATAGATCAAAGTTACCGGGTTAACCACTGTTAGTACTATTACCCAATCGCAGTTATCTTTATCGGAAGTAGTACTACTAATCGGCAGTACCGACTTTACGGAATTGTTATACCTACATGGTATTACTAATCAGGTTTATAACGCATCTAATCTTTATAAAGTGCCTAATACTCTAGACATAGTATAAAACAAAGTCGCTTTCCGCCATCTGTCTCTATGTTTCTACATTAAACGGATTTTATTGCGATTTTCAATAATAGATGAGAGAGTGATTCAAGAGGAAGATTTATAAGAAAAAATAAGAGGGTAGGTAGGGGTAATACAGGTAGAGGAAGGGGTAGGGTATAGTACGAAGTCGCGCCGGGTCCGCGAGCAAAATAATAAAACAAGCGTGACAACAACACAACATCAAATCTAAAAAATTTTGATCAATAATAGGTAGTATTTTATAACATTATGCTTCTCGTCGTGGGAAGATTTTTTTACTTTAACTTGCAACAATAATGCAGAACCGTAAACCAGTGCGTTGATACTTTGATAACTTAGCTGGTAATTATACTGGCTGGCTACCATAACTTTCAAATCAGAACACAACAACTCTAGCAAGCTAGCAAAAAGTTTCATTTCTTACCATTGGTAATAAAATTCTATAGTGCTTAAGTTAGGTTACAGACAAAACCTGAATATTTAATGTTAAAGTAACAATATTGGATGAAGCTTAGTAATACCTATAGTCTAGTAGCAAATGTACGAGAAGATCGATGGACGAGTATTGTACGAGCCACTTTGGTTCAATCTTTATGAATACGTACAGCTAAGGCATGGAACACGTTGCCTGGGAGTAGGTATGTTCCTCGAACAGTAAAACCTGGACTTCTTCAGGCCAGAGTGAATAAGCTGTTTAGACAGGCATGCTCCGTCATCAGACACAATGTAGGTAGGCCTCCCACTAGGTGTACCGACAATCTGGTAAAGATTGCAGGTACCAGCTGGATGCGAAAAGCACAAGACCGGCCTTGGTGGAGCTCTCTAGAGGAGGCCTATGGACAGCAGTGGGCTTATTCCGGCTGATATGATGATGATGATAGATATGGATCGAAATAAAGAAAGCAAACATTTATTACACAGGACGCCACGACACGATAATTTTGCAATACAATAACATTTAACACAAAAAGAAATCGGTACATAAACCGATTATTTTTATTGTCGTCTGGCTCATCATCTCAACCGTTGAACGTCCACAGCTGGGCATAACGCTTCTCCAACGCCTTCCACACTGATCGGCTCTGTGGCTCTTGCATTCCTCCCTGCTCCATCGGCTCCCTACCACTTCTACGAGACCGTCCGTTCAACACGTGCGGGGCCATCCTACTGTCGGAAGTACTCGCCATTCGAGAATATTTCCGTCCCATTGGTTCTGCGAGCGATGAGGTCTGCCGGGTGCCACTTCAGTTTTGTGACTCGGGAGTTTGCGTTGGAATAAAACATTATCGTAGGCAGAGTAAAAGCAATGAAAATAAATTGCTTTAATTCTCCTCAAAAATATATTTAAGAAATCAGAGCGGTTGCATTGATGTCTAATACATGGACGAATATTTTACTCTTTGTTTAAGACTTCCACGGGCCGTTATTTGTGCGAATTCAATTATTGTTTCCCCGTTATTGTAATTGATAAGTAACAGCCCCAGATATACGATGTAAATATATGCCTAAACTTGCCGGTGTCAGGAAAGAGATCCCGTGGCGGCCCTAGAATGCGAGAGCCTACGACGCGAGCATGACCAAAACCTCGAAGAATAAAGAGATGGAAAGCGGACCCTGGCAGAAGCCAGCACCAACCGCTTGGAAGATTATCTTGATAATATGATATAAATAAGCAAACAAAGAATCGTGTGACTTCTAAAAAAAGATACCTAACATAATGTTATCGTCAATTAAAATGGAAACTAGAACTAGGTTTTACAAGCAATTTGAGTATTTTACAGATGTACTTAAATGAGGTTTTGTTGTTGTTTCATTAAATTTATAAATAGCATATTATGTTTTTATCGAAAATGAACGATTATAAGTGGATTATATTTAATTAATACGTTTTATCTACGATAGCAAGTGACGCAGTTCACTAGTACTATCACTTAATTGATAATGCAATTTCTAAAAAATGTGACAAATCTATACGATAGTATAGCCAACATATGTATAATAAAAAAGTAAATGCATTGTCTCAATGGCAACATAGGCATTTACTGCATTTACACTTTTATGCTTCCACACACATTCCACCCACCACATGCATTCCAGTATCTACGCCCAGTAACAAACTTTGGGCTAACTGGAGCTAGAGCCTTATAAGTATGGATCGAAAAGTTAGCTAAAGTTACCTTCATGTAGAGTGCAAATTTTTTTTTCTATCTCTGTGGTACTTCATTGGTGTGCCCTTATCCTTCTTCCTCGTCCTATCCAACGCGCCGGGCTTGTATGGGTTAGAGCTGCCCTAGCAATGAGAGTTATTTACAGTAATTGAAATACTTACATCTTTTATTTGGCACAACTGATAAGTAGATATTTTTAGGGCCACAGATTTCAAATATTTTAACATTTTTTTGTGCCTAAGGCTTGATTTTTCGCACCTAACAAAGGAAGGTAGATCTTCGAATTCAATAGTCTTTACTATGCTTCCAGGGTCGGCTTACCAGCTGCAGGTGGTGAACATCGAAGGGTGTGGCATGAGACTGCCGTGCTTCGTCACGTTGGGGGATGCCGTCCCCGTCAGCGTGCGGTTCAATGCAGGTGCGTAATACTATTTTTACAATTTTGTTTAATGTAGGTAGAGTACAAGGTGTCTGTGGCCTAAAGGTGTAAGTTAAGGGGTCCGACTCGCACCCCCGAGACACCGGGTCCATACCCCGGTACTGCCATGAACCAATGCCTCTTTTCTGTGTTATATATATTAGTTGAACACTAACCTGCACTCAGGCGACTGAATGTGTAACCATGATCCAATCTGGTTAAGATCCCATGTTAACAGAGTCACGGAGGTCAGATGGCAGTCCATCCAATAATTACCTGATCTGCTACATCCTGGATCATGGACAAGGTGGATCCCGGGCCCTCGCATGCGAGAGCACAATAACAGACGCGAATACATCGGCTAATTTCAGCTTCGTATCTCACTCATGCGATAAAGAAGTCGCTCTATGAAGCCGAATTAACTAGGTGTGCAATATTTAATTACTACCGACATCTGTACAGAGAGTTGCATCTAGTGTCGATTAGTGTTCTTAAATTTATGCAGCATTGGACTAACTTAGTGTAAAGTCGCGCCCTAAATTCTACCATAATTATTTGCACTGGAGTCTGTTGTTACTTCAGACTTCAGTAAGACATGTAGTAAATAATGGCACCGTAAAGGTCACCGTAACAGCTTGTAGCAGTCCACTGCTGGACTTGTGCTTCCTCAGTTGGTAAACGGCATGTTCTTTTTCTGGGATGTCCTAGTGGCCATAATCTCCACTCTTGACATGCAGAGCTAGTGAGCTCTGTTGAAAATAATCACAAGAAACTGCTCCCCGTTATCGGTGTCTAGACACAAAAAATGAATACGACATTAGTCACCTTGTGCGACTCCCGAAGTGATAGGTGCTAAGTTCTATTTGCCTGACATCATACGGCCGACTTTTTCTTTTATGTGGTGACGTTTAAACCATCGTCTTACAGGGTAAGACGATACGTCTTACAGGGTGATACTACTAATGAAGAGCAACAATGAGTAAATACTCGTCCAACCTATCGACATAGTAGCCTACCTACCTAGGCTACGTGATGTAGGATACCTACACTTATTGACATTGTGGCGAGCTGTTGGTTCTTATTGTAAACAATGATTTGATTACTCACTATCGCGTGTATCATCATGTAGGTAGCTATATTTAAACTTTACCGGAAATGGAGTCAAGGTTGTTTACCTTGAGTCCAAATATGAATTAAAAGAACGGAAGCAGTAGTATGCAGAATATCAAGTTATTAATTGCATAGGTAGCTTATGTATGTTTTTTGAAACATATAGGTAGCGATCACTATTATTTAGAAACATTTGTAATTAAAATGCAATATGTTCCCCTTCTACGTATAAAGTAGGTATTAAATATAAGTTGCGTAGTACTTAATTATCCTATTTGTACTGTCATCATCATCATGACGTCTGTGACGTTGTGCTGTCTCGCGGCGGGCGAGGACCAGGGCTCCGCCTGTTCCTCTATAGTCTATACCGTATACATAGCCAACCTATACCTACTTAATAATTTAATAATAGTCGATGTAAACTCGTTTCTCGCAAGATTTCTGTCATAACTTTGCCAACTGTGAATTAAGATGGTAGAGAAAAAAAATTATATATAGATTAAGATTGACTTCTTTGTGTAAAACAAGACTAAATATATTTTTTGTTAGGTTTCTCTTCAAGCCAATTGGACCAAGATGTGGTGATCAACATTAACCTCGTCAACTTGAACACGGAAGTTACCCCTGGTGAGTACTTTAATCCGACCATTGGTCGCCACTGTCTTACTTTGTGTTTATGGCGATGTTTATCTTAGATGTAGCAAGGTACTTGACAAACAAAAAGCAGCGGCAGATAAGTACCTACCTAATTAAAATTCTGAAATATGTTCCTGGGGTTACTTTATTTGTTTCAATATGTTCTCAAATTAAAAAACATTTTTTCTTAAAAAGTTACTCCCAAGACCATTCCAAAGAACCCAAACACGATGGGTTTATTTGGTTGCGTTCTTTAGTTCTTATGGCCATCTTCCGTCGTCATCATCAGACCGTGACTGTCCACTAGAGCTGTAGTCTTCATCGAGACCATTCCAAATAGCCCAAACACGATGGATGGAGTTAACTTGTTCCGTTCATTAGTTCCTATGATCACTTTCCGACGTGTTGCGTAAGCCTCAGGATACGTGGTAAACAGGAACCTGCATCTGCCGGTATCAGGAAAGAGGCCCCTTGGGTGACCCAAGACGCGATGGATTGACATTGATAAGTCGAATGCGAGAGCCAACAGCTTACGACGAGAGGATGCCGAAGACCGGGCGAAGTGGAGAAGATTGAGTAGAAAAGCGGACCCTGGCAGAGGCCGCGATAAGCGCTAGGACGATGATGATGATCACTTCCCTACGCCATCATTAAACCAGCTCCCATTGTCATACAAGTTACATAGCTACCTATAACAAATTTCAGCTCAATTGAACGTCAGGAAGTGGGTCAAATTAGGCTTGCAAGATTTGTCCTGAACATACATTCCTCCATCATCATCACAGCCCGTAACAGTCCACTGCAGGACTTAGGGCCTCTCCCACGAAAGGGGAGGTTATTGCCATAATCTCCACGCTTGGCAGGCGGGTTGGAGATCGCAGTGTTTAAATATAATAATGAAAAATGCTGCTGCCCATTTTCCAGACTACGGAGACTCTTGATCTTTTGCCTCGAAAACATTAGTCGCCTTGTACGACACCCATGAATGTAAGGGGTTGGTGCTATTCTACTCTGCCGGACACCACACGGCCTTCCTCCATACATAGTCACAAACATTGCAAGTTAAATAAAAGCTCGTAAAATCAAATGCCAAACAATGTCATCATCAGTCAGAATCAGAATTCTTTGTTGTGGCCTTTGTCGTGGCTGTGTCCGAGGGTTCAGTGTCACTCGCGTGGAAAGGAGACTTTTCCGTCTATTTAATTAACGCTTTGCTCGAGACTTTGTATTTGTTTGCCAATAATGCCAGTGTCATCCATAATAATTGGCTTAGTAAGTAGCTCCCAAACAAATGATGGGGTTTCAATCGAAACGTTTCATCAAAATCGGATCATATAGGTATAATTTGGTATAATTAATTGTCGCTAGGTGAAAGAATAAGAAACTTGAAAATATGTAGTTGCCGATCTTGTGCTATTGCAACTCAAAACAGTAGAAGTACGAAATAATTATTTTTCGGCCCAGGAATGGTGCTGGATATTTGGTACACCGAACACTTGATAATATAAATAAAGCAAAACAAATGTATGACGTGGTCTTGACATTAAATAAATAATTACTTCAATGAATAAAGTTTACGAAGTACAAAAGTGCCTCACTATTAAGGTAAACCACATTATTAAGTAAATATGGATGTAGATGTAGAATATAATTAGACGTTGTGTATATCTTTATACGCCGACCACAGTGGGTAAATCTTAATAAAATCGAAGGTAATGCCTGACCAGGCAGGAATATACGAGGTGCCATAATAATGCGGATTTTTTTAGAATCTACAACACAGTTTTCACGAAACGACGGGGCCTAGCAGCAGTGGCGATTTCTCTATTATATATATTCTCTATATTTTCGCGATTTGCTTTTCGCGAATGCGGCCGGTGCCAAATTCATTACATACCTACATCCGCGCTGTGCCCCTACCGCGCGCTCGTTCGCGGGTAGTTTGTGCTTTGAAAGAAGCAAATTAAGCATTTGTTAAGCGTTTCTCACAAGGATCTCGTTGAAATTGTTATTGTGTTAGATCAGAAGTTGGAATTACGCTTACGCTCTAATGAAAAATGAGTAGGTAGTACAACCAAATCTTGAATAGAATCTTCTGAAGAAACCTTTCACAAATCTTTGCCAAAAAAAGGTTGATAATTCGTTAATAAGTTTTTTTTTAAATATTTAACCTTACTCTCGCACCAACCCCAGACTACACATGAGCTCGATGTTTGAATCACTCGCATCTAAGCGAGCGCTCGCCTTCTAATGACTGTCTCTTCTGTCTCTAGCTACTTACGACGAATGTGAAAAAGGTTAGCAGCGAAAGCGTGCGCTGGCATGGATGCAAACAGTTAAAAAATCTGGCCCCAGGAATCGCCACTGCCTACCAGCATTAACGTCGATCAATATATTGTTGTGTTACAGAGCCGTGCGAGATCGTAAACTGTCCAGTGGCAACCAACGCGCCCACCTCCTTCACAAGTGTCATGCTGGTACCGACACGAATGGCCTTGGTAAGAATCTTAAGTTTTTTTTATTTGTCTAAGCAGTGTCTATATTGATGAGGGAAAACATCGTGAGGAAACCTGCAGGCGGCTAAAGTGTAACTGCAGTCGCTCCATCGTACCTTGCAAGTCGCGCGCAAGCACAACCGGAATATTGACGCCCTGGTGATAATTATAGTGTCTATATTTCACAAGTATCGCACTGGTCTACGGAAGTACTAGATGGTCAGCCTCTAATATATGATACCAAAGCTTCTAGTTAGTATTTTCGAAAAATGCATAATGTCCAGCAGCGTAGCGTAGGGGAGACTTGTAAAAAACCGGGTACGCGGGTCAAAGCGGGTCGGTACCTATCTCATTATTTCAAAAATTATTATTGGCATATATCGCTCTTACAGTGAATTGCGTATCTTCTGATAGTATGACAGTTTGTAACAGGTATTTTGCGTGGAAATTTATTACAGCTCTCAGTGATATTTGAGATCAGTAAAAACAAAGAGCAGAAGTGTTTTGACTACAGTGAATCAACTTTACATCTACACGTCTATAATGATGAGTATGTCAAAGATTAAGCATACTTAATGGGGTAAAAAAATTGTTTATGCCATTTTGTTTGAAAATTGTATGTTCGGAGTAAAACCGGGTATTAATGTACCTATGAGTATTCGTGTATCATTGTGGGTAACGATATTATGTCACTATTGGGGTAATAAGGATTTTCTTTTAATTTTTAAATGCAAATTGAATACAATTGTTGGCCCTTCAGCGGACAACATTTTGTTTAAAATATTGAAATATAAAATTGTGAAAAAGAAAAACTAGCTTTTGCCAGAATTCGGTTACCTACGCCGTGCTCCTGCGGGACGTATCTACTAAAAAGAGCAAGACTAACAAACTTCCATCCATTCATACATCCATGCTCACAAACTTTGTTCTTCATAATACTAAAATAAGACCACGCTAAAATCTCTGTATGGCAACTTATGCCAACTTTATTAAACGTCATAGAACGTCATTCATAAAAGTCATAACAAACAATTTGATTTCTGTAGGATTGCTCATTTTCGTGAATTATGAAATATATTTTTAAATAATGGGCAAAACAATTAAAAAGGAAGTGCGGGAGATAATTTTCAGAATTATTAATAATTTAGACAAACTAAAAGTACAAGTTCAAACTAATAGTGACCAAATAACTGAATGTTTACAAGAAGGACTGACAAGTACAGATTATTATTTTATTTTATTTTATTTTATTGTATTTGGATGTCTCACAGCTTACAACAATAAGATAAGTACAATTAGCATAATTTCCCAGTTATCCCCAGATTATTGCCATATCCACACTTTATAATTTTTACTACTATCAGTCAATACGGACTTATCGTGGTCCTATTATAGTAGGTAATATAAAAGGAATGGGGCACGATCGGGTATCACCAAAAAGCATAAGTACCCGGGGGCACCTAGTAATGCATTTGTCATAAATAATTTCTCGTTGAATTTTGTTCACCTGGAGCAATTCAAGAGACAATAAACGCTTAAGGTCCCAGTTCTGCCCCACCTTCCCCTACATCACGCGTTTTTTCTTATAACCAACCACAAATCAGCCTAGTGTAATATGACCACAAATATATTCAGATAATTTAAAATTCAGATAAAGTTAAAGTCCAAGGACTAGTAAGCATTAGGTGTACACGTGTGTAAAAGTTCCAGGGAATTAATGTTTCAAGAAATCATAACACTAAATCAATCAAACGGAAAGGTGATATGGTATATTGGAAAACCCCACGCTTACGTAGGTAACTACGTCAACTTATAGGAAGACTATTAATGGGCTTATTTGGTCATTTCCATCAGATTGCTGTTAATTTTAAAAATAACTCACCTCACGAAAGAATGCGAATTTAATAGATAGACAAAAATAACTTATGATTAGAGTGTGCAAAGTTTGTTATTATATTACCAGTGCTTAATAAGTGTCCTAGGTAGTTGTTACTGTCTAGAAATAAAATAGTATTATTTTAGCTTCTACTATATTGAATGTGACCCAGCTGGCCACAGCTCGCGTATCAATCCAGCTGAAAACATCAACATCAACAGCCCATAATAATCCACTGGTGGACTTGGGCTTCCTTCACATTTATGGAGGGCTTTGCCATAATCTCTACGCTAGGCAAGCGGATTCAAAATCGCAGTGTTGATAGCACATTATAGAAAACGCTGCCGGTATATGGACTACGGAGGTCGATCGAAGGTTGGTGCTTTATCTACCCTGCTGGACGCCATAAACCCTACTGCTGACAATATAAATTAAATTACAAAAATATTCTACAGACGGTAACTGTAAGGCGCTGTCCTAATTGGCATTAATCGTGCGACTGACGTTGCCCGACCAATAGGAGACCTCAAAACCGCCCATCGCACGACCGTTACCAATTAGGACAACGCCTTAGTCTATTACACATAAGACATCGGTTAGTTAGTCTTCGTAAAGCGTCGTCTCTATCGCACGCGTGATAATAATATGTCGCCGATGTGCATAGTCCACCGCCGACCAGTTTCCGCTATCATTGTCTGGTAACCGTTTCAGGAGCGCCCTAAACTAGGTGACACAGTGCGCTCGTTGCACGCTAGGTGCAAACTAGGTGACAAGTCGCAAACTTTAAGACGCAGGAATCTTAGAATGTTAGCTACTTTATGAAGCAAGTAATCATATTGAGTTTCTTTTCCGAACTCTTCAATCCATCCATTAGAATAAGTACACCACATAGCACCACGCCTCTGAACGTGCAGTTCGATAGACACAGACACGCTGGTTTTTTTTTGGGTTTTTCCTAATTTTTGCAAAATCCAGATTTTTAATTTTATTTGTTTTTTGGAACGTATTAATGAAAACAAGGCAATACATCAAAAACAGGATTTACTTGTTAAAAACTTATCTGCACGGTTTAGTGCCTATATAGACGTAGGTTTTATTATTTGAATAGATACCTAAGTGTAACTAAAGTCTTAGTACGGTCGCCTATTCAAATGACTAAAAAGGTTACCGTATGGCGTTGCGATATTGTTAAAGTTCTCCCCATTTTACATACTAAAACCGGAATCTTAAAGATCGTAATCCGCCGTAAGGCTGAATAAATAAGACGAAAATCTAAAAATTTTTAATTTTTATAACGTATAAATAAAATGGAGACTACTCTTTCAAACTCCAACCTTCCAAACAAATAAATGCGAAAGTAACTCTGACTGTATGTTACGATTTCACGAACAGATTTGTATATTTGAATAAAGTAACAAGAATATAGGCATACAAAACGTGATAAAAAATGGACGTTATTATGTGAACTATACATTCCATTTTGATCTGCTCTCTGATGACTTTGCTTAGATTGGATTAAGTTGCTTGGATTAAGCAAAGGTAGGTATAATAATGCCCTAGATCATCCAACCAACCTGGCACACGCCAACCTGGGCCAGTACCTACTGCTGCTTTTTATCCCCATAATAAATAAATCAACCCTTCTGACAGAAAAGTAACAACACCTACGATTCAGTTAAACATTTTCATCTTAACTAATGAACTTAACGTAAAAATAATGAAGAACCGCAGGTGCATTGTCGCCAAGAGGGAACAATTTAATGCTCGAGGCTCATTTCTTATTAACTAGCTAATTTATTCTTCCAACCGGAAAAATTCATTCCACACACACTGTGACAATGTTCAATTATTATTTAACACTGCACGTACTCTCAAACAAGGCGTAGTGATTAAAGTAGAGAAAGGAATGCTGAGTTGATCATGGTTAAAGGATGAATGAGTATGTGTTGGTATGTATGTTCAAATCTCTGTAGGCAGGACTCTAATCCAACACTGAAGGGCTGCTACGGATCGCCACATAATTCCTAATACCTTAATAATTACCTCTTGTCTTTTTCCATTGAAACGTAGATACCTTCGGTAGGTACTTTACATATAACGACGCGAGCTTGACGGTGGCGTTTATGACTTGTTTCGCAGAATCAGCGAGGCTTCCTGCGGTGGCGGGTGTTTAACGAGAACGGACGGCTGGTTCTCTGCTACTCGGTGCTGGTTCAGACCCAAAGCGCACTGCAGAAGCTACTGAGGGGCACCCTGCCGGATGACGTCGTTAACTCCATCGACTCGGACCACCTACCAACTGCTACATTAAAAGACGAGAAAATCCCTAACCAACAATACATTCAAGGCATAATTGAACAATACTACAGAGACCGTAGCTACAATGCCAGCGATGGACATTAAAATCAGCAACGAACAATCGAACATTTACCACGATGAACCATATAATTTTATAAGCTTTTAAATATTTTGTAGAGCAAATTAGACTGTTTTTTAATGTATTGTTTAAGGCGATCCTTTTTATAGGTAGATACGTGCCTATAAATTGTTATTTTAGAATTTGTATTAGATGCTTTAATATACCTCAGTTTTGGGTATTGTTTTTGTACTTAATTTATTTAGTTTATAGCGATCTCACGTAGGTAGGTTCTACTTAATTCCAGTTCGCAATCCCGCTTGGGAAGGTTTACCGCAGTTAATATGCGGCGTGCGTTCCTTTAAGCATAAATTTTATCAGTCGTACGTAGGTAAATAATACAAATCGTAAGATAACACTCACATCATGACATACTCGTTTAAGTGTTTATAGGTAGGTACCTATCTATACCTAGGTACCTATTTCAAAATTTAAATTGTGATTTTAACATATATATCTTGTTTAATTAAATAAAAGACTGATTATTCCGTATTTTCGTTTCGCTCTTTCCTTATATTTCCACAAATCACTAATGATTTGTATCATCAAAGCAAAGTATTTAACATCGTACTAAGCACTTCTAATGCGCAGTTCCGAAGGACCAATAATTTACCCACAGTAAACTGGAAATTGGAATTTTATTACTTCCAATTTCCAGTTTACTGTGGGTAAATTATAGTGGCTCTCCTAAACTGTTTGCTTACCTAATAAGCAAACAGTTTAGGAGAGCCACTAAGCCGCTTTGTGTACTCTCCTCACGTTTAACTTGAGCAGTCTAGTTATACAGCAAAGTCTACTCGTTGTTGTCACTGCCGCAATCACCGCATTTAAGTTTGCTGTATCGAAACAAAGGAGATACGGTCGTGTGTCGAGTTATGCACCTTACGGCTGGCGGATACGGACGAGCGTGAAGGCACGCAGCGGAGCGGGCCGCGCGCGGTGCCTGCGCCGGCGGCAGACGCAACCATGGACTCGCTGAAGATAGTCGCGTGCGCAGCCCTGCTGGCCCTAGCCGCAGCCACGCCAGTGGAACAATGCGAAGGTAAGTCCAATTGCCTCGAACACTACAACTCATAAAATCCAATGATAGGCATTACGAGTGAATGTGCGCGAGACGGCTCAGTTGTCGCAATGCAACTCGACCCGCTTTCATCTCACTCTTGCGTTACTGTGGAACTTCACTTTCGAAGCTGAACTGTTGGACAACCTCTACGACACGACATAGATAGTGTGTTTATCGTTCTGTTTAGTTTACACTAAAATTAGTACCTATAATATGTATTTTGTCTACTATTGGTAAAATAAATTGTGTTAATTTTGAAGTAATATGTGGGAACAATTCAAAATTTTTGAAATTACGTATTCACCGGGTACCGCGCATCTTGGTATAACTATTACGTTGATGTACGCAACAGGCCGTATTTACCTGACTGCGACCGAAGGAGGGTTATTTCTTTTTTGGCAATATATTGTATTATCTGTTGATACCTAATAAATATAGCGGACAGTAATACTTATATTTTTGTTTTTCTACATAAAGACTCGTAATGGCCAAGTGGTTAGTGCGCCCGCATTGAATGCCGGTACCATAGTTTCAAATTGGGTTTATCAATGGCTCTATCATTTATCGGCGGTACATATTAATTAAAATGCCACGAGCTTTTATCATGAGTATGTTCGTGAAATTTAACTCTACTCTGGTTAGTGGTGCGTTAAAGCCAAAAGATATCGATACGGTACCTCTATCCTAAATTTTTAGGCTACTGATGATAATTTGCCTGTAGTAAAGGATAGTCATAAAGACTCTTATATCTCCCCAATTACTAAAAAGAACATTAGAAAATGCCTTATTTATAGGGCAAACAAGGACGTAATATATAGTACGAAGGCAAATCAGGCAAAAATATTTTATAGGCACAACGATAGCTTAAAATGTTACGTTAAAATCACGGTTTTAGTAAAAGTATTAGGTAAACTGCATTGTCATACCAATAGGTGTGATTCCGGCCCGATTCGTTACGTAGCGTGTAGCCATGCAATGTAATTCCAATGAATAAAGTATAAAAAAACCTGTTGACTACGATCTAATGAACATGAACAATGGCAATTTTATTCAATATTTATGTGTCTTATACGATGCTAGTACGAACGAATAGGGTAGAAAATCGCGCTGTACCCGAATGCAATTAATAGGCCAGGAAATGTTAACGACCAGTTTAATGTGTGTGGGCAAAAACATTAAAATTAAGTAACTACTTCTTATCTACTAACAGACCGCGTGTGGCCAGGATATTGTTAAACTAAACGGACATAAAACGTATTACCTACTGCAAGCGGATTCCTGAACTGCACTATCCACGGAAATCAAAATAAGATAAACTGTCAAACGTGATGTTTGTTTAAAAATTGTTGATCATCGGCGAAACTAACGCCTGTATGCATACTATCCATGCACAATTCTATGGAGCTCAAAATATATTTTTTTTTTTTTTTTTTTAGGTTTACATACTGACCAACAGATTTACATACTTTTTACAATGCTCTAAAACTATAGTTACAATAACAATTTACATAAATCCAAACCCAATAACAGATATAAAAAGATAATTAGGTGGGTAGGTACTTACTCATCCTAATAATTATAATATAATTGTTATACCTATATTGAAACCAATATCCAAATGTATTCCAACATGTTGTACACATAGCTCGAAACGAAGACTCATTTTTAGGAACGCTAAAAAATATGATGCAAAATTTAGTAACCACGATTCAATGCTGAGGCTTTCACGACGAAGGTTTATATTGAAGTTCGTTTTTGGCCATAAGAAGGGTAGCCGACGTCCTCCCCATAGTTCAGGCTAAGCTACAGCTTTCGTCAATATCAAGACTTTCTTCACGCAAAATTAAATAAACAATTCGTTTCGCTTCGCTAAAGAAACTGAACACACTTTCGCATTATTTCATGGGAACGATTAGTAGAGATATATAGTAGGTATTTTTATGGATTGTGATAATACAAAGAAAGACCACTATAAGTAGGCACTCACTGATAAGTCGGGAAACTATTAACTATTCTGTTGTAGTCAGCAGGAATGCAGTAGAAGACACGCTCTGAATAATAATTGTACAATGCATTATTTAGAGGATTTCTGATCTCATAATCAGACAGTCTGATTCACACGCAGGTGCTCTCCAGACATAGTAGAATATGGTTAACGAATCCACCAACAAAACCTCGTAAGTTATTAATGTTAATTTATCGGCAGGATAAAGCTGAGACCGAACGTAACGTTTTATTTACAGGCGTTAGATCATAAACGAGTTTTTAGAATTACAGTCGTTAGATCAACGTTAGGACGGATAGGTATTATTATATTAAGTCGGAATTAAATAAAGCAGCCACAGCTAGCAGTTAAGTAGCTTCGTGTTTTTCTACATCGCAAAGTGTGGTCGTAGATGCAATCCCGGCAAGAAGGCCACGGTCAGGGCCGACCGCCGCCGTCTCGGACCAGTCTTAGAGCGAGTTGACATTCAATGACCTATCACAGACCTATGACAGAGCCGAAAAGGAAAATGCAGGTAACCCAAATTACGAAAGTGCTTAAGTATTAATGCTAATTGATGTCTAGATATGTTAATGAATAAAGAATGACTTAATGTTTTATTAAATATGCTACAGTATACACAGGTTATTGTCGGCAAAAACATAAACAGGAACAAAAACTAAAAAACCTGATTACTATTAAAAAATGAAAAGTAAAAAACAAGTAGATTGTAGTAAGTAGATAAGTACCTACAAAAAATATTTAAATTGAATGCTGGCAGACTGGACTACAAAATGTAGGTAGAATGGAACATATAGGTACGTATGGCTTCGCCGCAATAAAGGTAAAATGGAGATCGCTAAAGAAAAATCGTTTCATTGCATTGTTATCGACTGCTAGGAAGGAGATATTTTATTTATTTAATGTTGTGCATAAACTGTAAGTGAATACGTTGGTTACCGTAAGTAGTAAACAGAAGTTTTAAAATTTTACTAGGGGGTTGCAGATTTTATTTTAAATAATCAAAATGACGGCTGACTCATTAGCCACTATTCTTCAAACCCCTTTTACGAGCTCTACTCCAAGAATCAGTGAAGGGCCAGGCTGCATACATTGATGATACGCGTTAGTCAGCATGCCATTAACACTATACGAGGCCGAACAAGATAACCTAATTACTGTTGATCTATGAGACGGCTAAATGACTTAGGTAACTTAAGCACAAGCGTTCATGCGATATATCAGTCAGACTGCTTGACTAACTTGTTATTCTTTCATTTGACTGTGAGGAACGCACTTGCAAAAATCGGCTGTAGGTATAGAGAAAATTGATCATTACCATGAAATTAAAATACTATTTAGAAAAATTAAACCTTTTTTTTTAATTACCTCTCTACCTCACTACTCTCACTGCTCAGCGGGTTACGAAAAGTCGTTCCGGGTGTCTGCTGCGCGCCTGTGGAACGCACTACCGGAAGACATTCAGAATTCTCGGACATCATGCTCCTTCAAGGAACATTTGAAGAAGCACTTCCTCAGTATTCAATAGAGCTTTATTTTATTTTATTTTAATTATTTTATATTTATAGTATATTAGGTATATATTATATATTTTAGTTGTTATGGTATAGTATTGAATTGTAGTTAAATTAAAATTTGCTCAATACTCGATATTGCTACCACCGCTCGTTAAATAGCTCATTTCGGACTATCCAAGGTCCTTACCTTAAGCTTAGCTGGAAGAAATCCCATTTTGGGATAAGCCCGCCTTTGCAATGTATATTTATTTTCTTTTGTTATTGTTCTTTATATACGCAATAAAGAGTTTACATACATACATACATACATACCTACAAATCCCCGCTAATATTATAAATGCGAAAGTAACAACATTTGTTACACATTCACGGCTTAAACAATGCACCTATTTTGAAGGATTTCGGTAAGGAGATAGTTTAGCACCTGAGGATGGACGTAGGCTAAGTTTTATTCCGCTCCATTTGCAAGCTCGCAAGATATAAATACTGTGCGCGCGAGTTCACGTCCATCGGGAACGACCGCTTAAATAATTCGAGTAGCAATTATAGAAAGCTCGCTACATCGCCATCTCGGTCGATTGCGGTTTGAGGGAGTGAGAGGGCGATGTACCTATGTAATCCATTCGAGTTAAGACTGTCGGTCCCGATGGACATGAACTCGCGCGCGCTCTTGTCCACGCGGACAGAGGCGCGGGTGGAAAGCTAATTCACTACTTATCAATCAATATCATTCATATCATCTAACGACGTGCAAATATACACAATACGTATACGTAGATGCAAATAATTTACATAAACCTTCCTCGTGAATCAAAAATAATGGATAGACTCTTTCCGTTAAGTAATAGTCAAAATCGCAAATTTTTATTACATTACCTCAACCACTCACAGAATACTGAACTGCCGTGGTGAGTTGACTAATAATGTACAATAAATTGTACATATTGGCACCTCAAACTTAGTAGAGCCGACCCCTCCTAAAGTGGAAGGCGGAAAAGGAAAAGAAAATAGGCATAGATACCTATTTATAGGCGCTCTACATTAGAATTACTGTATGATAACTTGCTACAGATCAAAGATCAGATCAATGACCACACCTACATACATAATGTTATCGTAACTACATATAACGATAATTAGAGAACGTACATAATAATAAAAGCAGTGGGATGATTCAGGCTAATATAATATAATAATAATGTACTTATAACTCATAATACCCGTAATTTCTCGAAAAACTATAAAGACGGTTAACAACCGAACAAACCGTTGATCGGAAAATTATTTCGGAACGACTGATCTTGACCATCGAGCGCAACCGATCGCATTAATATTTAATGATCTATTAATATACTAAGGGCGAAGAAGAAAAACCAGTCCAACTACCGAGTCATAACTAAACAGTGGAGCAGAGTGCTGGCTGACAGTGGGTTTGTGACAAGATGAACATAGAGCAAAATACACACTAGTTTATGGTTCTACTTCTACTTGAGTGCTTACTATGGTCTGTGTTAAACTGTATTTACAACCAGATATGTAAAACATTTTTGATTTACGATGGCAAACAATTGCTAAACTTTGCTATATAGGCACCTAATGATTTTCCGACATAATTTGTTATTGATGATATTTCTAATTTCACTTTCTTAGGTTGATCGTAACTGACGATTATTGTTAGTTAACTACCTATCTATAGTATGTCGTTGGCCGGATGCTGATGTCACAAAATATAATTATCATTAGGTTGTTAATTATATTATGCTTGTTCTGTTGTTCCTCAATCCATAAATAGACTATTTACGTTTTTAAATTAGTTAACTTGAGACTTTTTATTTAATTTTTTGCTATATTAGATAATTGTATTTGAGTAGTTCGTAGGTACTTTTTATGTAGGTCCTACTTAACACAATAACAAGATCTTACTGTACGTATTTACGTAACTAGTAGGTGGTGTTCCGCAATGCATATATTTTGCTCCCACTATGTTTTCTTTGTTTATTAATAAGTAAGTCTAGATATTATTATGAAACAAGTAATAAGTAAGTAAGTCAGTGGAAGTCTTTAATTGGCTATTTAATGCTATTTTTATTTTTTATTGTAACAGCTACTATTGGCTTTCCTTTAGAAATAAAAAATAAAATATAAGAAACGGATATTGTCGCAGCTAATAATGCACTGAACAGCGACTTGAACCATATATGTGTCTGGGTCTCTTAAGTTTGTCATTTCTGTGAATCCATCGAAATAAACCATTTGTCTTGGGCAGCTCGAGATTAGTCAGCCACATTGATTTGACAAATGTCCCTTCTATTTCAATCACGCCACTATTCCATTTACTTATTTATTTGACCGTACTGACCTTGAGTTGGATGGATCGACCGTCAGAAGTTAGCAGAAAAGTAAGGGGAACATTACGGTACCTTTAACGACTTCAATATTTACTTCTCACTTCCACAAATAAAATTCTGGCTCAATCAGAATCAATTACATAAGCTGGAACGCCATCTAAACAACTCTAACGTTTTATTTATGATGTACGCAATTACGACCACATTTCACCTGTCCGTGCTAAGCTCAGCCTACTACTAGTTGTTTTTCCTGTTTTTTCAGTACGTACTTAACGATCCCAGAATATTTTGAAATGTACCTAAATTTCAATAGTATCGCAGAGATACTCATAACCCCAATCGTCGTTCTTGTCTTGTTAGTATTTCTGCTTACATCTTCTAATTCACTGCACTGGTTTACTCTCTCTTTTTCTATAACCAGCCAGCTTGTGGAATTGTCTCCATCCTTATAAAAAGTGGTACAATATAATATTATATTTCCTATAATGCTCCACTTTTATTTCTTTTCTTTCTTTTTCCGACGATACCACCACAATGGCCCATTGGTAGGTCCACAAGTAATGTGTATGAAATGCAGTTAATCCCATAAGTACTCAAGCTAACCCTTTATCACTGTAGGGTATAGCTATAGCCCTCTTCTAAGGCGCGATACTTTAGACCAGTTCTCAGTGTTGCGCATCCAGTCATGCGAGGCGGTTTTTCGCATGAAACCGCCCGCGCCCTCATCTACCCACAGAACGTGTAACACCACTTTTTACAAGCTTTTATTTAACTTGCAATGTTTGTAAATATGTATTTATGTTCGGGTAAAATCTTGCACGCCTATTATGACACACTTCCCGGCGTTCAATTGAGTTGAAGTTTTGAATAGAGTGCCTGATAGAGGGCGCGAGGTGGGCGCCAATTTTTTACTTTACGCACATTTTAGAACTTAGTCGAATTTTGATGAGATGCGATTCTCCTGGTAGGTAGGTAACCTTTTAACCTCTGGATGTTATAAAAGGAGTCCTTGGAAAACCTTTATGAAAACCACCTAATATGCATGGGCGCTAACTTTTTATTTTAGGGAGCGTAGAGACAAAATACCTCGCTCCTAAGGGCTCTATAACGTCTAATTATTAAAAATAATAACTGTAGACCTTTGATGTGATGAAACAAACCTACATATCTCTATTTTATACAGGTGACTTAATATATGCAAACAATATCACAATCATTGAAATCCGGAACCATGTTTATGTCGATACTGTCATTTTAAACTATGATTCATCCTTATTATTTATATATTCAACACATGCTAAAAGCTATTTCATTATTCCGAACAGATTACCCGCGATTTAGATTTTGCATATTTTATTCGCGTATAAGTTAGTATTCCTTTGTGTGGTTTTGTTCCTCTTCGACTGCCACGTGAATATATTATATGTATTGGCAATAGTTTTTTATTATTGACTATAATAGTGTTTGCGAGCGGTATAATCCATATTTTAAAAAATCAACACATTTGCTCCTAGCGGCTGTTTTTGGCCGTTGGTCCTCAGATATTTAAGTTTTTTTTTCAATTATTTAAGTATGAAACGAAAATAGAGTCTTTAAGTTTAAACAATCGAAGGATTCATTGAGCTGTGAAATCGAGATAAAAAAGAGAGTGCATAGTTCAAAATATAACTAGTTCATAGTTCAAACAAGTGAATGTAAGTTGATTAGAAATCCTTGAAACAAATACTAGATAGTCTCAGTAACTCTTTACTTTTTAATTTTTCATTTTCCAGAATGTAAGGTATGAGATCGAATTAAAGATAAAAAATGTAAACAAATGGGTTGCCACTATAAAGAAAATTACCCAAATGGTGGATTATTTAAAATCATTGAAATATTGATTACAATTATTACATTCAAAATGAAATAAAATCTTATGAATAGGTACTCAAAAATATTTAACTGAATTAAATAAAGAACAATGTTTTTTTTGTTTCGTATTTGTGCTGCTTCAATCAAATGTGTGTAGTTTTCATTAATGCCACTGGTAATGGTGAGAAATTCTAAACATTTGGTTCGTTGTTACGGTACATTATTGCTAAGGCTCGGAATTAACCGACGCCGAGACATATTTACTGCTTTTCTCAAATAATACATAAAATAATACAAGATTAAAAATGGCGGCCACTTCTTTCTAATATTGAAGTTTTCTAACTAGTATTATAAGACTAATAGTTTCCGAGTTACTTATTACGTTTTTAATAAATTGAATAAGTAATGTTAGGGTCGAACCATATTAACTTATTCAAACATAATGCGCTTATTACACTTGACTAAATTCAGTAGCCTAAATTCAGAAGCAAAAAGTGTGAGAGTATATCAAAATGGAATGTATTGCTCATAAAATAAGGTCCATTTTATATCACGGGCTTTTAAAAACCGGAGCGACGTGTAACATAATATAAGTGATACAAAAATGGACCTAGTTCTATGAGCAATACATTCCACTTTAGTTTGCTCTCACACTTTTTGCTTCTGAATTTAGGCTGCTGAATTTAGTCAAATGTAATAAGCGCATTACACACACCGGTTGGTAACACACCAGTCTCGTGATCCCACTACCAACCAGTGGGACTGGTGGGTCCACGAGCTATTTTCTACCTACTCGCAGATCCACCAAAATACTCTTGACCGGGAGCGTCCACTGCTCAATCGAACGACGCGTGCTCCTACGTTTGAGTCTCATCGGCAACTTAATGACCAATTACAACGGCATTTGTATATGTATTGCGTCCATATTTGCAATGATAGTGGGGCGCGTCATTTCAGCTTAGTCGAGCTCTACTCACATATTATGTATATTTTTTGTATATACGACATATTTCTCTGGTAGGCCTGCTGGAAGATATTTCTTTCGATAAGCAGTGCCTGTTGTGTCTTATACTTCTGTAACATAACGTATATGTTTTATCTTGCAAACAATAAACTGTTAAATAAATAAGTACTGAAATTACCTCTGAACTTAAAACCGTCAATTATACTTGTTGACAAAGAAACAAATATATTTGAACGTGGTAAAACAAACCATAATTTTATGAAAAACTATACAAAGGTTAGAGTTCAGTACGAGTACGTAGATAAAAGGATATTTTACATGATTGAGGAAGAAGTCGAAGTTGCTGGTCATGCAGCATTAAAAATAAGTTAAGATTATAATCTTGTATTTCTTGTCTGACTTGTCTCTGTCTCTAAAAACTACATTATAGGTACCTCTACGATGGGTACTAATTACAAGGTGTTGTTTTAAATATGTAGGTTGAGTATGAGCGAGATAACTGCTCGCGGCTGAAGATGGAACTAAAATAAATTAGATAGACATCCAACTATTACGTAGGTATGTGGTTGTACACATATATGAACATTTTCCACTTTACAATAATAGTAGTTAGTAGCTATAGATGAAAGACGAGCGTCGGTGGCCGAGCAGTTCCAGTATCCGACTCGTAAGCAAGAGGTCCCGGGTTCGAATCCCGCTCCTGCCATGTACCAATGACTGTTTTCTAAGTTATGTACATTAGTTGAATACTAACCGATGCTCTTACGGTGAGGGAAAACATCGTGATGAAACCTGCACATTCAGGCGACTGGATGTGTAACCATGATCTAATCTGATCGGGTTTCCCTGGTAGCAGGGTCATGGAGGTCAGATTGCAGTCGCTCCACTGTAACTACCTGACCTGCCAAAATCCTGGATCATGGTCAATGCGGGCCCTCGTGCGCGAGAGCACAACCAGGACATTAACGCCAAGTTGATGATGAGTAGCTATAGATGAACCCTAACCGCTTTCCATCAGGTTGGCAGTCTGCTCATTTGTAACTGAGTAGTTAAATTTAGTAGTCCAATCTAACCTAACCTAACCTAACCTTGCCAGTATTGAAAAATATATTAGGGTAATATTTTGTTTAAATACTGGCATTGAACACTAACCGATGCTCAAACATCATGCGCGTTAAAACCTACGCATTCAGGCGACTAATTGTGCAACTATTACCCAATCTGGTCAGGTACCCTTGTTAGCAGGGTCACGGAGGTGAAATGCTTGTCGCTCCATTGTCATTACCCTGATCTGCCAAATCCTGTATCATGGTGAAGGTGGGCCCCAGGCCCTCGCGCGGGAAAACGAACCGGGACAAACCAGGGTATTAACGCCAAGACGATGATGATGATAGATAACACGCACATCTCCGGTCTCATGTCACTGTTGACAGCGCGTTCTCTTTATTATTTCTGCGCCTAATTCCATAATTTTATCTCATTGCAGGTGGATCAATAGAAGGTCTCTCAGACAAAGTGCAGTTATCACCGTGCAAGAAAGTGCCATGCCGGCTGAAGAAAGGCAGCCAACAACACATCACCATAAACTTCACACCAGGTAAGATTAGCCTTCAACACCACTTTACAATACCATTAAACTATCATATAATTGCACATAGAGGTAGAGTAAATAACATTCGGTATTTATCTAATATATCCCTACTCCGGCGTTGAACATTCAAGGCCCTGACGGAAAATTATATGTACCTACTACGCGTGTAAAACTCGAATGTCTTTGTTGCCCATTGAAGCAACGTTGGCCATAAGATATCTGATAAAATGCAATGATAAATCACTACACAATTACCCACTGTAAGCCAAGTAGGTTTAAGTTGGTGTTGGTACATAAGAAACACTTTGTAGAAGTATGAAACAATGAAATGCAGTACTGTCAAAATTAGTTAATTTTCTTTTCACGCGACATCTTAAACTTTGAGGTATCTACCTACTCCTACGGGAAAAAGGCGTGAAGTTTTATATATGTATGCATGTATTCCATTGTCTACTACTTACTTACTTACTGTGCTGGCTCAACGACCCAAAATGTAACCAAGTTCCACACCCAGTAGCACTGGCGACGCAGATATCACTGGATGGATGAAGTCCTAAAAGACCTGCACGCACTGGGCATCCTCGATTGGCAGGAAATGGCACAGGATAGTGTCGGAGATAGCCATCTTTTCCTAACAGTTCCATATGGGTTAATCATATCAAACGGGTATCTCTTCCAAGTATGTTACCATATAAACTACAACCCACCAAAAAAAAACAAAATATTGACAAATAAAGTTGCATCATTCCGTGTGGTCGTTTGGGTATACTTAAACTGCTCTAACTACTCTGACCCACTTCTCTCGTATTGCAGAAAAGGACGTAAGAGATGTGAAGAACAGGGTGACTGCTGTGGTCTTTGGCGTACAGCTGCCGTTCGTGGGAGTGGACGGCAACTCCGTCTGCGACAAGCTGCAAGACGAGAGCGGCCAGAAGGTCAGCTGCCCCCTCAAGGCCGGCACTAAAGTGGTCTACAAAGACTCTTTCCCCATACTGAGCTTCTACCCCTCCATAAGTGTCAAAGTGCACTGGGCACTCAAAGACGCGGCCACGGATTCTGACTTAATATGCTTCGAAGTTCCTGCGGAAATTAAATAAGTAGGTGTAAGGATCTAATTTTGTATTATATAAATTAATGGTTATCTAATGTAGGAGAGGTACAAACTTAGGCAGTTCTGTCTAATTTCCGTGATCATTTAGAATTATTTTAATTGATTAAAGACAATATTTTTTTTATCAAAGTTTTAAAATGTGATAATTCATAATTAACCTATCCTATTAATTGCAGTTTGATGTTAGGTTCTACTTATGTAATTAGGATGATGGATATGATCATATGCACACAGTGATATGGTTTAGCTCAAATGAAAGTCTAACATACGTTAATTGTAAAATTTATTTATGTAAGAACCAATCAGTTGTTTTATATCAAATTTAAATAGATACAATACATTGTACAACTATGCTATTTGACGTATTATACGTACTATAATTACGTACCACACCTAAGCTCTTCTTTAATGTACTTACCTATTTTCTAAAACTTATTGATCTGAGATATCGATTTATTTAAATATGTATTTCAGATAAAACCATGTAAATTGTAGATTTCGCTTCCTTCATGAGTCACTCGACCTTACATTGGCAAAAACGTTGTTACCTCAATCCCTCCCTCCAACCACACACCAGGGCAAAGCATGAAATAAGTATCTGAATACAATAAACACCTAAGTATCGAGCTAATCGTGGAGTGGTCTCTCGCAAAGCTGCCTAGCTTTGCCAAAAAAGACGTCCAGAAGTACCTTCATAAGACCTACCTACGCTCATGAATGACAGCTGGCACCTCGAAGCAGATGACATCTCTTTTTCCATCGTTGAGGGCCCAATGGACCCGCAGGCTGACCGTCGGGTAGAAGTTCTCTATGAGGAAGACGTTGGTGTAAAGATACTCGCGGTGTGGCGCCAGCGGGCAGGGCGCGGGCGCACCGGTCTCGGCGTCGGTCACGTGCGCGCATGCGCTGTTACCGTGGACACCGATGAATGGTAGTGGAATCCCGCCAATGTTCGCGTAGACTTCGTTCACCAAACGCTTCACGTCGTGCTCTGAAACGTACGTAATGTTTATGAAATTATTAGTTACTTGACTAGTAAATACAAATTATTACTAATATCAAAGAGACGCAACACAACACGTTTCACCGCGTACCGTTGTTTCGTTGATGAGTTATAATCCTTAAGAAGTAATGTTTGTAATAGAAATCTGGTATGAAATCATTTCTGAGTGGTACTAATATGTAAAAGAAGATCATATTGTAGGATATCGGGGGTAATCTCCGAAGGTACTTATGCGATTCCCTAACCAGAAGCTAGATTCTTTCCGAGTGTCACACGGTATACTTTACAGGGTGTCCCGTAAGTCGACGTCAAGCCGTAATCGGGTGATAGTCCAAATCATAATAGTTACTAAAAAAATATAAAATAAAATCTAAGTCTTGAATTTTTTAAATTATAGGCATTTCTTTTTTTTTCGAGAAAATGTACATGTGATGGTTTTTTAGCGCCTGTTGCTACAAATCTTAACTTTTTTTCAATTTTATTTTTCTTATGTAATCCCGAATAGTGCTAATCTAACCTATTACTTAGAATTCCAAATCAACTGCTCCAGCTTGGAAGAAAGTGTCACATTATGCCGTACAATGAATAGACAATTAATATTTCGTCCAACTTTAACGGACCGTACTTAAAAAAAAGAACTACGCCAGGTTGGCAAGTAGTACGAAAAGTTGACGCATTTAATAAGGATTCTAAAATGGTATAATACTTGCTACATTATTTCTTTGATTACGGGGAAAAAAAAATTCCTTCAAGAAACCCAGTTTCGAAAATTTTTTCTTTACCTACTAAAAATTATTCTAGTGCGTTCAAAGCTTGCCTAAGACTTACGGGACGCTGACTTACGGGACACCCTGTATATCTCGGAAAAATAGCAGTACCTAGTTATCGAGCAGAATCATAGAAAACATGAAAGTGCACTGCTACTAAACTACTTTCATGTGTTCTATGCGCAGAATAGTCGTAAGTTAGCAAAGCCTCGGATTGCAAGCATGTAAAAACAAACATAGAAGAAATCGAATGAAAAGAAAGAAACCAAATCAGATTTCATCGGCGACGGGATATCTAATAAAAAAAACAATCATTGACAGGTAAACCCTTAACCCTAACAAAGTAAGGCCTTACTACGGAAGCGTTTGCAAATTTATTGTAGCACACAATGAAATAATACCACATAGAATATTTTTGCTATCAAAGTTGCCAGAGAATCGGTATTTAACGTTCACCCTGTGAAACTATGGCTTTTATTTGGTATTTTCCGTGCTCCTTGAAATAAAATGTTTTCTATTTTTATCGTATCCTGCAATGCTATCTCAATTAGTTGTTACATGTTACGGTAGGTACCAATTAGTACTAAGTACAAAAGTAATAAGTAAATTGGTACTAAGTATTGACCAGAACTATAGTTCAAGCCGTAACGATGATACATCAATATAACTTTAATTTTCTTTAATATAATTGAAACGCTTTAGGTCTAAATTATTTCTTTAGAGTACGAAAGTACCAATTAGGTACTAAATCATTATCTTCTTGGCGTTAATGTCCCGGTTGTGCTCTCGAGAACGAGGACCCGGAGACCGCCTTGACCATGATCCAGGATTTGGCGATCAGGTAATTACAGTGGAGCGACTACCATCTGACCTCCGTGACCCTGCTACCAGGGGAACCTGACCAGATTGGATCATGGTTACAAATTCAGTTGCCTGAATTTGCAGGTTTCATCACGATGTTATCCCTCACCGTAAGAACATCGGTTAGTATTCAACTAATGTACATAACTCAAAAAAGAATCATTGGTCCATGGCCGGAGCGGGATTCGAACCCGGTACCTCTCGCTTACGAGTCGAATACCCAAACCGCTCGGCCACCGATACTCTCCTAACGTACCATTAGGTACTAAATATATAATAAATAAAATAATATATAGTATATTATATATTATTAAAGGTATTTATGTATAATAGGTAAGTACATATATAACGTAGTTTATTTAGAAATGTAGTGCACATTTTCTGCTGCTTCCCCGTTTATTGCTTTTCTCCACACCTGGTAGGGTTGGCTGGAAGAGATCTCCCTTTGTAAACAACCTCTTGTAATATATGTTTTAACTTGTTTCATGTGCAATAAAGTATATAATAATAATAAATATTAGACTATAATTCATCTAAATCGGGCGTTTAAGTACATAATTATGTACCTATAAGGTACGGAAGTTAGCACCCATTCAAGGTCAGAGTCTATTTTTATATTGTGTGGAATAGGTAACACATCGCAGATTTTATGAATGCATGCGTTCGCGTGGGTTCAAGTTTAGGGCAGCGCGTTGAGATCTATAAGTACGTATAACAAAACTGTAAAAAAGCGTGTCTGTACATTGAATATATTTACAAAAAAATTATGTAGGGCGATGAAGAAATAGTAATACGTTTGTCTGTTTGTACACGCTAATCTCCGGAACTACTGGACGGATTGAAACATTTTTGTTGTGTAGTTCGCAAAATATAGGGATCAATTATAAATTTTGGAAACTGGAACACCTGATGCAGAACCATAATAGGCCAGCTAAACTATAAGAAGTATGGACATGGCGATGAATGGATTTTGATGAGGTTTTCATAGTTTAGTAGTTTGGGGTCCAACTTAAAATCAGGCCATGTTTCATTTTATTCGGTTGAGTAGAACCAGAGATAGGTACAATCCACGCCACGAAAGATGAGACCTGACGGAGCAAGTAGTTCAACTTGCGCAGTAGACGATTTGTGGGTTACATTGGCGGAAAGATAAGACCTGTCAGATAGCAGTAAAAGGGGATTTCGCGCAGGTACACTCACGTTTACAATATAAATTGAAATACATCAGCATCACTTAAAAATATTTTGTATAATTTACAATATCTTCGCAGTAATTATAATAAGACCACGCCAAGTCCGAATCACTTATTAAAAAAAAAAAAAAAAAAAAAAACTGTATGGCAACTTATGACAGGTTTTTAAAAGTAATAGAACGTCATTCATAATAGTCATAACAAACAATTTTATTTCTGTAGGATTGTTTATTTTCGTGAGTTATGAAAAATGTTATTAAATAATGGGCAAAACAATTAAAAAGGAAGTGAGAGTGATAATTTTCAGCATGATTAATAATTTAGTCAAACTAAAAGTACAAGTTTACAAGAAGGCAAGGACTGACAAGGACAGATTATCCCCAGATTATTGCCATATCCACATTTTATAATTTCTACTACTGTCAGTCGATTCGGACTTAGCGTGGTCCTATTACAGCGACGTTTTAGTTGCGGACTTGCAACCGCTGTACTTTTTTGTACCGCTTTGAAATTATCGACGCCGTGCTCTGCTTCTCTCGCCATAAAAGTGTATTAAGTGTATACGTCGTACACAAGTTTTCTACATAATTTACCGTGGTAATAAACAATGAAAACAAAGAATAACAAAAGAACTATCAACTTTTGCACTCGTTAGTACTAGCGGACCACAACGGGGTATGCGCGGGATGCGGAGGGCGTCAGACGGCCGCCGCGCGTGCGGGAGCGCCGTACCTCGCCCCGCACACCGCTTACCTCACCCCCAAGCAGCTCCGCAGCCGCCCCGCATACCGCCAATTGTAATGTGTAACCCACAAATTGTCTACTGCGCAAGTCGAACCAGTCTCATCTTTCGTGGCATTAGTTGTACTAGTTGTAGAAGCAACAAGACCAACGTATTCCCGACGGACTGGACTGGATCTTAGCTTCTTACAAGTTGTTATAAAAGTAGTTAGTAGGAGTAGGCCAATGATGGCTACAGTTTCATAAGAATAAGTAAGGAAATTAACGTGAATACATGCATAAATATAGTGCCCAAAACTTAAAACTCCCACTAATTAAAAATAAATTATAAACTTTAAGTATGTCTGCGGGCGTCAGACCGCGACCGGTGCTATTCGCGCAAAATATACCTTTGAGGCAAAACAAATAAACAAATTCAATATAGACATAAAACCAGTTTTTACAAGCTTTTATTAATATGCATTGATTGTATGTACTTATGTATGTATGGGACCTGTATAATTTGACCTACGTCCTGGCGTTCAATTGAGCTGAAAATTGGTAAACCTGTGTAAGTTTGATGTACCATGGAGCTGGTCTGATGATGGAGTCGAAAGGTGGTCATAGGAACTATTGAACCCAATAAGATAACACCATATTATTTCGGCTTTTTGGAAAGTTATTCATGAGTACTTACTATACCCCTAGATGATATTCAAGGTCTGATGATGATGACGGAAGGTGGTCATAGGAATTACTGAACGCAAGAAGATAATACGATATTGTTTGGGCTCTTTGGAATGAGTCTTGATGAGTACGTACTGTACCGCTAGATCATATTCAAGGGTTGTAAGCTTGTTATAAAAAAATATTTTTCATTTGAAAACTTATTTTAATTTGATAGACAGAAATGACCTTAGCTCAAAAAAGTCCCGCAACCCCGCACACCATGGCGTATGGCAAAAAAGCGAACTAACAAGTCACAAGACGTGGTAACAAAATAAGCGACAAACTGTCATATTAAAGACATCAACGTGCTACGTTTTAACTGCTATATAAGATATCAACGAGCTATTTGCCTTATATACATAGTATGGCATAGTACGCAGCTCGCAAACAGATTAACGTATTTCAGATTTTCAATTTAAACATAACGGTGTTACTATTTGTTGACAGTGGTGGTTGTGTGGTGGATGTGGTGATGGTATGGGCGCAGGGGTGGGTTGTGCTGTCCTGTGAGAGGAGGCGGCGGTGTCGTGGTCGACTTCGAGAGAGAGAGCCCATTCTAGCACATCTAATAGACATTTTATGTATACATAATAAATCATCGCTTAAATTTTAGGTATAACGCAAAGACGCCACACAAATTAGCTAATTAAGTATGTACAAAAAAGAACGCATATGATATCAACAACAATATTTTTTTATTTTTTTTATATATTATTCAAGGCAAGCATTTGACCGCCATCTCACCTGTTGGTAAGTGACGATGCGGTCAAAGATGGAGCATGCCCGTCTTGGAACAGCCTATTCACTCCAGCCTTGAAGGCATTCAGATTATATTGATCAGGAAACACACTCGCAGGCAACGCGTTCCACTCCTTAGCCGTACGCATTATAAAGGTCGAGCCAAAGCGGCTCGTGCGGATAGCTGGAATATCCACGTCATAAGGATGAAGCGCTCGCCCGGATCGCGTCTCCCGATGGCGGAAAGGGGCCGGCGGAATGAGGTCGTGCAGCTGCTTCGCACACTCTCCGAAATATAACCTGTAAAAGACCGACAGACGCGCAACCCTACGCCGATGTTCGAGGCTCTGCAGCCTAGCCTCAACCAACCTCAATATCTCTCATTACTTGTTCGAAGGTTACAGGAAGATAAGTAAACGATCAAGCGAGTCACCTGACGGTACCATTTAGGTATTTAGGCTCCACAACTGATACCACTGATTCAAATAAGCACTCCATCATCATCACAGCCCATAACAGTCCACTGCAGGACTTAGGGCCTCTTCCACGAAAAGGGAGGTTATTGGCATAATCTCCACACTTGGCAGACGGGTTGGAAACCGCAATGATATAAATATAACAATGGAAGACGCTGCTGCCTATTTTTCAGTCTACGGAGACTCTAGATCCTATGCCTCGAAAACATTAGTCCCCTTGTACGACACCCACGAGTGTAAAGGGTTTGTGCTATTCTACTCTGCCGAACACCACACAGCCAAGTAATAGTAGATAAGAACTCACCTGGGCGGAACTTGAAGTAAACCGTGGTGTTGGTGCCACGCCGAAGCGTACAGCGTTTCTTGCTGCACGGCACCACCTCGATCCTGTCACGTAAGCCTTCGACGTTCTGACCTGTAGTATATAACAAGAATAGTAGCTACGACAGCAGGTATCCGTGGGCGACGCAAGAAGCGATGACTTGACATCGCTGAGTCGGTTGCGAGAATCAACGGCCTACGACGCGAGGATGCCGAAGACCGGGCGAAGTGAAGGAGAATGAGTAGGTAAGCGGACCCTGGCAGAGACGCTAAGCGCTAGGACGATGATGAGTAGCCCCGGCTGTTCGACAGTTTTAACTCCTAAAACAGTGACAGGCATAATAATTACGGTTCAAAGTCCTAAGGAGGACAGTCAAAGTCCAAACCGCATACTTTAATGAGCTGCCTTAACAGAGAATGTTTTTATATATTTATTTTATTGTAAACGAGATTTGGCAAGCGGAGAAATCCGAGAAATTGTAAAGGTGGGGCGTTTTGGGGCGTAACTACCGCTATCCATCAGATGGAATCTAAGAACTCTATTAAATATTTTTACAGTGAAATAGGGGTGTGTGTAAATCTGTCACTGTTTTACCAAACAATCATCCGATAATTTAAAAAAATCTTCACGCTCACCTGGACATTGTTCAGAGGGGGTCACTTGCGCGGCCGGCCACGCCGATCCCACGACACTCAGTACCACGGCTAAATATAAAATGTTCTTCATTTCTTATCGTCTACCAAGTTTTAGGTGGAGTGGAGACGTTATTCCAAGCTAACCGTAGATATCAATATAACCTTTCTATGTTTGAGTAGTATCTTTTAAATAAACTTATTAGCCAAACCAGTTTTTGCATCGAAACTCGTACGTGTAGCCAAAAAAACTCAGGTAAAGAGGTATGCATATTCAATGTACGAGGTTGACTCAAATGTCCTTATTTTAGAAGCACACGTCGATATATCTAGATATAATATAAGGTATTAACTTAAAATTCTTTGAGCGATTTTTTATGTTAATTTTCAGATTCAATCAGATGCATAATGGGACTTCAGGGGCAAGCCATTAACCAAAGAAGCAAGCAAATTTTCAAATATCTACGTGTTTTTTAACTCAAATACGACGGAAAATGAATTAACTGTATATAGTGAGAAAGTAATAAAAATAAAAATAAATAAAAGGGAATTATTAAAGTAGGTCGAAGTTCATCATCATCATCATCATCATCCTGGCGTCATGTCCCGGCTTCGTCCCCGCGCAGCACGCGAGGGCCCAGGGTCCGCCTTCCTGCTATTTCTGGCCCACCTCGCTCGGTCTTCGGCATCTCTCGTGGTGAGCTTATTGGCACGCATATCGTTCTTGACAACGTCAAGCCATCGCTTCTTGGGCCGGCCTCTCCTTCCCGTGCCCGGCGGGGGCGGCATAGCCAGACACTTGTTCCCCACATAACTTGCCGATCTGCGCAAGACGTGGCCATACCATCGAAGGCGGCACTCTTGCAGCTTATCTGCGATGTCACGGACGCCAAGGCTACCCCGAATGTGGGCGTTTCGAACCCGATCCTTCCGTGAAACTCCACACATCCACCGCAGCATCTTCATTTCCGTGACACGCAGCTCCTGCCTGTGTCGCTCTAAAAGGGGCCAAGTCTCGCTACCGTAAAGAAGAGCAGGTCTAACGATGGTCTTATAGACCTGTCCCTTCAACTTTATCGGCATTTTGGGGTCACAAATGACACCTGTTACCTCCCGCCATTTGGCCCAAGCAGCGGATATTCGGGCCTTGACGTCGCCATCGATGTCCCCGGTTGAGCTAAGCACAGATCCCAAGTATCTCACCTGATCCGTGCACTTGACTTCCTCATCACCTATGCGCACGGGTAGGGGATCTGCACTGTTGCAGGCCATGTACTCTGTCTGTAAAGTAGGTCGAAGTTGTGGACGTCTAAATGGTTGGTCATCTTGGCGTTAATATCCCGGTTGTGCTCTCGCGCACGAGGGCCCGGGGTCTGCCTTGACCATGATCCAGGATTTTGCAGATCAGACCATTACAGTGGAGCGACTGCCATCTGATCTCCGTGATCCTATTACCCGGGGAACCAGACCAGATTCGATCATAATCAATATCAGGATTTTGCAGATCAGACCATTACAGTGGAGCGACTGCCATCTGACCTCCGTAATCCTATTACCCGGGGAACCAGACCGGATTCGATCATAATCATAATCAATCATAATTCATCATCATTCGATCATTCGATCAGTCGCCTGAATGTGCAGGTTTTATCAAGCAAGATAGCAAGCAAGCAAGCATACAACGCGCTATACAGTCTATTCCCTAACTTACGTTACCAGGCATATTGGTGATTTGTATGCACATAATTTTGCTCATATTTCACAAAAAATCATTTAGTCGTCTAGAATATTTTGAAAATACTTTTTGGATTTTTAGAAGACAGGAGCCAGTAAGATTATAGTGATAAATAATTTTGACCGAATAGATTTTCAAATATTTCTTTTCCTTATGTACCTACATAAAAATGAGACGTCATAACTTTTCTCTGCAATGACGAAAATTTGGCTCATGCTACTCAAATAATAGCTCTATTAGGTCTACGAAACAAATGTACTACGTAACACAATTCTAATTTTAAATGCTGAATGTTTTCACTAACAGCTTTGTTAGTGAAAATTGCATGTGAAATTTGTAGTTCAAAATTTTCACGTAGATACTATTACGTTAATGAGACGTTTTCAAGAATATCTTCTCAAAAATTCATATAGATGGCGCGCTCTAAGGACACAAATATTATTATAATCTTTTGACTATATGGGGCTATTGTTGTAGTTGTATGGCAAATCATATGTGTGACTATCATCATTCATTGCCTCAGAACAAATTAAACCGCGTTAATACACTATTTATTATTTAATATTTGCTAAAGTGCTACCATGCTAACCCAAAGTTTATATTTATTCAAACTTCATGGACGATGAGGTACAAAGGCCGACATAAAGTTACACAGCTTCAATTTCCGGTCGAGTTCCAAGGAGCACGGACATTCAAAACCCGTTAAATTAATATATCTAAATGAATTGCACCGAAATAAAGACAAATATCAATACCATACAGGCAAGAGATTGTGATAATGCTATCAGTCGTTAGAGCGCGCCATCTACTATTATTTGAGGGAAGCGTGCCTTGAAAACGGCTCATTCTCGTTTGGATAGTATAACGATGCCGCTGGCGAGGGTGAGGTGACATAGATGAATCTGTAATGTTTAACGTAACATCCGTCCTTTATTGTGGTTTGTAGCCGACAAAACTATCGGTCACAAACTGATTGGTCGTGTTCATTGTATGTATGTAAACTCTTTATTGCTTATTAAATACAGGAGTAACAAAAATATTATTACATAGCAAAGGCGAGCTTATCCCACAATGGGGTTCATTCGTGTAAAACCATGAAGTTTACATCGACTTTAGTTGGCGAGCGGTCTCTATTGAATCGATTAAACGGTTGATTTGATTGGTGATTAATTATACCTACTTAAATGACTGTAATGCTTACAATATGAACCATGGTTTGAAATAAATTATTATTTATTATTTATTTATTTATTATTATCTTCTGTGTAGTTACATCCTTACAACTTTACTATAGTTGTGCATAGAAAACTGTAGTAAAGTTTTTGTAAAAATTGAAATTTTATTATTACAATAATTAACATAACACTAATTAGATTTAGTATTCCACGTATAATACCTATCCTCCCTCCTCCTTGCTTCGTATCTCCTCAATGCTGAGGGTCGTGACCTCGCTGAAGCACTTTTTCGTAGACTATTCGACGCCATCTCGTCCTGTTGAGCAGATTTGATCCGACCAGCGCATAGGACTTCCTCCTCTCGACCGTGATCCCTCCACTTCCGTTAGACACAGCTTTTCTAGGTTGTCTATATAAATACTAGGTACCCTTACATACCACATTACACCAAATTCTTAAACACGTTTAAGAATGACGTTTAACGTTTATTGTATTAAGTTTTTTGTTTAAGCATATCCCTTAAATGCGTTTAAGAATTTGGCGCATGCCGCCCTTAGAGTAACGAAATGGTCCAAAGATGTAAAAAAAAACATGTATACGTTAATGTCCCGGTTGTGCTCTCGCGCACGAGGTCACGGGGTCCGTCTTGACTATGATCCAGAGTTTGGGAAATCAGATAATTACAGTGAAGAGCCTGCCATTTTTAAGCTATTGCATAGCTTTTATCGCGGGCTTTGAGCGCGGCGACCGAATCAAGAAATTCCGTAACGAAAAAAATCTAACACCCCCCACTCCGACCGGCACAGCGGTGCGGCTTTGAAAGCCGTGCATCGTCTAACGTCGTTTCAGTTCGGCAGACTTCGGCACGGTGTTTGTGTGCGTGTAGACTAGCTGCTAACTGCTCATAACTGATTCTATCTCTTTTAGACACAATGCTAGGTGAGACAGCGTGCTTTTTGGCCGCGTCCACGAGTGAGTTCGATAAGGTAATCCAAAAATAGTTAAATTAAAAACATTATATCTATATAAATGTACATCGCGCGAAATTCGATGATCAAACTCTTAATATCGTTCTTTTTGTTCAATTTTTTTGAATGAAGGTACTTATTATAATTGCATAAGTTGATAAAAAATGCTATGCAATAGCTTTATCGCGGCAGTCCCCGAGTGCCACACGTTTGTTTTTTTATTTTATTTAATAAACGTTTATTTTCTCCCAATAAATTACAGTTTACAATTCACATCTTGTAACACTTATTGGAGACTGATGCCTAAGCTAGGCAAGAAGCCTGTATTTGACCTCCGTGACCCTGCTACCATGGGAACCTGACCAGATTGTATCATGGTTACACATTCAGTTGGCTGAATGTGTAAGCGTCATTACGATGCTTTCCCTTACCGTAAGAGCATCGGTTAACATAAACTAATGAATATAACTCAGAAAAGATACATGGCCACAGTGGGATTCAAACCCGGTACCTCTCGCTTACGCGTCGGATACGTTAATCACTCGGTCACCGACGTTCTAAAAGATGTAATCTTGGAGAAATAATAATTGTAAAATGATCATCAAAAGTTATCAGGTTTTGCTGTCAGTGCGTTATTTGATTTGTTAGCGAAAATGGCCGGCCGCGCCCTGCAGTTGTGCAGACCTTAAGTCCTCTAAAAATTTAACTCTACTAGACGAGCGGTGCTTATTGTGTTTTTGTTGCACCTTTCCAATTTTGCCATGCCTTCCGACGCGTATTTGTTCACTATACAAAACAGCTATGAAAATTCCACTTGACACTCGGAATTCGTCGATACCAAAATTGCGGTTCGTGTGCTGTTTGCATACGTCTTTATGAATTCGTAATGCAGGTATAACGACGACTACTATTAAATTTATTCATAAATATTCTTGTAATTTTACAAGTATGCCATTCGTAGTTATAATGGACTGATTTTATTGACATTGCAAAAAAGTGAGAACTTCGTAGATATTATTCAAACAAATACAACAAACTTCCACTAGTAATTTTCACAAAAAGCAAACGCAACACGTTTTTGCATTTCGGGTTGGTATATTTTTACTTGATATAGAGTATTGTTATTATTTTTAAAAAACCCCTGCTACCAGGGGAACCTGATCAGATTGGATCATGGTTACACATTCAGTCACCTGAATGTGCAGCTTTAATCACGATATTTTCCCTAACCGTAAGAGCATCGGTTAGTATTCAACTAATGTACATAACTCTGAAAATAGCCATTGGTACATGGCGGCAGTGGGACTCGTACCCGGCACCTCTCGCTTGCGAGTCGGATACCGTTACCATCGGCCACTGACGCTCTACTATTGTTATTATTTATTAACACTAATTCCCTAGCAATCTACACTTGTGTTTCGGCCCGGCAAACTACTTTGTGCTGACCAACCTTAGAACAACCTACAACAATAAAAAAAGATAAATTCGAATACTGATGTCATCATAATGGTAGCTTAAAGTTTTAATCAAGTTTGTCCTGTATAGGCACGTAGCAAAGGCAAATAACTGGTACACTTATTAAACATAAAAATGTACATCACGTGTTATGTAGATAATTTTCTATGATAACACTACACACGTCTCTATAAAAAAATAATATACCTACCTCCAGACATTTTCCTAGTAACTCAAGAACTCGAATTTGACTAGGTTCAAAATAAAATATAACCATTAGTTCCAGTTCCAAATCCAGTTTTCTATATTTTCTAAGATATAACAAATTTTAAAAGTAACACCACAAACCAGTTGACCAAGTAATCCCGTGTCTGCATTATGGGTAGGAGATGTATATCAGTTCACTCTGAGTGTCGCCGATGCTGGAACTGAAATAACAGTTACGAAGACTTGCCTTGAAGATGTGGCCGACAGTTCCTTTAGATCTCTAATTGTAATTTATTAACTCTGAATTGACGATGAAATACAGAAATATTTTTAACGGAAATTGTCTATGGTTTGATCCTTGTGAGGTATTTTTTGAAAATACGGCAGTAAGTATTTTTGAATAATTGAAAATATCTTAACCTTTTTATACCTACCTCGTGATGAGGAGCGATGTTTCGCAGTAAGTGTCACCCGTGGTCGGCGCGGTCGAACATTCGACGCGACAACTTACGGACGAACTCGTCGACTGCTGGGATACGGAGGTCTCGCGCGATTACATCGTTCCTCCGTATCGACCGGCTCCCACGATCGATCGCACCCAGACGTTCTGCAACGTCTATAGACGCTTCTTCTGGGTGGCAGATATCTTTTTTTTTAATTTGACTAGCCAGGCATTGAACCGCCATCTCACCTGGTGGTTAGTGACGATGCGGCCGAAGACAGAGCATGCCTGTCTAGGAACAGCCTATTCAGTCTAGCCGTGAACGCGTCTAGATTATAATAAGAAATAACATACTCGCAGGCAACGTTTTCCATTCCTTGGCCGTACGCATTATAAAGGTTGAAACAAAGCGGCTCGAGCGGATAGCTGAAAGATCTACGACATAAGGATGAAGCGTTCGCCCGGATTGCATTTCCCGATGGCGGAAAGTCATCACGAACCGTCTTGCGTAGACATGGGATGACTTTATACAGTGTGGCACATTTACTTGGTGTTTCACTTGGTGCCACCGTCACTTTTCCGCCACCGCACCCTCCGACGATGGGATAGATTACATTCACACAATTTGGATGCTTGGCATCCAAGTTCATACAACTAACGTACGGGCATCGCGAGCCTTTTTACTACGCACGTGCAAGATGTGGAATGAGCTTGAGGGATAAGAGAGAGATGAAGGTAGAATGAGGGATCCTGAAGTTCTTCTTTTGCACTATAACATGGTACTTCAAAAGTCATGTCTACAGATACCTCGAAGGCCGGCACCGCTACGGCTCACCTTAGGTTGCCTGGACGACGGTAGCCGCTTTCCATTAGGTGGGCTGTCCGTCCGTGTATATTTTAACTAAAATTTTGAATCAAGTTATGACCTAAGGAGCTGAAACATGGACAATGACAGTGACACCAGTCCACAAGTTTAGCGAGTTTTTACGTATTTCTCTAAGGGGCATGATCCGGAACGATGTTATTCAACAAAGAACAAAAATCGAAATAGCTCAGAGGATTTGCAAGATAAAGTGGCAGTTGGCTGGTCACATCTAGTAAAGTGAGTAAAAAGTAAAAAATATTTATTTCCATTAAACACATAAATTGAGTACACTTTTTCGGTAGGCTCTGCAATATATTTGTCAAAACCAATGGATTTATCATTTTCAATGCGTTTCACGAAATGTACGAGTTATCTATTTAGATATATAGTGTACCACTCAATGTTGACAAATATGAATGAGATTCAAGAATAGACATTAAATAAATAAATAGAGTATATGCATATATACCGTGTTTAACACAGCATTCAATCAACCAGCAATAACATAAAAACCTAGGAACTAACTTATAAAAAATATGTATAATATTATAAAAACGTATCTACAATATGTAAAATCTAGACTTATTGAGTATGAATTGTTACAAAGTAAATGCTTTCTTTTCTTACAGAACAGTAATACTACAATTATAAAATGTTATAATACTGTGGTAACATACAAAAATTCATTTGGAATGCACTAACTAACAGTTCATTATTTGGATATTGTTCGTTCGTTTGTCTTGAAACTGAGATCGTAACATGAATACTTATGAATAAATTGTGAGTAGGTAAGTAAACCCCGCGGGTATACTTCTTATGAAAAGGAACAAGTCTTACTTCAGTTTGTTCTGACAAAGGTGATCATCACCTCTCTGGAGTGAGATATAGTTTTGTGATCGTTTCGTTGGGTGACTTCAGGAAGGTGTCCTTCAAGGCGCCACAGTTGGAAGGCGGTGACTCTCCCAAGTATCGTTCCATGTTAGCGAGCAGCGACGCGGGCGAGTCGACGCCGATTTCATGTTCGGAGATGGCGCGGTACATTGCCTGCAACGGAACGGCATACCAATCAACATATTTGCCAACATTAAACTCAACGAAAAAAAAAAGGATTCTTTGCTAAATGTGACTGTCTGCATTCAGCTTCAGAGAATACAAATACTACCGTCTTACGTTTGGTTTGCGCCATAAGCATGCGTATTGAGCTATAACACCAATCGTATATGTAAGGTACCGGTAACTTTCCCATGACATGACATTCAAAGAGTAAAAAATGGTGGGATTTTCTGCTAGGCATCAAGTTGCAAGACCCAGTCAGCCATCACCGATTACAATATATTTGGTGCTCTACCTGAGCCCTGGCAACACTGTGACAGCCTGCTTATCTTATACATGTATTTACCTCGAACGCAGGTTGCTTGTGCGAATGGAAAGCCTTCCTGCTCCCATGCAGGAGGAAGACCCCAGGCGCGGCGGCCGCGGCGCACGCGTCCCCGTACATGCACTGGTCCGACCGGTAGTTGTAGCGGCACGACAGTATCAACACCGCCTCCGGGTGGTAGTGGAATATTATGTTTATTATGTCCTGGAATGAAGAGCGTCCGTTTGTAATCACCTCACAAAGTCCGGGTTTCAATATTCAGCGAGCCGGTAAAAAATATGAACCTGTTGATTCGATATCAATAAACAAATGACAATCAGCAGGTATTTTTACCAACGACAGTTCGTTGAATCAGAAACCAGACTCAAGAAGGCCCGACACAGGCAAAAATAACGGTTATCTTCTTACAAATTAGGTGATCGCTAATCTCGTTAGTAGCGCTAGTAACTAGAATCGACTAGATAGAGCGACGATTGCGCAAACGACTGGAAATGAATTGATGCGCAAACCTGCGGTCCGGTCGGAGTGGCGTGCTTTTGTGGGAGAAGCCCATGTCCAGAACACTGCGACTGGACGATGATGAATTCTAGCCCCAGTAAGAGCAGACGGAAATGAAACGGGGGGGAATGGACGAAAGACACTTAATTTTACCGATTTTTTTTTTCAGTTTTTCTAGTTGAAGTTGTACTTCAACTAGAAAACCTGAAAACTCTACTTCTTTGGGTTAAAAAGAATTTGCGATATTTAGGTTGATCATATAGGTATTTAATATACAGTATACGATACCAAATTTGTGTAAAATTTACCTGATCACCCCAAGGAATATACAATTTCCACTTCAGCATAATAGGAGTAACATAGTCCGTCCAATGGAAACTTCGCATCCTTGTTAAATTCATCAGCATAACGCCAGAATTCAGTCCTGGCAAGATTAAATTATATAGTTAAGTAGGTATAACTATAACACAAAAGTCACCCAATTAGTGTGATTGTTTCAATTTCACGCATTAGTCAATTCTTAAAAGTACGACTAGGATAGTAAAATAGCAATCATGCATAATACCTAAGTAGGTCCACAAACTAAGCGACAATCCATGAATGTAGTAATTACCATATTTCCCGTAAAACGGATGCTTGGCGAATCGAGGATACCACGAGACATTGGGGTTGTCATCCTCGAGAGTCATCGCCGACATCTGCGAGCTGTTGAACTGCGAGAAGTGGCTCCACAACTCATTAACAGGGCCCAAAAATAAGGTGTCTGTGTCAACATAAATCATGGCATCTATGTGTGAGATGAGATTCTGAAAAAATAACAATATGTAAGAGTTTCCAAAAAACGGATAGAGTAGAATAGCACCAACCCTTTACATTCGTGGGTGTCGTACGAGGCGGCTAATGTTTTCGAGGCAAAAGATCTATTCTTCGTAGGCTGGAAAATGGGCAGCAGCGTTTTCGATTGTTAAATTGATATCACTGCGCTCTCTAACTCGCCTGCCAAGAGTGGAGATTATGGCAATAACCTCCTCCTGAGGGAGGCCCTAAGTCGCAGGACTTAGTCAACTGTTATGGGCTGTGATGATGATCCAAAAAGCGGTTTATTAGGAATATGATATAGAAGAGGACTGGTCCGCGCACACGTAAATATTATTGACAATATTTTACGTATTGACAATAATATTATGAGTTTGCTAGTAGTATTGTCGATATAGGGTGTTTCGCTGTAGAGTTAACATTTTCAAAATCGAATAATCTGTAGAACTATGGATCCATCAACCATAACCCTTCTGCCACAGTTCCAAGTTGTTTTTAAGGGACTGGAGACGTCATCCTAAACCACGCAACGGATATTGATGCGGTTATCAGTTAGAGAATTTCTTCCGGAAGGTTTATATGTATGATACATGCATATAATATTTAAAAAAAACGAGAAAACTCGTGCGAAGCTAATGTGAGTCGTTAGTTATACTAGGCTGATCCGAAAGTGTTTAGCCAACTACTTGTTATACACTCTATTGTTTTAATTTTAGTATCGTTAAGGAAAATTTTATTACAAACACCTTGCCCAAAAATTACTTGCCGGCGACTTATTTTTTTATAGATTGTGTAAAATAACATGTCTGGCACATATCAACCTCTACGATGGAGGTAACGCAGGTAGCATTTCGTCGTAAGATGTATTATGATTATAAACATGGGTTAACGTATACAGAATTAGAGAATTGCGCCCATTACATGCTATTGTCGTTTATTAATATTTAGTATGTTCACACCGCCCGCGCCCTGTAATCGATTCGGATTTAAGGGCCAATAATCCCAAAATTACAACGCATCACCCCGGGTCTTTTAAGACTAAATTCGAAAAATTTCGAGATTGCTGCGGTCGCTAATTTTTTACTTTGGGTTACTTTTATTACGAACATCCTAAGTCTCTTGATATGAATTTTATATATTTTAAGAGGAAGGTGGGCTTACGAATCGAAATATATACACACTAACCTGGCTACGCCCGTGTGTGAACTATGACTATGAACCGCGCGCGCCACGCGAGGGCACAATCGAGACATAACGCCAAGATGAAGATCATGATGATGATTCATATGGTATCATAAGGTTATGAAAGAGTCAGTAAACAAGCATCGTGGCTGATCCTCATTAGTTAAGATGAAAGTAGGTAGTAAATAACTGAAAAAACGTCTTTAAAAATAATAATTCGGAAATTGCGTACACAACGAAGACCTTGACAAACGCACAGGTATAAACACTATTTTAAGATATGGATCCAAGCTGGTTCACCGAAGGTCAAAGCGCTTTTTTCAACCACAATGTCAAGGCACCCAAGTACCTACAAGCCAATTTTTTTGCCTACGGCCTCTCAGGAGATGGGGGCTAAATAATGTCACGGTAGTATCACTGTGTCTTTTCACATACAGATATATAGGACACACGATTATAACGCCCCTGAGGGGGTATCCGTCTTGTCATCAGTAGTTTCTTAATCGGCGGTATGTTAGGAGAATAATGAATGTGGCGTGCAAATACTTTTTACAGGTACAGGCCGCTGACGTTATTTATCACTCACCTCTAAATTTTATTCGAGTGAAGTGCCTGCCTGAGATGCAATCCTATTAGCAAAAAAATCAGGTAGTATGCGACCAATGTGCTGGTAAACATCGCATATCGTAGGCCCTAAAACGTAGGGTAATTGATTCAAGATAATTATCAAAGAAAATAATAATCTTCATAATTTCGAATCCTGGTTTCTCTCGTCGACTACACTCTGAAAGACCTCGAACTAGACTTTCCGCCTCTTGCATCTATGGGCTGTCTCTCTCTCTACGACCTTTACAAGATCGTCCGTCTGTGTACGCTGCGATTGCCGGTACGTCACGGCCGGTACGTGGCGGCTACTCGAGCTAGATCCGCCAACAGTTCTGCGAGCTATGTGACCTTTCCAATGTCGAAAGGTGAAGTTGAAAAATGACTGTAGAACCTGTCAGTAACCTTAGTTCAACGATTGTTATTTTCATTATGATCCTAACACATTAAGAAACACAAAGCATTGCCCTTTCCATTGTATGCTGAGTGACTTCAAGCAGCTTGAACTTTCTAATTTAGGACCACGATAAGTCCGTATTGACTGGTAGTAGTTAAAAATTATAAAATGTGGATATGGCAATAATCTGGGGATAATCTGTCCTTGTAAGTCCTTGTCAGTTCTTCTTGTAAACAGTCCGTTTTTTGGCTTGAATTTGTACTTTTAGTTTGTCTAAATTATTAATCATGCTGAACATGATTTCTCGCTCTTCCTTTTTAATTGTTTTTCCCATTATTAAATAATATTTTTCATAACTTACGAAAATAAACAATCATACAGAAATCAAATTGTTTGTTATGACGTTTATGAATGACTATGATGATGTTCTATGAGGTTTTAAAAAGTTGGCATAAGTTGCCATACAAATATTTTTTTTTTAAAGCGATTCTGTCTTAGAGAGCGTTCGAATTGGAGCTGCCCGACTAGGGAAGTATCTCCTTTATTGAATGACGAAACCAATAACAATAATAATAAATAAATAATAAATATGCTTGGACAAATAAATTCACATAGCGTCATCTAGCCCTAAAGTAAGTAAGGATAGCTGGAAGATCCACGACATAAGGATAAAGCGCTCGCCGGATCGCGTCTCCCGATGGCGGAAAGGGGCAGGCGGAATGAGATGCTGACCCTGGTGTTGCTAACGTCCATAAGCAGTCTGTTCGTTTACCGATTGACTTGTATCAAATATTAAACCACCACAACTTCGTTCTGTATATCATCATCACTGGCAACAACACACATCAATAGCTTCGACTTAAGATACGGAGGTTTTTTGGACTAGAAGATCTACCACTCTAGCTGCTTAACTGAGTTGAATCGAAGTTAAGTAAACAAAGGAAAATGCGAAATCGTAAAACGCATTTTTACCGTAGTAATCGATATTATAATTACCCCAAAAAAAGCATTTAGATACTACATTATATTCTCGAGGGCCGTGTCAGACCAAAAACATAAAAGCATAACAAAATTTCAATTAGAACAAATCGGGAAGTTACATCTAACTTTTTACCTAAGTAAATAGCCGAACTCAACATCAGCCGATTGCAGTCCACTGCTGGACATAGGCCCCTCCCAAGGACGCCACTTAGATCCAGTCACTGCCACCCATTGTCCCTAAAGAGAGATACCTTAAGCTTGTGGACTAAAGTCTCACCATCAGTGTCCATATTTCAGCTCCGTGATAATGGCTACAACTTCGAGAATAGAGCTCCCAACGGATGATTAGTGCATTCTTGACCGATATAGGTTTCGTATTCGTAATGTCCACATTAATTGTAAGATCTGCCTATTTGGAGACTTTCATGCCTAGGCGTCGTGCCTAGTCTCTACAGAAATTCCACCATGGCGACAACAGAATCATCATGGCAATAGTGCCCCTGATTGGATTGGATCAATATTATATAACACCGCGCCGACAATACTGTCTGTAAATCGAAGGTGTGAAACATACTAGCCATTGATGTTGGTTTTCAGTCTTGTCATCATAATAAATAAAATAAGCCTTAATTGCTGATAACAATCCTTTTCCTTAAATCTAAATTTATTACACATCGACAACCGATTGCTCTTCTATACCAGCTTGTCCCTTGACAAAGGCCTCCTCCAACAATCTCCAATTTTCTCTATCCTTTGCAGTTCAGTTTCATCATATTCAGTGGTAAACTAGTATCTGAGAGATCATATCTAAGTCTCACACCTCCTCACAATTGGATTGGTACTGATATGTGTACCAATGGCCCCTCTATGTATGCCCCTCTGGAGCAGCTGAGGCTTTCTTATAATCACAAATGCTAAGCATAGTGGCAGTTTTACTCCTCACCTCTGTATAACCTGTCAGTGTATGTATGAGGTTCATGATTAAAAAAGCCCACTCGATATCTGATGATGGCAAGACTCTTTAAAACAACTTATAGATGTGACTTAAAATCGTGATAGGTCTGTACTCTGTAGTTCTTCAATAATATTCCCTTTTTTTAAGAACAACTTTAACATGCATCTGCTCCATGCCTGTGGAGATATTGCCCTCAACAACATTTCGGAATAAAGCTACTTACCATAATCATATGGTAATAGAGACGAGATCATAAAAAATTGTCTTATAAAAATATCCACTGGTTGAAGGAAAAGACAATAAAATACATTGTAATCGGGAGAAACTTCTTCTTATATAAAAATACTTCTTGGCTATAGGCATTATAATTAAGGATGAACGCTATAAAGTTTGGTGATAGAATAAGTATTTGGTTACTCTTCCTACCTTTACTGATAAATATTAATACAAAAACATAAAATAAGTACTACAACAATAAATAAACATAATTCAGATGTAAATAAATAATTTTGTATTGTATTGTATGTACTTACAGGAATGAAAAGCCGCTGTGCTGCACATTTACTGAACAAATTCATCCACTCTTCTTCATACTTTTCAGGAAAGTTTATTTTATGTAATTCAAAATCCAGTTGATTGTTGGTTATGCTCTTCAAATTACTTAATGTACGATGAAACTTCGGTCTTAAATTATCATCAGCAAAGATAATGAATAAAATTGGAGATTTTGTGAATATCAAAGCTGACTTTACAACATTTAATGATTCATTAAACCTGGTTTCACAAGCTACAAATGACAAAACTAATCTTTGCGACTTTTCTTTTGGAATTAAGCTGGAAGAAAAAAAACTTGTTTAACAGGGAAAAGCTGACCGACTGTTTAATAAGTCCGTCTTTCCTTTCTGTAATAATAAATTATGCTAAATTATCGCATTTTTAAACATTAGTAAAATATCCTAAGAATATAGCGATGATAGTTTACACGATCTTACCTCTCTTCGTTGTGAAAATAAACTAACTTGTTATTTAGAAACATTACTGTAATTGAGGTTATAACTAGAATAAAAATTATGAAAATTAGTTTTAAAATAGATAATCTCCGCATCCTAAATGCGTGAAGTCAAAATGAATGTACTGAAACTGTGCGATATTCGCGATAATACAAATAAAATAATAAAAATAAAGAAAAACAATCCCGCTAATTAAAGATGTCAAATTACATGCCACAAATAAAAAGAAGGTTGTCATGTCAACCAAACAAAACAAATATTTGTTTTACGGCTCTAGATACGAGCTAAACATTTCTTAAGTGTTGTCAGGAGAGGACATTTTAATTTCCCGTCATTACCCCACAAAGCGTCTTCCATTTTTTATGGTCTGTGGGATGTGGAAAAAATAAAAGTATGTACTTTGGCGCTCAATATTCTCTACTTACCTTCAGCATCCTTGTTCAGCAATCTCATTTGTTTAAATAATCTTACTTATCTTTCCGATCCGGTACTTAGTGCCTTTTCTTAAGTTAGATAGGTACTCTACACTTCACATACGTACTTAACTTACATTGGTTTTTATTAAATCATCAAACCTTGTAGCATATTATTTATCTTCATTATATTCAACACCATAACATTCTGTAGTAAACTGCTGCTGCTACTTCTGTCTACGAATTCATCTTATAATAACTACCTAATATTTGTGTTATTGTTAGCCAAACATTAGGTACTTATAATTACACAAACCTACAAAACTCGTAAAACTATTATTTACTAAATCTAAACTTTATTCAACTGCAAACGATAGAAACCATCCAAGTTCCGTGCAGACAAAAGCAGCGGTCGTACCGCCTAACTACAATAGTACGCCGAGACCAATCGCAGCAAGCCAGAGCCAGATCTGCCTTTGTTTATATTCAATCGCTTCTGATCGCAATCACCGTCTTACTTAACTTTCAAAATCGCCACGTGCAGATATGCCGTGTGAATTTTGGAAGAACAAATTAGTGTAGTATATTACCGGTTTTAATCCTTGCTAATTTTTTGTGGTATTACTAAACACTTGGGCTGTTTAGACATAATAGCCTTTACCTAAACCTTTCAGAAAAAACGAGTTGTCAAATCCAACGTCAAGATTCTCAAAAATATTATTAAAAATGTACTCTATGGCAACATCATAAACTACAAAATGTAATAATATAAAACATACATCTATTTTATGTCGTGATTATATTGAACGACGGACGAATCGAAATAAAATACAGGGTTACGTATAAATCTTCGATAATTACGAAGTGCTTTTATATTTATTTTACAGAGTAACCAGGGGTTTCATAGAAACCCTGTAACTAAAAAGCTTATAATGGTGATTGGAGCATTTCCTATAGCAAAATTATCAGTTTTATTAATAAAACAAATAAGTAAACCTATAGCAAATATTTGTAAGGAAAGAGCAAAAAGCCATCCGTTTTTTAGAACTTACGTATGTATGCCTCCGGCTCAATGTAAGTAAACAATTGCTACATATTTTTCAGTCCAACAGTGGGCTTTTCATAATGCGAGTGATGAGGATTTCCTTGCCAACTTTTCATCAATATCTCTTGTTATTTTTTTATAGTTTACAATTGGTGCGAAGTAAAAGCCAAAATGTGGGTTCTAAACCTTGGAAAACCAGTCAATATCCCAGTGCTGAGCCAAGAAATGGCAATTGAATTGGGAGCCAATCTTTTAGGCGAAACAGTAATTTTTGTAATTGGTGCTAGCCTATTACTAATTGAATATAACAGGTAACCTATAAAAATATACTATGTATATTTGAGACCACGTATAATTTACTGCCTGTAATAATTCGTTTTATTCTTCTAGGCAAAGTAAAAAGGAAACTGCTAAAGAAGAAAAGCGTGAGGCAGAAATGAATCACATAACAAGTACCATAACTGACCTATATTTTACAGTACAACAACAGCAAACTCAATTAAGAGAGATGGAAAGAATTGTATACTCAATAAGTATGTATAGTATAGTTACTTCTGAGCAGCTACACTCAATCTACCTTCAAATTAAAATTTATGTCGTGTCAGCTACGTAGAAATGAGAGACTAAAATTGTTGCATCTTCTTCTATTGTTATACTTATTTCCAGGTGGCAAGAAGCCAGAAATATCATCACCACCATCCTTGGCACCACCAACGGGATCTCCCCCATCAGAACCTCCTATACCAGCATGTAGACCCAGTAAATTGGCACAACCAGATATAGAGCGAACTAATGATGGTCCATCAGCAACTTCCACACCTTGTGCTAATAATTTTTATGGTACACCATATCCTAACAAAGGAATAATTTTGCAATCCCTTAATTTTATTCAAATGGATGCTGTTAGTTCCTTATTTCATAGCACTGGGGATGATGTAATAGAAACAAGAATCAATGTTGATCCAGATACTAAACATACAAGGGAGAATGCTGTCCTATCTATTGCATTATACAATATTGAGAATAATTTAAGGAGTTTATTTTAAAGAATAAACCCATTAATATAGGGGGTTTCTTGTGCAAAATAGGTTGAGCAATTAAAAATGTGACTTAAATTGTATTTATGTGAACAGTTATGATATCCTTGTGCATATACATAATATGTATAATCATGTTATTTAGGGAACTGCTGAAGTCTTTCATAAAGCTATGTGTGGAAGCAGTATTGGCATTTTAATGTATTTCATAGAACAAGCAGTTATTAGGTTGCTTGTATGTTAATATGTTGTAGATAATATAGCTGTGCTTAATGACTCAAATGTAGTTCTTTCTAATAAGTCATAAACTTAGTTATAGTGTAATTAAATAATCACAACTGTTTAAATATGTTTTTATTATAAATCAAATCAAAATTAAATATCTAACCAGTCAGTCATATAGACACAATCTTGTGGATTGACCAATCCTGTAGAGGTGCACTTGTGTATAAGTGGGCAAACACCACAGGGCACCTGCACCAGTCCTGGAGCAGTTATCAGAGGCTCAATGGCCCTATACACTTTGCTCCCGTCAGAGTAAACGTTGCTTTCTGCTTTGCCATCATACACTAGCAAATTGAGAATTGTAATTACATCTTCAACTTCTAATTTCACCTGAAAGCAAAAAACATCTATTGATTTTCTGTGCAAACTATTACTCTATATGTGTATGTTCTATGCATACATTCACTTTTGATCAAAAAAATAAACCTAAAAAATAGAAGTAAAACAAATTGATAAACTTACATTACTAATTCCTAAGTCAGTAATATATTTGTGTACTTCTGCAGCTGCTGCAAAAGATTGTGTTCTACCCACAATAGGGCCTCTTGGATTATTTTTTATTTTATCAGCCTTTTGTTGCAGAAATTTTAAGCATTGGCGATTAAGAATATCGACAAACTCTGATTCAAAATCCTGATCTTGATACCATGCTCCACCTGATATAGATCTATCTGGTTCCAAATTATATAGCATATAAACTTTCTTCTTTGATGCCTAAAATTTTAAATCAAGATTAGTGTTTGGAAGAAAGACAAAAATTACTTCCAGCACTGTATCAGGAGTCGGCAATTGATTAGCAAATACATATGGCAGAATCTTGCCAAAATATGTAATACCAAATTCACAGGGAATCCTGGGGGATTGGGCTAGGGGATCCTGGTAGCAAATATCATAGATTCAATGTGGTCTGTGTGGTCAATAAAGTTGAAAGTTGAGACTAGGTTACCCAGTAGCTGAATTGATTTAGATGAGTTGTCTAGGTTAAATCACAGGATACATTTTTACCCCGAAGTTCAATATAGTTCCCATGTGAAAATGTGTGACATAATCAAATTTTATGCAAAGTTCAGGGGATACTTCTTTGTTGTTTTACTTACATTTACACATTTTACTGCTTTAATTAACTTTTTACTTTCCAAGCTCTTGAGCACTTTGGTTAGTTGAGTATTGGTTAGATTGGAACCTATTCTAATATCTCTGATCCATATTCCTTTATTGCCCGCTGATTCAATTAAATTGTATACAACATTTTCCTCACTATCAGCTCCTTTCGCTACCTGCTTGCTCGTTTGAACTTTAAGCCTGATGTACAAAAAATAAGACACATTAGAACATATTTTTATTGAAAGCAACCACAGTTGTTAACTTACTTGTATATGAGTGATCCGCCTTGGTTGTAAATGCTAAAGAGACCTTGTTTCAAAAGATTGTTTATGACTGCCACCAATTCAGTTCCAGATAGTTCGGGGATTGCTGCAGTAATGTCTTTGTCTGATATCCCTTTAGGATTTTTGCGGGCTATATCCATTATTTTCTGCATAACTGCATCTTCGGGTTTCTGTGCACTCATGCTTATATTCAAATTATAGTTTATAGAATGCAAAATAAACACAATTACAATAATAGGAACCACAAATTACAAGTTTATCAGTTTAGAACTTGAAACGTACACGTAATTATTACATTATTATTTGTGCACATAAATTTAAAAATACAAAATATACAATTAGGTGCCCATGATATCTACCTTTAAAACTGAGATAAATTATGTCTACGATAATTCCATCACGATAAAATAAAATAAAATGAGGTTAGGCTACCCTAATTTAACCTCAAACCTCAAAACCTCAAACAACAACACGTTTCAAATAAAAAAATAAATTAAAGCATAACAAAATACAACTTCAAAAGTCACAAGTGTCACAACAAAGTCTTTTTTAAATTATTTGTTTTACGTCTTTAGATTCGAGGCTTTTTGAGCCAGAAATCAACAGTGCAGTGTTGCCGCTTAAGAAAAATAAAAATTACCTTATCGATGCTGAAATAATATCTACTTAGTCTTTGAAAGGGACCTATTACACCTTTGCTTAATCGGTCCCTTGGACAATCGTAGGGACAGCGAAATCATCGAACTAGGTGTCGCATTACAGGTATATATTTTCAAAACCGGGATTTTCAGTATTAAAATGGCGTCAATATCGAGATTCCGGTATTTTAGATATTTTCGGGATTTGGAGAAATTGCTAGTAATTTATTATAAACTTTATTTATTGCACGAAACTGATAGACAGACTTAAATTGGACTTACAAAAGTTAGCAAATCCTACAAAAGATTATTTTGAAGGAGAAATAACTAGTATAACGTACACTCTATTATAGATCTCCCATGGATAAAACAGTCTTTCCTTTTATTATAGTAGGTATTTGTGAAAATCCTGGCAAAGCAAGGAAGCGTGAAGGTTTGACAACTCGAAGTCGAGTTCAATAAAAAATTTTAAAGTCAAATTTTCTTTATTGTGTGAACATAATTTCTCTATCAATAGGAAGGGATAGAAAAGTAGTAAGGAAACACACAGTGACATGGTGACCAATTTCGACGACAGACCACTAGCACTGTGATTGAAACTATTAGTTCGGAATCAATACATAAATGCATACGCTGCGGTATATTGTACAAAAGATCAAGAAGTACATGCGGTCCCATTATTAGCTTATATGAACAATTTTGTGGAAGATTCGATCGTAACCTGGGCCGTGTTTCTTCTGATCAGAGAAGTGACAATCTAACTCGAACTCAACACTAGTATATGTTTAGAAGCCTGTACGAAAACGCTACCTCGTTCGTCCAAATCCAGTATCAATTAGATGTGTCCGTAAGAACTGTCGTCAGCCAGTCAAACCAACTTCAGTTAGAGCATAAATCAGTTACTAACGTTTTGACTAGGATTTTCATCATCGTCTCATCATCATCCCGGCCTCTGCCAGGGTCCACTTTCCTACAAATTCATCTCCACTTCTACCGGTCTTCGGCATCCTCGCGTCGTAAGCCGTTGGCTCTCGCATCTGATTCAGCTATGTCAATCCATCGCTTCTTGGGTCGCCCACGGGGCCTCTTTCCTGATAAGGGCAGGTTCAGGCACCTATTTCCCACGTATCCCTGAAACTTACGCAACACGTGACCAAACCAGCGCAGGCGAGCTTCCTTGATCTTGTCCACGATATTCCTCACGCCAAGACTGCCACGGATATATTCATTACGTACTCGATCGAGCCGTGTAACTCCGCACATCCAGCGCAGCATTTTCATTTCGTTGACGTGAAGTTCGCGAACGTGTTTCGTCAGCGCTGGCCATGTTGCGCAGCCATAGAGCATCACAGGTCTAATTATACTCTTGTATATAAGCCCTTTGAGCTTGACAGGGATTTTGATGTCACAGGTGACTGCCGTGAGTTCCCGCCATTTGGCCCAAGCTGCAGAGAATCGGGACTTGACATCGGGGCCGATATCGCCGGACTCCTGCATTACGGATCCGAGGTATTTGGATTTATCTGTTCTATTGACAGCTTCGTTACCTATACAGATGGTATTGGGATCCGCGCTGCAGCTGGCCATATACTCTGTTTTGGCGATATTCATCTTCAAACCACCGTTTTCTAGCTCATCCTTCCACGTATTTACCCTGGTCTCAAGGTCCTGCCTAAGCTTGCGAATACAATGTCGTCAGCGTACTTCATAAGCCAGGGAGGCATGTCCTGAATATCCGCTAAAAGGGCGTCGAGTACAATGCAAAACAAGAAAGGGCTCAGCAAAGAACTCTGGTGAACACCTACAGTAATCGGGAAGGGATTAGTATGGCCTACGATGGTTTTGACGACAGCTCCAGTATTGGCATACATGTCCTCTATAATACAAATGTACGCCTCGGGCACAGACTCTGTTCTCAGAGCCCACCAAATTATCTCCACTGTAGAAGGCCCTCTGCAGGTCGAGAAATGCGTAATGCAACGGTTGATTTCTACTGCAATGGGACTCCTGGAGAGCAAAGATTGGATCCATGGTGCTGCAGCCAAGTCTGGCGAAGTGTCTGGTCGATAATCCGTCCGAATAGCTTCATTGTGTGGCTCATCAGTTTGATACCTCGATAGTTGCCGCACTCTTACACACTGCCATTTCCTTTATAGATTGGCGATATTTACGCGCCACGCGTCAGGTATCAGCCCCGTTGCTACAATCCTGTTGAAAAGTTCAGTGAGCAAGAGTACGCCCCGGGTCCCCATTGTTTTCCAGGTTTCTATTGGTATTCCGTCATGGCCTATAGCTTTTCCGTTCTTCATACGTACCAGAGACCTCTCCACCTCATCAGGGGCAATCGGGCTTATCATGCCAAGGTTTGCAGGAAGCTGTGGTGGTAGCACGTAGTTGTTGGTCTCGTTAGACAGTTCCTTGAAATGACAACACCATCGGTCTTTAATAAAGTTTGCGCTTGTGAGCAAAATGCCGTCCGCACCTTTTATGTCAACACACTTTGTTACATCCAGACTGGCTCGACTCCGCGATTTTGCCAGCTTGTAGACGAGCTTTTGCCCCTCCACAGAATCCAACGCATCGTAGAGCGGAGCCAGCTGGGCCGACCTTGCTTTTGCCACCGCCATTTTAAATCGCCGCTTTGCTCCCAAGTACACTTCCTTATCCGATAGTGAATTACTGTGCTACCATTTCTTGAAACATGCCTTTTTGTCCCTAACTGCTTCCTGCACCTCACCATTCCACCATCCCGTATCATGTCCATTTGTCGGCGGCCTTTCGACATGCGGAGTACTGTTCGTCCGAGTTTGCGGATGTATTTCTGATAGCGACCACAGAGCACATTGGAGGTTTCGCCCTTTGTGCTCCAGTCGAGGCCTTCGGCTGCCTCCATGAACTCCTATCTCTTACTGCTCAGAGTCCACCACTTAATAGACGGTACTCAGACATACGTCTACTAATTACCCGGACGTCCATGACAAGGACTCGGTGCTGTGTAGTGAGACATTCCCCCTGTATGATTTTACACTGGGATACGTGACCGATGTCACGTCTTCGGATCGGCAGATAATCGATCTGTGATTGGTGCGGGCCACTTTTATAGGTGATTAGGTGTTCTGGTCTCTTCTGGAAGAAGGTGTTGACTACGGCTAAGTCAGCGGCCAGTAAGGTTCGGAGAAAATCTTTCACCTCACTGTTTCGCTGGCCGTAGCCAAAGACACCGTGCACCCGACCGAACTCCTCGTTCCTCTGGCCCACATGACCGTTGAGGTCATGAAGACCAACCACAATTTGTTCGGAGGATGGTAAACGTCGCAGGGTATTTTCGAAACTGTTCCAGAAGGCAGTCTTTTCGTTGTCGGCGCAGACGGACTGTGGAGCATAAGCGCTGATGAGGTTAGTTGTTATATCCTTAATTTTCGCCTTTATGAGTCGGTCGCACACCCTGTTAAACTCCTAAATGCCGTTCCGGAACTCGTCGCTCACCACAATAGCGACCCCATTCCTCCCTTCTGCGGATCCGGTTTACAAGAGCTTGTATCCCTGCCCAATTTCCCTAGACTTGGAACCACGCCACCTCGTCTCTTGCAGGTATGCCACCTGAATGCGGCGCCTGTGCAACAAGCCGGCCAGCTCTCGAGACTGGCCGGTCAGAGAACCAAAGTTCAGGGTGGCGAAGCGGAGCTTCCTAGTACTAGGCGCTAACTTCTTTAACCCTGCCCGCGCGTGACATGGTAGCCCTAGCCCACTTATCGCAGGTGTAGAGCGATATGCCTGCGCGTCGTTCAGCGGCAGTGCCTTAGCATGGTGTTCATTTCCAGTAGCAGACCTTTACTTTTTATTTTTTGCGGTGTTTTGGCTTTTTACGTGCGGCGACTACCATCCGGCCCGCACAACCCGTTAGGGAGAAGCCGGTTAGCTAGAGCCTCGTCCGTCTGTCAGCAGGGGTACCGCGGACAGGTGAGGTTGGCTTGGGCCCAGAGATGGTGGTTGGACCCCATAAGCCCCTTAGCCAAACGTTTTGACTAGGATAAAAATCTTAAATACAATTGACAATTAGTAATATTCTAATAGGAATAGTAATAGGTCTACTAGGAATATAAAATTTATTCTAAAACTGTGAAAGTATAACTAATACTGCAAATATTATTTTTACGGAATGCCGAAAACACCCCACACACAACATTTTGTAAAATGAATACCGGTATTTTGGAGTCGCATTTTTTGATCGGGATCCCGGTATTTTCGGTACCCAGGATCCAAGTTTGCGACCCCTACACCGAACCCATAATATCTCTTGTGTGGTATTGAATGTCTCGGCGCGCGGCGTGGTGGTCTCGGCTTTGCTCATTTATATTTTGATAGTCTTTGGTTTCTGTTGTTGGTTGATGGTAGTGTTTCTATATTCTTTTGGGTCAATGTTTATTGACGTTTGTTAATTTTGTCTACCTTTCTTCGTTTGTGCTTTCTTCCTTATCTTTTTGATTAATTAGTGAATACTTCTGATTTGTGATGGGATACAGCAATTTATTTTTTCAATAGTAAATTGGTACGTATTTGATTTTATTACTTGATACATTAATAATTTATTTTGGTAATGTTTATCCGCACTCCGTATTTTAAGATTCCATCTAAAACGATAATATTGATAATTTGATATTGATAATTTGATATTTTCAGCTGTACTCATATTTAATCTGCCAAAATGATGCCTGGACGCATAGGCAATATGCCCGTTGCTTCTGAGAATCCTCTGGGTCTTTCATGGCATGATTCTGCATGGATACCAATGTTGAGTCCATCGAATATTATGGATTATTTTTCTGAAAGATCGAATCCTTTTTTTGACCGCACTTGTAACAATGAAGTAGTTAAAATGCAACGGCTGAGCATGGATCAGTTACAGTAAGTAATTTTAAGAATTCATTTGTTTTTGTACTTGTATATTGAAAGCTGTCCATTATTTATTTTATGTCCAATGTAGTCCTGTTTCCAAAAACCCATTCTTAACATGTTAATTGCCTGGCCAATTATGAGTTAAAAAAAATGGCCATAAATTTTTGTATAGAAAAATCTTATGATCATATCTTTCACATGGTATGGTGTTCTCCTGTTCCAAGCCATAAGCTGGATCACACTGTCTTGTGTCATTTGCAATGCAAGTGTTAATGTGTTAATTAGGAATCTAAAGTTAATATTGGATTGACCCATCAATGTTGGCAGCAATGGATAATTTGTCCCAGACGAATACTTCAATAACTATTGTTGTTTTAGGAATATGACAGGTCTGGAGTACATATTGCTACATGTGCAGGAACCAATTTTGTATGTGATACGTAAACAACATAGACATAGCCAAACACATGCCACACCACTCGCTGATTATTATATTATAGCTGGTATAGTGTACCAAGCCCCAGATTTGGCAAGTGTTTTAAATTCAAGATTGGTATGTATTATTCTGTTATCAGTAACATAAGAGCTGCTTGACTACTATAATTTATTTTGTTTCAATCTTTTTGTATTCTTTTTTAATAGAAAAACTTTGATTGCTTTTTTTTCATAAAAAGCAGTATATACTACAACCACATTATATTCTTTTTACAGCTCTCTGCTGTCCACCACTTACAGTGTTCTTTTGAGGAAACAATGTCCTATTCAAAATATCACCCAAGTAAAGGATATTGGTGGGATTTTAAAGCTAGTAAAGGATTGGGACCTTTCAATGCAAGTCAATCTGCTCCTAAAGAAGTGTCCAGCACTCCTAAAGAAGAACCTTCCACATTGTTCCAACGACAAAGAGTAGATATGTTACTAGCAGAGCTTGTCAGACAATTTCCGTTACCTGTTACTCAAAGTACAACAAATCAGGTAAAGTCGTTTAATCTAAATATATTTACAAGTACAGATATTCAACTTTCTACGGCTTAGGAATGTAGGATTTAATTATATTATTCTTTGCAGAGCAATGGAGTATCTGTTAAAACAGAGAATACAAATGATAAAAATCCTGAGAAATTGGGCGAAAGTGGCAATGTTGGAAATATAACTATTAAACAGGAACCAGTGGATCCTAGCAGCTCTGAATTGACCAATGGTTTACAAGGCCATGTAGACATTAAGACAGAGATAAAGCAAGAAAATATGAAACCACCACCAGAGAAAAAACCTAGATTGATATAATGTTATAAAGGTAATGGCTAATGTTGAACAATTATTAAGTATTGGGGGTTGATTATTGAAGTCCTTAGATTCTTTCAAGCAGTTTACTCCTAATATTAGTTAAGCATTATAATAGTAGGCTAAGGTTTATCAGAAATAATAAAAACTGACAACATTAATTTTTATTTATTTGATTAGATAGACAGATGTGGAAGCTTTACATTGTATTATTAATGCACTGGTCTTAATTGAATAATTAATAACAATATTTTTTAGTTAATTCCTCTTTGAAGTAAAAATATTTATTCATTTTCTGGTCATAATTTATTTATTTATTACATGCCTTACTTAAATATTCATTATTTTTTTCTTGTTGTATATTGAAGGAATTATAAACATTTTTCATTGCAGCATCAGTCTGAAGGCAAATTTGACAGTTTATCTTTCTTGGGTCGTACAATTGCAGATTTCGTGGTTCTACATCTTTCTTGAAACTGTGAATTAAGATACATTTTATGAAAGCGGTAGTTGGGTAGGACAAAATTGTAATGATAATAGATTTAAATTTAACCTTGCTGCTGCTGATATTAAGCCTATTTCTAATCCATAGCTTAGGCCTTGTTCATAACCCATATTAAAACTTGACTGGAATGTTGCTGTTTCCCCATCTACTGCTCCATCTTTGTAACCAGCCTGGAACATAGTTAAAAAATATATTATTGATGTAACCACAGGTGAAACAGATTTTCGAGAATTTTAAGAGTAGGAAAGCAGACCGATGGCAGAAGATTAATAGTAACAACGTAAGTTAATTTACGAAAATAATAAACCTTCGTCATCCCGTCGACACATCGCAATCCGTTCAGAGTTCTCGGTGTCTACTCAGATTAGAGGTCTGCGCCACGCCGGCGCGCCGCCGCCGAGTTACCTCAGCGCGCCGCCACCGCCGCCGCCGGGTCATTGACAAAGTCGCGCCGACTTCAAAATTTTGTTAAAATTCTTGCGAGAATTTCGTTTTTTGTAGGTATTCGTCACAATACCTAGCAACTAACCACACATTGTTGCCTAGCATTGGGGCCTAAAATCATTTTCATTCACGAAAATTATAAACATTGCTCATAATTAGTTTGATTTAAGTACTAATTTGATTGCAATAATTTTTTTCCTAACTACATAATCACAAGTAAGAAAACGATCCCGCGCCGGCGGGCGACGCCGCGCCGCGCCGGGTAAGTACGTTTACCAGCGCGCCGCCGCTGACCATCTTCAAACTACTTCAAATAATAATAGTGTAAATAGATAAATTACGTACTTTTTTTATTGGTTCTACATCTCGATGCCATGTTCTTCTTGAAATACTTCCAGATTCATCAGCCATTGTGTGTCATGCGACAGTTCCAATCTATAAAAATGATAACAGGTAAGGTAAATAACCAACATTTTAAAAGTAATTTTTACGTAATACCTGGAAAGCCTTAGCGTAATCCGTAAGGATTACGGGATCTTTGCGATGCGATTTCTTTTACCTAATACATATATACACACACCTACAGGGTATACCAAGAAGTGGTAAATAATAATAATAATAAATCTTTATTTTCTCAACAATAATCATCTTACAATATTAGGATAAAAAATACAAAAAATAAGTACCTAGGTAGGTAAATACAGTTCTAAGCAGTTTGGTAGACTCATTTAATGTTTTGCCGTCCCGCACCATCGATGTGCTTAGACGTACGCCAACATTGCTCCGCACCGAGGAGTGAGACCGGAAGATTGAAGATTCCCTTAATTTTTACTTTCAGTGTGGGACCGACATCATCATCCTCGCGGTCAATCTCGACTTCTGTCAGACTCCGCGTTCCTGCTTTTTCTTCATCACTTCACCCGGTCTTCGGCATCCTCGCGTGTCGTAAGCCATTGACCACCGCTTCTTGGACCTCCCGCGAGTCTCGTGATACCTGCAGCCTATTTTCAAAGTATCCCTGGAGCTTACGCAGCACGTGACCAAACCAGCGCATGCACGCCTCTTCAATCTTATCCACGGCTACCACGGAGGTATCTACTTGCTTGTTACCTACTCGGACAAGCAGCTTACATCGCACATCCACCGTAGCATTTTCATTTCTAACCTAACCTAACCTGACATCACGCCGAGCATCTCGGGCCTTTTGTAAATGAGCCGCTTCAGCTTAACAGGTAATTTAGGCAGATGATTGCCACGAGCTACATCCATTTAGCCCACGCTTCCTAGCTCCTGACTCAAGCAACATAGATCCGAGGTTCCTACTTTAATTTTTATAACTGTTCTATAGGCAGATTCGTTGCCGATAATAGTAGGTGGTTTTATATACCTACACTATACGTACAACCTGATAGTATAGTCACCGAATTTTTCTTACTAGGTACCTAGGCGTAGTACGAGACCGTGACTAGGTCAAGCGACAATAAGTTCATAAAGTGATTGCATGCTAAACTGGTCTAAGTCTTGCGCCTTGTGGGAGGCCTTCTCCAGATACCTAAGTCCTGTGTGTGGCGCTAATCTAAATGTAACGCTCCGGGCATTGCATTGCTGGCTTTTCAGGCACTGTGAAGTTTTTGTGGGGTCGGCAACATGCTAGTTACTTAGTGATGACTGTCGCCCGGAAATCACCAGGGGAGGAGCAACGACGGCGGTGTGGCTGGCAGAGCGACGCCTTCGCTGCCTAAAGCCGTACTCCACATGTCCGGCGAAACTTTGGCCGGGATTTGGTTGACCCTCTACATTCTCGCCTATTAGGGATGTGGTGGGTGTCAAAACGCGTCGACATTATATAGATTCATCGGTGTACTATCGCTAATCTGCTGTAAACAGGGTCACAGAGGTGATGGCAGCTGCTCTACTGTAATTACTTGATCTACTAATATCCTGGATCATGGTCAAGTGTACCCCGAACCTGTTATGGGAAAAAGCGCTAGGAATATAAACATAAAATCGATCGAATCGAGACGACAACCATAGAGAAAAAAATTTATAATAACATTTCTAGAACCACAGTCAAAAATAATGACACAATTGCCCCAAGTTTTCTAGAATTAAGACTATTTGTTAAACAATGAATTTAAAATTTTAAAAATTAGTAGACTTTAAAACGCCCTCCTTTAAAAAAAATGTACTAAAGTGCCTTGGAAAGTGCCATCCATCGCTTCTTGGGTCGCCCACGGGGCCTCTTTCCTAATACCGGCAGGTTCAGGCACCTATTTCCCACGTATCCCTGAAGCTTACGCAACACGTGACCAAACCAGCGCAGGCGAGCCTCCTCGATCTTGTCCGCGATATTCGTCACACCAAGACTGCGACGGATGTATTCATTACGTACTTGATCGAGCCGTGTAACTCCGCACATCCAGCGCAGCATTTTCATTTCGTTGACGTGGAGTCTAATTAAACTCTTGTATACTATAAGCCCTTTGAGCTTGACAGGGATTTTGGGGTCACAGATGACTGCCGTGAGATCCCGCCATTTGGCCCAAGCTGCAGAGATTCGGGACTTGACATCGGGGCCGATATCGCCGGACTCGTGCATTACGGATCCGAGGTATTTGAAGTTATCTGTTCTATTGACAGCTTCGTTACCTATATGGATGGTGTCGGAATCCGCGGTGCAGCTGGCCATATACTCTGTTTTGACGAAATTCAGCTTCAAACCACCGTTTTCTAGCACATGCTTCCACGTATTTACTATGGTTTCAATGTCCTGCCTAAGTTTGCTCAACAGTATAATGTCGTCAGCGTACTTCATAAGCCAGGGAGGCATGTCCTGAATTTCCGCTGAGAGGGCATCGAGCACAATGCAGAACAAGAAAGGGCTCGGCATAGAACCCTGGTGAACACCTACAGTAATCGGGAAAGGATTAGTATGGCCTACGCTTCTGTATATTTTTTTTTTCTCTATGGGCCTACGATGGTTTTGACGACAGCGCCTTTGACATTTAATTCAGTAGAATATTTTTAAATATTCATATGTTTTTATAATAAGACCACTCTAAGTCCGAATCAATTATTTAAAAAAATTCTCTGTATGGCAACATATGACAAGTTTTTTAAAAGTAATAGAACGTTATTCATAAAAGTCATAACAAACAATTTGATTTCTGTAGGATTGTTTATTTTCGTGAAAAATATTATTAAATAATGGTCATTAAATGGAAAAATATTAGTAAAACAGACATATAAAATTATATAAAAAATTTTCTCTATGGTAATAAATTTAATCAAAATTTCAATGATTTTAAATAATCCACCATTGGATTATTTTTTATAGTGGCAACCCATTTGTTTAACACACCTCCATGCCACTGACTACAAATAAACCACGATTGACATGACAATTTACTGATTGACATTTGAATTTTGACACTGTCGGTCCGTCCGTCCATTCCTTGTTTTTGCAATGTTTTTTTTGTATAATTTATCAAATGCACGGTTAGATTACTAAGACAGAATAAGTATAAAATCAATAATTTACTTACAAGTACTCGGAAGTCCTCCTTGTGAGCTAAATTTTCTTTCAACGAGTCCGCGGTGTAATACTGTGAATCAATATCTTTCGACGAATCCGCCCGCGAAGCACTACTGTGAAACACTGTGTGTGCTCTGTGAATGAATATCCTAGGCAATCCTTGCTTGCGTTTTGTTCCGTAAAACAGCATATACCTGCTGAATAGCAGCAGGCAGGCATCTGAATAATAGCAACTGTTATTTTAGTGTATGCAAAGCCATGGATCCTTTAAAACCCATGAAACTCGAACTATATAAAGCAATTGTAGAAGATTTTAACAAGCTCGCTTCATTTAATCGCAAATCTGAAATAGAATTGAAGAAGAAATATAAACAGTAAGTAACTATGATAGCTAGTGCTCAACAATAAACAAAATGATAATATAATTATTGCTCAAGTCCTAAAAAGTCAAAATTTTTAGTGTTCCTCCTTATACAATGGGCAGCATCATATCACTTTTAGTTCAAAGAGCTATGAAACAAAGTTACAGAAAATCTCCATCAATATCAAGCAAATATTATGAACTCTATGAAACTTTGATGAGCGACAAAACCAATGAAAATGTGATCTTACAGTAAGTTTTTGAAACTCTTGTTTAATGTTTTTACTGTAAAATTAGCCTATTTTATGTTGTGGCTGCAATGCAACACATACTTGGACCTAAAATAACACCAATAATTTGTTGTAATGGAAGTATGATACAACAAATATACTTTTATATTTATAATTTTTTAATATGTAAATGGCAATAATAATTATCTTTGCAGGCTTTCAGACAATCAGAGAATCAGCCCTGCATTATTTGCTAGGTCGCTGCTACAGAATGTATATTCAGATTCAACTCTGGCAAAGAAGTGCATCAAAGATACAACATTGATAGATGATAAAGATTTGGCATACCAGGTATTTTTGGTAAGTTGTTTAGTTTCATAGCTGTTACAATTTTTATCGCAATAACAATGTTAAAGTGAGAGAGTACTTGAATAAAATATTTGTTTTGTTATACATATATTTCATTGATATAGGTATATTTTAAAATTAAATAAGTAGTACTACTATGAGTACTACTAATATAATACCTTATCTGACTTCATAACAATTTTTAATTCATGTCTCTTTTTAGGGTATCATGAATGACAATCAATATGGACCTTATGCTGATGTTATAAAACAGTAAGTCTTCAAAATATTAACAGTTATGCTTTTATGATGGCATTTTTATGGTTTTATAAATTGTAATGGTAGTAAAAAAATAAAATCCTACTAACATAAGTCAAAGCACCAATAGATCATTTTATGTGTATGTAATTATTTTCAGATCAATTGGTTTAGAGTACGAGTTAAGATTGGAAAGAGAATTGAGATTGATAAACATCACTTTCTCAGGTGAAAATATCCTTAGATCTAGAGGATACGACAAAACTCCTGATTTTAAGCTGGATGTTCCTATTGCTGTAGATGGCTTTATTGTTAACTGGGTGGAAAGCAAGGCATTATTTGGAGATGAAGAAAACCACTCCATATATTTAAAAGAGCAACTTTCCTGTTACTGGAATAGATTTGGGCCTGGGCTAGTTATTTATTGGTTTGGATATTTGGAAACATTGGAATCTACACCAGAAGTAAACAACATGTTTATTTTGCGATCGAATTTTCCATCAAAAGAAAGTATTACTCAATACAAATATGATAGTACTTTTAAATAAATTGATGTTTCATGAAGTCTTTTTAATATGCAATCTATTCGATTTCTTATGTTCTTAGACTGTAATAAAAGGCATCATCATCACCCTACACCTGGACATAGGTCTCCTCCGGTCCACTCCTGTCCTCCGCTTGCCTCATACAGGTTCAAAAGGCACCCAACAATACGCTAGCCGCGTCACGTTATTCATATCAGAAACTCGCCTAATCCAGCATTTGGTTCTTCGACATAATTATATGGCCAGCCCACAGTACCACTTCCGATTATTGATTCTATGCGCTTTGTCGGCAACTTTGGTACTCTTATCGGATAACTTAATTGCGAGTGTTATCCTTTGGAGATACTCCGAGCATAGCTGCTGCCCATAATGCTGAGCTGGGCGAATTTGAACTGCCACTGAAATGTTCGTAGTGTCTACGTATAGGTATGACAGGTTTGACCCAATGGTTATTTTTATAAACCATCGAGATATCAAACTTATGAGCCACACAATGAAGCTATTATAAACGTCTTATAGACCAGAAACTTCACCAGGAATGCTCCGTGTCGGATTGCTGATGCAGATTCATGGATGGCGGCTGAATGCCGGGCATTCACGCCAGTCTATGAGCCAGTCAAAAGCGTTATTTGGCTTATTATGCTCTTTATAGCTGCGCAGACCGGCAAATTACGTAGGGAAATGTCTGTTTATGCTACTATTCGCCACCCCCGCCATGCACGGGAAGAGGAGGACGGCCCAAGAAGCGATAGCTTGACGTCGTTAAGAATGACATGCGTGATAATAAAATAAAAAATAATCATCTTGGCGTTAATGTCCTGATGTGCTCTCGAGAACAAGAGACCGGGGTCCGCCTTGACCATGATCCAGGATTTGGCGATCAGGCAATTACAGTAGAACAACTGCCATATGACCTCTGCAGGGAAACCTGACCAGATAAGATCATGGTTACAAATTCAGTTGCCTGAATTTGCAGGTTTCATCACGAAGTTTTTCCTCACCGTGAGAGCATAGGTTAGAATTCGACTAATGTACATAACTCAGAAAACAGTCATTGGTACATGGCCGCAGCGGGATTCGAACCTGGTACCTCTCGCTTACGAGTTAGATACTCAACCGCCCGGCTATCGACGCTCTTAAGAATGACGTGCTTGATGATGCGTGCCAATAAACTCACCACCAAGGATGCCGAAGAACGAGCGAAGTGGACCAAGAGGACTAGGAACTTGGACCTTGTGCCCTCGCGTGCCGCGCGAGAGCGAAACCGTCATTTAACGCCAGGATGATGATGATGAATGATGATGCTCTTTATGACTGCGAGACATGGCCAAGACTGACAAATTGTTCGCGAACTCTACGCCAACGAAATGAAAATGCTGCCGAAGATATACGATGTTACGCGACTTGACTGCTTTGGAGGTAGGTACGAGATAGTCTTAGTAGAGATATCGTGGATAAAATTGAATAGGCTCGCCTGAGCGAGGTGTTTTGATTGATGATTTGATGACACACATGCTGCGTACACAACAGGAATACGTGGGGAGTATCAGGTAACAGATCCCCGGGAGGGGATCGTTGGAGAAGCGATGAATTGATTTCGCTGGTGCGGATTCAAGAGCCAATGGTTAAAGAGATGCTGAAAACTAAGCGAAGTGGAGGAGGAAAAGTAGGAAAGCGAACCCTGGCATAATCTAAATAAGCACTTAAAAAGAATCAAAAGCAGAATCGGATAAACAATGTTTTCGTTATATCGTCTATAAGAAGCAATTAGCTTCTAAATCATTTCGAAGCTTCTGATTAATTACACAGTTCTAAATTCAGTTACGTTGAATTCGGACGTGCCGTGTACGAGAATGGCTCTCCCCTACTTTTGAATTCCCGCCAATCTGTTTTACTTTTTATTTAGATCTGCTTGTCATTTTACATGAAAACTAAACATATGATATTGGCGTTAAGCGCACTCCACATGTTCGCCAAAACTTTTGCCGGGACTTTGTCGACCCTCTACATTCTCACCTATTAGGGATGGAAGGTGTAAAAATGGAAGATTTCATGAAGATCTCGTCTGCAAGATTACGCTGTAAAAGGGTCACAGAGGTGATGGAAGCCACTCTACTGTAATTACCAGCTCCACATGTTGGCAATTCCGCGGGAACACGAGAATGTAGAGGGAGTATTCGCCTATATTCATGAAGTCCCGTGCATGTTTGCTATATCTCGTCAATTTTATAGACTTTATATACAGAAGCAGAGAGTACAATCCGAGTTGAAATACCAGACAAAATGTCACACATCTCTACATTTAACACAAACACTAATGCAAATGCAGGAACGGAACAAGGCAGCCCATCTGCATAATATTTTGCTACAACTTTTACTAGAACAAACACAGGTAGGCCTATGTGACTCACTATAAATTGAATATGATGTCTTCTAGAGTTTTCATAGTCATGAAAAAAAGAATCCAAGGTCTGCCGTGCCGATGGATGCATGGCCAGAGGTGTGTCTGGTCGTGAGCGTGCCGTTCTGTCCCAGAACCTGGCAATCTCTGGGTACTAAATTGCCTTACTTTGTCATGCGGGGCTCTGACAAGGCGGACAGATTCTATCCCTTGCTTCTCGTGGGACTCAAATGTGTACGAATAATAAAAATAAACACGGAGGCGGCGATACAGTTCGCCACTTGTCACGCCAGCAAGTTCCACAGGGCGGAAGGAGGGCAGTGGAGTGTTTGCAACATTTAATGTTTGTGGAGGGATGGAAAGTAAACTAGACGAAGTGTGTATGATGATGGATGAGAGAAAGTTGGATATTTTGTGCGTGAATGAGACTAAGACGAAAGGGAAAGAAGTTGCTCAACATGGCTGGATAACCGCGGTGTGGTCAGGGGTTGACGAAAACCACCGTGCATGCCAGGGAGTTGGACTCTTGATGTCTGAAAGAATGATGAACTGTATGGTGGAGCACGAATGCGTGAGCCCTCGACTCCTCTGGGTGCGGTTCAAAATAAGACTTATCCGCGTGCGCGTAATAGGCGTGTATGCACCGGATGTGTCAAAGTCGCAGATTGAGAAAGTGAAGTTTTGGAGCTTGTTAGATGATGTTGTGAGTGCGTCCAATGCGAATGAAAGAATAATTATTTTGGGAGATTTTAATGCATAGGTTGGTGTGAAGAGGAATGGATGTGAAAGTGTGGTAGGGAAATTTGGTGATAGGAGAGTGAATGATAAATAGTTTGATTGAGTTATGCCTGAAAAATAATCTCCTTATATCAAACACTATGTTTGATCATAAGGATATTCATAAGTATACATGGCAAAGAAGGAGTGAGAGAAGTATGATAGAGTTTGTGATTGTAGATGAAAGATTGAAGAATTTGGTTGTTGACACTAGAGTGTTTCGGGGCGTAAATGTCGGTACGGACCATTTTCTCGTGGTGTCACGTTTTGCGGGTCTGTTTAAGAGATGGCGCCATCGTACTAAAGTGTGGACAACAAAATTTGGAAGAATAAAAGTAGAGAGATTGGATGAAATGGAAGTAGGTGAGACGTATTTGAGAAAGTTGGATGAAGAATAGGATCAGCTGAGGAAGAAGAACGTAATATTGAATATGGATGGACGAGGTTTAAGAATGAGGATACGAGTACCGCTGCAGAAGTCTGTGGGATAAGCGTGAGGAAGAATGGGACCCAGAATATTTGGTGGGATAAAGAAATGAGAGAGTTAGTAAGTAAAAAGAGAAAGGCATGGCTGGATGTATTGGCTGTGAAAGCTAGAATGAAAACGGATGCAAGGGTGACAGATGATGAGGTCAGAAAAGTTGAAAGTATATATAAAAGTGTTAAGAAGATTACAAAAAAAAAGAGTTGAACAAAAGAAGAGATTTATGAAAGAAGAGTATATGAAGAAACTTTCACACAGTTTCCGGGACAATCAGAAACAGTCAGGGAAAATCAGTTCTGGAAGCAGTTTCGTTTGTCACGGGGAGTGTCTGAAAGTTCGGGAATGAATGGCATAAGGGATGAACATGGTGTTTTGGTAACAGATGAGGAAAGTATGTTGCAAAGATGGAAGGATTATTTTGAAAGTCTATTTGAATGTAGTGACTCTTCGTCTCAGGGTCAGGACCGCAACCAGAAACCTGCGATGGAAAGTTGTGAAAGAGAAATTAGTATGGAAGAAGTGATTAATGCTATTAAGTGTTTGAAAAAAGGAAAAGCAGCAGGGTATGATAGAGTGAGTGTTGAGATGCTAAGGGCTGGTAGCTTCCTAGTTGTGTATGTTCTTTAATAAGTGTTGGGCAAAAGGCTTAGTACCTACAGACTGGTGCAAAGCCGTTATTGTACCACTGTATAAAGGTAAAGGACCACACCAGGAAGCAAACAATTATCGCGGTATCAGCCTACTTAGCATCATAGGTAAATTGTATGCAAAGGTTCTTATAGAGAGAGTGATAGCGAAGACGAATGAGAGAAAATGGGATGTGCAAGCGGGATTTAGGAAGGGAATGGGTTGTATGGACCAAGTCTTCTCTTTAAGGTGCATAACTGAGAAGTTCCTGGCTAACCACCAGAGAGTGTTTTGTGCCTTCATAGATCTGGAGAAGGCTTACGATCGAGTGGAGAGGGGTATGTTATCGGATTGGAGGGCCGCCTTATACGTGCACTACAATCACTATATGAGGGTTCTAGTGCATTTGTTAGGATCAATTGTAGTTGCTCAGACTGGTTTGGCATCTCTAAAGGTGTCAGACAGGGATGTGTGGCATCACCATGGCTCTTCTATTTGTTTATGGATAGTTGTCTTGGTGAACTGCGAGAGAGTGATTGTGGACTGCGAATGTGAATGTCCAACATTAAATGCCTTTTGTACGCCGATGATCAAGTACTACTTGCATCGTCGGAAAGCGAACTGCAGAGGATGTTGGATATTGTTAGTGAATCGTTGGAAAGAAAAGGCATGAAAGTAAATGTGGAGAAGTTGAAAGTAATGGTGTTTGAAAGAAATGAGGGCATGACAGTCACTTCGATTGAAATAAAAGGGAAGAGTGTAGAGCAAGTGAAAGAGTTCGTGTATCTGGGAAGTATGTTCACAAGTGATGGAAAGTATGAGAAGGATATTGAAAGAAGAGTATACAAGGGTAACGCAGTGAATGGAGCCGTTAATCGTGTGATGGGAAGTAAAAGTTTGCCACAAAAGCACGCCTTGCTTTGCATCACGCAGTTTTGCTTCCCACACTAACATACGGTAGGTAGTGAATGTTGGGTATGGCAGAAGAGGAATGAAAGTAGAATAAATGCGGTGGAAATGAGGTCCCTAAGGAAAGAGTGTGGAATGAAATTGAGTGATAGAGTGAAAAATATAGTGATCCGTGAAAGGAGTGACATGAAAGATGATGTAGTATCAAAAATAGAAAGGGATGTTAAGATGGTTCGGGCATGTAGAGCGAATGGATGATAGACGATTGACGAAAGAGGTATATAGCGCGAATCTGGAAAACCGGCCCTTAAGAGGACGACCCAGGAAAACATTCACTGATCAGATCAGTAATGTTCTCAAAAAAGCTGGGGTCCGAAGTGGTAAGAATAAAAGGAGATGTATAAAAAGAGTTGTGGATATATGCGAGGCTAGGGAGTTGTGTCAGGACAGAGCAAAGTGGCGGTCCATAGTCTCTGCCTACCCCACCTGTGGGACACAGGCGTGAGCTTTATGTATGTGAAAAAAAGAATAATAATGAAAAGGATAGGTACATCAATATATTAAACAGGCAGCATATTCTTTATTTTCAGTAAAAATTCATATAATGATGGTGGACCAGGACAGAAGGCACTGGCATCTAATTATTATCTTGTTCTTCAAAATGTTTACAACGCAGCACTTCCAATTTGCAACTAAATTACATATATTACAATATTCAGTTATTTGGTCACTATTAGCTTGAACTTTTGTCTAATGTCGGGAGATAATTTTCAGCATGATTAATAAAATCATGCTGAAAATTTCCTTTTGTAATTGTTTTTCCCATTATTTAATCATATTTTTCATAACTCACGAAAATAAACAATCCTACAGAGATCAAATTGTTTGTTATGACGTTCTATGACGGATAAATAACTTGGCATAAATTGCCATATAAAGATATTTTTTTTAATATGAGATTTGGACTTAGCGTGATCTCATTTATAGGTCAATCCAAAAATTTTTTAAATTCAGAAATTAGTAAATTCACTCATCATCACAGCCCATAGCAGTCTACTATCCATATAAGCTAGCAGAAATATTCAACACCTTTTACATAAATGAAAATCAAAATAAACAACAACAACCTTCAAAATATGAACCGTCATTTAGTAAAAATTGTAAAAGCATGTTTATGACGCCTATTAATGAACTCGAATTAACTAATATAATTAGGCAACTCAAAAATAAAAAAAGTACTGGTCACGACCATATACCCATAGAGCTAATCAAATCATCCATCAAGTACATTGTAGGCCCTCTCACACATATATAAATTTAACAATAGAAACCGGTTGCTTTCCAAATGATTTAAAAAAGGCTATAATCAAACCATTGTATAAAAAAGGAAAAAACCCTTATATTAATAATTATAGCCTTACTTCCGAATTTCTCAAAACTGTTCGAAAAAGTCATACACATAAAATTGATCTCATTCCTAGAAAAAAATAATATCCTAAACAGTCACCAATACGGATTCCAAAAAGGTAAAAACACAACGTCAGCAATATTAAAAAATTTTAAACAAGTTTGGGAGGAAGTAAACAATAGCAATAGGTGCTGCGCTGGCTTATTTTTAGACCTGTCAAAGGCCTTTGACTGTGTCCAACATGACATACTTCTAAAACAGTTGGACCACATAGGTATAAGAGGAAATGTGTATAAATTACTTAATTCGTATTTGTCAAACAGGGAACAAAATACAGCTGTAGAATCATATAAAAAAGAGACAAAAACCTTAGAACTAGTTTATTCAAAAAGTGAAAAAGTCAGCCAAGGAGTTCCCCAAGGTAGCATATTAGTCCCCTTCTATTTTTAATTTACGTAAATGAATTACCTGCTCTCGTCGATCATACATGTGTCATGTTCGCAGATGATGCCACAATATTCATATCCCACGACTCTGAAATAGACTTACCAAATGAAATAAATAGAACACTAGATAAAGTTAAAAACTGGCTTCGTTCTACTAATCTCACAGTAAATCTGGATAAAACCAAAATTATACAGTTTAAAAACAAAAAATCACCTCAAAACCTTAAAGTCATTAAACTGGTATTTATATCCTAGAAATAAGTCTCTTTGTCAAGTCAAACCTCAACACATTCCTTAGAAATACCAGCTGAATACTTAGACCGAACTATGAACATAATATAATTATACCCCAAAGTAATAATAATTTATTCCTTAAAAGCACATATGTAAGTGGTATTAAAATATTTAACAATTTACCTTATGAAATAAAAAAGTTAGATGGTAACAAGTTTAAATCAACGGTTAAAAATTGGCTGTTACAAAAGTCATTCTACAGTCTATCGGAATTCTATAATTATAAAAATGATACCTACCTATATTGTTAATTACCTACTAAATATTTTTGGCTTTGTTTTAAATTAAGATCGTTATTTTGTTAATTTTAAAGACTATTACTATTGTACAAGACTATTACCTATAAGTGTTAATATGTGTTAAAAGTATTAAAGACAAGTGTTAAAGACTATTACCTACAATACCTACAAGTGTTAAAATGGCAGGTATTTGTCTGTTTTAGTATTAGCTTATTTATAATAGATACTATCATGTAGAATATTGTACGTCCGAAATGGACAACACTGTACTTAATAAGAAATTATTGTCAGTGTCCTACAATAAACGATTTCTATTTCTATTTCTATTTCTACTGCAGGACTTAGGGCCTCTCCCATGAAAGGGGAGGTCATTGCCATTATCTCGGTTGGAGATCGCAGTGTTAAAAATATAACAATAGAAAACGCTGCTGCCCATTTTCCAGTCTATGGAGACTAGATCTTTTGCCTCGAAAACATTAGTCGACTTGTACGACACCCACGAGTCTAAGGGGTTGGTGCTGTTCTACTCTGCCGGACACCACACGGCTGCGAAAATTCACTCACTACAATCAAAATGTACAATATGCATAGACAGCTCTGCTACACAGAAAAGTATTGATGTATCCGACGACGGATACACGGATACTTTTTGCCGTAACAGGGTTCAGGGTACACTTGACCATGATCCAGGATTTTAGCAGATCAGATATACAGCGGCTGCCATCACCTCTGTGACAATGTTTACAGCAGAACGTACCAGATTTGCGAAATAACACCGATATTTCGATATAATATTGATGCATTTAGAGCGGTTGCCATCACATAATCTGTTTACAGCAGAACGTACGATTAGCGGAATTAGACCGATATACCGATATAATATTGATGCATTCTGACATCTACCACATCCCTAATAGGCGAGAATGTAGAGAGTCGACCACTTTGGTCTTGCCAAAAGCAAAAGTTTTGCTAAAAGCTTTGTTGAACATGTGGAGTGTGCTTAAGTGCCAAAACATATTAATATGTGGTCTGTGCTACTGCAATATAGTAATCTGTGGCTGTGTGTGAGTGAATCGATTGTGATTTGTGTTGTTGTGCATTTCGTGAATATTCATGATGATTTTACTAAATAGAGAATAGATGTTTATATGGTTAAATTTGCTTAAGTAATAGTATATTTTATTTTACGTTATTATTTCCCAAATCAGAAAAATTGCTCAGGAGCAAATTAAATTAAAACTATTTATAAACACAAACTTGTAAAGGTTATGTATTTTTAACATAAAACAAAGTCCGATAAATATAGACTCAGGTCTCAGCTCTGGCAGTTAGCAGCCGTTGCTATCACAAATTAATTAATTTATTGTCATTATGGAAAATAATATAAGATGTTTTGATGAGATTTCATCAGAAGGTTACGATGCTGAAAAAGTTTTTACTGACTCTTCTTCAGAACAGGTACCTAATATATAAATAATATCTTACTAATTTTATTATTTACCGTTTTAATTTTATTATATACAAGTGTAGTAGTTATTTCTTTAACCTCACCTTACAAATCTCCTGAAAATGATTGTGAACTGTGAATATAATTTCAATCTTTTGAGTTTTCACTTTATTCCACGTGTAATGCTTCTGTTGAACCTTTCGCTATCCTTTACTATTCATTGCTTCTATCCATTACTATGTGAAAGATGAACAAAGTAATTTATACATCTATCACTTATAAAATAAAGTCCCACACTGCATCTGTCTGTCTGTTCATGATAAACTCAAAAACTACTGAACAGATTTTCATGCGGTTTTCACTATCGGTTAGAGAATTTCTTCTGGTAGGTTAATTATAATATGAATGTATTCTACAAGAAAACCTGTGCGAAGCCAGAGCGGATTGCTAGTAGGTAATAAGAGCAATATAATTTTTTAAAACTAAAGTTTTTGCTTTCTTTCCTATTACTTCTAGTTGGATGTGGAGACCATGGTTTTGGAGATATACAAACAGTATGAGAGAATAGCTGCTATAGACCCAGATCTTCCAATTCTGAACAAGCATCTTCATAGTCGTATGTTGCATTGCTGGCTTAAAGGTTTGCCTAAAACCTATGAATGTTTAGATGCAAGTCGGCCATGGTTAGTTTACTGGATCTTGAATTCTCTGTGGGTATTAAATGATATGCCTGATGCTGAAACTTTGTCTTGTATAGTCAAGTTTTTACGTCATTGCCAACATGAAGAGGGGGGTTATGGTGGAGGTCCTGGACAGTTCCCTCACCTGGGCACTACCTATGCAGCTGTCAATGCACTCAGCATAATAGGCACAGATGAAGCTTATAATTCAATTGATAGAAGCTCCCTGCAAAAGTTCTTGTGGACTGTTCGAGATGTTGACGGGTCCTTTGCATTACATAAAGGAGGCGAACATGATATCAGGGGTGCTTACTGTGCCACAAGTGTTGCAAAACTGACAAATATCTACACAGAGGCTCTGTTTGACAAAACAGCGGAATGGATTGTCAGTTGTCAAACCTATGAAGGTGGGTTTGCAGGATACCCAGGTATGGAAGCTCATGGAGGGTATGCGTTTTGTGGTATGGCTGCACTGGCTCTTCTAAATCGCACAATACTGTGTGATATAGATTCTCTGCTGAGATGGTGTGTCAATCGACAGATGAAGGTAGAGGGTGGTTTCCAGGGCAGAACAAACAAACTTGTTGATGGATGCTACTCATATTGGCAAGGAGCTACATTCCCCATTATCAGTGCTATCCTTTCTCAAGGTAATTAAGATATATAATTTGTATTTTATTAACATTATCTAATAACAGGTATTAATGTTTCAATATATTACTTTTTTCAGATAATAAAGAGTTGATTGAGACAGCATTGTTTAATCAAGGTGCCTTACAAGAATATATCATTATTTGCTGTCAAGCTCCTGAAGGTGGCCTTGTTGATAAACCTGGAAAGTGAGTACAGCACAGTTATCCATAATACAGGTAGTTACTTTGTAATGTCTGCCCTTTGTAATGTGGATTATGCTGGCAAAGTTATCATATATTCTTATTATAGTTAATAGTCTATATCTGATATGTCTATATCACATCACAGTGCTGAAATTAGCTTTCACTGTTTTGTTAACACTACACTACATTTTTTGGTCACTGTGTCAGTTTATTCATTTTATTCCAAATGTCCAATTAATTTTTAAAAGAGTTACGGAAGGGGCGGTCACCACCTCTTCTGGGAGCTTGTTCCAGTTATTTATATTACAACCCTATTAAACAGCAAGTGATAAACAACATTTGTTTTTGATGGTGTGTGACTTATCCACGCAATGCTTCCGCACCCTTCATGCAACCGATCTATAGTGCATCATGCAAAAATACGTTTTTTTTGTTTCATTGCAATCATTATAATAATTACAGGCCAAGAGACATCTATCACACATGCTATACGCTGAGCGGGTTATCAGTGGCACAACATGGCACAGGGGCGGGTGACCCGTTCGTGGTCGGCACGGCGCGGAACGAGCTCAACCGGGTCCACCCTCTCCACAACATCGCTCCGCACCACGTGTATAATGCGATCCACTACTTCATCAGGCACCCCCCTCCAGTCAAAGATAAGAATTAGGCTAATGTATAATTGTATTATATAGGTACCTACTCTCCATTCCCCTAATCAATATTGTAAATTATTATGATATGATTTTTTTATATAATAGGTTAATTTCAGATACATCTATAATCTTGACACTGGGAACTTAATTGAATTTATGTGATTGATAATGATTTATTGTATAATAATGTGATATTGAAATGAATGTGGTACCTTTCGTTAAACTTTTGTATATCTGCTGATAATATTTTCTTTGTAAATATTTTACAATAATCAAAGCACGAGAGGCCAATTTGTCTATCATTTGTGTAAACGAAAAAGTAGTTACTTAAATGTTACGTCTCCATCCCCAAATATTCTAAAATAAAACACTAATATTTATAATAATATTTTTCTAATATTTATCCCAGTGTTTGTAGCCACGCAAAATAGGCGCAGGTTCGTCGGCTTGCGTTTTGTGTGTTGAATTTCTATAACCATTTATGAAGACACGCCAACATTCTCTCGCCACAATCACCAGGTCGCTTTTTGTTAGTACTTGACGTTTAAGTTAGTTGGGGTACACACTGTCCCACGCGAGCAACTGTGGAGCTTTTTAATTGCACTACCTAACTCATTCGTTATGCAATGAGCTGTGCAATTATCAGAAATCCATCCTCAAACTCGGACAAACTGTACTCGGCACGTCGAAAGGCAAGTATTAGTAAGGACTCGGAATGGTTAAATAATGCGTGCAGGAAGCATCTAGGGACAAACAGCATGCTTCAAGAAATGGCAGCACTAACTCACCTTCGAATAAGGAGGTCGGAAGGAGCAAAGCGCAGAGCTATAAGGATGGTGGCAAGAGCGCGATCGACACAGCTGGCTCCGCTCTACGATGTGTTGGATACCGTCGAGGGCCTCATCTACAAGTGACGAAGTCACCATAAATGGGCCGGGCGACGTTTTGCTCACAACTATTTGCCCAAAAGACTGTGCTATCATTTCAAGAAGCTTGTTAACGAGGCCTACGAATTCGTGTCACCACCACAGCTTATTGCTAACCTTGGTTTGGTAAGCTCGATTAGATACCCCTAACGAGGTGGAGAGGTCTCTGGCTCGTATGAAGAACAAGGAAGGTATTGGCTATGATGGAATACCCATAGAAATCTGGACAACATTGGGAACCCGGCGTAGGTACTCATGCTTACTAAACTGTTCAACAGGATTGTAACTACGGCGCTAATACCTACCACGTGGCGTATAAATTATTAGGGTACCTAAGTATAAAGGGAAGAGCAGTGTGTCAGAGTGCGGCCTCTATCAAGGTATCAAACTTATGACCCACATAATGAAGCTATTCGAACGTATAGACCAGAGATTGCGCAAAGAATTCTCCCTGTCCGAATGCCAATACGGCTTCAGCCAGGGGTGTAGCACCATGGATCCAACCTTTGCTCCGATAATCCTCCAGGAGCACAATACTATTACTCCTGTAGGAATCAACCTCTGCATTTCTCGACCTGCAGAGGGCCTTCGACAGTGTCCCTCGCGAGGTAATCTGGTGGGCTCTGAGAGCAACTTCTGTGCCCGAGGCGTACATCAGGATTATTAGGACCTGTAGGTACACCAACACTGACGTCGCTGTCAAAACCATCATTGGCCATACGAAATCCTTCCCGATTACTAAAGATGTTCACCAGGGTTCCGTCCTGAGCCCTTATTTGTTCTGTGTTGTTGTTGATACCCTTTCAGCGGAAATTCAGGAATTACGTTAATTAATCTCTTTTCAAACGTCAAAAATCTAATGGAAAGCAAAGGGAAAATTAAAGTAGCTTTTCCAGGTAGGGGGCTTAATTAATGGAAGAGCTTCATTGGTCTAATGGCTAGCGGGTCAGCCTCGTAAGCGAGACGTACCGACCTCGATACCCAGCGTCGCCATGTTGTTTTCACCATTGTCACCTACTTCTGAGTTGAGTAGGTAGGTACATAAGTTAAACACTAACCGATGATCTTTACATTCAAACCTCCACATTCAGATGACTGAATGATATCATCTGTTATCAGAGTCACGGAGGTCAGATGGAATGGCGTCGTTCTATTGTTATAACCTGACATGTTAAATCCTGGATCGTGGTGAACGGACCGGGGTGCCCTCGCACGCGTATGTAATCGGGTTATTTACGCCATGATTTCAAGAGAAATAAGTAAATGTACTTATTGTAGTGAGTTCGTACAAGGGTTATGTGGATTTAAAGTTTGGTCTAATAGTTTAGGCGTGTGTTAGTATCAAAAGGAAAGCAGATACACATGGCGCGCAAGTGCCTTACTAGCGGGAGACCCAGGTTCGAATCCCATAGATTTTTTTCGACAGAGTTTGGCAAAACTCGTGGGGTTCGTACAGATCATAAGGTGTCACCTTGCTCTCCCTGCTTCTGAGCGTTCCACCGGTCCGTGTTGCAATCGATTTATAGTACTTACACTGAATGAATGAGCCATAATAAGGCGAATAGCTTGCCCTCTGTCACTATCATCATGTTTGAAAGGCTGAGGAAATCTATACTGATATCGCAGCTAATATTATAAAGAGAATAGATTTGATTGTTTGTTTGTAGGTAGATAATGAATAAACTCAAAAACTACTTGACTGATTTTAAATATTCTTTCAACCATAGAAGCTACATTATCAGGGAGTATCAAAGGCCATAGTTTTTCCCGAAATTGAATGTGGTGCCCACGGGAAGGGGTCCGGGACGTAGTAATCGAATTTTACGCGGACGAAGTAGCGGGCAAAAAATATGGATGATAAATAGCCTGCCTGAAGGTCAATTTCTGCCCAAAGCCGATTAATCGGCTATCGCCACAACCTTCGGCCGAAGTAAAGTTAAATGCTGTAAGAAAATATGTTAAATTTTTTTTCTGAATTTCAAAAATTATTTAAAACTTTAATATTGAACTTTTATTGGCTTATATTGACTATATCATATAGAAAGCTAATTTAAATAATCTCTAAAAGTTGATTAGAGATGATAAAAAAAATTACCACCTTCGGTTTCGGGCTGAAGCCGAAGGTGGCCAAAGCCAAAGCCGAAGCTTCTGTCGGACACTAATAAATAGACAAAATGTTGATGTAGGTATAATTCTGTGGACATCTCTGGTCACGCCATTCAGGGAAAGCGCCTTGACTTTACCTTGACATCCAATAAACGTAAACTAAGCAAAAGGAGCATAAACTTGCATCTATAAATTTATACACTAATGAAACCCTACTAATTTATAAATGCGAAAGTAAGAGTTACTGTTAGGCTTTTACGGCTAAACCATTGCACCGATTTTGATAAAATTCAGCATGGAGATAAGAAATATTCCCCTCCACTCGCGCGATATAACGGATAGTCCACGCGAGCGCGGCAGCGGGCGGTAAGCTAGGGTGAACATAAAATTATCCTAATCAATTATAGGCAACATACATTCACAAATTTATTTTAATACCAGTAAGTATTGTTGATTTGACAAAGCTTTGAATATAATTTATAAATTAAATAGTACTATATAAATTAGTTTAGGTACAAGTGGTTTGATAACAGTTTAATTTAAACTAACACAAATTCTTCTGATTCAAAATCTGTGTCACTGTCCAGTATATTTGGAGTAATCCAGTTCTGATCTGTTTCATATATTGAGTGTCTTATATTAGGAGGGTTCATAACTGTACTATGAGATCCATTATTTAATGTAAAAATGGGATATTCGTTGTTAGAGGAAACTCCCCGTGGAGTCAAAAATGAGTGAATTACATTAACATAAGTTTCAAAGTCATGCTGTGTTGGTAGGTAAAATCCAATGCAACATGAGGGATCCATTTTACTCATAGGCATCTTACGAGGAGATCTACAATGAAATGTTTGTAAGGAAAAATTTGGCTGCCATACATCTACCATTTCTTGACAGTAATGTGGATCCAAATGGATTAATCTGTCATCTTGGTATCCCACGAAATACAAAGAATGTTTTGGTCTGCCCCCTATAATGCCAATGCAAAAATCTAGGGTTAGAAGTGATGTAAGACAAGGCCCATATAATGGATTAAATTTTTCTGTACCAAGTTTCACAGGTACCAATAGAATAAGTGATTTCCAACCACCATTTGGAAGCCTGCATAAGGAGTGGACATCCTGAATGTATACAGTGGAATCTTGAGCAACATATACAGCTAAATTATCAAATTCATAGTTTTCCGTTGAAGCTGCTGCCATCACAGCTTTGAGACAATGGGCAACAGAAGCAGGACCATACCAATCACCAGGTTTTTTACCCAAGGCTTCACCTAGATTGACCATTTGGTGTATAGACAGTGGACTATTCACAGATGATTTGTCTCCAAACCATTTAATTATCATACGATGTAAACAATCATCTTGAAATTCTCTAGCATTTTGAATGGGTTTTTCTGTCCATCTCCAAGAACGCCCCAGAAAATGACAAATCAAAGCTTGCGCTAATAGCATTTGTCCACTACGAAGCATGCAGCCCCATCCACAATCTGTGGTTAAAGTTGAACCAGATATAGCAGAGAATTCTCTACGATATGTCAACCAAACTCTACTAATAAAATCAGATTTAAAGCCTTCTATTCCTTCGCCAAATATTTGTTCCATTGGTTGGTGGGCAGTGGCTTCTGTGCCAATTTCTGTAGATGATTCTAATGAACCAGTAGGACTCAATTTTCGATGATAACATCGTCCCAGTAACCAAACAGGAGATTCTTTGGAGAAGCTTGTTTTCATTTTAACTGTCCATCCAAATTTCATATTATTCCACATAGACATAAGCCGTGACTCTACTTTGACTTTTAGATCAAGGAGCTCATCAGAATTTTCGCGAGCATTTTCTTTTGAAGAGGCAGGCAAGTTTCTGTTGTCTGTCAAGGACTGCTCTGATGGTTGAATCACTGAAGAACTTGAAGCCATCAGCTCAGTATTTTGTGTAAATACACTACTTGAACCATTCATTGTTTATGAATATGCAGTCGCAAACAGATAAGAATTATATTCCTCGCTTTCTTGAACGCCATACATTTCGAATTTAAAGTACTTTATGGTAAGTCTTCGTAGTATATTTTATTTATTTAGCTTAATTCTTTCACTAAATAATAATTGAAACACGCACTGATTCTTTCTTCGCCCGTTTTAGAAAATAAATAGGAACCAAAGAAAGAAATTAATTTCTGTATAACACTTTGACAACACTGCTTGTAGTTTGTGACGTTTGTGACCACAAACTATGAACTATATTTTGTGACTGCTTGCTGTGGAAATGTCAATTCCATCCACAGATTAGCTAGAATGCATCCGAATGTCAATCAATCACCTAAATTATCAACATCCTTTTCCGAACGACTCAGGTATTGTCAATCGATCAATATCGTTGATTACGCTACGTGGCGTTTCGTTAGTTTCGTCTGCCCATCAATCAATGGTCTTAGCTGAGCGCCTGGGTGAAAGTTAATAACAAATTTTATCAAGAGAAATTGCTAAACAAAGTTGTTCATACGAAGATTAAAAGTAATTGTGAAGTGCAACAACCGATAAAAGAAAACAATGCCGCGTCCAAAAAGGAAAACGCGATCTGTTGGGACACCTAAAACTACCGAGTGCACACAATGCGAGCATTGTAACAGTATATTAAAAAATGCTCTACTTCTACGTAAACATCTCAAGAAGTGCAAAATGAATATTAAATCTTTGGAACCTATAAAGGTAAACGTAGGTGTTCGTATAGATTCCTTGCTGCTGCAGTTGTAGTCGAGATTCACCTCATCAAAAACTATGTTACACTCCTGTCAAATAAGTTGCAAACAAATTGGTCGTTCATGTAAAATTGCATGACAGTTTTATTTAATAAAATATAATTCTAAAATACTCAATAAACTTCAACCACCACCTGTTGTATGTGTTTAAAATAGATGGAATGCCTTAATCAAATATGATTTAATAGTGATTTTTCTACATTTGTTTTTCAGCCTATTTTCAGCTGCAAAGAGTGCACCAAAAAATACAAGTTCAAAGCAACTTTTTTGGCTCACTTAAAAAATGAACATTCTAAGGAGCCAGGCAGTGTGGCATGTAGCCATTGTCATGTACGTTGCCCTAATGAAGAGGTGCTAAAGAACCATGTAGCCACCATCCATGAACAGCCCGTCTACTCTTGTCCACATTGTCAACAGCAGTTTGTGCGTCACTATCATGTCGCTCGCCATATGGCACAGACTGGCTGCGATGGCAATGGTGTGTCTATATACCCTTGCTCGGTTAGTTCACATTATTTGTTACTAATTTAAGGTTTACAGAGTGCAAGAAACTATTAAGATAAATAAATAATAAATAAACAATGAGCAATGGTCTTCTGAATGAGCAAAAATTTATAGCATTGTGTTATTACAATGTTAACAACAATGTCAACTTGTAATCTTTGCCACAACAAAAACTTTTTGTTATGTGGTGGGAAATACTTTGCCCTTTAATGTCTTTAAAAGCAAAATTTCTAGCTACATTATCATCAATAAAAATAAAAAATGCTATCATCCTCAATTGCGATAGTTATAGATAATTTAGAAATTTATATTTTAGAGTTAGGATGCTAAAATATAACAATTAAATATATTTTTCAGATTTGCAGTGCACAATTTAGCAGGAAAGACAATTTGATGGTACATCTTAGACTGCAACATATTACCAGAAGAGAGTTCCAATGTAAACAGTGTGATTTTAGTACTAAAAGTTTCTCAAAATTATGTGTACATCATCAAGCCAATCACACAGGTAAGAAACAGAAATATTTAAACTAGCCAATGGATTTCCATATAATTAACACAATAATTCTTAGGTTAGCAACAAAGTTTTGATACCAGAGCAACAAGTCATTCATGAAATTCTGTTAATTTCATATCCTTGATTTACAAGTCTTCACGGCACTTCACCAGTTTGTATGATTTGTTGCTACATATGTTCATATGTACTTACACAGTTTTATGCTTGTATGTAAATCCATTGTTAAGATAAAGTAAACACAAAATAACTTGGAAAAACACAACTAAAAGCATGTTTCTCAAATGGGGATACCATGTCTAAACTACCTTTCAATGAAGGTAAAAAAAACTGCTTTTCGTATCTTTGAAATAAATTCCACATATCTACCATAGCATCTTCATTTATTTTATGCTCAGCCACTCATGACTCGGAAGTGCCACTCTAGTTGAGGTGAATTCTCGCTGCCATATAGAAGGGCAGGTCTAATGGTGTTATGGACCCATACCTTCATTCCCAGGTATCTGACCTGATCCATGCGCTTGACCACATCTTCTGCAGTACTGTGCACTGTGAATCATGAATATGAATTATTTGTACTTCTCTTAGTAGCTTACCATATTTTGTAATCATTTTCAAATAATTTATGTGTGATTAACAGATGGAAAACCAACATATGAATGTGACATTTGTAGTAAAGTCACTAGTTCTCGAGCATCAATGACTAAACACCTGGAGATACATGGAGAGAAGAAATATGAGTGTGACGTGGTAATTACTAACTGTATTATCTTCTCTTTTTTATTACATAATACATAATGTCACACTTTTTTCCTGTAGAGTTAGGCAGAAAGCACATTGCTCACACACTTGGTTGTATGATTTGATTGCTTCTTTTTTATTCCCATGCACAAATTGGGGGAAAGAGAAAATTCTGATAAATTAAATCACACAAACCCATTCTATTAGTATATCTTGTTCAATAAATTTACAAAGTGCAACTCACAGTCACTAACAGTCTTTGTTTTTTTAATGCTGACTTTGGTGGGACAATGGTAAGAATATTTCTCACAAATACTTTTAAGTTATGGTTAGGATTGCAAAGGCTATTTATCTGAAGGAACATAATATGTAAGCACTACAATGAAATAATATTTTTTTATTAAAAATGTCTGAAATTATCTGAATGGCTGAAATCGGTAGTGATCACATGTAATTAGCAGCAAACCTTCAACTTACATATGTCCATAACTCTAAACTTGAACTTCAAAATTGTACCAAAGACCAAGTTCTCCAATACTTGGTTTTCGTCAATAATGCAAATAGTGAGTTGAAAAGAAATGTGTCCACGCATTCGAGGCTCTTACAGGTTTTCTAGGCCCGTCGCCTAAATAAATAGACAACATTAACTCTCAACTCAGAGCCGATACGTCTGCTATCTGCAGTCAATTAAGTAAGACAGATTTCGTAATACCTCTGCCGTGACACTTACTATTTCATAACAGATGGTACAGAAAGCAGAAACCATCAATATAAAATAAGCTAGCATCACTATTGATACGCCTACAAATCGGAAACGATCCAAAGTATTAAACAGGGCAGGTGCTGTATTCTGTTACTATACTTTTTACAAATTCTGGTCCACTACGACAAAGTTGTTTTGCAAGTAATTTTATTTAAGGTATCAATTGATAACTTAACTGATAACCTTTCCCTGATCATTGTAATCTAGACGCCTTCAAGGCTAGAGTCTATTCGACTGTTCCTAGACAGGCATGCTCCATCATCGGCCGCATCGTCACTTACCACCAGTTAAGATGGCCGTCAAATGCCTGGCTAGTCTAATTTAAAAACCTAATTTACTGTTTATTTATTCACAGTGCAAGTTCAGCTCATTCACTGTGGAAGTGATGCGGCGTCACGTGCTGACCCACGTCAAGGAAAAGCCGTACAAGTGTGTGATTTGCGAGAAGTCTTTCATTCAGCCGCTCCAGCTACGTGCACATTTAAAGAAACATGAGGAAAATACTTGTTCGGAATGTGGCGACGTGTTCAAATCCAAGTTGAGGTAAGTAATTATTGGTTTATGTTTATAGGTACCAAACCATGATCCAATCTGGTCAGGTTCCCCTGTCAACAGGGCCATGGAGGTCAGATGGCAGCTCTCCAATGTAATTACTTAATCTGCCAAATCCTGGACCATGGTCAAGGCTGATCTGGGCCCACGCGGTGAAAGCACAACCGGGACATTAACGCCAAGATGAGTATTTATTTTATGTTTTGTTAATAAAGCTGCGACTGGACATTTACGAATCTTGTGTCACACCCAGAGTAGCAGACTTTATTTTATTGTATTATTATTTACGTAACTAACTACCCATAATTTCACTTACCCAGCTTGATGGTCCACCAGAGGACACACGTGAATACTGAAAAAGTAGGAGGACAAGTGAAGAATGCCAAGACCGTGTGTCCGCATGAGGAATGTGTCGACTCCGATGCCACGTACGGGAACGAACATGAGCTGAGGAGGCATATAAGGCAACAACATACAAATGATGAGAAACGTAAGTAGAGTATCCACGGCCGGCGGCGGTGATCACTTACTACCAGTCAGATAATAAGTATATTATAAAAAAAAAAAACGAAAATTTGTATATACATCTGTACATGTATATTTCATCATAATCATCATGTTTGTTTGTTAGTAACGTGAGCGTGTGGTCAAATCCAATTCTTGACTAGTCCTGCATCATATTCACCAACAAGTCACATCTTTTTTACTCGGCGTTTAAGGACCCTACCGTTTATTTTTTACCAGTTAGCGCCACTGGTGAGTAATGTCTAGTAGAAATAGTAAAATATTATCGTTTTATTGGCTTTAATTCCTAATCATTGAATCCAACTGTCAACTTGGAGCGTTTGTTCAATAGCGCGATGTATTTCGACTTACATTTCAGTAGCGCTTTTTTCAGAGTGCGCGCAAAGGTAGCAAGCACAGGGATAGACCATGTGGCATTCGGTAGAGTAGAATAGCACCAACCCCTTACACTCGTGGGTGTCGTTCAAGGCGACTAATGCTTTCGAGTCTAAAGATCTAGAGTCTCCGTAAACTGGAAAATGGGCAGCAGCGTTTTCCTTTGTTATATTTACAACCCCCGCCTGCCAAGCATGAAGATTATAGCATTAAGTACTGATTTGTTTGATAAGCTGATGATCTTCCAAAGAAATCCTCCCCATTTGTGGGTGAGGCCCTAAGTCTTGCGGTGTACGGTCTTATGCTGTAATGATGAGGAATCCGTCGTCGTTGTATTGCGGTAGCAACCATTATAACAGTCTTCTGTGGTCGTAGCTTACCGCTGTGAGGTCTGCGGCAAGGAGTACTCCAAGCTGACGAACCTGCGGCGGCATGTGGCAGCGCATACTCTGGAGCGCGCCCGCCGCTGCATGTACTGCGTGTTGCCTCGCGCGTACGTGCGCGGTATGCAGCTGGTGCGGCACGTGCGGATGGCGCACCCCACCGTGTTCAAGGACCACCTCACGCACGTGCGGAGTGTGCTCGTGAGTATCGCTGAGTGGGGCGAGCGTCGCCTATTATGTTAGCTACTAGCGTAGGAGGTGGCGTTCACGGGTAGTACCCGTCGCACCTTAATTTATACACCTAAACCTTTCTCATTAATCACTCTGTCTATTTGTGAAAGCATTTTAGTAGATTTTTAGTTTATCGCGAACAGACAGGCAGACAGACGCGGGGTGGGACTTTATTTTATAGTATGAAGTGATGGTTTACGGCAGCATGATTTTTAGTTATGTGATAATTAAATAAATATGGTAACATGCACAATTTTATTGAATTTTTTTATTCTAACATAAAATAAGTGAATATTAATCTTGGTCACTTTTAAAAATACATTGTGCAAAAACCGCATCAAAATCCGTTGCGTGGTGAAATACATACAGACAGACAGACGCGATAAGCAACTTGAATTTATACTAAGACTATCTAATACGGTGTCCGTATATGCGCAGGGCACGACGCTTCAGAGCGACCGCGTGAAGCACTCCGAGCTGGAGTCGATCCTGAACGTCCTGGACGCGGAGGCGGACCGCATTCTGGAAGGCTACGGCGAGGGCGTGCTGTACGGCGGCATGATGGACGCCGCGGACGCCGCAGACGCCGAACCGGAGCCCGAGCCGGCGCCCTCTAATGTCAAGGTACTCCCAACACTTACAGTCAGAAAGAAAGAAAGAAAGAAAGAACATTTATTGACTCAAACGACAACACCACAACATTTAAAAAGAAACAGTAAGACACACTAGGGGTACAGTTTATACTAGGGTTGTAACGGAACTTCGCCTCCGCCTCCGTTACTGCGGAAGTTCCGCAAAGAATCATACCTCCGAATTCGCCTCCGCAAATCTTGGAATTGTAACGGAGGTTTATTTCCGTCATGATACAACGCGCGAGCAACGACGCTGAACTGAAGTGAAATATACCTTGCCTAGAAAGAAAGAAGATTGATAAACCCTGAATTACTAACTTTTCCACTTCCACTTTCTTCTCCGCCCGTTAACCTCTGCATCCGCGGAAGTGAAGCTCTAAGAAGGCCTCCGTTACAACCCTGTTACATACAGCCAAAATTGTGGTGTAGCTTAAATTGTTTATTGAAGTTGTGTAGTACGTCATAAAACAAGAAGGTTGATTTTCCCATGCAACAGTATTATATTTTCACCCTTAGCGACCTCACCACAACCATGTATGGCGATACAGAGTATCATATCTCGTTATTAACAGACAACCTTAAACTTTCAAAAGTAGAGTCAGTCAAAAATAGACTATGATGTCAAAAATAGAATCAGTCAAATACAAACGATCCCATACTTTTGTATCGGCATTGTAAATTATTTCCTGACAATTTCCAGGCTGAACACAATCCATTGATGAGTGAAGAGGAGCTCTCAGAAAACTTGAACAAATTGTTGGTTCAACTCATAGACAAGGAGGCGCTCGAGTGTTTCGGGTGGCCCAAAGAACCCGTTGATACGGTACGGTATATATATTTTTAAGAAGATAGATATATTTGCGACGTATACCTCATACCTCATATCAGCATACCTACCATGCAAAGGAACCGGAAAGAGGTGTTTTAGGAGAAATTTTATTCATCATCATCCAAGCTTTTTCGCAACAAGTTTTTACCGTCCGCGCTTAAGGTCTAGCCAATGTCAAAACATAGTCGTTAGTTTTTCCTAATTTATTCCAAGTGTAAATTTTGACCTTTTAGGGTCTGACATAGGGCCTACCTTAAAGCACATCCATTCATAATTTTGCGCATATAGTTACTGCCAGCCGCTTCTCGTAATGTAGTCTGTAGCCTGCCATCCATGATTACTACTTTCAATATGGGCCGGTTTTAAGAACCTGTTACAGTTCATAGAAGCCATAGGGATTAGCACTGAGCTATAAGAAAGGGGGGATCACAATAGATCAAGAATGGTCGCAGTGATTAAAGCCTAGATTTTAAAACGTAACTCTAAATAACCTGGGCCGGTCAACATGTCACTGCGTGTGTCCTACTTTCTTACCCCTGTGTGTTCCCTTCCTACATCCTCCTTTTTGATTAAAATATATATTGAATATCCTCGATTTGATTTGACTAGGTCCTGGAGAAAGTGATCGAGAACTGTGGCGCGAAGCCAGCAGCGCACGGCCGCTGGCCACGAGTGCAGCGATTGCGTGAGAACGCTAAACACCTGTTCCTGTACGCTGTCGAGGACAAGAACATCGCCCGGATGCTCGCCACGCACACCATAGACCAGGTCGTCAAACACATCCTCACTGTCACCGTGGAAGACGAGTGAGCCTTCGAGTGGATAGGGTGTCGCCACGACTGAAAGACGCGATCCGTTGAGTGTGCCTGAAAAAGAACGCAATGTCTTTTTATATACCAGTAAGGCAAAGCAGTCACCGCATGATCAGTATATATGGAGGACTTTGTTATCAGCACTCCACTGTGCACAGCTATAAGACATGGGTCTCTGATGTTTCGGACGTCCGATAGCGGTAAAAAAATACAGTAAAAACACAAGAGTTAATTTTCGGGCATGTTGCGGTCGATGGACGCGTCTTGTTTTGTTGTGTTGACAGCTTTAGCAATACGCGCCACGAAAGATGAGATTAGGCGCTAGTGGCGCTACTGCGACGATAGGTCTGAATTCAAAATAAAGCCATGTCATTGGCTAGAATTTATCCCACATTTTAAAGGTTTGTTCCGGGTGAGTTCTAGTTCCGATAGTAGCAGACAGCTTTTGCGAAAGCGGGTAGATCGGCTTCGGCTGCTTTATCGCTAACCAATACCGTCCGGCGCTCGCAGCTCTCCAGTCCTCCCGTGACCATGATACATGCAACTGCGTCGAAATATCGGGCTACTCGTCAACAAAGGTCTGCGGTAGGAAACCTGGAACATTCCTTTAAAATGTGTGATAATAACCGCGATAGTTTAAGACATTAGAATTTAGCCGTCAATTTACAGCTGTTGTTTCTGTCCAATAAGTACGGCAGTATTTTGACAACGCGTCTTACTTCCCAGTAGCGCCATCTGTAAAGTTTTAAAATCGCAGGATTGCAATTTTGTCAAGGAAAACTGCTTGAATTTATCGAGTGTTGTAATTGTTAACTGATAACAATGGCGATTGATGACCAAAACGTTCGAGATAGTTTGTTAAGTTTTGTTACATTTGTTTACAATGAGAGTTATTAGTCTGGTATGGAATATTTTAAATGGAAAATACTTAATATAAGATTACGTTTTAAGATTATGGTAAGATCGCACTGAACGGAGCTGAATTTGTGATCGACAAGCCTGAGGAGTCTGCCTGGATGTTTACTATTTCTCTCGCTAAGCAACAATGCTTGCATTGTTGTATTTCGGTTTGAGGGATAAGACCTGGATAAGATGCAAATAATCTTCCTCACAGTGACAACCTGCGATTCTACGCGTATGTTATATAAAATCTAAGTGCATGAATCGTAGGTGTTATAGGCAACAGTTACCGCTTACCATTGAGTGTACTGTTTGCCGATTTGTCACTGAGTAGCTGTCATTTGTCAGATATTCACTCGTCTTCCATGAATCCTGTGTATGGGACTCTACATTAAATGAGAATAAGCAGAACAAGACATGTTGTGACCCACAGTAGAGCAATGAATGTGTTTTTGCATTTTACTCTTATTTAGGTAGTAGTTACTTAGGTAATGGTTCTTTATTTTAAAATAATTATGTGAACGAATAATGAACAACGTTGCCTTATTTAAAAAATAAATAATATTAACTATATTATAGTGCCTTATGTCAATTTTATAGTTAAGTAGTTTGTTAAGTTTAAAGGGTATTTTATAAAGATTATATGGGCAAATAGAACTTATGTAATTTATGGAGGAGACAGATAAGTTATTGAGTAGCATGTTATGCTTATAAAGAACTCTGATGGGTGAATGGATTAGCCTATACATTAAGAACTTTTTTCAATTGTGTTTTGCTATGACGCATGTCGTACTGTTGATCCTATTCGCCTACTTCACAAATAAAATTGCTTCGTAAACTTTCAAAAATCGTTATCTTATACACTATAAATTGATTAAAGGATTTATTATAAAAATATTCTAGTTATATTTTTTATAATCTTTCATATTGTTGTTTAGCATTGTATACTATAATTTGATACTAAATCTTTTTTATTTCTATCACTTTTATTTTGCAATAATTGTTTAACATAAGATATTCATAAGTTTAAAGTATTATGATTACACACTTTACAATAAAATGTTTTTCCTTTATTTATAATTATATGATAAGTTCCGCTTCCGGTCTTTGCTACACGGAGGCATGTGTAAAGTACAGTTCGGCTGAGCCACAGAAATTGAAATAAATAATAAATTTGATTTCGATTTCTGTGGCTATAAAAGCGAAACTACAACACTAATGTTTTATCGCAATCCGTCCAGCCGTTTAAAAACACACACACATTGGCATTCACTTTCAGTCAAGGACTTTGCAGTGCTAAATCTAGTTAAACCAACTCTATGAACTAAGTCGTCGTTGTACCACTCCTACAGGATTCGTGTGTCGTACGGCAATGGTTACGTATTTAATGCAGTTGTCTTAGAATTTGCGCGCCTCCGATTAACAATACCTAAACTATAGCTCATTTATGTTTCTCGCACAGAATTCAAAATAATACAAGGAAATAAAATAAATAAAAGGAAAAAAGCGCTCCTCGGCCACTACTGCGCATATCTGTAATACTACGCAATAGCTGTCAGGTGTAAAGCGCACTCCACATGTGGATAGTTCCGCGGGAACACGAGAATGTAGAGGGAGTATTCGTGTAGTCCCGTGCATGTTTGTCATGTCTCACCTATTTCATAGACTAAGTAGAGATAGTTTGTTGCCGTCTCGATTCGATCGATTTTATATTTATATTCCTAGCGCTTTTTCCCGTAACAGGTTCGGGGTACACTTGACCATGATCCAGGATATTAGTAAAGCAGGTAATTACAATAGAGTAGCTGCCATCACCTCTGTGACCCTGTTTACAGCAGATTAGCGATATTACACCGATAAATCGATATAATGTCGACGCGTTTTCACACCCACCACATCCCTAATAGGCGAGAATGTAGAGCCGACCCGTAGGTAATATATAGTAATCTGTGAAGCCGACCAAGTCCCGGCAAAAGTTTCGGCGGACATGTGGAGTACGCTTAACGCACACTAGCATGTAAACTTTCGAAAACGAAACAAACCGATTTACCCCCATTTATTCAACTTATTAAGAACGTAATAATTAACTCGGAAACTATTAAACCTAGAATACTAGTTAGAAAACTTCAATATTATAAAGAAATGGCCGCCGTTTTGTATCTTGTATTATTTTATGTATTATTATTTGAGAAAAGCAGTATATACAGGGTGTCCCGTAAGTCGACGTCAAGCCGGAATCGGGTGATAGTCCAAATCATAATAGTTACTAGAAAAATAAAAAATAAAATCTAAGTCTTGAATTATTTAAATTATAGGCATTTCTTTTTTTTTCGAGAAAATGTACACCCCCTGTGATGGTTTTTAAGCTCCTATTGCTACAAATCTTAACTTTTTTTCAATTTTTTTTTATGTAATCCCGAATAGTGCTAATCTAACCTATTACTTAGAATTCCAAGTCAACTGCTCCAGCTTGGAAGAAAGTGTCACATTATGCCGTACAATGAATAGACAATTAATATTTCGTCCAACTTTAACGGACCGTACTGAAAAAAAAAGAACTACGCCAGGTTGGCAAGTAGCACTAAAAGTTGACGCATTTAATAAGGATTCTAAAATGGTATAATACTTGCTACATTATTTCTTTGATTACGGGGAAAAAAAAATTCCTTCAAGAAACCCAGTTTTGAAAATTTTTTCTTTACCTACTAAAAATTATTTTAGTGCGTTCAAAGCTTGCCTAAGACCGAGTGAGACGGAGAGTCATTCATGAAGTGTGAGTGAGACAGGTAGTGACGCTTTCGAGTCAAATATTCTAATGGGTGAGTGAGACAGATATTGACGCTAATGAGTCAGATACAGAGAAAGTCATTTTATGAAGTGTGAGCGAGATAGATAGTGACGCCACTTTTTTAATATTGGCACACGCAATACAGATCAGTACGTTACGCTCCTTCGTTTACTACGCATCTTTCGACTTTTTGCTTCGTTTATTGGACTTGTTTGTTTGCTTGTGATTTGGACAGTTTCGATCTCTTTACAACGACCTTTGCTTTCTCCTGGACTATCGTGTGATTGTGTAGTGCCACCATGCCTGTGTACACCACTCAGGAATATGCCAACATGCACTTTATTTATGGCGAATGCAGAGGGAATGCTAGTGCTGCGGCTAGACTGTATCGCGAGAGGTACCCAAATGCTGATCGTTATCCAGATCACCGAGTTTTTACAAATGTGCACCGTCTACTCTCCACAGAAGGTATACTTCCAAACCGACCACATGGTAAAGGAAGAAGTTCCTTGCCTTACGAGGACGTAGTACTTCAAGCAGTTGAAGAAGATCCAAGTATTTCGGTACGTGCAATCCAGCAAAGCACAGGAGTGCCCAAAACTATAGCTCACCGAATTTTACAAAAACATGAGCTCCACCCATACCATGTACAGCGAGTACAAACCCTGCATCCTCAGGATTATCAACTTCGGGTTGCGTTTTGTCAAACGATGCTACAAAGACACCGGGAAGATCCGCGATTCTTAGAGAACATTTTGTGGTCGGATGAATCGACATTTAAAAAAGACGGTTACATGAACCTACACAACTTACACAAGTGGCACGTAGAGAATCCGAATTTAATGAGACAAGATAGATCTCAGTATCGTTTTAAAATAAACATGTGGACCGGAATTTTAAATGGAAGAGTCATAGGACCTTTTGAGTTGCCAGAGATCTTGACTGCTGAAGTTTATTTAGATTTTTTACAAAACAGTTTACCTAGTTTACTGGAAGACGTGCCACTCAGTATTTACAGAGAGATGTGGTATCAACAAGATGGCTGCCCAGCGCACTATGCCCGCTCAGTTAGAGCATTTCTCAATGAAGAATATCCGGGCAGATGGATAGATCGGTCTGGTACGATCTCGTGGCCAGCCCGTTCACCGGACTTAAATCCATTAGATTTTTTTTACTGGGAAGCAGTGAAAGAGAAAGTTTATTTTAAGCCAATCGAAAATGTAGCTGAGCTTCGGCAAAGAATTACGGAAGCAGCTGAATTTGTCAACAACGGAAGATTTGCCCGTGTGATAATCCGATCTTTTTTAAGAAGATGTCGAGCTTGTATTGCAGTTGAAGGAAGGCAGTTTGAACATCTTTTGTAAATAATAAATCTTTGCATCTAATTGGTGTTTAATTTTAAACTAAAGGAAAATTTGTCCTAAATTTAACAAAAAGTTAGCATCTCTGACTTGAAAGCATCACTACCTGTCTCACTCACATTTTATGAATGACTCTCCGTCTCACTCGGTCTTAGGCAAGCTTTGAACGCACTAGAATAATTTTTAGTAGGTAAAGAAAAAATTTTCGAAACTGGGTTTCTTGAAGGAATTTTTTTTTCCCCGTAATCAAAGAAATAATGTAGCAAGTATTATACCATTTTAGAATCCTTATTAAATGCGTCAACTTTTAGTGCTACTTGCCAACCTGGCGTAGTTCTTTTTTTTTCAGTACGGTCCGTTAAAGTTGGACGAAATATTAATTGTCTATTCATTGTACGGCATAATGTGACACTTTCATCCAAGCTGGAGCAGTTGACTTGGAATTCTAAGTAATAGGTTAGATTAGCACTATTCGGGATTACATAAGAAAAATAAAATTGAAAAAAAGTTAAGATTTGTAGCAATAGGAGTTAAAGAACCATCACAGGATGTACATTTTCTCGAAAAAAAAAAAAAAGCCTATAATTTAAAAAATTCAAGACTTAGATTTTATTTTTTATTTTTTTAGTAACTATTGTGATTTGGACTATCACCCGATTCCGGCTTGACGTCGACTTACGGGACACCCTGTATGTCTCGGCTTTGGTCAATCCCTCACTTTCCGAGCCTTTGCAATAATGTACCGTAACAACGAACCAATTTCTCACCATTGCCAGTGGCATAAATGAAAACTACACACATCTTATTGACCCAACACAAATACGAAACAAAAAAAAACATTGTTCCCTATTTAATTCAGTAAAATGTTTTTAAATATTCATATGATTTTATTTTATTTTGAAGTCATAGTCAAAGTCAAAGGCATTTATTTTTTATTTTTTGAATGTAATAATTGTTATCAATATTTCAATTATTTTAAATAATCCACCATTTGGGTAATTTTTTTTTATAGTGGCAACGCAAAGTTTCGTAGGGGGCTTACCACACAACTATGAACTATACAGTTTTTTATAATATATGTATAAAGCCGTGAACTGGATGGAGTTCTAAACGTATTAAAACGATAGGTACCATTATTTTTTTCTTGCGTGGAATAGTTAGCGAGAAAATGACTATCGAACTTTTTCTTTTTCAATGTCGATAATTACATTTTGAAAACGAAAAACCGCATCTCTAGAAATCAGTTGTAATAGGTTACTCAAGTTCATAATCAGGTCAATCAACCGAAGACTACAAATTTACCAATTACAGATAGGATATAGGTGTTGTATTTTTTGGTTCGAGGGTTCTGTACAAAAAAATATTGTAATCAATTATGATTTTAATTCAAAAGATTCATTCATAGTTTTATCGAAAGTGCACCACCACCTAACTAATTGCAAAAAGTAAAACCAAATTACTGTAGCATATTAATGTAGCAAACTCTAATTAATGTAACATCTCTATCTTTACGAATTTGCTTTCTCATGTCATGTCTATCAGTAATGTTTCAGTGTCGCGTAGGTAATCGTACCTATCTGCTATGAGATTTTTCGATACCTACACACACATATTTTAGTATCAAGTAAAATAAATAAAATACCCTAGCGCCGCCGGCCGTAACGAATGTAACATAAATAAAACAAAGACTGTAAGTAGTGGAGCTTAAGACAGATCCCTCTACTGATGTGGGGAAGGCTCAAACTCTCAGTAGATTGTTATCGGCTAATAATGATGATTAAAATGCGTAAGATTTCACGAACATTTCTCATCAACTAAAATTAACTAAATTATTCTTAGTTGATGGAGATATACCTGTAAATATCCCATGCTTCACCCAGTTGGAGAACTTAGGTTACCTAGGTGGAGCACGGACACAAACACAATTTTAGAAATTACTGTCTAGGTTACTGTCATTGTACCAAATTACCCGATAAAATAGTGGTAAGCGAATGTAATCTATCAGTGTCATCATAAGTATTATTATTATCCCACTGTTGGATTCGCTTGAGCCTCATTTTATCAAATAAATAAAATCAACATTACGGTGCATCTACCAGGAGAACATAAAAGGCGAAATAAGTAAGACTCCTAAAACACGGATCCCTAAATAGGAATCCTTTTGTGCGCCGCCGTCGCGCCGACCTACGGCGCGGCTTCCATTGACGAAATTTACCTAGTTTCGTGTCGTGTTCGTTCATTCGGTTTTTAGCTTTTCGTGTGATCGAGGTGATTACTTGTTGCGTTGTATGTGTAGGATACCTAAGTACCTACTGTGAAGATAACTGTGATAAGAGTGTTAACGATATGAATGAATGAATGATTTATTGCTTCAGGTACCAGCATTAACGTAGTCTTGTCTGTGTTCAGCGTTCAACAGTTTAGGTATTGTGATAATCATAATTCTATGCATGAGTGCAAACTAGCAGTAGGCCAAACACCATGCTACCTACCTACTTACGTATTGCATAGCAACCAGAGCCTGCGCAGTATTGTGTATCTGTGTGTATGGAGTGTACCTACCTACCTACGCTACGATACGAGTACAAGCTTACTTGATAGTTAATACCTATCAGTCATCCGAGCCACAAGAAAGCAAGAAAGTATGGTTTAACAGCGCTGGCACCTGACGCTGATTGTTTTCATTAAATAACTTTAAAAAGGTACGTACCTACATGCTTTAAAGGTCTAGGTTCTAGCTAGACTAGGAGATGCTACCTACCACCTAAACGTTAGAAGCGCAACCGCCGCCGTCGGTTCTTTTCCGACGGGAAATAGGTAGAAAAGACAGCGCTTTTATCTTTTCATAAAAACATGTAGGTATTAAGTGGAACCTGTCTGTAATGTGTTTCACCAAAACTAGACTCGACTCATAAGTGGTTCCCCACGCTACGTAGGTACTTAGATGAGGGACTCGTGTTAGTAGGGACCTAGTACTTACCCATCTGTGTAGAGCAATTTTGTCAATTGCGTACGAGTCATACCTATTGAAAATATTTTGTGTAGGTAAGTTTCTAGTTAATTTAGTAGATCTTATGCGCTTATTACATTTGGCTAAATTCAGTCGTCTTAATTCAGAAGCAAAAAGCGTGAGAGCATGACAAAGTAAAATGTATTGCTCATAGAATAAGGCCCATTTTAGTATCAGGCCTTTTGAAAAACTAAGCGACGCGTAACATAATACGAGTGATACAAAAATGAACCTTATTCTATGAGTAATACATTCCACTTCCATCGCCGGCCGGCACGCGCCAACAGACAATCGTTGACCGAAACCGGTGCGTGTGTACGTAGCATTAGGCTCCTGGTAGTAGGCTTAAGAAGGTTGCTCTATTTTCATAGTGGTCGCACGAGATTATTGAACTGCTCCTTGTAGGAGCATCAACTTGAAATAGAGCTGCGCTTCAACTTAGTCGATATGGTTATTTTTCTTTAAAAACGAAGATTTTGTAATGAAATTAAAATTAAATGTCTGGATAATATGAAGTCGCCAGTGTACTCTTTGCAAGCTATACTTTAACACCCTTTCGGCTTTATACATGGATTACGTAACACCCTGTATATACTATGGCTTACCATGAGCTCTTATAGCAGGACCTAAATAGAACTGCCTTGCTTAGAACGAGACAGCGCTATACGTGACACATAAGCTTGTTTTGTTCTAAGCAGGGCAGTTCTGTTTAGGTCCTGCTATAAGAGCTCATGGTAAGCCCTCAGGTGTTAACACAGACATACCAGACTAAACACAAATCACAAATATTCCCTGTTCGCTCGCTCTACAATGATTATGAATCTTGCTATCCCGTTTATTCATCCCTTGGAATAAGTTCACGGAAAATGACGTGCGCAATGTTTTGAACGTTCGACATATTGCTCGAGGGCCTATCGACCTGACGTTTTTTTTGAAACATCGGTGTAAATTTTATAATTTCCTAATAAAATTTAAATTAAACCATTTAAAAGATTGTAATTTTGTGTGTAATTTAGTGCACATTTATGTGAAAGCGCAAAGTATGGAAATACACCTGGATTATCCTTTCACCGGTAAGTAAACATTCGTGGTCGAGGCGATCCCAAATAAATTTTAGGAATTGTGACAAAAATATGCATCGAAATAGTGTGAATTTGCATTAATTGAAATGCTTTACCTTAAAACAACATGCCATTAGAGATAGATTTAAAATTATTGGCAAATTGAGCAATATTTCGGTGTCTAAATAGGTACGAAAATATTTTGATGCTAACAGGGTCGGACTTAGTATTTATTGTTTAGTATTTTATTACTCAAATCTTGTGAATAGCGGTCCACAACTTTATATGTATCAGGGTTCCATACCAAAAATGTACCTAGATGACATTTCAAATGTTCAGACATTATATGAAACAACGGATTAATCGCGTATTTACGTTTATTTACATAAATATTTGTTTTTCTAGGTTTCCTAAAGACCAGACATGGTTATGTCTGGGTTGCAAATTGGAAGTGCTGCGTTGTAAACATTTTGAAGAACAAGATAATAATTAGATGCAAGTCCCTTCTGTCCTGCTGCACCAGCATAATATGAATTTTTACTGAAAATAAAGAATATGTTGCTTGTTTAATATATTAATGTATCTATCCTTTTCATTATTATTATTTTTTTCATGACTATGTCCTCTAGAGGGCATCATATTAAATTTGTGAAGTCACATAGGCCAACCTGTGAACAATGAAGACGCTTTTAACTATAAGTAAGTAGGTAGGTACCTACTTAGTTTAGAAGTTATGAGGCAACAAATAAACATTAATACCGGTCAAAATCATAACCCTCCTTTTTGCTAAAGCAAGCACTGCCGATTCACGGTCTGTAGGATCGAGAGATCGAAAAGACGGTGGTAGGTATCAGGGCATGGCTTTGATTCACTAGACACCTTCCTTTTATTATAATGTCAATATTAAAATATATAAGGACAAGCTTAAAAATATTGCATAGTCATCTGGAGCGAACAACAAGTCAGATTTGTTTGTGTTCGTTACGAGTAGAAAGTCGTAGCAAAATATAACTCATGATGGGCTGCCTTGTTCCGTCCCTGCATTTGCATTAGTGTGTGTGTTATAGAGATGTGTGACATTTTGTCTCATATTTAAACTCTAAATGTACTCTCTGCTTCTGTATAGAAAATTTTTTCTCTATGGGTGTTAACGACACGATAGAACGGTGATTAGTGGGCTGAATGGGTAATAAATTGTTAGCATTCTTCTCATTTAAAAATAATGAAGGTTCTATGGTTGTTTGTCTGTGACGTGACAGTGACTTTTTACCACGTGAGTTGATTTGTTACTAAAATTTATAAGTCTATGGTGTCTTTCTAAGCGAAAAGGATCGTGTTTTGGTGTTGATCGAGATGTTTATTGTACGAGTTCTTTTTACTTTAATATAGTGACTTGCAACGAAAACTACAACAGTGTTTTACTTTAGTAATAAAGGAGACGGTCGCCTTCCAATATTCCACATTGTGTACGCATTTACCATAGGTTTCGTTGACGTTGAGGTTATTTTCTACTCGGTGTTTGTGTTATTTTATTTTAAATAAACATGACTAAACGAGGAAAACACAATAATTCAAAGCATAAAAGTAAAATGCATATCACTACCAAAAAGAAAAAAAATAAAGAAAAAGAAATTGTAAACAAGAAAGCAATTTTTAACAGATATAAAAATAAGCAAAAGGTAGAAGAAGTATTAGCGAAAAAGAAACTACTGGAGAGCAAATTTCAGCAACAACCAGTATACTCTGAGAGTGAAGAAGAGGAGGACGCATATGGTCAATTAATTTCTTGTTTCAACATTGTATCAAAGAAGAAAATTGCAGACAGTGAAGAAAGTGAAAGTGATGAAAACGAGTTAAGTGATGTTGAAGATATAGAAGAAGAGAACCACAGCGAAACTAATGAGAAAGAAGACTCTGAAATGGAAGATCTCCCAGAAATAAAGGTATCATTGTTCCAAATGAAAATTCTTTTATAGAGTGGATTAACCCTAGGAGACCGGCCAGCTCCTTATGGAGCCACAAACAATATATTTGCTACTAACTATCCTGCCATGACTTTGTTCACTATTGTCCAAACTTATAAGCCTTCCTCTGCACTGAAAAGCTGGCACCGGGGACGGTAGGCCCCTGATCCCCCCCGAATATGCCTCCCGGTTCTACTCTGGTCTCCTACCCCGGCACGACAAACAACTTCGGGATTTTTCGCACACTTGGCGGGACAGCCTCCCGGGCCGGAGATTAAAAGTGATGCCCGGGTTTAGGTCCCCTACTAATTGGTGGGCGGCCAGGTATGAGCCGTTTCATCGGGTCTCCCTGGCCCCTGCATGCCAACCTGTCACGCCCAACCCTCTAACATGTCCAACACAAAACTGGGACCCACAGGATAATAGCACTCAGCCTGGGGGAATGGCTCACGGAGTACTCTGACGGAACACAGCCCAGAGGCTGCTTAGCACCATGGAGACTTAGCTCCGTGGGTGGTCTCGTGTAGGGTCTCTAGAGTATAGCCTACGGACGTGGTGCAGCAAGACCCCCAAAATATTATTATATTGTTGAAACCATATTACAATCAATTGTATAGTTTAAAAGATCTAAGCATACACACATATACATATTATAAACTATGTATTTTCTATTGTTAAAAATATTTTGGAAATCAACTGTACCGAGTTAAACACCATGCTTGTAGTAAAAAGTCTCATAAATGATTTATTTTTCATTCTTGGCACAAATGGTATTATAATAAGAATACTAAAAATATAGATAAGTAAGATGACTCTTTAAATTTATTATTTTTACCAAATCTAATTTGTTTTCAGATGAATAATAAACAAAATGAAGTCGTAATTGATCAAGAAGTTGCAAATGATCCTTTTACAATCCATTTCCAAGATGATTTGTGCGAAGAATTGGTAGTATCTCTTTCAAAGCCCTCCTCAATAGAAGAACAGATCACGAAGAACTGGCCTGTGCTGGGGCAATTAACAGTTACTTTGCCAAAACCCCTTGTTACGTCTAATCCTATAAAAGAAAAACTAGTAACCATTTTAGAACAGAAAACATATGCTTCATTAGGCAAAGTGCCTCATTTGATTAATAATATTGATTTTAATGAATTGCACATAAAATCACAAATTCAAGGTAACATAGTATCAGCAAATAAAACAAATCTTATAAAAAGAGACGTTGAGCTGAAAGAAGTTTTTACACCTCTGCAAAAGGAATTATTTGCTATTATAAACAACTATCAAGATTTATACTATCCTGAACAATCATTTATAAATGCCGATGAAATTCGATATGTGTACTGTTTACATGCTATAAACCATATGCTAAAAACTAGGACTAAAATTTTGCACCACAATGCTAAGATCTTAAAAAATCCTAATGGCTCTGATGATTACAGAGATCAGGGCTTAGTGAGGCCAAAGGTATGATTCATATTTTAAGTTAACAATGTAACAGCTGTTGTATTGACTTATCTCTTTTTAAAGTAACTTATATTTTCAGGTATTAATAATAGTGCCATTTAAAAATGCTGCCTATAAAGTGGTAAAAACTATCATGGAAATCTTGGTACCAAAAGAAGCAGGGCAGGTGGTAAATAAGAACCGGTTTGAAGAAGATTTTACTGGAGGAGAGTTAGTGATGCCCAAAAAAAACCCTAAACCTGAAGATTATGAATTGATGTTCAGTGGAAACACAGATGACACCTTTAGATTGGGCATGACAATCACAAAGAAAACTTTGAAGGTATTACTTGATAATAGTTTGTGTATAAATTACATGAATACCTATAGTCTAATAATTGTTTTTATTATTAAAAATTGCCTGAGCCTTCATTTATGAATAAACCGCATGAAAATCGGTTTATAAGACAGAGAGATGTTGCTTAAGAGGTTATAAGCTATGTTCTTCTCCATGATTAAAACTGTCAGATCAGCTGCAGAGTCTAGAATAGTTTTGCATTTTGTTTTGAATTATTTGTACGTTTTGTCATAAATAAATAATTTATTTACTGTTGCAGCTGTACACGGACTTCTATTCTTCGGACATTATCGTGGCGTCGCCATTAGGGCTTCGTATGATCGTAGGGGCAGAGGGAGAGGCGGAACGTGACTGCGACTTCCTAGCGTCCTTAGAATTACTGGTACTGGACCAGGCTGACGTGTTCCTGATGCAGAACTGGGACCATCTATTACATGTTTTGGACCACATGCATTTACAACCGAAAAAGTCACATAACACAGACATCTCTAGAGTGCGATCATGGGCTGTTAATGGGTGGTCAAAGTACTACAGGTTAGCTTGATAAAAAAATTTATAGTACTTCATAAATACTCTCCTTTTTAGAACAGGACATATTTGATTCCTTAAACTAAGATGGCTTTTGTATAGTTTATCTACCTAATAGTGTAATACCTCTATTTAAAAACCAATTAAGTAATGTTAAATTAGGAGGAGAATAAATTCTGCCTACTCTGCTGTCCTAACAATGTCAGCAGTAACAATATCCCGTTAACGGGATACATTAATAACAGCTGCCCGGTTTTAGTTGGTATGTTGTTTGTATCTTTAAAACTACTGAACCAAATTAGATAATTCTTTAATTACCAGGAAGCTACAATTCCCCAATGATGACAATTGATCCCTGAATAATGTCAGTCTCATGATCTTATTTATGCAATGTTTTATCATTTTTCCAGGCAAACCCTTGTATTCTCGTCAGTGCAACTGCCAGAGATTAAGTCTGTGCTGAACAAAAAATGTAATAATTACGCCGGGAAAGTTTTGGTGTCCAACCCCGCCGACACCGGCACCATGCAGCAGGTGCTTTTGCAGATTCCACAAATATTTCATAGGTATGTCAATATTATTTTAAAATAAACATCTCAGTATTCATCATATCAGCCGAAAGACCCACTACTGAGCAAAGGTCTCCCACATAGATCTCCACAAAGGCCGGTCCTGCTCCTTCCGCATCAAGCTGGTACCTGCGATCTTTACCAGTTCGTCGGTCCACCTTGTGGGTGCCCAGGCTGCGTCACAGTGTTTACCGCATCGAAATCAGTCTACCCATTCGGGAGCTCAGACATACATATACACAGAGCCGTAGATTGAAATATGTGTATGTGGCTGTGTAGCGTGTATGTGTATGTCAATAAAACTAATAACACCCCTCTTTTTTCGTGGGTGGTTAAAAAGACACACTTTATATTTACTTTAGCTTTACACAGAAAGGCTTTAGCTAGGCATGTTTTGTTTTTGCCTGTTTACTATAGACAGAAGATACACATATCTCATGAATTCTGATTATTGGTTTAATCAGCACAGGACTTTCCATTGTAGATAATTAATTGTTGTAAGAATAATTATAATCATGTTAACAATGTTTGTGATAATTATATTGGTTGTATTGTTAACAGATTTGAAGCGAGCAGCCCTTTAGACTCTGTCGACGCCAGGTTCGACTATTTCCTGAAGGAAGTGCTGCCGAAGCACCGCGACCCGCTGATGGGACACACGCTGATCTACGTGCCAAGTTATTTCGACTACGTGCGGATACGGAACCACTTCAAGAAGGAGGACATCGGTTTCGTCCAGATCTGCGAGTATTCTAAGGTAATTTAGAGGTTGTCATTCGATTATCCTAGTTGTAGCTGTGTCCTAGTTGTGTTTTGCGGTTTTAACTCGCGCGGTACGTAAATCGGCCAAAACTATGGCGATTTGATCGTGCTAATTTGAATTAATTATTTTGAGCTAAATTCAAGAGCGCCTGTTAGACGGTCAGAGCTTTGCATTGTTGTGAATTGCCCGACATACCACCGGCTTCGACTTGCCTATTGATTGTCGTGAAATCGCAAAAGACAACATAAAACACTGCCACTCATTTTTTTTGGCAATGTCAACTTCCGCACACGTATCGATTTGAAAAGGGAACGTCGCTTCCTTGCGTGTAATTTGTATGGTGAATTTGACGATGCCGTTACGGAGTTTTCAGAATAGTATTTCAGAATTTTATATAAATAACGCTGAAAGACTCGAGTTGAGTCTGTGCCGATTCGTTTCCGACCCGATACCTGAGATGAAAATAGTGTATTACTGTTATATTGGATTACATGAAGACGTCACATTGCAGGAGTCGAAGATAGCGCGCGCCCGCGACATGTTCTTCCATTCGGAGGCGCATTTCCTGCTGTACTCGGAGCGCGCGCACTTCTTCCGGCGGCTGCGAGTGAAGGGTGCGCGTCACGTGATCTTCTATCAGCCGCCCACCTACCCGCACTTCTACTCGGAGATATGCAACCTTATGCAGGTGTGTGCGATATCCGGTAGAGTAGAACCACAAAATAGAAAACTTACAGAAGGTCCACGCCCATCGTCCTCGAAAATTATGACGTAATCTTGCCGACTCACTAGGGTTGCTACTATATTGACTCCGTAGGTTTTATTTGTGGAATTACGGTTTTTTTTTGACACTGGTTGAAAGTCTTTTCAAGTTCCCGCACATTGACATGTAATTACAATGAGTAAATCGGTTCAGAGCGATGTTGCCGTTCCGTGCTATAGCATGGCTTGTCAGATAAACGAGGCTGTTTTGATCCCTGTCTAAAATGTGGTAGCCTTCAACACTCCTGAGACAAAATGAAATGTAGGTAATAATTGATCGTTATCCAACCGGCTAGTTTTATTTACATTTAAGAGAAAAGAGAGTTTTATTTACCTTTATATTTCGTTTGGAAATTTGAATAAAGTGTAAGCACACTTTTTCATTGTATTTAAACAACCATATACACTATAACTGTAATAATATCGCTTATTCATTTTGACAACACGTTTCGCCAGTCGCGACTTAACTCTGCGTGAAACTGCGTGAGTATGCCTGTAAACGTAACGTCAATGTGTGCGTGACGGAAATGGCGCTTTGTTTCCAGTGGACCTTTTTTTATCTTTTTCGAGTTTTTATTTTGTGGTAGAACAGTGTCAACCCTTTAGATTTCGGCTCTGTCCTAATTGGCGATGGTCGTACGACGGACGTCGCCCGACCAATAGGACCTCAAAACCGCGCGTCGCACGACTGTGTTCTCACGACCGTTGCCAATTAGTACAATGCGACTAATGTCTGAGATGCTAAGCGGCTAGGACCACCTTGGACCATTGAGCAAAATGGGCAGCAGCGTTTTTGTTTAAGAATTTTCAACACTTCCATCTCCAACCCGCGTGCCAAGCGTGGAGATAATGGCAAACGCCCTACTCTTTACTAAAGTGTTGTGGGCAGTTGATAGCGCAGATTATTTCGGCGAGACCCAATTTTCATGTAGAGTCCGTCAGCTTATAATCAGGCGCACGGCATGAAGATGGAACAAGTTTTTCAAGGCTTCTGACCATTTGCCACACGCTAACTTAAAAATGATAGAATGTTTCTCATGTTGTGTGTGCGTGCTGTCATTTTCGTAATCGCGAGATTTATTTAAACTCTGCATGTATATGTGTATGTAGTGGATGTTTCTTATCTTGTTTATCTACCTAAAAACTACCGAACGGATTTTAATAAAATTTTGCGGTGTTTCAGTCTAAATATCACAGAACAACATAGCCCATCGTTTATTTCGAAATTCAATGTACTTTTTGCGGGAACACCAAAGCTACGCTCTCTACACAAATATTACTTTCCCTCGATCAAACCCTTATCTCTTTCACAGGAATGCAATCAGAACAAGTACGGCGGCAGTGCTTGCAACATGTCGGTGACTGTTACGTTCTGTCGCTACGACCTTCCCCGACTGGCCGCACTGACGGGAGCGGAGCGCGCGCGTGTACTCGCCAGCGCAGAGCGACCCGTGCATGTATTCCTAACTGGGGAGGGCTCCCGCTAGATGGCGCCACTGATGTCGCCGTTCCACCTAGGACTGGAACGTAGCTACCGGCTTCAATAGGCTAATGTGCGATGCCATTACTCGACGCGTAAGACGCACGGAGGACCACCATTGAGACATCATCCACTGATACCAGATGCGACAATGACGCGTCGTTCCTATCGAATAGCCGAGCTAGGGCAAGGTCCCTCCGCAAGATGTCACCACAGACGCGTCGCTGTCGTTTCTGCCTGTACTACCGTGATGGATGAAATATGTCGGTGACGGACGCTTTCTACCTCTACGACCTGCCGTGGGTGAATGCTGAGACCAGTGTATGTGTTCCTTACCGGCGGCAAGTAGTCACCACCCCCTGATGCTGGATGAGGTTGTAGGGCGACGCGACCGATTAGCCGAGCTAGGGCAGGACCCCCCCCGCTAGATGCCGCTATCGACGCGTCGCTGTCGTTCCATTGAATAATCGTGTAAGGGCTGTACTGGGCCCAATGGATAGTACCGGCATACCAATATGCCAGTCTGCATACTGGTATGCCATACCAGTATGCAGTCTATTGCACGCTAATATGCGGACCGACAGAAAGGGATGGTGATGGATGATATGTTATTTGGCGAAGATATAACCCTATTCGAAGCGCACTAGTAGTGACATTTTATTATCGTGGATCTTTGTAAATAATATTGTTTATTTTTGTTAATAAACCCTGTAAATTGTTATTGATGATGTCTGTTACTACCTTTATTCTTTCTTGTGGTTTAGGGAAAGAGGGATATTTATAATGGTTTCGGGTTTGGAGTCAAACAAGGATATGGATACAATCTCGTGATAAAGTTTTATTTAATACGTAGTGTATAATAAACTTATGCAATACAATCAATTTCTAACGTACAATAATGTGGACTCGTAATAATGATTCATGTAACAGTGTTAGACACCATAGTTGTTTTTATGATACGTCATCACTTAATTCTTCTTATGACAAAGGACGATTTATAGCCGGGAGTATTAAAATATTTGCACTACTGCAATGAAATATGTAAAAATGCTCTAAGAACTTGTTTTAGCGTAGTGTACAGTAAAATAACACTTAGGCTTTTGAGATCATATAAATGACTAATTTTACACATATAAATAAAGACTACGTCATTCAATAGTATATTTTTATTAATATCTATCTCATCTTAACAATTAAATAGGCAACTAAGTATTTAGGAAATGTTGAAATCCATGCACTAGATTTTTTATTTATCTACTTATAACTATATAAGTATGTATAATTATATGTATTTGGTGTTTTAATCAGCCTTCTGATGTCATTGGCGCCAAATTACGTAGGTTTCGGATGGGCACTCGTACGGCGCTAAAAGCTTGGTAACCAGGACTGACTAGGCCACGGAATAATTCTTCCACTGTATTAAAATAAATCCAGGCGTTTGCAATACGCGCTGTTCGAAGCGCGAAATGAATCCATAACAGTGCCCTGTGGGCGTTACAAAGCATTATTGCCAAGTGTGTGTGTGTTCGGTATGTATATGTACTAAATTCGCATATAGCCGTCTAACGTACACAATTAGGTGTTCACACGGATCGTGTCGGTCTTTGATGTCGTGGTTCTCGTGATTCACGCGGCTAATTTAATCCCGAATGTGGATTATCGAGCTTGTGCCAAGTCGGCCCGGGTGCCGCCCTCCGGCGCTACAGGCGAGTGAGTTGCGGCGTTTAGCGAGGGTCATGTGATCTCGGTCCCGTTGGTGGGTTGTCCAATGACATCGGTGATGTTGGTGATGTTGGAGGGTAGTGTGTTGGAAGGTAGGGTCGCGGCGATGGCAGCACCCGCGTCCGTCGCCGTCGTCGGTGCTGCGGTCGCCGTGCCGTCCTCGACGTCGCTCACTGTGCTATGGCCTCCTCCTGTAATGCAAAGGATTAGATAAAATAGACCAGCTTAAACGAATTTGTGTTTGTAAGTATTAAAGTTCAGATTCTTTGGTATTTTCGGAGCTATTTAAATTATTTATTTTAAAACGTTAATAGTAGTTATAATAGAGCGGTGTTTTTGCTATTATGTTGTTCTAATTGGGACTATTCAGCACCTACTATGAAGTTTATAGAATAAATCGACATATTTTTGTATTTATATAGGGTTACTTCAAATTCTCGATGCAAAGGGGTATGCATGTGCTCGTGATAACAAACAACTTTTACAATTCTGATATTGCGAAAAAAATCAGCTGTTTCATATAAAATTGAACCAAACCGAATTCTAATTAATTGATAGAATTCAACCGAATTCAACCAAACCGAGTTGGCACCATAGTAAAAGTTGTTTCTTATAACGAGTACATGTATAGCATACCTCTTGGTATAAAGAACTAATCAAGTTACTCTGTATTTTGTTAGTTAGCGCAGTGCTAAATAAAGTTTTTTTCTTTCTTTCTATGTTACATTCTTTAGCTTTTAGGACTTAATAATTTCGCGATACGAATTATTAGCTCTTTGAGAACTTTATTGCTCCAGACTCGAGCTATGAGTACTGTAATGTATGCCATATTTCGGTTTGGGCTTAATCGCATCTCCATAAATCCCGGGGCCGTAAACTGCGCAGGCGCGGGTTTACGGCGGCGCCGGCGCGCCCGCCCGCCAATATTTACGCGCTGACTTCTGGCGGAAAATATATGAACAGGCTCGTGTAAATATTTATTGGAACATTCGTTACGAAGGAGGAGCTTCGTGCAGTTTTATATTTACTTTCGAATGCTTCAGCCACGCTTAGAACTAGTTAATTTAATTGCACGGGAAATCATTATTTTTCATATTAAATTTAAAGCTTTCGGTACCCTGTTACCTTGTTGTTTCTGAGTATTAAATATGCGTATCTTAATTTAAATGTAACCTCATTGATATAGGTATGTATGATTGAATGGGAATAACCAGCAAAAATAAAACTACTTCATGTCCCTTAGGGTCGCAGTCGTCGATGGAAATTATATTAGCGCTTAGCTATACAGTCCAATTTCTTGAAAAGCTAACAAAATATCTACACCAGAAAAACTTCAAAGAAAAAGACCGATTACTCCTCTCACGACTATACGGCCAGTGAGACATCCGTAAGTCATTTGTTCTTAGGAACCACGAGTCCTATTAAATAAAGAAATTTCCATTAAAAAAATGTATAACTCTCATACTAATTTGTTGCTTAAAGTAAGCATCCGTTCAATGAATTGATGACAATATTTAAAAAAAATATTTAAAACTGTTGGCATTCATGTCGTTTATTTAAACAAAGTTCGTTTAGCAATACATGTTCCTATTAATCTATTAGACATACTTTTTTTTACAAAATTGGCTCGATTCACGGTTGTGTATGAGAGTTATAAAAAAAATTTAATTCAGTTAGGTATTGAGTATTTATTTTAATATCGGTCTCATTGTTCCTAAGGACAAATTACTCTGCCTTAAAGTTTCAGATTTCTCCTCATTGACCCATTTGGATTGCTCCTCACCCTGAATATACCTACATGCGTATTTAACTTACATAATTATGCTACTTGATGATGATATGATTTTAAATAGATTTTGTTCCAACATCGTAGGGTGTCGCTCACCACGACGTGTGAAAAAGGTAATATTGTTGACGACGATCACTATATTCGCCTTATTAACTAGAGTTTCCGCACGCGTAGAAATTGCACAATTTGTAGAAGTTCTTCAAAATCGAAGGAGCTTTTTAAGGAGCAGAATTAAAGCTGGTACCAAACAGACATATCTACACTGATAGTCCATCTCTGGCTTTCTTTGCTTTTAGCTTTGCAGTGTTTGTTACTAATTTGGTGGTCTAGGTATTTGTTGCATTTTTCTCTGCCTGTGCATTTAAAGTGTAGAACATTAGATTCACATTTTGATAGAATAGTGTATGGTACCGCTAATATTTGGGAAAATGAAAAATACAATAAAGATGGCTCGTCAGGATCAACTATTCCAAGAACTCGCATAAAATCAAATTTCTTAGAACTATGATTCATTTCCTACATAAATTGGGCAAACTGCAGGCAGTGTTGCTGGCGTTGGTTGTGGCTCGCAGTGAGTTCCTTTGTGGCCAGAATAAGGCTATTGGGGCCGGAGGTGGCGCCGCACAAGTCTGAAGCCATTTAAATTTATAGCCGTCGCCGACCACCTCCTGCTGGCTCAATTTTATATTTTGGAGGTTTTCCATTCCTGACAAGTCTGCCCTTAAATACATTGAAGCTGACGCTGAAATACGCGTTGTACTCGGCAGGAGGAATCTTCGGCAACTAGTTGCGAGGCTGATCGGGAACTCGTCTGTACTGTAGAAACTACATACAGTGGTAACGGCCTTGTACGAGTATGTATGGGGTATTCGGGAAGGGTCATTGTCCGCTACTAGCAGAGCGTTACTGCATAGGACAAAAAATGGTGATCACTGTGAGAGCGTGCAGAACGTACCTACCACACAGTCCCGCATGAGTCAGCTTGCGCCCTTTCTGGATCCATGCCATGATATCTCGAAGCCAAAATATTGTCTTTTGTATTTTGGCACGGGCGAGACCAAAACCTGACGCCTGATGAGGTTTTTTGGTGGAGCAAACACTGCAGGAGTGGGCTGGCCGGACCACTTCTTCTTCCTACGGAGTCAGCGTGCAGAGGAACCGGAGCTCAAAGATTCCTGGGAGCCATTCAGCCTATTCTCAAAGAGTGGGTCGATCGCAGACACGGAGCGCTAACCTTTTGAGTAAAGCAGATCCTCTCGGGACATCGTTGCTTCAAGAGGTATAATAAGACCACGCTAAGTCCGAATCACATATTAAAAGAAAAATCTGTGTATGGCAACTTATGACAAGTTTTTTAAAAGTAATAGAACGTCATTCATAAAAGTTTTAACAAACAATTTGATTTCTGTAGGATTGTTTATTTTCGTAAGTTATGAAAAATATTATTAAATAATGGGCAAAACCATTAAAAAGGAAGTGAGAGTGATGATTTAGTCAAACTAAAAGTACAAGTTCAAGCCAAATATTTGAAAGTTTACAAGAAGGACTGACAAGGACAGATTATCTCCAGATTATTGCCATATCCACTTTTTATAATTTTTACTACTGTTAGTCGATTCGGACTTATCGTGGTCCTATTATACCTACTTGTGTAATATCGACCCAGAATAAAGCAAAATACTAGATATCGGCAGTGTGACTGCCCCTAGGACACTACAACACATTTTGAACGTGTGTCGGAGATGGGTCACTCAACGAGATCGCCTCGTCTCTAAACGTCGTGTCCTATATGCTAGGTGACAACAGATCATAGGCGGCCGTGATCTCCTGCAAAGAGGTTTATATTGCAGAAGGAGACCGAAGAGCGAGAGCGGCACAGTAGAGCACAGGACATGCACCGTGTCAATGAAGGCTTCTAAGGCGCAGGAAGGAAGTGTCGCCCGCAAAACAGAAGAGATTATAATTGTCTGGGCGTCTCCAGGCGGCAAGTAGGAATTCATAGGGATTATTCCTCACGATAGAAAGGCTTAAACTGGAAGCTGCGGTGTGGGAATATTAATTGAATACCTATTTACCTACCTATGTACATTTATATGTGAATGAACTTCCTCTGCACTTTATATATTTTATATAAAAATTGGGTGGAAGATATCTTTGTAGACAAGCGAGAAAAATTCTAGATTCTACTAAATAGATTATTTAAAAAAAATTTGGCATCGCCGTACGACAACACTTTAATGTTTAAATACACGATAAGACATGGAATCTAATGAATAGAGACTTTACACTATGGCTGTTTACAATAGGACTAGAAAACTAATAGGAAAACTTATTCTCCATGCAAAAAATATTTTATCGCAGTCTGGAGTATTTACTAACTGGTGGTTCGCGCGCGACTAAGTTCATGTGAATGAAACTATTTATTATGTTGTCTTCAATTCCAAGCGCTGTACCTATAGATAGGTACTTAAAAAGTCGCACAGTCCGACATACAACCCTGTGCAAGGTATAGCACATTCCACTACAAATATTATAAAGAGTAGATTTGCTTGTTTGTAATGGATAAACTCAAAAACTCCTTAAACTAGAAAGCTACATTTAAACAATTTTTGATCATGGTATCAAAATAACCACTAATTATTTTTTTGTTATGTTTATAATTGCCACCAGGACAAGGTTTATGTAAAAGAAAAAAGGGTAGGTTGGGGTAGGGTAGAGGTAAAGTAGGGTAGGGACGGAGTAGGGTAGGGCAGCGATATGGTAGGGTAGCGATAGGGTAGGGGTAGAGTAAATTAAATTGAAACCAACGAAGTCGCGCTAGGCAGCTAGTTATTCATATAAGCTAAACTGGCCTTTCGCAGCACCGAACAGTATGTCTTTGTCTCACTTAGGGATAGGCGTAGTCTATGAGACTATGCGCTACGTGTGTCTGTGTACAGTCCCTGTGTAGCCTTCTATTTGTCCGAGTGCACGTGTAAACAAACATGATCAGCGAGGAGCGTTGGAGTAACCCGCCGGTTATTGTAACGGCCGGCTATTTTCGGCAGTGCAGCAGCAACCGAGTTATCTCTCTGATCTCGAGCAGACCATCTCGTTAACCATTAAACGCCACGTTCGACATTGCGTTGGAGGTTTTCACTTACTCCTACGCTTCTTGTGTGTGTACGTGACAAGGATGAGCTAATTACAGAATCACTCATCTGTTAAAAAGCAATTATCGATTATTGGAAGTAGATAGTTCTTTAAGTGCTGCACGGATATTGCCTTACATTAGGTCGATCGGATGAGTTAATCAATCAACTGGGCATATATCTTACGCATTTATCTAGGCTAGTAGTTAGTATCTAGTATCTAATCCTCTGTGCCTATACGTTAATCTTGAAACAGCCCATGTTTTGCCCTCTATTCGCGATTTGAACGTGAAATCGATGAATCAAGCGCCAATATACGATAAACGGTTATTCTATAACCTAACACAAGTAAGTGTAAGTTTCGGATTCTATTTTGTCAATAAATTTCCTATCCAATAAATCGTTAAGTTCAAAAGTTACTATCGGCACTAGTATCTAATCTACTATCGATGTGACGAAACAAACAACGCGTGCGTCTCAATTCGCTTAAAGTTGTTTGTGTTTATTTGCGGAGTTTGTTGCGCACAATTCCATTGCTGTTTAATGGCGTTTAAGTGCTCCTTTACTGGCATTAGGCCGCCGCCGCCGCCGCCGCCCGACGCCCAGCTCGTTAGCCGGCTCCGCGCTAAATCACTGCAAATGTTTCAGCGGGGGGTCTTTGTCGCAAATTGATCGCTAAATTGGAGATGTTCCCGGAAAGCGAGACATTATTAAGCAACATTTTCCGGCTTTTTCGATAAACTGTTACATTTTAACGCCACGCGTACCTAACTGCCAGTTATTACTTAACGCTATCATAAAGCAGTAGTTAATTAATTAACTTAACTAATTCCATTTGTCTGCTAATACGAACTACGGGTTCTTTAGTTTTCACACTTCCAGGGTTCCGACTAGCTAGCTCTAACCAAGGTACGTAGGTACGGGTACCGCAAACCTACATAAAAACACCTAGATGTAGTTTATTGTAGCTACGTACGGTGCCTGCCAACAAACGGCACAGTACTTTGAACTCGATATAAATTCGCGGAAACTTTTTGTAGTTAGGTATATATTAAGTGAAACGGGCTTGGAGCATGTCCATAGCGATATGGGTCTGCGACTATTAATCAAAGGAAACATATTATTCACTCCGTCAGGTGCTATAAGCTGTTTTCGACGTCGTAGTCATAACATTTTATGTGCTATAGTAATAAAATTTATGCTAGATAGGTAGGAGTTCTTAATCTTAACATTATCGATCATAAAAATACCGAAGATATCCGCTATTTAAAAACTTTTGTGTACGTGTGAAAACCAGACACTTGCAAGCTAATCTACTTGTGATAAGTATCGTGTTTTACGTGTTTTAGATCAATCTGTCATATCATTCACACAATATTTCTTTTTGCGAATCCTGCCTTTCTTTATCAAGAAAATTAGTTTCGAAAAGTAACTAAAACTAACCCAGGAAACAATAGTTTAGGTTGGAATGTGACAAATTGCTCCAGAAGCATACAATCTAGCTTAAAGTTAGATTAGATTATGTTATATAAATAGCAAAAGTGCAATTTGTTAGTGTCGTTATGTTATTTACAGTATTAACTTTTATTTAGTTATTACTCTGTTTATATCTTTGATATAGTTCATATGTTAATCAAATAAAACATAAAATGGTTAGAATATTTGGATTAGTTCAGTTAGGATCGTATAAAGCGAGGTATAAAGGGAATGCTATTAAGTCACTGTATTAGTAAGGAGTATATTAGACTGAGGAACAGTGAGAGAAAACTAAGGAAGCGCGTCGGATGTGTGACCTACCGGTGTGGGGCATTAAGCATGTGGGCATTGGTGTGGTGCTGGTTTGCTGGTCTACTGTGTGAGACACCTTGCGCTGCGCATAGTGCGCGTCCTTGGGCTCCCAGAAGAACACGTAGTAGAGGGAGAGCATGATCGCAGCCAGCGACACGCAGAACACATAGATGATGACGGTGAGCACGCGCATGCTCTTGTTGTCCCGCTTGCGCTCGTAGAGCGCGTCCAGCACCAGCTCGTGGCCCGCCGAGCCCAGCCGCATGGAGCCGGCGGCGGAGCGCACGCTGCCCGAGGCGGCCGACCGGCCCGACATCGCCGCCGCCACCACCGCGGCCGCCGCCGCAGCCCTCTAACTGGGACGCGCTTATCGAATGCCCCAGTTCCGCGATGCGCCGCCAGCACGCGCGCGGGTCACGCCGCCGCCGACCGTGTCTGCCGCTTGACACCTCCTGGGGCGGACTGCTGTTTCATTATTATCGCGCCCGCACCGGACTTCATTGTTTATCCTTTAATTTCACGTTTCGAGCCCGAGATTCTATTCCAGTTCTTCTGACGTAGCCGTACGATCGCGATTTGTCTGTCATGAAGTCGCCCCTGAATGTTCATTGTTTCTCTTAACGAGCGCGCTGCGCGTTCATCGGAGGAGCATGATTGCGCCTAAACAGTCATAAAGTTTTCCACGAGGGGCACTCGTTAGCGCGGCTCGAGGCGCTCGCCGCTCGGCGTTCGGCGTTCGGCGCCGGGCGGTGTAAGCGAGGCGCGGGGCGGTCGCGGGCGGCGGGAGCGGCTCGGGAGTCGGGACCCGCGGCCACTCGACAGGTCGCCGGCGCTCGACGCCGTTATTTGTGTCGAGTGAGGTCGCGGTAACAATGCGCAAACAAAGTTAATTCCGCGGAGGGTGACGCGTTGTTGTGACAGCGGGCGCCGGCGGCGGCGGGCGGGCGGCGCCCGGCGGCAGCGCGCGCCGCCCGCCGCCCGCCGCCCGCCCCACTGTCGCCTCCATTCCGCACAGATCAATAACTTTTTTGCAATTACTTTATTGCATTTTATTATAACTTGTGTACATACTTTACTTGGGAGAGAAACCTTTGTTTTTGTGCTATACTTACAATTTCATTATATTACTTACATACTTTACTAATCATTTTAGTTCGTTTCCTACATTCAATCCAAACTAAACCTACCAATACTATACACATAAAAAGTTTTCGTTAGCGGTTTTCACTAAAATGTAATATGTAATGGGCTTAATTTAGAGTGATCCCATAAAGTTTTCATTTCATCTCGTCTTTACTCACCGGCGAAGCTGAATGGCGTCGGCTTTCGCAATTCTGAAATAAGTATCACTTTATGTAAAGAATGATCGAGCAATTTAAATGGGTCAGTGATAAGAACACCTATGGCACCGAATTTGTTCTTAAGAATCACGGCGTCGCTTTAATTAAGATTAATGTGGTACCTACTTAATAATTATAATTTTTTAAAACGCTTATGCACAACTGGGAATTAAACCCGATCCATTCTCAAACAATATTGCAAGTTGGTATATTACAACAGGTACCTATTAAAGATGACATTAATACCTAAATAAAATTAGGGTAATTTTAAATAACCTTTTATGGCTACTTTTTATGTTTAGGTAGGGTAGCATAACAGATTATTGTCGATGAAGATTTAGTGAGATCATTAGCAAGGCGCAAGTCTTTATTGCCGCGTCCAGTTGAGCGTTATTAATTCCAGAAAATAGGGCGGATTTTTCTTGACAGGTTATTGGATATTTTTCTGAGAGATAGGGCTTCTACGAGAAAGTTTTAGGTGCCTGTAGTAGTAAGGGTATGCCGAATAACATGTAGGTAGGTATTATAAGACTTCGTCCACGTGGAAATCGTTTTTAGGGCAGTTTATTTTTTCTGGAGTCACCATTATAAAGGACCTCCCTAATGTATGAATGCTAGTGCTGAAAAGGTCAAGCTGTATCTCTGGTTCTTCCCAACTGAATTAGATGAAACATGGCCTAGATTTAAAGTTGGACCCCAAACTACCACTGTGAAAATCCCATCAAAATCCATTCGGCGCCATTTCCATCTTTCTTACAGTTTAGCTGGTCCAAAAAGTTTTATTCAAATCCGTCTTGTAGTTCCGGAGATTAGCGTGTTCAAACAGACGAACAACAGACAAAAATTCAAAATTTTCTAAAGTCTAATTCTATTACTATTTCTTCATCGCCCTAATTTTTTTTTTGTAAATATTTTCAATGTACAGGCATACTTTTTTACTGTTTTATTATATGTAGGTATAGATTGTGGGTATTGCAAGCGACGATGCGTTCAATTACCTTGTAACGACATCTATCGCTTCAATAGTAAAACCCAACAATACTCACATTACGAGTACACGAACACAAGGTTGACAAGCATCCGCACATAGATGGCGCTGACCGTCCTACATCGCGCTAGCGAAGTATTCCAACTTCCGCGTCATATATACTACTTCCGACGATAATCTGTCGGACCCCTGGTCCCCTGGTCACAACACCCGGCCAGGTTAATTACCCTTTTCCACCTTCTCCATCTTTGCTTGCCAACATTGGCGGCTACCTCATCCCTTCACAGCCAAACCCTAATAAAATATGCGTTGACGATATAATATAAATAATAACATCTTAGCGTCAATATGCCGGTTGTACTCTCGCGTGCAAGAGCCTGGGGCACGCCTTGACCATGATCCAGGAATTGGCAGGTCAGGTAATTACAAAAGAACTGCTGCCATCTGACCTTCGCAGGGGAACCTGACCAGATTGGATCATGGTGACCATGATCCAATCTGGTCAATGGTCTGAATGTGCAGGTATCCTCACGCTGTTTTTCCTCTTCGTAAGAGTATCAATTAGTGCAATAAAGAATAATTTATTTGCCAAAATTACAACCTTGTAGAGTATATACTAGTAGTAGAGTAGGTACAATTACAATACATAATCCAGGAAAGTCATTGGTACATGGCGGCACTGGGGTTCGAACTCGATACCTCTCGCTTACGAATCGGACCACTAGCTATTAGGCCATCCGCGCTCTATGAAGTGTCATAGGGTAACTTTTGTTTCTCTTTAACTTGCTAGATTTAAACGATGACTCGAAGAAATATCTTTAAGCGATAAGGCCGCCTGTAGCTTTTTCTATAGCACTGTGCTGCATCAATAATTGTATTATTTACATTTGAGCAATAAAGTGTTTTCATTCATTAATGCAATCAACCAAAGTAGGTACCAATCTATCTAGGTATTCTAATCTCTGCGTCTATTCCTTTGTTGTGTAAGAAGAATCCGTTTACTCGCACGTGCGAGAAAATTTTCTTGTTTAAACAGGTCCCTCCGTATGTCGGACTTAAATTTCTGACTCGGTGACTCTAAATTAGTCGCCATGTAAAATACAACACCTGTTAGTGCATTATTGTGGTTCATCTGTTGTCCCACAAATCTACCTATCTCTTTCATACTTGTGGTAAGTTGCGATGAGTGCGAAAAAGATAACCAGATTTGGGGGACAACATTTGTGGGTTATCGATTATTGTAGGTACTCTGCTGATCACCACATGGCTATGTGGGTAATGTAAGTAAAGCAAAGTAATGAAATGAAAATCCCTACATCTGAACTTTTACACTTGTCTGCTGTGTTAATTATTCATTCACACAGGCACACAGGCGAAAGCGGAGTAAATTAAGTGTCAACGGCGCTCTAGGCAAATAAATAGGTTATGCGCTACGTTAAGCGAAAACCGCCCGCAGTCTGTCTGTCAGTCTGTCTGGCAAGACTGTAGGAGGGAGCGTTTCTAATTTAATCTATTGGAGGTTTAGCAGGCGGCGCGCGACGGAAGGCTTGAAATGCCAACAAAGGATTAGAAACAGACCTAGCTGTCACTCACTTGTATACCTACAGTCCGTTCAACCCGCGAGCTCAGTTGACCATTTTCGTTTTTTTTAGTGTATGACTCGACTTACTAATCGTCCAACTCATATCACCGGTTCAGGTGACCACTCTCTAGTGGGTTGTTTTTATATTTTAAACACAGAAAATACAATATTGTGCATTGAGGGTGGCAAACGAACAATCAGGTGACCGATGGATAGTTCATCGCCGACCATATATAGACACCCACATTGCCCGCTGCACGGCGGTGCCACGAATACAGCAAATTTTGAAATTTAAATATAATAAAGAAAAATATATTTAATATCAGTGAAACTAGCCTTATTCTAAAGCTAATGAATAAGATTTCGGTCATGTGGCCGCTGCGTGTTTAGTCTAACAAAAGTCAAAACCATTCAACCAAAAGTGGGCTTCAGCACTAAACAAATTTTGTATGGAGGAAAAACTTAACATTAATGAATAATGTCACGTTGGACATCCAGATTGTGCAATCAATGTTGTTATCCATTAGATTATTTTCTTCTACGCTGATAAACTATGGACGATAGAAGACAACCCTGTACAGAACAGAACACCCTGTACCTGTTGCACGTAAATTATCTGTTCGTGTCCGGTGCTTTTAATAAATAATAATAATAAATAAATATCATTTATTTCAAGTTTCACAGACTCATATTATCCTAACATTTCATTAAAATTTATAGTTCACAATAATAAATACATTAATCTTCAAAACCATAACGTCACATCAGAATTAATTCATGTCACAATCATAAAACAGAGATAGACATAAGTAGTTATATCAGATAAACTTATACAAATGTCAGCCTTTAAATAATATGTATTGCATGTCAAAATATGGAGATCAATTTATTATAAGTAGGTACGGAATCAATAACAACGTCAAAATAAAATAAAATTATGAATATGAAAATGTCAGAATGAAATAAAAATTGTAATGTAACTAATTAATGCAATCATAATTTTCTGTCAGGCATCTGTAAAGCGCAACATTTCCCAATTATGTGGCAGTCCAACCTAGCTGCAATCATCACCAGGACGGAGTTGGAGCTGGCCCGTACCCTGCGCACCAGAGACGCGGCACGTTTACGCATAGTTGCGTGGAAACAGTCAGTGCGCGCCGATGCGCTGCAGAATCGGGGCAGCCCCATCACCGCCCTAAACGCGTTGTTATATTGTATGCAGATGGCACCATAGTGACGGACAGGTACACATCCAGTTGCAAAAGCCAAGAGAGAGGATGTCGAGTCTTTTCGAGAGTCTCTCATTGATCGCCTGGACCAAGCTCTCCAGAATGTTTCTTGTGCAGTTGTGTGTATGTGTCATCCAAGCTGGACTTTGGTAGGTATATCAAGTCCATAGCTAAAACTGCTGCCTAAAAACTAGGCATCCTCTCTAGGGCAAAGCGGTATATCTCATCTGAGCAGAGGTTGCCACTACATAAAGCCCAAATTCGACCTTGCATGTGACGACACCTATGTGATGGATCTGCCAAGGTCTTACTGGCTGCCCTGGACTCGGATGAGAGACGCGCCAAGAAACTGACAGATAATCCCCCGTTAGTGCAGGAAAATCTACAGGATCTAGATCACCGCCGTAAAGTGGCATCTCTGGCAGTTTTCTACAGACTACACTTTGGGGAATGTGCGACGGAATTACACGAGTTGGTTCCACCAGCCCCATTCCATCTTCTGGGCTCCAGGTGTAGGTGAGCGTACCACATTTCACCACTACGCACTCACGTCTTTCTAACTCTTTTCTGTTGCGCACGGCAAGGGACTGGAACTCGCTGCCTGCACATGTTTTCCCTGAGCTGTACAACTTGGGTCTCTTTAAGACAAGAGTGAATAAATATTTAATAGACAGGTATGCGCCATCGTAGACTGCATCTGCACTTAACATCAGGTGAGATGGCAGTCAAATATCTGACTATTTTCTATAAAAAGAAAACAACTTTCGGTGAGTTATTAGTGAAATACCGTTTGCTGCGAAATGTGTGAAAGTTGGGCCGTCTACGCGCTAGTCGCGGTGGCCACATGGCCGAAATAATATTCAAACATAAATGGCATTTCATTATCTTTCCAATAAAGTTAGTTTCACCGATATTAAAACTTTTTTTATTTTTTATGTTACAAGGCAAACAAACTGGTAAGCGGGCCACCTGATGGAAAGTGGTCACCGCCGCCTATGGTATTCTTCTTTGTTTAATTTCAATTTGAAAACAATTATCAAAAAATAAACTACACGTGAACTTATCTATCTTATATATCTTATGTATGCGCTATTTAAACTCTTTAAGGCGTTACATTACCGCATCAACGAATTTTTTTTTAATACCCGGGTACACGGGTATAGCACTTAGATTGCACTTGGGTATAAAATCCCTTAAATACCCGGGTATACCCGACCCCGGGTACCCGGGTAGAAAACCCTAGTAGGTAACAAATTCTCCTATTCCTCTGACTTTCCTTCTCTGGTAATTTATCAAATGTTCGTGACCTAAGCGTTAATTTAATTAGTGTTAAATTTTTTTGCTAGCTAGACACCTTTGTTGAATTAAGAAAGCATGGGTTTCCCTCATTAATCCTCTACTTGCTCTAAAAAATCTTCGCGTCATACGGAAAAGGTAGGAACCGTCAGAGGATGTGGCGATAAGTCTAGACCACAACAGCGAAAGCCCTAGAGACTTCGTTTAACACCGTGAAGCAATTGAGTGGCTATAGCTAGTTATTGTTTTATTGTTAGCAATTGGCATGGCACGGGTAATCAATTACGTGACTATGTGGCAAGTGTGCGTAAATAACATTTCAATTGGCGGGGCGGAGCGCGGGCGGACCGCGTCACTGTACTCAAACAGAACAAGGTAACGTTCAATTTCGAACACAATTGGGTTAAAACATAATTGGATTAGGGAAACCCTTCGCGGCGCGCCGTTCCGCCGAATACCTACGTCAATTGACATGGGTAACGAAGTTTGTCTACATTTGCATAATTCCACAGGGCCTCCAGATTGAACCTCGTTTTAAACCAACGCAATAAGAGGGAAGTATAAGTTTTACGTGTGTGGCTTCGTATCTTATTAGACTGTGAGGGCGCCGTGGGTTATCCTTAGTCATCGAGTGCAAGAAGAAATCAACCTTGTAGCGATAGTAGATGTTTAGGAGATCCACATAAACGGTTGTCTGCCCGTGCACAACCTGGCACAAATTATTTTTTTATTGACCCAAACTTCAACTGTACGCGATGACGTAGGATAACCTACGGCGCCCTCACAGTCTATATCCACGTAATGTCATTCGTTTGGCAGGTAGTTTATTCGGGGTTTATTTCTATTCTTTGAGTTTGTGTCATTAAAATCGCCTTATCTTGCTTTAGATTCCGACATCAGTCCAATAACTGGTAATAGTCGTAGGTAATTACCCTCTAACTTAATTATAAATAACAAATTATCTAGAGACAAGTCAATAATGATATTTATACTTAGTAGAACGTAGATATTGATACATCCTAGAAGAGTACACTTCTTTCGGCTTATGGCATGTACACCGGTACGTAATAGTAACAAATGTTCCCCTCTCGTAAACGGAACATAAATAACATCGGCGATAAATCACGAGTAGTTATTCGATGTCAGCGGCAGAGATTAACGCGCAAAATGTTTGTGGCTGCTCTTCGTTTAATCTGTGCCCACTGGGCAATGCCTGGTTGGTGGTTGCTCGGACCGGAGAGTCATGGCCAACGCCGACAAGCACCTTAATCACCTTAGAGTGCTCACTAAGCAGCAGTGATCTGCGTGGGAGGATCGCGTAAAGCATTTGAGTGTAGGTATTCTATTGTAGCAAAAACAAAATGGTTTTTGGCTATGACAGAAAAAACCGAGAAATATCGAGGCAAATGTACCTATGGAACCTGGAAAAGGATAGCAAGGAGTATGCGTTAGTTTCCCACTTCAGTGTACGCGAGTAAAGTCACGGTAAAACATTTGTAAAGCCATAAACTACCTAATTTTCGTCGTTCTTGTTTTGCGTCGGTTTAATCGATGACCAGCGCAGGTATCGGATTCCCATAAACCGTTTCAGTAGGTAACAATTTTTCATAACTCCTGCGTAAATTGATGATTTTTTTCCAGTTTAATACTGGTTTCTGCATCTGCAATGACGCTGTTTAATTCATGATAATGAATACTGGTTATCAAATAATAAACATTACGTCAACTTTTGTAACTGTATAATATTCACTGTTTCACAATAGTTACCTACCTACACAAGAAGTTGACTATGATTTTTCATAACTTCGACGATTGACCAAGCACGTTATTCTCGTAGTTTCGTACTCGGCTTACGTGTAAGCGGCTTACAAGTTGCTCTGGCCTTTCCTTTTTCCTGCAGGTAACCAACGGCGATGAAAACATCCATGTAAGCTAAGTGAAGTAAGGTTGCGTACTTATTTCTAGAGAAAAGGAACAAAATGAGACTGCTGAGGAAAATGGGTAAATCGAGAGCGGTTTTTCTAGCAATAAAGAAACGTAAACACATAGTGAGAAATCCTATATCGACTTTTTACAGTTGATCATTCAGGGAAAGATCCAGCGAGAGAAGTGTGGGATGAAGAAGAAAATCGTGGGGAAAAGTCTAAGTCAATAGTTCTAAAAGCACTTGGTCACTAGAGCTGCTGTATCGATTTATCTGGTAGCAATATTATTTATAAATGGCGAGAACCGGGAGAAGGTTACGTTCCAGTATTGAAATAGGAATAGCTTAATTTGATATTCTGGTTACTCTATCGGGCGGCGGCCGCGCAATGGCGTCGTAAATTTTACAATATGAAAGCTCTAGGTACAAGAATAAGTAGGTAGGCACTAAAGTAGATAGAAGTTAAAATTAATACCATTTGGTATCTTTAGTATAGTTATACAATAGGATACTTATTTTAAACAACAAACGAAATATCGTGTCACTTCTAATTTGTGTTTTATAATCCTCTTCTGGAGGTTGAACATAACTATGTTTATCACGTACGCGTGTCATGCACGAATTCGCACTCCTAACGAAATGAATCTTGCAATCGCAACTTCAAAGTCTCATAAGTTTTTGTTAAGATATTTTAAATTTTTCTTCACTTTTTTTCCATTTTACGCATAATGGAATGAGAAATAAAGGAATTAAAATTGAAATTGAAATTATTTTATATTAACTTTAAAAAAATCGGAAACTTCCTCATTGTATAATGTATCCATACAACCTAGGTTCCGGAGGGGGCCTGGTGGCTGTAGTACAGGTCTCGTATCTAGTTCGGTCTCCAGGCTCTCATTACATATTTTGTACCTACCAAATGTAATAACTACCTACATAATGTTACAAAAGTTGTGAGAGAAATAAATAAATAATATTAATATATATAATATTTATTAAGAACATAAAAGCCTGAACCGTATTTAGGATATTTTAAAATGAAGTACGGTACAAAATAAATTTCCCTTTATAGGTGAAATACGCAAAAAATCCTATTACGAAAGCAAATTGAACATCAAACAGTTTAATCTATATGTCAGTGAATTTCATTATCGGTTGTTGTTATAAAAAATTATACAGTTAACTGGGGGTTAAATAAAGGGGTCTATGTGGTACTCATGGGTCCTGGGGAGCTGTCCTACAATACGGAATATCCTACGGAAATGCCGAAATATGTACACTCGGTGTGTGGTCCTGGGAGAGACACCTAACACCAAGGCTGCATAGAAAGTCCCCACTGCTGCTGATCACCCGCATCGCGGCGGGTCATACTATTTAAATCTTAGATATTTCATAACTCAATATATATCACAGTTCTGCACCAACCTACCCCATCGACATATGGGTGTCTTACTAGGCGACTAATGTCATAAGTTAGCCTGGGCCAAACGGGGCAACAGCGTTTCCTGAATTCGTTGGTTTACTGGTTGTGTATTTTTCGACAACCGCCTGTCAAACGGAGGTTATATGCCCTACACTGATGTGAAAGCTGCTCAAGTCCAGCTTTTATGGGGCTGTTAATTAAAAGATTTGGCTAAGGTAGGTATTAGTGATTATGTATAGGAATGTGGGTCCCGCACCTGGCAAGGTACGGAATATATAGCGGTACTTTGCCTTAAGTCAATTATTACATTTGCTAACTTTTTCAAAAATTTAAGGGAACATCCATCAATTACGTCACACCAATTTAACAATTTTATACCCCTCCTCCTTGCCACCGGTGGTCACATTTGGAAGACCCCTACCCTCTGGTGTGACGTTACATATTTTATAATTTACACCTAGAAATAATTAAATTAAAACCGCGATTTTTGTTCAGTAGTATTAAACATTAGTGTCTAGGTATTTTACGCCATCGAAAAATATATTCAACTTGTCTTCTAAAGTAGGTATTAAATAATTGTAACTAAAAGTGTCTGCTTACCCCTCCTGTGGGATAAAGACGTGAGCTTTGTATATGTACGTAGGTATACCTATCCGTTCTGGTCTAGTTTCGAAGAGATTAGCCGGCCTTAACAGCCGTGTGGGCCAAATGATCGAGGATTTTGAAAGAGAAGAAATTGTCGGAAGCACACTGGCAATCGACATGGCCGTGATTATCAAAAGAGACCCACACATTGGTGTCAATCACAGTAAACTGCTACTCCAGTCAATAAAGCAGTTGTAGAGTGCGCGCGAAGGTCCTAAAGCGATTCCTTCAGAAACATGATTAAGGTGCTTTGGGAGTGAACATACTAAAAATCCGCTCCTCTAGGAGGTGAGCACCGGCGGAGGTATAAAGTTCTCTATTTTGGGTTTTTCGCTAATATCTCCCTAACAGAGCGAATGAAAGCTTATACAATTACTTAACTTTACAGTAACACCTTTAATGTAGGTATTAAGGTCGAGCAGTTGATCTGATATGATCATCTGAATCTGGTTTCCTAATCGTAACATTATCATTAGGTACTTTCTGACTCCTGTGTGTTTTATGCGTTGTTTAGGAAGTTAAATTTATTATAGGTACCTACCTAAATTAACAAGTTTGTATTATACAGAGCTCTGGCAGAATCCGATGAAGGTATGAGATGAATCATATATTTACATTTGAAACTATTTTTGTTTTATTAGACTAGCCAGGCATTTGTCCTCCATCTCATCTAGTGGTAAGTGACATTGCGGCCGAAGATGGAACATTCCTATATAGGAACAGCCTATTCACTCTAACCTTGAAGGCGTCCAGATTATAATGATAGCGGCCAGTTGGTATTTGGCTGATTCATCTCAAAGACGGCAGCAGTAGTCCATGCAGGATCGGACTTATGCTTGATATATCTGAAGCAACTGCTATGAAGTGAAGTACCGCCTGACCTTCAAGAGGAAACCTAGTTTTTAACTGCAGTCTTTGCTTTGGATTCGATATACTGACCTAAGTTGAGATTGGTAGATAGCTCAAGACCAAAGAGCCGTTTGTCTGCAATTTCTACAGGTACATTCCGGAAAGTCGGAGCTCGATGGAATGGACTCCGTTTGGCGGAAAACAAACACGTATATGTTTTGGTAAGTTGAACGCCACCACATTGACTTCGCGCCAATCGGGAGAAGACGAGACTGAATGACGTACCTGTTGGCTTTTGCCTCGGACAGATATCTATCCGTTACTGTGTCATCTGCGTACCCAAAGGTACCGGGTACAAGCAGATCGTTAAAATTCAGCATGAAACGAGTCGCGGACTGAACCGACCCCTGAGGAACTCCAACGTTGATAGCCTGAAGATCTGAACCATCGGTCACTATATACACGGATTGATCGTCCACTTAGAAAATCCGATATCCAGGTGTATCCTAGTGTATTAAGTTGGCTTCTAAAATGACGATTCCGGACACTTTCCATCAATACATGTTTTAAGTCTTCAAGTACCCTCAATCTTTACACAAAGTAAAAAGTAAAAGGGAATTTGAAAGGATCTCGGAAAAAGCCCCCTAATGTGCTCCATTAAATGTTCGTCTCCGTTGTAGAACTTGTTCCGCCGAGGGCTTATCGCTAATGTTCCGCTCGGAGTCCGCCCGGCGGGAAACATGTGGCTGAGCAAAGTGCCAGCTGACTCCCCGCGGCGCCAATTTAATACATAAGTCGGTAAATTAGGTCGTTTAAATTTTACATTATTTAAAAGTAGATGTATATGAAAATGAGGGTTGTTGAGGCCGATATTTCCAAGCTTGCAGAATGAAAGCATAATCAAGCGGATAGACGGCTCTCTCACTACCAGGGTGAAGGGATAATATCTAAGCAACTCCTGTTAAAAGGCTACAACTGCCGGCGAAATGAAGAAAGGTAAAAAATACCTACACCATATCTCTCTCCAACCCAGTCTACACATTCAACTTACCAAAGTAGTGGTCCGTGTGGTTGTAGACGTGGTGAGTTCTGTGGTGGTGATGGTGCGTGCGGTAGTGCGGGCGCGGGTCGGCGCGAGCGCCCGCCTCGCCGACCGCGTGCGTCTCGTTGACGGGCGGCAGGTCGGGCGAGCGCCACACGCAGAGGTAGTAGACGGAGAGCAGGATCGCGGCCAGCGAGACCGACAGCAGGTACGCCAGCACGGTGAGCACGCGCACCACCGTGCTCACCGCCTTCTGGTCGCGCAGGTCCCGCGCCGCGCCACCCCCGCCCGCGCCGCCCTCCTCCGAGGAGCTGTCGTCCTCCGTCTGGCCGCAGACCGACATCCTCTACATTCTCGCGGGCCGGTCCCGATCGCGGCCCGCGGCTGCGTGTGGTGAGCGGGCGCGGGCGTCTGCGGCCGCCGCTCGAGTCCGGTGGCCGGCGCCCGCTCCCGCGCTAAACCGATCAGCCGACTACACACGTACGTCACGGATTTACGAACGTTACGCTCACTATTAAATTTTATACCTCGCCGAAGATGCATGCGGCTCGATGTTTCGCCATCCATTCATATGGCGGAAGGACTGAAATAGATCCAGCGCAGCTTCGCTGAAATTCCGATTCGGAACTCTTTGTTTGCAATTAGTATATTCGTTTCATCTTTCGCGGAATTGAGTTAAATAAAAGCAAATTCTGATGATTCAATTGGTTTATGACGCGGTGTTATTAAGATGTATGATGTAGGTATCTAATATTCAATACTTATCCATTCATGATTAAATACTTAGCGACCCGCCCCGGCTTTGCACGTGTAACCTAAAGTAACCTTTACAAATTATAGTCCTAAACCTTCCTCACGAATCACTTTGTCTATTGGTGAAAACCGCATGAAAATCCGTTTAGTAGTTTTTGAGTTAATCGCGAACAGACAGACAGACGGCGAGGATTTTATTTCATAATATGTAGTGATATCCAGAATTACACTAGAATTTATAATATCTGAGGTAACTTCCGTAGGCCAGTGAGTATCATTGAATGCCTCTGAAATCAGATACGCGGAAGCCTCTAGATAGGGTACTCTTTACGATAAACCTTTTTTGGGCTTTCAATATTTGATGTAATTTTTTTACGACAGCGGACCCAATCCTTGTGGATTGGTACAGGCGACGACGTTTTAGGTCTTCGATCAAACTGTGTGGTACCCAAATTCAAACACGTACGTACAGGGTCCTACAAGACTGATCGCTACTGATGCCTAAACTTTAATGTATTCTTGAATGAATCTTTTATTATTGTTTATTATTTTTTATCTTGCTTAAGTTTCCCAGAAACATGGTAGATACAATCTACGCTCAATCAGAATATAAGGAACCTTGTCAAAGTAAATCGTCAGCAATTGATTTACTTTGATATGGTTCTATCTCAGTCGTCCCATTATGAGAGTGCGCGGATTATATCGGCTCCTCGTGACTTTGTCGCAACACAAAGTTTAAATTATCTCATCAATTTATTTTCTTTTATGTAGAGAACACTGAAACTTCTGCGCTCCTGGCCGCTCATAAATGTTTGAATCTCGAATGTTATATTTCTTTAAATATAAAATCAATTGTTTTTTTATCACAAGTTGAAGTTCCTCGTCCGGAGCAAAAATAGAATTAACGCGAAAAGATTTTAGGGCGATGCTTTTTTATGTTTTTTAAAAGTTCATTGTCTCTGCAAGACTGCGCTAACTGCTCGTCTTCAAAATGCTTTCGGGAGAGAAGCACCTGATTTGAGCACAGTAAAACGTTGATACGCAGAATTTGATCATGGCCGTGTTTCTCTCCATGATGAAATTCGGTAAGGTCGGTCGTCAACTGCGATCACTGAGGAAAATGTGGCTACTGTCAGGTAACGAATTGAAGGAAACCGGTGTATCACGTATGAGTAGATTCGAGAACATTGCGGGATTGGTATGCGCCAAATTCAATAAATCTTACATCAACATTCAAAAGTTACGAAACTTTGTTGCCGCTAGATTCCCCATGAACTCACCCCAGAACAAAAACGGGCTCGAGTTGTTTGGTGCAAAAAATTGTTTTTTAAAGTACCTACTATGACGGACGTTCGAATGCTGTGTATGAGAATTAAAGTAATTGTGAAGTCATTTTTGCTTCTGGAAAGATAGAGCTAGTGATCCCGCATATAGTCCACCTTGCGATTTATTTATTTTCAGAAAAATCAAAGAATTGATGAGCTTTTTAACATTTACGCGGCCGGCAGAGGCCGCGATAGCTTTCAACCGACACGTGAAAAACATGCTCTCAGACCAAGTGAACAAGTGTTTAAAATGTAATGGAGATTACCTCGAAAATTATATATTAATGAGTTAGTTTCAGTGTAGGTACCCCAAGTATCGTCTATAGATTTCATATAATGTATTTAATTTTTATCATTTGCAAAAGACGAACATTTTCGATTAAGCATATTGCCGTTGTCCTTGTACTCATGGTATGTCTACAGCCATAAGAGCAAGGGGATGTAAAAATTCCTGTTGGTCCCAATACGAATTATTTTACTAAAGATTGAAAAATATAAAGATGTGTTTATAATGGTGTCTTATTAAAATTATTAGGAAATACAATGTATATCAACAAATATAAAAATAATGATAGATAAAGAAAACCCCTGTCCAGTACATATTATGGAAATATTTCATTGGGCGTGTGTTTTGATAGTAGGATCTTACTAAAATTATAATTTTATGCATTGACCGTCCCGAAGATAGGTAATCAATCGAAGCTTAATTATCAAATTGCTAAACTTGCGCATTGCATTGATCAATACCTATGGCAGTTCTAACTGTATGTACTTAGATCCCAAAAGTTGTTTTGGTATGTGATGTTTGGTATATTAATGTCGTATTGGTATGCGAGTGAATCGTAGACACGTCCCCTGGCGAAGCTTGTCTTTTGCTGTTTTCATGATTGATAGCTATACGAGGGTCGGAGGCTCGCTGTGTATGCTATAATATTGCGGACACTCCAGCCAATTATCCCTAATGGATGAATTCCCAGCGCCCCTAGACAGGCTTTGGGAATACTGAAGCAATTTGCTGTGGAATTACCTCGCAGGGACTTATAAATTATGCGAATTAATAGGTAGTAAGTAAGTAGATAGCTAAGTAGGTAAAGGACAATAAACTGTATGTCTAGAAAGTCAATTTGTTTGTTTTTGTGTGTTGTTTGTTTGTTAGTGCTTAGTCTACAATATTACTAAATAGTAGGGTTTGAATAATTCAGATAGTGTCAGCTGAATTAAGCTCTATAGTGCAACATACATAGCAAAAAACTTAATGATAAACGAGCAGAAACCCCACGTAGGTATTTGAAATTGTCTTCCATAGCATACTTATTATACATAGTAACACAACAGAAAGTCCACTCCCGTCGTCCTCGAAAATTATGACGTAAACTTCCTGACTCACTAGGGTTGCTACTGTTCTTTTTTATTACGAATTTTGAAAAGAGTATTTAAAAGATCGAATAGAATTTTAAAGATCGTTCATAATAACTTGTCCCGTGGCAAGGACCAATACCTAATTCTTGCCATAATGTGATCATAATTGCATTCCAAGCTGTTGTTATCAGATTTCCCATTATGTCTTGAGTAAGCGTAGAAATAATTTAGTTATTCATTTACTTTTTTAAATTCATCGCCTTCTGATTACATCATCAGACTCTTAATAACCTTTCTCTTACTTGGGAATAGAGAATAGAGTTCCAAGAGGCCTCGTCAAGATAAATACGGTAGAGGTATGCAAATTGCAACTATTATTATTAAACAGATTTTCTCGCTTTTGTTGAAATTCAAAGAAGTTTTGCTCCAATGGTATTATTGGCAATGAGCGAGTCGATGTTTTGGCTAATGAAGCTGCAAGTGATAGTGAGTTTTGGTCTATTCTTCCTTATTATTTCGACTGCATTAATTTAACTAAATGTCATTGTTTTCATATGTGGAAAGTAGGTATACTTCAACATACGGTCTGTTAAAAAGGGGATCTGGTATAAAATCGTTAATAAACCGTATAAATCGCCATTGTTTGACAACTGTTCGTGTGTGTTCGTGCTTTTTAGAAGTGAGTGCATTACACTTGCAGTTCGCCTTCGTTCCGGGCACATTCCATTAAATAAATTAATGCGCAATGGTTCCGTCACCAGATTGTTCTGAATGTGACTTAATAGAGGATGCGGTTCATATTATGATGGAACGTGTCCGGAATGAGGTTACAAGACAAGAATTTTTTGTTGATTGCGATGTTAATTGCTTTTTGGCCTTTCCTTTTTCTAGAGAGGAGTTTTATAATTTATTTATATTTGTTAACTTGAATAAAGGACTGACATTGTCTTCTGACAAAGCTCCTTCAATTAAGATAAAAAAAAAAGATAATTCAAATAAAAAAAAGCATTACACGATAGAGTTGTATTATATTATTGAATGGTTCCTGTGGTCGCATTTCATATCCTACGCAACAGCAGCTCACTGACAGCATAATATCATATTGCATTGTCATCTGATTTACCGGAAAGTGGGTCAAATACTAGTACATACATTATGGTTCAATAAAAAGTGCCAAGGTTCCAACCTTGCCTTGTTAAAATTTATCATAGTATATATTAAATAAATAAATAAATATGCTTGACCAAATCACACAGCGCCATCTAGCCCCAAAGTAAGCTTGCTGTAAGTAGCTTGTGTTATGGGTGCCAGTAAACTGATGAACTACTTATATATTTTTAAATACATACATATAACACCCAGACCCATAACAGAAATTAAAATTCATATTTCAATTTGTGCTCGTCCGGGAATCAAACCCGGGACCTCTGCGTGGCGACCGGCTTGTTAACCAACTGAACAACTCAGGTCGTCAGTATTTACCCACTTCCCGTAATTAAATTAATTAAAAAATTTCATACACATTGTAAATTATATGAAAATAATATACAATAATGCGGTATCAGTCAGTTGATCTGATGAAGGAGACGGAAGGTGGCCATAGAAACCATAAAGGTGGCCATTCCGGTTTTTTTTCTGTTAAAAACTCTCGAGACTGTTCAATCAGTCTCAGGGTTCCTAGCGGAAGATCTTGGTTAATCTAGGTCACCATTAGTATTAGGAGGCACAGCAGTGAGCGGCGAATTCGTAGCGGTGCTGAAGTTCGACTAGTCACAAAGTGCGAAATGGTCACCCATCAGTTCTTGGACTCCTATGTTGCTTGTATTTTTATTAGTAATGTTGGTATGTTTAATTAAATATTATATTTACATCGACAACACGTCCGCCCGCGCTAGCGCTAGGGAGGGCCGTTTTTTATTTAGTGCTGTTACACTTTGTTTGATGGATACAACATTTTAAAAACTCACTCTGCCAATTGTTCTTATAACACGTTTGTTGATTGTTGTCATATAATGGTAGTAATACAGCGGCGAAAGACGTCACTGGAACGTTGAATGGTAACAATATTACGCGATTTCCTAGCAACAGAGTGGTATGAAAAAGCTTTTGTTTGCATACACCCTAGTAGTAAAATATTAGTTTGGAGTTTGGTCTGAAAATAAATCGCTCAAAAACTAAAGTTATGATAGTAGACCGGGCTGGGGCCCAGAATATCATAGGTGTTCTTGGCTTGGAAACTACTGGTCATCTTAGCGTTAATGTCCTGGTTGTGCCTGTTGTCTCTGACCCACGAGAGCCCGGAGTCCGCCTTGAACATGGTCCAGAATTTGGCAGATCAGGTAATTATAGTGGAGCGACTGCCGTCTGACCTCCGTGACACTGTTACCATAGGAACCTGACCAGATTAGTTTATGGTTACACATTCAGTCGCCTGAGTATCGGCCGTATCGATGCTTTTGAGATGTGGTATTGGGGGAAAATACTATAGGTCTTCATTTATTGTATGCTGTTAAAATGTTATTATGTATAAGACTGTTTGTTCCTGATAATAAAAAAATAAAAAAATGCTGCAAATCCCATGTAACACCTTCCGCACTAATGCGTCAATTCTGCAGGAGCTCGATATTAAGTCCCACTTATCGACTATCAGTTTTCACTGCGTCATGAAGTTCTTCGGACATAAAGTCAGAAAGGTCGGCTAAAACCTAGAACAGTTAATGGTCATAGGCATGATCGACGGAAGAAGATCTAGAGGCCGGATGTGATGGACTAACCAATTTCGTAATTCAGCCATGGATCTCTACAATGCATTACAAAACGACGCCAAGGTTAAGCATAAATGGCGTAATATCATCCGGGAGAAAGTGTAGTTACTCCGGAGGGAGTCACGACGATTATGCAAGTGGAGAGGGACAAGGTAAAAAGTAAAGAATTACAAGGTAAAAAATCCGTTCTTCCCTATCAGAAGAGATATAGATCTGAGATAGTAGACCGCTGAGTGTCGTCTATTACGGCCGCTATGTGACGGCGACGGTGTTCTGGGAAACGTTGCTTTAATCCGCTCTGTACGATGGCATTTACGTTTATAGGTACAATTAAAACCCAGCTATACTTATTTGTTTTCCTGGGATTTACAAATAGTAGGTTTTTTATAGCTTAGGTAAAGACCTAAGTAGAGGGTAATATTATAATGTGACGAAAAAACACTAGTTGGTACTTTCTTGTTTTTAATTTTTTATTAAACAATAACATAACAAAATGTCCATCCCTGTTACCAAAAATAAATTTTAACCATATTTACAATAAGTACCTACTTAATTAAAGCTTGCTTCGTTTACGTTTCTGGAGCTTTTGTTTCAGAACTCGGCGAAGGATCTTCCCAGAAGGAATTTTAGGAATTTCATCTATAAAAATTACTCCGCCATGGAGACGTTTTTCGGGAGACAGCTGCAACAAAACATTCGCTTATTCTAAAAAATTGCTCACAAATATCAAATAAAACGAAGTCATTCAAATTCTACGCATAATAACTTATCAATAATTGTATTTACTTGTTGGGATAGCTAGTGATAAGCGGCAAATTATCTTCTTACGTAATCTACGACTCTGAAGGTAAAGTGCCAACTCGAAGTCTGCAAACTCATTTGTAAATTAGAAAATTACCGCGGTAATGGTACCGGGGGGTAGTAGGGTAAAGTTTCACAGATGAACGAGGATCGCGGAGAAATAATACTGATCCAGGGCAGGAAGTATTTTGTTCTGCGAAACGACACTTGATGCTCAAAAACCAAACTAATTGGACCAAAGATGGTCTAATTTATTTGTCAAAGTCACTTGATTTCCCTACCCCTCACTCCGGCTTTCAACCCCGGAACAACCCCAAAACGTCCTCCTCCCGCCTATCTCAACACGGGCGATACACCAGTCGTGTTGTCAATCTATAATTAATTGTCTTTACTAATTTGATATGGGTAGCCTATGTCGTCCGACTTACATTTTGTCTTTTTTTTTCATTTCTATCATATTGTCACCTAATTCAGCCTGCGATAAACTAAATCTCGATCTACATCGAGGATAAGTATTTTTGGGTGTAGCGTCATCGACGATTCAACATTTCATTAAAGGGGTTTCCATAAAAGGGATTAGGATTTCGAGTGCGTATTTAGTGTGGTACTCACACGAGAGTTGGCAAACTCCTGGATCTCTTTCTCAGTGGCGGTGACGTCTGGTTTGAGCACTACGAAGGCGGTGGGCAGCTCCCCCGCGGCCTCGTCGGGCGCGCCCACCACGCCGCACTCCGCCACCGCGGGGTGCTGCAGCAGAAGCGCTTCCAGCGCCGCCGGCGGAACCTGCCGAGGCATCCGGTTAGATCAGCGACTTGGGTAGATGCTGGATGGCTATTGGACCGGTCAGTTGAAAGAAACCAGAATTCTTCTCCGTATAATTCTGAGAGTCCAAAACATAATTTTGTCAAATTAAGTTATTTTCAAAGATACTGAAGTAGGGTGATCGGAGCTAATCAGGCCAAGATTTGGAGGAAGCCATGGTGGTGGCTGGTAATCGTTGGCCTTGCTGGACAATAAAATGCCAAATTTCTCGATGATACCTCCCCATTTTGTTTGGCGGCACTCATTTCCACGTCATCTCTTCACTACCTATCATCGTAATGTAGAGATCGATTTATAAAATCTGTCGCGGAAAATGTATGTAAATGACATTATTTTCATAGAAATTCCGCGTCAGCTTTCATGGATTGACCTACATGTTTCCAACTTATCATTAAGCCAGCTTAAATATAGCAATTTCATTGAGGCTCATTTGGACCCCAGATTAAAAAGCTTACTTGTGTTATTTGATGTTGGGGCGGAAATAAGTGCTGATAATAATGACTGCTTACCATCAGTGGCTTCGATATTAATTTTTGCTTGTTGTTTCAAAATGCTATGAGCGGCTCTGTATGCGGAGTACGTGTAACAATAACCTTTGCAGTTTCCATACCTGGTGTCCCTTGTACTTGATAAGTTCTTTCAGTCTGTCGACAACAAAGAAGCACCCTTCCTCGTCGTAGTACCCGATGTCCCCGGTCTTGAGATAGCCCTCGGGATCGAAGATGTCGCGAGTAGCAGCCTTGTCGCCGCAATAGCCTTTCATTATGATCGGCCCTTTCAGACAGATCTCGCCTTGCTGGTTCGGACCAAGTTTCTTGCGAGACTCTATGTCCACTACCTGGGGATTGCGAGCAATACTTTGCTTATTATAGAGAGTACATACCTATTTTCCTATACTTTCCTATATTTCCTATAGTGCTGTCTAGTCGGTTGCAGAAAAAGAGGTTTTACTCTACTTTTAGCTTAGCTTAGGTAGCTTTTTGTCCAGCTCTCCATCAAGGTGACTACTTAACGATCTCGATAGACCAGAAAATTACAGTTTTCTGTTGTGTATTTTCAATACTGCGTTAGGTTCTTGTGACAAAAACCTTCACGCACATGTGGAGGAGTCTCATATCATATCCAAAAGACTGACTGAAATACGGACTGTTGATAATGATAACATAATCAACCATCAAAGGTCAGATAGTGGGTATTGAATGAATTATGAACTTGGAGATTATTGAAACTGGATATCGGGGTCCGAAGTGAGATTAGCAACAAGATAAGGGTAAAAAATAAGTGGTAAAAAATGCCCATAACATGTGCAAAAGATTTTTTTAAATATTAATTTGATCAACTGGTGTGATCATGTGTGGGTACTCGATTTGGTACTTTTACTTTCGGTAATGAATGATGGGTTTGTCCGTAAAAAAAACAGAATCGACATAAAAATAATTGTTTAAAATGCCGAAATCAAATCTGATCAAATATATCATCTACAAGTACCCCGTCTTCGCACAGATAACTAAAAAAAACTCTCGGATGAATTTCTCTGATGGTGAAAACCGCATCAAAATCCCTTTTGTGGTTTAGGCGGAGTTAGCAGAAATACATACAGACAGACAGACAGTCGCACTATGCATAGATTTGTTCACTGAAGATTTTTTGTATCATAGGTACCTATAAAAAGAAAAAGTGCTAAAATGTATGGGTCAACAACTTAACTGGTATATCGCCTGCGCGGTGATGGGTGGCAGAGTGGGTGACGCCATGTGACGTTTCGTGGCTGAGAGCGGGGGCGCGGGGAAGGGAGCTCAAGTAATGTGTCCCAGTCAGTGCGCTCGCGGACTTCGCACAGCGCGGTTCGTTATTTTGTTATGGACGCTCGCCACAACGCACACAAGGTTAATTTGCCGAAAATAAATCCTGAGATGGAGGCTCGCATATTTTCGCACAAAATTTAGTCTAAACATTTTCCTAGATACAAGATCCCTTTCATGTTCAAGCAAATCATCACGTCGCAATTGTGCTGTCCGCCCACCCGAAAGTTGTAGGTTTCCAAAAGGATTCAATGGGCACGCCTCTCTTTAGCAAGATGGACCGGCGACCTGATCGCCGGTACCTGAACGAAAGGTATCGCGGGTATCAGCTAGATGCACACGGCACAAGACCGGCCTTTATGGAGATCTCTGGGGGAGGCCCAGCAGTGAAATATCTCAATTCAATAAAAGATTCGGTTAAGTCACTTTATGTTACAGACACATATGACATAACAGGTACTGCTTGTAGAAACAAATCTTTACTTTTTTTGCACCGAATTTAAATTAAGGTTTAGTTTTACAATTTGCATCGGCAAACATTAGGTTTCTCGTCTCGGGATATAATATCTTGGAACAAGTTCGGGCATAATCTCGTGTGCATTCTTTTTCCGAGGAACGTCATCGAGTGACGTTTCGCAGAAGAAAATGCTCACTGCCCTGCGCCCCGCACCCCCGCGTTCATCCCTGAAAAATCACCCTCCCACCAACCTCACTTTCCGCAGGCGATATACCAGATAAGTTGTCGACCTATAGCACTATATGTAGAAAAGTAGAGTCAGGAGACTACTCTATCTATGTTCACCTCTGGTGCCAGAGCTTATACTAGTAACAGACGTTCCGTTTTGGCTGGTCCCGACTAACCATCAGATACTAATCCTTACGCTGTATCAAATAAAGTCACTTTTGAGTTTGGGGGGCGTGGTCGGACGACCAAGGTCGCTTCGCCCGCACATCCGAATGAATCCAAAAGCGACTATATTTTGCCGACCGAAGGAATATCTTTTTACCTTCGCCTTGACACCCCTGAGAGGATACCCGCCACTGCCCGGCTTGGGTTTAACGCCCTCCTCGTCTGAGTCTTTGGTGGCTGCCAGTGAGGTTTCCGTCATGCCGTAAGCTTGGTATATTCCTTTGCAATTTGGTAGGCTGTCGACAATAGAATACGAAAATAGTGACCAAGGGCCCTATTTTTGAACCGTTTGCTTAATGTATGTCTTTTCTATCTCTAACAACTTACCACGCATGTGAAAGAGACAGGTAGTGCACGCGAGCGCTCGTGTGGGTGCGAGCGGTTCAAAAATAGGGCTCTAGATCGAGATCTTCGATCACGCTTTTTCAAATAGGGAGAACTACATGCAATGTTAGTTAATTAAATAATCTAGATATTTAATTTAGCTACGCAAACCGGCGTGGTCACCCTAATGTGATCAAGCTCCCTAACAAAGATTAAAAAAAGTAACTCTTCATTATCTACTAACGACCTCCGCAGTTTTTATCGGCATGCAGTTCGAAATTGCACAGGTGACGCATTAAACAAATAATACCTAAGCACTAAAGTTTAGTCAGCATGATCTGACAAAATAACAAGCAGATTATATATTTCTACCTACGATTGTTGGACCGTTGATCGAATTGATCTAAGGTTATGGACTTAGATATGTTCTGATAGTGTGTTCAAACTTCAGGAATTGTTTTCAGCATGATCTAACGAGCAAATTGCATATTTTTACCTACGATTATTGGACTGTTCATCGAATTGATCTGAGGTCCCAAGAAGCGATGGCTTGATGTAGTCAAGAACGATATGCGTGCCAATAAGCTCACCATTAGAGATGCCGAAGACCGAGCGAGGTGGGCCAAGAATAGTAGCAAGGCGGACCCTGGGCCCTCGCGTACTGCGCGGGGGCACAACCGGGACATGACGCCAGGATGATGGTGATGATGATGATGGAATTGATCTGAGGTTGTGAACTTAGGTATGTTCAGATAGTATGTTCAAACTTCAGGAATTCTCTTCAGCATGATGTAACGAAAACGATAAGCCGATTAAATATTTTATGTAATCACTGTTTATCGAATTGATCTGTGGTCATGGACTTAGGTATGTTGTGATAGTATGTTCAAACTTCAGGATTTCAGAATCGACAGTTGAAATTACGATCCTGGAAATAGGCCTAATCCGCGCGCAAACAGATTGAGACGGAACCTTGTTTAAGTAAATTAAAGACCTGCCACGGACATATTACGGATGAATTAGCGTCGAATTAAATAAACTTGCATTTCCATTTACTTTGACAAGGTCTTCCCATTCTGGACTATAGGGTCACGGTGCTGGAATTACGATACGATAAAAATAATTGTTCTCACCGCTTCATCGCTTGTTCGATTGTCTCAGAGCTCAACGGCGCCGCCCCGCACCAAATGGATGTGACTGAAGACATATCAAACTCATCCAAAAAGGGAATCTTCGCCAGAAACACTACTAAAGGAGGCACTGCCAACAGAGATGTGACCTGAAAAAAAAAACATTATTTTATTTACTTGATTCGTAAGAGGTAAGGTATAAGTAACGGACGGTACTGTTGAGATTATCATTAATGCAGGTAATACTAGTAGTTCGTAGTTGTACTATGACCGACATTATTCGTTAAACAGTTCGTAGCCGACTTCATACGGCAGCTGCCGACGGCATCGAAGAAACTCATTTTTAAATTAATAATTTTTTTTTCTTGAATACATGTCAATGGTAAAAATGAATTTCTCCGATGCCGTTTGCTGCTCCCGTATGCAGTAGGCAACGAACTCGCGCCTTTAACCCTACTTACTTGCTTTAAACCGGTGTTGAAGCCACAAATTAATAACCCTAGCATAAGACTGAGGGAGTACTGTGCTGTTTACCTGATAGTCCTGTATAGCTTTTAGATATGCCAAAGGATCAAACGCTGAGAAGTACACGAGTTCGCCACCAACAATTAAGTAAAACAGCGTCGACATCAGCCCGTACGCGTGATACCACGGCACCAACGTTTGAAATACGTGGCGTTCGTTCTTGTCTGCTTTACTGGCACCGTATCTAAAACCATATTTTTACGTTAAAGAAAAAACATTCGATACCTTTTTTGGCGTTGGTATATATTTAGCAGCAAAAATAAACGTTTAGGCATAGATACTAACTCAAAATTTGACGCTGCATACAGCAAGTTGAGGTGTGTTAACATGACGCCCTTCGGCAGGCCGGTGGTGCCTGAGGAGTACAGTATGAATCCAGGGTCCGTATAGCCTTTCACGTCGTCTGGCTCGTACTCGTCCACGCTGGTATCCACAGCGATATCGCTGAACTTGATCACACCTCTCTGTACTGGAGTACCGCCAAATTGTATAATCTTCTTGATGAACGGCAAAGATTTGAAAGTTTTCAGGTTGGCTTTCAAAGCGTCTTCAGATGCGAATAGTATGTTTGGCTTTGATATGTTCAATACGTGTATCATCTCATCTGCAACGGAGTGTTTCCATTAGTGAGAAAAGTGAGGACTATTCCTTATGCATTCCTGTAATTACATCGGCGCCCTTATCCTTTAATCCGTAGGGCCTAGACCCACAGAAATCTAAAAAAATATGTGATAGGTATAAGATAAAATGTGTGCGGTCCAGACACCTGGACCATTACAACGCAAACATTATTGTTTGGCAGCAGAAATATGTTGACTAGGGATTGGGTATCCATTAGGCGGATTCATCGGGCTTGTCAGACCCACAGGTCAACCAGTAAATTGAACGGGACAGACAAAAACGCTAATCAAAGAAGGTCTACCTTTGGTATACTGGAGATTGGCGGTGGTGAGGGTGGCGCCACAGCACAGCGCGCCCACGGCGGCGGGCAGGAACTCGTCGCGGTTCTCGCTGCACAGAGCCACCACGGCCCCGCGACGCACCCCCGCGCGCCGCAGCCCCGCCGCCACCCGGATTGACTCTTCAAGGATCTGCCGGTGCGTGGTCTTCTTGCCAGTGGAGCCGTTTATCTGATTGAATTGATGATTAGAAAACGGGTCTGTATTTTAATTTTCATACTTTCACACCTTATGCTCGACAATGTCCAGTTATGAATCATCAAATGTCACCGTAATGCTTGGCCTTGTAACCTACAATTGTTGCCCGCAGGGAGATAATATTGTATGACACTCCCGAGGGAGTAAAGTAATTTAAATTGGGAATCGTAAAGGCTACAAATAAAGATACATAATTGTGGTTCCGAATTTGTCAAATTATTCAATAATCACACTTTGAAAATTCTCGCACATGGGTTAGGTAGCTATGTGCGAGATCTCTATTTAATTGTAACAATTACTGTCCTTTTTACAAACCCTTATTTATCTTCACTTTTGGAATCTTGCAAGCCTAATTTGACCCACTTCTCGGCGCTCAATTGAGCTGAAATTTGGTATTCCTACGTAACTTGGATAACAATGAATTAATATGGTGACATAGAGCCACGGGCGATCCCAGGTTTTTTGACTTATTGAAATCTCTTTTTGAAATCTCGAAATGCAATAATACAGGCACTTACTTCCTGATATGGTTGCATGTATGTATGTGTGTATCCGCTTCCAGGACTAACTATTGTAACCATGATCCAATCTGGTCAGGTTCCCCTGGTAGCAGGGTCACGGAGGTCAGATGGGAATTCACTGTAATTATCTAATCTGCCACATCCTGTGCCCTCGTGCGCGAGAACACAACCGGGACAATTACGCCAAGATGATTTTTTAAAATACATTTTACGGTCGACGATAGCCATTTCAGTCCCCATATTATATTCTAAGGGAACATTGGCGAAATTGTATGGGCCCCGGCCTGCCATATAGTAGCGATAATTTTATTTACTGAAGATATTTTGAGTTTCGCATAATAACTATGTAGTTTCATTTTCATTGATGTGGTTTCCTATTATACAAGCATCCAAGGATTTGACTCTCATTACACCCATCCACTTAAGTCAAGTTGGTGTTATGGTCTCTGTCTACCAATATCATTTTCTGCAGTCGTGATCTGGTCTCTGGGCCGAGTCCGAGCTGGGACCAGTTTGCACATAACCGACAGATGATAACCCCATCGTGATTGGTCTCTTTGGAACGGTCTTCATGAGTGGGTACTATACCGCGCGATACTAGCTTGTTATAAAACAAAATATTTCATTTGTGAACTTATTTCACTATATTAGTAGGTAGATAGGTTACTAGCATTCATACCCACGGGCGGGCAAAAACTTAACTGCCATAATTACTATTTCCACGAGGACGAAGTCGTGGAGTTTAAAGGCAGCGCTTTGGTGCCTTTAGTATGGCTGAGGGCAGAACGTTGATGTTTTTAATATGGCAGTTTGAGACACAGATTAATATATTTGTACAAGTTTTAGAGCAGCGTATTCATGTCTTTAATATGGCGATTCGAAGGTAGTGCGTTGTTATCTTTAATATGTCAATTTGTGCGCAGCGTGATGTCCTTAGTAGGGCGTTTGAGGGCAGCAAGATGTATATAGTATGGAATGCGAGGGCACCCAGTTGATAATCTTTATCAGTTTCAGGACGCGTTGAAATAGCACTTCATTAGCTGCATATTGTTCGTATTAATTCAAAACATACATAACAATATCATTGCAGTATGTTACAATGTAAACATGGCACAATTACATAATTACGTAACTCACATAGGTGTACCTGTAGGTATTTATATTGTAATATCATTGTAAAGCAACTAAGCGTACTATGGGTAGGTTACATAGGTCGTTGAAGAGAAGATCGTTATCGAGTAGCAACTACGCATTGGCGATAGCAATGTGTGATGATCGTAAAGAGCCGATGGATGCAGGTCGATAGATATTTAGGGCATGGAGGGAGGCCAAAGTTCAACAGGACGTGCTATAGCTGAGATAGGTAATGATAGTAATAAATGACGGGGATTTATCATAAGGTGTATTTGATGAGTCCACTTACCAGAGCCACTCTATCTCCATCGGCACATTGATCCTTGAGGCGGTCTATTAAATATTGTCCAAATGATAAGTGGCCCGGGACTGAGAGCGCCGGGAGCCCGTGAACCACATTGTTCACTATCTTCGCATTTTGGGACATTATTTCACTTTAATGCTCTACAAAAAGTTTACAACACGATATAGATATACTTAGCTAATCATTTATAAAGTGGAGTAAATAAATTTGAAGTTGTAAGTTTATAAAACTATTATAATCTCTGGTATATGTTAGTTTCGTTTATACTAATTAAAATAAAACAAGCAAACAACTACCCATGACGATGCGCCATTTAATACTACTCATCATGTAAACAAGTTCTAGCGGTATTTAAGAGCGTAACCACAATTCGGTGTAGGGGGGGGTAAGCACATAAAACCTATAAGTATGTCATGCCGATAGAGGCCTGCGCGGCCTTGCCTTATCTAAATTAACCTACCTAAATGAACCTAAATTATAAAATGAGCGAGCGTAGCGAACTCGACATTTTATGAATTTTGTCAGAAAAGAGCTAAAAGGAAGACAAAGGTAGCTTAAACCAATGACTGAGCGAGCGCATAGAGCTGCTATGTGTTGTTGGCACAGACATAATAAAAAAAAATTTCTCTATGGTTGTTGGTATATTGGCTTTTCAAATCTGGATTAATTAAGCGACGCGAATGGCGTGAATGTTTAAAAAATTAAATGAAATTAATGAGCGAGCTCGGAATATTTGGTATTTTGGGTTTTAAAATCCAGATTTAGCACTTTCGAATTTTGTTTCAAAGAGCCAGAGCGCAATTTATTAAAAGAAACAAAAATCAATTTTTTTTGGCATTTTGCCTGTAAAATTTCGGATTGATAAAAGTAGATCATATAATAAACTAACCAATGAGCGAACTTGAAATGTTTGTTATTTTGGCTCAAAAGAGCTGGGACGACCTTAATAAAAATAACAGCAACCAATGAATGACCGAGCGCAGCGAGCTAGGTATTTATGCTATTTGGCTCTTAAAATCAATGCAACAATTTTCTCTTCTTTTTTTGCCCTTCGTTTCGTACATCTTGCTAGGGGGGCAGCTGTCCCCCCCTGTCTTATGCTGGCTACATCCATGACGGTATTATTGCTCCTAGCTGTGAGCCTGTGACTGATAACAGAGTACGTATGTTGTAGCGTGTACGTACACGCGACGATACCTACTAACGGTTATTGATAAGAAATTGGATTATCTTTCTTTCCAATGGTCGATATTGACATTACGGGGGTTATGTTTGTTCTTGATCCGAGTGTGGTCCGGTCCTACATCATCATACAGTCTCGACGTCTCAGTCGCGGCAGGAATCCTTGCCCTTTTTATACAGGAACCGAGATCCAGATCACAGCTAGATTTTTAGTCGAGAATAGCCGAGATCGAGACCGAGATCTTTGCTATGTTAGTTTTGTACCTATGAAGATGAAGATAACATTTATCAAAAAAAAAATGAGTTCAGGTGTATCTGAAAGCAGTGCGGCGTTTGTGAAGCAAGGTATTGTACCTACCACAGAGCTATATTCGGGCCTAGTAAAATAAAACCCAGGATCAGGAAAACTTGAGAAATATATTATTTATTGAGGAGGATAATGGAAGATTATCCCGGTGGCTGGTCGAACAGAGGAGAGTGAAACATAAGATCACAGACATAACAGACTAAACACAAATCACAAATATTCCCTGTTCGCTCACTCTACAATGATTATAAATCTTGCTATCCCGTTTTTTCATCTATGGGAATACGTAGACGGAAAATGACGTGCGCAATGTTTTGAACGTTCGACATGTTGCTGTAGCTCCTTTAGACCTGACGTTTCTTTCGAAACATCGTTGTAAATTTAATAATTTAGGAAATTACAATAAATAAAATTTAAATCAAACCATTTAAAAGACGGTGTAATTTAATGCACATTTATGTGAAAGCGCAAAGTATGGAAATACACCTGGATTATCCTTTTACCGGTAAGTAAACATTCGTGGTCGCGGCGATCGAAAATCAATTCTAGAAATTGTAACAAAAATATGCATCGTAATAGTGTGAATTTGAAATAATTGAAATGCTTTACCTAAAAACAACATGCCATTAGAGATAGATTTAAAATTATTGGCAAATAGAGAAATATTTCGGTGTCTAAATAGGTACGAAAATATTTTGATGCTAACAGGGTCGGACTTAGTGTTTATTGTATAGAATTATAATACTCAAATCTTGTAAATAGCGGTCCACAATTTTATATGTTTTTATTTTAAATGTTCAGACATTTTATGAAACAACGGTTTAATCGCGTATTTACAATTATTTACATAAATTTTTGGTTTTTCTAGGTTTCCTAAAGACCAGACATGGTGATGTCTGGGTTGCAAATTGGAAGTGATGCGTTGCAAGTCTCTTCTGTTCTGGTGCACCAGCATTATATGAATTTTTACTGAAAATAAAGAATATGATGCCTGTTTAATATATTAATGTACCTATCATTTTCATTATTATTATTTTTTCATAACTATGTCCTCTAGAGGGCATCATATTTAATTTGTAAAGTCACATAGGCCAATCTGTGAACAATGAAGACGCTTCTAACGATAAGTAAGTAGGTACCTACTTAGTTTAGAAGTTATGAGGCAACAAATAAACATTAATACCGGTCAAAATCATAACCCTCCTTTTTGCAAAAGCAAGCACTGCCAATTCACGGTATGTAGGATCGAGAGATCGAAAAGACGGTGGTAGGTATAAGGGCGCGGGTTTGATTCACTAGACACCTTACCTTTTATTATAATGACAATATTAAATTATAGGGACAAGTTTAAAAAATTTCGTAGTCGTCTGGAGCGAAATACAAGTCAGATTTGTTTGTGTTCGTTATGAGTAGAAAGTCGTAGAAAAATATAACTTAGCAGATGGGCTGCCTTGTTCCGACCCTGCATTTACATTAGTGTGTGTGCTATAGAGATGTGACATTTTGTCTCGTATTTCAACTCGGATTGTACTCTCTGCTTCTGCATATAAAATTTCTTCTCTATGCATAAGATACGTTTTTTTGACATTACATCGTTCTGTGCATCAGTGTTGCTGTTAATAAATTAATAAGAATTTTAAATAATGATAATAAGCATTTTAAATTAAGAAAAAAGAAGTCTTTTCCTTACTAATACTTTCCTTTACTCTAAATCTTTTACGTCAATGTGACAGCTGAAGTAATATGAATTTGACAGTAGTTAAAATGTACCTATTGTTGTAAGAGCCGTAGTCCCCAAAATGCAAAAACTATAATATGTAATATTATCTACGTATTCTTTATCACTCTAAATTACAAGGGCAGATGACAAGGACTTTGTAATGAGATCTGTTGGCGTCTTACTTGGAGTGGGCCTAGTATCTATCTTGCTTTCATACAATCTATACTTAACTACCTAGCCCTTTCGGCTGATGTGGTTTAAGTCCAGCAGTGGACTGTAACACGCTGTTGTCGTGCGATGTGATATACAAATTTAACAAGTATCAAGTCTTTCTAGTCGAAGTATTGGCACAGACGTGACGATAGCTTTTTTAAGTTCACGGACTAATAGAATACAGTACAAAGAAAAATTATTCGCTTACGCATACAGTACAATAATACCAAGTAAACGATGGTGGCGCACTCAATTTTTGTCACGACTTTCTGTAGGCTTTCTGTGTTGTTTTTTTTTATTTTCTGGCCTGGTAGACCTTTAAGCCAAGTCGTTATTTTTCGTGGGTGGCTAGGGTTGCCAACCCTACTATATAATATAGTATTCTTCTGTTTTAGGTGTCTGCCTACTATTCTTTTAAAATTTTAATACAGTAGGCGAAACTATATTTTATCAACAAAGTCATTTATCAACAGTATCACACTTACCGCAAAAGGGTATACGTCCTGAATTTTAATTTTAACAATTCAGAAATAATTCAATTAATCATCATCCTGGACAAACTAACTACTTATCTAATGAAGATCAATTAATTACTAAATCTTTCCGCTGATAAATAGCAACAAGTGTTCATCTACCTACCTACAGCAATGAGTCCGATGGCAACTCCAGTGAGTCAAGATTTTCCAAGAGCCGATTAAAAAGAAAAAGTTGTTGTTATAAGATGTTATAGTTGTAATAGATAGCGTTGATAAGACAGGATTCTCAAAAAAAATCAAAATGTATTGTTGTAAGAGCCGTAATCCACATTTTGCGTTTTCTTCTCAGAAAAGGTACTAAAACTAAGTATCTTTTCACGAAACACCTTTCCAAGTAACTTCGGTTACCAAATTCAATAGTTGAGAATCTCTCTAAGCTACTTACAAACTACACTTTTTACTTTATAAAGTAGTTGTCTGAAAAGCCCCCATTGGATGTTGTGACGTCATTCCACAGGTTGGGATCAAGATGGCGGCGCACTATCGGAGATCGGCGGTACCACCCCAGGTACTTGCTGCAAGTTTTATTTATTTTTTCATAAACGCGCTGGCAACATTGAATTAGTTTAAAAAAACTATACCCGGCTCGTTGTGCCCGCGAATATGATTCTTGAATTTAACGAAGTTTTTTGGCGTAATCTCACTTGCTAATAATAGTACTTTGTTTATCTAATTAATTACGCTTAATCAGCAACTTATCATAGTTATCGTGTTATCAATTGGGAATTTTATAACCTCTCTTTCTTTATGTGAGGTTCTGACTTTAGCAGTGACTATAAAGTTATAGACTTATTACTTGGAGAAACATAAAATTGGCTTAACTTATAGTATTTGTTAGTAGGCAATAATAGTCCACTAAAATATGGCTGTATCTATAAATAATAATGTGGTGTCTGGACCTGAGGAGCAGCCAATTCCTGCTCATTTATCATTTGGACATTTTCTTTATGATAGATTTAAGGCTGGAGGTGATAATACCGGTTTGGTAAGTCACTGCAAAAATATATTTTTTAATTGTTAGTCATTCTTTTAATTTAAGTTCTACATTTCAGGTATGTGCCGAAACAGGATCAACTTTTACTTACAGATATCTGCTGCAAGGCGCTGTCAATCTTGCTAATTCTTTGCAAAAGCTTGGTCTCAAGAAAGGAGATGTTGTGTCACTGAGTTGTGAGAACCGCTATGAATTTACTGTATCATCCCTTGCTGTATTTTTCTGTGGCGGAGTCCTCTCCACTTTGAATATCACTTACTCGCCTGGTATAAATATTGTTGTAATTTATGGAATAAAGTATTCATTTATGTAGATACTCATAAAGTAATGAAACATATTTAATTACAGGAGAAATTACGCACATTCTAAACATAACCAAGCCAAAGTTTATATTCACGTCTCCATTTACTGCTTTGAACATCCAGGAAAGTAGCAAAGACTTGCCTTTTATTCAGAATATTATTATGTTTGGTGAATATGAGGTAATACCTGCCCTGATGTTTGATGATCTTGTGAAAGAGCATGTGGAAGTTGAAGGATTTACTCTAATTGATGTCCATGGTGCAGATGATACTGCAGGTATTATGTGCTCCTCCGGCACCACCGGCCTCCCAAAGGGAGTTATGTTAACACATGTAAATTTTCTCACATTATGTGCTCATTTTAAGTAAGTATTGATTTAATTTTTACACAATTATTATTAAATTACTTTTCTACACATGAGATGTATGTTGTATAGGTGGTCTATAATTATATTGGTGGCATTTCAGGTATTACTTTAATGTGGCCGTAACCAAAACAAATCAAGACATAGCCACAGGCCTCTCCTTAATTCCATGGTTCCATGCATATGGGTTCATTACAACTTTTGCTGTAATGGCTCTGCATATCAAAGTTGTGTTTTTAGTTAGATTTGAAGAAAAACAATATTTGGAAACTATTCAAAATTATAAGGTAAAACCTTGAGTAATTAAAAAGAACAGCATGTACATTTAACAATTTTTTAATTGTTATTATTAATCATTTATTTCAGACTACTTTTAAATAAAATTTTTAACAGTCCATATTATATTGTGTTTGTAATAATTTTACTAACACAATATAACATATTGTTAAAATCATTACAAAATTAAACATTCAATTCATTTCTAATAAATATTCTTAATTACCTTGCATAAAGCTTGGAGTATGGAGCCTCCTCAGCAGATGGGAATGTTGGGCCGAATGTTATAGGTATAATTAATATGTTTACAGATTAACATGACAACATTAGTGCCACCGCTGGCCGTGTTCCTCGCGAAGCACCCACTGGTTGAGAAGTATGACCTCACTTCATTGACTGAAGTGTGGTGCGGTGCCGCCCCTCTCTCCAAAGAGATTCAGAAAGCTGTTACGCGAAGGTAGATCCTACTACTAGGTAGAGGTACTTGTATGTAGCTAAATATGATGTCCTCCATTATTTCTGCTTTTACTTTTTCTTAATACATTTTGAAAGTATAACACATACATATAGCTGATTTCAATGGTACTTTAATGGGCTCCTCAAATAGAAGTATTTTATCAAGACGGAATTGGGTTGGCTGATGTATTTGTTCTAAGTCCAAACACAGTAACTTGATACAATGCCTTGGTTTGCCTACTCAGTTTTCTATTTTAATGTCATCTATTTCTTTTGGCTCCATGATACTAACCTCATTATATGGGTTTTTGGTATGGGCATACCAAAACGGTTTTCGGTATCACTATCATCTCTAATGAAAGTAGGTCTGTAACATTATTTAAAATGTGTAGTGGTTGTGATTGTGTTAATTAGTTTGGGGGCTTGTAAAAACTAACACTTTCCCGTTTATAGGACAGGCATAGGCTCTATTAAGCAGGGCTATGGCCTCACTGAGGTGACTATGGCATGTTGCGTGGACCTGTCCGGGGGTAACACGGAGGGCACGTGCGGTGCCCCGGCGCCTGGTATGAAAATTAAGGTACGGGTGGCGAATTGGCGACTGTATCTTTTGGTCTTGCTTGTTTTATAGTTTTGCTTGGTATGGAATAGCTAAAATATAAGCTCGGTATGATGAAAAATGACAAACTAAATCACTTTCGTTTATGTTAAATATTTTTTTACATAATATGTGTTTTAATGGTTGTGTTGCGACTCACATGGTTCCTAATTGCATTGTGCATGGTTTGGGTAATTTTGATTATTTGTTATATGAATGTGTATTATCAACATAATCTTCATGAGCTCTTAAGTCCACTGTTGGACTATAGCCACCACCACTAAGCGACCGCGACGCTCCAAGCACCCACAATCACAATCAAGCATGTACTTCTCGATTGTAAACCACATTGGCAACAGTTAGATATAGACAGCGGTTTGCCAGCGAATTTCGTTCGGTTTACAACTGTGTAGCTCATGCTTCGCTTCATGTTTACTCACAGATGATATAACACCTAGCGCCCGTTTGCGTCCGAGAGTATCGACAGTTCCGAATTCCTATCTTATGCACATATTACATGTGACTAAATTCAGTAGCCAAAATTCAGAAACAAAAAAGCGTGAGAGCAAATTAAAGTGGAATGTATTGCTCATAAAATAAGCTCCATTTCTTCTTCTTTGGAGAAGGCCCTAGAAGAAGAACTAGTTTGTGCTACTCAACGTAATGACGTCCCTTCCAAAGCGAACCAAAGAACGAGAAACTTTGAAATACATTTTATCGATGTTGAACATGTAAAAGTCCGTTCCTGCGGTAAGGGAGGTGCCATTACATTTTTTTTTTGCCCACCCGGTCCACTCCCGTCGCATTAAGCACTACACATCGTACAGCAAGAGCCCTTCCCGTAGGTGTTGGACCTTGACAGCGGTCGCAAGCTGGGCCCGAACCAAGAAGGCGAGTTGTGGATAAAGTCCCCTCTAGCCATGAAAGGCTACCTTGGCGACGAAGCGGCCGGCGCGGCGCTCTTCGACGCCGAACGCTACGTACGCACCGGCGACATCGGGTACTACGACCGCGAAGGCAACTTCTACATCGTCGACAGGCTGAAGGAGCTCATCAAGTACAAAGGGTTCCAGGTCAGTTGGTGTGTTTATAGACGGTGTATCAGTTGGTGTTTAAATAATAACAACGTAAATTTTAGTTGTTTACGAGAGTCAGTAAGATAAAATTAATGATATATACTTGGGGGAGCTTTCGACCGATTGGCACCATGTAACGATATAATTATTATTATGAAGAGAAACTAAATCTCTTTTCTTTCCGTTCAAGGGAGAATACTCCTCTGAAAATAACATAACTTTTTCTAAACATGTAGGTATGTGAATTAAATCACTTTTTACACTAGTTCCACTTTATTATACAATTTTTTTTTTAATAAATTGCTACCGGTTTCGAATTACTCATGTTCAGGCAATGATTTTATATTTTGTTTACAATCTATATACAGACACATAATAATTTAAATTGATGTGGGTACCGAAAGTATACAATAATATTAGGATGTCAAAGTGCAGAGAAATGTACAGTATGTCAACATAATACAAATTACAAGTAGTCAATTTTTTTTTAAGTATGTCGATTGTTATAGATTTAAATAAATGGAAAAAAAAATATATTATACCGAAAGTAAGTCATTTAAATTAATTTTAAATAGGTGATGTCGATAAGGAAATTTGGTCATTAATTATATTATCCTTCTTCAGTCTGTTCACTTCTATAGCTTCTAGTCCATCCAGTCTATGTCCTTTCCCAGCTATATGAAGGTATGTTATGCCATTATCTGGGTTAAAAATATAGTTTTCCTTATTAAGTAGGTGTAGGTATGTAATATAGCATTATACATATTTATGCGGGAGCGACGGAGACTATTATTTCAGCTCAGCGGCCATGTGGTGTCCGGCAGAGTAGAATAACACCACACACCTCACACTCGTGGTGAGGGGTTGGTGCAAGGTGTCATACAAAATTGGCAGCAGCGTTTTCCATTGGTATATTTATAACACAGCGATCTCCTATCCGCCTGCCAAGCATAGACATTTCTGGGCTGTGGTGGTGGTGATGGTGGTTATTACTAATTCGTTGCCCAGTGCCCACCTCTGAAACCCCGGGATACGTTGCTCTGTCAGCAAACAGACAAACGCTTGGCCACTCCACTACTAAAGCCAGGTTTCCCATCAATTTCGCATGATTGCAGATGTCCTGGACAACGATGGTCGCTTTCCATCAAGTAGATCGTCCGTTCGTGTGCCTCCCTAGGCAATAAAAACAATTCTTTTTGACACGTTCGCAGGTGGCCCCAGCCGAGCTGGAAGCACTACTTCTGCAGCACCCCTTGGTGGCCGACTGCGGCGTGGTGGGCACGCCCGACGAGGCCGCGGGGGAGCTGCCCACCGCCTTCGTGGTGCCGCAGCCCGGGGCCAACGTCACGGAGCAGCAGATCGTGGACTACGTCGCCTCCAAGGTGACTGCCATTTTGTTTTGTTTGTAACACTAGATGGGGTTGTAGATGTTTTATAACGCGGTATTGAGCCGGCCCGTCATTTCCTTTAAAAGTTTCCTTCCTTGTAATGTTTGTCCTCCTTGAAGTTTAATAGAATTTACTAGGGTTTTTAATGGACTTGCTACAGTATAACGCCTCCCTCCAACAGTATGCTATCTCAGCCATAAAAATTATACAAGCAATCACAAAACATAACAAACAAAGAGTGACAAACGGCTAGCACTTACTAAATGGCGTTGGGGGAGGCCCATATCCATCAGTAGTAAACAGAAATCGGCTAGTGATGACGATGTAATGGATACATGTTTTGATATTGAAGGCAGCAACGAAATGGCCTGACATAATAAGTCGTAAGGAGCGAGGAAGAGCACAATAAGATTTAGGCGATAGAAAGCAAACGGTAGTGCTTGGGAGGTGGCATATTTCCCTCCAATAGTGGATGTCTTGGCTTGGACTGAAATGACCCCTCCATATCAGAAGGACTTTAAAATTACAAGTCAATAGCTGTCGCCTGTTTTGAATTAGTACAATCAATTTTCTATCTTAGGAACAAGATAGATAAAGGTTACATTACCTATTCTTGTACAATAACTTGTATGTAAGTGGGTATTCGGTACTTAAGATAGTGCTAGTTGCTACACGGTAAATTTAATAACACTATCGAACACTTAGAATCACGCGATATGTTTTATCTGTAATAAAATATTAATGGTGTAAAGATATTTACTTTTATTTCAGGTCTCTCCTGCGAAACACTTGCGAGGCGGTGCCATATTTGTCAACGAAATACCGAAAAACGCTTCGGGTAAAATTCTAAGAAGAGAATTAAGAGACTTGTTGAAACAAAAACTAAAAAGCAAGCTTTAACTAAGAGTAAGAGTAAATACCTGATGGTACAAATGAATTCCAAATACAAATGAATAAATAGCAATATTTAATTATATTATTATTTCAAAGCAATAAATATTGTAAGTTCTTAATCTGTGATTTTAATTTATCTGTCATCATCATCGTCCGAACTGCCAATCACGGCTTCTGCCAGGATCTACTTTCCTATTGTTATTCCTCCACTTCGCCCGGTCTTCAGCAGTCATATCAAAATCATATGGCAAGTCATATGGAAATTACTATGAAGAAAAAACTTCATTTACGTGCCACTAGATGGTGCTATACACTTTTTATTCTTAATTTCCATGTAAACGTAATTCCACGTAAATTGCGGCTCTTATGACGAAGCAAAACTCGTAGACTCGTACGGTCATAGTACCTAAACCTTATATTCACCTAATTATGTCCATCTAATACTATCGCGTAAGTCTTGTCCCTTACGAGCAACGCGTTATACGTTTAGGGTCTAAACTAATGCTAATTACTTGAATCGAATCAATTTGAAATTTAGTGTTCAATATTTCGACTGTCATACGTCACACAATAGGGCTAGGCTAGTCTTTTATAATCGCATTGTAGGTATACAGGCTAAACTTTTTCGAAACTCCTAAATAATGGATTTACAATAATAAAGGTCAAGTAATGGAATTCTTACCTACCTTTTAGGTTCGCTGAAAATATTTGTATTTCTGGTTATGTTTTACGCGCGTATCTTGTATGTATGTATTTTTGGAAATTTCTTTATAACCTCGTATGTCCCAAACGGCTGAATGAATTTTGAAGATTCATCTTAAAAAGGCAAGTGCCCTTATATGGGTGTTTTAAAAAATAATTAAAATGCCAGATTTTCACGCCATATTGTAAAGTTCAAAGATAGCGTTGAAGTCGCGGCGTATGACACTCGACGATCGATTGTACAGGTGAGAAAAGTGTATGTATCTGCGGGAAGGTATACGGGAGTCGTCGTCGTCGTCGTCGTCGTCCCCCCGGGCCCATGGTGGGCAAAACTGAAATTTACAGCAAGCGCAGTTCCAGAATATGATTTTTTAACTGACTGACTATACCGCTTCAATCCAAGTTACTGTGTTATGAAATAAAACGAATCAATTAACAGGTCAATAATAAATTTTAATTTATGTATTTTACAGAAGTGATAAACATAATTATTCGTACAAAAATTTTCTTGTTTATAGATATTTATAGATTACTTTTTTTTACATAATGCATATTATCTCTCTAAACCATAGAGAGACCTACATGCGATCTCATAGGAAAATCCGTCGAAGTTGGTGTTTGGTAGTTCCACACAGAGGGATCTTCTGCCCATCATATAATAATTAATTCCATAGAAAAGATAATTCGGAAGAGCTAGTGTAAGAGTAGATACCCTCTAACGGCGTAGATGTATGAGTGTGGAAGAAACAAAAGCTTATTAGAATTGTAGCTATTGGCACTCGGGACTACCTCTCACTGTTACATTCAAAGGTTTACATAACCAAGCCAATAAAGTCAACAGAAAATGCATTACATTAAAAAATTTACCCCGTTAAGAACCAGTGTTTGTAAGTACTTGGTCCATTGTCTACAGTTTATTCGCTAGCTTGTCCTTCAGCTCTTGTGGTATTCTGTTGAGCGCGTACGCATGTAGTTCGTCGTTGACCGCGGCGAGTACGCCCGTTTTGTTTGGGCGGGACTCCGCGGCGCCGTATTTGTACGAGGCGCCGGTGATGTCCGTGAGGCGGCCGCCCGCCGCGCTCAGGATGGCCTCGGGCGCGCAGGTGTCCCACTTCTTGCAGCCGGGACTCGCGAACACGTACACGGACGCGGCGCCTTCCAGCAGCTGCAACACCTGCCGAGTGGAAGCCAAATATCTTGTCATACTATTAACAAGTAAAGTTCAGAGTAGTTCTGACACTGCGTTAGCCGTGCTCGCTGGGAGAATGTTAACCCGGCGATAGCCGATACCCACCTTGTAACCAGCACCGCCGACCCTAAGTATTTGTGCAGCATTCATGACTTGTAGGGCTTTCTCTACTACTGGATTCGAGTGGCTCCTCGTGGTAGTGATGATAAGAGATTCTGGGGGCGGTGCGGGCGTGTAGCCCCCCACGCCAGCGCCTTCCAGCCCCCAAATGGTTCTTCCTATACGTTTCTCATCGCCAACCAAAGTTTTATAGTAGGGCTGGTGGATAACCCCGGCCACTGGCCTCTCATTCACAGATATCCCAATCAACACTGTTACATGCTCCAGAAATCCTACAACAACATACACCTAGTTACAAAATTAATAAAAAAGTGAATTACAATTTTTTTTATTACTATACCATGCATTGCAAATTATTCTGGTTGAGGCAATAATTTTATGTTATGTTAATCATGTTATTCACAGTATATAATATAAAACAATAGTGTTATAAAAATTAGTGTGTGTATTAATAATAATAATAAATGTGTGTATTACGAGTTATATTTCATTTGTTGTGCATATTGAACAATGCACCACTCAAGTTAATTGAAAGTTGCAGAAATATAGATCAATTAAAACCTTGAAAAAATTTACTCCTTATTGGTTTAATGAAGGTTATACAATCTATTTTACGGCATGCAATCCAAAGTTATTAATTCACCAACACATTACAGTACCTATTTTTAAGTTAATGTCAGAACCATTGCATCTAGACTACAGGCACCATTTTATTCAAATATATCCATTTACCATAATTTGATTGCAGTAAGCTTAAGTACCACTTCATACTAATAAATGGATGTGACAAGTACATTTTCCATCTTTCCCAAGGATTTCTCTTCAACATTAGGGCACCTAGAATTTGGCACATCAATTAAAGTAGAATTAAAGCAGTGCTGGCAGATTAAGAATAGCATAGCAAAAAATCCTTCCAGTCATGACTTTCTATTGAGATTAATTTCACAGCATTATAGTTTTTCCTAATAAAATTTGGTAATGCAAACCTTGTGTGTACTCTGATGTGCCATCCAAGGGGTCCACCCACACCACAACATCCTCTTCCTTTACCTCCTGAAGGCCTGTCGGACATTCTATCTTAAGTACATCTTTATCTTGGTCTAGAATAACCCAATCATTAGGTATTTCACCCTAAAATGAAAGAACAAAAAAGTTACTTCATATTAATACAAAGTCAATACATTTAGTTAATGATTATACAATATTCGGTCAAACCCTTCTGACCATTCTATTCACCTGAACAGTGAGAAAGTGACCAAGAAGACTCATCAGACTGTTCATAGAGGAGTGCTTGTTCCAACATTAACGTATGGTAGCAAAAATTAGGGTATGGCAGAGAAAGAGGAATAAATGCAGTAGAAATGAGAGCCCTAACAAGTATGGAAAGAGTATCAATGATAGATAAATTACAGAATAGTGTAAAAAGAAAATGTGCTGGAGTAAAAGATGTAGTAACTAACAAAGACAGAAAAGCTTAGCTGGTTTGGGCATTTGGAGAGGATTATGTATTAAATGTTTTACCTCATTTTCAGGGTTATCTTCTTCACCAATTATGTTTATTTTGGGATATTGTGTAGCTAGAGATGCAATTATACACTTCTGAGCTGACCTATCTGCCTCAGTTTGATAGTCATCTTTACCCTGGAAAAGATGCATGGTTAGATATTAAATTTATTCTAGATTATTATTATTCTCATTATTCTTAAGGGAAGTTTATTATATCAATAAATTGCAACAAAAGAAAAACTTTTTAAAGCATAGCTGTTTTTGCAAACAGTCAAACTGCATTCAATAAATCAGTTTGTTAAATTCTATTCTATCTCAAGAATGTAAACCTTGCTATGGTTTTCATTGTCGTCTCGGGAAGTTATTACTGTAGGTAATAGTGCTGACCTGATTGAAGCACAGCAAAGGAACAGAATAATGTTAAAGAGTACCTACCTAATAGGAAGAACAGCAGACAATAATTTTATAGCTACGGTACCTTTTCCACGATCCCAAGATCACCTTGGCTCATTACATCTCGCACTATTTTTCCTGCCCTGCCAGCTACGGAAACCGATGATGCTAGTAACTTTACAATGAGAGGAACACTAGACGACATTTTAGATTCAGTTTTATTTTCTAAATAAGAAAGTAAATTTCAATTAATTATTTTGTACCCACTATAGGTACAAACTACACAAAGGAAGAGTGTCACACCAACAAAGACGATATAAACACTACCAGTCACACCTGACACCACTCACGAACTAGTAAATATACAAACCTAAAAATACGCGTTAAGCGCACTCCACATGTGGACAGTTCCGTGGGAACACGAGAATGTAGAGGGAGTATTCGCCTATATTCGTGTAGTCCCGTGCATGTTTGGCATGTCTCGCCTATTTCATAGACTAAGTAGAGATAGTTTGTTGTCGTCTCGATTCGATCGATTTTATATTTACATTCTTAGCGCTTTTTCCCGCAACAGGCTCGGGGTACACTTGACCATGATCCAGGATATCAGTAGATCAAGTAATTACAGTAGAGCAGCTGCCATCACCTCTGTGACCCTGTTTACACCAGATTAGCGATATTTATTTATTTATTTATTACGATATACGATTTACGATATAACACCGATGAATCGATATAATGTCGACGCGTTTTGACACCCACCACATCCCTAATAGGCGAGAATGTAGAGGGTCGACCAAGTTCCGGCAAAAGTTTCGCCGAAAGTTTCGGCGGACATGTGGAGTACGCTTTAGGCTAGCGCAAAGTATTGGCATGGACTTAGAGGCCTAGCGCGCACGGCGGATAACTTCCGTACATTTTTTTCCGCAAAATTTATGAAGTATAGAATTTCTTGGAGGTGCGCGCACTGCTGTAAATAATCCGTATGCGCATTTAAATTTGTAGTTTGCTATAGATTTGTTGCGGTGCATCGCTGCACGGATTTTTTGCGTCCTATGGACTTGTATGCAACCCCAACTGGGTTGCGGAAAAATTTCCGTGCAAATCGGGCAGTCGTTCTCATGTTGTCTTTGGCACCTTGGCTGCAACACAAGCGCCGACCACGAATTTAAATAATGAATTAATAAAATCTACAACAGACCGCCGATTTGGGATAAAAGTTGCCGTGAATATGCAGACAGAATAATAAAAACAAGAATGTGGGAGGAAATAGACATAGACATGATTTATTTTGACAAATAGGTCCCAATATTAACGTTATAGAAAATTGGGCGGAATTGTAAACATGTCAAAAGTAAAGAGCCAAACAGATGATGATGATGAGTACATGGTCGACATGAGAGTCCGACTCGCAAGCGAAAGGTCCTAGGTTTGAATCCCACTGCGCCACTGTACCAATGACTCTTTTCTGAGTTATGTACTTTACTTGAATATGCGATGCGATTGAACGATGCTCTTACGGTAAACTACCGTGATGAAACCTGCAATTTCAGGCGACTGAATGTGCAACCATGATACAATCTGGTCAGATTCCTCTGGTATAATAGGACCACGCTTAGTCCGAATCGACTGACAGTAGTAAAAATTATAAAATATGGATATGGCAATAATCTGGGGATAATCAGTCCCTGTCAGTCCTTGTCAGTCCTTCTTGTAAACATTCAGATATTTGGCTTGAACTTGTACTTTTAGTTTGACTAAATTATTAATCACTATTTAATAATTTTTGCCCATTACCTATTTAATGATATTTTTCATAACTCACAAAAATAAACAATCATACAGAAATCAAATTGTTTGTTATGACTTTTATGAATGACGTTCTATTACTTTAAAAAAACTTGTCATACGTTGCCATACAGAGATTTTCATTTCATATTTTGTAATAAATGATTCGGACTTAGCGTGGTCTTAGTATAACAGGGTCACGGAGGACAGATGGCAGTTGCTCCACTGTAATTACCTGATCTGCCAAATCCTGGATGAGGGTCAAAGCGGACTCGGACCCTCGTTAACGAGGCCACGTGCGTGCGAAACTGAGTTGGGCGGCGGTGAAATATCCGCACGTTTTGCCGATTTTAAAACGCATTGCAACTGACCGCACCGCCGCCGTGCGCGCTAGCTCTTACATAGATTTTGGACATAACGTATTCGCGGAGTGCATGTTGACGTTGCAGTGTGGGCACAACAACATCTTAAGTTTTATACTCTTTCATGTCAACTAATTGTCACTAACGCATGGTGTGGTGACGTAGTGTTTCTATCCTCTTTAATGTGGTGGCTTATACGTCAGTCAGGGCTGTCCAAGTTGCAATAATGCAAGTCCAATGTGTCTAATAAGAATCCGCTGAAGCCCTCAAAAGGCTCAAATATAGTAACCTCGACAGTGGTTATTTATTTGAGCCTTTTGGGGTAGAGACACTGGGTCCGTGGGACCGGGAGCCCATCGAATTTTCAAAGACGTCTCAGCACGTCTCGTCGAGGCAAGTTGTGACCAAAATGCTGGTCTTTATTTAGCACAGCATTTAAGCATTGCCATTCAACGTGGCAATGCCGCCAGCATTTTGGGCACCTTGCCTAATGGCAGCGGTTTATTAGATTAGTTTATTAATTATTATTAGTATTATTATTATTTTTAGTTTTAGTTAAATTTAGTTTTAGATTAACCTAAAGCGTACTCCACATGTCCGCCGAAACTTTCGGCGAAACTTTGGCCGGGACTTTGGTCGACCCTCTACATTCTCGCCTATTAAGCGTGCTCCACATGTCCGCCGAAGCTTTCGGCGAAACTTTTGCCGGGACTTTGGTCGAGCCTCTACATTCTCGCCTATTAAGGATGTGGTGGGTGTCAAAACGCGTCGACATTATATCGATTCATCGGTGTAATATCGCTAATGTGCTGTAAACAGGGTCACAGAGGTGATGGCAGCTGCTCTACTGTAATTACTTGATCTACTAATATCCTGGATCATGGTCAAGTGTACCCCGAACCTGTTACGGGAAAAACCGCTAGGAATATAAATAAAAAATCAATCGAATCGAGACGACAACAACCTATCTCAACTTAGTCTATGAAATAGGCGAGACATGCCAAACATGCACGGGACTACACGAATGTAGGCGAATACTCCCTCTACACTCTCGTGTTCCCGCGGAACTGTCCACATGTGGAGTGCGCTTTAGGGATGTGGTGGGTGTCAAAACGCGTCGACATTATATCGATTCATCGGTGTAATATCGCTAATTTGCTTTAAACAGGGTCACAGAGGTGATGGCAGCTGCTATACTGTAATTACTTAATCTACTAACATCCTGGATCATGGTCAAGTGTACCCCGAACCTGTTACGGGAAAAAGCCCTAGGAATATAAATATAAAATCGATCGAATCGAGACGACAATGAACTATCTCTACTTAGTCTATGAAATAGGCGAGACATGCCAAACATGCACGGGACTATACGAATGTAGGCGAATACTGCCTCCACATTCTCGTGTTCCCGCGGAACTGTCCACATGTGGAGCGCGCTTTATTTTGTAAATTATATGTTTTATACACAGACATATAAAGAGAAGCAGACTTAACACAAAAATACGCACACATTGACCCATGTAAAGAATATCGTTGTCACATTCACTCCAAACTAACATTGTATAGCTTTATCCCTTTTTCTCTATCTATGGCAACAATAACTCACACATAGACAAATCCGGAGTCGTGGCAGACGCCATGTTGCTTCTGTCAAAATAAGCGACATATGGCGTGCTGACGTTTGTGCTGTAGTGTTTTGTTTTGTATTTTGTTATAAAAATCTTGAGTCACGGACTAAAATAAAATGGTGAAGTGTTGTGCCAGAAATTACCTTCCAGCGGTATGTATACCTCATTTAATTTTTGTTCGAGTATTTTAAAGACGTACGAGTCACAGTCGTGTGTTTTGTTTTTATGATTGCAAGCTACGATATGTTCTTTATTCAAAAATATGTTTAAACTAGATGTCGTACTGAAATACTTAAGATTTTCTTCAAATTTTATCTCAGACGCAATTTGACATTTCAAGTACTAGTACAGTTCAAAGGGTCGGAGTCAGGATCAGGGACAAGAAAATAAAGCTGTATTGATATTTAGGTAAATACTTTCACAGAAAGTAAGGGATGGTACTTTTAACTGCTAGTTTAGCTTCATCGATAAGGCGAAAAAATAAATATGGTACCTACCTACTTTTGATTACAGGTTTCCCAAAAATGAAGACCTGAAAAATCTTTGGATTATGAAGTTAAATAAAAAAGATTGGCAGCCTAAATCAAGCAGTGTATTATGTTCGGCGCATTTTGATTCTAATTTATTATGTAGAAGAAACCACCGCATAATTCTGGTACCTGGTGCAATTCCAACAATATTTAAACATGAAATCATACAAAAGGTGAGTTTTAAATATTTAAAGCTACAATGCGGCCCTGTGTTTTGTGTTTGTGTGAGTAATATTTCTTTGTAGTGTAATTGCCACGCATATAGCCGGTTATGTTAAGTCTGCTTCTCTTTATATGTCTGTGGTTTTATATCTCTGTAGCCACAAATAAAATTTACCGTTAGTAATTAAAAAAATAAAAAATAAGAATCACTCTAGGATGTCCCCATCTCTACTTAATAATCATCTTGGCGTTAATGTCCCGGTTGTGCTCTCGAGAACGAGGGCCCGGGGTCCGCCTTGACCATGATCCAGGATTTGGCAGATCAGGTAATTACAGTGGAGCGACTGCCATCTGACCTCCATGACCCTGCTACCAGGGGAACCTGACCAGATTGGATCATGGTTACACATTCAGTCGCCTGAATGTGCAGGTTTCATCACGATGTTTTCCCTCACCGTAAGAGCATCGGTTAGTATTCAACTAATGTACATAACTCAGAAAACAGTTATTGGTACATGGCCGGAGCGGGATTCGAACCCGGGACCTCTGGCTTACGAGTCGGATCTGTAACCGCTCGGCCACCGACGCTTATCTCCCCATCTCTACTTACTCATATTAAAAGAATTTGGTCCCTTTCCCATTATCCCGTGCACGACTATAATACGAAAAGCGACTTTATTATTTGTCGTGTAAGGATTAGAATCAACTGTAGTAGTTGCGTGTGAGGAAACAACCGACGACCGATGATTAAACGAAAAGCGATTTTATTGTTTACCTTTTGGCCATATATTTTGTTTTTCGCCATATATCGGTTCCTGACCTTGTGTAAACCTTGTTTTTTCAAAATATATTCCTCGATAGCCTAGAATTGTTGTTTAACGAGAACCGATCGAGATGAGGGTTGAGGGAACCGCTTGGTAAGGGTTTCTAGGGGATTTCTAAGGGGAAACAAAATTAGTCTAGGGGTACGCCGCGCCGCCGCCGCGCCGAGACCATCTGGCAACACTGGTATGAAGTCTGTCGTTTGTATATATAGTTCATAGTTTGTGACGTCAGTTGTGTATATATAGTTCATAGTTTGTGGTTGTGTTCTGTGTTTTGATCCAATCGCGTGGTTATTTAGGATATTTCTACACCATTTCAAGTGTTTTATTTTCTATTGTACGTAATAATGCCGAAATTAGAAGAAAAGCCAAGAGTTATACTAGAAGAATTTCGTGTAAAGGTAAATTTTTACCCAATTAATTATTGTTATCACACACATTTTGTTGCAGCTAGCTATTTATTGTATTGTTATACGCCGTATTACAGAGCAGTTAGCGGGGCCACTTTACTAAACGTGTTTTCTTAAGCGGCTATCTCATATTCAAGGGCATTCACTGTGCATAATATATAAATAAACATTGCACGTTGCTTTTTCAAAGCAGCAGACTTAGGTGCCACTTTACCGGTTTGTTTATAATTGACCGGATTTTGATGCGCCATAGCATATATAGGTCCGCCCTTTAACGAGAGAAAATGTGGAATAAGAGTTTTAATATGAGTATATACATGAAACTCTGTAAACAAGTGGAAGGTTATGTGAGGACATAACCTACATCGGATCTTATATTTATTAGTACTGTCAAAACTTAGGATGCTTCTCCTAAGGCCGTGATTCGTAACTACAGATAGAACTACCACATTCATTGAAAACTTTAGCCCACTAACCATCCGTTTAAAATTTGCTACATTCATTTAAAACTCAAGTTGTGAATGTGCTTATCCGAAACTTTCTTGTGCATTTAGTGTTTCGGTAAGTTGCTGCGCCTGCCACCTTACCCGTTTGTCGCACCTTCTCAATTTGTGTAATTACTGACCTGTAATCACATATTGCGGAAGGTCAAGGTGTGAGAAGGTACCCCTAATAGATACTATTAATTTACAATTCTAAATTGCTCAGTCTTAACAACATAAGGGTGGATTTGTACTAATTGCTAGTTGCGTTTGATTGCCAATTTCATCATTCATATTCCAAAATATTAATTATATTACCAACTATTAATTGCATCTGCCATATTTACCCAGACGACTCTTATAATGTGTGCTTGTAATATTTCCAGAATGCTGCAGATGACTATGGAATGGCTGATGAGAAATGGAGTTTCAAGAAATTTGCAAAAAAATTTCGTATTGTGATTGTACGAATGGATAAAACTGAAATGGAGTTTGATTTAATTGGCATTCAACCAGCCTTTGCCAATGCTTTTCGAAGGTTAATGTTGAGTGAAGTTCCTAGCATGGCAATAGAAAAAGTGATGATTAAGAATAATACTTCTATAATTCAAGATGAAGTACTAGCACATAGACTAGGGCTAATACCATTAAAGGCCGATCCCAGGCTCTTTGAATACAAGCCAGAAGGTAAATAACCATGAAACCTTCCCAATATTTTGAAATTGGAAACTATGTTATTATTACCTCTATATTAACTCATAATTGGATTTTCAGATTCAACAGAAGTTACAGAATTTGATACATTAGAATTCTCATTGAAAGTCAAATGTAGTTCAAATAAGTCACAACCTAAAGACTCTTACAGAGCTGAAGATTTATATGAAAATCATAGTGGTAATGCTTTAATTTATTAATACTTATGATATTATTTTATTATATCTTTTTGTATGAGCTTGACCTGATAGAATGATAACCATGGTTCAGGGAGTGCATCAACTGAATAAGTTGACCCATCAACCGCCTATCTACCAGATACCAGATTGATCTGTACCTATACAATACCTATTTACCGAAAGTATTCCTATGACCCTTGTCCTGTTCCTCTAGTCTAGTCTAGACTTTACCTCCTGACTCAGTTTCAGCCAGGTTGTTTATGGACATGAACGTCTTCATATTATTTACAAATATTTATCAGGTTTATTCATTTGAGTAATATATATTTTCATTTCAGTTTACTCCTCGCAGATAAAGTGGTGTCCAATTTTGAACCAATCATCTATGCACAAGGAAACTGACATTGGACCAGTTCACGATGATATTCTTATATCTAAAATGAGGCCGGGTCATGAATTGGACCTCCATTTAGTTGCTGTAAAAGGTATAGGGAAAGATCACGCCAAATTCTCCCCAGTCGGTAAGTGCAACTGCAAAAATGAAATAGAATGAAATAAAATATAGAAAAGGATATATAAAGTTATTAAAAATTAAAATATTTCATAATGTTTGCAGCGACTGCGTCTTACCGTCTCTTACCTGAAATTACCTTGACACAAGATATTATGGACGAGCAGGCTACTTTACTGCAGAACTGTTTTTCTCCAGGAGTGATAGGTATAAATGCAGATGGGAAGGCATTTGTACGTGAAGCTCGCTATGATACATGCAGTAGAAATGTCTTCAGATATGATGACATTAAGGATGCCGTACTTCTAAGCAGGATTCGTGATCATTTTATATGTAAGATTGATATATGTTTTACTTCCTTTATTTTATCGAAACTGACAGGTAAGTTTAATTTTTTTTTTCTCTTTCTAGTCAATGTGGAGTCCGTTGGAGCATTATCACCAAACATTATATTTGTGGAAGCTGTGAAAATACTTAAGGAAAAATGCAAGTCTTTGTTAGAGGAATTAAATAATTTGTAATATTAAATTATATTTATTCTTAATGTGTATTGGAACTGCATACATCCCCGAAAATGAACAACATCCCTTCTGAAGGACTAATAGACCAACTCGTGATCAGTCTAATCTTATTATCTGACACTTTTATGACTTATTATGTCTTCGTGAAAGGTAGCGCTCTGATAGTCTACCAGAAGAGCGACCGCACGGACCTGTCAAACTACCGGCCTATGGCGATCATGTCATTAATCTCCAAATCATGGATGGAGCAGGTAATAAATATCTAGCACAACGGAGGGAAATTAGCTACCGACGTGTAATGTTTCCGTATAGGCTGTGCCGGTGATCTTCTAGGTACCGATTTAGAACACATCCGTCAGATTCCGCTTTTGTCACATCACGGACTCACCGATGGGCAACTCTTATTCAGAGTAAGGAGGAAGGTTTGACCATTAACTAACTCGTAGACATTGCAAATGTATTAACGTATTTCAAAACGGGTGTAATTCTTATTATTCCAGTTTTATTCTTAATCTAAAAAAGATTATGTGAATTTTTTTACACTTTTATCATCGTTTTACTGATTAGGAGGGAAATGATTGGATATGATATACATATTAGTCTGTGTTAGATAGATTTTTAAATAAATGCTTTATTTATTCTTTAATTTATATAGATGCGGTCGGTCCGCGCCCGTCTGTCATAACGAAAGTCCGCCAGGCGTCATCCAGCTTGGGCCTGTGTCGCTTTTCCTAAAGTTCAAATAAAAAATTCGAAAAAGTAACCCGCAGAACGTCAGACGGGTATGCTCTAAGAGAAAAGAAATTTGAGGAAAGGCGAGGGGAGAGGTTTCCGCTTCCGATAGCTATACTAAAGTCGTTAACAGCAGCAGCGAGCTCGTGGGACTTGGTTCCTTCAAATAACTACCACCGGGTTTGGTGTCTCCACTGCTCTCGGGTCTTCACGCGCAGGTCCAACACAAAGACTCTGTGTTGGGCTGCAAGACTTTCTGCGGGACTTTAGGTGGCTATAATGTCGATAAGAATTCTTTCAGTATCGACATGCTGTCCAAAAATATTGGGTTGCCTTGGTCATATAATGGCAAGACTTTTTACCCGCAGGACAGCCTTTGTGATAGCTACACATTCACATTTTAATATCTAGTATTTGAGCTTTTCGCTGCCTCGGTTGATCTTGGATCCGTCCATGGAAATTCATACTTCCCGTGTCCCTGGCCAGTCTGCCACCGGTATCGGAGCCAAGTATTTTGTTGCATTTCACTCATGTGGCGCGTTATTGCAGAGCATGCCATTCTCTGAAATCGTTGCAGCTTCTTGAAGCTTACTAATCAGGTGATGCTCGTTGTGGTCCACCAGGCTGCCGCGCCATACGCAACAAGTGGTTTCACCATGGCTGTATGAGTAACTTGGAGATTCCCCTTGTTTTGCCAAGCTAGATACTGGGTCTAGCCACTTGTTCCAAATGCTTGTTCTCTAACAATTTGTTGTCCAAAATAATCCCAACGTACTTGAGATACTGCTGAATAAGCAACATAAAAAGGTGCAGCCACCGGACCTCTCCTCTCACCGAATAAAGAATTTGTGCCACTGATAATATCTGAGAAAGTCGAGACTGCTCTTCGCCGCATGAAGAATCAGAAATCGTGAAACCTATTGACGCGTAGAAATCAATAGGCTCTCGTGGCTTGAGTATCTTTACATACCTCTAACCGCATCGTCCTCCCCGGGAAGGTACCTGTGGAGGCCTAAGTCCCAGTCTTAATAGGTAAGGGCTCGCCGCGGGAGTGCACCAATTACCGCAGATGGTTTAAATTTGATCTCACTATATATTATGAAACTCTTCGAGCGCAATGTGTACTTTCAAATTTAACAAAGTATACAGGCTCGGAGTGTCAGTACGGGTTTCGGCCAACATGTGAGACCCGTATTTGCTATAAGAACTGATGGAGAGAAATAGATCAAATACCGCGCCATGTATCGTTTATGAACATGCAGAAGGTCTTTGACTGTTACTCATGAGATAAGGCGGTATCTGAGGCCTATATTGATCGTATCTACAACAAGTAGAAGTAGGAATGCAGACAGCGCGCATGGTTCCTCGCGTGCAAGAGCACAAGTGGGCCTGACGTCAAGATGATGACTTTTAAAGCAGACCTAATGAGGCCGCATCGCACACTTTCGAATGATCCGCCAGTAAGTATTAGGTCAAACCGTCATAAACCCGCGGAGCAAGCATGTGCCAGTTATTCTTATGCCCTGCCCCGGCCCTTGATGTGCCCTCATTCGTTCAGCCGCGGAGTATTTGAGGGTAAAGCGGGATATGCCGCGAACCGGCTACGAGTGGTGGTCCGGGGAACTGGACGCGGTGAGGAGGCAACATAACTGAGCTTGGAGAGCGTGGCAGGAGAGTAGGCGAACAGGCGGGGTGATGAAGGAGGAGACTAGGGTTCGCTGAACGCGTCAAGTATCGAAGGGCTATGCGGGAGGCTGAATCCGACCACATCCGGCAACTAGCAAACAGATGGAACGACGATTCTTGGGGGATGGCCTACAGGGCCATAAAACACATACAGGGTCGTATAATAAAGGTGGCCTGAAAGGTATCCGCCGCTGAAATCATTGAGCTCTTGTGAAGTGTGTATGGAAAGGAGCCTTTCCAAGTGTGTGGAAAGTAGGTAGGTTGGTAGTCCTTCTCAAGGGAAACGGGAAGGCTTGGAATGACCCCAAAACCCGTGATCCGTGACCCTCCTTCCCGTTCTCGGGAAGGCGCTCGAAAGGGTGATGTTTGAGTGTACAACTGGAGTAGTACCGCCGATGTCCGAAGTAATGGGGTGTCCTCAGGGCTCGGTTCTGGGGCAGGTCTTTTTCACGGACCTTGTGTCCTCGTAGGCGAACTTCGTGAGGAGAATGGAGGAGGAATAGAAGCAGAAGAAGAGGTAGATGAGGAAGAGAAGGAGGATGGGAGCTGGTCTACGGGGTAGTAGAGTGTGTTGTGACGTCAGCCCGTTAAGCTAGAGTGCTTATGGACAACTGGATTTGTGGGTGTTAAGAAGTGCGTACGCTTAAAGAGCCACCGACAAGTAAGCGTGCGTATCACCCGTAATTAGGTCTGACGCGGTCCGTATGACCAAGATTTACGTCGTCGCCGAGTCGGATGCGAGAGCCAATGACTTACGACTTGAGGATACCGAAGAGCAGTGAGAAGGTTCGCAAATACTTATCCTTCTTCGTGTAGGTGTAGATAAGAATAATATCATATTTGTGTTTAGTTAGCTATTATGATACCTATTCTACCTACAACCCCTGATCCAATTCAACCCCACGGAGACACAAGTTTGTGCGTTCAGTGTATGGTCGGTGGGTCATTCGCCGCACGTAAAAAGCCCAAGCACCACAAATTTTAAATTAAGGATTCTGGTACTAAACTGCTTTCAGTAAATCAGTATGGCAGATATACCGACCGCTAAGATGAGGCGTCTAGACCAGGAAGAATAATGTTAATACCTTTGCTTAAGGCAAAATTTTGACCAAAAACAACAAAGAGTTGTCTGCCAAAAACAAACAAAGAAAATGGAAAACGCTAAATGACAGCTGACTGAAATGTAGGGATGTAGAAGTACCAAAAGGAACGATGTCGTATCGATGGTTTTAAATATACATTATATATTCTATATATAGCCTGTTCCCTATTCATACATCATTTTATACCTACATTTACGCCGGTTTGAGGTACCCCTGACCTGTATTTTTGGAGAAGGTAATTTATGTCGATGTATCGTTAAAAATTTATGCAATTCGATTCAGGAAACTAAAAGGATAAAACAGAAATTGATGTTGATTTATATAATTAAAAATCAAACAAGTATCCATCGCAAGAAAAATATCGATATGTCGATGTTATTCTGCATCCCTAATGAATGAATAGAAATGTCAATTGAATAATGGTATATTATCGTGAAGCAAAAGTGCTGTGAAATAGCAGTTTCGTGTTGATTTAATGAAATTGTGCTACAATAATAATTAAGATTTACTGCTAGTGGATTTATTTAGACTATATAAAAATGGGAAGCTTAGACAGAGGTGTTCTAACAGGGTTTATATGTCGTTTGTGCTCCGGAATGCATAGAGTAGTTCTTCATATTTACGGCGAAGAAGGCATACGCTTAGATATATCTGAGAAAATCAATAGATATCTTTCAATAAACGTAAGTTTTCCCTTTGTTTTAGAGTTATACTATTGTTTGTATTGACTGTATTTAGGATGTCGATTATTGTATTACAGGTATCGCGATCAGACCCATTGCCCAAGACCATTTGCAAGAAATGCCTAGAGCGGTTAGAGAACCAACACAGGTTGGTGCTGCGTATTGAACAAGCAGCGAATATGCTGAAAGGACAGAGAAGAGCGAGAGTAGTGAGGGACTGCTACGTCAGCCTATGTGACAACGCTCATGGTATACCCTATGGTGGGCCTGTACGCAAATAAAATCACTTCAATTCTCATTTCTCAGGAAAGAGTTCTCAACACTTGTATTTTTTCCCTTTTGTGTATAAAATAGGTTATAGTGAGTACTTAGGATATAGTTATTTTTGCATTTTTTAAGGTATGATACATATTGAAAGGTTAATGATAATGTATCTTTACAGATGATTGTGAAACCGAAATATTATAGTAATTATAATCATAACAAAAATGGTGTAATTGAAGTGGATATGTTATTGATGCAAGTTTTTTGATCTGTCACAAATGAACTCTGAAGGATTAAATTTTTGGAAATAGTTGCTCTTTATGACAAGAAAATGAAAATTTCTAAAATATTTATTTATATGTCAATAGTTATTAAAGCATCAGTATTTACAGAATAATTCTAAGAAGTCTACTCAAACTTTCCAATTGGCTGCTTCATTCCAGGGAAATTTAGATTGACAGTTTTAGTATAGTACGCCTGGTGGTGTCTATTTGTCCAGCCAAAGCCCAAAACAAATCAATGGATTTGATAAGATTTTCTCTAACTGTTAGGAATGGTTCATGAAGAAGTTGTAGTAAGCATATAAAATTTGAATATTTATGTAAGACTATCTTTTGCCTGCGCCTTTGTTTGCATGGACCACTTTTTACGTTTTCCCATTAATTTCAAATGCAATGCCTATTTTAACCCTTTCTTGTTATAAACAGATGCCTTTTCAACAATTATTGTCATATTTCAACCTAAAAACACAAGACCTTAACAAATCATACACCTTTTTCATGAATCACTCTGTCTTATTGGTGAACCGCATGAAAATTCGTTCAGTAGTTTTTGAGTTTATTGTGAACAGACAAATGCAGTGTGGGACTATTCTTGTTATTTTTTTGTGTTATTAAGACTTGCTTAAAAAGCTGAAATGATTATATATTTGTGGATCATTAGTAATATTAAAGTGTAAAAGTCTGCATGTTTGTTTTGCGTTACTTCACACCATAATAGCTGGATGGATTAGCATACAGGTTGTCTGAAGGAGCACATGGGATACCCTCTATAAAATAAGAGCTACCTACCTAGTGCTGTAATGAAAATACACTAAGGACTAGATATATATGAATAATTGGTTATAAGTAAAATATGACTATAGTATTACTAAGTAATTGTATTGTATTATAAAATCAGATCATAACTAAATTTCATTGTATCTACCATGAATGAGTGAAATAGGTCAAACTGTAAATTAAAACATATTTTTGGTTTTGCCATTACCTGCAGTGGAGGCAAAATGTGTTGCGATTTCTCCTCGCACAATGACAGTAATGTAATTACCCATGTCTGTTGCAATAATATAACTAAATTGTGTTATAGGATATGTATTTGCATTAAATAATTTAAAGTATTATAACAATCATATTCTTTTTAATTTAAAAAAGAATTTTCTAATTATTAATTACTGCTTTATTCATTTATTCTATCAAAAAGACCATTATGTAGACAAAACTTATTGCACATTTCCACTTGCCAGTAACTTCTCAATTCGAGATGCATTCTTGTGAATGTTTATTTTGAGATCATTAATTTTTTCATGTTTTTCTTCTATTTCTATGTGGAGTTGCTTTAGTTTGGAGTGCAGAGGAAATAATGAATCCTCATTTGCTCTGTAACAATAAAAATTAAAGTAAGAGTAAAAAATATCCTCCTAGGTAAAACTTAAAAATAAAGCTAACTGTAATATTTTTTATGGTGACTGTCTACTACTCAATAACTTCGGATTCGCAGCTACGGACCGACAGACATTCCTACATACATAAAGCTCACGTCTCTGTCCAACAGGTATAGTAGGCAGAGACGTCACAGGGTGCACATCGGCTCCCGAGACTGTGCAAACAGCATCATGGTCCCCAGCGGAGGACCCTTTTCAACATCTCTTCGCCAATGTAAATTCATAAAAATATTAAATTACAGGCGTCAGTGAGAGTTAACATCTGTAGTTCCGAATCACAGGCATGATTCTGGCAAGACTCAAGAGTGGTTATACCAAAAGATACTTTTAAATATAACGTATATTACGTCTTTTGCTTGAGAAGCTCCTTCGTCGCGTCTTCATTAGACTTTGTCCACTGCTGTAATTCTTGTCTCATGACCTCGACATCTTCTTGTAAATGGTCTAACAGTTTACCCAACGGGTTTGCCACGCGAGAAAGGGCTTGGATGTTAAACCGTAGCTGCTCGATCTCTTGATTTACTGCCTCTCGAGCCTTCTGGGCTCCAAACTGCCATTCCTGGACATTACAAAATTACGAAACTTAGACTTAAAGACTTAGGCCGCTCATAGGATTATGGGAGGGAGAGTTATATACGCTCAGAGTGAGTGGACCGTCCACACTACCGTACGTTCACTCTGCAGCTGAACTTCTTCGCTTTACCGAATCTATTAAAGAGATCCTCACAAAACCAATTCTGCTGGCATGCTGCTATGGCTTGCGTCAGAATGGCAAAACAGAATCGTTAAGATCGATATTGAGAGGTTTTATTTGATTGAAAACGTCCTCGCAGCCTCGTTCATAACAAGGGAGCGTTTTTGAAAACAGCCTATAATAGGTACCTACAGTCTGGCTGAAACTTGCACCCTATGATTTCTTTGTTTTACGACCCCCAGAAGCGGCGTTGATACGAGTAGTGATCCCCATCTGAAAGGCTATTAATATGTATTTGTTTTAGGTCCGAAGTAGGTTGTATCTGGCCCTTGGAAGTGGTATTCATGTAACAATTCTAGAAACTTGAAGACCGCCGCCTAATTTGATAACAAGACTCCTATTAAAGTTATAGGTACTTACAAACATTACGTGGTCGTAGGTAAATTTTATTAAAAATAATTTTTACATGCACAATTTTTTAAGTTTTAATTTTTTAAAAACTTTGTGCTCTAAAGAAATTGCTATAGATTAGAGTATGGCTTTGTAATGCAGTGAGCACGTTAGGAACATTAACGTTTTATAGCTACTCGCTGCTGGTTTGAAACCTATATAAATTTACATACGATTTCAGTTTTGCCAGCGGTCTGAGAAAGTTCCTTTTGTGATTCTAATATTTGTTGAACCAAGTGACCGTGTTGATTCGATGGAAAATGTATGTGTTCTTCTTGACTTTGTCGTGTAGTATTTGGGTCAGGGTGCTCTTCTACAATTACTATACTATTATCTTCTTCCTGCAAGTAGATATAAGTTAATAAGTACTAATACAACTATTAATTCTAAATAAGTTAAAGTTACTGAATTAGGCATACTTCTTCGTTTGGTGCATTTTCAGTTATGATATTGACTTTTCCTATCATAAGATTATCAGTGTTATTTAAAACGTCATGCTTTTCCCGTAAACGGGGTGCTGCGGGTCTTGATGATGAAGGTCTTACACTTTTTGGTCTAGTATTAGGTTTGACGATATCTTCTTGTTGACTGTTTATTTCTGATTCCTTCGTGGAATGTTCGGTTTCACTGTTATTACTGCCAAAACTGTTATTAGTTTGAAGTTTCTTTTCTGTACCACTGGGGTTAAGTTTGTTAGAATGGTTGTCTATACTGTAAGCAAGATCGCCTTTGTTTTTGATATCTGTAGTGAATTGCTTTTCTGTTTCTGTATATCCTTTGCCAACGAGTTCTGTATCCTCTTTTTGAGCCTTATCATTATCGACTTCCATCAAATCCTGTGATGATAAGGAAGAATTCAAGTCGTTCTCTGCAATAGTATAGGAGGCATTCAAATTTTCTTTATCTTGGTCTATTTTTGCAAGAAGATGTTGCGAGTTATTTGAGTCAATTAACTCCGGGTTTTCTTTTGGCAGCTCTGATTTTTCCTCAACAGCCACGGGAGTATTGTAAGTGACCTGTTCAGAAATGCGAGTAATATTATGTACAACATCATCTGCTCTGTCTTCTTCTTTATCGATAGTGTCTTGCTGAAATTTTTCGCCGGAATTATTTTTAGTTAGTGAAGCTGTTTTCTTTTTGGGTGAAGATTCTTTCTTATTTGCAGGGGCAGGTTCTTTCTGTTTAGTTTTAGAAGTAACTGAAACTTTAGGTTTTTCATTTCTAGTAAGCGATCTTTCATTACTATCTCGTTTATTACTTGGTTTTGTAATTTTTTCACTACTATTAGATGTTAACTTTTTTACATCATTGCTTTTTGTTACAGTTTTGATTTGTTTTGATTTTTTGTCAGTTTGCGATGGTAACGTTGTGCTTTCCTTGTATTTCTTAACAGCTTCATTTGATGATATATTTTTATCTAAAGCTTCAGCTAATAACTGCAGTAATTCATTCGTTTTATCTGCTTCTTGACCTGCGACAATTTTCGACGGTTTTACCGTTAGCGCCCTTCCTGTTGCCGTACCTGCAATAATCGCAGATTAGAATAATGAAAGTGGGTAGGCCTCACACAAGGTGGACCGACGACCTGGTAAAGTTCTCAGGTACCACCTGGATGCGGAAGGCACAGGACCGGCCTTTGTGGAGATCTCTGGGGGAGCCCTTGTGTGAGGGCGCTATAGGTTATCCTACGTCATCGAGTGCAGAAAGATTCCACTTTGTAAACCTTGGTCTGTCCATGCACAACTTGAATGAATGTTTAGTAGTTTTTGGCACCAAGAAACATTTTTGACGGTTAAAATTAGGAAGTTAAAAGAGGAAGGAAAAAACCCGTCCTTCCCTACCAGTAGAGATAGATCAGTAGGGATATGTGGAAAAGGTTTTAACTGAGTGGTCAGAAATAATCAACCTCTTTGTCAGACTTTGATTTTGTATCTACTTATACATATATAATCCTTCACATATTAGCACTTACTTACCAACAACAGTTATAACTTTATTTAAAAACAGTATTTTACTTTCTCTATCTTTAACGTTGTCCGACACCAATTCTTCAGGATCGAATAACCCTTCAAAAAACCCAGTGGTTTTCAACACCTGTAATCAATATTTCTGTTCACATTATAATATTTATGATCTAATTCATAACTAGTTCTAAACAGATATACATGTGGTTTGTTTGAGGAACCAGCGAACTGATTACAAACCGAACATGCCTATGCCCGCTTAAAATATCGTTATGGCATGAACCCCGCGAGAACTACTTTGAATGTCGAGATACATAATCTCATCTTGGCTTTAATGTCCCGGTTGTGATCTCACGCACGAGAGACCGGGGTCCGCCTTGACCATAATCCATAATTTTATATATCTAGAATTACAGTGGTGCGACAGCCACCTGACCTCCGTTATCTTGTTAACAGCGGAACCAGATTGGATTGTGGTTACACGCTCAGTCGCGGTGTCAGGAAAGAGGCCCCGTGGGCGACCCAAGAAGCGATGGATTGACATTGCTGTGTTGGATGCGAGAGCCAACGGCCTACGACGCGAGGATGCTAAAGATCGGGCGAAGTGGAGGAGAATAAGTAGGAAAGCGGACCCTGGCAGAGGCCGGGATAAACGCTAGGACGATGATGATTCAGTCGCCTGAATGTGCAGGTTTCATCACGATGAGAACCGTAAGAGAATCGGTTAGTGTTTCAGAAAAAAGTCATTGGTGTTCGAATCGGTGTATTGGCGGCATTGGGGTTCGAACACGGTACCCCTGGCTTACGAGTCGGACCCCTTAACCGTTAGGTCACCAAGGGTCCGAGATACATGCATTATGGTTTGATCTATGTGCCTATATGTTAGTACCAAAACCACAATTTGCAAAAATTGATCAAAATCCGTTCAGCAGATTTACGTGATATTTCACGCGATACTGTCTGTAATTTTTCTCATTTCTGTATTTAATTCTTATGCAATAAAGAGTTTACATACATACAAATCACGTGTCGTACATACAGATCGCGTATGATAAAAATCCTCCCATTTACATTTCTATTACCTATAAGTAGGAAGATAAGATTTTGACTAACGGAAAGCTGCTTTTTCCGAGTAGGATAATTCGTATCAAACCTGAACGATAAAGGAGGAACCGCTAGAAATGAACCCATTAAAATTAACCCCCCCACGGTTATCCAAGTGCTTTAATCGAAGGCTTATTAGTTATAACTTAAAGCAATAAATAAATTTGTTACAACTCAATTGATCAATACTCACCGTTGTCACTACATCATGCAGAAACCTGAATGGTGGTTTTCTAAGTAATTTTTCAGTCAAGGGTGGACGCTTCACAAACTTTCCTAGTGAACTTTGGGTAGTCTTGATGATTTCTGCATCCACATCTTTTTCCATGGCACATTATATTTAAATAATAAAACTTCAATGCACCAGTTTAACAAATGATTATATGCGATAGTAGAGTTCCGAGTCAGAGCAGCACCGAGCCACACCGAGCTATAGGTGACGTTGCCGTGTCATTATTATTTGTTTACATGCGGAGTTGCTATGGTAACAGCTTCTCGAAGTTCGTGAACATGGAATCTTTATTACGTAGTACCTACTTATAAAACAAAGCCGCTTTCCGCCGTCTGTATATTTAGATCTTTTAAACTCTGCAGCGGATTTTAATGCGGTTTTCAACAATATAGAGTTATTTAAGGGTAAGGTTTAGCAAGAAAAATAAGGTAGGTAGTGGTAATAGTAGGTATTGGGTAGGGGTAGGACACCACGCGAACGACGTTGCGTCGGGTCCACTAGTATTATACCTGTATATCAAAGGTCTGAGCGCACCTAATTCAAAATTTTCGTAGTTTTTTCTAATTACCTACCATCTTTAAAAAACTTGCATGCTTATTGTAAGGCGAAGTGGAGGAAGAAAAAGGAAAGCGGACCCTAGTATAAACCGGGAGGTATTGACAGCTGATGATTTTTTATCCTAGACTAGGGTGATGGATGATGATGATTATAACTTACAGAAAGTGTCTGTCTCTAACTACAACAGAATTTCACATAGCTATGATTTATCTTTAATAGGGCTATCGATGTATAAAACAAAGTAACGATGAATCGTCAACCTACAGGCCTGAGTTATAATGTGTGTAGGTATGTCTATGTATAAACTGAACACACCTATATTGTTGTTTGCCAATCTATGATAATGGATTTCATTAATTTCATTTTGTTACTTCCCACTTGAATGAGCATACAGGAGGGTCGATATATTTTTTAGTAACAAGACGAATTTGAAAATTGTAAGCTGGATAAAAAAGGTGAACGTATGGACACGTCTTAACGGCTTCTACTCCTTAGCGTGTCAAACACTACATAATGTAGTGGAACAAAACTTAGCTAATGTACAACACAACTGCTGTAGACCTGCTGGAAGAAATATCTTTTATCTTTAGTAATAAGTAATGTGCAATAACTGTTAAATAAATATAAATAATGCTTATCTTATCAATGTACCTTGTAATGTACTTATTCGTCGACAGCTAGGCCCCGGCATAGTGCAAGTAGAATACAAAGGGCCTCTTCACCAATATTTGACCAGTTTAGATGTAAGCCTAAATATTGTGGTCGGCAGTTCTACAATAACCCCTTCGTGGATGTGCCACATCGCCTGCGACCCGTTTGTAGGTTATGCCAAAAAATGGCAGCTGCGTTTGATGTTAAAAATTGCAAACACTTCGATCTCTCTTTTTTTATTAGACCAGCCAGATTTTACCGCCAGCTCCCTTGGTACTTAAGTGACGATGCGGCCGAAGATGGAGCATGCCTGCTTAGGAACAGCCTATTCACTCTAGCCTTGAAGGCGTACAATGATCAGGGAACACACAGGTACCGTGTTCCATCCGTACGCATTATAAAGGTTGAACCAAAGCGGCTTGTGCGGATAGTTGGAAGATCCACGACATAAGGATGAAACGTTCGCCCGGATCGCGTTTCCCGATGGCGTAATAGGGGCCGGCGGAATGAGGTTGTGCAAGTTTTGTACACTCTCCGAAATGCAACAAAAAAGAACAAGAATAGAAGAGCAGCGACAGACGCGCAACCCTACGCCGGTGCTCGAGGCTCTGCCTGCAACTTAACTTCGAAGCACAATACTACAAACGATGACGACCTGAGTGGTTCAGTGGTTAACATAGCGGTCTGCCACATAAAAGGTCCCGGGTTCGATTCCTGGTCGAGCAGAAATTGAAATAATGAATTTGAATTTCTGTTACGGGTCTGGGTGTTCACTATTATCTGTACTTACATATAATAAAACAGTAAAAAAGTGTGTCTGTACGGCGATGAAGAAATACTAATTGAATATAAATATTGAAAAATTTGTATATTCAGCTCGCAGTCCCCAGTGGTTAAATTATTGTCTAAACTAGGGACCTTTCCGTCGGCTTTTTCCACCGAGGCCAAAATCGCGTGGCAGTTGGCTTGCCCTGAAGCAGTAGGTTATTAGCAGAATTAGTAGTATCCCACTAATTCTTATTCGCTGATGCTTGGTTATGGGACGAGCCGATAGGATGATGCGAAACAAACTTTTAAACGCGACGTGCCACGTTCAAGATTGCCACGACCCTGCGTCTTGGCGATCCCTGCTACGCTCCACACGACTGCCACTGTGGCCGGCTTGTTCACCAGCTCGGCCACCATGGTTTGTCGTGCAGCAGGAGCGCCAGACGCAATCCACGTCACGCGAAGCTTCGATGTCACATCCGTCGTTCTTTAACTCCGCTGGTGCACTCGTGGTGCTGGAACCCAACGGCTTAGCCCGCGATTATGGCACAAGACGCGACGGAATGACACTCACGTCCTGGTAACTGGGACGGACCTTAATCTGGGATGCTACGTGCATCGATATCTTCGCGCCGTCCCGTCATGACAGGTAGTAGCACTGGTTGTATTGAATAATTTTGTTTTAAACATTGTATGGACTAATGTTACGTCATTGGGTATAGAGAAAAAAACACTATGTACAAGTATGATTGACGTGAAAACTGACGAAATTTCCTAATGCTTTGTAGTATTTTTATAGCACCCTCTAGCATGACTCTCCGGGGAGTGTAATGCGCAACCGGGCTCACGTTCCGTCACTGCTTTAGAAGCATTCGACATCAAAGTATAACACAATTTGAGCAGAAGTAATTCTTGCGAATATATTTGTTTGACAATGGATCATGCAAGGCCAACACACGAATTCTCTAAAAACAAGTCGCTGAGTTTTAATGTGTTTGATGTAGTTGCTGAGTACGATTCGGTGGGGGTAAAGGGCGCGATGAGCTGCTATTGGGCGCTGACGATGGCGGCGAGCGTGGCGGGCAACGCAGCCACATGCGCGGTCATCTGCCGTGACCGCACGCTGCGGACGGCCACCAACTGCTACCTCTTCAACCTTGCTCTCGTCGATCTCCTTATGGCCCTCCTGACACCCCTGGAAATAACCATCCTCTGGACAGTGAACAACTTTCCGCAAACCAAACAAGCGTGCCTCTTGCACTGGATGGTATGGCATTTCTTGGGCACCTGCAGTGTGGCCACCATCACGACTTTCACCATAGAACGCTACATCGTGATCACAAAACCTTTTACGCGGCAGAAAATGTCGTCCAAATATCGAGTGCTCAAGATAATCGCCACCATATGGATTTTGACGGCGTGTTACTGTTCTACCGACTTAATTTTTGAATATTCTGCAAAGGAAAGATTATATTCTTTCTGTGAAATGCACATAACAAGATTCATGAAGATAATGACGATAATAGACATGTTGACGTTTTTAATACCTCTTTGTATTATAATAGCGCTTTTTGCAATTATTACCTGGAAATTGAACTCAATGCAGTCACTGTTAACATCGGCGAGTCTACAAAATAGAGATAAAGCTGTTAAAGTACTGGGTCAGTTTAATTTGAGACAATTGATTTAGTATGGCATGAGTTTGATACCATATCATTACATCATCTCAACAGGCCGTAACAGTCCACTGCTGGACTTGATACCCTACCCTAATAATTCCTAAAGCCTTTCAACTATAGACGTCCTATTACACTATATAGAACCAAAAAATATATACTTTATTACTTATACGCAAAAATTCGTGATGGCTGTTTAGGTAAGTACAATAAAGTTTTAAATCAATAATAAAATAATCATAACTTTATTTCAGGAGCTGTCACAGGAATGTTCTTTTTTTGTTGGTCTCCATTCTTCGTCGTGCGTACTTTGGTCATGACACCGTCTTTTGATATCGAACAGAATGTTAAGGTAAAATTATTTAATAAATTTTGCAAATTTGGCGATTTTCGCGGTAGTTACTACCTAGTAGGGAATATAAAATATAAGTATTATAGGTACCTACCCTATTAGCACAATCTAAAGAATGCCTCCCCCCAAATATTCATCAACATCATCATCTTGGCATCCTGGTTTGTGAGGCCACCATCCGCAAAAGTATCTTGTCCACTTCGCTCGGTTTTCGGCATCCTTATCTTTTGCTAACCACGTATGTTGTCCTTAACGACATTAAGCGATCGCTTCTTGGGCCGGCCTCTCTTCCCGTGCCTGGCGTGGGTGACATGGTCAATAATAATAATCATCATCTTTGGCGTTGTCTCGGTTGTGCTCTCGCGCACAATCCGTTCGTCTTGACCATGATCAAGGATTTGGCATGAGATCAGGTAACTACAGTGGAGCGACTGCCACCTGACTTCCGTGACCCTGCTACCAGGGCAACCAGACCAGATTTTATAAATTTATTTTTTGCTTGGTAGGGTGTATCCTACTCCTGAGGTGAACTCAATTTCAAGTTAGGATTGCATGATGGATACTCTGAGGCATTAGGCATTTTTGTTGCTGCAGTCTTTAAAAAAAAAAGTTGCCTCCACCCCTCTCTACGATGCCCCATGTCGTCGAAAATGTGCCTTTATTTCTCAGATGATATTGTGCTTTTTTCAGCTGGTACGTGTCCTGAATTATATATGCTCAATCACCATCTACACGTCTACTGCTATCAATCCAATGATGTACTTCTTCATGTCCATACGGTTCCGGAGAGCTTTTAAGGTTTGGTATCAACTTTGTAAGTCGTAACTTAGGTCATGCTACATGTGATGGAATTTCTTCATTTTTAACCGAGAAATACGCAGCACGCACGCCCGCATCCCACAGGGGTAGACAGACTACCGAGTGGCTCAAGCTACGATTCTAACCTCCTTCGCCACACTTAGATCATGATGTAACTAAATAAAGTGTCTAGCCGCCCATTAAGGAATATTCGCCGATCACGTGTTTTTAATATATCAAATCTTGGTCAATGAGTTGACCTACATCTCATTCAGCTCGGGCGCCCAAAAAAGCTTGATCTACAATATGTAGATAAATTATACTTAAGTAGATACGATAATCTCACCGATTTCATATCTTATACTTTATATGTAGAGGTAGGGTGTGTTTCAAAGAACGTAATTATGCTCTCTATCATAACAATATACGACGACCTGAGTTGATTAACATGCCGGTCGCCACGCAGAGATCCCGGTTTCGATTCCCGGCGGAGCAGAATTTGAAATGATGAATTTTAATTTCTGTTATAGGTCTGGGTGTAGTATGTATAGGTCGACAACTTAACTGGTGTATCGCCTGCGATATGAGAGGGGCAGAATGGGTGACGTCATGTGACGTTTCGGGGCTGAGCATGGAGGTGCAGGCCAGGGAGCACAAGGGACGATTCTCCCGCGGACTCCGCAGAGCGCGGTTGGTTATTTTGCTACGGACTCTCGGAACAATGCACACGAGCACAAATCCTGAAATGGAGGCTCGAAAATGTTTGCTAAAAATTAATAGACGCATAGGGGTTTCCAAAGTGTGCGCCGTGGAGAGGAAGGAGGGGCATTGTGAGGGGCTCCCATCTTCTCGTCTCGAAACTAAACTTAGATGTTCATTTGTACATATTAAATCATTATCATATCAGCCGTAAGATACCCACTGCTGGGCATAGGCATCCCCCAGAGATCTCCACAAAGGGTATTGCGCCTTCTGCATTCAGCTACACCTGCGATCTTTACCAGATCGTCGGTACACTTAGTGGGAGGCCTACACACGCTGCGTCTTCCGGTACGTGATCGCTACTCGAGAACTTTCCTGCCCCATAGGCCATCTGATCTGCGAGCTATATGCCCTGCTTGCTTGGCAATCTTTCGAGATATGTCGGTGAACTTAGTTCGCTTGCGGATCTCATTCCTGATTCGATCGTCCAATGACATGACCGAGTATAGTCCTTTCCATTGCCCTTTGGGCGACAGTGAGTTTTCTTATAAGACCCACAGTGAGCCATAAAATATCTTAATATGAAGAAAAAGTTTGCACCGAATTAAAAATCGACGTTTAGTTTTAAAAGCCATTGGCAAACGTTAGGTTTCTCGTCTCGGGATATTATACTTAATCTTGGGACAAGTTCGGGCATAATCTCGTGTGCATTCCTTGCTCACTGCCCCGCGCCCCGCTCATCCGCGTTCATCCACGAAAAATTACCCTCACACTTACCTCACCTACCGCGGGCTATATATACCTACCAGTTAGGTTGTCGACCTATACCTATGGTATTTAAAAAAAGTATAAAAGTACTTTATCAGTTATCTAACACCCATAACCACAGCTTTGGTTATTTTGAGGCTAGATGGCGCTGTGTGAATTTGTCCAAGCATATTTACTTTTATTTTTTATAAATATATAATAATCACTGTAACGAACAACCCCTCGCCTGTCAATCCGTCGATACAAAATTATATTAAACTTTTTTATTATTCTACTAGTGATCCCGGCGCGACTTCGTTCAAGTGGCGTCCTGCCCCTACCCCTGCCCCTACCCCTACCCTACAACTAATATATACTTACTTACCCTTTTCTTTTTCGCTTATAAACCTTTGAATCACTCTACGGTGTCAGCGCACGATACATAGGGACAGACGCCAGGAAGCGACTTTGTTTTGTACTACGTATAGAACAAAGTCGCTTATAGAGAAAAGTATAGAGACAGACGAGCACCCGATGGTAGGCGGTAATTGTCGCCCATAACATCTACGATTCATGCATTTAGGTTGCAGGCAACAAAAACACAGAAACATGCACAGTACGTTGTCACTGTGAGGACTAAGATAAAATACCTCAGGTCTGTAATTGCGCTGGCACCCTTATCCTTCAAACCGGAACAACGGACCAACGGAACACAAGGCGGTGGTAGTCACCCGGACTTCTAAGGCTTGGCAGAGTCCTACAGCCTGATGAAATCTAAGTTCACTTTTTACAATGATATTCTAGCCATCGTCACCTGCACACGGCCCCCTGCTGGCAGACGAAAGATGCTCTGGGGAACCGGTCTTTCCCTAACGGGCAGATAACAGTAGCCGCTCTCCAGAACAACCCAAATTAGGTTTAGGAAACCGCTTTCATTAAATCAGAAAGCGCTTTCTTAGTAGAAGAGCAGACTCTGGCAGGCAGATTGACCGCTAGCCGCTGAGCAGGGATTTACGGCTAAGATGAGGAGGAGGACTTTACAATGATACTCTGGAGTGCGCGCAACGTGGCCGACCGGAAATGGAACTAAACACAGACAGCCAAACACTCCCAGCAGTACAGATATGTCTTGCGCATAGTACGTACTCTGTGTAACGTTACATTCTATGTAATTTTTTTCAGCACCTGTGTACAGGAGGTTCCAACAACCAACAACGGCAGGTTACCCAAAAATCAACAAAAACGAATTGTTTTGATCCTAGTGCTGATTAGAACTTTTTCAAACTAAGTTAGGTTGGTAGTTACTCTCGACCAGATCTAGAGAACTGTCTACCTAGTCTTTATTATACCAGCACTTGTCCGCGACCTTATCCGTGTAAAATTCGGAACCACATTTATGACCAGAGAGCGTTTGTTTCCTTCTCTGCAACTGATTAGCATCACTATCCAACGAGGCGCAGCCAGCTATTTCCGGGGGGCAGCAGTATGGACGACTTTTTAATTTTTATATTTTTCATATATTAGTGTATGTTTTTACTCGTAACAGTAAATATTTTGTGTGTACCTTAATAAATGTATCACACTATGTATTTATGTTTGGAAAATATGAATCTCAGTAAGTTTTGTAGTAGTATTAATGCTATATAAGTACTTATTTAATGTATGTATTGCAAATAAATAAATTGTGCTCCAACAATTGGCCTCTTGTTCCAAGCGATCAACCCCGCTTGTTCCAGATCTTGAGCATCGGCGTCGTAACTTGTAACTCGCTTGTCGACGGTCGCTGAAAATTTGAAATATCTGAAATTAACTTAGGCGTCGCCTTAAGTTTAGTGCAATCGGGCATTAGATGCGAACCTGAAACACGTGCGAAGCCGGGGCAGGTCCTCCTACATACAAATCGTAATCTACATACAAAATTTCAGCTTTCAAGCACTTCGGGAAGTGCCCTTTAGATTTTTTTATACAGACTTGCAAACTCGTATTTAGGGCGTTGGAGATAAAAAGTTACAGATTTCATATTTGCTATTATTGGACATCGCGAAGTGGCTTGGAGGTTTTGATAAGTCAGTCAGTGTCGAAATCGCCGAAATTTAGGTGCTAATTAAATCCAAAATTTATATTTTAGCATTGCATTATTTGCATTTCAGCCTTTATAAGCATACTTCTTTGTATCAACTTAAATATAAAAATATTTCGTTTGTCTTTTTTATTTCAGCTTTGTGTATTTTATAAGTCTGCTATGTGCATCTTATCTTGAAAATTTGAGCTTTCTGGCATTATATATACAGAAGAATAATAAATTGAAATGTACGCGCATTGATGTCTTTTCTATGGTGCTGCGGCACTTAACTACGATAAACAAATTCAACGCGATTATTCTGCCACACTCTTTGGTACCATCACGTAATATTTGTGTTTAGCCCGTTCATCTTATTGTTGAGAGAATCATATAATGAGAGAAGGACACAAAAGCTCTCTCGCGGCGCGAGCTGTGTCGCGGACACATTTGTGATAGCCGTGCTGTCTCCAGTATTTCAGAATCGATAAATTTAAAACCCGGGTAGACGAAGGTTCACTAGTTCTCATGTATTTTATAACCAACTTACGTTTGCCGTCTATCTAAAACTATATCTCATTTACAGTAAATAATATCCTAATGTGTCACATGGACAAAGGCCGGCACCGGATCTGCTCCCCTTAGGTAGCAGATGTCCTAGGCGACGGTGGCAACCTTCCATCAGATAGACCGTCTGACCGTGTGCCTGTTTAGGCTATAATAATACACGATGCCCTATGGTGACCGGCAAAGTCGAATGTGAATTACCAGCCCCATCCATTAAAAGGCGATTATTTTAATGTCTTAAGAGGCAGACCATCTACACATACCTGGGTAAAATAGAGAAATTTCTGTTGATTTCTTCGTTCTCCAACCCGCCTGCCAAGCGTGGATATAATGGCAATGCGCTTCACAAACGTGGAGAAGGCCCAGTCCAACAGTGGACTGGTATAGGTTGTTGAAGATGGAAAAAATTTATACCGTCAGTTTTGGAGACATGAAATCAGTGATATGAAGTAAATTTTCCATTTTTATTTTAACATTTAATTATCAATATTAAATGCAATAAAATTAAGTACCTACTGAATTCGCTATATTCAGCTGAAAATTATTGAATTATGACACCGTTTATTAGAGAAAGGTCTTTAAACAATGGTAACCTTGCTAAGGTTCGGATTCGACCCCGGGTTCCACAAGGTGAGCCGGACGACTACGCCAATGGGTTTAATCCCTCCTTATAACTCGGAACATATTTGACGCATGGGCATACACTAAAGTGTCTATAATTTAGTTGCCTAGTTAAAATTATGTTGACACTGTTGACATACAAGGGCAAAACCAATTGGGCGTCTAAATCAATCAGTGTCTGAGTGCAGCGAAAGTGTTGGCCGCCAAAATGATAGAATCTGTATCGCTTCGTTATGCAAGAGGGCTGCGCGCGCGCAGTGACCGCCCAGCCCCCGGCCGCGCGCACCGCTACCGCCAGTGCCATTACCCGAGCTTCATTTAAACACGAAAATTCGCTTATAAATTAATCTGAATTAGATATTTTAAAGTTAGATAAATTAAATTATTGATGATACAAAGTGAGAACTTTTTCAATTCAACGCGGATTATTTAAAAATGCTGTTTTTAAAAGTTGTACCCGTGGTGTTTGTGTTTGGGTTTTTGACACCAGGTGAGTTTTATTTTTATTTGGGTAACTATCCTCCTTCTCAGTCGTTCACTCTTGACAGAGTGGTCGTGGTTTCATGATGATGCGTCTTCTCTGGAAAACGCAGCCCTCACAATGCGCCTCCACTTGTTGCAGACTAAAGTTAGTATACTTTGTGTGTCAACTATACGCTGTAGATAAGTGTATCATCGTCAGCCCACCATAGTCCACTGCTGGCCATAGAGTTCCCCCTAGACGTCATTTAGGCCGGTCCTTAATTTTGCACATCCTATTTTGTACACCGCCGTCGCCTCATCCATAAATCCATCCATATATACAGACACATTCTTAGTAAATATAGTACCTAAGTGATCTTTGCATAAAATATTAAAATGTAAAAAACATTTACTTACAACAAATGTTATGGTTCTGCGGAAACCAGGAACCATGTAACTATTTTTTGTAAATTGTGTTTATCTGTAATTAAATGGGCACTAACAAAGCGATTGTAATACCTTAGATTTAGATGTTACATGTAGTGTACATCTGTTGGTAAACCAATAAAATAAAATAAAAATAAAACGTCCCGCAATAAATGATTCACGCAATAATTAAAATTCGCGATAGATGTAGTAACTATTATTGTTGGATGGGTTTCCAAATAAGACGGCGAAACAGTGATCACGGCTGCCAGAAATTGGGTAGGTTATGATTGCATTTGGTACCGGTTCGTTGTATCCATATTTTAAAAATGTTTACTGCCATTTTAAGCTAGGCACATATACATTATATTGTTACTCATGTGTATCATATTAATAATCTAACCGACAGAAAAAGTAGGATAACCAAGATCACTTAAACTCAAATATTTTCTAAACTATCGAATCGATTTTAATTAAACAAAACTAAGAACCATTTTGATTAAACTTGCTTTCAAATCGAGGAAACCGCGTCCAAATCGGTCCATCCGTTCGGGAGCTAGGATGCCACAGACAGACACACCAATACACAAAGCCACATATACGTACACAGAGCTACAGATACACACGTCAAACTTATAACACCCCTCTTTATTCGTCGGAGGTTAAAATATTTACAAAGAAATAAATAAATAGTTAAATAAAAAAACATAATTGAAATAGGCAATATTAAACTTACTAACGATGTCTTAATTAAGAAACAAGCAAAGTTTTTTGCTCTTACTCTAGCTAGCAGCTTCATAGACTGCGTAACACAATCCGCGTCTTTGAGCAATGTTTAGTAATGTTGTTATTTAATTAATGGCTATTTTATGATGAATACAAAAAGATGAATTTCTGTTAATTAACTACATACCATACAAGCACAGTATGTAGGGCGGAGAGAGTCCGTCTATTTGTGGGTTCCAGATCACTAAATAATTTTAATAAGGTTTCTTCTGAAGAATATGAGTTTACACTAAGACGGCAGAGCCTATAACTTATTCATACTATGCCGGGATAAATGCTATAAAATTCTAGTAAGTGCTATTAAATGTCATATTAAATGAAGTGTTGCAATGCGCGCGCGTTGATGTCTAATGTATGGTGCTACTCGTTCGCTATGGTGCAACGACACTTTTGATTCTATAGAGCTGGGAATCTGTAGAATTGAGAATGTATTGATATTGGACTCTGTAGCAATAGGATTTTTTTTGGTAGTGAACTATAAAACAATTTTTCAACGGGTCCACACCCGGCGCGACTTCGTTCTCATACACCTATTTTACTTCTTTACCCTTTTCTCTTGCTTATAAATTTTCTTCTTAAATAACTCTATCTATTGTTAAAAAACCGCATTAAGATCCGTAGCGTAGTTTAAAAGATCTAAGTGCACATAGATACATACCTGGCTGGAAGCGACTTTGTTTTATACCTACTATGTTATAGATTTTGTTTTACTCGTAGTTGTCGAAGTCTCGTTTCTATCATTACCTATTGCTTTTTTGTACTGCTTAGGAAGGCACCGGCCAGACCGTACAATCTCCAACCTAAGGCTTTTTTATTGCAATACATATTTTCAAAGTATAAAAGGGCCCTGGTCTAGTGGCAGCGTGCTTGCGAGACGGATACTCAAATTTAAGCAACGCACCCAAAGTCCGGGAGCTGGATAGGTGACCATTTACGCTAGTCGAACTTCAGCCACTCGTTACATGTTTCTCCGCTGGAAATCCTGTTAAAATTATTGAACAGTCTCGTAAGCTAATCGGCACCCCATGACGTTATATTATTTTCAAAGTAAAACTGGAGTGATCTATGCAGCTTAACTTTAAGGTACCTACCTGTTCAGAATAGAAACAGAAAGAGACAACTTTCATTGGCCTGCATTGTGTGTCGCAAGGATCGCAGGCCGCGGGTGTAAAGGTTGCACGTTGCAGAGCTGCTCATAATTCGGTCACTATGCTGACGCCGACACTTAAGCGGATTTTCCTCTACATTTTTAAATATATTCATTGCAAGCGAAGGCCAGCCTTCTAACCGAATAAAAGTAAGCCAATGATATAATAATGGATTTTTCGTAAAATCACTAGCGAATGAAGATGATTAGCAAGAAGTGACGTCTCACAAACACCACAACTAAAATATTCTATGGCATCACATAATGTTTCAAAAATTCACAGAGAAGTTTAGCTTAGTATTGTGCCACAAATGGCATGGCATGGAAATTCAATATGTTGTTATGATATTTTTGTTTAACCTCACCGGATCCTGCTAGACAATGTTTGACCCTATGTCACATCCATCCACCTTACGAAATGAGTTGCCTTTGTTTGAAGGGAAATACAGTATGTTCATTGTATTTAACTTTAAGCTAAACATTGAGATCTTATGTTAGCACACATATTTGTTCCTATTCCAACCTATTGAAAACCATTACAATAAAGATAACTTTGTCTATCTCCAGTAGTTACAAAAATACTCAAGTTTACATTGAAACCTACTTACATTGCAATGAAAAAAGAAGCAAAATTATTTAGTCCATACAACATAGACAACTCATTCCAAGAACTGCTAACTGCTGATCACGGGCAACTCCTTTACCGACAACCGCTATGTAACACACCGGTTAAATATTACGTTGCATAATATTAAATTAACTAGTGGGTTTATAGACGGACTTATTCTCGAGTCGGACACCAGCGGCAGCGCTGACGCGGAAACTATTCGTACCGCACATATAATTATCAAAGACAAAAGTGTTGAAATACTTATATTTATATAACAAGTTGCATTAGGTATCTATACCGAAGTCAGACTAGATTAGATTATTAAACGATGTATGTTTAATATAAATTCAGTTGCCTATGTTATTGGGGCACTGCTCAAATATGGAGTTTTGTGAGAATTAATTTGGATTAGTTTCCAAACAAGGTTGTCTGCTATCTAGCAAGATAATTAAGTTAGTAAGACTTTATTAAATTATCTGTTTCGTAAACAATTAACAATTAGTCGGTTGGAGTCACTTTTCTAGTATTACCATTTTATCTAGATTAGGCTCAAGGCTTTCGATTGAAACTTAGATTAAGTTTTTTAAGTAGCTGTCTACCTAACGTTATCTACTGACTCCTTACGGATTACAAAGAAATAACCTTTTCAACAAAATCGTTCATCGGTCGGTCAGTAAGTAGAGTCATTGTGGGATCAGTGGATCAAGTGGGCACACTGAATCAGCGCCCTATTGGAGTACCTCTGTACCTCTTACACGGTAGATACGTACACGGTGTGACCCTTTCCGCACAACGCCCCGCTCGGGATTGCAGTGTACATTATCAAAGTGAAATTGTGTTTTGAGACCGCAAAAGCAAAAAAATCATGCACGTTATATCGTTTTCCTTTTGCGCAATTATTTATTTATTTAAAACTTCATGCAGTTATCTATTTTATCGTCTATCAGTTATCTTTTATTCTATAGGAATCTAAGGTTTACTTTGACAGTAAATTAAGAATTGCTACCACAGTAAAAAAAATCATATTGCATCTTAAAAATAAAATGGTACGCATGGCACACAGGGGGTCGTTCTAAGTGAACAAGGTGAACAAAAGTCCTAAGGACCCGCAAAACTAGTAGGGTTGCGAATGCGCTACTGGCGTTTCTTCTATCTTTTGCTTATTATGTTTTAAGCATAACTTCAAATACTTGTTTGACAATATTTAGTAAAAAAAAATATTACATACTTGACTTTATATATTAAAGAACCCAGCAGACTCACTGGTCCCCCGGGGCTGATCCAATGTATGTATACACAATATAGGATGCAGTAGCTCAAACATATATTTCTAAATCCAATAGATATATTTAAATTATTGCTTAGAGTAAAATGTAGCTAAATAGTCTATTTTTCCTTCACTAGTGCTTGATATTATTAGCTTATACAGTTACGGAATTAAGTGACCACGCACAAGTGATCCTTTGTTCCAACAATGGCCCGACCTAGGCATAGCACTTAATAGGAACGTTCGTACTTCATCATGTTGTACCTGGCTGTGTAACTTATTTTTAATATTGTCAACAATTTCGATAACCCCTAAAAATCAAAATGGGGTCAGTAAGCATTATGCAGTTACAGTTTAAAAAGTGGGTGAAATAGACTGTAGCCTCAAATTATGCCTAATTATCTAATATTCGTGTAAGTGTAACGTGTACCTACAGGTACCTACAATTTATCGTTCGTTTTTCTGTATAATTCGCACAATAATTTAGATAATCACAGATGTTGTGTTGTGGATGGCGAGATTACTCAATAATAGGTTGTTAACCCAGTTAACGGTGAATTTTCAACGACCTTCGCTGCAGCGGCTGGCGGTAGACGCCCGTCTACCAGCGAGTGAGCCTGTGCGATGCGACCTCTTACTTACGACGGATTTATACCTTTATGTAACTAATCGTGATAGACCTGACAGAACACGTCGGAAAACCCCCGAACAAGTTTATATGTACTCAAATATTTTCTAAATTACGTAACCGATTTTAATGAAACAAGGCTAAGAACCATTTGGATTAAACTGCCTTTACAACTAAAGAAAACCGCATCGAAATGGGTATATCCGTTTAGGAGCTAAGATACCACAGACACACGCCAAACTTTATAACACCTCTCTTTTTTCGTCGGGGGTTAATAAAAAGAAAAGATTTGATTGTTTGTTTCTTTTAAAAATTCTTACACCTACAGAAAGCTACATTATTATCAGCAAGCAACATAGGCTATAGTATTCCCCAATGTACTTCTTACGTGAACGGGTCCGAAACGCAGTAACTGAATTTTACGCGCACGAAATCGCGGGAAAAAAGCTAGTACAAACGTACATACACACTCACTTCCGTATATCATAGCATGGGGATACGCAGAGACTTTTGTAGGTATCACATTACATCACATCAACTGCCCGTAATGGTCGACTTGAGCCTCAATATTACCTTTACCGCTCATCAAAGGTCTTCTCGGCTTATCAAAGGTTAGCTGGAAGAAATCCCTTTGTGGGATAAGCTCGCCTTTGCATTATAAACTGTAATTTTATTTCCTGTAATGTTATAAATTGATGCAATAAAGAGATTACATACATACATACCTTTTCCCAAAGGTTGTCTGGAAGAGATCGATTAAAGCGATAAGGCCGCCTTTGCGCGTATGTATGTTATTCTTGTATATTGTCATATATATGTGTGCAAAAAGAGTTTTTACTTACTTCTCTACGGTAGCGGAGGATTATGTCCGTATAGTTTAGACCCTCACAATCGAATATCATGGTTTTGATTAGGTATGTCAAAAAAATTTACTCTTAATACTGACAAACAGTACCTATTCATAAAAATAGTGCTACTGTACTTAAAATATATTTTAATAAGTTACTGAGGCTGCTAACTTGAGGTCTACACTTAGCTAGGAATACTGTTACAATCAAGATCAATATGATTTATATACCAAAAAATAGTGCCCAAATAGTGCCCCGTACATGTAAAGTTTCAATAATAGTGCTTCAATACATGCCGAGATATTACGCTCCATTGGTGATGCCGCTAATTTGACACACATGATAGGTTTATTCAGTCTTCCACATTTATCTTTCAAAAGATATCGATCTCGTCACTGTTCTATTCTGTCTAGTTTTGTATTCCGTGAATAACTTAAATCGGCGATAAAATAAAGTAACAATTGAAAAAGTAATCGGTTCGGTAAAATTTCAGCAAATTAAAATGTAAAGTAAATAATTGTAGGTCAATTTATTATCCACACGAAGGTCAGTAGTTTACAATAAAATTATCCGAGGTTAATAAAGCCACGAAAAACGTGGTTTTCTACAGAAATAATGAAGTCTATAATCTTTAACAGTATCTAAATGCTTTACAAACCTTCACCTCGAATATTTCTAAGGCAGCCATTTCACCAAGAGAGGTATTTAGGCCATAGCAGAGCACATCTGTGTTGATTTGTTGTAGAGCCTGCATGTTCTGTGACGCTAAATAGATACAAAATTACAAAAATTATTCTCTTAATATTAATTTAAAAATACACCAGCGGAAACTTTGTATGCGTGCTTCTTGTAATTACAACAATGATGTGTGAATAGTCACGCACAATTAGCTTTCCTATTGTTTTGCAACACAATATTTTTGCGCATGGATATCTATGACACTCAATTTACTCAACTAAATCCCAATAAATGGAGATGTTTATTATTCTCACGCAAGAGCTACTTACCAATTATGAAACTTTAGTACAGTGTTGTAGCTAATATACCATATATAACACTTGTGCTATAATTTATCCTAAAAATAACGGCCGTTATAACCCCGCGAATGTTAAGCGGGCGTAGCCGCAGACGCAAGTTGTAAATAAAACTAGGTATTGCTATCAAGTAAGAAATATTCGATCCATAAATTAATCCAACAATAAGTTCATTCACATTTTGATAAGCTACTTTAATAACGTGGCTTATCGTGGAAAGTCATTCATCGAACCAGTACAAGCGGCTGCCGAAGCGCGCCGGCTTGCGCTCTTTGGAGTCGGGCAGCGTCGGCGTGACGTCACATAGGTTCGGCCTAGTGCAGCACATGTCGGTGTTCGGAGGCTTCGGCGAGGGGCTCTTGTGGACGCGGCCGCGCGCGAAGTACCCGAACCCCGGCCGCGCCATTCCCATCTTGTCGCACATGCAGTCATCGAACACAGCCTGGGTCTTTCGGCAGTGCCAGGGCTCGTAGCAGGTGGAACTCTTATCCATACAGTAGAGGTACTGGTTGAATTCGTGCAGACACTCACTCTTCACTCGCTGGAAGAAGGACCTCGTGCAGGCGGTGACGCGCTTGCCGAGGTCGATGCAGCGGCGCGGGTCATTGTACTCTTCGCGGCACAGCATGAACTCGTTGTTGATGCTCTCGCACGCCTTCCCGAGGTGCGGTGCCGCCGCTATCAGCGTGGCCGTCGACATGTTCACCTCGTCCACCGTCAACTCCGCGTGCTCCGGCAGCTTCACTTGCGCCGTTACCACCATCTTTGTTATTATATTTTGAAACTCCCAGTATTGATTAATATGCGGATCCTCGTCTTAATTTATGATGTGGTTTTTAATGAATTTTACAAGTATTACTATTATATTTACAAAAAATACGACATTGAACATTGATTTATGTCAATCGAATTTGACTCGTTCGACTGTCACTGACCAAACCAAGTTTCATTTGTATTGAAATACGACCATAGAGACGCGCTCTACAAGACGCTCTCCCTTGGCCAGTGGCGATTATTTAGAATCTGATTTATGCTCTATACCAACACGGTTGTGGCGATTCTTTCTCAAAAAAGCCAATCAAGAATACAGATTCAGCTTCGAGCGTAGACCGCAACACCCAACTGACCCAACACTCCATCCGCAGCTGCCACGCAGTCGGTGTCGTGCCCAGCAGTACGCACGACCAGCGGCTGGCTCGACCTGTTCCCGCTGCCGTGCCGCAAGCACGCCGAGTGCCGCCTCATGGGCACGCAGCACCTCTGCTGCAAAGGATACTGCACCAAGGGCGTGAAGGCCGCGGCAGTAGTCAGGTAAGTTACGGCAGTAGCTAGTAACTTCTATTTACTGTGTGCAACGGTAAATAGGAGTTACATATAGGTATTACGAATATCGAAGTATGTAGTCTACCTTCAGTTCGACCGAAAAAAGTAGAAATAAAATTATATAATGGTCATGTTTCACCGAACGTATATTATCCTCAAACTTCGGAAAAGCAGCCGAAAAGTGAGCGTCACGGCTGCTCTCAAAAGGTCCTGAGAATATGTACCTAGGTAGATTTTGAGATCTTTGGGTACTCTGGTAAATGTATTTAATGGAGCGCAAAATGGATTTTAATAGGTTAAATATTTAAAATAATGCCGTGAAATAAAAAGACGTTAGATGCCATTGTTTTGTGATTTTATTATTTTTCTTTTTCATTGCTTTTATAACATGTAGAAATCCATTTCGCGGTCCATTGGATACATTCGTCCAATTCCACAAACATACTAACATTAAAAACCTCAAACCCTTGAAAAAAGGTGGATAAAATGCGTAGAGAAAGGATTTATTTATTAGGATTACCTATAAACCTCCTTCAGGATTACCTAATACCTAGGTTGTTCTCCAAAATCTCTACCTAAGCTTGTTAAGCAGGATGAAAAGTAGGATCAGAAAACGCTGCTACAATTTACTGACTGTCTTTCTTGGACAGTTACAGACTTTGTGTTGCCTTTTACGACAACCAAACGTTCCGAGCATTTACGCTTCTTGTGTAACGAGTATAGATATCATACAACATTTCTGTTTAGCTGCTGTGTAACTCATAAAAGTATATAGGTACCTACCAAAGACACCATAATACTGCGGAGCCGCCGGCATAGCCATTCAACCGGCCACATCGCGTTTTGTTTAATCATGCGCATCATAGTGAAGTACAGATAATATAACTATCTCTGTAAACTAACGAATTACATAATCGAACGAAATAGGAATCGAACTCGCTCGGTGATAAGAATAATAATGTTCCGGTTGTGCTCTCGCACACGAGAGCGGTGTCCGCCTTGACCATGATCCAGGATTTGGCAGATCAAATAATTACGGTGGAACGACTGTCATTTGACCTCCGTGATCATGCTACCAGGTGCATCGGACCAGATTGGATCATGGTTAAACATTCATGTGTAGGTTTCATCACGCGGGAAAACCCTCACCGTAAGAGCATCGGTTAGTATTCAACTAATGTACATAACTCAGAAAAGAGTCATTGGTACATAGCCGCAGTGGGATGCGAAACCGGTACTTCTTACACATACGAGTCGGATACCTTAATCACTCGGCCACCGACGCTCCTCGCTCGATGATACTATACAAAAGTAACAGTTACTTAATCAAGTAATACATGTAGGTACCTTACCTAATTCCAAATAATAAGTTTATAGCTATTATAGTTTTCTTATGAATTTAGATTATGTAATTTGACCAATACCTTAAAATAGCACGCAGCTCTTTATATATGTGCAGTTTCTGACGCAACGCATATTGCGTTACGTCTAATGAACTACTACTAATATTATAACCAAAAAGTTGCAACTTTTGAGAAAAGTAAAAGGTTTAGCAACGGCAGATCAAGGCCGGCAACTATTCTGTGTGCAATGGAAAAGTTTCAAGTCCTGAATATTAATAAACCCATAACAGTTTAAAATACTGATTAACATAATATTACCTAGCTACCAATATTTAGGTATTGAATGTCATTTCTGTGGATAAACAACGACGCTTCCGTAAATTTAGTAGGTAGTTAGGTACCTGTAGTACCTACCTAATCACGGAAATTCATTGCTAATGAATAATTTAAGTAGGTACCTACATCTTAACACCACTTACTAACTTACTGGTCCCTATCTACTTGAACTACTAACGATGTCGCTTTCGGGGGTGGGTGAAGCTTACCGTGGATGTTTAGTTGTGCTTTAATGCTTTTAATGTGCTATTACTTACAAAGCTTTGTGCTCTAATATTTACCAAGTATCTAGTATAGTTACTGACATTACACTTCACTTTCACGCAGTCTGGTTTCTACATTTTCCACGTAACATTTTCTTAAGAGTTGTTAACGGCATATATTTCTTCTTATATTCTAACTACTATTTGCTGGCTCTATTTCGGTATCTACTTCAATATTTTCTATATTTCCAAAAGTGGCTCTTTGTGAAATTGTAATAAAACTAAGTATAAAAATGACATATTATGATTCGAACCGGTATGGTATTGTAGTGTTGTTATCAAGTATTACTGTAAAATGCGTTGTACAACCTTCACTCTAACAATCTTTCCTTTCATCTCTGCCCCAGATCTGAACAAATAGACATGAATCTACGACAATAACGTATGTTGAAATACAATAAAACTTACAGATTATGTTCCTACTTATTATTGTTTTCTCTTACATTGTAGACAGTACCTACGTAAGGTAACTGGCTTTACTGGTATTAGTCAAGAACGGTTTGTCAGTAATGTAGGTACCTACCCAAGTCTTATAAGACGAACGTTATGTAGGTATTAGGTAAGCAGGGGCAGTTGTTAAAATTAGAGTTAACTCAGCCCGTTTTCCTTTGTAGAACCGACAGTCAAAGCGGTAGCGTAGGTAGCACAAGCACTTCCAGCACGAGCACCACCAGTACTACTACCACCACAACCACCACCACTACAACGACTCCGAGTACCACCACCAGCACCACCAAGCGGTCGACGACGGATCCGCTGCGGCCATTCCTGCAGCTGCTGCCCATACAGACCACGCAGCCGACCAAGCAGACAGCGCAGAAGAAAGCGCCCCTCAAGACCAGTGAGTATACAAGATTCTAAATAGTATACGTACAGTCAGCTGCAGAGTGAATGGCCCCCCCCTAATAAATAAATAAAATGTAAAGTAAGGGGTCAGACTATACAATTAATCATTGATAATTTTCTCTATAATTAATAAAGAATAAATTATAAGAAGTAATGGTTCTTTCTGCGCTTCTCAATATTTTACGATATTAAGGCCGGTTGCTCTTTGGTTGCTTCATGCTAATATCATTCATAGGTGCGAAAAGCACGAATCCGACCCCCTGAGGTATCTAAGGAACCTCGATCTCTGTGACCTCATACTATTATAGATGCGTAGGAAGGTACTCAACTCAATACATAAAACTTCATTCGGGCAAAACGCATCCAAAGTTACGGCCGGGACTCATTACGATGCTACGGTCCAGTGGCTCTACCGCCTAACTCGAATCGAACGTCGCCATCTTTAAGCAATAGGTATAGCAATGACGCCACCCATAACGTTTATCATATGTGACGTTATTGTCATACCTATTGCTTAAAGATGGCGACGTTTAATTCGAGTTAGGTGGTCGGGCCACTGGACCATAGGGCCTCAGGCCAGTAACAATTATAAAAAATAGTACCTACCTTATAGACAAATTTTATTAAACCAATCGCCCATTACGTTATAGAGCAATTAACCCTTATCCCAAGAAGGTCGTTAACCGAGAGTGATATTGAAACAGCTGTATTAAGCCCACGGCATAATGGCTGGCGTTACGTATTCGCTCTCACGCAACGCCTATTCTAATGCACACCGCCGACTGTGAATGTTGCCCTGCTGGATACCTTCAAGGCTAAAGTGTAGTGAATAGGCTATATAAGGTGAATAGACTATTTTAGGCAGATATGTGGTGTCATCATCATCATCATCATTATAAAATGGGTCGTTTGATTAGTGAGGTCAGACGCCTATTGTTAAACAGTCAAAACTTATACTTATAAACAGACAACTTGCAAGATTCTTGAACCTAGTGTTGAACTAGTACCGTTAGTAGTAGTAGTGTAGAACTTTAACTTTCTTTCCCATTCTCATATAGTATTCGCATATCTCACATTTGTATTCGATTTTGCGCAGCCACACATTGCCGAAGTTTACAGAGATTTATAACTAAAAAAATCTCGTACCCAGGTAAAACGCAGAAGCTGGTGTGCCCCAAGGCTGGGTCGGTGCCGGTGCTGCTATTCCCGATCCCGTGCGAGAACAACGCTCAATGCCGCGCCTCCAGCGGGCCCGACCAGGTGTGCTGTGAGCGGCGCTGCGTGAAGGGCTTGCCTGCGCCGCGCCCAACGTCCAAACCTCATCAACGTACGTCTGTCCATGTCGTGTAGGGTTAAGTAATTATTTTAAGAAAGGTAGCCTTGTAACTCAAGTAGAGCTCGTCTAAGCTGAAATAACGCGCCCTATTATCGCATTATCGCACACAAGCAAATTTAAAATATGGACGCAATTAATATACAAATGCCGTTGTAATTGGTCATTCAGTTGCCGGTGAGACTCAAACGTAGGAGCACGCGTCGTTCGATTGAGCAGTCGACGCTCCCACACAGATGAAGTGTCGTTATTAATATTTGCACTCACACATCGAAATCAACTAATTAAGTAGTGGGGCGCGTCATTTCAGCTTAGACAAGCTCTACTATGGCATAACGAGCCTAGCCTCGCTCCGCGCAGCTCTGATGGATAAGGCTTAGCGGAGCGGGTTCATTTTTTACAAAACAAGCGAGAAATAGGTACAATCACGTGCGAGGGATGTAATCGAGGGCTTTTACGAGGGAAGCCAGTGAGGATAAACGAATTGGTAAGAAATGCTTAGACTTAACCAAGTTCTGCTCACGAGATTATGGTGGCAATACCTACACAGCTCGAGTCGAAATAACCAACAGAGTAGGTTTTTCTGGTCGGCCTAACGTTTATTTGTTTTGACGAGCAGCATTGTTGCTGATGCGTCTATATCACAGTGTTGATAGCTATTTTAATTAAGTAGAGACAGTTCGTTCTACTTCAACCACTCGTCCAGTCTGTTCTTGAAGGTATTCACTGACACGGCTGTCACAACATTTTGTGGTAAGTTATTCCAGTTTGATACCACTCTGTTAGAGAAGAAGTGATGAAAAGTATTGGTGTTGGATGATGCGCGTTCTAATTGTATTTCGTGACCTTTGTGCCACTTGCTGCTATTTTTCGTAACATTTCGTGAATGTGAGGGAGATTGCATTGGTAGTTAGACAATCGAAGCAATAAAATGAACCAACCTACACGATTATTATAATAACGACCTGAGTGGTTCAGTTGGTTAGCATGCCGGTCGCCACGCAGAGGTGCCGGGTTCGATTCCCGGCCGAGCTGAAATTGGAATGATGAATTTTAATTTCTGTTACGGGTCAGGGTGTAGTATACAGGGTGTCCCAAAACTCGACGTCAACCCGGAATCGGGTGAAAAGGCAAGTCATGCTGGTTGGCAGCAAAATATTAAAAAAAAATGTAAGTTGCATGATTTTGCAAAAATCTAAGTTGCATGAATTTTTTATTTTGAATTTTTGTCCATGAGATAAGTCCTATTTTTATGCAAGCTTATGCAGCTGGTTTGGCTTATGCAAGCTATGGCAAGATTTTGATTACATTTTAGAGAATTCAGGGTTACACAGCAAAAAAAAAATGGGAAAAAGTAAAGATTTGTGGCAACAGGACTGAAAAGTTTGTCGCAGGGTGTGCAATATTGCGTATTTTTTAAATGCCTATAATTTTGAAATCATGCAACTTAGATTTTTTATAAATTTTTTTCTGCCTGTCTGTAAGTAGTTTATCAGTTATTTAACACCCATAACACAGGATTTACTTACTTTGGGGCTAGATGCCGCTGTGTGTATTTGTCAAAGCATATTTATTTATTTATAATAAGACCGTGTAAGGTAGAAAACAGGCGTCGAAGCCGTGTGGAAAATTGAGGGGGCCTATATAGGACCTATGTGCCACTGGACGCGCGACCTGCAGCCCCCCGAAAGAATAATTTAAAGATGTTCTACCTCTGGTCATATCTGCTTGCGTCGTATCATTATCATTAATTCAGAAGTTAAAACTCGAGACCTGCCTAATGTAAAAAAAAAACGCAATTGCAGCGCTTCTGGGCGTGATCCCGCGCGAGTGTCCGAGCGCGCCGCTCGGTGAGCTCCTCTTCGAGGTGCAGTCCTGCAAGGAGGACGCGGACTGCTGGCCGCGCGTGTGCTGCCCCGACGGCAAGCGCTCCTACTGCCGCACGGCGCGCGCGAGGCTCGACCTCGTGCCCATCGCTAGCCAGATCGACGGACGTGAGTAGACGTACTATCTACTTATTATATTACGCAGGCTCCGCGACCCAAAAGGGTTTTGGCCTCCGACACCAAAATAATTATCTATCTTCCATCTTGGCATCTGAATCTTGTGCGAACCGCAATGGAACTATCTACCTGACTTACTGGCTTTTTATAAATACATTCTGGGAGTTTTCAAAACCAAAGTAAAAAGCTCCTTTTTTATAGGAGTGCTTTACCGCAGTCCAGCTAGGTAAAAATGTAAATAGTTCATGGACTAACCTCGTGCGTAAACAAAGTGGCATGTTAGCCTTGTGGTGTCCGACAAAATATGTTCATTGCAATCATGGCATTGTACTCTCGTGGGACTGTTGTGTTAACACATTTCATTATCCATGTTATTGCTGTTTTTCACATTAAATTCTATAGCCCGTTCAGGGTATTATCAAATTCTGCGCGTAATCGCGTACTTAAGCCATTAACTCTACCCAATTTGTGTTCCACAGCTGTTCGCATGTTTGAGAAGTACCTTCAATGCACGGCGCCGCCACAGTATGATCTGTTTCCACAAAAGTGCAGCTCCAGCGTGGACTGTTTCCCCAACCTGTGCTGCGCGGAGGGCGGCAGCAAGCACTGCCGGCCGCCGCAGCGCAGCCTGATAGCGCTGCTCGCGGGTGTCTCACAGGTAGATAGATACCATTGAAGTACCTATAACGTGTGAAGACTTCTTCGAAACCTTCAATCTTTCGTTTACTTCAAAATGCACTGGTTGGTTGGAATTGTGACTTTCTGACATGCAGGTAGGTACCTACCCTACATCGTTTGTAAGTCGTTAAGTGCAAGTTCTTAATTCGCGTATCGCTCCTGCGTCGTTTGCACTCATGCCATGCGCTACGCGGCGCAATGTTTGTCCTCCATCTTCGATACAACCGAGGCTCAGTACGAAAGCGGGCGAAACCACATGCGCGCAAGATGCACTGCGTCAGTTCCGTTAAGGAGGCGCACCAAACTGTACGCGGTGCAGCTCGCAAGCGGCGAGTCTACCTCGAGTCCTACTCTGAGTCACACGAGCGTAACTTCGGCGCAATCTGGAGTGTCTGCTTAACTTAAATTTATTGTAATCAATTTTGAGCGAGTGAGCGACGTTCAATTTGAATTAGGCGTTCGTGGCCCTACCTTCATAAAATTCGGAACTAAAAACAGGATCAATCAAGGAAAAGGAGGATCAAACCGATATGCCTCAAGACCGTTTGCTTCCACTTCAAACTGGAACACAACCAACACAACAAAACATTGCTAGGTAGGGAAAGAACTAGGTAAAACCTCCCTTTGCTCTGCTTGTACTTATTCAGGTTACTCCTCCACATCATAAATTACTCTTGTTATGAGTCCACAAAAGTATTTAATTTTCTTGTTTCTTTACCTTACAGAGAGTTGGATCAACATTGAGTAATATTCGACAAGCTCAAGCCGCCAACAACAAAAACTGATTAATTTATTGTGGTTTTCACTATGTACAGATAGTTATGTATTTTATAGGTAGCTGCTAGGTAGATAGAAAAATGTTTTGTATTTTTATATTCACTCTTGTACAGTTAAATAAAGTATTTTTTATGTTATGTGTTTGGATTTGCCTTATTAGTGTGTGTTGTGAGTAGGGAATGCAATCCCGCAAGATAATTTCAATCCAGGTATTTGCGGGACTGAACCATCTTAGTCCTGCTGAATCCAGGTATTAGCGGGATCCCGCAAGGTGGACTGAGACCCCAGAAATCAATCGTAATAAACACCTTATAGGCCCCGTTTTCATTCGTTTTAATATTAACCCAAATTACACAAGGTTTTTGGTACATTTAAAATGGGTTAGTATTTTTAGACAAAGATAAAGAGATAAATTGACATACTCTAGCCAATATCAACATAAATTGAAATAATTACGTATACACCACTAACAACATCGTAAGCAAATTAAATATTATTTTGGAAATAAATGTGCAAGTTGCAAGCATAACTAATCAAGCATAACCACGCCATATTTTTCCATCTACGCTGGCGTTATAAATCATTGACTTCATAAATACTTTCATCAATTTTAATTAGATTTTCGCATGATGATAGTCAATAAGACAATGAATACCTATGTATTTGATTACCTATTATATATATTAATTAAATACAGAGATAATAATTGTGTTATTGGCTATCAAACCGCGGAAACCGAAAACTGATTTGTAATGACAGAATGTATGAGCTTATAGGGAAAAATATGGGGTGGTTCGATAGTTAAGCTCTCAAGTTCATCACATCGCTTAGCCAGCGCCCAGCCAGCCAGGCAACGGCCCACGAGCCACCCCGTGCACAGTATCACGTATAAACCATGCTTCTTTGTAATCCCGCCAGTCCGGGATCCCACAAAATTTTCGACCGGGATTTGGTTAATCAGATAATTTCAGTAGAACGATTGCCATCTGATTATGATCCTATTGTGTTATGATTGACTGAGACTATGAAAAGTTTAAAAGATTGATTACTGAAGTCTCACAAAATAAGATCTTCAACCATAATAAAAACAGAAAATTAGTGTACCTCCACAATTCCTATTTAGCTGCAATCTAAACACATGTGAGTATTGACACAGGGAGCAGTTGTCATATGGTAATACGAAAATGAGATATTCAAATCAAACATGTATTTACTTAAACATAAATTTATTCAATCATGTTCTCCTAGTCCAGCTGAAACAAAAAGAAAGTTCATTGATTTTCTAATAAGTAAGAATTAAGTAATGGTATCATGCGATTAGAGATCGGCGGTACCGTTCTAGTTCATAATCTATGATATACCTATTTATTTTGCATACCTAAGAGGTTCCTTTTAGTTCATATTCAAAGAGAATATTATGTTATTATTGATTAAAACTCTTAGTATATTTGGGACAGGGATAAAAAGGTAATGCTAGTCCCTTAGTGTCACTGAATAATTTGTATTTGTACTCGATGTACCATTTAACATATACAACAGGTAAGATAACCAGATGAAGTACTCTAGAAATGCCTACACTAAATATTCAGGCAGTAAATATTACATCTGGCAGTGTATTAATATAGTGGAGAAATAGTAGTATTATTATAATATTACACATTGATATAACTACAATTCTATTATACGGAACATGTAGTAAATATTACATTTGGCAATGTATTAAAATAGTGAAGTATTAGTATTATTATGATCAATACCACACGTACTTATAGGTACAAATCTATTATACAGAACATGTCAAAGGGACTTTCTTGGATGTAAAATAGCATACCAAAGTAATAGTTCCTTACCTTCTTGAAACCAATGTCATTGGCGTATTCTCTGAAACACTGCCTGCAGATGTTCAATCCATACTTGCGGATGAGCCCATGCCTGTTAGAGCACGCACGGCTGTAATGCAGAAAATAATACCATGTCAATTTGCTCTAAAACACGTGTCCTAACCACAAGCAATAAGTGATACACTTAGTCACTAAATGTATTTTCTTACAAACACTTACCATGAACGAGATCCCTGACCGTACCTACGAGGGTGTGAATACCAAATATTAGCGTGACCCATTGTACGAAAATATAGTTATTTCCACTTGCGCGAAGAAATCACGTCCGTGATGGCGCACACAAAAATTAGAAAGAACAATGACTGAATGAACTAAGAAATTGACAACCAAAAAACCTCTAGTCTATACTCAATGAATGAACGGAATAGAGACGTAACAATACCAAGTACAAACCGGTACCAACCGAAAAATATTGTCTTTGGTGACAACTGAAGACTTGGCAGGACGGGCTAGATCCCTTTGCTTTTGCCATAAGAGAACAAAAAAAATTACTGTATAGTGCATACTCATCATCATTATCATAATTTTGGCGTTATGTCCCGGTTGCGGCCCCGCGCGGCAAGCGAGGGCCCAGGGTCCGCCTTCCTGATACTCTTGGCCCACCTCGCACGGTCTTCGGCATCCTTAGTGGTGAGCTTATTGGCACGCATATCAGTATAGTGCACACTAATATCGATAATTTTATCGATAATAAATCGTTCGGGCGAAAGGCGAGCAATGCGAGATGATAAAAGTTTTTTAGATGATGTATTAAAAACCACTGAGCTGAGTAAGGGGCGGGGATACCTTTCTCCCCTTCACACATCCTTTTAGATTTTTTGTTAACACAGACCTAATTATGCACTTGTATATCAAGCGCATTCCACATGTGGACAGTTCCGCGGGAACACGAGATTGTAGAGGGAGTATTCGCCAATATTCATGTAGTCCCGTGCATGTTTGGCATGTCTCGCCTATTTCATAGACTTAGTAGAAATAGTTCGTTGTCGTCTCGATTCGATCGATTTTTGGCGATGGTAAGGAATTAAGGTTGCCGCCAATGTTGGCATGCGAAGATAGTGAGAAGGTGGAAAAAGGTAATTACCCACCTGGCCGGGTGTTGTGACCAGGGGACCAAGGGTCCGACATTGGATCGTCGGAAGTTGTATATATGCCGCGGAGTTGGCATATTCCGTTAGCGCGATGCAGGAAAGTTAGCGCCATCTATGCACAGATGCTTGCCAACCTTCTGTTCGTGTTACTCGTAATGTGAGTATCGTTGAGTCTTCCCTATTTGAGCGGTAGTGCGATAGATGTCGCCACAGATTTTATATTTATATTCCTAACGCTTTTTCCTGTAACAGGTTCGGGGTACACTTGACCATGATCCAGGATATTAGTAGATCAAGTAATTACAGTAGAGCAGCTGCCATCACCTCTGTGACCCTGTTGACAGCAGATTAGCGATATTACACCGATGAATCGATATAATGTCGACGCGTTTTGACACCCACCACATCCCTAATAGGCGAGAATGTAGAGGGTCGACCAAAGTCCCGACAAAAGTTTCGCCCAACGTTTCGGCGGGCATGTGGAGTACGCTTAAGCCCTTGAGCTGTAGGTTTCCGGACGATGTTTTCCCTCACCGTAAGAGCATTTATATTTATTTATTATTTATCTCTATACCTCCCGATTGCAAGTCCGAACCATTTGGATGACGACGACAACCACGACACACGAAGCACGTGTTTGGTTTTTGATTGCAGACAGTAAATTAATGTTGTCAGCCTAAATCTACCAATATAAAACTAATAATAAAAAAATAATCATCTTGGCCTTAATGTCCCGGTTGTGCCCTCGAGAACAAGGGCCCGGGGTCCGCCTTGACCATGATCCAGAATTTGGCAGGTCAGGTAAATACAGTGGAGCGACTGCCATCTGACATCCATGACCCTGCTACCAGGGGAACCTGACCATATTAAATCATGGTTACACATCCAGTCGCGTGAATATGCAGATTTTATCACGATGTTTTCCCTCACCGTAAGAGCATCGGTTAGTTTTCAACTAATGTACATAACTCAGAAAACAGTAATTGGTACATGGCCAGAGCGGGATTCGAACCCGGGACCTCTGGGTTACGAGTCGGATACTGTAACCACTCGGCCACGAGATAGATATTAAAGTTATTGATTGGCATAAGTTTTATGGGTGGCCGCAAAATCGATATTTTTTCAAAATTGCGGCAAGTGGGTGGTGACCGAAATGTACAATGCTATTTAGTGTACTTGTTTTTCCCCAATATGTCAAAGTAACCTGAAGTCGTGGAACCCCTATACTATAAATATTGAAAGAGTTAAGTTAATAAATGTGGTTTTATTCTATTTATAATTAAATGTTCATGTATTTTTAATAAAAAAAACAATTCGAGTCAGGCGTTCGGGCTGCTGGTATAGATGATCTAAAGTTATCTGGCAAAAAAATCGGAATCAACGTCCCAAACATCTTTCTATCAATTTCCATCGATATTCTGAAACTAGAATGTCACTTCACTATATTTTTTTGACAGTTTGTTTGACTGCTGGCTGGCTGTGCTAGTGTGAATGGTGTGATGAACTAGCGGTGAGTTGTTGACTTTATTTTCTTTCACTTTTCTCTCGGGTTCTTTTATAAAAGGTAGAGTTATATATTGGCAATTCTGATATTAATTAAAAGTGTAAAACAATATTACCTTGTTATTTGAAATACATTACCTAGGTCCATTAAAAGTAATTCACACCTTTTCTACAATACAAAATTGAAGAAAGTGAAATTACCACGTATCTACTACTGGTTCCACAAGCATAATCGAATAATGATAGGTTCACCCATGTAAATTGTATTGTAAATCGTCAATATCATCACCTTTAACACAACTTATTCAGTTTACCTACATGGAAATAACCTATACCTAACTGTAAATTGAATTTTGACCTTTGCATTGAACTGTTCAATACCTATCATATCAGTAGGTAACGGTGTGCGGTGTTTATTTAAATAATATAAATTATCTTGTATTGGACAACTACATTTATCATCAAATGTACATAATGAATGATATCATATAAATATGATATATCTCTGAAGGGATCTTTTGTAATAAACAATACACTCACTAAAATTTCATTAAATAACAAATTTTAGCTGTTTAATATATATTTTTCCTGATTGTTCAGTACTTATGCTTGCAATAGATTGACAAAAGAAGCAAAATAATAAAAATTTGAATTATTTTCAGGTTTTATCTACATCAAAATGGGTTTCATAATAGGTTTAATAAAGAAATTAATAAAGTTGACTCTTGTGTTGGCATTATTAGCTGCAGTCATTGTGCTCATACCCAACTTGCCCCCGTACACCAAATTTTCAACAATAGTGTAAGTTGAAACACATTTTTTTTTATTAACCTGGCATCTGTATAGTAGAAAATCAGTACAAGGTACAAGTCCTTGTACTGATTTTCATCATATGGTGGGTTAATATAACCCGGATTTTGAAAGTGGTTTAATTCTTAATATTTAAATTAATTTTTGGGAATGATATACTAACTCAGTTTAAGTGATGTTCAAATTACTATATTTTGATGAGAAATAAATAAAAATCATACAATATTAGGAGAATGTTATGTATTTACGAAAGCTCTATGAAATCTATAACAAAATATTTAATTTCTGTAATCTTACTAACAAATAAACAGAATGATATCTTTTTAATATTTTTTTTACTTTTTGGTATACTTAATGTGAAATGTGTGTGGTCTTTATGAAACTTTATGCTAAATATAATGGAAATTATAAACTAATCATAGTCAGCTTCTACATTTGTATATCCACCATAGTAAGAAATTATGTAGTCTAGACAGACAATCTTCTTACAATTTAGACAGGCAGAACATATTTGGCACCGTTTTTTAACTGAATTTCAGTAGGTGACCCCTCTGAAGGTTCTCCAGTAAATTATCTTATTGTCTTGCATATCTCTCTAGGCAAACAAAACACATCTTTGCAGGCGTTCAAGTGATTGTTTAGAATTATCTTCTAAGCCGAGTAAACCAGTAAAAATACATTCTTTTTGCCTTTTACTTTTTCGAACAGTACCCTCACTTGTCAAATTATGATCCTTGAGAAGGTGTAGCATTAGCTAGTGACTAGTAAACCAATCCTCAAATAAATTATTTAATAAATTAATTGGCACAAAAAAGTTACATCTAATGTATGATTGGGTCATAGTAACCCCGTTTGACCTTTGACCGCTTGTAACTCCCTGTGCAGGGACACACCGACTGAGCTGATATTAGAACCGAAACGGGAAGGGTATTAACTGCAGCTTCTGAAAAGCATGGCAACTTCAAACTATTACTTTTAAAAATACGCGCGTTTAAAAATGTGGCGGGTCATTATGACCCAACCTGACAGACGCCGGGTTAATATGCATTTACAGGCGGACCCTGGGCCTTCGCGTGCTGCGCGGGGACGAAGCCGGGACATGACGCCAGGATGATGATTACTATTTTAACTCCTAAGTGCTTGTTTAGTAGTAATACAATATATTTCATGGTGTACAAGAACAACTTCTATGCATAATAAAACTATTTTATTAATCCCTATTCTCCTGATTTGTACAGACTAGAACCCACACAGGCCAGAGTAGGACCTCTTGCGCCAAATGAAGTCTTAAATAATGCCCAAAAGGGATACGAAAATAAAATACTTGGCCCTGAAGCATTTGAGTTGTACAATGGAGAGTTGTACACTAGCTTATTTACTGGGGAAGTTGTCAAGTTATCTACTGGAGGACACGTCACCTTTGTGACTAAGATCGGTCAGCCATGCTGTAAGCTATATTTTTATTATATTTAACAGAAAAGATGATGTGTTCTTTACCATGAAAAGAATATTTGTACACAGCTGATATTTTTTCTAGCTTCTGTAACTGAAATGGAAAAGTGTGGGCGTCCTCTTGGCATTGCTGTAGATAAGAAGACTAAGCAACTGTATGTAGCTGATGCCTACTATGGCATATGGAGGGTGGCACTGGGAACTGATAAGAAGCAGTTACTTGTTTCGCCACGAGTTGCCATTGATGGCCGTGAACCAAAGTTTCTAAACAGCCTTGCACTTGCTAAGAATGGAGACATCTACTACACAGACTCGTCAAGCGACTATGACTTGAAGGATGGAGTTTATGCCACATTCAGTGATCCCTCTGGAAGGTAAGCATCTACTTGAAAATTGTGTTGCAATGGATCTTGAGTGTTATCTATCTAAAAAATTTTACAAATATAGGAGCCAAATTAATTTCAAACTGCAGTTAACACAACTTTTTGCATAATTTCAGTATTCATTTGTTTGTGTTTCAGATTACTCTATTATAATGCCGCCAAAAATGAAAGCAAAGTTCTTCTTGACAACTTATGGTTAGCGAATGGAGTTGTAGTATCATCTGACAATCAATATGTTTTGGTTTCTGAAACTTTCAAATTCAGGGTATTGAAATACTACATTGATGGGCCCAAAAAAGGAAAGTCTGAAGTCTTTGTTGCTGGTTTGCCAGGTAGGTAAACTTAGAAGTTATTTATTTTTGAACTCCCTGATAGAGTTTTTATGGTTATTTTATTTAACAGCTACGTCAAGAAAAACCTAATCAATTACAATTTCACATTTTATTGGCGTTTATTGAGAATCAAAATCATATTAAAAATAATAATTGTGTCGACTTGAGGGTCTATCGAACAGCTTCTTTATCATGTAGACTTGCATTAGGCCCACTACACACATGAGGCTTATTTGGAAGCCTGACCACGCGTCGACGATGAATGTGTCGTTTAGGGCGGAGTAGGCGTCGCGGGAGCGGGCCGCGGCGTAAACGCTGAGCAAGTGACGCGCTTTTAGCACATGCCGCAGTGTGTTGGCCACAGAGTTGGCGATGGCGGCCACTTCGATGTAGTAGGTTTCTCCGTTGTCGGCCGTCCCCATCCACTCCAGCACCTCGGGCTCGACCTCCTCGCCGTCCTCCATCACCGCTACCGGCGCCTCCTCCTCGCCAGTCTTCGCCTCCATCATCACATACACGAACACCAGCTTAGAGTTGATCATACTGAAGGTGTTGTCCATGCAGAACACGTATTCGCCGTCCTCCTCCAGATCCACTATGATGGAGTTCTGCGGCATCTTGTAGTCGTCGAGGATGAGCGCCCCAGTCGGTGATTTGATCGAAAAAGAGATGTCTAGGTCTCCCTGCTGGCCATCTATGACCTGGTATTGCGCTTCCATGGTCTGGCCCGCGCGCCCTTTCTCAAAGAAGCACGTCCGTCCGCCCGCTTCGATCCTGAAGTTCATGTCATCTTCAACCACTATAATTTGCGCCAAAGTCTCTCGTGCCACCAGCACAAACGTGCACAATAATAACCTTAACATTATTTTTATTTCAATTAAAAAAGGCTGTGATAAGATTGTGGATCGATTTTAAAAGAGCAAACTGAACTGTTCGTTGTTTGTACAGGTGTATTCATTTAGCGCCATATTTTCTGCTAGAACCAGTTGTATCGAATATTTTGTCATCGTTATCGAGTATTTAAACGTGTCCATTTGATTATTGAAATTCTAATACTGCTACTGGTTCTTTCTTTTCAAAACACAACTAAACGAAAGCAAACAAATCATGCTTCTTTGGTTGGTTGGTAGCTCGCATACAAGTCGATTATATCTGATTATGTATTGTTATTGTGAATGAAACAGCCGATGTGGATAAACTTGTATTAAAAAAAAACTGCATCCTTGTACAGGCACGCCAGACAACATGCGCGCATTGCCCGACGGTTCCGGCGTGCTGGTCGCGCTATACGTCTCCTTCGATGCTGACCAGCCGCTGCTGGCCCGCTCCCTGGCCGCGGCGCCGCTCGCTCGCAAACTGATCGCGCGGCTGCATCGCCTCGTCGAGATCCCCTTCGAATTCCTCCACAAACAGTTCCCAAACGAGATATTCGCCGACATCGTTTTCCGCGTGAGTGTTTACGCTACTGAAAAATATGTTTCAATAGAAAACAAATTCACGGTAATACTGAATGTTGCGTAAAAAATAACCAACATGCGCCATTAGGCATTTATGACCGTGAGGGTTCACGGTCATTAATGACATTATTATCATTGTCGTGCTAAATTGTTTTTGTTTTATTATTATATATTAAAACACTAATGTATTGGTCAGCTCCGTTGTTTGACGATAGTTGGCAGCGGTGGCCACGCGTAAATTGGTCAATAAGCGTTCACATTAAACTGGATTTGTATTGGCCTCACTGCACGCTGTCGTCCTAATTGTGGCTGAGAGTTGAGCTGCAGCACAAGAGTGACACTTTTTCTGTGAGTATCTCGTAATAGTTTATTGATGTGTAACATTGTCTTCACAGATTGGCCATTTCAGCAGCCTATCCGGTTTGATGCCGACCTTGACCGGCTTGGTGCAGTTAGATTGGAATGGCAACGTCGTAGCGTCGTACTACAACACGGACGGATCAATGAACCATATCAGTGATGCTGTTGTGTTCAACGACAAATTGTTGACTGGCAACCCCAACTTCCAAAACTTCGTGGGATCCGTGGCGGCGCCGCCGTTGTTGAAGAAAGCTTTCGCTTCCAACAAAGCGACGCCTCAGCCTCAAGCGGAATCGGTTAAGAAGGAAGTGCCCAAACCAAAAGTTGAGGTAAAGCAGGAAAAGCCCGTAGAATCGCCGAAACCGAAAGAGCAGGCGAAACCAGTCTCTCAGCCGCCAAAAGAGCCACCGAAACAGGAACAAATCAAGGTTTCCACTCCAAAACCAGTTGAAAAGAAACCAGCTACTCCAGCGCCCAAACCGACACAACCGCCTATGAAAGAGGAAGCCGGCCCCACCACTGCCAAACCGCCAGCCACTGAACCTGTGCCAATAGAAACGAAGCCGACCACTGCCAAACCTATCAAATTGTATAAAAAATCCGCAACTGGTAAACTAGGCAAACCACTTACATTAAAGATCGACAAAGAAGCACATATACCATACGTTAAGCTGCACACACCTGAAGAAATCCCTATCAAAGAAGAAATTCCTTCAGATACAAAAAAGCCAGACAGTTTGCTGTTGAAGGTTATAAAGAAAGATGGTCCAACTGAGATTCCGAATCCGAGTGTGTAGAAGAATAAATTATGTTGTAATTGGTTGTGGATTTAGATGTAGATTTTAACAACATTTTGATCAAGGATATTTTTTTGTAACATCACAATAAGTGTGAAGTCTCCTTCATGTTTTTATTTAGTGACTAACTGACTGACGTTCACGATATTATTTTAACACCTAAGTTAAACATCTCATTCCAAATTTATTTAGGCCATTCCAGTATAGTACATTTTTAGAAAACTATTTGTGATGCACGTAAATCGATAAAAACGTTTTTTATAATGTGATATGTTCATGTAGTAGAAAAAGTTGCCAATATCGTAGATCAAAGTTTATTTATTAAAGTTTTGTTATATTGGCAACAATTTGAGGACGAAGTTATTTTTTATTTGACGAATGTTTATCTTAGTCAGATATTGTTATTTTTAATTATTGTGTTAGTGGTTGATCTGAATAAACTGTTTACATATATATTTTATACATATTTCCAAATACTCTGTAATTTATACTAGTTACCAATTTACCATTTATTGATTGAGGTAGGTACGTATAAACATATCTCATATTAATATTAACTATGTAGGTAATGTAGTTTAAGTAAGATCACGATTGACCTTAGGCAAAGCTGCTTAGTCACGAATAGCTGGACATTCCATGTGTATTCCCTTTGGGGCCCACGGTTCATCCATACATTCCGGTCCGAATAATAACTAGTTTTACCTACTTAACATTTACGTGTAATAGTTCGTCGATAATGTTTTAATGCATTTAAAGTTGTCATTAGTGAAATATTGTGTAGATTGCAATGTTTATATTGTACACTTAAGCAATAAAAGATTTTTATATTAAGGTATTATTTTACTCATTCCATTCACAATTCCAATCACCTACCTAATTATCCAAGCGTTAAAAATTATATACTAGAGATGGCTCGAATAGCCTTCAACCTAGCTAGCATCTTGGCCTCATTATCCCGATTGTGCTCTCGCGCACGAGATCCCGAGGTTCGCCTTTTACATGATCCAGGGTTTGGCAGATTAGCTAATAGATCGATTGCCCCTGACCTCTGTGGCCGTGACGGGAATCTAACAGATTAGTTGGATCATGGTCGCCTGAATTTAGTTTCCTCACGATGTCTTATAAAATCTCGAGTTGGTGCCTTATTGATGCCGTAAGAGCTTTGGTTTATGTTTAACTAATCTAGGTAAAATACATATTTACACATGTACTCCGAACAATTCTATGGTAATGGCGGCACTAGGTATTGAACTCCGAAACAAACGCTTACGAGACTCGGATCCGTTAGCTATTAAGCTACCGACGCTCGAAAAAAAAAGCGGCGTACATCTTATCAGCCTATACCAGAGAGCTTACTGTAAGTTTCGCTTCGATTTTACTTTACTATCGCGTTTGCGTTTTAATGTATAGCGCCGTCTAGTGGTACGTAAACGAAGTTTTTTTCTTCATACAAATTTCGACGAAAACGCAAACGCGATAGTAAAATAAAATCGAAGCAAAACTCACACTAAGCCCTCAGTCCATCGCTGGACTAAAGCAGTTGGTATATAATTCGATGTAGCTTCTATCTGTAGCCTTTCCCAAATCATGCCACTTGCAAGGAGGGCGCCTTGGCACTACGCTTACCGAGTCACGGTCTCCACTCAGAACTCTTCAAAACTCTTCTTAGGCAGATATGGCCACCCTATGACCGGTCACGTGGCCAATGTCTTACGCCATCTACTGTAGGTAATTGTGTAGGCTATGTTGGAGACACGGGCGTAGCCAGGTTTTGGTTTAGGGGGGCCTCGAGATCAAGACATATAAATTTCGATACGTACCCCCCATCCTAATAAAAAGATAAAATAAGAGGATAAAAGTAATTAAAAGTGAAAAAGTCGAAATTTTTGGGATTTGTCTTAAAAAGACCTCTGTTACCTGTGATAAATGTAATATAAGAGTAATTCCACCGACTCGTCCAAATCGGAGCTATAATTTATCACTTAAATTATTCCTATACCTTCTAGCTATAGATTATCGTGAAAGGCGTTCATGAAAATGATTTTCTTTTCGAGAAAATCGATGGTGTGTGATGAGGCCGCAGAAGGTAATGAAATATGGTGAGAGTGTTTGGCGGGTGAAGGGATAAGGCTGCCGCCAATGTTGGCAAGCGAAGATGGTGAGAAGGTGGAAAAGGGTAATTACCCACCTGGCCGGGTGTTGTGACCAGGGGACCAAGGGTCCGACATTGGATCGTCGGAAGTTGTATATATGCCGCGGAGTTGGCATATTCCGTTAGCGCGATGCAGGAAAGTTAGCGCCATCTATGTGCGTATGCTTGCCAACCTGGTGTTCGTGCACTCGTAATGCGAGTATCGTTAAGTCTTCCCTACTTGAGCGGTAGTGCGATAGATGTCGCCACAAGTGTAATGATTAACTTTGGAGGGTAATGATTTTGTAATGTAGATAATGAAAAATGTAAATTTAAATAGAAGTAAATCCCGTAAATTGTGATTTTAAAATAATTTACGGGATTCACATATCCAATGGTGTGTTAAATTATTACAGATCATAAGTAAGTAAAATGAATGAAGGTAAATATCAGGTTTTATTTATGAAAACCTAAAGAAAGATTCATTTCCAATCAGGCTTACCTACCTTTAAATTTTCTATTTATTACAGATTCTAGAGCTCTGAAACCATGCGACCTGTACCTTTCTCCGAATATAGATCGTTGTTGGTACGAACCTGAACGGCTAGGTGAGCCAAATGAGCGAGGAGTTCAACCGGGAACACGGTGGCTTTGTCTACGGTCAGTGAAAGTTTACCCAGGGTGAATGCCTCACTAAATCGCACCGAGTCCTTGTCATATGGTCCTGGTGAGTAGAAGGCCCAACGCTGCGAATCGTCTATTAATTGGGGGACTCAGAGAGACAATAGTCAAAAGATTATGGAGGTAGCCACCAACGAGTTTTGGTGTAACTATAATCATTTCATACTCAGACTCGGACGCACAGTCCTCGGCAGGTTAAAAGGCGGTCGGAGAATTGACATGGACACAGGAGGGCGGAAGAAGCAGTAAGGTGCAGACAGCGGTGAGAGATAAAAAGGTATACTTCAAACAATTGCAGCGATATGGGTAATTGCACATCGGATATGAAGGTGTTTTCTTCATCATTAAATTGGCGTTAAATCCCAGTTGTGTTTATTTATTTATTTAATACTTTATGCACAAAATAGTACAAAGGTGGACTTAATTGTTTTATCGCGCGGCACATGATGGGCCAAGATTCCGTGATTTCCGTGACGTTCAGTTCCTACTCCACGTCTCGCTGCCGTATAGGAGAGGAGGTCTTATTGTCCCTTACACTTTACCATAATTTTCGGGGTCACAAGACTCACAAGTTATGACACCTGTCACCTCCCATCATTTGGCCCAAGCCGCGAATATTCGGACTTTGACGTCGCTGTCGATGTCCCTGGTTGCGCTAAGTACCGATGCCAGGTATCAGACCTGATCCGAGCGCTTGACCTCATCTATGCTCATGCCAATGGATAGGGGATCTGCACTGTTGCAGGCAAAGCGCTTAGCTAAAATAATGCCAAGTGCGCGGTCTGCACAGCTGGTTCCGTTGCAGTTAGTAACTCATACATAAATTGCCAAAGTGAAGGCATAAAGTCGAGCCGGTTTAGATGTGACGAACTGTGCTGCCTTCAAAAACCTGGACGACGTCTTGCTCTACAAGTGCGAACTCTATTAAAGATTGGTTGGTTGGTAAAGATTCACTTTTCACTACAATTTTCATTACATTCCAAAACTATTCATTACCTTCTTCCGTCTATAAATTCATATTTCTAATAAAAAGGATCATTAAATTTAAAACACTACTACAATATGCTATAACCCAACTAAACACTATAATTTTATCGCTAAACAAATTTGTTTTGTCATACTCTTACTTAGAAAATCAATGGAATGTAATGAGTACCTTCACGTGACAAACGTCATTTCCACATCGAAAATCGAAAATATGTTTCGCTACGATCGCACGCATCCGTCAATGAAGAAATATTTTGACAGATTTAGAGACACGGGAGGCGTAGGCATTGGAAATACAGATACCAATAGGATTGCGCACTTAAAAATAATTTCAATTACAATTTGCATGCAAGGAAATGAAGTTTTTCGTTTGACAAAAATTAAATGCCGATTCTTTCTATGTTCCGCACTCGTTAAAAGTACTATATTACACAGTATTAATGGTTATTAGATAACTTAGTAGCTACGAACAAAAAACCAGTACTTTTACATAAGGAAAGAGAAATAATGATCTGGGAACATTCTAAAAGGCCATCTGGATGACGAGGAAATGAAATTTTAGCATGTTTTTAATCATTTTCTTTTTCTTGTTTATATCTAGACCTAGTATGACATAAGGCCTGTCGAGCTTTATATAAATGTAAACTTTTCCAATTAAAACATTTCGAGTAACTGTAATATTCATGTCGACTTTTGCCCTGTAAAGGGGATTTGGACGAGTCGGTGGAATCACTCATAAACTAACTACTGAGTAAGCGAGATGGGCTTGGAACTTTGGGTATATTGCCTCTTAAAATCCGAATCGAGTACACGTCGCGGGTTGTGTGAATATTCTAAATATGAGCAAGCACAGCGAGCTTGAAATTTTTTAATTGAAACTCATAAGACGCGGAATGTACCTGATAAATGTAGGGTGAGGTGTCGAACAGTGACCCGCAAAAAAGTTAAACAATCATAACTCATAAGTTTTTCAATAGAATGAAATGTTTTTTAGTCCAGTCATTGCGTAATATATTTGACTCTCATTTTGTATATAAGTTTATAGAAAAAGAGTTAGAGAAAAAATGGTAATGCAGATTTTTTAAAAGATGGGAAATGACTCATTGTGTCCACCTCTAGGGATACATTGAACCAGGAGGTTGGTCTACAGCGAACCGGGGAGTACACAGAGAGCCCAGCGAATGAGATCACTATTATTAATACTGCCTACCCACATTTTTGTTCGAGTAACTCTAAAAAATAACCGGTAGCTGATTTACATGGACATTTTAGGTAAAATAATTAAGAAAATCAGAATCTTGAGGTTAAACACAGTAGACAGGTGGCTCACTGTTCATGCCGGTGTAGTGGGTCACTATGGGACACACACACCTCTACTGATTTTAGGTTAAGCAAAAAATAAATCGTCAAAGTTGGAGTTATGAATGTACGCCTAAACAATGCAAAGAAGTTTAGTACAGAAATACAAAAAAAACATTACTTTTAAAAGATGCAGTTTTAAGTTAAAAACTGAAAATTACTAAGGTTTTTTTCGCATTTTTGCCCCGAAAACCACAACGAACCCCACTACGCGGGCGTTCTGCGCTGAAGATCGCTGCAGACTGGAAAGCAGAAAGCGCGGTAAAAACCAAGTACGATCACGTTTATTGCACGATCTGACAACGTTGTTTTTCAGATACTAATGGTGGCTAACTGTGTACTACTGGTTCACTGTTCGACATCTCACCCTACATATGATAAGTGTAACATAAACCAATGACAGATAGAGCGCAGCGAGCTTCGCTCCGAATTTTTGTGTATTGGTTCCTAAAATGCTGTAATGGCGCAATGAATGAGAAAATGTATGGTATATTAGCCCTTAAAATACGAATTGTTTATACGGCGTGGGTAGAGTGTATGTAAAAAAAACTAGCGAGCGCAGTGAGCTCGAAATTTTTCCAATTTTGGCTCAATTGACTCTGGGTGAACAGAATACTTAAATATGCCAAAAACCAATGACTGAGTGTGTGCAGCGAGCTCGGCTCGGACTTTTTGCTATACCTGCATATTGCCTGATTAAATAATAATAAAATATTTATTAAGTACTTAAAAAATAAAATTATCCGAATATCGCTCATTAAATCCGAATTAAGCACGCGGCGCGATAGGTGTAAATATTTAATATTTTTTTCAAATTTTCGCTTAAGAGCTGGAGTGAACTTATTAAAGAAAACAAATGAATTAGCGAGCTCTTTCGTATTTTGACTGTAAAAATCTGAATCGATCACGCGGCGCAGGCGGTGTGAAATGATTTCGGGGGGGTTTGAACCCCCTCTCGCTACGCCCATGGTTGGAGACTTAGTTCTCTGTCAGTACCTCGTTGACTTCAGGGAGACTCGCTGTGATTTCAGTAATCACTTCAACAACAACTTACAACGGATTTCGACAACTACATAAACAGTGGAAATGTAATATGACTTATATTCAAATATTCCCAAACTACTGAACCGATTTTAATGAAACGAAACCAAAAACGGTATCAAACTTATGAGCCACACAATTAAGCTATTCGAACGGATTATTGTCCAGAGACTTCGCCAGGAATGCTCCTTGTCGGAATGCCAATACGGCTACAGCACCATGGATCTAGTCTTTGCTCTCAGGGTCCTCCAGTAGTCCCATTGCAGCAGGAATCAACCGTTGCATTACGCATTTCTTGACTTGCAGAGTCCCTCGGTAGATAATCTAGTGGGCTCCGAGATCAAAGTCTGTGTCCGAAGCGTACACATGTATTATACAGGACATGTATGCCAATATTGGAGCTGTCGTCAAAACCATCGCAGGCCATACTATTCCCTTCCCGATTACTGGAGGTGGGGTTCTGTTCTGAGCCCTTACTTGTTTTGCATTGTGCTCGATGCCCCCTCAGCGGAAATTCAGGACATGCCTCCTTGGCTTATGAAGTACGCTGACGACATTGTACTGGTGAGCAAGCTTAGGCAGGACTTTGAGACCAGGATAAACACGTGGAAGGATGTGCTAGAAAACGGTGGTTTGAAGCTGAATGTCGCCAAAACAGAGTAGGTATATGGCCAACTGTACGCGAGTACACACGACTCTCCTGGCCGATCCATATATAAAATCAGCGCTACGAAGTTAACACCGTGCCAAACTCTGATATTTGGGTTAGCAGCGAAAGTGAAATAAAAAACAAAAGAAATAACTCGATATTTGTTAAAAACTTTTATTTTGTTTCCTAAGAAAGGATTTTATGTTGAGATGACATTATTGTAGCACATTACAAAAAACGGAACTTGGAAAAAAACAACATATACACATGATATCAGGGAATTCCCCAGCGCTGCAATTTACCAGCACTTGTCAGCTTCAGCTCGAGTTCCGAGTTGGTTCAGAGATACTTATGCATTAACCTGCTTCTTCACGTTAAATAGGTATCACTGTTGAAAAATACGTGATTATGTTACTGAAACTTGTTCCATGTTGAAACATTACCCGACGAAGTAAGTTTTTCATACAAAAAGTTCAATAAATTGCTTCATACATCTGCACCAGATCACTCGGCTACGACTTTGTACAAATTATACCTACGGTACAAAATTTTACATTTTCGTTATGTTTTATTTTATGGTAGGCGATGTCTTGCGTTGTGTAGTTTACTGTTTACTACAGTTGACACTGCATTGGCGAAATATATTATTAACTGCAGGTATACCACGTGGCTAGGGCTTGCATTCGAATATTCGACTCGTTTCAATATTTGAATAGTAACTTAGGTAAAATTCGAATATTTTTAAACAATCAGAATTTACGTACTCGTGTCATAATTTTGTGGTATTTAATCAAACGAATCGTGTGAACGCACCCACCACTTGTGCATGAGCATTCTTCTATGCGAGACGCATTCGAGACGAATGTTTTAGTTTACATATAATTTGATTTTAATTAGTATCACTTATGATATAAAATTAATTCCTTTTTTTTGTTAAGTCAAAAATCGTTTCTCCTCCTCAATCTCGTAAAATACCTAATCTTAGGATCTCACTGACCTAATGCTAGCTCGAGGTAGCATTATGTCAGTGAGATCCTAATATTCTCAATCGCACGAGGGCCTCGCGAGGCGACCTCGCGTGAGGTCACACGAGATGAGGTGGGCCCTCTTCACTCTCGCGGGGCAAGTACTTTGTATTTTGCTTTGTTCAGGACTACACGGGAGGGAATCGCAAGCTAAGGAGACCGATTACACTTTCGCCTCACGTGAGTTAAGGGGATTCGATTTACGTACTAAATTAAATTTTTATTAGTGTTTAGTAATTGAATTATGACTTATACTATTAGTAAATGTATCTAAAGGTGCGGCCAATCGCTTTCTATAGCTTAATGATATAAAATAATCCAGTTAAATCTAAAACACCATATTAGTCGTTGTTTTGTGATTTTTATTTTTAATTAATAACATGTAGAAATCCATTTCACGCTCATTTGGATACATTTACTACGTTCAATTGCACAAACTTACATTAAAAACGTAGTAAATACCCTGATTCCAGGTTTCACCATATTTCGAATAACATTCGAATATTCGAATACTTAAATTTTCGAATATTTGCAAGCCCTACACGTGGCACGTATGCCGCGATAGCCTCCTTCATATGCCATACATTTCCCAGAAATGGTACAAAATACTCGCTGAGACTGACGAGTACTCAGTAAATGCATTACTATCTTTTGGACAGTATTTATAAAGAAACTTACACGCTAGTGAATATTTGTTTTAAGTAAAAAATACAAAATATTTCCCGCATAAGTTGTGAAGGTTACCAGAGAGAGCAAAATGAACAAAACTTTTAGTATTCAGTAAAAAAGGCATTTTCAATTTTAACTTAAACATTAATGCGTCTTACAATTAGTATAACTTGCAATGTTTACCTATCTTTAGTAGTTTTGTTGTTAATACGAGCACTTTAATGTGAGTAGGACGCTTCGCATAAAAGTAAGTAGAACGCACGTATAAATAGTAGGAATCACATAAAAAATATCCCTTCTTTTCTTTAATTGACGAATCCAATCATACCATCGCTTCAATGCACATTTTATGCTTTATTATGAAATTAATTTAATCCGGTCTCCCCGAAATTCTTCGGAATCATTTATACAAGATAACTTATTCATCTCTTAATTACTGCTTACGAGTAAAAAACTGGCAACTCCACCAATGAGTCAATGACACCACGTGTCCAGCACGTGTAATCATCAGAAAATATCACAAGGAACTAATCGGAATGTCTTTTCGATATTCTTACAGGCGAACTGGCGCATTTATTGCACCAAAGCTAGGAGACGAACAACTTATCTTGTGTAAAAAATACTGCTATGAATACTGATGCTTTTTTACCACTAATAACAATTGGATTGTCTTTCGTACGTTAAGAAAAACTGATTTTTATTTACAACAGCAAACATTACTCTATTTGTGTCTATTTATATTGCATTATACTATAATCTTTTATTCTCATTTACATTATTGTTATTTCTATTATTATCGTCCTAAGCCTACGCTTTGTTTCTGCCCTTTCAATAATTTTATAACAAATTCAGTCAAATAATTTATACAACTAGCTTTAGTCTGTCGTAAAATGCTGGTATAGGTAACAAAATTTGCTTGAAGAATGTAAACATAATTGAATGTTCTGGGAAACACATTATAATGTTATACAGGCTGTTTCATAATATATGTATAAAGCCGTGAACTGGGTGGAGTGCTACACGTATTAAAACGATAGGTACAATCATTTTTTTCTTGCGTGGAATAGTTAGCGAGAAAATGACTATCGAACTTTTTCTTTTTCAATGTCGACAATGACATTTTAAAAACGAAAGACCGCATCTCTAGAAATCAGTTGTAATAGGTTAATCAACCGCCGACAAACGCCCCGCCCCGCCACGGGCCGAGGCGAGCCGGCCTGTGGCGGTGCCTTTGATCTACGGCGCGGCTTCCATTGACGAAATTTACCTACTTTCGTGTTCGTGTTCGTTCATTCGATTTAGTTGTTCACTTGAAATAGAGCTGCGCTTCAACGTAGTCGATATGATCATTTTTCTTTAAAAACGAAGATTTTTTAATGAAAATTAAAATTCAATGTCCGGATAATTTGAAGTCGCTAGTGTACTCTTTGCAAGCTATACTTTAACACCCTTTCGGCTTTATACATGTATTACGTAACACCCTGTATATAAGGAGAAGTCGAGCTGCAACACGTCCATAAGTTCACAATAAAACAATGAAACGTTAACATTTCAACCATTAGCTAAGTTACCTATTATACAAAGTCATTCGGCAGTTACATTATTTTCCTACCGCTGAACTAATAAATAATGGAAATCAAAAACATAAGTCCTAGGAATAAATTATCTAATTGATGAATGTCCATATTATCTATCAAGGACCCACCATAGCGACAGTAAATGGGTTAATTTTATTGTAAGTAACATCACTATCTATTAGGCATCACAGGGATACCTATATTTTATTATGTCTTCAGATTCATTATCCTGACCATTCAATCCATAGTCTCCCGACATATGAAGGCACATGATATATTTGTGTCGACCGCATTGACGACCATGCATGAGAACTGTGTCATAATAATATATTTCCAGTGGCAATATTAAGTATTAACCTTTTCAATCGGATGAAGCAATAGCTTAAAGACTCTCAAAGTTCTCCGTGCCAAAGCCATCTTATAAATTCCAGTTAGGTAACTCCTATAAACGCAACTTACTCGAGCTTTTAAAGTGAACAATACTGATTATTTTGCAACAGTTGCGTTATAGCAGTCTAACAGAGACAAATACAACTACAAGAGGTGAATACTTAGCATTGCCACTAGCATATTTGTGGTTGGAGGTAGCAACGGAACTGTCGATAGATCGCACATGCAGCATAGTATCGGTTTATCGACAGTTTCGGAACAGTAGGTGGGGGGCACCGGTGTAGCTGCTCTAATAAGGCCCATGGGGGGTCGTGGTCACCCCCGGGCGCTATATGAACACTTGGTCTGCAGCGAGCGCGTCGGCGAAGGGTTTCACAACGGAGCGCGTCGCGAAGTAGAATATCAGCCCGAACGTGATGGAGATCGGAAGCGCTGGGAGCGCCTTTTTCAGAATGGCCAGAAGCAGCAGCGTCAGGCAGAGGCCCTGGGGAGGCGGCGGTTGGTCAGTATCAGGTTGTAAACGTTGAGTCATCACATCACAGCCCATACAGTCCACTGCAGGACTTAGGGCCTCTCCCACGAAAGGGGAGATTCTTGCCGTAATCTCCACGCTTGACAGGCGGGTTGGAGATCGCAGTGTTATAAATATAACAATAGAAAATGCTGCTGCCCATTTTCCAGCCTATGGAGACATCGATCGTTTGCTTTGAAAACATTAGTCGCCTCGTACGACACCCACGAGTGTAAGGGGTTGGTGCTATTTTACTCTGCCAGACACTACACGGCCACTGAATTAATATAATATAATAGCTGAGGTCTGCAGTGGCAACTATAAAAGGAAATGTATGACAAGAGTTGTGGATATATGCGAGGCTAGGGAGTTGTGTCAGGACAGAGCAAAGTGGCGGTCCCTAGTCTTATAGGTCATTCAGGTAGGCAGAGACTATGACTAGGTAATAGTGTCCCACCTGTGGGACAGAGGTGAGAGACTTTATGTATGTATTATACCGTCACGGGGTGCCAATCGGCTACTGAGACTGTTCAATCAGACTCAGGGTCCCCAGGAAAACCATTGGTCAACCTCGCTTCGCCGACGGGTTAAGAGCCACGGCCAACGAGGCACACCTATGTATTCCTAAAACTTTAACTAATTAGTAATTACTACGGTAATTGCTAACATTCAAAGGTCTTCACTAGGACTGGGTGCAAAGTTGCGACTTTCACTTACACAAGCTTAAGCAGTACGGCAACCACAACTGTGCTCTCGCGCGCAGTAAGCGAGTATAGGCGCGAATAGGTACTTTTATCTCTTTCATCTTAGTATTGAGAAAAGGAAACAAAGGCTCTCTTGCGGTGCGAGCTATGTCGCGAGCACTCCTGACAGATTCTATGCGTGAATAAATACATAACGTCATACAGCCGAAAGATGCCTATTGCTGGGCATTTAAATTAATTAATAATCAAGAAGACTCCCCTTATTTATTACGTGGAATATGTTTCAATAGCTCAAAGTGTAATGTTCGCATGAAGAAAACGTTCCTTATTTCTTTTTGCAAGACAAATTACTCAAAAAATCGCTGTTTGATCCGTGTTTGTGATAAATACAACCAGCAGTATAAGCACGCCGATAAATTTTCGCACAGTTTAGCAACTTTTAAGAAAATGTTAAGTTGCGATTCAAAGTAATTAAGTTTGTGTTTTACATGCACTGTTTACTTTAGATATTAATTATTGTTAGCAATAAAGATGACAAGTGTACACTAGAACTAAGTGCAAACTTTATTATTGGCTTGTGTATAGCATAGATAACAAATTGCAAATGTAATATCTTAAGGTGTTTGTTTCCCACAATAATAAAAAAAAAAAAATAGTCCTCCCCCAGAGATCTCTGCAAAGGCCCACAAACGTGGGTTAAGGGAATAAAATGACTGAATCGACCGGTGGTCAACTCACAATGAGTATGGCTACGAAGCAGGCGAGCGTGGTGTTCCAGTCGCCGTAGGAGCTGGCCTTGCCGACCAGCACGCTGTAGAAGATGAAGTCTCCCAGGCCCAGCTTCACGCCCTCTGCAATAAACGTCACATGGTTGGTATGCGTCTATTGTACCGTACGCGACAGACGTAAGTGGTAACCATAAATAGAACGAAAAAAAAATTGTTGCTTCTAAGGTGGCTTGTTTGACTGACACTTTAGCGGTAAGTGCCAGCAAGTAAAAATAGTGCCAGCGCATAACGCAGGCAGTACGCGTGAGTCAACTTTTCCAGGACATAAAGTATTCCAAGACACTCGGGAAGAATTTAGCTCCAATCTTAATCTTTAGCTTAAAGCGCCGTTATTAGTTAGATTATATGGTTTAGGCAGTCAACCGCGGCAGGGGAACCTTTTTGTATCACTTAGTGACGACACAGGAGAAGGAAACCCATAAAGAAGAAAAAAAAACCGATTAAGAAAAACAAGTTTAGAATTGAGCCAGCGAACTCACTCTCCTCGTCGTTGATCCGCTGCTGGTTGGCGGCGTTGGGCGCTGCGGGCGCGGGCGGGCGCTCCACGCGCGTGGTGTAGTGCGGGTGCGACGCGCCGTCCACGCGCAGCGCCCGCGGAGCCCCCGCGCCCGCACCGGACCCGGACCGCGCCGCCCACGCCGCGTCGAAGCCGCCCTCGTCGCCGTCACCCGCGCCCGAGACCGAGCCCCGCGGGCCCGACCGACCTAGGAACACGGCGATATGTAACTGGGATGCGAAGGTATGAAAAAAAAAGCTCTTTCAAATCGTGGTGGAAAAATGGACAATGACCCGAATTACTCAGACCAATGATTTGAGACTGCGAGCGAGTTCCTTTATGGTCTAGGATCCGGCCATAGTGATATGTTTTCTCATGTGTTATTCAATTCATGTATTAGAAAAATCGTGCATTAAACGAGAGAACCCTGAGAGGAAAATACGTTTCATTTAAAATACAACTTGATTTAAATAACAGATGAGGGTAGACTATCTCCATGGTAACCTCATAGTTGGACCAGGGTGAGAGTACTCAAACCATATTCTTTTTCTTGTTTGAGTCATATTCTCTCGTAAGATTTTTCTAAATAACAGATAAGGGAAGGTATTACCAGCTGGTCGGATCTCCTACCATTGTTCTGTGTTTAATCGTGCGGTGGGTGCACTCTCTCTCTGTTTTTCCATATGCATTTGGAAGAGTTTAAAAAAATACCACGGAAAGAAATACAGACCCAAAATCGCAAGTTTGAAAAATGCTTATGCGGAGACAGCCCGGTGTGGGCGAGGGTGACCGCGTATCTGTATCTGAGTCTCCTACGTAGAACTACACTATGTTCAATTATACAACTGACATTTCTATCCACCATTGTATTTACGTACGAATCTTCTGTCTCATCACAAGTGGTCATAGTAAATGCATCGCTACTTCGGCGTAGTCATCTCGTACTCGGTGACGTAACCCTGAAATATGTGTCACTGTCGTCACAATGTCTCACAGTCTTACCTTGTGGATGCAAGGGCCTCAGCTCCCTCGGGCGCTGCTCGCCGGTGCCCGCTTCGTCGGCGGCCGCCGCGCCCGCGCCCGCGCCCGCGCCGCCCGGCGTCGTCGCCGCCAGGCAGTACATCACAGTCGCTGTGATGCAGAACATAACACTGTTATAGTACTTATATACATTATATTAGTCAGCTATAGTTTGTGATAGTTATCTGAGGAGGTAAGTTATAAGATAAGTGGCACAGAATAATGAAATATTACACTTTCGCTGCTAACCCAAAAATATGAAAGGGGCGGTGCTAACAAAGATTTAAATTTTTTTAGTACATTCAAGATACACTTATTGAAAGTGTTCGCTGCCAGATGAGTCGTGCGCACAGCATGGCCGCTGAAATATACCATACGCGCGTGCGGATGACCAGTCAGCTGAGTCCACTTCGTCGCTACGCGAGTGCGCGGGCCGACGCCTATTGAGTGCATTTATTTTCGCTTTATTTTATATGGATCGGCCATACGAGTCGTGCGCACTCGCGTAACGCCGATTACGACTCAATTTGTTGAAGCGGCCGTAGCTAACGAGAGCTCTATGCATGAAAAGTATAATTGCGGCCTTGATGAAATGTGTTGAAAATCGAAAAAAGATAATATCTATACATATAAACAAAGCGTTATTGAAACTATAATATTTCGAATGCATTATGGCCAAGGTCTTCCACTAAGGACTCTGGGACTGGTTAAACAGTTTCAGGAGCCAATTGGCATCCGGTAATAATTATGTAGGTAGGTAATTTCAGTGTAACAACTAATATGTAAAGCTTTACTTACAAGAATATATGAGTGCAGGAAATATGGGCTCATTCCTTTCATGTGCGGTTTCTACTAGAATCCTAAGTGGACCTTGAGGAGTCAACACTGCCACCAGATCTGATAAAAAACAGACAAGTTAATATTAGCAAAAAGAAATCTTAGCAATCTTCTGCAGCAGAAATTACTGCATAATAATAATAATAGACAAGCTATTCACCAATTTGTAGAGTTGTTATGTATTTAGAGTCAAGTTTTATAATATATGTTTGGATAACTAGTAAAATCTAACCCCAAATGGAGATGACAGCAAGCACAGCCCACGTGGTCCACTCTGGCAGGTACTTGATGAACACTAGCGCCATCAGTGCAGCAATGAAGATCAGGTACGCCTGCTGCAGTCGCAAGGGGCCCTTCCAGTGGATCACTATCATGCCCATCACACCAAAGTTCCACATTGAAAATGCCAATGTGATGTAGTCCATTGGAATGTTGTACGCCCTGAGTGCTTCCCTGATTGTAATAAAAAATGTAAGCATTAAAATCAGTGCTGCTGTTATAGTAATATTCTTTTCTGTGTTATTGAGATAGATGGGTATGATGATTATCAAAATTTCTTTATATACTGAATATTTGAAAAACACCAATGACTCTGTGTTTCTAGTACCAATTCTTACTTATTTTTGTTCATAAGTATATTTCTTTGACCATACAATAAACATTAAATTAAAAAAATACATATACTTACTCAATGTATAAATAGGAAAATAGAAACAGCAACATGAGTGATGAAAGTATCAACCACCCATGGATTGTCTTGTAACATCTTTTCTTATACAATACTATTAATAGTACAGTCATCAGAGCGATCACAGTGAGCAATATCATTGAGTTTGCAAGAGCATTCCATACTTTTGTAACTGCATATGGACTCTCCTCATGAAATGGTGTGTAAGCCCTGAAAATAAATTATTGTGTAGTTGCGACACAAATATCCACATAAGATTTAACATTTTGCTCTATATTAAAATAAACTTACAAGTATACATCCTTGACTGAATAGAAATTGATAGAAGACATTGTGGCGACGACGACGAGCATGCACAGAGTGACAGGGACGAATAATTTGATAACATGACGAGCACCATATTTCAGTTCCAACTCTTCCAAGGGCTGCTCAGGCTGTGGAACCGGAGCACCGCCGCCGGCAGAGCTCCCTCCTGCGGCAGCCCCAGATCCACTGCTGCCATCAGATTGACCTACACTCTGTGGGGTATAATAGAACTTCTTCATTTCACATGTATCATATAAATACCTATTTTCTAACATCCATTTACTCACATTTGTAATATTTGCACATTTTTATAGGACATGTTTGCAATAAAAACAAAATTAATATATAAATAAACACTGGCAAAATTCAATTCAATAACAAATGCCTACAGTACCAGTTGAGTCATCAAGATAAGATATCTTACGTGGGAATGATGCACGAAGTGGTGGTACTAGACCACAAAGTTAGTCACCGGTTCTAGGCGAGATATATTAGCAAAAGTATACTTACGCCATAAGTACGCTGACTGTCGGATTTTGTCTTTCGCTTTCTAGCGATCCGTTCAGCGATTTGACTGTCAGGGCGAGCTTCGGCTATGTGGCCGTCCATTACTTCCATTAGTGCAGTTTGCTCGGTCGCCTCAATTTCGCTTTCAGAGTCACTCATTCACGAAACATTCTATCAATTAACATTTTAGGAAATATTACAAAAAATACTGCACCACAACGCACAAACTTGCAACTTATTCACATAAAACTGCAACAAAACACAAGTCACAAATCGACACACAAAATGACAAATGCGCTTTTTTTTTAATGGCTCTGAGATCTTGGCCATTATTCTTACCACAGATTATAACTTGCAACCAAATCGCGTCTCTTCACATTGGCCAAATTACGTGCTGCATGGGTGATTTAAATATAAACGAGTAATGCATAGGTGTCCTTTGATCCACCTCTGGTCACATAAAGGAAGAATCTGATAACAAGAGTAATTTAGTTTTTTTTTATATATCACTAAGGTGGCCAGGTTCCTCTGGTATTATAGCAGGCATAGGCGTAGGAAGGGGGGGGGGGGGGGGGGGGGGGGGATGGGCTGCGCCAACCCCAGGATGGGGTGCTCACTGGCTGTACATTGGCGATTGACTCGGCTTCACCTCTTCACACCTGGGGTGCCAGGCCCCGCCTGGAAAATAGCCCTAGATACGCTAATGATAGCAGGGTCAGATGAGGTAGAGGTCAGATGGTAGTCGCTCCACTGTAATTACCTGATCGCCAAATCCTGGATCATGATCAACGCGGACATCGGGCTCGAGAGCACAACCAGGACATTAACGCCAAGATTCATTTCAGTGCTTAAATTGCACTAAATAAGGCAAATCTTATGAGCAGTTTGTTTCACAACTCACAAAATTACGCTGCAAAAAGGATAGAAACTGTTACGCTGTAGTGCTATTAAAATTAAGAGACATCCCACAATAGTATACTCTTAAGCTGAGGTGTTACAGCAACAATCCCTTTCTTGCATCCCTTAGATCATAGCCTCCTTTATCTGTTTAGATGCGTAGAAAATGGCAACAGCGCGTTTTTGTATTTTCAACATAGCGATATCAAACTCGTTGCACGAGAGCGTCACCGTAATTGACGCCAGGATGATGATGACGTTGTCGGTCAAGCGTGGCCTATGCTATATAACACTAGACATTAGTTATCGCGAGATTTTTGTAGTTGTCACCAAAGAAATAGCCGTGTGGTGTCCGGCAGAGTAGAATAGCACCAACCCCATACACTCGTGGGTGTCGTAGGCGACTAAAGTTTTCGAAACAAAATATCTAGTCTCCGTATGCTAGAAACGGGCAGCAGCGTTTTCCATTATTATATTTATAACACTATGATCTCCAACCCTGCCTGCCAAGCGTGGAGATTACCTCCCCTCTCGTGGTAATGACCTCCCCACGCGTGGGAGAGGCCCGAAGTCCTGCAATGGGCTTCGATTATGATGATGACCGAATTTTTTTTTATCGAGGTTGAGAAATGCAAAAACTGGTCCACTAAAACTGTTTTTACAGCAGGGCTCCCGGAGCGGAGACCGACTTGAGTCGCTAGAACATCGTGTTGCAGCGACGCGGATTGTTCCGTTCGGGACTAGCTACGCATAGAGCCCGTACAACGCCAACCCGACTATCGTATTACTTCACTCGGTTTAGAGCACTAAGGGCGCCACCAGTACGGGTCTTCCGTATAACGGGCGACAGTACTGGAGACAGATGCAAAATTGCGATGAGAGGCACTAGAAAACTAGGATTAAGAATCAAACGGATAAGCTAAGCGCGTACACCCGAAAGGGACGGACTCAAAGTACCATTGTTGCAACCTCTACCAAAATTAAGCCCCAAAATGTTTGAAATAGGCTTATCATGTAATAGGCTATATATGAGACAGGACGTATCAGACGTACATCTTGCGAATAAATTTACTAGAGTGCGCGTCATACCGAATAAATCAATGACAAAAGAAACTCTTTACTCCGTAAGGTCTTTGCAATTTTACTAGACTATCAAATTTTGTTCCAGTTTCAGCCGCTTTTTTCGGTTTTTAATTGAAAACAAAGACAAATATGACTGTCAGTGTTCAAAACAGAACAAAAGATATCATTCATTTTGGACCAAAAACTCGAAAGTGCCGGCTAGAAATAACTATTGTAATTTTCAGATAGAGTATACAATTCCTAACATTGAATACTATGTTGTCAAACCTGTAGGTACGTAAACCAACACCACTATGTATCACTGGGCGTACAGCACTAGATAAATTTAAGGTCCATATAAAAATTAATACCCTACAACTAAGGTAATTTATCAGTACCACAGGTGGTATCCCTAAAACACTTGTAACCCGAACAAATAAAAAGTATCATAAAATATAGACTGAAGCTATAGAGAAAGAATTATGTCTGTGACTGAAGCTTACTCCCAATTTGGATTGAAATATCTTTGTCCTTTTCATTCCTAGCAGATTTTGTATGTTGTGATCTCGTTCATGCATGGTATTATTATTAGCTTGTCATCTCTATGTATTCTCCCTCTACGCTAGAAAATTTAGCTTCTATTATTTATTCAGTTCAGTAGTTTCACTCACAAACTTACTGTTTTTACCAGCATCAGGTACTGGTTTTATTTCGGACCACAAGTTGCATGGCTTTATTCTGGAAGCGGATACAAGTCAAGGTTAGAGCCCGTTCACATTAGGTCGAATAGTGAACACAGCGTCAATCTAGATGGCGTAACTAGCTTTTAACCGTAGGCCTGCCCCATTAATAATTATACCGTTTGATGGGAGTTCGGAGAAAGGGGGAACTTCTTTCTAAAATCCATAAATATAGAATGAGAATATCATTTTTCTAGGTCTGTGATGCAGTCTGTAGAATATTCTCCGAGTATTAAAGAGACTGTACAAAAAATATTTCGTAAGATTAAAGAAATTTACTAAAAATGATAAATGAGTTAACAGAATAAAATCGAGCTCTGTACATATCTTTATTCTAAATGTACAACATCTCCAGCAAGAACATTTGTGCTATCTGAATAAAAATATACACAGAGTATTCACGGAAGTTATACAATATAAATGAGAAATACTATATTTATAGATAGAGGCCCTCAGGGGTGCCTTCCTTCTTGCGATAGAGCACACTCTCCTTGGACTTCTTGAAATCTTCGTTGGTGACCTTCATTCGCCGCTCCCGCAGCGCCATGAGGCCAGCCTCAGTGCATATTGCCTGCAATACATATGGACGTTAAAATTGAACTAATCCATATAAAAAAACAACTAAATCATAATCATAGCGTTTTGTACTAGTTAATGGAGCTCATTGAAGCGTCTACGGTTCGTAATACAGAGCCCCAATAAAGTACACTATCTGGCCACACTATGTCATTCACCGCAATAACTGCGTCTATGTGGTGTGGTTCTGCATTATTTTTACTTGTAATTGAACTATACGATAAGGGCGTCATTTACTATTTAACAGGTAAGCTGTCTGCTCGTTTGTAAGAAAAAAATCTGATCGGGCTGACAACGACGACTAAAACACGTCCACTTTAATAAAGTTCCACACTCAAATCGAAATTACAAAGCCTGGCAACGCATTCGCAATTCCCTGGTGTAGCGGTGTCTATTAGCAGCGGTGATCACTTTCCATCAAGGATCCTACCGTCTAAGTCTTTACGATAGCATGTGCGATTCGCGACACCTTAAACGCGTGAGCGAAAGGCAACAAAAAATCGGTATTATATAAAAATCAGCTTGTTCACCTTAATATCAGCGCCAGAGAGGTCGTCCTTGGACATGATCAGTTCTGAGAGGTTCACATCGTCGGAGAGCGTCATGCGCGACGTGTGAATGGTGAAGATGCGCCGCTTGGTCTTCTCGTCTGGCAGCGGGAACTCGATCTTGCGGTCGATACGCCCCGGACGGATCAGCGCCGGGTCCAACGTCTCGATACGATTTGTTGCCATTATCACCTAGAAGCACGTCATGTTAACACATTTTGTTCTTCGATTCGTCGCTTTTGAATATTGCTTGAAGGGAGAATGTTCCCTTACGGTAGATTTACATCTACCGTACTGAGCGGAACAAAGATAAAAACAATGGCAGAACACTGTATGAATGTTTTGTACGATCGAACAAATATAAGACACGTTCTGTTAGTCTCTGTGGAGCCTTATGTTTGTTCGACTGCACAATGTGTTATTTATACATTTTCCATTTATTATTAAATTAACTATATGTAAACTAACCTTAACGTCGCCTCTGGAATCGAACCCATCAAGCTGATTGAGAAGCTCTAACATTGTTCTTTGAATCTCTCTTTCACCACCCGAATTGGAATCATAACTGCAAACAAAAAGGAATCATTGCAACAATCTGTTAAGTTACAAAAAATATTACAATACTTTTACAATGGTGAAATTCGTTATTACCGTTTTGTGCCCACGGCATCTATTTCATCTATGAATACGATAGACGGCGCATGTTCTTCCGCCACCCGGAACAACTCACGAACAAGTTTTGGCCCATCACCCTGTAAACAACAAAATACAATAACCATTTTCACACACTGTTCTTGCTTCAACTAGTGGGGTCTGCGGTCCAATCACAATGCCATGGACCCAAGCCAACTACACCCGCGCTTGTCGATCGGCTGACAGACGGACGAGACGCCGCAAGTAAAATGCAAATAAGTCCCTCAGTCTGTCTAGAATCCTCACTTTTTCAATTTAAAATTGATTTGTAGTCTCAAACAATGACAATTTTTATTTGTTTTACTTTATATCCCGAATTCCAACTCGCGTATTTTAATCCAGTGTATTTTACGCGGCCGAAGTCGCCACAGAGGCCACACAGGCGGTGAACCAGCCAGTAGTAGGGAAGAGGTGCTTCGGGTGTGGTACGCCCAAGAAGTGATGGATTGACGTTGCTAACTCGGGAATGAAGGGAAGGAGGTTAGCGGACCCCGGCAGAAGCCCGGCGTGACTGCTATGATTATGATGATCATGAAGGTCTTATTTCAAAATATGTTAACATTTGTTTATTGAAAATTGTCAACAAATGTCTACTTACCAAATACTTCTGAATGAGTTCAGAGCCTACAACACGAAGGAAAGTGGCCGATGTCTGGTTTGCGACTGCTTTTGCTAGTAATGTTTTGCCAGTACCAGGTGGTCCGTAAAGGATTACGCCTTTAGGAGGTTTAATACCCATCTCTTCATAATATTCTGGGTGTGTCAGAGGCAACTCCACAGATTCCTGTTGGTGACCAAAATAGTATTAAAATTAATGTTTCATACTCCATCTAGTTGAACTGATCCTATAGTGCAGCATTTTATGAAATGGATATTGCATCTAAACTATGAACAAATTATTTACAGTAAGTAAGCTTTTCTTTGTGCAGTACTTCATTAACTTTCAATGTGGTCAATAGACCACATAATACAGGGCATCCATATTTAATTTAATTGAACTCAATAAGCCCATGCTATACTAGCTCATTAAAATAAAATACCAAATCTATGAACTGTTGTATTCTTGACAAGAAAAATCTTTTCCCATAGACTAGTGATGAAAATAGTTGAACTTATTATCTTGATTGTTATGAAAAACGGTATGGGTATACTAATGATTCACATGGAAACACTTTCAAGCTTGATATTTATTCATTTCTCACTCATTTGCTCGTTCAGAGCAAAGGGTTCAAAGAGAAGCAGAAACACGGAGGCCGGGCCCAAGGACGCGAGAGCACAAAAGGGAATGACGCCAATTTGATCTAAAAATTAATTAATTACCTTTATTTCTTGGATTTGAGTGTCAAGCCCACCAATGTCTGCATATGTTTCTTGGGGTGCTTTCTCCAGCTTCATTACTGATACCATTGGATCTGTATCGTCACCCAGTACACCTACTACAGCATGTACCTACACAGTAGATGAAATTTTAGTGGATATTTTATACTGATATCATTTTGAATGGCTTTAATGCTAAGCAAGCAGCAATGTTTGCATTGAAAGATGAGGTAATAGGCAGGATAATTACAGCCATGAGGCATATCATATTATTCCTCTCAGTGGCAATGTATCTGCGGTTCTGAATACTTGTTTCTAGAAAACTAACTGCTTGTTAAACTGTCTGCTTGTTTGTAACATAATAAGCACAAAAAACGACAAAACAAGGCAATAATAACAAGGCCTGACAAGTGCATGTGCACAAAAAAAGTGTGGCTTAAACAATAATAGAAAAAATGGCAAGCCACTGTGTTGCGACCTCATATAAATACAAACATTGACTGTTTTATCTATGAGAAAGGCAGCCTGGAATAGCATGACAAGTCGATTTTGCGGGTCATAATAACAAAGCTGCTCCCCGTTGTCTGTCCCTCTGTATGTATGTATGTAGTGCAAAAACTATTCATTTTACCGATTTGTACTCGAAGAGGTGAGTGTATGCGAAGCATTAACCTCTCAGAATAAATGTAGTCTGTGGTGTCCATCGTGTTGGGCATTTTTAAACAATGGCAATTCCTACTTTCCTCATTTTCTAGGGGTCCCGGAAAATGCGGGGAGCGACGATTTATGGGTTCAAAACTAGGTCATTGCAAAATTTTTTCATATTCATATGCACAAATAAATGAAGCTGCCTTTTAAGATTGAGTTTATGAAATAAAACAATAATGATGTCTTCTTACCTTATGATTGAGTAGTACAGAGCAGCCAGGTTCTAGTTGATCTTTGTCTACAAATGACAAAATGCTGACATAGTGCTCACTCCCAACTGAGGTTGACACTATAGCATGATTATCGTCTATGATTTCTTCTAAGGTCCCAACAGACATAGGAGTTCCTCTCAGATCATCTACCTGTAAGTTAATAATAATAGGTGTTTTATTTCGATCCAACATACTAACGATTTCTTACCATGACTTTACGAAAACAAAGAATTCAGTGACTGACAAACAAAATGATCCCACCTTAGATCTTTCTTCTTCAATTTTCTCCTCCTGGGGTTTTAGTCTCTCTTGATTACGGATGAATTCCTCTTCCATTAGCAAATAATCCTTTATTCTTTCTAGTTTTAATAGCTTCAGTCTACACCGCGTATGAGGTGTAACTTGAGGCAGCTTTAGGGCAGCGTCAGGACCCTTCGCTTTGCGCTTCTTCTTGCCCACCCTCGTCGGAATCGGGGGCTCATACTTCTTCTTCTTATCCTTGTCATCTTTTTTATCTCCACCACTTCCACCTCCAGATTGATTTTGCCCCTTAATTTGAAATATTTGTTAGCATTTTTAAAGAAAAATTCATATTGCAGCATTGTTAGGAAGCAAATAAGTTACTTACCATATTCTTATCTTATTATTTAGTACAAAATTTCAAGATTTATTTTCTTGAAATTCACTGACGATTACAAAGCAAAATTTTGATCATACCATAGACTAACTAAACACATAGACTGATGAGTGAGTGAATGGCGAATCATTCATTCATTTGACAAGTAGAGGTGCGCCTATTTTCTTCGTTTATTTCTGTAAAATATCGGTTATTCTCAAGGGTTTTTGTTATCGTTGTAGAATAAAACAATTTCTTTAGTTAATCTACTAAAAACTGCTAAAAACCTTAAAGTTATCCCAATATATTTGATACTTACTAAACATTTACATTTTAGAACCTTTTATTCTTTTCATCTAAAATAGATTCTCAATTAAAAATCGTGAAAACTAAACGCATGTTTTGACGTACGTGTCTGACCATCGTGCGTGTACGAATCTTGTCATCTGTCATATTTTTCGTAAATTCGTTTTGAAAAGGAAAGTGTTTCCTTGCTTTTCCAATAATAATTAGCGAAGTGTAGTGTAAAATGTCACAAATGAAAACTTATTTCCCTATGAGCCCCACTATATAATTTTGTATACGTAGCTACGAATTGTGAGTGAGAAACATTTTTGTTCAAAGTAGGTGTAATTCTTCAAGATGGTATTAGCAGATTTAGGTCGTAAAATTACGACTGCTTTGCAGTCTCTTAGCAGAGCTACGATTATCAATGAGGAAGTGAGTATTAGTAATATTTCACTGACCAGTTGTGTTAGTTTCGTTGTGGATATTACTATAAGTAGTACCTAACATACATTGTCCCCAGGTATTGAATTCTATGCTTAAACAAATATGCGCTGCCCTTCTCGAAGCTGATGTAAATATCCGTTTAGTAAAGAACCTCCGCGAAAATGTACGTGCTGTCATCGATTTTGATGAGATGGCTGGGGGGCTTAACAAGCGGCGGATGATCCAGTCTGCAGTCTTCAAAGAACTTGTTAAGGTTAGATACATTACATTAACTGCTATGTTTTTAACTATGCCTCTTACTGAGAATATGTTTTACGTTTTACCTTTGCTATATGTCCAGTTTATTGTTATAGTTGGTGGATCCTGCTGTAAAACCATATCAGCCAGTCAAAGGCAAGCCAAATGTCATAATGTTTGTAGGCCTGCAGGGGTCTGGTAAGACCACAACTTGTACAAAGCTTGCATACCATTATCTCCGGAAGAATTGGAAATCATCTTTGGTGTGTGCTGATACATTCAGAGCTGGTGCATATGACCAGGTCAAACAGAACTGTACTAAAGCAAGAATACCTTTTTATGGAAGGTAATTTTTTTTTCTTTTTGATAAAGTTTGATCTTGGGTTTTCAACAGGGAAGTTATGGAGCTCTGTAACTGTAACTCAAACAATTGAATATCCATAATAAAAAACGATCCCAAACCAATAAAAGCTTCAAATAATTTCAGATAGGGGCAGCAGAGTCTAAATGTGACAGGTGTTTTGTATTTTTATAAAACACTTTAAAAAGAGTAGCTATAATAGTTACTTAAATATAACTGGTCATAGTATCAAATAATAACATAGAAGAAAGTGAAATCATTTATTTATTTGTATTTTAATTATAAAGTACCTTTGAAATCCAATATTCGTAACCAAAACTATTTGAAACCAGATAATCTAGAATCGTTTCTATCCGAAACCGGTATAATATTATTACTATATATGTCTCTAGATCCCTTACTGCATATCAGAATTTTGAAAACATGAATAAACATGTAAAAGGAAGTGTAACAAGGTGTAATTATTTGTTATTGTATTATGTTTGTATTTTCACAGTTATACAGAGGTAGACCCTGTGGTGATAGCCACAACTGGTGTGGAAATGTTTAAAAAGGAAGGCTTTGAGATGATAATTGTGGACACAAGTGGTCGTCACAAGCAGGAGGAATCTCTCTTTGAAGAGATGTTGGCGGTGGCTAATGCTATTGTAAGAGCTAATAATACTATATTAAAATGTTGTGCATTTTGAGTTAATTCAGTTTATTTCCTGAATATAAAACTAATTTTATTGTTACAGAAACCTGATAATATAATTTTTGTGATGGATGCCAGTATTGGGCAGGCTTGTGAAGCCCAAGCCAGAGCTTTCAAGGAGAAGGTTGACATTGGTTCAGTAATTATTACCAAGTTGGATGGTCATGCAAAGGGTGGTGGTGCACTATCAGCGTAAGCCTTTTCAATTTATAGTCACTTTGATTTTAGTGGAGTAGAGCGGGATACAGGCATTCATCAGAAGTTTTGTTGCTTGCCTGCTAAACAATATTAGTACCTAAAATAAAATATCTATGGTTGCAGGTAAACATTGTTGTGAATGTTATTTCTTTTTCAGTGTGGCAGCTACAAAAAGTCCCATTATATTCATAGGTACTGGAGAACACATTGATGACTTGGAGCCATTCAAAACAAAACCGTTCATCAATAAACTCCTTGGCATGGGTGACATAGAAGGGTTGCTAGATAAAGTTAATGAGTTAAAACTTGATGATAATGATGAACTATTAGAGAAATTAAAACATGGACAGTTTACACTCAGAGCCATGTATGAACAGTTTCAAAACATTATGAAGATGGGTCCCTTTTCTCAGATTATGGTAAGTAAATATTTGTAGTCCTATTCCTACTTCCTAAATGTTATATATTGTTTTGGTGCAATAAAGAATACTTCAATCAATCCTACTAATATTATCACAATGTACGTTTGTAAAGATGGCTGGATGTTTTCATGGGTTCATGTGAACTACTAAACAGATTTTTATGAAATATGGCAGAACTGTAGCTTAATGTCCAGAATAGCACACAGGCCTATCCCAAAATTAAATGGAGTTGCCCTGGGAATGGGTCAGAACGTAATAACCGAATTTACGTGGACGAAGTCATAGGCAAAGCAAATAAATTATAAACTAAGTATTATTCATAATAACATAACTTAAATACAGCTATAACAAGTCCCTACTAACTTTTGAACAATATTAAGGGAAGTGCAATTGTTTTCAGGGCATGATACCAGGATTCTCACAAGACCTCATGTCAAAAGGCAGTGAGCAGGAGTCTATGGCAAAGTTGAAACGACTAATGACAATTATGGACTCAATGAACGAAGGTGAATTAGATCACCGCGACGGCGCAAAGCTATTTTCCAAGCAGCCAACACGCGTTTCTAGAGTGGCTCAAGGAGCAGGTGTGACCGAAAGAGATGTCAAAGACCTCATAGCACAATACACTAAATTCGCAGCTGTTGTCAAAAAGATGGGTGGAATTAAAGGTTTATTCAAAGGTGGAGATATGGCAAAGAATGTCAACCAAACTCAAATGGCTAAGCTCAACCAACAGATGGCAAAGATGATGGATCCCAGGATTCTTCAGCAGATGGGTGGCATGACTGGATTACATAATATGATGAGGCAGTTGCAGCAAGGGTCCAGTGGCATGAACAGCCTCATGGGAGGGAAATGACAATAGATTTTTAAATAATTAAGCCATCAATATTATAGTTATGTATAAACTAACTTCTATAATCATTAAAAACCCGGATGCAAATAGTTATTATGTTTTTGTCCCTACAATAGAGAGCATAAATATTTTTGAGGAGGTGGCTGTTGATTCAATTCATTGAAGTCGCGCAGATATTATTGGAGAAGGGATTGAAGGGAAGCGACACAGTGGCAAGTTTGAATGTTTGGGGGAATCCACTGAACCGATTTCAATAAAGGAAAAGTAATAAGATCACAGTTGAACGTTTATTTACGGGGCCCGTGTTATGAACCGCTCACGCCACTGATTTCTATATATATGAGATTATCATTGTAAAACAAAAAAATTAAAAAAATTGTGGTGTCGCGTCCACTACGGGCGGAGAGCGCAGCAGCTCGCGATGTAGTGGGCGTCCTGGCGGTCGGTCGTGATGAGGAGTGATGTTTTGCACTCGACGACTGCCGGGATACAAAGGTCTTGCGCGATTACGTTTTATCGTTCCTCACGTATCGACCGGTTCCCACAATCGCTCTCAGCGACACGTTCTGCAACGTCTGTAGACGCTTTTGGGTGGCAGAGCACAGCGTATACCAAGCTGGTGCGGCGTAGAGCATTCGCGATCGGTCGAACGCCTTGTAGATCCTCAATTTCGCTCGCGGAGGAAGTCTTGAATGTAGGACAGGTCGTAGTAGTGTGCGGGCCGGCTTTCGCTTGGTGCACTGCTTGTTCACCTGCGGCACCATGCGCAACGACCGCTCGATAGTGCAGCCTATGTTGCGAACTAACGATTCTCACCGCACGTCCTGGCCTTGAGTTGGAGGGGTGGTGGCAGTGTCCGCTGCATGCTGGTGCAAATGGCAGCCGTCTTTCCCACAGACGCGAAACACGCGCTATCATCCGCGAAGAGGGCTAATATCACGTCTTTCTCCCCGTCCTGCAGCTGGTTTTCCAACGTAGGGATGTTGCAGTAGGACACCTTGTCCTCTACTGTCACAAAAAATTTACGACCCTCAAGGAAGGAGGCGGCCACTGTGATTATCGCTGGCGGGATGATAGGGATGTCCTGCAGCTTCTCGAGGAGCCCCTTGTGCCAAACACAGTCAAAATCCTTTTCAATATCTAGGTAGACCCCGACGATGTATTGTCCTCGATTTCGCTCTACTACAAGATGGTACAGAAAGCGCGTCAGCTGGAGCGTAGTATCGTACTCGCTGCGAAAGCCGAACTGCTCTGGGCGCAGTTCTATATGCGGGCGCAGCCTTTGCAGCTCCAGGCGCTCAAATAACTTGGCGGGCTGCGGCAGATGTGTCATCGGGCATTGGCTCGATGGCAGGCGGCGATCCTTTCCGGGCTTCGGCAGTAGGATCAATTTCCCTTTCCCAATGCACAGGAAGCCATGGTAGACCCTAGTCAGTGCAACTAGGCATATGCGCGGGAGATGTTTTAGAGCCGCAGTGGAGATCCCGCCATGCCCTGACGCTATCCGATTGGGTAGTTGGAGGACGGCCTTCGCAAGCTCCTTCGGTGAAATAAAGTCCTCGCCAGGGAGCGGCGGGTGCGGAGCCGACAGGAACTCTTCGACGCTATCCTCGACTGCGGCATAGTAGGTTGCTTGGGCAGGCACGGCTACTATTGGTGTAAATTGTGCCTCTAGGTGTTTTGCCAATATTTCTGAGCGGTTGGCGGCTTTCCAACAGCGCCTTCCCTTGCTATTAATTAGCGGGCAGACATGTTCCTTTGTCCGAGTCAGTTGTCGGTTTAAGTGGTAGTGGCTGGTTTCGCCTGCTATTTCAACATCTGCGGGCGTAGCTATTTTAACTTATTGCTTATACTCTGCAAGTATAGCTGATAATCTGTGCGAATCTGTTTTCAGCGTAGCCGATTTCGGGGCTGCAAACGTTCCTCCATGGCCGAATGTTATGATGATGGGGAGGTGCTGAGAATTAGTATCGTACAGCACCTCTACATTCGCTGCACAATTTAATCCTCGATGCAGTACAATGTTCAAGACGTACGGCGAGGAGCGTGCGTTCGACGGCAAGGACGTGTACCAAACGTCCTTGGTTACGTCCTACCATCGTTATTGGTGATCCGGAAGTTCCACGCAGAATGTTTTACGTTGAGATCATCTGCCACTACAGTAGGATCGTTGTCGGCGAATACGGTGTGAATGTCGGTCCAATGGCGTCTGTGTTCCAGGCGGGTGATTGGCGGCGTAGAGTCGCAACCCCATCCCTGCTACTCTTAAGCACATTCCGATCCGATTGAAGAGTGGTAGCTCCATCTCTTCATGGACAAGGTCTTTTCGTACGGCTGTAGTCGTGCCTCGATACGGGACATCTCGGGGGGAAGTTGGTAGAGAGACCTAACTATTGTATTGATGGTTGCTTGACAATCATTTTTGACTGTCTCTAAGAGCCTTAACATATTGAAATAAAAATAATAACACAGGTGGTGGCTCAAAAAAACTAGTATCAAGAGCCGTAAGTAGCAAAAAAAAAACGACCTGTCAAACTCAAAAGTTTTTGATTCGGCTCAAAATGTAAATTGAGGTACCAAAATTATTGTTTTGTTTTCAAATGGGAAAGAAAACACAATTATCGAATATATATCCTGTTTCAGTCAGTTATGTCTTTTGTATTTTCAAAAAGAATAAATATTTATTATCAATTTTACTTACGAGTAAGTAGTTTATACAAAACATGCATAAGCGTAAAGGAGCTACATATTTAAATTTTTTATTATTATTTTTAGGCTTTGAGCAGCTCATCACTATCTGGACGACGTAGAGTGCGATCTAAAGTCGACATGAATCTTAAGTGTCGCGAAAATCCGGTTGTAGTAAAGCTGGAGAGTCCAGAATTTAAGAGTATTTTCACTCAAGAGGTTATCGATTTAAAGGAACTATTTGATAAATATAAATTTGAAATTAGGATTGCTGGCGGCGCTGTAAGGTGAGGTACAGTGAGGGAAAATGAGGGACTGAATGTTAGCAGGTTCAGTCCCTCAGTTCCCTTCTAGGTCAGATGGCAGTCGCTCCACTATTATTATCTGATCTGCCAAATCCTGGATCATGGTCAACGCGGACCCCGGATCCTCGTGGTCTAGACCACAACCGGGACATAATTGCCAAGACTATTATATTTATTAATAAGATTTATTGTTATTGTGCAATATTTTCAGGGATATATTAATGGGCCAAAGACCGAAAGACCTTGACTTTGCAACTGTAGCAACACCACAGCAGATGAAAGAAATGTTTACAGCAGAAAACATAAGAATGATTAATATGAGTGGAGAAAAACATGGCACCATCACACCTAGGATTAATGATAAAGAAAATTTTGAAGTTACCACTCTCCGTATAGATATGGTCACTGACGGCAGGCACGCTGAAGTAGAATTTACAACAGATTGGAAACTAGATGCCAATAGAAGAGATTTAACAATAAATTCCATGTTCTTAGGTGAATTAAATAATTATACCTCTCAAGTTAGGTATATTTTTAATAATCAATTTAGTATTCAATATTATTGTTGTTTTTAGGCTTTGATGGCTCAGTATATGATTACTTCTTTGGTTATGAAGATTTACAAAGCCGAAGGATAGCATTTGTTGGTGACCCAGATGTTAGGATAAAAGAAGATTACCTTAGGATTATGAGATACTTTAGATTCTATGGTAGGATAGCAGAAAAACCAGATAACCATGAAGAATCAACTTTGAGTATAATAAGAACAAATGCAGAGGGCTTAGAAAGAGTCTCAGGAGAAAGAATCTGGATGGAATTAAAGAAAACATTAGAAGGCAATTTTGCTGGTAGTTTATTAAAAACTATAATTGAAGTTGGCATTGGAAAATATATAGGTACATTTTACTATTTCTTATATATTTATTTGTAATGGTGCTATAACTTGTGATTATATTAATGCTCTTTGTTATAGGATTACCATCTGAATTAAATGTAGCAGAGTTGGATAAAGTAATAAAAAGGGGAATTAATTTAAATCTCTCTCCAATGAGCTACTTAGTGGCATTCCTTAAAGACATGGATGAAGTGACTGCTTTACACAGTAGGCTTAAATTCTCTAGATATGAGAGAGATCTGGCATACTTCCTAGTTGAGCATCGAGGTGACAAAATTGGGTCTAGACCTTTATTGTGAGTTTGTTTTATTGACTCTAAAATAAATAAGCTGGAAAAATTATAATGCCTAAACAAGATCTATATGTATGCTATATAGCTTAATATAATTTAATTTGTTATATGGAAATACTTGTCTTTCAGACCTTATGAAAAGCTGCTGTTTAACTCAACAATTAAACCAAAAGATGTTTTTGAATATATTATTGAAGTATTAAAATATAGAGGTGAGGAAGCTTTACTAAATGAATTCAAAGCATGGGAAATCCCTAAATTTCCAGTCAATGGAAAAGTTCTTAACAGTAACGGGGTGCCACCAGGCAAGATGTATGGCCCTATAATTAAGAAGCTAAAAGATATTTGGATTGAAAATGATTATAAGCAATCTGCAGATGATTTGGTACAATTGATTCCTAATCTAGTAAATGAATACAAGAATAAAGGGTGATTAAGGTATTTATTTAGTTTTATTCTTTCTTAGTTAAAAACCTAGTTAGTTTTTGGTGCATTGTATAACTCATATCTGTCACATCCGTCATCATCATCTTTGTGATCCTTGAAGCAAGGTTTGCAGAATAAATACTTGCAACCCAGACAACGCATTGTTGCATCTTCATTACATATTTCACAAAAAGGCAACTCTTTCATTGTGGGATCAGGCAAATCGTCTTCTAAAGAAGCTGCAGACTTCACCTGTAAAAATGAAGATATTTAAATTGGGAATATTGTATTTGATTGAATTTACTCTCTCATTGAAGTGACTGTTTCGGTATTTGTAATGCCATTCAACATGTATGGCCTCATTATTTTTAACAAGTTTTTCATATGCCAAGATTTCTCTATGTAACATTGCTTACTTTTGCTACAATTTTTCTTATTGCTTCTTCTTCGTCTTCAGAATCTGATGCAACTTCCGATTTCTTGTTTTCTACATTAGCGCTACTGGGGCCTTGGGCATTACCTTTTATATTGCTTAAACGATTTTCCATGCCAGCAATAATCGCATCAAATTCGTCTTTATACTGATTATCACATTTAGCCTCTTCAAGATATTGGCTCATCAAATCATCAGCTTGTTCTTGTTCCGTTTTATAAGATGGGGCCACAAAAATTGTCTGAAATAAAATTTTTTATAAGGCATATGTTATACATATACTGTTTAGAACTTATGTGCCTTTTCTCACCTGGCTTTGCACTGCACCAATTGGAACTCCTCGTAGTTTTGCTAGTCGTTCCTGCAACTCTGAATCTGATGTTTTTGGCAAATCTCCTTTTATTTTCTGCAGACGATTTGCTATCTCTTGCTCTTTAGATTGCTGTGCACTGTTATCAGTTTCAGTGTTGTTCTCTTTCAGTTTTTTGAGTCTGTTAAAAATTTCATCTTCTACAGTATTCTGGCCTTGGGTAGTGCCAGTAGTATCATTTGTATCAGCTCCTAATCTTCTAAAATATATTGAATAATGATAAAGATATTTTAACAACTTACTACTATTTAGATTCACAACCAAACTTACTTAAAATAAGCATCTGGGGGTATTATCTCTTTTGATTCCTTTGAATCTACATCCTTTTTACATTTCGCACAAACCTGAAAAATAATAATTGATAATTAAATGTAAGTATAGTAGTTACCTATTGTCTAGAGAAAAAGAAAACAATTGAGTGGAACCAGTAAAGGAACCAGTAGTTCCTTTTTTGGTTCCATTAGTAGGTTGGTAGGTTTTTTCTATTGAAACACTTATTTCCCAGCTAACTTTCCAACCAATTTAAAAATATAAAATAACTATATTATTATTACCTTTGCTTCTGATTTCAATTTCGGTATGTATATTTTTTCATTCAAACATTTAGAACAATAGCTAAAACCGCAATTAGGACATCCTTTCTGTAAATAAAACCGTAAATATTATTCATCGTCATAGATTCATCACACAAACATACGTAAAATGTTTACCAATAATACCTACCTCTTTCCTTAATAATGAATATGGCTTAGCACAAGAGTTACAGGCCATTATTAAGTTATTAACATAATAAATAGTAAATTACCTATGAAATTAATTAACTTCTTTATTTTATAAGAAATAAAACTTTAAAAGAGTAGGTATTATTATCTCTACTATTTTTTTTTTAATTTAAATTATGTGACGCATGACACATCAATCAGTGTTGCCGGTGTTAAACAATAAAGCCTCTCCTAGACAGGCGCGATAATATAAAAAAGTATGTACATGTTGTATTAGGACGCTATTACGGTATACACCGCTGCGATATTAACGCAAATAGAAGTAGGATGCTTGCGGTCCTGCTTCCTCCTTAGGGCTTCACCTGCGTAACGTTTTAAAGTCCAAATAACGAAATAACGTGTGTGCAAATGGATGGCCACACTATCATTTGATATTTGAGAGAGGAGCTACAGGCGCGCAAAATCTTTTTGATGTGTCAAAGTTACCGCCACCCGCATAGAGTAAAAAAAAATTAAATACAGGAGTTATGTCTGTGGCCAACCGAGGCATCGCCTAAAGGCTTATGACATTAATAATGCCATTAGCAAATTAATGCGCTAAAACCCGCCTATAACAGCATACTATAACAAATATCGCACTAATTAATGGCACGCAGGTGAAGCCCTAGCATAAAAGAACATTTATGCTAGGGCTAATGAGTCTTACACCTTACAATATACAATGATATTATAAGACGCTCTACCCGATGACATTTTGTGGCGCTTGCTTATTGAGTCGCATAGCAGCGGACGTTGTTGACTTATAATTTTCCTACGGAAATATATATCCTTATGTAACAGGACTCCCGTTACAGGTTAATCCAATGACTTATGCATTATTGCGTACTGGATCTAACCTGTCCCCAATGCGATAACAATGTTTCTATATAATTTTGCCCGTTGCTATGGCAACCTTGCCACGATCTATCACATTTCATCGTTGCAGTCACGGATGTAGCTCAAAATATTAGATTGTATTAGTCAGTAAGAACGACGCCACAGAATATCATCATCATCTCATCCCGGCTTCTGCCAGAATCCGCTTTCCCGATCTTCTGCATCCTCGCGTCGTAAGCCCGCGTATCCCTGGGGCTTATGCATGTCCTCCTCATCGTATACGACGACAGCGACTCCTTGTAGACTTGAAAGTATGCAGCTAGATGTTCTAATCCTGGTCCAGGTTATGAAATTTCTGATGTGACTCGCAAAACCGAATTTTGTCTTGAAGATCCGGTCACATGTAGCACAGTAGACTTGTCCAGTTAAGTTGTAAGTGCAATTGTAAGAGGGCTTGGGTCGCGTCTTTCGGAGCTGCCGCTTCTCAACGAGATTCTCTAACCGCATTTGCTCGAAGTTTTCGACACTTGTGCGCCAAGATGGCGCCATTCCGGTCTTCGAAGAGCAAGCTCCTCTAAACGGTTACTTGGAATGCCACAGGCAGTGAGGTGGCGTTTGAGGACGTCCTTATACCGCAGATATTGACCACCCTGCTTCCGCTTTCCGCTAGAGAGTTCCGAGTAGAACACTGCCTTAGGCAACCTACTGTCATCCATGCGTACGACGTGGCCACTCTATCTCAATTGGTGTTTTATAATAAGGGCCTCAATACCAGGCATCTTTACACGACGCAAGACTTCCATGTTTGGAACACGATCCTGCCACTTTATGCGTATAATGGATTTCAAACAACGCAGGTGAAATGCATCTAGCTTCCTAATATCGGCTCTGTAGCAGCACCAGGTCTCCGCAGCATACAGTAACGTTGGTATAACAATGGCTTTATACACCAGTATCTTGGTCTGCAGCTTAAGATCGTGCGACTTCCAAACACGACTGTTCAGTTTCCCAAACGCTGCCTCTGCGTTCGCCATGCGGGCTGGTAGCTCCGCTTTTTAAGCTGTTGTCACTCCTTATTTGGCTGCCTAGGTATCTGAAACGCAATATCTTTTCCAGTACTTTATTATCCAGCTTGATAGTGGAACTGTCCGCGCCACAACTTATAGGTGGTTGTTTGAGGACATGTATCTTCGAAATACTTATAACAAGGCCAAATTTTTCACACGAAGCATTTAGAGAGCTAATGTACCCTTGAAGCGACTCCATACAGTCCGCCATAAAGCCAACAACATCAGCATAAAGTATGTCCAAGATAATAAGCTTCGTGATTTGTCGTTTTGCTCTGAAACGAGAAAGGTCAAATACGCTCCTGTCAGTCCTCGAGTTAATCTCTATGAGTCACAGCAGTTTTTAGAGGCATCACGCATCACAGCAGCAAAATACAATGCAAACAAGGTGGGAGCCAAGACGCAGCCATGTTTTACTCCGCAAGTCACTAGGAATTCGTTCGAAAATTCATCTTCATGCCTAACTTTCGCCACCATATCGTCATGAAATTGGCGTATCAAGTTTACAAGTTTCTCAGGACAACCAAATTTTCTCAGCACAATCCACAGAGCCTCACGCGGAGCATGATCGAAAGCCTTTTCCAGGTCAACAAAACACATATAAAGGAGACGATGCTGCTAAAAACTTTTCTCCTGCATTTGCTTCACAACAGATGGCATCCACGGTACCTCTATTTGGTCTAAACCCACATTGGAACTCCGGAAGTAAGGTTTCAGCAAAGCCAGTAAGCCGGGTATTTATTATATGCGCCAAGATTTTGCCCGCTGATGACAGGAGAGATATGCGTCTGTAGGAGCCACAGTCGGATATCTCACCCTAGCTCTTATACAGCTTGCAAATGGACGCATTCTTCCAATCCTGTGGAACAAGTTCGCAGTCCCATATCCTTGTTACGATGTCAAACAACTTGTTTCTGATATGTGATCCACCGTATTTGTGAAATTCTGACGGCAGGCCATCTTATCCCGGCGTTTTACGATTTTTAAGTTTATGAATTGCCGCTTCAAATTCTTCAAACGATGGTGCCTCTGCAAGCTCGTCAACCACAGCCAACTGCTCAAGTGAATCTACATAGCTCAAGTCGGTGCTCTGTGAACAAGGGTTAAGGTTAAAATGTTCCGCCCATCGGGCCAAGATGTCTCGTTGTTCCGTTAACCGACACGTCTTGTCTTAATTGTAAATCGGCGCTATCTTCCTAGATCTTGGGCCAAAGATAGTCTGCATGCATTCGAAGAATCTACCTATCTGGTTGGTATCTGCATAAAGTTGCATCTCATTTGCTTTGTTCACCCACCACTTGTCTTTAAGTGCACGCACCTTTATTTTAAGGTCTCAATAAGCCCTATTTCTCGTAGTAGAGTTCGAAGATTGGAGAAGACGTCGGTGAACCTCAATAAGCTTCTTGATCAGAGTCGTCAAACCAGTCTTCGTTCCTTTTTTTAGGTTTTCCAATTACTTCTATGGCATTACGGTGTAGGTTATTGGCATATGTTCGCCAAACATCGTCGACAGATGCATGCTCTGTTACAAGAGCATCAGTAGAAGCAAATACATCATCCAAACACTTTCTTAGGCTAATATCGTGGACTAATCCAACGCAAGACAGTCTTATGGCTTAAGGGGCTTATGCAATGCGTGACCAAACCGGCGCAGCCGAGAATTTTCGATTTTATTTGCGATATCTGTCAAGCCAACTCGTTACACACGCGATCAAGCGTAACGCCACACATCCACAGCAGCATTTTCATTTCGTTGGCGTGGAGTTCACGAATATGCTTCGTCAGCGTCGGCCAGGTTTCGCAGCTGTAAAGCATCACAGGCCTTATTATGCTCTTGTATATTAGCCCCTTGTAGCTGAGGTCCTATTGAGAAAAGTGCTACAATTTCGCGTCGAGCAATGCCCCTTCGTGATTGCATAATGCAATGTTCTCACAGGAGGTAGTTTTACTAAGAGCTTAAGAGGCATCGGTGATAACGAACTCTTTATTAGTTGGAATGGCCATGCTCGAATAGCAGTGGGTTGATACAGATCTACTTTGTTTGCTTCTTCCCTAAGAAAGTTTACCCATCCTTTCGGTATTATTGTATTTTTATGAACTAATGTGCGTTGGGCTGGACCTCGTCTCGGGGGGCATTCTTTAGGCTAGATTTTTTTTAGTGATAGACCATATTCCCGGGACCTTTCGGGCTATATCTTCGCCTTGCCACAGCATAGGCGGTACATCCGTTCAAAATTTTTTTTACATTAATATTAGTGAATAAGTTATTTAATGTTACATTAAATGGGTTTTTAGTGAGTATTATTTTTGTTATTCTCTTTCATATAAAAATCTGAAAATATAAGGGTCTGTTTGTAATTTTTAAGCACTGGTTGTATTTAATTTTAGGCGTTACGCATTTTTTTTTCTATGAATACCCACAATTATGTTATGCCCAATGAATCGGATAAATCGATGATGGCCGATTTATCCGAAAACGACATCAGACCTCGGCTTTGTATGTCAAATGTGGCCGCTAGAATTTTTTTTTCGAATGCTGGTTCAGGTACTTTGACCCCCTCCCGCCCCCCCTCTGACAGGGGGTCGAGTGTGGCTAACGGGCTTTTTGGGTTCAGTGTGGTCCATATAACGTCCATGCCAAGTGGCATTGCTCGACGCAAAATTATAGCTGTCTCCATACATCGATGCTCAATAAGACCCCAGCTATTGAGCTTGATCGGGATTTTAGTGTCACATGTAACTGCCGTGAGCTCCCGCTATTTGGTGCTCCAAGCAGAGATTTGGGACCTAACATCGGGGCCGATATCGCCGGACTCATGCAGAGCATGGATCCGAGGTAATTGAATTTATCAGAGGGCTTAGTGTGAGTTTCGCTTAGATTTTACTTTATTATCGCGTTTGCGTTTTCGTCGAAATTAGTATGAAGAAAAAAAGCTTCGTTTACGTACCACTAGACGGCGCTATAAATTTCTTCATACTAATTTTCACGTAAACGCAAACGCGAAATTAAAGTAAAATCGAAGCGAAACTCACACTAAGCCCTCTGTTCCTATACGGAGAGTTTCAAGATCCGCACTGCAGCTAGCCATATACTGTTTTGGCGACGTTCAGCTTCAAACCACCGCTTTTTAGCACGTCCGTCCACTTGTTTACCCTGGTCGCAAGATCCTTGCAAAGCATTGCAGGCTTTTCACTCTTCAGGCATTCCGTCACACGCGCAGCGTACTAACCTTGCAATGGGTTAGAACAACAGTGCCCGGAGCGTACGTACGCAGCGTCTCGCTCAACGCTGTGCACGCCCATAGGTTTCAGGTAGGTACAAAAATAGCTTTTTATACCAACAATGCACCAACGGTTCATTGTTGGGATAAAACTGCTGCTGCTGCACTGCTGGGTATAGGCCTCCCCTAGAGATCTCCACAAAGGCCGGTCCTGTGCCTTCCGCATCCTGCTGGTACCTGCGATCTTTACCAGGTCGTCGATCCACCTTGACGGAGGCCTACCCACGCTGCGCCTTCCGGTGAACTTTACTGCCCCATCGGCCATGTTTCGGCCCCATGTATGTTCCGCGATTTTTCATACCTTTCGAATTATGTCGTTTTTTCTGAATTTTTGAGAATTTTCGACATACAAACTTAAAAAAATCTTTCAATGTATTTCTTTTTGCAACTGAATCATCTTGAATTGTTCTTTTATGCTTAAAATAAACAGCTTCATAACTTTGATGAAAATATTGGTTTAAAGTGAAAAATTTACGGTTGATGAATTATGATCTAAATTTTCCACTTGAAATAAAAAATTTAAACAGGTGATTTCAAAGTTCCTAAGTATGTCTCAAGAATTTTCCAGACCCTCAGCTTTCATAATCATTTAAAAAAAGTAGCACTTGATGGACTACCTCACCTGCACGTGGTCCCCCTGCTGGCAGACGGACGAGGCTCTGGCGAACCGGCTTTTCCTTAACGGGTTGTGCGGGTCGGATGGGAGTCGACGCACGTAAAAAGCCAAAACCCCGCAAAAACATATGGAAAGTTCAAAGAGGAAACCGGACACGGATAGGGCGTCGCCGCAAAACGATGCGCAGGGGGATCGCCCTACTCCTGTGTCAAGTCGGTTAGGGCTACCGGGTCCAGGGCGGGCCCGGTTAAAGACGCTAGCCCACAGAAAAGTCCGCTTCGCGTCGTGGAACCTTGGCACGCTGACCGGACGGGCACGTGAGCTGGCCGATGTGCTCGCCAGGCGGAGGGTGGCAGTGACGTTCGTGCAGGAGACTCGTTGGAGAGGCAACAGGTCCCGCAACATCGGGAACGGCTACACGCTTATATACACGGGCTCTCCGAGTGGGGACAACGGCGTAGGGGTAGTGCTCTCTGAGGAGTTTCGGGACAGCGCCTTGGATGTGAAGCGTATAAGCGACCGCCTGATGGTTGTAGGAGTGCTTGTCGAAGGGGTCGTGACCAACTTGACAAGCGCCTACGCTCCACAGGTCGGTTCCGGCGATGCGGATAAGGCGCTGTTCTGGGAGCAAGTCGGCGAAGTGCTACGAAACATTTCGTTGTCACAGGGTATTGTTGTGGGTAGCGATCTGAGCGGTCATGTGGGTGAGAAGTGTGAGGAGTTTGGCCGTGTACATGGCGGTTTTGGTTTTGGGAGCCGTAACGCTGAAGGGGAAGAAATTCTTCGGACGTATGCGACTGCCGATTTGGCCATTGTAAACACATTTTTTCAAAAGAAATCCGAACATCTGATCACCTACAAGAGTGGGAGGAGCGCCACCCAGATCGATTACTTTCTCACTCGGAGAGACAGTATTGGCAAAGTAGCCACCTGTAAAGCTATACCCGGAGAGAGTCTCACTGCCCAGCATCGGGTCCTTGTGATGGACCTGCGCGTTAAGCCCCGAGGCAAATACCGGGAGCAGTGCCGACGCCAAACCCGGTGGTGTCTGCTTGAAGGAACCAAGTCCCATGAGTTCGCCGCTGCTGTCAGCGACCTTAGTGTTGCGACAGACGGTGAACCCGTCCAACAACTATGAGACAGAACTCAGGCAGCTATCGCACGGGCAGCGCGGACGGTGCTGGGTGTGTCTAGGGGTGGTCGCAGGCTTGACAAGGAGACCTGGTGGTGGAACGATACAGTCCAAAGGGAGACCAGGCTGAAGAAAGCTCTCTTTAAAAAGTGGCAAGCGTCCAGATCTCCTGAAGACCACGCTGCGTACAGGGATGCCAAACGTGCCAGCAAACGAGCGGTAGCCAAAGCCAGACGAGACCACTTACGTCCTTTATACGATAAGTTGGAATCGTCTGAGGGGCAGAAACTCATTTACAAGTTGGCACGATCGAGGGTTAAAGCGGCACAGGACATTTCCACGTGCCGCTGTGTTAATGACCCTAGCGGTAACCTGTTATGCGATGACCGCGCGGTGAAGGAGAGATGGCGCTCGTACTTCCACGAGCCGCTCAACAAGCAGCACAAAGAGGTGCAGCCCCCGATCCTCCCTCGGAACCAAGGACTTGTGCCACCGATAACGCTTGAGGAAGTCGAGACGGCTCTTCGCCGCATGAAGAATCGGAAAGCTGTCGGGTTCGATGGAGGGGACTCCATCGAACCCGACAGCTTTCCGATAGGGATATCGAGGCGTGGAAATCGATGGGCTCTCGTGGTGTGAGCATCCTAACCGACCTTTATAACCGCATTCTCCGCACTGGGAAGATACCAGACCAATGGAGGCTAAGTATTATTACTCCAGTCTATAAGGGCAAGGGCTCGGTGCGGGAGTGCACCAACTACTGCGGTATAAAGGTGATGTCTCACACCATGAAGCTCTTCGAACGCATTGTGGACTCTCGGATCCGAAGGGAGTGTACAATGTCGAAGTGTCAGTATGGGTTTCGGCCGAGTTGTGGGACCATGGACCCCGTATTTGCCCTGAGAACTCTCATGGAGAGATACAGATCAAAGAACACACCCCTGCATTTCCTGTTTCTGGATATGCAGAAGGCCTTTGACTGTATCCCTCGGGAGATGATATAATGGGCGTTGCGGTCCAAGTCGATACCTGAGGCCTATATTGACATTATCCGAAACATGTACCACGATTCCGATTTCATAGTAAGGACTGCCGTTGGTGACACCAAACCGTTCCCGATTACCGTTGAGTACACCAGGGCTCTGTGCTCAGCCCACTTCTATTCAACGTGATATTAGACGTATTGTTAGACAGCATCCGAGATTATCATGAGGTACCTCCATGGCTGCTCATGTATGCTGACGATATCGCGCTGACAGACTCTGACAAGGGGCGACTAATCCAACGTGTAAAAAAGTGGAAGGAGGCACTTGAGAACGGCGGCCTGAAGATAAATGTGGCGAAGACAGAGTACATGGCCTGCAACAGTGCAGATCCCCTACCCGTGCGCATAGGCGATGAGGAAGTCATGTGCATAGATCAGGTGAGATACCTGGGATCTGTGCTTAGCTCAACCGGGGACATCGATGGTGACGTCAAGGCCCGAATATCCGCTGCGTGGGCCAAATGGCGGGAGGTAACAGGTGTCATTTGTGACCCCAAAATGCCGATAAAGTTGCAGGGACAGGTCTATAAGACCATCGTTAGACCTGCTCTTCTTTACGGTAGCCAGATTTGGCCCCTGTTAGAGCGACACAAGCAGGAGCTGCGCGTCACGGAAATGAAGATGCTGCGGTGGATATGTGGAGTTTCACGGAAGGATCGGGTTCGAAACGCCCACATTCAGGGTAGCCTTGGCGTCCGTGACATCGCAGATAAGCTGCAAGAGTGTCGCCTTCAATGGTATGGCCACGTCTTGCGCAGACCGGCAAGTTATGTGGGGAACAAGTGTCTGGCTATGCCGCCCCCGCTGGGCACGGGAAGGAGAGGCCGGCCCAAGAAGCGATGGCTTGACGTAGTCAAGAACGATATGCGTGCAAATAAGCTCACCACGAGAGATGCCGAAGACCGAGCGAGGTGGGCCAGGAATAGCAGGAAGGCAGACCCTGGGCCCTCGCGTGCTGCGCGGGGGCGCAACCGGGACATGACGCCAGGATGATGATGATGATGATGATGGGCTACTTTGGCTAAAATCGGCCTTCAAAGACTGCAAAGTGGAAAATTCTTGAAATTAGCCAAATTTGCAATCAGATAATTACAATTGTTTTTGGCCAATTAGTTATCGCAGATCATTTATTCGCGCCTTTGCTTTTTTACCAGCCAAACAAACAATGGACCGAGAGAATAAAAGAGCGAATTATTGCTATCTCTCTCACTCTCATTGGAAAGAGGGGATTGCAAAGAATGGTAATCATGGAATTTCATTTTAAGCGATGTGGAGTTTTCAACATCCACAATTATCATTCATGGAATATTCAAACCCACACCTGACACGGGAATCCAATTTAAGTCTAAGAAAGTTTTCTTTCAGTCGTATGAATGCTGTTCTATTACTTTTTATTGTTTCTTCTGCCGCTCTCAATTGAACTCGTAATTCGCCAACGTTACTTATGTCTTTGGCGTAAACTAATTCTTTATAATATCCCCAGACAAAAAAATCAATGGGGATCTGTGATAACGAATTGGCCAAAAAAATTAGTAATTATCTGATTGCAAATTTGGCTAATTTCAAGAATTTTCCACTTTGCAGTCTTTCAAGGCCGATTTTAGCCAAAGGCGCCCATCAAGTGCTACTTTTTTTAAATGATTATGAAAGCTGAGAGTCTGAAAAATTCTTGAGACATACTTAGGAATTTTGAAATCACCTGTTTAAATTTTTTATTTCAAGTTGAAAATTTAGATCATAATTCATCAACCGTAAATTTTTCACTTTTAACCTATATTTTCATGATTTTCATCAAAGTTATGAAGCTGATTATTTTAAGCATAAAAGAACAATTCAAGATGATTCAGTTGCAAAAAGAAATATTTTGAAAGATAGTGTAATTTTTTTTAAGAATTTTTTTAAGTTTGTAAGTATGTCGAAAATTCTCAAAATTTCAGAAAAAACGCCATAACTCGAAAAGTATGAAAAATCGCGAAACATACATGGGGGTGATTCGGATACCTCAAGGGGTTCTCTATCTCTGGACTTTCGCTTGACACTATTTTTTGGGACACCCTGAATAATGTAAAGACGGCATGAGCCCACCTCGTGGGATGGTTGCGGTACGGCCCAGTTGCATTTACTGTTTTCGCAAGAACAATAATTAATAATTAATAATTATGGTATGGTTTAATTTATTATGGTAGTTATAATATAGTGCTAAAAAATGCCCTTCTGGCACGAACATCGAGCGGTACAAACATCTGAGAAACTGTTGCAGTCGTCTGTGTAGGGATGCCAGAAGACGCCACATTCACAATTCTGTTAATGGTTCAGCCCCTTCAAAGGTCTGGGCATTTCTAAAATCTCTAGGCATCGGCAAATCTGCGGTAGACTTCGATGGCTCTACTGATTTAAATATGTTAAATGCACATTTTTCCTATCCACCTGTGATCCTGGATGCTAATACCAAATTAAGCACCATAGCGCCGATTGATTCTCAACCACGACCTCTTTGTTCTTCTTTTTCTTTTGCTTCTGTTGCTGAGGAGGATGTTAGAAAACATATTACTTCTATTACTTCTACTGCAGTGGGTAATGATAACCTTTGTCCCCGCATGATCACCCTCCTACTTCCTGAACTCTTACCAATACTCGCTCATATATTTAATAATTCGCTAGTGACGAGTACTTTCCCGTTGGCTTGGAAGCTTGCTAACGTTATCCCCCTCCCAAAAACCACCAATCCCTCTAGTTTTTCCGATTTCCGTCCCATATCCCTATTACCTTTCCTTTCCAAGGTCCTTGAACACATTATCCATGATCAACTCACTCAGTACCTAACATCGAACTGTTTACTTTCTTCATTTCAATCTGGGTTTCGTAAAGGCCACAGTACTGTGACAGCACTGCTGAAAGTCACAGATGACATCCGTCTTGCGATGGAGAATAAGTCTCTAACAGTTTTAACTCCACTTGACTTCAGCAGTGCTTTTAACTCTGTAGACTTCGATGTACTTCTCGCCATTCTTCGTTCTCTTAACATCTCTCCAACAGTAATGTCGTGGTTTGATTCTTATCTTCGTGGTCGCTTGCAGAGAGTCCGTTCCGGTGAGGTCTTCTCGGATTGGTGTAATCTCCTTGCAGGTGTACCGCAGGGTGGCGTTCTATCTCCTCTTCTGTTCTCGATCTTCATCAATGCTGTTACGTCAGTCATCTCCTCTAATTTCCATCTCTATGCAGACGACTTGCAAGTTTACCGACATTTTAAAATTTCCGATATTGAGGAAGCTTTTGACAATGCGAACGCTGATTTAATACGTATATCTTCCTGGGCTAAGTCATTTGGGTTAGTAGTAAACCCAAAAAAATCGCAGGTTCTACTTATCGGCAGTCCGTACATGAGTAGGCAGCTTATGGGTATTACTGTACCTCAAATATTTTTTGAAGGGATTCCAATTCCCTTTAGCACAACAGCTAAAAACCTTGGTCTAGTTTTAGATACCAACTTATCTTGGGGGTCTCACGTCAATGCGGTCAGTAAAAAGATTCATTTCTCGCTTCATTCACTCAAACGCCTCCAAAGTTTTTTACCCCTAAAGACCAAAATTTCCCTTGTCCACACTCTTCTCTTACCTCTTCTCGATTACGCAGACCCTTGTTACCTAGATGCCACTGAGGAGCTTTTGAATAAACTGGAACGTCTCCAAAATCTATGTATCCGTTTCGTTTATGGTCTGCGTAAATATGACCATGTATCTAGCTATCGATCTCAGCTTAAATGGCTACCTATCCGCTTGCGAAGGAATGCTCACATCCTATCCACCCTCTTCAATATCCTTCACAATCCTTCTGCTCCTTCATACCTCCGTGAACAGTTCCATTTCTCCCGTCCACAAGACAAACCCTGTCGATCCAGTGTAAGATCCTCATTGGCAATTCCTATCCATCATTCCGATTTCTATTCCTACTCCTTCACTGTTCATGCTGCAAGACTTTGGAATTCTCTTCCGCACGAAGTGCGTGATAGCCAGTCTATTACCATATTCAAAAAGCGTGTAAAAGAGTTTTATCTATCACAGAGTGTTCCTAAGTTATAGATTATGCATTATGTAGTATATATTATTACTGTATTATAAGTCGATATGTATGTATGTATGCGTGTATATATGTATGTATTTATAGATACTTATATGTGTAGGTAGAATAAATATACTTATATATATGCCTATTTAGATAGGTAATATTGTGCACGTCCTATCGGCGTCTCATGATCACATCACACTCCCAAAGGCCTGCTGGAAGAGATTTCTTTAGAAATAAGTAGCGCCTGTTGTGCCATTTTTTACTTTGCCTGTTATTTGCTATGTATTTCTTGTGTACAATAAACTGTTAAATAAATAAATAGTGAAATTTAGATTTGGAATGTTTATAAGAACCAATAACTATGGTTAGAACAAAGATCTACACTTCACAACATTATAAGTACCATACTGTTAATTGGAGTTAATAATAGCATTGCACGTTTCGAACTTGCCTCTAAGGCGAGGCCCATGAGAACAAGTATTGGTCCTACCAATTTGTAAGACAAATATCCTCAAATTTTAGTCAGTTGCGACAGCTATGCACCTAATTAATAAGGTGTCAAAGTAGATGGATATCTTTCAATGTTCGGTGAACAGTTTTATCACACCAACTATTATTATATTTGAGCAAATAATATAGAAAGTATATCGTCGAGAGAGAGAGGGAGCGTCGGTGGTCGAGTGGTAACAGTATCAGACTCGTAAGCCAGAGGTCCTGGGTTCGAATCCCGCTCCGACCATGTACCAATGACTGCTTTCTGAGTTATGTACATTAGTTGGATACTAACAGATGCTCTTACGGTGAGGGAAAACATCGTGATGAAACCTGCACATTCAGGCGACTGGATGTGTAACCATGATCCAATCTGGTCAGGTTCCCCTGGTAGCAGGGTCATGGAGATCAGATGGCAGAATCAGAATCAAATATTTTATTCAATATAGGTACAAACAATACATTTATGTATTATATTTTATAATTAGAAATTAGTTCCTAATAACCATAATACATATAGTACAGTGTAGTCAAACTCAATGAGAAGTTACCAATATTGATTACAACTGCAATTTGTCTTGTGTTTTGGATATCCTAATTTCAGACTACACAATTTCATCCATCAAGTAATCATTTAATCTGTAATAGGCCTTGCCGCATAAGGTGTTTCTAATTATTGTTTTAAATTTGTTTATCGGTGGTTGTATTACTTCGTCGGGTAATTTATTTATAAAGTCAATGCTTAAGCCTAAAAAATATTTTTTAACTTTACTTAACCTAGATTTATGTACCAGCAATTTATTCTTATTTCGAGTATTAAAGTTATGAATGTCAGAAATTTTCAGAAATTTGACAATATTTTTCCATATATAGATTAGATTTTCATGTATATACAAACTTGGCACAAATAATATTATCTCTAATTTATAGCCATACAAACTTTATTATTTGCCAATTCCAGTGAAATAATTATGTATTTCTATTGAATTATAAAATATCAGTTACAGACTTTGAATACCTAATAAATTTATAGCTATACAAACTTTATTATTTGCCAATTCCGGTGAAAAAATTACAGACAACTCCCTAACAAAACTCTCTTCAGAAGTTTTTGCTCCATGTGTAATTTGGTCTGTTGTATAATTAACAATTCGATCAGTCTTCTTTAGCCTGAGCCTCGTGCACACCATGTTAGACCATGCAAGACCCAGTGCTGGCAAAGTTTTACCACTACTAATATTTGCAGTAACTTGATTTATGCATAAGATAGCAACTCTGTACTTTTTAGCTATGCTTATTAGTGAAATGGCAAACTCTCTTAGGTCTTCAGCTCTTTGAATATAATTATTATATTCCGATCTAAATGGCCCTGCTACAGAATCCACAACAATAAGTGATATATCATTTTTATCAACTAATTTTGGCAATCTGGTTCTTAAACAGGCTAACAAGTCTTTTGCTTCGGTGATGTGCTCTATAAATATGTTTTTACCATAATCAGAATGTTCTTGATAATCAGGTATACTCTTTTTTATTTGTTCAAACCTCTTCACAGGAAACAAATCTTCGGTATTTATGTACACACATCCATTACTCCAATTATGTGCTATGGCTTGCAGGCAGAGTTGGGTTTTCCCCGAGCCACTTTCTCCATAAATTTCAGTTAAAGTTCCTTTACGTAATCCTCCACCTAGCATTTCATCTATAGCATCACAACCGGTTGTAACCTTCTGATGATGATCTTCATTCAATGTCATTTCATAACAATTTATTGGTTTTGGTGCTATACGGCTTGCTACTAATTCTTTTAACAGTTTAATATCAGCATTTTTCAAGTGCGTTTTCTTTTTTATATCAAAAGTTGACAATATAAGAATTTCTTTAGTTGTCAACATACCAACTCTGTTTAAGGTCTCGTAAATATGGAAAGGTAAGATTTTCTTTAAGTCCTCCATGTCGAATACGAGAGACACCGAGATTACTGTGTAATTTATCTCACTAGTTAGTTTCTTGGTGATAGTTTTTTGTATATATCTGAAAACGGTCCAAAGGTATGAGTTAATGTCATGTGGCATGGGATTTCCCGCCTTAAAAGGACTGCGAGTACAAGGAAGGTCGAAGATACAAACCTAAATCACTCCAATTTACTTAACGTTTAAAATCCTACAAAGTTACAAAACTTATAGGCAAATATAGTAAAAACAGGAAAACTACCAAAGTACCTATACCTTGTCAAATATAGGGGATGATAATTTTGACAGTTCACTACTGGATGGGTTGGTGTAAAATCCTTAATGAATCTTTTCGATAATCGATTATTATTCTCACAGAAGTTGGAATCGATAGTTGCATGATTATGCTGTATGAATATACAAAACAAACTGTATTTTTTCTTTTTAATAAATAATTTATTGATACTAGATTAAAAACCCTTCCACAATGACGATTTCAACACGTAAAGCGTAGTCCACATGTCCGCCGAAACTTTCGGCGAAACTTTGGCCGGGACTTTGGTCGACCCTCTACATTCTCGCCTATTAGGGATGTGGTGAGTGTCAAAACGCGTCGACATTATATCGATTCATTGGTGTAATATCGCTAATCCGCTTTAAACGGTCACAGGGGTGATGGTAGCTGCTATACTGTAATTACTTGATCTACTAATATCCTGGATTATGGTCAAGGGTACCCCGAACTTGTTACTCGAAAAAGCGCTAGGAATATAAATATAAAATCGATCGAATCGAGACGACAACGAACTATCTCTACTTAGTCTATGAAATAGGCGAGACATGTCAAACAAGCACGGGACTACACGAATGTAGGCGAATACTGCCTCCACATTCTCGTGTTCCCGCGGAACTGTCCACATGTGGAGAAATTGCAAAGAAATTGGTCGACACCACAGGTAACCGAAGAGCTGGCAGTTACCTCGCACAAAGAATAAGCATTGCTATTCAGAGAGGTAATGCTGCCAGCATCTTGGGTACGCTTCATCACGGCCCAAATTTTTTACATATTTTAAGTTAGTTAATTTATTTTTATTAGTTAATTTATCCCCGCTCTGGGTCATTCCTGTTGCAGAGGCTGTCCATCGCCATTCAGCGTGGCAACGCTGCTAGTGTTCTGGGCACCTTTGCACCGGGAATGGCAAAGAGTGGGTTAAATATCTAGTTTAAGTTTTATGACGAAGTTGTACGGATATCTAGTTTTAAGTTAATTTTTTAAATATGTAAATTATATTGACGTATTTATATTTACATTTTATTAAATGTATTATCTATTTATTTTTCTTTTTATTGTACATATATAAGGTTCCATTTATAAATAAACTACACTTCGCAAAATGTCAACTTCTTATGAGGCCAACTTCTCATAATGCCAATTTAGCATACCAAAAGAAGTAGAGATAGGTTGTTGTCGTCTCGATTCGATCGATTTTATATTTATACTCCTAGCGCTATTTCCCGTAACAGGTTCGGGGTACACTTGACCATGATCCAGGATATTAGTAGATCAAGTAATTACAGTAGTGCAGCTGCCATCACCTCTGTGACCCTGTTTACAGCAGATTAGCGATATTACACAGGTGAATCGATATAATGTCGACGCGTTTTGACACCCTCTACATCCCTAATAGTCCAGAATGTAGAGGATCGACCAAAGTCCCGGCAAAAGTTACGCCGGAAGTTTCGGCGGACATGTGGAGTACGCTTTACGTGTTAAGCGCGCTCCACATGTGGACAGTTCCGCGGGAACACGAGAATGTGGAGGCAGTATTCGCCTACATTCGTATAGTCCCGTGCATGTTTGGCATGTCTCGCCTATTTCATAGACTAAGTAGAGATAGTTCATTGTCGTCTCGATTCGATCGATTTTATATTTATATTCCTAGGGATTTTTCCCGTAACAGGTTCGGGGTACACTTGACCATGATCCAGGATATTAGTAGATTAAGTAATTACAGTATAGCAGCTGCCATCACCTCTGTGACCCTGTTTAAAGCAAATTAGCGATATAACACCGATGAATCGATATAATGTCGACGCGTTTTGACACCCACCACATCCGTAATAGGCGAGAATGTAGAGGGTCGACCAAAGTCCCGGCCAAAGTTTCGCCGAAAGTTTCGGCGGACATGTGGGGTACGCTTTAATTCTAATTTTTGAACGAAATCGAAATGAGACGAACGAAACCAAAACGATTTTATTCGGCTTCGGGATCCTTTATGATCTGCTGCCGTATGTGTGTCTCTAACGATGCCTAGCGAAATGAAAGAGACGCCCCTATCTATGGCGACCACGACTCGACGCCGAACGTACGAAAGGTCCTATTACGTACGAAATGTGACTGACGTTTTGTTTGTTGTGATTGATAACGATAACAATAATATGGGGGAAATGTGTTTAGGTAATATATAGTAATCTGTGATGTGTTCTAACCTTTCGCTTTGATATTGTGATAATGTGATACACATTAAGGGTTTGTAGTTTTTTCCACTGCTTTATCAAGCGATAACTTTCTCTCCGAAGGAAATAGTTATCAATATCAGTTAAATGTCCCTGAGCAGAAGTTTGTATCGGGCGGGCTGTGTTGCGATACACTTTCACCCCGCCGGAGTCGCAAGGTCGGTGACGGGAGTGGGCCAATGCGCGCAAGCCTCAATCAATGCCAGTCGAGTAGCCGGATTCGTCAGCGTCGCCCAAACCCCGCCCGCGCCCGCTAAAAGGAAAATGGTAAATGACTCAATGTGAGCAACAGGTTCCTTAATTTATATCTAAGTCGAAGAAGTTAGATTAACTTGTTAATTTTCTTTGTGTTTAGCAGCTCATTTGTGTTTTGTTTTGGCTTGTGAAGGAAAACCAGAAATTAATCCCTTTTTATTTTATTATAGGCAGATAAACTTAACCCAAGTGAGAGAGATAGTCTACTAAAACCCCTGCTGCAGTCAGGATGGCAGGTGCAGAGCAATCGAGATGCTCTCGAGAAGGAGTTCAAATTCACCAACTTCAACGAAGCTTTTGGTTTTATGACTAGAGTAGCATTGCTGGCCGAGAAGATGGATCATCATCCAGAGTGGTTTAATGTTTACAACAAAGTGCAGGTAAGAAAATTTAAATATTAGCCTACCTTTTACCATATAAAATATTGACAGGAATAATATCATTTTATTAAAATGGTTTCTTTGTAAAGTATTTTGGGATTTACATTCTTTAAATGAAATGCAGAATCCAATGAACACTTTTGCTGCAGGCGACACCGACCCACCTGGCCGGTCCATTTAATACTCATGCTACGATACTTAGCACTGCTGTAGCATCTCTGGTATTTGAGTTAGCAGGGGAAGTGTTAAGGACAGAATTGAACATGGAGTGTTATAAAGCCATAAAGTGAAGTGTTGTTCCACATAAAGCCATATGGACAAAAGCTAGTAAATAATAATATTATAACTTTATTTATTTTCTTCACACAGAATAGTCATGTAGTGTACTATAGACATTTTAGGTAATACAAATTAAGTTTTTAACACAAAACTTTGTGTGAAGACTGGTGCCTGCTATAGGTTTTATACAATCTGTACTGCAGGGCACCAGTAAGAGCATCGGTGGCCGGGCGGTTGAGAATCCTGCTGCGGCCATGTACCAATGACTCTTTTCTGAGTTATGTACATTAGTTGAATTCTAACCAATGTTCTTACGGTGAGGGAAAACATCATGATAAAACCTGTAAATTCAGGCAACTGAATTTGTAACCATGATCGTATCTGGTCAGGTTCCCCTGGTAGCAGGGTCAAAGGAGGTCAGATGGTAGTCGCTCCACTGTAATTATCTGATCGCCAAATCCTGGATCAAGGTCAAGGCAAAGCCCCTCGTACTCGAGAACAGAACCGGGACATTAACGCTAAGATGATTATTGTTTTTTTTTACTTCACAACACCAATCATTTGTACAACTCTTTTATTAGTTGTTGAGACTAGTTGCATACATTCCATACTTAAATTAATGTTTTTGTTGCAGGTAACTTTATCATCTCATGACGTCAATGGACTCAGTCAAAGAGATATTAAAATGGCTTCATTTATGGACAAAAATTTTAAATAAACAAAACCAATGTGAGATAATTTATGTTTACAGATAAGTGTTACATACTTAATATAATATGATCTGTATGAAATACAACTCTATACATTCTGTTACAAAATAAAAAACTTTGATTGTGTTTGATTAACTTTATTTTTTTTAATTTATTCATTAATTAAAGTAGACTTTCTTGCATAGCAGGGGCATACCTTCTTGTCATTAAATGGCTCATTCTCAAATTGGGATTCACGGTACCTAAGCTGTATGGCCCGTTTCAGCTCTAATGAGTGTGCCATGTCCTTTGTGCGTACTACCAGCTGGGTCTGAAAATACCCCCTAGCTAGTTGAGTCAAAGTTGCAGCACAAATTCGAGCACAAACAAAAGTTCCAGTTCGTGGCAGAGCAGTGTGGTGTAGGTATTTTTGTATAATGCAACATTCATCAATAATACAAAGTAAGGTCAACCAGTTCTCATGAACAGCTCCCAGCTACAATTTGGGCGGATGCCCATTGGGGAATCTATGCTTCATAGAGCACCTGTAGAACCTCTACCTACATGGCGGTCTCTAGGTACCGGACGTACCGGTAGCCTAAAAGTCCTATAAGACGTAAGTCGCGGACGTTACTGAGATCCGATAGCGGATAAAAAAGAGCTCTATGTGCAGTAGAGTTCATTTTCGGGCAATCGGTACTGATATCTATCAGTCGCGACCGATAGACGCGTCTTGTTGTAAAAAGGGGTGAATCCAGCTTCAAAGCGCCGGTCGTCATCCAATGTAAGATCGTTTCAAAGTTCAAAACTCTGTCTCACGCCTCGCCGCATCCAGCCCATATTTAGACCATAATATTGTGCTTAGATAGAGAGCCCAAAAGACCCATTATACCTATATCTGTAGAAAAGCTGCGGATTTACCTCCATTTTGTAAATATTGTCTTCCATCCATCGGTGGATATCTGCCAAAGATACCACGTTGTAGCCACCACGCGCCAATAAGTTCAGCAGATGCTTTTGTTCGATATTGTCGTCTTTTAGTTTAACCTAAAAGTATTGAATATTTTTAATAGCCTAGGTATTATACAGGGTGTTACGTAATACATGTATAAAGCCGAAAGGGTGTTAAAGTATAGCTTGCAAAAAGTACACTAGCGACTTCAAATTATCCGGACATTGAATTTTAATTTTCATTAAAAAATCTTCGTTTTTAAAGAAAAATAATCATATCGACTACGTTGAAGCGCAGCTCTATTTCAAGTTGATGCTTCTACAAGGAGCAGTTCAATAACCTCGTGCGACCCCTATGAAAATAGAGCAACCTTCTTAAGCCTACTACCAGGAGCCTATTGCTAGGTACACACGCACCGGTTTCGGTCAACGATTGTTTGTTGGCGCGTGCCGGCCGGCGATCCGCAGCGCAGCGTGGCGGTAATATCAAACGGATAGAAGCAATCGACCAAACGCAGTTACGTTGAGTGTGTACGCACCATAAGGTGGAGTTTAATAAGCTCATGCCATCCATATCAAAACAAACGAACGTCCTACATCTTACTACCAGGCGTCGAACTAAATGTTACCTACTTATCTACATGAATAATGCGCTTATTACACCTGACTAAATTCAGTCGACTAAATTCAGAAGCAAAAGGCGTGAGAGTAAATCGAAGTGGAATGTATTGCTCATAGAATAAGGTTCATTTTTGTATCACTCGTATTATGTTACGCGTCACTCTGTTTTTCAAAAGGCGTGATACTAAAATGGGCCTTATTCTATGAGCAATACATTTTACTTTGATATGCTCTCACGCTTTTTGCTTCTGAATTAAGACGACTAAATTTAGCCAAATGTAATAAGCGCATAAGATCTACTAAATTAAGTAGGAACTTACCTACACAAATTATTTTCAATAGGGATGACTCGTACGCGAGAGGTACCGGGTTCGAATCCCACTGCCGCCATGTACCAGTGACTCTTTTCTGACTTATGTACTTACATTAGTTAATACTAACCGATGCTTTAACAATGACGGAAAATATCGTGATGAAACCTGCACATTTAGGCGACTGAATGTCTAACCATGATCCAATCTGGTCAGGCAATCAAGTTCCTCTGGTAGCAGGGTCAGGCAGAACTCAGGAGTGTCAGATGGCAGTCGACCCTTGGCTCTCGTGCGCGAGAGCAAAACCAGGTCATTAACTGGTTGCTATGCAATACGTAAGTAGGTAGGTAGCATGGTGTTTGGCCTACTGCTAGTTTGCACTCATGCATAGAATAATGATTATCACAATACTTAAACTGTTGAACGCTGAACACAGACAAGACTACGTTAATGCTGGTACCTGAAGCAATAAATCATTTATTCATTCATATCGTTAACACTCTTATCACAGTTATCTTCACAGTAGGTACTTAGGTATCCTACACATACAACGCAACAAGTAATCACTTCGATCACGCGAAAAGCTAAAACCGAATGAACGAACACGACACGAAAGTAGGTAAATTTCGTCAATGGAAGCCGCGCCGTAGATCAAAGGCACCGCCACAGGCCGGCTCGCCTCGGCCCGTGGCGGCGGGGCGTTTGTCGGCGGTTGATTGACCTGATTATGAACTTGAGTAACCTATTACAACTGATTTCTAGAGAGGCGGTCTTTCGTTTTTAAAATGTCATTATCGACATTGAAAAAGAAAAAGTTCGATAGTCATTTTCTCGCTAACTATTCCACGCAAGAAAATAATGATTGTACCTATCGTTTTAATACGTGTAGCACTCCACCCAGTTCACGGCTTTATACATATATTATGAAACACCCTGTATATACCCATTTTGTTCCTCCAGAAATCATAAAGTTTCCGGAATGTACCTAACTAGGGAACTACTGCACAGGGATTAAAGGAAATTACCCTAATAGGCCTCCCACAAGGTGGACCGACGACCTGGTAAAGATCGCTCATAGAATAAGGCCCATTTTAGTATCACGCCTTTTGAAAAACAGAGCGACGCGTAACATAATACGAGTGATACAAAAATGAACCTTATTCTATGAGCAATACATTCCACTTCGATTTACTCACGCCTTTTGCTTCTGAATTTAGTCGACTGAATTTAGTCAGGTGTAATAAGCGCATTATTCATGTAGATAAGTAGGTAACATTTAGTTCGACGCCTGGTAGTAAGATGTAGGAGGTTCGTTTGTTTTGATATGGATGGCATGAGCTTATTAAACTCCACCTTATGGTGCGTACACACTCAACGTAACTGCGTTTGGTCGATTGCTTCTATCCGTTTGATGTTACCGCCACGCTGCGCTGCGGATCGCCGGCCGGCACGCGCCAACAAACAATCGTTGACCGAAACCGGTGCGTGTGTACCTAGCAATAGGCTCCTGGTAGTAGGCTTAAGAAGGTTGCTCTATTTTCATAGGGGTCGCACGAGGTTATTGAACTGCTCCTTGTAGAAGCATCAACTTGAAATAGAGCTGCGCTTCAACGTAGTCGATATGATTATTTTTCTTTAAAAACGAAGATTTTTTAATGAAAATTAAAATTAAATGTCCGGATAATTTGAAGTCGCTAGTGTACTCTTTGCAAGCTATACTTTAACACCCTTTCGGCTTTAAACATGTATTACGTAACACCCTGTATATATATATACATATGTACCCATACGACGTTTGATATTATTAATAGTACATTCAGTCGACTGAATGTGTTACCATGATCCAATTTGGTCATGTTACCCTGACAACAAGGTCACAGAAATCAGAAGGCAGTCGCCTTATGTATCTGATCTGCCAAATCCTAGATCATGATCAAGGCGGACCACGAGCTTTCGCGCGCGAGAATACAATCGGGGTATTGACTTCAAGATGATCAATAGATAGGTACAGATTGAGTTGGGTCTACGGTTTTGATATGTAGAGTAGGACTTCTCTGACGCGTACTGTGAACTGGACGAGCCGCCCCTCCGCCGCCAAGCCGCGCGTCAGGCTGCGCGTGTAGTAGGTGGGGTCCACGTTGCCGCCGCTCACGACGCATACCACGCTGTGCAGATACAGAGGCATCCAACGTTAATGTTACAGGTTGCGCACAGGTATATACACTGAGTAATTATATAGATAGAATCCGCTTGTTAAACGACCCAAAGCGTGTCTTCCACGTGTCCCTCCCTATACTATTTTCTGTAGATAATAAAGGTTTCTCGCCTATCAATGACTCACGAGTACCTCTATCAATGAGCATTTCAGGAGTATTGCCAATTTGCCTGTTTCAATAAATTTACCTATATTCTAAGAATACGTACTTATTTGACATTAGATCCATTGAAATATTGCTAAGTATCTAAAATTTACTACTTCTGAAATATGTAGGTAAGGAAGGGGAGACCTTTTCCCTCCTCCTCAGTCGTTCAACTCTTGGCAGAGTGGTCGTGGTTTCATGACGATGCATCTTCTCTGAATAACGCAGCCCTCGCGATGCGCCTCCACTTGTTGCGGTCTTCAGCGTTACGAGAACATTGGACTATGGTACTTTGGGACCGTACACGGTGATCCACCGTGCCTTATCCAGGCGGGGCGAATTCGCCGGGAATCGTTTCGTGTAATTTCAAACGTGCGTTGGCGAGGTACTGGGCACTAATATATTGCGTCCACTAGCAACGCGTGAATTAAAAATACGCGCGAGATACTCTGGTCAAGGTCTATGTAATGCAATCCACACTCACTTTTTAGATTTTAGTTCCTTTACTTGTTCGGAAATAATGGCGGCCAGTGGGCACGCGGCGGCGCCCTCCACCACCAGCCTCTCTTGCTCGGCCATGTGCAGCATCGAGCGAGCTATCCAGTTGTCCTCCACTATGATCTACAGACCATCAATATAAGTTAATCCTACTTTTTTAACGTAACTCGATCTCATTACGCTTTCACGGCCAAGAATATAGTGACCATAGAAATCAATGTTAGCGACCATCTAAGAAATAAATCTACCAATAAGCCCTGCGCATGATTTGGGAAAAGGGGTATAATGTAAGTACCTATTCGAACAGCCTATTGAGGTGATTGATGAAAAAAGATTCCAAAGTAACTTGCCATTCTATCCACTAACGGCTGGGCATTGACAAACGCATTAACTCCGATAGTGTTTACAGCAATGTCTTCCGCTATGGTCGTCTCTGTGGGCACTGACACTATCTCACCGCTTTCCAGCGAATTTGTGAATGCCGTCATGCTTGCTGCTTGGATTCCCTGCGAAATATTTAGATCACTTTAATTTCTGCTCGGTTCGACATCAAAGCCGGGACCTCTGCGTGGTAGACGGCATGTTGACCACTGAACCAATCAGGATGCTGCAGACTGAGAGAAGTGGAGGAGGTAAAGATGAAAAGCGAACCCTGGCAGAAGCCGGGATAGACCGCTAGGATAATGATGACATCAACACTACGGGCAGCTGTGATTCCTTACCACCAACCTAACCTGTTCGTGGTCCCTCTTCTGACAGGCGATCGAGGCTCTGTCGAATCAGCTTTGCCTTAACGGACAGTCAGACGGTAGACGTCGTACGTACACCACAATATAAATTTAATAAAATAAATAAATAAATATGCTTGGACAAATTCACATAGCGCTATCTAGCCCCAAAGTAAGTATAAGCTTGTGTTATGGGTGTTAGCAATATAAAATTGGGAAAAAGTCCGGTGGGAAGATATCCAGTCACTTATCTTTGCCTATCTATATAGTCGCCCAGAGACGAAAGGAGGAGTGGGAGGGCGCACCCTGGCGGAGGCCAGATGACGATGATTCCATCAACCAACAACGCAACGTACGTAAACGAGGCACTTCGGCTTGCGCGCCTTGATGACGGTGGCGATGGCGGCGAGCAGCCCCCCGGCGCCGACCGGCACCAGCACCGCGTCCACCGGCGGCATCTGCTCCAGGATCTCCAGCGCGATGGAGCCGTATCCCATCAGGACGTGCGGGTGGTCACGACTGTGTCAAAAGGAAAGATACCGAATATTGAGTTTTTTTTCTACCACTAAGGTGGCAAACAAGCTTACGGCCCACCTGATGTTAAGCAGTCACCGCATCCTATGGACGTTTGCAATACCAGAGGCATCACCTACGTCACCTGAGTCACGGAAACTGGGCATCTTGACACGGATCAAGTTTCCATTCCTCAGTTCAACTCGTTTCAGTGTTTGCTTTGGATCACTGAAGCTGAGCTGAAACATGGGATCGTTCAAGAGATATATTTAGAGGTCTATTTAGAGGCCGGCAATGCGTTGGTAGAGCGCTTGGTGTTGCTGATGTCCATAGGCGGCGATGATCACTTTCCATCTGTTTGTACAACATAAAAAAATAATTCGGCCATATTTCTGTTCACGGGACAGAAGTACCAGAGCAGGTGCTAGTTCGATGGTGAAACTACTATAAAATCTGTTAAATTTCCCATGGAATGACGATCGTTTGATTTTAAAATCTACTTTGCCAGATACCACTTGAGACCAACCCTTCTGCTGACGGGTAGGTATCTTGCAAGGGGGCCGAAGTACTGGCGGCTCTTCGTGGGTATACCTACTAGAAAACGGGTAACAGGCTATTAATATTAGTATGTATTTTTGGTACTACGACCTCCAACGCGTGGAGATTATGATAAACCGTAAACGGGGTACGCATTTATAATTGGTCAAAAGGCCAACAAAGCCTTAATATAAGATAGCGCGTTGATGTCTTTAATATGAAGCAAAGAGTTCACAAAGTTAGAACATGAAGTTAATATTAGGCAATGGCGACGCGACGGTGATTTTGTGACGTCGGCATCGCTTTGTCAATAAGAGCCTTTTCAAGAGCTCGAAATAAAAAAACGCTTCTGCTTACCTTATACTTACCAGTTAATATACGTAAGTCTTTTCTGCCTGGCTACGAATCGCGCGCGGTTCTCCGCGTCCTCCTGTGTCGCGCCGCAAACTACGATCTTCGCTCCGAGCTCTACGCATTTCTGCAGTCTGTAGAGCGGGGTTGCACAGGGCACTACTATCATCACCGGCACTCCCATCTTGGCGCCGAGGACGCTAGCCGCCACCGCGCCGTTCCCAATAGACGCGATCACTATACCCAGCTTCCTTTGCGTGTCCGACAACTCCAATATAGCGTTCAATATGCCCCTCTCTTTGCAGCTGTGAAAAAAGAAGACTGACTGTAAATAAAACTAAAACTAACGTCATCCGGAAGCATTTCCTGTTGAGTATTTTTAACATGGTGATCTCTAAAACAACTGCCAAACGTGGAGATTGCTCTAAAATCCTCAATAAGTTTGAAGGAGGTTCGCAAGTTCCAGGAACTATTATGAGTTGTACGCCCACAGCTTTCGCCCTTAAAAAACTGTGAACTTTTAATTATCACCTTTTTAGTATTTATTAGTTTAGTATTAGGATTGACAGTTTATTTTATGAATAGTTGGATCATTGGTTTGACTTACCTTCCGCTCGAATGAAGTGTTTCAAGTTTGTAGTATAATTTTAAATTGAGATCTGGATTCATATTTGATGGCTAAAAGCAGAGTAGGTCATTAATGTTATTATCGAGTGATAGGTACTTATTTTACTAAACTATAAACCTGATATTGGTTAGAGTCGAACGATTTAATCAGTAGCTAATCGCTACTTATATCTCACTGCTGAGCTAATCTAATAATATTGATATTACGTCACGGGGTGCACACGGTTTTCGCGACTCTTCAACCAGTATCAGGGTTCCCAGCGGAAGACCTTAATCAACCTCGCTTCACAAACTTATTAGGAGGCATATCTTCAAGTTACTGGCATCGGCGTGCGTTGCTCAACTTTTGCTACCGGTCTCGCAAGCAAACTGCCATACCACTAGATTGAGGCCGCTAATTGATTGCCCAATATTTTTAATTGTAACTATAGTCCGATATTCGACCAAATTATTTATGATTGCATAAAGTGTAATAGAATAGAATACAATGTCGCGATTTTTTCTTTAAGAATCTGGCGTCCACTCAGCCGATTCGATGTTTCGTGGTTGCGTGAAAGAAGGAGAACCAACTGATACTGGATACTGGATTCTGCACTAATAATATTACCATGGATATGTTGAAGGTGAGCGGTTCGAGTAAGACGTTGAACGCCGAAGCGCCAAGCGCCGTAGAAGGCGCCACGTATAGAGGAGAATGGATCGAGACAGATTACAAAATATAAAAGTCTCAAATTTCAATTACAACGCGTTCAGACTGACTACGTATTGCACAGTCTGCCAACCAGTATTACAAGACATCGTTTAAAAGTATATTCTTGTTTAGAGTAATTGTGGTCGACATACCTTACAAGGGGTCATCATAATGTGTGGCTTAAGGGTTACTGCAGCTTGTTGCATTTCCTCTATTAAAATTTGTCTTGGACATGCTGGATTGCAGAATGGATCGATGGCCTCCTGCAGGAAATATGAAAAAAACTAGCTTCCAGCCGCGACCTCCTTTTGGGTGTCTAAAGGTTAAAACTAGCCTACCCCATAAACAACTAGTGCAGTCATCATAATCTTGGCGTTTATGTCCCGGTTGTGCTCTTGCGCACGAGGGCCCGGGGTCCGCCTTGACCATGATACAGGATTTGGCAGGTCAGGTAATTACAGTGCAGCGACTGCCATCTGACCTCCATGACCCTGCTACCAAGGGAACCTGACCGATTGGCTCATGGTTACACATCCAGTCGCCTGAATGTGCAGGTTTCATCACAATGTTTTCTCTCACCGTAAGAGCATCGGTTAGTATTCAACTAATGTACATAACTCAGACAACAGTCATTGGTAGATGGCTGAAGCGGGATTCGAACCCGGGACCTCTGGCTTACAAGTCGGATACTCTAACCGCTCGACCACCGACGCTTAAACAGCCAATGCAGTACCTACTTTTTACATAACTGTCGTCAGTTGTCGTCCCTTAGCCTGATTTACTTTCAAGAACATTGGCGAGTGGCGAGTGACTGTTTGCACTACAACGAGTCCAGTACCGTTTATCATTCGATATGGACGAGCATCGTCAACAAATACGTATAATTTTGCTCAAAAAACTCTTCGTGTCAAGTTCTGCGCAAGAGGTTCAGCGGGCGCGCGAGGGGTACACTGGCCACAAAAAATTTAAAAGCGATTCAATTTGGATCTACTTGCACGGCAGTTCACAGGCCATGTTGACTCCTACTGTCCGATGGATTTACATTACCTACTATGCTAAATACTTGACATCAATCATACACCTTCTATTTCTAACTCAATTCAAAATGTATTTCTCATACATAAAAATCTTTACATACGTTCTCGTACAAACATAAAAGTACAATTATCGCCACGCATCTTTCACCTAGAGGAGAGACCATATTGTTCAACTTGCTATGAATCTGATAAATGTCATTCGTTCCATTCCCATTCTCTTTTCTCTCCATGTTAATTACAGTAATCGTATATAAGTGTATCCGTGTATACTTAGCAAAAACCCACGAATATACGTACCACTACTGGCCACCACTTGTGGCCTTTCCTCACAAAGCGGAGAGGGTTTTGAACTCACTCCAGCAACCTGTTAGCGTAGTTTGTTAGTCGCCATGACGATTTCACATCTCTTAGACATGTCTATGTCTTATTTTTGTTTTTATTCCATTTGGGGAAATTGCAAGGCTTTGTTGGAAAATTGGAAAACAGTTATGCCTAATAGGAATTATGTATCTTGGCGGGGTAGTTTCCCTACACCACTAGAAGTCAATATTAGAGTAACTACGTGAATTATTTACTGTTTACATGAATTGTTCAAATTGATTTATTCAGGGTTAGGTTAGGTTAGCAAACGGCTAACGGCGCAAGGATGTCAGAGATCGGGTGAAGTGGAGAACAATAAGTAGTAGAACGGACCCTGGTAGAAGCCGGGATAGACGTTAACATGATGATTATGATCGATTTATTGAGGTTTACTTACATTTGCTTGACTACAAGTCGACGACTTGGTAACGTTACTCCTGTTAGGGCAGCCACAGCAGTCAAACGTGCGTTTCTTCGTCTTCTTCGCGAGCCCAGCCGGTTTTCTTCAATGCCATAGTTGTGAATATCAGTTTAGTGCCTGTTTATTTTGTTAAGTATCCCATACAATAGGATACAAAGCAAAACTACCAAAAAGGTACTTCAGCATCACCATACAATGCTCCATTGCTGAGGCATAGGTACACCTATATCTCATGAATCATAGTGTGATTTCTACACACAATTACCACTAGTCCATATAATTCAATATCGCCAAGATTAATAGCATTGCGCGACCGCCTTGTATGTAATGTAACCATTTAGCTGGACCAAAATAATAACCACCTAAATGCAGACTAAGTTGTCTTATGCTATCAAAATTGTATTTTATTTGGGGCATCTTTAGCCATTGGACATTTGCTATTCATTAAGCCCTATGAACCACCTGCCTGACTTTTTCATTTAAACAATGAAAATTTATTTCTTAAAATCCAGGATACACCCTCTGAGCCACATCAACGTCTACATCTAAGACTAAATTGCAAACTGGCTAGAGTTTAACCAGTCCGGCTACATAGCCCTATCTAACTTCTATATGTTCTCTTCGCAACAACACACCAAAGCGTATGTAGGTATCTGGTGTCTCCGACTGAAGGTAGCTAGTATGGCAAGGTTAGTTTCGTCTACGTTGAGCAACTTTTTGTCTGCTACGGTATACGTAGCAAGTTGTTTGAAATATTCACGCTTTGATTATATACCTGTCTATATAATCATTTGCTGGTTTTACATACATACATTCATACATACATAACGTCACGCCTTTCTCCCGTAGGGGTAGACAGAGACACGTTTAGTTTTAGTCGCTTTCAATAGGCAACGCTAGACCTTACGCTCGTTGGCAAGTAAGCTTTTCTGTCTGTTATACCTTTTCTGATCATTCTTAACGTGACGGTACGGTGCCATTGTTGTTTTGCAGTAGAAATGGTTTAGAACTATTTTTCAGCTGTCAGTTGGAGACTTTGTACTATTGCTTCATAAGGTGTTCATTGGATTTGCACTGCTGGGCAGCATCGCTGATTGCACTATACTATTTATGTTTATTTAATTTTGATTTGACGAAAGCCATTTTAGATGTGACATCAATCAGGATGAAATAAAATAAAATTGAAATATTTTATCACAGATTGAAGAAAAATATTGTAGATATCTATGCCATCGTAAACCTAAAGAGTTTAAAGAAACCTACACATTGACACAGGGGGCTTACCATGACCTCTTATGGCACGTATAGCGCTGTTTCGTTCTAAGCAGGGCAGTTCTGTTTAGGTCCTGCTATAAGAGCTGATGGTAAGCCCCCAGAAAATCATCATCATCATCATCATTGCTTCAGCCACAGAATCTCCATGTTACAGTTTTTATATACTATTTTATTCACTTTACATCCAAATCGAGTGCTTTTTTTTCTAAGACTTTCATAATGTTCCGCCATTAGTACCATACCGTCATTATGAATTTGATTTAAATTTTTTCATAATATCCGGGCTTCGGAGCATCCGTAGCCGGGCGGTTGAGTATCCAACTCGTAAGCGAGAGGTACCGGGTTCGAATCCCGCTGCGGCCATGTACCAATGACTCTTTTCTGAGTTATGTGCATTAGTTGAAATCTAACCGATGCCCTTACGGTGTGGGAAAACATCGTGATGAAACCTGCAAATTCAGGCAACTGAATTAGTAATCATGATCGAATCTGGTCAGGTTCCCCTGGTAGCAGGGTCTCGGGGGTCAGATGGTAGTCGCTGCATTGTAATTACCTGATCGCCAAATCCTGGATCATGGTCAAGGCAGACCTCGGGCCCTCGGTCTCGAGAGCACAACCGGGACATGAACGCCAAGATGATTATTTATATCCGGGCTTAGCTAGGTTCACTTCCTCTGGGGCTTTTTAAAAACTTTATTTAAAGAGCTCTTCATGAAGAATAAGTTAATTGCCCTGTGCCTCCAAGAAGCTGATTTCCCCTGGTAGTTTCAGTCTCCAACGTGTCCAACGCTTGTTCAGTGGTGTTAGTTCTGAGGCACTATTTGACAGCGGTTAGTCGTAACCGAATGGGCGGCGCTCCCGTAGAGTAAGCTGTTCAGCCATCATATTGATGAGATTCAATTTTAAGCGAAATACTTACATCCCTTAATTTTTTGTTAACTTGTGTAAACCTATTGCTGTTCCAAAAAAATTTTGCAACATGACAAACAGACGGACAGACAGCGGAGGCTTAGTAACAGGGTTCCTCTTTCACCTTTCGGGTACGGAACCCTGAAAATGTTAAACCCTTTAACCACGTTAAAAATTAGAGCAAGAGAAAACACAATTTTAATGACATCAACGGAGGCCTCTCCGAGTTCAACCCTTTTGTATGTTCATCTATAAAGTCATAATTTTAATGATTGTGTCCCTTTAACCGCGCTTAAAATATTAACAATTCAGACAAATTTGCTAATGAGATAAATAGGAATACTAAATTCAAATAAAAGGGAAATGATTAATGAACTGATTTTATTGATTGTAACTGGGTAATATTGCAGGCATTGTTTATTTTTTGTTCCATTGTTTGTGTTTTGTCATAATGTCTGGCTGTCGTCATAACCACACATAGCTGCGGTCCTTGTATGATTGGCATGGGCACTTTAATTTATTGTTGAACGGCGAAGTCTCGAAGTATACAGCGTCAGGGAAAGCTCGCTCCAATAAGCTTTTCAAATCTAAAGCGTGTCCAAGGTTCCGACATTCACATGTAAGTCGTATCTGTTGTGAAAATGTAAATAATAAAATTGTGGTCAAGCGCGAACCAGAATCGTGTGGTGTTGAGGGTTCAGTCTATCAAGCCATAATCTTTTTAACCATAGAAATATTGGTATAAGGTGACGCCAAATTCATGACGCGAGACTTTACACGCAGTTACTGTTACCGATGTCATTTTCACTACTGTCTACACCGCACTGTTCTGGTACCGCTAAAACGTACTAAGTTATCCCTCTCATTCGAAAACATATGGACGGCGAGGTAACTAAGCTAGACTTCTCTTTTATTTATTTATTTAACAGTTTATTGCACACAGTAAAATACATAGAGAAACATCATACATATAGACGACACAACAGGCACTACTTATTTCTAAAAGAAATTTCTTCCAGCAGGCCTACAGAAGAGAGATGTGATAAGTAAAGCAGATCGACTAGAATACATACTAAAATACTTAAACATAATTAACTTCTCAAATAAACTATAATAAATATAATATAAACATATAATAATAATATAATATATATTATAATACAATACTATTCATACATATCTATGTACAACTAGACAGAGATAGATAATGTTCCTTGACACGCTTTTTAAAAGTCTGTAGTGACGGACTGTCCCGCACCTCATGTGGAAGAGAGTTCCAAAGTCTCGCAGCATGAACAGTAAAGGAGTAGGAAAAGAAATCGGAGCGATGGATAGGGATGGCCAACAACGATTTAACATTAGAGCGACAGGGTCTTTTCTGTTCAATGAGAGATTTTTAAACAGCTACTTTAAAAACTGACCAGTGTAGTTCGGCGTGAATCACTAGATGGTACTACTTAGACAGGATTCTCAAGTATTGAATTTGGTAACCGAAGTTACTCGGAAAGGTGTTTCGTGAAAATATACTGAGTTTTAGAACCCGTTCTGAGAGAGCGTCGGTGGCTGAGTGGTATCCGACTCGTAAGCTAGAGGAACCGGGTTCGAATCCCACTGCGGCCATGTACCAAGGACTCTTTTATGAGTTAATTAGGTGAATGCTAACCGATGCTCTTACGGCGAGGAAAAACATCGTGATGAAACCTGCACATTCAGTTGACTGAATGTGTAACCATGATCCAGTCTGGTCAGGTTCCCCTGGTAGCAGGGTCACGGAGGTCACATGGCAGTCGCATCACTGTAATTATCTGATCTGCCAAATGGATCATGATCAAGCCCGGACCCTCGTGCGCCAGAGCATAACTGGGACATTAACGCGAAGATGATTTTTTTGTTAGTACCTGTTCTGTGAAGAAAGCGCAAAATGTCTTCATTTTTATACATCTAACGGTCTCGTTTTGATTTATTTTCGAGATTCGTGTCTAATCAACGCCATCTTATTCGTTATTAATCGCCATCTTAATCAAACATTATTATTTGAACTATTTTTCGTTTTAACCTTTTTTTCGGAAAATCTTCCATTATTAGAAAATAAATATTATACAGACAGACAGACGAGCAAGAAAGTGATCTTATAGAAATCCGTTTTTTCCTTTTTACGGAATTCTAAAAGTGATAAAACTAGCCAGGAACGTATTTTTACATATTCTAATAATAATACAAATACCTACAAAACATCTACAATATAATGTACATTGTAGGTATTTTACACCATGATAATGTAAATTATTAACTTTTATGTTACAACATAATGTTTAGGATTAAAATAAATTCCTATTGGAACTAAAATACCTACCCGCATTTTGTAAGTGTCGTGTTGTAACCATCGATGCTCCTGCATTTGTCGATTCAGACTGTACTCCGCGAGTTTGAGCAGTTTCAATAGTTTACAGAATGATTTCCCGTCGTCATCCAACTCAACCTGTCTCAACATTTAAGTAAATAAAAATACCGGCTATGGTTGTGTGGTGTCGGAAGAGTAGAACAGCACCAACTCTTTTTCTAGAGTCTCCGTAGGCCGCAAAATGGGCAGCAGGGTTTCGTGGGAGGACCCTAAGTCCTGCAGTGGACTGCTATGGGCTGTGATGATGATGACCGGCTGACGAGTCGTTTAGAGTTCAATAAACTTATCTGACTCGGTAACAGTCGGTATAGATAGACCTTGAAATGAGAGTCCGTGCTGACAGATGAGGGCCAATAGTTAGGGCCTAACCAGTTAGGACTCCGATGGACTAGAAAATGTGCAGCAAAGCGTTCTGTTCTATAATTGAACCACTGCGATCTACAACCCGTCTGTCAAACGTGGAGATTATGGCAAAACCCTGCACTGGAGTTGTGAGGCTCCAGTATGGGCATGGGCCGTTGATGATGATGACGTAACTTCCTAGTGATTCCGGCGCTACTTTGTTCGCGTACACCTACTTTACCCCTACCTACCATTGTTTTATTGCTTATAAACTTTCTTCATGAATCACACAATCTGTTGTTGAAAACCGCATTAAAATCCGTTGCGTAGTTTTAAAGATCTAAGCGTACATAGATACATAGGGATACACGACGGGAAGCGACTTGTTTTAAATTATGTATAGGTTAAACGTTACCGTGAATGTCAGTAAACGGCCTTCGGCTGACAATCCCCTTTCCAGACAGCGCGGATAAATAGTGACATCGACGTTACCGCCAGTTATTATGCACACAACACTAGAATAAATTAAGAAAATGTGTAATATATGTGTACAAATTTATGGTAATTCAGTTGAAATATATAATTCATAAAATAAGAAGTCTTTACCGCACGAGTACGATAAGATTACCTACATTGTATATCAGAAATCTAAATAATTTTTAGCACCCTGTGATGGTATAATAGTTTATTGAAATATAATTTACGACCAAGTGTGATGGAAATAAGGATAACGAGAGAGAGAGAGAGAAAAAAAAGAAAGATAAAGATACTTCACTGTTTTAGTTTTAGTTCCGGAGCGATGTTGGCGAGGATTACAGCTAATCCGCAGGCGCCAGCACCTTCTACCACCAAACTTTCTCGTTCAGACAGATGTAACATAGCACGTGCTATATACTCTTCACTTATATTGAGCTATAAAAATACATGCTTGTAATATGTACATATAGTTTCCCTTGATTTAGCAAGTATTAACCCCTGGCATTGTAGTAATACTTCAATAGACAAAATCAATGAAATTCATGATACCCTTACCACTCTATCCACAAGTTTGCGTGAGACTTTGTACCCGTTTGGACCGCATTTAGGAACCGCGATGCTATCAGCTAGCGTTTGTTGGTTGGGTGTCGCTACTACCTTCCCCGCCTTCATCGCTTTGTCGTAGGATGGCATCGCTGCTGTCTGGACGGCCTGTGAAAAGAAAATTGAGTTCCATAAGCACTTTTTTGAAAATTGCCTGAAAACCTTTTGCTGGGCTTGGGACGGCGTAAGAATATACCAAAAAAGTATGAAAATAAAGTGTAAGTTAACTATCGAGAGTATGAAAACAATACTCCGTCAAGCATATAGGTTGAAAGGAATGTCACCTTTATTGTCATACATTTAATCACTCGTCTCTAAAAAATCCTTTGCCCTGACACCCCGTTACAGAGCGGCCCTTATAACCTACACCCGCTAAAGGAATACACCTCAACAATACAATCATCGCAGTCCAGGAATAAGATTGTGTTCCTGTGTTGCGGTTTAAAGTGGGCGTGAAAGCACATTACTTCAGGTTTGATACGGGTATCATACGCGTCGCTATTGAGTTTAACTGGATTTCGCACTGCACAACGACGACGACGGTAACAAGTACAAGTACATGGATTGCGTCGCAGACATATTAGCGTATCAAATTTGTGTCGCTTGTGGATAGTAATGTGTTCGAATTTCTAATTTCAGTCTATTAGTCCTTACAATGACATTACTGTGATGTCCCTCCTGTAGTCTTTCCATTGCACTGCAACATGGGGTTTTTCAAAATGTTTACAAGTAGGTACCTCAAAGGTCGACGCTGCATCCGCTCCCTTTAGTTTACAGATGTCCTGGTCGATGGTAACTGCTGCTTTACATCAGGTGGATCGGCTAACGGTGTGCTTCCTTAGGCAATAATAATAAAAACACTGCGCATCTGGATGTTTACGGTGACGGTTACAGTTTTTCAACCAACGTAGATCAGACACGACGGCTTGAGCGCTTTGATGACGGTGGCGACGCCGGCGATGAGCCCGCCCACGCCGACCGGCACCAGCACCACATCCACGAAAGGCAGCTGCTCCAGGATTTCCAGCGCTATCGTGCCGTGGCCGGCCAACATGTCGGGGTAGTCGCGGCTGCAAAGGCAATACCAAGTAGACGTGCCGTGCGATTACATGGATCGTCCATTAATTCCGTCAATGGAGAGGGACGGGTTTTCAGCATGTGATGTTGCAAAACTTAGATTCTTAGCGTATATCACCGAGGGGACTGATGACAAGTGATTAAAAAGCCTCACTTAGTAGGCCCCTTTCCGCCATTGAGAAACGCGATCCGGGCGAACGCTTCATCCTTATGTCGTGGATCTTCCAGCTATCCGCCCGAGCCGCTTTGGGACAACTATCAGTATAATATGGACACCTTCAAGGCTAGAGTGAATAGGCTGTTCCTAGTCAGGCTTGCTCCGTCTTCGGCCGCATCGTCACCAGATGAGGTGGCGGTCAAATGCCTGGCTAGTCTAATTAAAAATAAAAGGTACGGTCTGCACTCGGCACAACGTCCCCATTGTAGGCGAGGCGATGGAATTGCAACTTAAACTGTTTCGCAGGCAGAAATGCCCACTTTCTGTTCACCCAACAAGAGCTTATTTTCCGCTTTCAATATTAGTGGCATAAGGTTCCGGTTCCGGTTCCGGTTTCTTCCGTTTCGTTCATTTCTAAATAAATTCCGTACATTCCAGGAAGGAAATCGAAAGTCCTTTATTCACCGCCTGTGGTCGTCATGGAAATCGAATCATAATTATTTTTGTGTCGGTATCGTGAGTGCATCGGAACAATTCGTTACGCGTAGCTACGCTGTGTGATCTTACTCTTGACAACCACCAAGAGGACGCTCCTCTACGCCGTAAGGACCAGTGCAAGGACCTTCATAACGCTTAACGCAAATACGTACCTGTCAATGTACGTCAGGAGCGAGTTTTTGGAAATGTCCAGTGCGACAGAATTAGCTTCCCCCAAGTCGGCACCTTGCAGCATCATATTACCGCCAAGTTCTTCGCAAGCTCTGTACTTCGGCGGCGAGACTGTCCGCGGCATCACGACAGTCACGGGAATGTTCAGGTTGCTCGCGTGGTATAATATCGCTGTCGCCGAATTTCCCAGTGACGCTAGTACTATACCTTTTTTCTGTTTAGCTTTTGGTAGTCTTTTCAGCGTGTGTAGCGCCCCCCTTTCTTTGAAACTGCAAATCAAAATAGTTACTGACTGGCCGTTGTTATTTTAGTTCTTTTTCTTTTCATATGGATCCTGCGCGGTTAGCGCTTGTTATTTGAGTTTGGAATAAGACTGCAAAGTTTATTCAAAATCTGTTCCCTCGATTTTGAGTGGGAGTAGGTATTAGCATTCGTATATCCATGCTCACAAACTTTCACATAAATTACATAAACAAGAGGGTACAGACCTCCCTGTTTTGTGTACGGTTTCTAGCTTGTAGTATAAATTTACTACAAATTCTTTTTGATAATGTGATGCCTGAAAAGAAAATTATAGAGAGAATTAATTGGACAACTTGTGTTTGCATAACTTAGGCTGCCCGCATAGATATATATATATGAAAAATCCTTGTACGACGGTATAAGATAGTTCAACTCAGTTGTGCGCGCGGCGCTATGTGTGCGTGCGCTTGTAAATACATATATAGCTTTCATTTATGTGCTTGGTCTCTCCGATCGACTAGTCCGATTAGTAGCGTCCTACCTAAAGCACCGTACCTTTCGGTTCAGACACGAAGGTACGTCCCGCAAGGCTCTGTACTCTCTCCCCTCCTCTATATATCGTACACAAACGATATCCCCGTCCCCGACAACGGGGTACAACTGTCCCTTTTCGCCGACGACACGGCAATCTACGCCAAAGGGCGAAGGCCACCGATGGCTAAGCTCCAAAAGGCGGTGAACAAGCTCGAAGCTTGGTTCAAACTGTGGCGCATCGAAGTGAATCCGGAGAAGAGCTCCGCGGTTTGCTTCGATGTTAAGCGCAGACGGGGTGACAGCGACCCCCCTCCCCTCCGCATGCAAGGGAAACTAGTTCCCTGGCAGCGCGCTGTCAAGTATTTAGGCGTCACACTTGACAAGAGGCTCACCTTTGGGCCTCATGTCGACAAAGTGTGTCGCACCGCCCGTTTTTACTTGGGTCGCCTCAACTGTATGTTGGGGAGATTCAGTAAAATGTCCCTCAGGAACAAGCGAACCCTCTACAAGGTGTGCATCCGACCGGTGCTGACTTACGCATCCCCCGTCTTCGCTCACGCGAGCTCCCTCGTCATTGAGAAACTGCAAATTGTGCAGAACATCTTCTGCCGTAGGGCAACGGCGGCTCCATGGTACGTCCGCAATGCGGACCTACACAGAGACATGGACCTGCCTACCCTGCAGCAGTTTCTCAAAACACTCTCCGAGACCTATTTCAAGGCCGCGGAAGTGCATCCCAACCCGCTCGTGCGAGAGACAGCAGCCTACTCTCCCCGCCCGATCTCCGGCCACGCGATCCGGAGGCCGAGACACGTCCTCACGGACCCCCCCAACGACCTGTCGAGCGCTCTGAACCTCCTCCTGGAGGCTCAGGTCGACCCGACAAAGCCCCTCCCTGCCGTTTCAGCGGCCCCCGTAGGCCCCCAAATCCAGTCCACAGCAGCGGGACCCCCTTCAGGGGTCACGCTATAAGTTCTCCAGTGTACGCTCCGTAAGGAGTGACGCTGAGCGCACCCCGTCCCTACGGGGTGTAGCATCCGATGAAACCTGAAAGGCCCTTCCGGCTACAGGTGCTCCCAGGGGGTGTTTAGTACGTATGCGCCTAGGTTCTTTTGGCGAGTCGTGCATAACCAGCTGGCCGGCCAGCTGGTACTCATGAGAGTTCACCTCCTCCCTCCCAACCGTTATACCGGAGGGTGCCCATTTCCACTTGCGTTGGGCGCAAAAAAAAAAAAAAAAAAAAAAAAAAAAAAGCCAGTGACGCGGCAGTCGTCGTCCGAGCAAGACGTGTTCTTATCGTTTTTCTTACGGGTACAGTCGTTAACAAAAATGTCTAGTTCTTCACGAAGAAAATGTTTAAGGAGTCAGGTAAATATTTGTTAGTTTTGAATTTAGATATAAAAGATATTTATAATAATTCTATATACGAAAAAATATATCCTTGTTGACGTTAACGTATTATTGTTTTAGACTCGAGAAACCATTGCTAAGGTATACGAATTTCTGAAAAAAGATACGAGAGATATATTGCAACTAGTAAGTGATCCAGTTTGCAGTGCAAGTCTAATTTTAATATCGAAATTAAGTGAACATTTAAACAGCGTACGGAAAAGAACAGCAATGGCAGTGGGGGTATCAGAGAGAACAATAACTAATATATTAGCTGAAGGAAAAGAATCTGACTCTAAATTTAAATCTGCGCATAAAGACCGCAAAAAACGTTCAAAGAAGTTAGAATTAGACAACTTTAACGTTGATGTTATACGTTCAACTATTCAAAATTACCATTTAGAACATCACGAGTTACCTACATTGCTAAAGTTGAAAAGAATATTTCAAGTGAAACTTAATTATGATGGAAGTATTTCGACTCTGCGTACAGCTTTGTTAAAGTTGGGATACAAATGGCGAAAAACTGTGGATAACAGACGTGTTATTATAGAGCGGCATGACATCCAAAAACTAAGACTTTCTTACCTGAAAAAATATCTTAACTAATCATGTGCAAAACAAAGGATGGGGTAATAAAGATGGACCACCTCTAAAGAGAAACCTGTCGAAAGGACAAAGAATTATTATTGTGCATTCTGGTTCAGAACAAGGTTTCGTACCTAACGCACTATTGACATACAAAGCAAATAGTGTTTCCGGTGATTACCACTCTAACATGAATGCAGAAAACTATGAAAAGTGGCTAAAAGAACGTCTAATACCGAATCTTCCACCTAACTCTGTGGTTGTGCTTGATGATGAAAATGACAGAGCTCCAAATTCTAATTCCAAAAAAATTTAAATTCAGAGATGGCTGACTGAAAACAATATAGCTTTTAATTTAGATATGAAAAAAATTTAACTGTATGATTTGATTAAAAAAAATAAAGAGAACCATATTTGTTATAAGATTGATGACATACTTCAGCCATATGGCATAAAAGTTCTTCGACTGCCACCATATCATCCTGAACTAAACCCCATAGAAAATGTGTGGGGAATTTAAAAAAATTATATTGCTTCGCGTAATGTCGACCAAAATGTGACGGGAATAATGAAACTAATAAATGAACGTTTAAGTCAAATTGATGAAGGGATGTGGGATAATACTTGTCGACATGTACAAAAGAAAGAAGAAGAATACTATCGACATTTTGACTTGGAGGCAGAATTCGTAATTAACCTTGGTGACAGCAGCGAATCCGAAAATTCATCATTTAATTTTTCAAGTAGCGATTTTATATAATAAATTATTGTTTTTTTTAAGAACCCGTATATTAACAAACAACCTTTTTTGTTTAAAATTTGTTTAAATAACTGTATTTGTATTTTGTACCCGACTGTACCTCTTGTCACGCACACAAAGTCACTGTATATGTACAAGGTTTACCCACACATAGGGCCGCGCGCACAACTGAGTTGAAATATCTTAGACGATAATTTGTCTTTGGAATATTGACAATACTCAAACTCTAAACATTTTCCTACAATATTATTGTCAATACGTTCATTTTATCAATATACTGGCGTACGTGTACCCTGGTCGGACAGCCTTTGATTAGGTCATGAGGTATACAGGTTAAAATTAATAATAATGAAATTCCAGGTTGCATGGAATTTCACGGCGTAGCGGTCGGGTCGATATAATATAAATCGAGAAATATGTAGGTATAAATTTTAAGTACTTTCGAATACTAGTAAAAAGTAGCAATTACAAGGATCTATTTATCATAGTCTAGCATGTTTTAAGAATAATTATTACAAAGAGCAAGATAGATGGTGACGTGACTGACCATACAGGGTGTTATAGGTATTTCTTTTTTAATATTCTTTCTTGCAGTTTCTACGTCTTTCAGTACTACTACACTGGTTGGGGGTTCCGGCGGCGGCGGCGGCGGCTTTTTAGCCTAAAACATACAACATTTTTAAGCAATACGCTAATACCTAAGGCGCAAGTCAGATATTGAGTATCGACGAAGTGGCCGACGTGACGTTCCGTTTGGCCGTTGGTCACACAACAAAAGATAAGCAATCTGGATCATGGTCAAGGTGGACCCCGGGTCCTCAGACGCGAGAGCGAAACCGGGATATTGACGCTAAGATGATGAGGGGACTAAGTTAGCAACGAGTGCCTAGAATTCGCCCTTTCTTAAAAATATTTTTTTTTTGTATTTTATAAATAATATTTATATGAAAGGGGCCGTGAGCCTTTTATTACCGCTGCTCCCTTTTTTCCGCCCTGAAACAAAAAAGTACAACAGCTTTATGAGGTAAGACACAAGTTTATTTACTATAGGGGAACAACACAAGTAGGTATAGAGAACAATAATACATCTTTGATCTAGTAATAAGATGCTTTCGAGATTAACTGAGAAATGTATCTAATAGACGCTAAGTGATATTTTAGTACATACATACATATATATACACTCATGCCCATATCCATCCCGTATCCCACAGGGGTAGGCAGGGACTATCGACATTGTAGTTTATCCTATTGACTGTCACAAGCAAATTACTTACAGCTTTGCCGGCAGGACCTTTGCCGGCAGGGCCTTTGCCGGCAGGGCCTTTAGGGGCAGGGCCTTTGGGGGCAGGGGCTTTGCCCTTGGTGGACATAATAGTTGATCAAACCGTATGCTTTCTGGAAATAAGGGAAGAAGGCGATACAGGGACGCTTGTTAATCGGTTTATTTATCGGTGGTTGTTGGGTCACATTATTATATACTGCTACATTCTGTATTTTTATGCTTAACAAATCATTGGAGTAGCTCTAAGAGAGGAGCTAATATAATAACACGATATTATTGGTTCAGCCATGGCTCAACCCCTTATTTAGATTTTAATAGCTTAAGAGATTTTTTTTTCTATGGTGGGCACAGTCATGGTCATAGTCAAAGAAATTGGTTATATAAGCTCTATGTCCAATATCTTTGGTCCTAGAGAAACTTTTTACATACCGTCTTTTGAACTTTCAACCATAGAGAAAAACATTTTATATACAGAAGCAGAGAGTAGATACCGAGCATAGACATAACAGACAATACACAAGTCACAAATATTCCCTTTTCGCTCGCTCTACAATGATTATGAATCTTGCTATCCCGTTTTTTCATCCATTGGAATAAGTTCACGGAAAATGACGCGCGCAATGTTTTGAACGTTCGATATATTGCTCGAGGGCCTAACGACCTGACATTTAATTTGAAACATCGGTGTAAATGTTATAATTTCCTATTTAAATTTAAATCAAACAATTTAAAAGACGGTGTAATTTAGTGCACATTTATGAGAAAGCGCAAAGTATGGAAATACAAATGGATTATCTTTTCATCGGTAAGTAATTTAATTCGTGGTCGCGGCGATCGGGAATAAATTTAAGAAATTGTGATAAAAATAAGCATCGTAATAGTGTGAATTTGCAATAGTTGAAATGCTTTACCTTAAAACAATATGCCATTAAAGATAGATTTAAAATTATTGCCAAATTGAGCAATATTTCGGTGTCTAAATAGGTAAGAAAATATTTCGACGCAGGATCGGATTTAGTATTAATTGTTTAGAATGTTAATACTCAAATCTTGTAAATAGCGGTGCACAATTTTATATGTATTTTATATGGGTTTCATATGATCCGGTTTCATACCAAAAATTTACCTAAATGACATTTAAAATGTTTAGACATTTTATGAAACAACGGATTAATCGCGTATTTATTTTATTTTCATTTATTTATTTTTCTAGGTTTCCTAAAGACCAGACATGGTGATATCTGGGTTGTAAATTGGGAGTGCTGCGTTATAAACATTACAAGATACAAGATAATAAGTAGATGCAAGTCCCTTCTGTCCTGGTGCACAATCATAATATTAATTTTTACTGAAAATAAAGAATATGCTGCCTGTTTAATATAGTATTAATGTACCTATCTTTTTCATTATTATTCATTTTTTCATGACTATGTCCTCTAGAGGATATCAATTTATTGTGAAGTCACATAGGCCTACCTGTGGACAATGAAGACGCTAACGATAAGTAAGTAGGTGCCTACTTAGTTTAGAAGTTATAAGGCAACAAATAAACATTCATACTGGTCAAAATCAGAACCCTCCTTTTTGCAAAAGCAAGCACTGCCTAATTTTGTCATTATAATAAAAGGTAAGGTGTCTAGTGAATCAAACCCATGCCGTGATACATACCACCGTCTTTTCGATCTCTTGATCCTACATACCGTGAATCGGCAGTGCTTGCTTTTGCAAAAAGGAGGGTTATGATTTTGACCTGTATTCATGTTTATTTGATGCCTCATAACTTCTAAACTAAGTAGGTAGCTACTTACTTATCGTTAGAAGCGTCTTGGCCTATGTGACTTTCCTCTAGAGGACATAGTCACGAAAAGAAATAAATGAAAAGGATAGGTACATTAATTTTAATTAATTAATTAGGTAAATTTAGGTATATTAAACAGGCAGCATATTCTTTATTTTCAGTAAAAATTAATATTATGATTGTGCACCAGGACAGAAGGGACTTGCATCTACTTATTATCTTGTATCTTGTAATGTTTATAACGCAGCACTCCCAATTTACAACCCAGATATCACCATGTCTGGTCTTTAGGAAACCTAGAAAAATAAATAAATGAAAATAAAATAAATACGCGATTAATCCGTTGTTTCATAAAATGTCTAAACATTTTAAATGTCATTTAGGTAATTTTTTGGTATGAAACCGGATCATATGAAACCCATATAAAATACATATAAAATTGTGCACCGCTATTTACAAGATTTGAGTATTAACATTCTAAACAATTAATACTAAATCCGACCCTGCGTCGAAATATTTTCTTACCTATTTAGACACCGAAATATTGCTCAATTTGGCAATAATTTTAAATCTATCTTTAATGGCATATTGTTTTAAGGTAAAGCATTTCAACTATTGCAAATTCACACTATTACGATGCTTATTTTTATCACAATTTCTAAAACTGATTCCCGATCGCTGCGACTACGAATGAAATTACTTACCGATGAAAAGATAATCCATTTATATTTCCATACTTTGCGCTTTCTCATAAATGTGCACTAAATTATACCGTCTTTTAAATGGTTTGATTTAAATTTTATTAGGAAATTATAAAATTTACACCGATGTTTCAAAAGAAACGTCAGGTCGTTAGGCCCTTGAGCAATATGTCGAACTTCAAAACATTGCGCGCGTCATTTTCCGTGAACTTATTTCAATGGATGAAAAAACGGGATAGCAAGATTCATAATCATTGTAGAGCGAGCGAATAGGGAATATTTGTGATTTGTGTTTAGTCTGTTATGTCTGTGGAGGCAAAAAATTTTTGCAAAAGCAAGCACTGCCGATTCACGGTATGTAGGATCGAGAGATCAAAAAGACGGTGGTAGGTATCAGGGCGTGGGTTTGATTCACTAGACACCTTACCTTTTATTACAATGACAATATTAAATTATAAGGACAAGTTCAAAAAAATTAGGAAGTCGTCCGTAGCGAAATACACAAGTCAGATTTGTTTGTGTTCGTTACGAGTAGAAATTCGTAGCAAAATATAATAGTAGGAAAAATTATAAAATGTTGATATGGCAATAATCTGGGGATAATCTGTCCTTGTCAAGAGTAAACATTCAGATATTTGGCTTGAACTTGTACTTTAAGTTTGACTAAATTATTAATCATGCTGAAAATTATCACTCTCACTTCCTGTTTCATTGTTTTGCCCATTATTTAATAATATTTTTATAACTCAAGAAAATAAACAATCCTACAGAAATCAAATTGTTTGTTATCACTTTTATGAATGACGTTCTATTACGTTTAGAAAACCTGTCATAACTTGCCAGACAGAGACTTTAATTTTTTTTTAACTACTCTTCTTTATCCCGTAGGGATAGGCAGATACCACATCTTGTTCTTGCTAATTATAATTAAATAATTAGGTCTGAATTGAATTTTTTTTATTTTTTTGTTATTTTTAAGTTGTGTTGCTAGCCTAATACATCAATTCGTAAAGAGGGCAAAATGGATGATATCTATGGCAACCCTCAAATCACGCACACATATAAAATGGCGGCCATTTGCATGCTTCATTCATGATTTAGGAAACAGGGAATCTGTTTTTGTTTCATTTCTGTGGTGGGGTGCTGTCGGGCTATGTCGGGTTATGTCTGGCATTGTCGAACGTGGTCCAGCTTTGGCGGGCATTATCGGCCGCGGGCTTCTGTATATAAAATTTTTTCTCTATGGCCGCGGGTGGATAACCCGGGCATTATCGAGCGCGGGTAGATCAGCCGGGCATTGTCGACCTTAGTCCGACGTAGATGGGCTTTGTCGGGTGCGGTCTCGGTACGGAAGAAAAGATTCGGTTGGCTCGGGCCGGCTCTGCTTGGCATTGTCAGATACGGTCTGACCATAAAGTTACTATACCTATAAGAATCTCTTTGGGTCTGACTGCTAGCCGTCGCCATCGTCGTCACTGTGATTCATTTTCGAAACCGCTCGCATCCACGCGAGTGTTCGCGTGCGCTACCTATCTCATTGACACTCATAGTAAGTTGCTAGGGACAAGACAAGTATTAGAAGGTTAGCGGTCGCGTGAATGCGAGCGGTTTCAAAAATAGGGCAAAGTTACTTCCCACCAAAGTAAAGTTCATGCTTTTCCTGTATTTTATGTTTTAAAGAGATTGTTGGACTCTGCTAAGACAGAGAAAACAATAACGACAAAAAATAAAAATGGTTACCACACATAGTCGAGCTTGAGCATTGAAGGAGGCTATGGCTTGAGTAAACGATGAGACTGTTTTCAAGTTTGGTCTCTGTGCATTTGTTGTTAGATAAGGCTATACTAAAAAAATCAATGAAACGCGTTCATTAGTTTTTGCTTGAAAGAGAAACATGCAGACGTATATCCATCCAGTACATTTTTTTAAGAAGGAAATTAAATATGAGTTTTATAGAACTTTATTTTTGTTACACTCAATTAATATTATGTTACTTATATGTTTGTTTACAGTGTTTACGACTTACCGAAAATATTAACAAAACAATAATAATAATTTTCACAGGTTTACCTACATTTATATGTATTTCATAGGTAATCATCGAGTTTTATTTTGGTTTGTCAATCAACATGCGTTTTCTAACATAACATGCGCACGACCTTCTATCTACGAAGGGCTCGTTTTCAAAGAAGTGATTCAACGGGTACGAACGCTCTATGATTTCTTTCAGCTCTAGAGCATGGTCTAAATTCTTCGTTTCGCACACCATCCGAATCTGAAATCATATCATGATAATATGTAGATCAGCTACAAGCAGCAGCAGAAGTATACAGCTTTATATTAGTGAAATAATCTTCATAATTATCACAGCCCATAACAGTCCACTGCAGGACTAAAAGCCTCTCCCACGAAAGGGGGTATTGCCATAATATCCACGCTTGGCAGGCGGGTTGGAGATCGCAGTGCTATAAATATAACAATGGAAAACGCTGCTGCCCATTTTCCGTCCTATGGAGACTCTTGGTCTTTAGTCTCGGAAACATTAGTCGACTTGCACTACACTTACTAGTGTAAGGGGTTGGTGCTATTCTACTCTGCCGGCCACCACACGGCTCAAAATAATCTTGGACACCTACAACTACCCTAAAACCAAGGAACAATTTACTAACTTACTAACAAATTATGCTACTATAAACTTATACTGATTCTGGAATAAATTATTTGAATTAAATTGAATCAGTAACCCTTGTACCTTAGAGATAACCATGGCCAGTCAACTAGCCAAGTGGTTATCTGTAACGATTTTTCGAGTAAAAAAATAATGGCCAGATAACTGGTTATCTGTAAATAAGTATTTATTTGCCTCAAAAATTATCTTTACACACAACCAGTTATCTGGCTATGGTTTTTCCAAGGAACAAGGGTTTAGTAATAGACAATACAGCTAAACTTAGCTAATAACAATATATTTTATACCCCCAAATAATACGTATCTTCGTGGTACCACACTCTCTCCGGATAAAATTGTTTGATGTTGTATCCGTAGAAGCTAAGGAGTCTGAAGAGCTGAATTTTTGACGTAGCATTGTCGAGTATTGTAACCTAGGAGTATGTGAATGAACAAGATTAGAACAATGGCTATTGCAGTCATCATATCAGTTAAAGCTATTTGGTAATTATTATATAGATACTTTATTGTACACGAAACACGATAAAAACAATTATTACAAGAGGTTGTTTACAAAGGTGGGCTTATCTCTGTAAGAGATTTTTTCCAGCCAATCCTACCGGGGGTGTGGAGAAACGCAATAAACGGGGAAGCACTAGAAAATGTGCACTATATTATTTAAATCAACTGCGTAATATATGTACTTACCTACTATACATAAATGCCTATAATCATATATAATATACTTTAATATGTTAATTAATACGTACAACAAACTTCATTAAACGACCCTCGGCAGCCAGCCCGCGCTGCAGACATCGCGGGAACACGGAGATGTCAACATTGCCACCGCTCAACACGCACACGACGCTGTAATATAAATTAACTGGTGAAAAAACTGAATACAAAACTATAAAAAATTCAATAGTTTCGTTCTCATTTTATTATAAAGTAAATTTAGATAAATTATTTTGCTATTGGATAGATCCTCATCTTAGTTGTTTAATTCGCGTGGAGATTAAAGAAATCCCTATTAAAATTATTTGCAACTTCCTAATAGGTACTTTCAACATCATCATCTTGGCTTCAATATCCCAGCCGTGCTCTCGAGTTTGAGAACGAGTAACTAACTTTCATCATCATCTTGGCGTTAATGTCCCGGTTGTGCTCTCGCGCACGAGGGCCCCGGGTCCGCCTTGACCATGATCCAGGATTTTGGCAGGTCAGGTAATTACAGTGGAGCGACTGCCATCTGACCTCCATGACCCTGCTACCAGGGGAACCTAACCAGATTGGATCATGGTTACACATCCAGTCACCTGAATGTGCAGGTTTCATTACGATGTTTTCCCTAACCGTAAGAGCATCGGCTAGTATTCAACTAATGTACATGGCCGGAGCGGGATTCGAATCCGGGACTTCTGGCTTACGAGTCGGATACTGGAAGCGCTCGGTCACCGACGCTGTCGAGGTTGAGTAACTAACTTTAAATTTAGTAAAAAGAGATTATCGTATAAGAAATATACTTCTTTTTCCGCAATTCAGGAACTAGTTCCCCAATAATCGCTGCAAAAGCGCAGGCACCAGCGCCGTCGACCACTAATCGTTCGTTCTCCATCAAGTGTAATATGGCCCTTGATATCCACTTTTCTTTGACTAGCAGCTGGAAAATAAATATAATGCTGTGGCAAACAAGGGAGAACAAGGCCTTGAGCATTCTTGCCTTGGCGCTTTATGAGACTCATAAAGTCATTATCATCATTATGATGATGACGATGATGACTTTATGAGACTACAATGAGATGCAAATATTTATCGATTAATTCAGTAATTCAAGTATGTTGCTCGCAAACGGATGAGAATTTGAGAAGTTTTAGAGATTTTTATAGGCTTTAATTAAGTACCATATTCCCGTAAAACGCATTGTTAGAGAAATATTTACGAAAACCTAAAAACGGGGCCTTTCGGGCCAAAAGCTCCATAACTACGTGTAGGGATTTTTTTTATATTATGGAAACATGCATAGGTATATAATAAAACAACAATCAGCTTCTTGGGAATTTGTCTGACCTCGCATTTGTATTTTGCCTGGGCCTGGGCTAAGAGCCGTATCGAGCGATGTACATATGTCGTATTTATTAACAAAATATGAAAATACACACATATTTTTGCAGTATTAAGTACGGCTTACTGTAAATATGTAATAACGAAACGATTTCATTTCATTTCAAACAAACTCACGAAGCTAATAGACCGTCGACCCTCTGTTGGTCATCACGCGAAGGTTCGAAAGACCGTTTCTCACTCGTACGATTCGGATGTGGAATGACCTCCCAGCCACAGTGTTTCCTACGGACTATGACATGGGATCGTTCAAGAGGTATATTAGAGGTCACTTCAGAGGCGGGCAACGCTTTGATAACTCCCCTGGCGTTGCTGACGTCCATAGGTGGCGATGACCAAATTCCATTAGGTGGCCTTGATGGAAAGTACTCACCGCTTTTCTGTTTGTCTGCCGTATAACATAAAATATATATCAATATATATATATATATATATATATATATATATATATATATATATATATATATATATAGTCTCTTTTTCGCAAATCTCGTGTATACCACGTGAACTTTTCTCATAACAGATAGCGAATACTTATCACTCTTTGTCTAATTAAGAATTTCAAACGTTCTTATTTAAAATGACGAATTTTTCAAAGTAGTTACCTAACTAATTTAGCTTTGCTGTTCCATACGTTCCGTAAGTTAACCATACGAGTCAGTCGGGCGCTCTCCGCACTGCTACTGTAAGAATCTACTATCAATAGTATGAGATGATTTTACCAGTTTGTCGAGATATAATTGTCCATTGAAGAAAGAATTCACTCCTACGTGTGGCACTCCAATCTCATTTGCCATAGTTTGATGGCTTGGTAATATTGACGGTGATCCTTTCTCTAGTGATCTATAAAACGCAGGCATATTTACTGGTTGTACACCCTGAAATCGCATTAAAAAAATGGCTGCAGTTAAAAATGATCTAGGGTTCTTGAATTATGTATTTTGTGTTTACGAGAATCTAAAGAAATAATGCAATCTTGGCAACATTTCTCGATAGACAGGGAGAGAGTTTATTCTGAACATTGCAATCTGGACACCTTCAACGCTATCTCAAGACAGGCATGTTCTATCTTCAGCCGCATCGTGAATTACTATCGAGTGAAATGGCGGACAAATGCCTGCCTAATTTATGATAAATAAAAAAAAACGTTTCTGCTACTTCTACTAAATGCCGAGTGCTGGACAGCAAAAGTTCATGTAAAATCTGTTTCTTGCTTCTGCTCCATATATTTAGTAATCTGTTCGAGTCGTATCATAGACAAAGCCATGATTTATTATATTTGAAATGTTTGATGACATACCTTACTTACTTACTTACTGCGCTGGCTCAGCGACCCAAAGTGGATTTTGGCCACCTACCACCTCGCCAGATGACAAACCTAGACATGATTTATTGTATTTGATATTTTTTTTGATGATATATTGTATCATCTTGTAGTTGTTTAAAAGGAAGGCAGGGAACTCACATAAACAAGACACTTTGGTTTAACTTGCTTCACGACACTAGCGATAGCGCCAGCCATTCCGCCGCACCCCACCGGCACCAGCACGGCGTTCACCAGCGGCACTTGCTCCAGAATCTCCAAGGCTAACGTTCCGTAACCGGTAAGAATGTCTGGATGGTCACGACTGAAAATCATCGCAATAAATATTCGAAAGCAAGTTTTGGTACCATTAAATCAAATACCCATTTGATAAATTATTTGAAGTGACGAAATATTATAAGCAAACTAAAACATGTAAGTACTAGCGATCCATGCAGAAATCAAAATTCATCGTTTTGATTTCCGCCAGGCCGGGAGTCGCATGCAGGCTCCATGTGCGTGCCGTCATTACAAACCGAGAAAACAGAGTCCAATGCTCACCCGTTAAAATGAATAGAATGGGTCTCTCTTGCTTTAGCACGAGCATGTCTCTGGGATTCCATTAGATTGGCCCCTTGTATTACAATTCTAGCTCCCGCACTGCGACACTTCTGTATGATTGATGTCGTGACCGTACGTGGCATGATCACGACTGAAGGGATTTCAAGTTTTTGTCCATGGTGGGCCAGCGCAATACCCGCGTTACCCATAGAAGCCATTACAACACCTTTATGTCTATCCTCGGGAGGTATTTGTAGTAGAGCGTTCAGCACACCTCTTTCTTTGAAGCTATGGATGAAATAAATTATAATAATGAGTCACACTACTACAGAAAGCGTAAAAGCTTGGCCAGTATAAAATGTAACTTGATTTTGACAGCGGCCAGTTTTAGTTGGGAAACCGACAAATGGTTCATTCTTTTTGTCCCGTGATAGTCATCATCATTATCCTTACCACACACACATACACACACACACATATACAGAGATAGAATCTTATATTATATATTAGAGAGAGTAGTTTATATTTTAATTTTGATAGTAGTTTTTTTTTTCTATTAGTATTTTATATGGTGTTTACAGGCTATATTAATTACCAAAATTATAAATTGCAGTTTTGTAATTGGCATTACAACTTAATAATGTAACATTTTTAATTATATTTTATATGCTGTAAAACTGTGAAATAAATAAATAAATAAATAAATAAATATCCAGTCAATCACAGCTCCTACCATGGCCCGCTTTCCTACTCTTCCTCTTGCACTTCACCCGGTCTTCAGTATCTTTGCGTCGTAAGCCAATGGGTCTCGTATCAGATTCGCCATCTTCTTGGACTGCTCTACACGTTATTCATCACGAGTTGACCGAGTGCGTATCGTTCAAACGTCGTTGAACTCAGTCAAATCGTGCGCCGCATATCCACCGCTGCATCGCTGTATTTATTTTCATTTCCTTGGCGTGGAGTTCGCGGACGTGGTTTATCATTAATGGCCTAATAATGTGTATGGAGGTTTTTACGGGGTCGGCAATGCGTCGGTGATGCCTCTAGTATTGCAAACGTTTATAGGCTGCGGTGACTGCTTACCATACTTACTAGGCGGGCCGTAAGCTTGTTTGCCACCTTAGTGGTGTAAAAAATGTATATTAGCCCCTTGATCTTTACAAATGGTACGCATGGTGCCCTTCCCCATCTTCAAAAACGAACAAACAAAGAAACATACTGACATTATTAGATGGGAAGAATTGACTAGATACGTTACCTCCCTGTTGTTTGTAATATTTCTAATTTAAAATGTATATTCATTCGAAAGTCTTTTTGTCTATGGCATTCCTGGAAAAATTGAACGACATAAATATATGTAATGGATGGAGTCAGGTACCTACATAATATGTCTACAAATATTTTATTTATGTAGGTATGTAATCAAAATTGAGATAAACAAATAATAAATAACTAAATAAATTTACTTTGCATGGTGTATAATTGATATGTCCCCTTAGTCGTTCTACTGCTTCTAAAACAGCTTCAATTTCAACTTGTCTTGGTTTATTCGGATCACAAAATTCATCAAAATCCGCCTGGAAAGGATTATTTTAATTATACAACTATTAAAATCGAATCTCTATCTTAATTTAATCTTCTGAAGTCTCTATTTATCTTGGATTCCGCGACAACATTAAAATAATAACTTTTTTTTTAATTTTGCAGATAACCTAAGTCTGCCATAGGAGATTCGGAACTACGAGCTTTGGCGGTGAAGGGATAAGGTAGCCGCCAATGTTGGCAAGCAAAGATGGTGAAGGTGGGAAAGGGTAATTATCCACTTGGCAGGGTGTTGGGACCAGGGGATCAAGAGTCCGACAGTTGATCGTCGGAAGTAGTATATATGCCGCGGAAGTTGGCATTTTAGCTAGCGTGATGTAGGACGGTCAGCGCCATATATGTGCGGATGCTTGCCAACTTTGTGTTTGTGTACTCGTAATGTGAGTATCGTCGAGTTTCCCTATTGAAGCGATAGATGTCGCTACACGAGCTTATTTTTTCGCGTCATTAAGTCGTGAGAGTAGGCTAACGTAAAATAATCATTGGGTTTCATTATTTATCTATTGAGACCTCAGAAACAAACAATAATCAATATATAACAATAATAATAAAATAAGCTTTCAAAGTGATTCCTAAACTTACATTTTGACGAGTCATATTTCTTGCCTTGATGCTATTCTTTATCGAGCGCAAATATTTAATGAATTAAAGGATGCGAGAATTGTCTGCTGTTGTTATTGCAAATGTGTGGAATTAACATATTGTTTATGAGGTGTTTATAGTATATTAATTCCATACATCGAAATGAATAAAATGCATGTGTCTATTTTTTACTTTGCTTTGAGTTTTTTTTTGTATCTTTGACAGCTCTTGAATGTGTCAAAGCCTCTATGATATATTCCTCGACTTCTATATTTATAAGCTTTGACTAAAAAGATAGGAAAATTACAACAGCTACGGCATTTTCTGGTTTGTGGCTTTGACTATAAAAAAGTCTTGACCATTTGCTCAGTGGTCTTGACGTCACGTCATTGTTCCCGGTTGCGCTCTTGAGCGTGTTATCATTTCATTGTTATTTAAAGGTAAAACTATCGTAATTAATAAAAAATAATATTGCCAAATAAAATTATAAACATTTCTGAACGAATGTAAGAGATTCCTGAACGATGTTTAATCTTTGAGTACATTCAGTACTAATTAACTAAAAGTTAGGTTTCTAAATATGTTATTTATCTTATAATTATAAAAAATAGTTTTAAGAGCTATTTCGATGTTTTTGGTTTGTATCTTTGCACAATATTTCATAGTTAATTCGAATTATTATAACGTGCCGTCATTGGTTGAAATGTAACGGCTTCAGATTTCTGTTTAAATGGGGTAGTCGAGAGACTGGGAGGGACTTTTGCTCCAGACCCGGCACAGATTATTATTATTGTTGCTTTATATTTTTTATTAGTTTTATTTATTTATATAATCGGTTATTTATTTAATCGTACGTAATACCACTGTCTCATTTTTAAAGGATAAATATGTATTTTGTCCAATGACTTATTTTGCCATGTTTTATTATGTTCAGAATATATTATTTTAATTCCCATGTAACTTTGTTTGCTATGATTGCCTATCCTATAAGCTAATTTGATTTAATCTGTGTGTGTTCAATATGTTTTTCCTTTTCTGAATAAATAGCTATTTATATTTAACTAATGTGCCATATTTTTATTTTATTATGCTTTCCACCCTTAATTTTGGTTACAATACTAGATCACCATCATTAATATCTTTTAAATACTTAAATTCACACCCGAGATCTGTACACTCTATACACCCTTTCTAACAAGCGCGAGGACCTGGGGTCCGCTTTGACCATGAACCTGGTAACTACAGTAGAGCGACTGCCATCTACCTCCGTGACTCTGTAAACAGGGGAATTTGACCTATGTAATACACATTAGGTCGCTTGAACGTGCTAGGTTTTACTATGTTTTCCTCACCATAAGCTAACCAAAGTAACTCAGAAAATTGGTACATGGCGGCACTGGCCATCAAACTCGGGACCTCTAACATAAGTCGGATCCGCTAGCCATTGGACCACCGACGATATTGGCTTTAAATTATATAACCTTCTCAAAAATTATGGGTGTTCCTTTGGCTTTGATCCTATTCAAAGTATTCAAATATTTTCTCAGGCTTCTAATTTAATTATCAATGTCACAGATTACTTAAATAAAGTGTAGTATGAAGTGGTCCTGCAATCACTGCCCATTTTAATTTTTTCTCCATTCATGTAAGCACCGTGACATCTTTAGGTATATTCGGTACTACGACGGTACACAGACGATCACTGTCTTTAAAGTCCCAGGTTCACAGACATTTCACTTCAAAGATTTATTAGAACACGGATTAATCTTAGGATTCTACAACGTGTTTTATAAGATTTTAAACATATAACTGTGACAAACAATGACCAAGATGCAATATTCTAATTTCTATCTTAATTTTCCTAATCGTTATTTTAAATCGTAGAAAGTACCTATCACACTATTTTTGATGGTCCTATGTTATCATATTATTGCTGCATCATAGAGAAATAACCACTCCTTAGCAGTCGGGTATAAAAATACTACGTGAAACGCCTTTCATTTGTTTCTTGTGAAAGCATCATATACCGCTTGAGTACGAAATTGAAAATCAGACAATATGGGAGAACGCTCTATTATGTTAAAGTACACAAGTAAACAATATCATATTTAACGATGTAAAGTTACGAACAACAAGCTTTGTAAGGTCAGACATTAATATTTCGGATCCTCGGATGGCAAATGCATAGAATGTGTGATTTGAACGGTTCCTCTTCAAACACGCAGCGGTGGGGGAACAGCTTCTCCAGCACCCGCCGAAGCGAGCACAGGTGGTCACGGGTGGACGTCTCTATGGTTAGCTTGTACTAAAACAATTTAAGAATCAAATAATGTAAATAAGTACAGTCACGGGGTGTTAATTGGCTCCCGAGACTGTTCTACCAGTTCCAGGGTCCCCAGCGGAAGCCTGCAGAATTTAATAATTCTTGTGTAATCAAGGGCCTTTAGGCGCTGTCCTAATTGGCAATGGTCGTGTGACGGGCTGTTTTAAGATCTCCTATTTGTCGTGCGATGTCCGTCGTACGGTCACACGACTGTTGCCAATTAGGACAGCGCCTAATACGCATCTGGCGGGGACGGTCTTAAGACGTCGTACGCGTCGCATATTACCCGCAATGGATGAAACAACCCGCCAACAACGCGCGGTTTTCCGAGTGACGCAGCGCTGGAAAGGCATATTCAGAAAAAAAAACTAACGAAAGGATAAATCGAACTCTCTAATTTATTTTTTTCGTTAGGGTTTCATGTGATGATTGTAATCTAAAGATCTAAATTTAGGTTCCAGTTGGGAATAGTTGAAGAAGGTGATGCAATGCAGCATTTTTAACACGATATCTGCGTGTATGAATGTTAAATTGTAAATGTTATAGGCGATGTCAATGGGTGGTATGAAAACGTGGGGAAAAGTTAGTGAACAATGAAGATCACAGACGTAGTGGGCACGTCATGGTGTCTTTGTACATCCGTGGGAAATATTCGTCAGCTTACGATGCATGTTTAATGCACTTACATTTCAAGGTGTCTATTATATGAATAATACCCAAGAATGTTACGTACCTAACCGTTCGTGCTAAGTTTCACCCATTCGTGTTGTATCAGATTGTTCACTAATATGTACCCGATTAGTTAAAGCAGCCGGTTGTATAAGTGTTATTAAAAAGGAAACTTACTCGCGATTTGAACATGTCACGCTCTTCGTACCAATTGTGGTAAGCGTCGAAGTGGATGATGTTGCCGCCGACGTTCTTGATCATGCTGAGCAGATGTACGAACATCTTCTTTTTCTTCACCGGCAGCGTCACCTAAAAATAACTGAAGTATGAGAATTACTTAGAAGTGCTTACTTAGATGTAATAGGAACGAGTATTATTTGTTTTTATTACTAGTAATCGCCTGTGGTCCTCACCAGCGTGCAGTTCGGATGTCTGTAAACATGTAACTATCCCGCAGGCCCTATTATATTTCCGAGTTAAACAGTAGCCTAAGTGTAATTATCATCATCATGGCGTTAATTTCTCGGTTGTACTCTCGCGTACGAAAGCCCCTGGGTCCGCTTTGAAAAAAATGAAAATGAAAAATATTTTTTTCTTTTTAACAATTTCCAAAAAACTACAGTGATTAGAGTCTTCTTGTAAGCTGAGTAGCCTGTGTTAGAAGACTCCGCTCCTCAATATATTGCCGCCTTGACCATGAAAAGTAGCCTATGTAGTAATGTAGCTTTCTATTATAATTTTTAAAATTGGTTTAGTAGTTTCACAAACTTACAAACATAGAGATACGCAAATTTTCTTCCGACCGAGGGTCAAGGCGAGAGGGACAGGAATCGGCGGACAAGTCGTAGTCGCGAAGACAGGAAGAACTTATTTATAACAGCTTACAACAATGTTATATTATTTAAAAAATACCTCAAGCTGCATGAGTCGGCCTTCAATCGTTCTTGCTCGCTCCATATATCGAGGCAACATTGCATAGTCAACATTACCGCCTGTCGCTATACAAACAACCCTGTAAACAATTCAAGATTGATTATGGTAAAAAGAAATTTATGCATGTCACTAAAGTATAGTTGTAGAAACCTGCCTAAACTGCGTAAATTGAGTAAATGGAAAGAAAGCCAAAAAGTTGAATTACAAAAGAGTTCTAAGTATGTTGTTTGTAGAGATTTATTTTTACGTTAACACGAAGCGTTACTCATGATTCTGTAATTGCTTTTTTTATTGTGTCATAGATGGTTTGAAAAGTATAATAGGTATTCACACAAGGATAAAGCTATCTTAAATTTGGGCGGCTTGAATTTCTCGCTTCACTCAGGTTAGGTTAGGTTAGTATAGTCATTTACTCTGGAGTTATGTGTATTAGTAGTAATATACATATCTCCAGAGTGAATGACTCCCTCGCTACGCGCGGGGAGTCCTTTCCTATGCTCAGTATCTCCTGTATCTCCTTTGTGTAGGTATATATAATCAAGATTTATACATATTTTTCCCCTCTTTTTCTAAATTACACCCTTGCGGAGCTGGGGATTGTCGCTAGTGTGAAATAAATAAATAATGAAAGAAAAAGATCAATGTTTGTGATTGCACGTACTTTTTGCCTTTAATCTCAGACAGGATAGGAGGATAGGCCAAGAGAGGTGCCAGACTAGTGGCGCCTGCGCCTTCAACTATGATTTTTTCTTCTTCCACAAGATGAGTTACTGCTGCAGCCACCAAATCGTGACCGACTATCACCTGGAATCGTATCGTCAAGTTTGCCGCCTAAAGATGGCTAAAGGTGTTCCCACAAAGGTGTTGAGATACAGTTGCACAATAGAATCAGAAATGAGGAGAACCACAAGCGAACCAAGGTCACCGACATAGCCCTAAGAGTTGTCAGGCTAAAGTGTCAGTAGGCAGGGAACATAGCTCGAAGAACATATGGCCGATTGGGCAGCGTGGGTAGGCGTCCCACAAGGTAGACCGACGACCTGGTAAAGATCGCAGGTATCAGCTGGATGCGTAAGGCAGAGAACCGGCCTTTGTGGAGATCTCTTGGGGAGGCCTATGCCCAGCAGTGAGCGTCTTTTGGCTGATATGATGATGATGATGTTGATCCGGTGCGGGAGCAGTAAAAACAAAATTTAAATTTTTAAACAAAAGGAACATTTTTGTAACACTTGTCAAGTGTGGTTCGTTTTGTGGCAAATTGTTGTATCCAGTTCCAGATATATCTATTCCTAAAACAATTTTTACAATAAAACAATCCGATACAAAATTAATCTGGAACCGATGTGAGAGTACCTTAATGCTTGCTTTTTTGTATTTCGGTTCGAAGTATAATATACTCGGTCGGATGCTTTTCTCGGCCAATCCTTACAAACTCGTCCAACTCGTCCCGCCATCTCCGTCTGGGCCTACCGCGCTTCCTTGTGACGTTTTGTGGGGTCCAGTCGGTGGATATTTTAGCCCACAATTCGTTTGGCATACGGCATATATGTCCATCCTAGTCCCACTTAAGGTTTGAAGCTTTTAGACCCACATCCGCGATTTGAGTTCTGGAGCGCAGTACACTGTTTTTTATACGGTCCGTCAATTTGACTCCCAAGATGCTGCGCTCCATGGCTCGCTGGCAGACCCCGAGTGCGGACTTCTGATGATCCGTCAAAGACTAAGTTTGAGCACCGTAGGTGAGGATGGGGAGAATACATGAGTCCATCAATACCTAAATGCATCAGTTTAATCTAAGACCGGTTACTGTGATCATCAGTGATTCTCCATGGTTTGGCCACAGGCATTTTCATTCTAATGAATATTTCGATTAGCTATTTTTTTTGCGTAAATTTTTTACAGATTGCCGCCAGGGCTACTTCACATCGCTGAGAAAAATAGTCACTAATCAGCGGCTCTGCCACAATTTTCACAATTTTAGAAGTGAACTTTAATCGTGATCTTTCTTATTTACCATTTTATCAATGAGTGGTCGAAGAGTGTGGAAGGCGTTGTACCCGACAATTTCAGCTGCCAACGCGAACGCTACGCCCGAGTCTGCCTCCACCTTGACGGGATGCTCGAGGCGGAGAGCCTCGTCCATGGGGCTGCTATTCTTCAATTCTACACCCTGAAGATTACATGGAAAAAGGACAATGTGTTTACATTGGTTGCGTTTACTGCCGCCTTCTATTGAATGGTAACGCCTTCTGCCTCTATATAATAAAGGTCAATTTACGTAGATCTGAACGGCGGGTTTAATTTCCTTGGCGGCGACGGCGACGCCCGCGATGAGCCCGCCGCCGCCCACCGGCACCAGGATCACGTCCGTCTCCGGCAGCTCCTCCATTATCTCCTTACCGATTGTGCCTGCCGCGGCAATTACGTGAGGGTGGTCATACCTGGAAGACAGATTTATATATATTCGTAATACCTATTACAAAGATTCCGTGGTACCTATACCATGGGCTACGGGCGTGGGTGAAATCTGACGTTAAATATTTTCACAGCACACATTTAACTAATAAATAAATACTGTAACTAATAGTTTGACCAAGGTGTAATGAGAGCAATGTTGTGCTACGCGTGCTCACTGCGTCTTGAAACAGGGGCACCCAGCTTTGTGCATTACTCCTATGGTGCCCTACGATACGCTACGACGCGGTACGCTGCGCCGTACCGGATGGAACATAAAATTCACTCCCATGACGGGTATAACCAACTTCATGTCGTTCGAAATCATACATTTCACAGGGTACGCTCTATAGAGAGTAGAGCCTATCCGAATTGAATGTTGTGACATTATTCCACATGGTGAAATCAGACTATCAGAGATCGGCGATACCGCTCCTAAACTTTTAGAGCTATCTATGTCGCGCTACGTTGTGTAACGTTTCGCTGCGTCTTTCCTTCTTCCAGCTTCGTGTAATTACTTCTACGCCGCGCTCCGGTGCGCTACGATGCGGTACGGTGCTCTACGATGCGAACAGCATTATTATTTTAGAATTATTTGATATATTAACTTTGACTGCTTGTTCTGAACAATCATGTATATTTTTTTGTATAGTTCATAAGTTCTTTGATACATTCCTACCTTTAAAAGTGGGCGCCGCCTGCATGGCGTCATGTCTTGGTGTGCTATGAAGGGGCAAGGCAAGAGTTGATTGATTGAGCTTTAATATACCAATGTTCATGTAGATAATAATAATTGCTAGTTATTCTACGAACATAGTTTAATTAAGGCTAGCGTGTAATATTTTAATACCTAATTAGGCAGGTAATACCTAACAATGGCCTTGCGAATATGGTTTCTGAACACTTTCGTTCACGTACAATGCCAATGTCGCTAAAATGCAAGGCGAACATTCACCAAAAAAACTACGTTGAATCTACAAAACTAAGTTCTAATGGCGAATAAAATGGAAGTCTGAGGTTCTCTACAAGTGACGACTTACCCATTTATATATATCGGCTGGGGAGGATGACCTTTGGATAATAGCTCAAATGCATGGTATTTAGCTTCGGAGAGAGTATTACCGTGTAATATCACGGTAGCGTCGTATTCACTACACTTCTCCCTCGCCATCGTAGGAGTGGTGACAGGCATCACCACAGTCACATTTATTTGTAACTTTCTACCGTGGTAGGCTAGAGCCTGCGGAACATTGTTTTATGCTCAGTTATGATATTTATGCGATAGCTATAATAGTAAAGCAAAATAAAGTTTTGGATATTTATAAATAGTATTTAGACTTATGGGATCAGGTACATACAGTAATCGGCAGTAAATAACGCATATCGGCTAGTTTTACTTATTTACTTACACACACGCGTGCAATAGAGGAGACTCTAAGACGACGAAGCCTAACTAGACGATGTGCAATAGTTACCGGGGACATCTGTACAGTAGTGGCGATTTTTGACATGCTGCCCAGGTATAGTATCAGCTTTGGGACGAATGGGCGCCGTGGATAGTACTTAGTAACATCCTAAGCTTACCACAACAGCGCAAGAGTTAGCGTCCGCGACTCTGTCTTGTCGGCGGCATGGCACACGGTGTGTGATCAAATCTTACATTATTATATTATGTAGACATGAAACTGTTGACGTAAAGAACCACCTTTATAATGAGGTACCCACCATGGCCCAGTTTCCTAGGGAGGCTGTAATCACTCCGTTGTATTTGTGTTCTGTGCTTAACAAATTTAATACGTTCACAGCGGCGCGCTCGAGGAAACTGGAACAGACAAGAGCTGAGTAACATAGTAATGTAACACATAGTAGCAATGACCGTGCCCAACCTACCTTCCCGTTACATGGAATATCTCAGCTTTGAAATATAGCTCAACCTCTAGGGGCCTTCTGTTGCCTTGGGACTTCTGTGGAATAATAATTATTTAGGGCGTTTGTTGCGTTGGGCGGTTGGTTATGAAAAAAATTGTACTGTAATAAAAATGGCAAACCATTAGAGGGCTTTTCGAAATTGTGCTTTTTATTGTAGTTGTCGCCTTGTTAATATGTTTTTCTTTTATTTGTTTGGGATTGTCTTCATCACACCATGGGTCAAACTCTATATTTAATTTCTGAAAATAATGGTAATTTACATAAAGCGCTGGTGGTGGCTGTGTGGTGTCCAGTGCCTAAGTCCTATATTTGATGACAAGGCGACTAATATATTTGATGCAGTCCACCTAGAATCCCACCTAGAACATGGACTGCGTTATCTCCTAAACCTCTACTATCGCTACAAAGTGAATTGTTTCTTGTATTCGATGACGTAGGATAACTTACGGTATCCTTACAGTCTTCAAGGTTTTACAAATCACCGTCGGAATCCTAGTAATATTTGAAATGCGATAGTTGAAAGGATGGAGGTACGTTTGGATGTTTGTGGCGCCTTCATACAAAAACGACTGAACGGATTTCGAAGAACTTTGGCAGCAAACTTAAAGTCCAGAATCGCACATAGGCTATATTTTATCCCGAAATTCTATGTGGTTCTCACGGGAACGGGTCTGGAACGTCATAATTAAATTTTATGAGTCCGAAGTGGCGGGCAAGAGCTAGTATTCGGACATACATTGTAATACTTACTGGACACCATAGTTTTCTCACTAAATGCCGTTTAGCTAAAACTGCTGGGGCAATGCCCATTGATTCACGGGGTGAATCAAGAGGGGCTATTTCTACAGCTTTCTCGTGTTTCTTTTCAGGTTTCGCCATAATTACTTTTTGACTTTAATTGCACATTTTTATGCGAGGTATGTATTTATAAAGCATTTTAGCGGTTGCATTGTTATTATTATGTTGTTTGTTGTTGTTATTGGTGGTTGGTTGGTTACTGTACTCTTCAGCTCAACAGGTAGCTTCAACTTCAGGTGGATCTGTCTAAGAGCTTCTTCTATGGATCAGCTATGGATGAGCTCCAATGACGAAAGAAAGTCCTTACTCCGTAATTTCTTTCGTCATTGATGAGCTACGATACGGCCAAATAATATTATACGGGCTACGGCATAGCGCTACGGATGAAAAATACAAACACTCCCTATCAGTTCCAGTCAAGCTCCGGCCCTATTCGACAGCTGTCGTTGAGTTTCCCACATTGACGTAATAGTCAATGGTTTTCCAAATAATTTAGAATTTTTAATGAGTTGTCGATGGTTGTGGCGATGGGTTGTCCTTTGGGACCTGTGGGGTTATCGTTGTCGCCCTGTGGTTCTAGCACGGGTATCACGGGGTTCGATATAACATTCGGTACTAAAACCCTTGGATTTATAACATGCTTTACGCATCAAGAAACTATTATTTATTTATGTTGTAGGTAGGCGAAAAAGAAGAAAGCGTTACGGCGCGCCGTGGCGCGATAGCGGCGGCGATTGTTTCGTCAATCACAGAAAAGCTTTTAGCGCTGATCAACGGGAGAGGCACTTAGTAGCGGCGGAAAGCAATCTCGGGTCGCGCGTAGACACCGACTGACGGAGTGGCGCCAAAGCGATTAATTAATCAACAAATTAAATGCAATTCTGATATAACAAAATTAAATCACACACAGTAAATACACTTCCAGCTATGTATAGCATATAGTGAAAACACTCTTCATCGCCACTCAACGCCCCACTCCGAGGATCTGTGCTGGCCCTAATCTAAAGAGTGGATAACTTAGTAAATAATCATTTTGGCGTCAATATCCCAGTGAGCTATCGCGCGCGAGAGTCCTGGATTCGCCTCAGAAAAAACATTTTACTTACGCCTTGACCATGATCATAGAGGAATATAAGCGATGGAATTAATAATAATTTTGAGTCAGTAATGAAAATTATTTCAGCATCAAACAAGAAGCCCATTGGTCTGTGGAGATTTTAATGTAAATATATTTAAAGAAAATATGCTTTCGCGTAGACTATTAAATTTATTTAAATCGTTTAACCTAAATCACAAATTTTATGAGCCCACCAGAGTAACTTCCTCTACTTCTACATGTTTGGACAATATTTTCTGTAATTGTGAAATAATATGTAGAAAAACAGATTCTAAGTGCATTGCCGTCAGATCACTTTGGTCAACTTATAATGTTTCCATTCCAACAAGAAAATAAAAAAATATCGTTAACAATTAGACCAGTTACAGCTTGCAAAATTGAAAACTTTAAAAATTGTATAGCGAGTAAATTATGTAATAAAATATTCGATACTGACGATGCTAATACTTTTTATAATAATTTATTTTCTACTGTACATGCAGAATTTGAAAAAACTTTTAAAACAAAGACCAGTATGAAAACTGGATTTAAATTCAGCGATTGGGCGACCAAAGGCATTCGAAAAAGTAGAGAAAATCTGTTTATTTTATATGCCTATAAGGCCTTACTAAAAAGTGATAGTTTTAATGATTAGGTTAGAAGGTATTCAAATATGCATTTACAGCAAATAAATAATTCTAATTCTAATTTAAAAATTTTGTGGGACGCCACATGTGTCAGCACCTTTGCGGCTTCGCATCTCGGTCGCACCGTTAGAGCGGCTGGGGCAGCGGCGGAGTCTGCGGCCCTTAGAAAAAGGGACAAATACTCCGCGCTGCAAAACAATTATTTATTTGTCGCTCTCGCAGCGGAAACGACCGGGTGTTGGTATGAGGAAGCGAGGGTGTTTCTCAAAGATGTTGGCCGTCGTATGAGGGAGAGGGGTGGTGACCCCCGCTCTGGGTCATTCCTGTTGCAGAGGCTGTCCATCGCCATTCAGCGTGGCAACGCTGCTAGTGTTATGGGCACCTTTGCACCGGGAATGGCAAAGAGTGGGTTAAATATCTAGTTTAAGTTTTATGACGAAGTTGTACGGATATCTTCCATTTCCGATATATTTAAAATGGTTTGCCAAAAAGTCAAAGTTAAATTTATAAATAATTTTTTTTTTAAGTTCTGTTAATTAAATAAAAACAATTTGGGCTATCATAAACAATGAAACTGGCAAGGTACGTAATAAAGTTCGAGAATATAAATTGAAAACATCTACAGGTATTGTAAATTCTAATGAGGAAGTAACTTAGGAATTCGAAGAATTCTTTAGCGATATTCCCATTACAACCACTGCACACTTGAATTCCTCTTCCAGCAGAGCATTGACCTTGCTTAAAGCACACGTGCCTGCATGTTTAGAAGAGTTAAAATTTAGATACGTGACCCCTTAAATAATTGTACACACTAATTTTGAAGTTGAAACACTACGGTGTTACTGACTGTTGTTAGGTAAGATTTAATGAAGTCTTACCTAACAAATAGAATGCAACGAGTCCAAATAAACAGAGTGAACTCTACAGGGTCGACTCTGGGAATTGGTGTGCCACAAGGTTCAATTTTCGGTCCATTTTTATTTCTAGTGTATGTCAATGACTTGCCATTTGTAACTCAAATACTGGCAAAAACAGTGTTATTTGCAGATGACACGTCATTAATATTTAAAGTTAGGAGAAATACTCAAAGTGTCACTGAAATAAATAACACCCTCCTTAAGGTCCAAGATTGGTTTACGGTTAATATAACCTTGTAATGAATGCAAAAAAAACTAAGTGTGTGCATTTTCAACTACCTAATGTAAACAATCTCGTAATGAATGTTAAAATTAATAATGAAAATTTAGATTTCAACACAAATACTGTTTTCTTGGGGATGACAATAGACAACCATTTACAGTGAGGTCCTCACATAACAGCCTTGTCGAGTCGGCTTAGTTCTGCTGCTTACGCTGTAAAGAAAATTAGGCAACTGACGGACATAACAACAGCAAAACTAGTATATTTTGCGTATTTCCACAGCTTACTCTCGTATGGCATCTTGTTGTGGGGTCATGCGGCAGATTTAAATTCAGTATTTGTTTTGCAAAAAAGCTGTACGGGCTATTTATGGTCTGAAAAGTCGGGATTCCTTAAGGCAATTATTTAAAGAAACTGTGCCCTGTCAATATATTTATGAAAATGTTGTATATGTTAGAAAAATATACAAATGTTCAAGAAGAACTGTGACATACATAACATTAATACTAGAAATAAAAACAAGTTGGTACACTTAAAAACTAGGCTAAGCAAAACTCTGAATTCATTTGTAGGGGCCAGTATTCAGTATTATAATAAAATACCTAGCGACATAGTCGAGCTACCTATAAATAAATTTAAGTCTGCTGTAAAGACAACTTTATGTAAAAAAGCATATTACAGCGTAAATGACTATGTTACAGATAAAAATGCTTTCAATTACATTCAGATAAATTAAAATTAAATAATTGTGATGTGGCAAATGTTTTGACATTGTAAGTGATTCTTGACATCTTATTTATTTATATAAATTATATTTTATTCATTGTATGTAAGATCTATATCAATTTGAAACTTTCTATTAATTTTTATTTATTGTTTATGTAATTACTGTTAAGTATGGACATTGTATTAACGTTCAATAAGTGTATTTTTGATACCTATGTTGAATAAAATAAATTGATTGATTGATTGATTGAATACCTAAGTAAGTATTAATAAGTATTGTCTGATCCTGTCAGACAATTTAAAAGGCTTAAGTAAAATAACACTTTTTTGGTCACAACAATAATTTTATGGGTAGTTTTTCAAACATTTTTTTTACAAGCAACAAGCTATTCGATATTCTCTTCAAGCTTCAACGTCATAGGCGCGTTTCTTCGGGAAACAGATACAAACGGGGAGCGGATTGAGCGGGTCGTCCTCGAAGGCGCACTGGCCGGGGAACTCCTCCTCCATGGTGTTCCGCAGAGAGATCGAATGGTCGATGTTGCTTGTTTCGATCACGAGGTGCAACTGGAACAGTTTGGCTTTAGTGTAAGCGATTTTTTTTTTCATAGCGTTTGGTGGTGTACTACAGATTTGCAGGACGACAGATTCTGAAGTAGACAGTTTCTTATTTTATTAGTGTTGTGTTCTTGATCTCCAGTGCTCCGTGGGGAACCATACCTTTGATAGCGTTTCCCTATTTGCTACCAGAGCAACGTGATCCGGGATTTAAGAGGTAAGTAACGCATTGGAGATGGTCCCGGTGTTGATGTCCTTAGGTAGCTTTGACCATTTTCAATCAGATGGCCCGCTAGCCTATTTATCTATCGATTGGTATAAAGAAAGTAAGAAGAAATCAAAATGAAATATGTGCTTGTAGTTCCAGTTTTTGGTTGTATGTGGTTACCATATGGTGTAGCCGCGCTGTATCTGGCACAGTAGAATTGCATCAACCCTACGCATAAATCATCCCCATATCGGGTTTGTTATCAAGATTATTATTGTTTATACCTTGATATTTCGAAATATTTTTACCCGACTGCCAAGAAAGGGTTATTTGTGTAGTGAATAGGTAACCACGAGTCTTAATATTTTTGGCGCAATGTAAGTTATATTGCGCCAACCCTGCATATGTCATAAAAGGCGTCCAACGGCTTAAACTAGAAAATGGTAAGTACAGCATTTTATGTTGTACGTTAAACTGTGATGTCCAACTGAACCGCCTGGCAAGTGTAGAGATAACGGCAAAGCCCTTCACCAATGTGGAGGACGCTCAACTGCGTCAGTGAACTGAAATAGGGTGCATGTGCATGTTGGATGTAGTGTAATTTAGATATTTGAAATCACCCTTGCGCGATACACCCTTTAGGTGCAAAGCTGGAAAACCTCACGCCGACCACCGCATTGCGTGTTGTTTCTAATCTTTAGCGGGTCTATTACGCGGCGCTTACAACATATAGTCTAAATGCCTGCAATTGATTAGAAACCGTCAATATCAAAGGGCCGTCTTCACGAGGTCCCGTCCGACGCAGATTAGGTCGTTAAAGTACGTTTCAATCGAAGAAGTCAAAATATATAAGAGCGTGTCAACGATAATGTTAAAAAAAATCTAACTAGTTGAATAAAAGACAACTGACAGCCCCTCGTGGGCATTGTTGTCGCGGTTATTTTGTTATTTTCTGTTGAAACGCACTTTAGTTTGTCTATATTATTACGTTTATGTTAGGGGTGTCACGTTGGTCAGTCCAGATGTGGTCGGCGTGGTACTGTATCATGTTGCCGCCGAGTTCGCCGATCCTGCTCAGCACGGGCGTCTGGTTGCTCTGGTACATCGATGGCACAGTCACCTTGGGGCGGAATTTAATTAGAAACACAATACATAATGTCTGAACTATTTCCTACGGAGATAATCAGATACCATATAATGCGACGCAAGCTTCATCCACTTCGAGTCACTGAGCCACAGCATTAAGTAGGTCATCATAATTATCCTGGCATTCAATTACGCGAGGGTCCGGGATCCGCTTTCCTATTCCTCTTGGTCCACTTCGCTCGGTCTTCGGCATCCTTGGTGGTGAGTTTATTGGCACGTATCATGACGCATGCCATTCTTGACGACGTCATGCTATCGCTTCTTGAGCCAACCTCTCCTTTCCAGACAGGCGGCCAGACATTTGTTCCCTACGTAATTTGCCGGTCTGCGCAGCAGAGCGCAATAATATTTAATATGTAATATCCCACATTATTCAACAAGGATCGACGACACTGGGCAAGTGAACGACGTTGTCGTGAACAATCTACCTACACATTATTTTTTTTACCACTAACCACAAAGGTCCCGTCTGACGTTAAGCAGTATTACTGCGTTAAATAGCTCATTTCAGACTATCCAAGGTAAGGTTAGCTGGAAGAAATCCCATTGTGGGATAAGCCCGCCTTTGCAATGTATATTTATTTTCTTTTGTTATTGTTCTTTATGTAGTTATACGCAATAAAGAGTTTACATACATACATACAAACATACTGTGCTAATAATAAAATATACAGAGCTTTCCTGCTCTGACTCCTGCTCTTCCTTCGGATACGAGGATGCGCAAGATCCTTCATCCATCGCTTATTGCATATACCTATCCTATACGGCCTGTATAGGTATGTTACTATTCTATATTGTACATATTAAAAAACAATAACAACTCACGACTAGCTTCAAAAGGCGGCCCGAAGATGCTTTTGCTCGCTCTACGCATCGTGGTATTATAACAGAATCAACATTACCGCCAGACAATATGCATACCACGCTGTTAAAGAGAATTACGTTTATGTAAATATATGCAAGTAGCCGTTCTCAGCGGCGTTCACACGCGTGCAGTTCGGATCTCTGTAAACAATCAACTTTCCCGCGGGAACCTATTATTTTCTCGGGATAAAAAGTTCCCTATCTTACTCAGTGTAAATGTAGTAGTAGAAATCGGCCCAGTACTTCTTTTCTCTTCATAATTAGTATGTATGCAATAGGTCAGAAAATCTTTTAATGCCCGATTACACTAAACTTAGGCGTCTTAAAGACACCTATGCCAAAGCATTTAGGAGTCTTAAAATCGGTGACATAAAGTTGAGAGTGACTTAGCGAGTTTAGTTTTCACTCAAGGCTGGTGTTAATACCATGCTTTTTCCTGTTAGGAATATCTTAAATCAACATAAGCATAGCTTAAAGTTTAGTGCAATTCTAACCTACGCTTGTAAGTTACTCTGGCAGCGGAGCGTTGCGAAACAGGAAGAAGAAGAATGCGATATTATGTTACGTCAGTCGTATCGAATGCATCAAGCGTGCATCGCTCCGCTAATTTCGCGGAATCAACAGAGTTGCAGTACAATACAATCTGGACTCCTGTAAGGTCACAGTGAATAGGTTTGTTGCTAGACACGAATCGTCATGATGCCTACTCGATGCTAAGCCATTAGATGAGATAGCGGTCAAATGCTTGCATACCATTATTTAAAAAAAGATAGGTACCTTACCCAACAGACAATCGTTCAAGAATGGACCAAATAGTGAATAGTTACGTTTTCCCCTGCAACTCAGGCAGTATGTCTGGAACAGCGAATAGGGGCGCAAGACTAGCTGCACCTGCTCCTTCGACAATGATATTTTCTCCTTCCGCTAAATAGAGCATTGCTCGCGCTATCCATTCATCGGTTATCAACACCTGGAATGGCAGTCTATTTTTAAATTATGGCTACAATTACTTAGTGCCCCGCTAGTTTGGTAATTGTCGTTATGAGTCACCATTTTGTTGACGAGTGACCTCGCAGTCTGGTAGGCGTTGAATCCGGTCATCGGGGCCGCGAGGGTCGGCGCCAAACAGGGCGCCACCTTCGTCTTGTGCGGTCCAAGGTGGGTCAGCGCTTTATAAAAAGAACAGCAACATTCTACCTGAACACCCTAAAAAAAAAATAGTACAGTCATTTGGTAGTTTTACTTAGAAAGTTCTCCGGGAGTTTTGAAAATATATAATTTTATAGATTTCGATGTACTCTTTCCGAATTACAACTTTGCAAACCGATATCTTTGCCGCTTGCGCCGTCATATTGGAGTGCCGTCAAACATGTGTAACACATGTCTATGGGAAGTCCCAGATAGATCTTTTGAACGATCTAATAATCCTTTTTCTGTAAAATAATTTTTGCGGCCATGGGCTTTATCAAAATTTTAATTTTTAATTATGACATATCCTTTTTCAATAAAAGCTATTTCAGTCGCGATGATTCTTTCCGTGGCTTTATCGAAATCGGTCCTTAGGTCCGAAGATATTTAGATACTTATCTATAAACAGAATATCATCTTTGAAATGTTTCTGTATAACTTCTGAAATGAATATGAACTTTGTTGATGTACTTACGTAGATCTCGACGGTCGGTTTGAGTGCCTTGGCGGCGACGGCGACGCCTGCGATGAGCCCGCCGCCGCCCACCGGCACCAGGACCACGTCCGTCTCCGGCAGCTCCTCCATTATCTCCTTGCCAATGGTGCCTGCCGCGGCAATTACGTGAGGGTGGTCGAAACTGGATGAAATCACGTAGCGATTAAATATAGATAGATTTGGACTGTCTGTCACAAGATAATATTTTCGAACCGTAATATGTGGACGCTAATAATCAGAGAAAAACGTAAATCGAAGGCGGTTCTCGCACAAGAAACGTGCTTTTGTCGGCGTGTAGCTAAGTCAGAGACGATGGCCAACGGCGTACAACCCGGGGACGTTCGAAATCGGGTCAAATCGAGAAAACATTTTTTTTAATGAGACTAGCCGGGCATTTGACCGCCATCTCACCTGGTGATAACTGACGATGCGGCTGAAGTTGGAACATGCCTGCCTGCCATAGCAGGAAAGAGCATGAGGGTTTACCACTTTTACTCTTAAGATGTCTTAAGTTTAGAAAATACACAAAGCTACTTATACTATAGTCATATTATAAGTAGCTTTGTGTATTTTCTATAATTTGTCTAACCTATTTAGCTCACCCATTAAGGTATTTGGGCCTCCTGTGCTCGATTCCTTGGATCAACTCAAAAGCATGGTGCTTCGCCTCAGAGAGATTTTTGCCGTGCAGAATAACTTTAGCCTTGTATTCGCGACACTTTTCCAGCGTCGTCATAAGCGTGGTGGTGGGCATCACCACCGTCACACTTATTTGTAACCTTCGCCCGTAAAAGGCTAGGGCCTGTGGAATATTGTTATAGAAATTTGTATATCGAATAATTAATGATTAGCGACACTGCCATTTGCAAAGTTTGCCCGAGGTGGGCTAAAGCCAACGACGGTCTATTCCCAACTACCGCCACTAAATCTTTTCGCAGGTAGAAGAGTTTTCATTAACCATTAAAATTCGGGATTATCTATACCAAACGTATAGATACTTGTTAAGAGTATTTAATTCTTATATGTTCCTTTATACAATAATTCAAGATATCAGGAATTTGTGTCAGGGTCACTACTCAAGAAGTTTGAATTGGTTAGCCTATGTTCTTCGCTTAGGTATAAGTTAAGTTAAGAAAACTATCATTTATAAAACAACCTGAACTAAGACACAAAATAATTAAAATTGAATGGAACCAACCATAGCCCAGTTTCCAAGTGACGCTGTGATGACTCCAGCAAGTTTGTCATCTATGTGTAATAATGTTAACGCGTTTACAGCAGCGCGCTCGAAGAAACTAGAACCGAAACCGAAATTAACTAGGTATAGTTGAATGCGCTGTTATCGTACCCGCGGTGGGCGTAAGATCATTTAGCAACAGCAAAAGCAACAGAATCGTACTACTCAGGTAGAGTAGCATGATTCTGTTGAAACTTAATTCAATTTAGTGAAAAACCTATATGATATATTTTTTTATTCCCTAGGGAAGAACACAATCCGACGGTCCGCCTAATGGAAAGCGGCCACCGCCGACGCCATCTGCAACCTACCTACGAGGAGTCCTTTTGTGTCGCCGCTGTAGATCTTGTCCCATGACGTGTCACAAGTGTGTCGGCGACATAGCTCGCGCCGCGAGAGAGCCTTTGTTTCTTTCTGTCAGTACTAAGATGAGAGATATAACAGTATATCTGTCGCGCCGTTTCTCGCTTTATGCGCGCGAGAGCACACTTTGCTAGCCGTCCAAGCGAGTGGTGTGGCTTTGCCCGATATTACTTAATGACTTTTCTAATATTGTAATCGTTCTAAGCTCACCTTCCAGTTTTATGGAAAATCTCAGTTTTAAAGTAGAGCTCCATTCCCATTTCAAGTGAAGTCCTACATTTCTGTGGAATTAGATTATTGACTGTAAATTGAGTTAATTACGAGATATAAGGATGTTCAGTATAGTTACAGTAACATAAAAAGCAAACCATTAGGGGTGTTTTCGGAATAGCTTTTTGTATCATAAATGCCGCAGTGTTGACACATTCTGGTGTTATTGTTTTAGGGCTGAATTCGTCACAACATGGATCGTATTCAATGTCTTCTTCTCTCTGTAAGTCAAAATAAATTGCTCTTAATACTTTAGAGCGGGAAGCGCGGTGTAAATTGTATACATTTCCAGGGGGAAGGGCGCAGGCAGGAGCTGGACGCGGATGGCACAGGACTAGCCTTTGTGGAAATCTCTGGGGGAGGCCTATGTCCACTGCATCAAAATATCCTTTGTATCAGAAAGTCGGGGTAGGGTTCATTAAACACGCGTACGAAGCCGCACCGGGAATTAAAATCTTTAGCCTGTCCTTATCACATTCATTTGGGGTCAGCACAGTAGGTTTTCTTTCTCCATTTATTTCTATCCGCCATGAAATAATGTCTTTGTCTATGTCTTTTATTGTGCCGGGAAGCTAAGTGATTTATAAGAAGAAAAGTTTAAGTTCGCACGTTTTTAGAGCTCTCATCATATGCAAAACATTCAAATGAAGAAAAGAATGGAAAAATAAATTTAGTATGTAGTAGACTGAACTAAGACATCGGCGTTGGTATCGATCGTTACTGTACAGTTCTTCACCCCTAGTTGATTCTGAAGCTGCCGGCCATGGTGTTGCTTTTCAGGGCGGCGGGTTTGCTGTAGGCGATAGCGTCCAACAGCCAAAGTCTTTTGAGAGTCGTTTTTATACGTTATTCATATAAAACCCGCATCCCCGGTGGTTTCGATTAGCTAAAGATTTTGAATGTTGGACAATTACGTACAGTGAACAATGCGGCAGTGTAGGTAGGGTAGATCGGTAGGGTGATCATTATGAGAGAGTGGACATTGTAATGTGGACGTTTTTAATACAGTGGACATTTTGATACAATGAACCATGTAAAACTAAGGCCCAGCAGTAGAATCCTTCGTCCCCGTCCCCTTACCCCCCGTCTTGTGTTAATAATTATTTTAAATATAACATACTCTTCACCAACTTACAGTAGGACAACTGAAACATTTCTCTAATTTTTTCTTGATTTTTTTAACTTTTGCTGGCTTTAATGCACCATCTGATGGTTTGTCTGATCCTTCTTTCGAGTCGTCGGAATCAACTTCCGATGTTTCTTCCTCATCAGATACTGACTCAGATCCAGATTTAGATGACATGTTTATTACATCTACAGTTGATGAGTAATGTGAAACGTAAAAATTTTAAACCATATCGTTTATCGTAAATCCAATTTATGTTTATATTCACAAATCGTCACACATCCTGAAGTCTAAGAAAAGCCCATTTGAAAATTTGGAAAAGTTTCAAGAAAATCCTAAATCCAAAGCAACAAAAATACAGTTACAGACCACAAACCAAAGAAATTATAAGTTAATCTTATAAAATAAAAAAGGTATTTTACCACAGATAAAATTGTATTCTCTCTTTGGTTGACATGAAAAAGGATCATCCCCTTGTGGCTTTTGCCGGTGGCCCGAGTTGTGGCCCGCTCCGGCTTCGCACTGGTTTTCTCCAGTTTTCTATAATACTAGTGGACCCGGCGCGACGTGAGCTTATTGGCACGCATATCATACTTGACTACGTCAAGCCATCGCTTCTTGGGCCGGCCTCTTCTTCCCGTGTTCGGCGGGGAGGCATAGCCAGACACTTGTTCCCCACGTAACTTGCCGGTCTATGCAAGACGTGGCCATACCATCGAAGGCGGCACTCTTGCAGCTTATCTGCGATGTCACGGACGCCAAGGCTACCCCGGATGTGGGTGTTTCGAAAGCGATCATTCCGTGAAACTCCGCACATCCGTCGCAGCATCTTCATTTCTGTGACGCGCAGCTCCTGCTTATGTCGCTCTAGTCCAAGTCTCGTAACGGAGAGCAGGTCTAATGATATTTTTATAGACCTGTCCCTTCAGCTTTATTATGTCACATATGGCACCTCATGGTACCTCTCGCCAATTGGCCCAAGCCGCGGATATTCGGGCCTTGACGTTGCCATCGATGTCCCCGGTTGAGCTAAGTACAGATCCCATATGCAATAATGGGATCTGTACTTAGCTGAACTGGGTACCAATTAAACTTTGGCGGTGGTAAGGTTAGAAGGCCAATGTTGGCAAGCGAAGATGTTTGGTATACTTAACTCACTTTTTGTCATGAGCTGTGTTATGACAGTTTTTATCTGGGTGCGCGATATACAAGGTGTCTCAAAAGAAAGTTTATATTTATTTAGTTTACTGCGTGAACGCAACGAATCCGAGGGGCGCGGGGGTTATGTCAATCGGTAGCCTGGCTCTTGGGAATTCAGTCGCTATGGAGCGTTTCTCAGGAGCAGACCGCGCGTTGTGCGTGCCAGAGTTTTACAAAAACGATGATTCGGCGACTGAAGCGCGTAGGAGATTCTGCAGTATTTGAGGTTTTCGCCACTCAAATGATGCGCCAAGCATTTCTCTTATTCGAAAATAGGTCAAAAAGTTTGAAGAGACCGGTACAACGCTGGAAAAACCAAAATCCGGCCGACCAAGGTCATCAAGAACGGTAGAAACCGTGGAGTGTTAATCAGTCTGTTCGTGATGACCTGAACCTTTTAATTCGGAAGCGCGCAAGTGCTTTAAATGTGCATAGATCATCATTACACCGCATTTTGCACAAATATCTAAAGCGGCACCCCTACAAAATTCAATTGATGCGAGAATTAAAGCCCCAAGATGCCAGTCAGAGGCTTGACTTCGTAAATCAGGCAATTGAGCGCTTTTCAACGTTTACCAACATTTTGCTTTCGGATGAAGCTCATTTTCATTGTAATGGACACGTAAATAAGCAGAATAGCCGCTACTGGAGTGCAACGAATCCGAAACGCAAGCATCAGAAACCCCTTCATTCGCCTAAAGTGACCGTATGGGCAGCGATGTCGGCGCGAAGAATTATCGACCCTTACTTTTTTGAAGACGAAAGGGGGCGTGCAATTACAGTGAATTCAGAGCTTTATGTGGAGATGATAGACGACTTCTTGGTGCTTGAACTGCAAACCTTTCCTGGCTATAACCAAAGAACATGGTTCCAGCAGGACGGAGCAACGTCACACACGTCCAATACATCTCTGCCACGAGTTCGTGAAATTTTCTCGGGCAAATTGATCTCCAGGAGAGGTGACATAAATTGGCCTCCAGGCAGTTCTGATTTAACCCCTATGGACTTTTTCCTATGGGGTTATCTTAAATCTAAAGTTTACGCCAATAAACCGACTTCCCTGGCGCGTTTGAAAGAATACATCCGTCACGAAATGGCAGCCATCACTGAGTCCACCTGCCGAGCCGTCATAAGTAATTTTACTGTTCGATTAAATGAGTGCCGCGAACGCGAGGGTCCACATTTGGACGATATTATTTTTAACAAATAAATTCCCAAATTGTGTATTTTAATAATCAATAAACATTTTTTACATTTTTGATACATTTCGGCTTACTTTTTTAATCGATCCACTAAATATAAACTATCTTTTGAGACACCTTGTATAATAAAATTCAAATGAGGTATGAATGACATGCCAATGCGATGAATGCAACAGCGACGCCGTTACCGGGTCAGGTAAGTTTGTGCCACTAAACTTTAGAAGTTAGCTTAATTCGGAACAATGTCGACTGGAGAAGATTATAAAATAGAGAACAACAAAAAAAGACTGTAAAATTTAATTTTCGCAAGTTTTGTGTAGAATTGTAGCAACAGAAGTATGTAGAATTGTAACAATGTAACAACAGAATTTTACCGAGAGAATCACTAAGAATTTTGTTCTATTTCTGCATGCACACAGGGTTTGGAGCGAGGCACGGGCCACGCCTTGCACCGGCTGGCTTCTCCGCGCGCTCGCTCATCTCTTGGAAGAAGTATTCCTTGTAGTGCTTCTTAACTTGCTCGACCAACTCCTTCGTGTGTTCCCATCCTCTTGTTTCAGCGATGATTTTCAACTGGAATTAATGACATGACAACTGCTTTATGGTCCACACCTAGGTCCACACGTACCTACTTACGCGGCGGGGCAAGGTTGGTATATGAGTTTGTATGAAGTTATACAGGGCGTCCCACGGCTATGTCACATAGAGGAAGTACCTACTTTAAATATTTAACCCAGTGCAGCGCAACGCAAATGCGTTTGGGCCTTTATAGAAAATAGGAAGATTTGTGTGGCTTCGATACATCTTTCAATACAAACACTATACGTGGTGGTGGCTCGCTGTCACGGTTGATACGGATCTCAGAAGCCACAATGAAAAGTTGCTGTTGCTGCTCCTTCAGATCGCCCGTCTACTCCAGCTACAACTACAAGAACCAAGCTTTTTCACTATCGTTACCTCGACACTGAACACGTCGCCCTTGACCCAGGCGCGCTCGGGCACGCAGTCGCGCATGGTGACGCCGAGGCTCGACAGCAGCGCGCATATGTCTGCCATCCCGCCCGGCCGGTCGTGCACCGTCACCTTGAACTTCACCAGCCGGCCCTCCGCCGCCATACCGCGCTCTAGCGCGCGAGCCAGGATCGTCGTGTCGATGTTGCCGCCGGTCATGATACATACAACCCTAAAACATATGATAAATGCTCGTAACATTCCTGGACTTGAGCCTCCTCAGCAGTAGACGATCGCGCCATAATATATTCGAAACGTGTGTGGAGTATAGACTGTGTTGGAGAACTCTTTAAATATCATCATATCAGCCGAAAGACGCCCACTGCTGGGCATAGGCCTCCCCCAGAGATCTCCACAAAGGGCGGTCCTGTGCCTTCCGCATCCAGCTGGTATCTGCGATCTTTACCAGGTCGTCGGATCACCTTGTGGGAGGCCTACCCACGCTGCGTCTCTGAACCGTTGCGTCTGCGTCGTCTTTGAAGGTACGCAATCAAAAATGCTCCTGCCCCGGTCTTATTGATGGTGATTCACTAGTTGGGGTCGGCACAGCGCGGCAGGTTGCAAGTTGCAAGTTTACCTTGTAGATTATGAGCACTATCGTCTTGTCTATTTCTGTCATCAAGCAACTATGCTTGCGTTGTGTTGGTTTGAAGAAAAATGTAGCCGATATGAGAAGTGGGTCATACCAGCAGCTTAGTGCTGTACCCCTCAATAACAACCCACATAACGTGGGGTTATGTGTTTGTGTTGTTACATGAACCTTTATGTCCATAAAACGTAGGTGTCTGGTGAGTTATTACGGCTGTAGTATGCTCGTTTGGCCCTTAGAATGGTAAAATTTTGATCTTCCAATTATTTTATACACTTACTTTTTCCCCTTGAGGTTCGGGAATAGGCCAGCCATAATAGCTGCAATGCAAACGGCTCCGGCACCTTCTGACACGTATTTCTCCTCTTCAACAATGTGCATAATAGCGCGAGCAACCCAATCTTCCTTAACTACAATCTAAACAAACAATATCAGCACTTTGGAATCTCTGCTCTACTAATATTATTATGCTAAAAAGTTGGTATGCTACAAGTTTGGATGTTGAGGGTAATCTCCGAATCTACTGAACCCTTTTACAAAATTCTAATTTATAGTAATCCACATTCTTTCTGAGCGTCATAGGATAGTTTTTAAAATAACAGGGTCCCGCGGGAAATTCGGATGTTAATGGTAGCAGAATTTGGACTGCAAGCGGGTGTTAACCGCGAGGGACCGCTAGTGAAATTATTACACGCATAAGTAGTGTTGTAAGAGACACCAGTCCTGAAGCTTATAATAATGGGGCTCAGTTCTTTCTAAAGACTCGAGTTCAACTCCAGTTGAGTCTTTTAAAGGAAGACTTGAGTCATGACTAAAAGAACTCATGACTGAGTATTTTCAAAAGAATTGGGGCTGCGTCCTCCGAGTCCTCGCGAATGCGTCGCGAAAGTGAACGTGATTTTATTCCTTAAACTTTCTTAACATAACACTCAAGCTCATGTTACTGAGCTATGCTCATAACATTCAGTTCAGTTCAAAGAACTTTAAAGACTCAAAGGACTCATGACTCGCGAGACTAATAGTCTCCAATTTAAGACTGAAAGACTCAAATATTATACAACACTACGCATATGGGATGGGACTCACCATTTTGTCCACGAGCCCTTTTATGTTGTGGAATGTATTGACACCCACTTTATTGACTGCAAGCCCGTCGGCAATCGTGGAATCAATATCCATGTAGATTCGTTCGTTTTTCCTGAGTGACTCTACCATGCTACATGTCTTATCTGTTTCGATACCCTGAAGATTAAGTATGAACAAATTATTATAAGTACTAATTCCAGGTATACAATCTAAGTAAGCTAGCTTGTTAAAGTACTTACGTATATTTCAGTGTCTGGTTTAAGATGTTTTGCCGCTATGGCTATGCCAGTCAGCAAGCTGCCTCCTCCCGTCGGAATCAGTATCGCGTCCACGGCGGGTACTTGCTCTACTATTTCTAAAGCGATACTGCCTTGACCTTCAATAATATTTGGATGATCGTACCTGATGAAAATGGTTGAAACTCTTTAGTGTAGTTTTTAAAAGAACTAGTCAGGCATTTGACCGCCATCTCACCTGGTAGTAAGTGATGTTGCGGAACAGCCTATTTACTCTAGTATTAAAGGCGTTCATATTATAACGATGTTAGTAAGACTTGCGAAATTGGTTGACTATTTAGCTCTGTCGGGACTAATTAGCCCAATCGGCAGGTACTTTCGACCTAGACACAATTCCGACTTTAATGAAATTTTAGGAGTTTGTTCGGGAATAGTGTGGGGTATGTAATTTAAGTTTTCTACCTCCAGGAGCCTGTGACAGTTTTTGCTTATTTAATTAAAATCCGAATTATGTCCAGGTAAGGCTACTAATTTTTACCTGTCGACCGGGTTAAATAGTAGAGACGCTTTGCAAATTGGTGAAAGCTTACCCATTTATGTACAACATCCTCTTGTCCCTTGCAATGGTCATAGCATGAGTCTTAGCTTCTCTTATGTTGGCTCCGTGAAATAACGCCTTTGCTCCGAAATTTTCGCATTTGCTAAACTTATTCATTGGAGCAGAATGCGGCAACACTATGACACAGGGCACGCCGAGTGCATGGCAATGGTACGCCATCGCTATGCCGTGGTTGCCTGTGGTGGCCGCGACCACTCCATGTTTCTTTTGATCGTCACTTAGCAGCAACAATGTATTTCTTACACCCCTCTCCTTAAAACTATTAGAGAAAACAAAATAAAATAAATGTGCCGTTGTACACCCGCTGCTACATAAAAAAATTAAAGTAACAGATTTTAAATTCTTTTACTGATATGGAGTTATACTATATCTCGAAAGGTATTGGATTTTCGAAAGAACCTACTTAGGTACTTAAGGTGCCTGAGAGAAATGAAACTTCCAAGATTCAGAATTCCACGCGGGTAATCTGATCGCGCAAGAATAGGCTGCCGGGCCTTAAAGTCTGATAACAGGAGACAGGGCGGAATGACTTTGGTGCCGTGGAAAACAGGTAAGTGCCTTATATGGCCGCTACTTGTGTCAGCACTGTTGTCCCCAGTCACCTAAGTCTTACCGTTCTCTCTCCAGCAGCTGCTGCGGAGAATGCTGAGCTTAAAAAGCATCAAAAATTTGCGGCATTGGATGCACGATATTATTTTGTGGCCATCGCTGCGGCGACCATGGGCAGTTGCTCTGAGGCAAAGGCGCTGGAAAGCGAGATAGGGCGGAGATAGAGGGAGAAATCGGGTGATTCTTCATTCTGGCTCGTACCTGGTGCAAAGATTAGCCATAGTCACATTCATTTGCGCCTGCCCGCGTGAGGGATACCTACTGTATTCGTAAACTTAGATACTTATTTTTGTTTTGTATATTTCGTTATTTTTTTTCATGTGAAAGTAAATAACCTCTGTGATTACTTATTGAGTAATTTTCAAATCAGAAGCAGTTACCATCCTGTGTGTTGCAGAAATTCCAGCTTCATGTATACGTCCATGCCCAGTTTCTCCGACATATGTGCTTTCTAGGAAACAAACATGCAAAAATTATTTAATAATGCAAATAGCCGATTCCACTTTTTGGTTATTCACAACTATACGAGTATAATAATGAATATAGGCATTTCACAGTAAATAGGGTTTAATCAGCATGCTGCGCCACCGATCATAAAGGTTGTCATTTAGGGATGTAGACGATTTAGGATAACTTTTTCAGGTTAAGTTGCCTTGATGAACCTAAAGGTGATGAATATATTAACTATTTAATAAAGTTGTGGTGTAGTGGAGTGTGAATGCGGTAACTACTCACTGCGCAGGGAGTGCGCACCACCGCGCCAACGGTGCGCCGCGCAGCCGCAAGAATGTCGTCATATTTGATTTTCCTTGGGTTGTTGGGATCACAATTCTCATCAAATTCTGGATCCTGCGAACCAAGTTGACATAATGCACAAAAACTATAATCACGAGTCGCATTTATTATCCAAACCATAAGCCGAAACTACTCACGGTGCTATTCATTTTTTTGGGTGTGATTTACTAATAACTTCGTATACATTCACTGCAAATTTTGCATGGTGTGTTGAATTTGATGGTGGACCTAATTAAATTAAATTAAACATCTAGGAAAACATAATGTGGATGTGGCAAGAATGACGCACCGAAAATCATTGCAAATCTGTCATCGCTATTGTTTCTTAAAACTATGCTGTAAAAAGATTTTCATGCTTCCTTCTTTTCAGTTCCAGCAGCGCTAGGACTTCGGCTGTCTACGAAGCACTGCATTCTGACTTCTGATATATATTGTGGATATTCCAGACATCGAATAAACGAACTTTGCATTGGTACCAGCGCTAGAAACCCATCCAGATGAAGGCTATCCATTTTCCATTTCAGTCAGTCTAAGACTAAGACATTTTAAGATTTAAGATAAGACTAAGGCTTATACAATTTGGCGGTTTGTAAGCGTAGTCCCGCTAGGTATAATAACTTTATGGCGTAGACAGCGTAGACATATAAACGGACCTAGACCTTACACGCGCCCTCAGAAGAAAAAATTCGAATCTAAGCAGGCTCCGCATAATTATTTATTGACGATACTGACATATCGAAAGGGTCACGTTGCTCAGTCACAGTGCACGGTCACGTGTATCAGTATCCATCCCTTGGGAGACGCCTATGTCCGGTAGTGGACTGCTTGGAATAGTTTATATTTTTCTACTTCCAGGCTCTAGAATATATTTTCAGAGATATTTGGGAGGTTCAAACTTATCTATACGCACGCGAGGCTCCACCGGGCCACATTTATGGTAATGGTCTTAATACGCTGCCTGACCATAATGCTAAAGTTGCTCACCTTGGTATTGGTAAATAGGCTGTTCCTTGACAGTTTGTGAAAACGTTTATTGCAATTTCTAGACATTTAATTGAGCGGGTTAAGTAATTACCTATGTACTCTTATTAGCAAGACAAGAGTTTTTCTTAAAGTGTTAAACTTCGGTCAAATCAACGCGTTAAGCCAAAGGAATGGGATTGTCCAATATCTTTGCGTTCAGCCCTCAGCCGCTATCGCAATCGCGGTGGCGCTCACCGAATAGTACCGGCCGCCTACACACCTGTTTCAACCCTCCCACACATTGCAAGCGAATACTGCCTGATTATTTTGCTAATAGGACGGCCTCTTGACTAACTTCACTCGAAGTGCTAGAGATGGGTGCTAAATAACGTCACGGTAGTACCACTGTGACTTTTCACGAAGAAACTATGTTAAAAAATCTCGTCATAACATATAGGACACGATAATATGGACCATAAGGGGGCGTCGGTGTCTTTTCATCAGTAGTTTGCCTATCCACGGCATGTCAAGGCAGTAATGAATGTGGCGTAAAAAGGATGTCGCCGTTATTAGTGACATTATTTATCACCCATCTTTAGGCTCGAGAATCTAGCACTGCAATTATTACACATGACTTAATTCAGTAGACTAAATTCAGAAGGAACTAGTTTCTAATTTAGAAGCTTCTGATATTAAAAAATACGATATTGCCGTCGTTGTAGAAACTCAGTGCTAATAATTTTATTCTGTTTTCGCGGCTTTAGTGAGTTTTAAGATTTGAATTCTTGATAAAAGTATTTATCATCTAATATTCTTTAACGTCTTTACCTTAACCGTCTTTAATTTAATTGTTTAATCTTGTAACATTAGGCACACGATTTTGTATGTTTATTAATGAAATTAAGTTTAAAAATCATACTACTGCCTTTTTAGAGATATCATATTTAAAATAAATATTACTAAACATTATTCGAGAGCGTCATTAACGCCATGATTATCGCTTACTTATAAGAATCATGTTTAGTTTTCATATAAATGTCAAGCAGTAGAGTTTTCGAACGCAACATCTAAATAAAAAGTAAAACAGGATGACGGGAATTCAAAAGTACTGCAGCCATTCTCGTACACAACTCGTCCGACTTCGTGACGCCTCAACTAGTTAATGAATTTAGTAACTAAATTTAGAACAGTGTAATCAGAAGCTTCTAAATTTAGAAGCTAGTTGCGTCTGAATTTAGTCATGTGTAATAAGCGCATTAGTCAAAAGGCCGTATCAGGTAGTACAACTGATCGCCACCGCAGCCGCGGTCGCGGAAGCTTTCTTTGATTAACATCTCTTTCACACTCGTGGCAAGTTGCTACAGATAGAAAAGACAAGCATTAGAAGGCGAGCGCTCGCGTGGATGCGAGCGGTCTCTAAAAAAGGGCCGCTGAAGCACTAGTCAAGCACTAAGAATAAGCCTGTGACGTGAATAAAACCGGAGAACGTGGAGTTAGATAAAGAATATTTATTGTTATATGTGTCAACATAATTTACATAGTCAAAATAAAAACTTAAAACTAGATATCCGTATAACTTCATCGAATAAAGAAAGAAATAATACGGATAAAGAATATTTATTTTTCATAGCTAGAATATTTAAAATTCAATCATATCACAGGTTTTTACAACATAGGTTGTTAACGTTAGTTACTTTAACATTTTACTTTTAAAAAACGTAGTTCACAATAATTATGGAGCCCTCAAAACTTCAACCTCCCACACAAACTTATTCGACGTAATATTTTCTTCGAGTTACTCGATGTAAAAAATAAAACTTCATCGAGCGATTATTTAACTAAAGCCATCGTAGCGTTTTCGTTTCGTAGGTTGTGATGACTTACATAAAGTTTCCCTAATGATTTAATTACCTATTCTATCTTTTAGCATCGGACCGGATGTGTAAAAATGCCGAAATCGAAATGAAATAGTCCCAATGTCATAATAATGATAATAGTTCTATCAAGGTATCCCTGCCTATCAAGTTTCCTAAATCTAATGCGAAAGGTCGTCATCAACGGAGGCGGCGCTGTTCGGACGGCTGGGCTTGGGCTCGGTGTCGAAGTACCACTCCTTGTAAGTGGAGGCGATCACCCGCCGCAGCTGCTGCAGGTGGTCCGGCCCCCGCGTCTCGCACACCACCTTCACCTGGCACCGGGAAACAAATTTATGTCCTTTTGTATGTCACATGGCAAGCGGGCCACCTGATGGAAAGTGGTCATCACTGTCTATAGTCCCCGGCAACAGCAGGGGTAACTATCGCTAATGCGTTGCTCTAGCAGCAACAGCCAGCAGGTTGGTATATGGTATTCGGCAGAGCAAAGCAACCCCTTCTACGTACGGTAGTCATGAGAGGCCCACTCACTAAACATTAGTTGAGGTTCATAAGGTTTGAGATAGCGGGGCTAAAAACCGTATTAGAATACGCTGCGGCCCATTTTATGTTCTACGAAAGACAAAGGATCGACCTGTAACACTTTTGCTTTGAGTGATAGCCGTGGGTGTACTGGATATATGCTACTCGGGATATTACACATCTGACGGATTTCTCATAAATAACAATTATTTTGTTGTAAATTTTTTGATATACAGCCATTCTATTTTATAATGAGTCTAAGAACGATAACCCAAAAAGAGTCCACATACCCGCACGCTGAAAATATCGTCGTAAACCCACGCCCGTTCCTGCATGATGTCCTTTATGGAGACGCCGAGCGTTGCGATCAGCTTGCAGAGTTCCGCGATGCCACCAGGACGATCGCTGACTGTCACCTTGAACTTGACCAGTCTCTGCTCAGCCGCCAGGCCCCGCTCCAGGCATCGCCCCAGGATCGTCGTGTCGATGTTGCCGCCAGAAAGGATGCACACCACCCTGGCATTAGATATATAGGTAAACTCTTCAGTGCACGTAAAAAGTTATAAATTTTAAATAACGTGTCTGGTAATAAGGCAGTCTTGTCCAGTTTTGCAACTTAACAGGAACTATGTGAAGCAGACGGCAGAAATCTGAATTATCTCAAAGGCTCAGGCTGGGAAGGCCTAGTTCGGCGGTGCAGCCGAATTAATTGCACAGTACAACCGGTCTAATCATGCAAGTCTTGCTGTTAAAAATTATAATGAAGAACTGCAACGCGACACAGTCGGTTCTTGTAAGTGGGATATTTACAGTTAAGGGCAAAATATAATCGCAGTGCATTTCCTTCTTCTATCAGCCCAAAGCAAGTCTTAGAAGAATTAGTGTTCCTCTGCGGCAGCGTACAAGTCATAATGAAGATACTAGTGCATAGTAGGCAAGTAATAAGGATTGACCACCAATATGCAATGGCCCCCCCTACGCGCAGGTGGCCCCATTGCACTTACAACCCTTACATGTGAAAAGGCGACTAATCTCATATAGAGACAGATCTTCGAATCATCATCATCATCATCATCATCATCATCATCATCATCATCATCATCATCATCATATTAGCCAGAAGACGCCCACTGCTGGGCATAGGCCTCCCCCAGAGATCTCTACAAAGGCCGGTACTGTGCCTTCCGCGTCCAGCTGGCACCCGCGATCCTTACCAGGTCGTCGGTCCACCGTGTGGGGGGCCTATCCACGCTGCGCCTTCCGGCACGTGGCCGCCACTCGAGAACTTTACTGCCCCATCGGCCATCTGTCCTTCGAGCTATGTGCCCTGCCCACTGCCACTTCAGTCTGGCAATCCTTAGAGCTATGTCGGTGACCTTGGTTCGCTTACGGATCTCCTCATTTCTGATTCGATCGCGCAAAGAGACTCCGAGCATAGCTCTTTCCATTGCCCTTTGGGTAACAGTGAGCTTTCTTATAAGGCCCACAGTGAGCGGCCACGTTTCAGTCCCGTAAGTCATCACTGGCAACACACATTGGTCAAAGACCTTCGTCTTGAAACACTGCGGTAATTATGTACTTATACTTTTCGTTTTAAGTTTTTTAAATGTGTTATTGGACCAAATAAAGATATGTCTATGTCTCTGTAATTGGGACGAAAATATATGGCGTAGCTTCCCGAATGCTGCCCAACCGAGTTGGATTCGTCGATTGACCTCTTTCTCGAAATTGGATCTACCTAGCTGGACTATTTGTCCTAGGTATGTATAGTCGTCAACAACTTTAAGTGGAATGCCTCCAACTGTCACTGGAGTAGGCACAACATGGACATTCGACATAATTTTCGAATACCTCCTTCATAAACCAGAAAATGGGCAGCAGTGTGGAGATTATGGCAATGCCCATGAACTATTGTGGAGGAGGCTCAATTCCTGCAATAGACTGTTATGGGCTGTTGATGAGAATTTGACTAGGCGGCAATGATGACATAGGCGATAAAATGGGAGATCTTCCAATTTTAAAAAGAAAAAATTGTTAAAATAATTGTAATAGATGGCGTTGATTAGAGACGATTCTCAAAAATAAATCAAAACAAGACCGTCAGATATATAAAAATGTAGACATTTTACGCTTTCTTGTCTGAAAAGGTACTAAAATTAAGTATATTTACACGAAACACCTCTCTGAGTAACTTCGGTTACCAAATTCAATACTTGAGAATCCTGTCTAAGCAGCGCCATCTAGAGAGGCATGCCGAACTACAATTTTTAAAGTAGCTGTCTGAAAATTGACATACTTCTTCCCGGCGAGCTCTGGCACGAGGCCGGCCATGATGGCGGCGACCCCCACCGCGCCGCCGCCCTCCACCACGTACTTCTCCTGCTCCACCAGCCGCAGGATCGCGCGCGCTATCCAGTCCTCGTTCACCACCAGCTGTGTTGCAACATAAGGTGTTGGTATTGCCACTTAGGGTACAAGTTGGTATAAGTTGCTGTCCTAATTGGCAGCGGTCGTACGACCATGGTTGCACGATCGCTACCAATTAGGACAACGGCTAAGTGTATTGCATTTTAACTTTCGTCGAAAAAAGAGGGGTGGTATTTTGACGTGTTTATCTGTTGAGATTTTATTTAATTGAAAACCAGCATCGGTTGAGCGCCAAGAAATTTATGACAATAGAAAATCTTTTGTTTGTATATACTTTAGGCGCACGTAGCGTTCAACGTGTTAATCGAGCTGTTATCTTTGATTTATTAAAATCGGTTCAGTAGTTTGAGTATATGTGGAGTTTGGTTGGTCGGGGGTTTACCGACATCAGTCGCTTAGGTTTTTCTACTTACAGAATAGAAACACCAGAAAGGAAGAAAGAAAAAATTTATTACAAAGGGCGTCCTTTGTAATAAACGACACGATAATTTGCAATACAATTACATTTAACACAGAAAAAAAAAACAGTACATAAAACACGGGGACAATAATAGGGTTCCCACTACACTAAAGTAGACGACGCTCAAGCTATTACGGACTGAACTGTTACGGGCTTGTGATGTGATGTGATGATGCCAAGCTTGCCAAATGAATTGGCTCATCAGGGTCCATTGGCCGATAGTCAATGCTAAACTAAATACTTAGCTATCTACAAAAGTAAATATATGTGTGGTCATTGGTGTATTCAGATTTGGCATACCAAAATAGAACGATGTTTACAATATAATGTGTTGTAAGTGTTGTTTTATCAGTAGGTGTTGAAAATGTTACGAAACAAAACAGTTTAATTGTTGAACTTGATAACTTATTTGAAAATATAAGATTTGGATTGGCACGTACCACCTTATCGCTCGTCTATAAATATGTAAAAGTTTAAAATTGTTTGTACAATTTTAATCGATGTACTTCATCGTAAATTATGGAGTAGGGGTAGGTATGTACATATGCGCTGAATACTAGGTTTATGATCGACGATGGAATGAACGTTTTAGCGTCTCGTCCTACTGCCATCATAATTTCTTACATCTTAATATCGGGTGTGATGGCAGTTAAATATTTATCAATGACAAACAAAGGAACTCCTAATTTTCTTGGTCCTTAGTGTCCTCACATTGACAAGACAACGCATCTGTGGTTAGTGGATTTGCTGTCTGCTGGTTTATCACTAAGGTCCTACAAGATCCACGTTTTCATAACCTTGTATGCACTTGTACGTAATGTATAGAATATACCATATCATCATCACCATCATCATCACAGCCCATAATAGTCCACTGCAGGACATCCACACGAGTGTGAGAGGTTGGTGCTATTCTACTCTGCCGAACACCTCACGGCCATATACAATATTATACACTTATAATTTTGTATATTATACAGTACACAACACATTATTATCGTAAATAGCCATTAACGCTATTTTAATTCAAACAAACAAAGCACTATTGTTCTCAGTTCTGTTAATCTTCATAAATTACTAAATTAACATTCTCATAGTTGACTTGCAATATAAGGTGCCGTATAGCCCTGGCGAAATACAAATGCGAGGTCGTAAAAATTCTCAAAAAGCTGATCATTGTTTTATCATGTACTTATGGATGTCCTCATTGTGTAAAAAAATCCCCATCCTGAAGATACGGGACCTTTCACACGAAAAGCTTTATAGGTGTTTCTTAAATATCTCAAAAATAGATTTCTAGTTTACGAGTCTGAGACTTGCCCCAGTCGTCCCGTGGCCATGATGCATGTCTGCAATCGCGTCAAAATATCGGGCTTCTTGTAAACAAAGGTACGCGGTAGGAAACCCGGAACATACTTTTAAAAAGCGTCATAATAACCGCGATAGTTTAAAAAGTTATGCTAATGTAATGTGTTGAAACTCCGATACCATTGGCCCATCAACTCCGATAGCAGGTCGCTCAGCAATAATTTATCATCATCTGCTTATACTAGTCCACTGTTGGACATAGGCCCTCCCCAATCAACGCCAATGTAGGCTGGTCCTCGGCTTGCCGCGTCCAGCATCCACCAGCAGCCTTTCTCAAATCGTCAATCCTGGCCGGAGGGCCACTACGCTTGTCAAGACAGTTTACTCTCAAGAAGTCGTTCAACCAAATGTCATATCTTCATAGGCGTCTTTCACATCACAAAAGCTCTCGGTGCGGTGCTTGCAACTCACAAGATAAACAAAAAACGAACTAAAGAACATACCATTTTGTCGATAATGGGCTTCACTGTCCGGTAGGCATTGTAGCCCACAGTTGGGACTGCCAAACCATCAGCGAGCGTTGACCGGATATTGACGGACACGGGCCCGTCGTGGTGCAGTGCCTGGTTCATGCTCGGACACTTCTCTGTTTCAGCGCCCTGGGGATTGAAGGAAAAATAACTAGGTTGTTAAACAGCTAAACTATTCCATTCTAAGTTCAATTGCTTCCGTGGATAACTTTTAGGTACCAACTCGAGGCGCGTTTAGGTATTCGTAACTAGGTAATGTAGGTACCATAGGTACTACTAGCTTTTGACGGCGTACTTATAATTATACCGTGGTCGGGTAGTGTATAGTCTACGCCCAACCCTCTCGACTCACGGGTTTCGTACAAGGCCACTAAAGTTTTAGAGGCCTGCCTAGCGCGAGATTATTGCATAACCTTTCGCTGATGTGAAGAAGGTTCAAGTCCAGCAATGGGTTAAGGGCTGTTACTCCAACAACTTTCGTTTATATCGAACAGCCTTTATCAAGTAATCAGTAATTAAGCTTAGACATAATAGTAATAATCACGTTTTCGTCAATATTCCGGTTGTGCTCTCGTTCGCTAGAGTCCGGGGTCCGCCTTGTCCATGATCCAGGATTTGGCAGATCTAGTTTTACTCAAGAGCGACTGTACTGACTTCCATGACCCTATTAACATTGGAACCTGACCTATGATTGAATCACGGTTACATATTCAATTGCATGGATTTGCAGAATTCAAGGGTATATCTCTGGCCACCCCGTGGAAGGATAGTGTCGTGCGTGCGTGACGATATAATATACCACACACAATAGCTATTTTGAAACATTATTATTTTCTCTAATAGAGCTAGAGATTACAAAGAGAACTCTAGTTGTAATCTTTCTATTAAATGGTAAATTAATTAATAATTAAACGCACATTATATATTATATGTTCTGTAATCGGTTATAAAACACTGCAATCAATGAAGTGCCTAATGAGAATGCAAATGAGTATGTAATATTTAATTACGTACGATTGCTTGTGACTATCATGTTTAAGGGTTAGTGAGCGAGTACTCCTTTGTTTATTTTTTTGATGGATGACAATCATGACTATCTGTAATGACAATTATGGCCAAGATCCACAGCGGTGATTGGCTGGGTGAGGAGGAATAGTTTACATAAAGGTCATAATTATTATTTACAAAAGATAATTAACAACGCTTCGGTCGATAAGCGTAGAGAGGATATTTTCCAAAATAATTATCCGATATAACCGGAGCGTCGGTGGCCGAGCGGTTGAGTATCCGATTCGTAAGCGAGAGGTACCGGGTTCGAATCCCGCTGCGGCCATGTACTAATGACTCTTTTCTGAGTTATGTACATTAGTTGAATTCTAACTGATGCTCTTACGGTAAGGGAAAACATCGTGATGAAACCTGCAAATTCAGGCAACTGAATTTGTAACCATAATCCAATCTGGTCAGGTTCCCCTGGTAGCAGGATCACGGAGGTCAGATGGTAGTCGCTCAACTGATCGCCAAATCCTAGATCATGGTCAAGGCGGACCTCGGGCCCTCGTGATCGAGAGCACAACCGGGACATTAATGCCAAAAGATGATGAAAGATAATTAACTGATATAATGAAAAAAAAAGTCTTAAAAAATTGCTAATTCGGCCAATCCGTTTGGGTGATATAGATAACACGATGGCACAGACGGACACACAGATACCGAGACCATAGCTTACGATGCGAGGATAGAAAGTGTAGGCACAGAGACGTCGAATGAACGCTAGGATGATGATCCCATACACATACACACACCACTTTTATTAATATTCCTCATCTTACGTCGGAAGTAAAAAACGGAAACGCCTTCCTTGTAGTCCTGCTATATTTGTCTCGTATGTACTTACATTGCTGGAATTCGTTTCTCAGAGATTTCCAAAAAATTTAATTCGCTGTCTAATCAAGATAAAAATGCGAATTAAATAATCCGGGAATCTGACTATGAAACATAATTGTTTTCCTAGTAGAGCTAGAGATTACAAAGAGAACTCTAGCTGTAATCTTCCAATGGTAAATTAATTAATAATCAAACGCACATTATATATGTTGTGTAATCGGTTATAAAACACTGCAATAAATGAAGTACCTAATTAGTAAATGGAAATGATTTATTTACCTACGATTATTACTCGACTATCATGTTTAAGGGTTAGAGAGCGAGTATCAATTCGTTTATTTTTGGGGGATGACAATCATGACTATCTGTAATGACAATCATGGCCAAGATGATTGGCTGAGTGAGGAATAGTTTACATAAAGGTCATAATTATTATTTACAAAAGATAATTAACAACGCTTCATAAAAAGTTGACAAATCAGTTTAAGGTCATGAGGTGATTTACAGTGAATACCTACATAGTAGATAAAGTCTGTTTAACGAGAGTTGAACGTACTTATGGATATAATGCGGATTATCCGATAAGCGTACAGAGGATATCTTCCAAATTGATTAACCGATTTAACGAAATATCTTTAAGAAAAGTTAATTCGGCCAATCCATTTGAGAGATATGGATAATACGATGGCACAGACGGACACACAGATAGCGAGATTCAGGCTTACGACGAGAGGATAGAAAGTGTAGGCACAGACACAGATACACACGCCACTTTCAATAACACTCCTCGTTTTACCCCTTCCTTGTAGTCCCGCTATATTTGTCTCGTATGTACTTACTTACATTGCTGGAATTCGTTTCTCAGAGTTTCCAAAAAAATTTAATTCGCCGACAAATCAAGATAAAAATGCGAATTAAATAATCTGGGGAATCTGACCCAAGTTGGAAAAGTACCTATAAAAAATGGTGTTCTCTCAACCGCAATAAAATACGCTTACATGTTTAAATAACAATAACTAAAATCGTTGTAGATTGCGAACGCTAGAAATATTGACATATTTAAATATCGTAACCACATTATCTACTTGAACTCTGACAGCAGTATCTATCAGTAGAACGAAATTTTATCTCTGTATTTGTGTGGACACGTGCTACATAAAGGGTGGTAAGTAGGTATCCTTAAGAAGGAGCGATCTTTTCAGAACAAACATAAAATATAAAATACATATATCTATATTCACAGATCTCAGGTTCATAGGTATACAATGGGCCAACCGTGTCTGGGTTCGGCAGTTTCAGGCGCTGCACTGTCGGGTCTAAGCTTTGACAGCGCCTAAGGGTCCCCAGCGGAAGAACTTGGTTAAACTCACTCCGCCAACAATATTATAAGGCCTTACGAATGCCGAGCTCGTTACAGTGTTCATAAAAATATACACTTATTTAAGAATAATGTTTTTGATTTAAGAAAACCAAGTAATGGTTATAATATAGATACTAGAAATAAAGATAAACTTGTTGCTGATGCTTGTCGTCTAACCAAAGTCCACAAATCATTGATGGGTCAAAGTGAATGCTTTTACAATAAGGTTCCAACAGATATACAGAATTTACTATTGAGTAAATTTAATGTCACTATAAAAACAAATTACGGTAAGGGTAGGGTACAGGTAGGGTAGGGGTAGTGTAGGAGTGAAAGTGGAGTGATTTTTGAAATTCTTTGAGCAATTGCGATAGACTTCGTTCTGATAAAAAAACGAAATGTACTCACATAAATAAGCACTTGCGGAGCTAGATGCTTGATCGCGGTGGCGACGCCGGCGAGCAGCCCGCCGCCGCCGCACGGCACCAGCACCGCCTCCACGTCCGGCACCTGTTCCAGGATCTCCAGCCCCACGGTGCCCTGTCCCGCCATTATGTGCGGGTGGTCGTACCTGAGGAAAGCCGAAAAACCTTCTGTTTTTAACAACGTTTCTTATGCTCTAGAGGACTATTAAAACACTTTCTAAAGCTATTTAAAAGAATTCTTAGGAGCCTTTAACTCTTAAGAGGAGATGGTGCAAATGGGCATTAGTTACAACAATACATAGGTATTTCGTATTATACGAAAGGTAATTTTCCCGATTGTTTCTCGAGGAGGCTACTCCCCTTGGCTCAGCCAGACCTCTTTTCTTTCTTGCACATTTATTTTTATCAACCTTTTCGTGCTTGTTTAAGGTATTTTTGACATGACCTTTAAGATCGGGCAAATCTCCGCCACTTATTCCCGCTGCTGCAACTTTTGTATGTTTTTTTTTTCTAGATGTTATCTGATAACGTCCCCCTATATTCAGATTTGAAGGGATCTTCATAGTCTTATCGGAAGGCAGTAGACCAGGCGATCACTATCTCGAAGTTTGAAACAGCTCGAGAAACTCGGTTTTAGTCGATAAAATTGTTCGTCATTTCTTTATATAACACACGTCACATGAATTTACAGGCACTTGAAAAGTGTACTAACAACTTTAACCAGCGGTGATAAATGGTAAGTAACCATTGAACCCATAATATTTCGTTGCAAGAATTAGAATATAACAAAATCACTGACCCATTAATGTATACGAGGTTCCTCTCCCTAGCGAGGGTCATCGCGTGGAACTTCGCTTCCTTCATGTCTTCGCCATGTATAATGATATCGGCGCCATAGGAGCGGCACTTCTCAATCTTCATGATGGGCGCCACGTTCGGCATCACCACCGTGGCCGGCACGCCGAGCCGGCTGGCGTGGTAGCTGAGCCCCTGCGAGTGGTTGCCTAGAGACGCGGAGATCACGCCGCGCCGCTTAGCCTCAGGTGACAATAAAAGTAACGCGTTGCGCGCGCCGCGCTCTTTGAAACTGTGAACGTCGACAAGTGTTATTGGACATTTTAAAGAGATTAACAGTTTTATAGTCCATAAATGTGCAAAAATCGAGAGTGAAATCCATGAAATCAAATCATACACGATAACAGATCGCTATATACCTACGGGATTTGTTGCTAAAATCAATCAATTGCGTCAATAAAGCTAATAAGGTCATTATTTTTACACATTTTGTATACGTGTTTACCTTCCTGTGTGTTGTAGAAAGTCATTCTTGAGGTAAATATCCATACCGTAAATCTGGGACATGTGAGATTTCTGCGAACAGATAAAATTAAATTGAGCACTATTTATTAGTGAATTCACTCAAGCCTGCCGAACACTGCATTTATAAGGCTACTCACCACACAGGGTGTCTTAGTGATTCCGCTCTGGATGCGAAAAGCAGCAGCAGATACATCTTCGAAGGATATTCGTTGTGGATTCTCCTTGTCGCACATAGGGTCAAACTCGATCGTCTGGAAAACCATCGTGGCTGTTTGAACACCAACCGTCAGAGCATAACGTACTTGGGTGCCGCTGAGCCTCCGCGACCGCCCGTAGCGGACTGCGGTGTAAACGCCGACCCTTTATCACGGGCCAATTAACATTAATACATGAGATAAATGGTCAAAGGTGGACCGTCTGGTGGACTTTACCTCATTAGCAAATACAATAACATAAACGAAATAGTCAACTTACGGAAGTATCGCATCTGTAACGTTCCATTTTGTCAATATATCGACACGTAACAAGATTACTTTATGTACACTCACAATTAAGACCGTTCACGTTGAGATGTACGCTCTAACTGGAGTAGTTATGTGTTATTGTAGAACAATGTGATAAGATATTACTAATGATAATATGTTCAGCTAATATTGTTCACATAGTGATTATAGGATTGCAAGTCTTTCGCCATGCACCGTTTACCAATGAAAGGATATTGGCATAGGTATTGAATAGTTACTCAAGGTAGTAAGTTCGTAGTAAGGGCTAGCACAGAATATTAAATAATACTAGTCGTGCCTGTCCGTCAGTCCCTATGATACGGCGTGCTTGGTACTCACATCGTGACAGCGAAAGGAGGACGGGCCCATTTGCTCCCTATCTCTTAGACCGTAGTAACTCATCCTAAGACAACAGATCTTTACTTTCAAATATTAAAATTACATTTTCATTGTATAAAAGTGAATATGAGATTTTAAGGCCGAATTTTTATATGGAATGCAGTGGAATGCAAACATCAATTAGAGACTGAATTAAGTAATAGGTATAAGGTGCGACGGTGGCCTAGTGGTAAAGGAAGCCGACTCGCGAGTGGTTCCGGGCTCGAATTCTACTGCCGCTCTCCCACATATAATCTTACTGTGAGCGAGAACATCGTGATGAAACCTGCACATTCAGGCGACTGAATTCATCTGGTATCCAATCCGGTCAGGTGTCCCAGGTTGCAAAGTCACGGAGGTCAGATGGCACTCGCTCCACTGTAATTATCTGATCCTGGACAATGGCTAAGGCAGAAAATATGCACGTTTTATTATTTTTTGCGTTTATCGCGACCAATATTTGTGGGTTCCAAAACCTATCCTTGAGAAAATCAAGGATGAAGGAACAAAAGCACTTGTTTTTTGTGAAGATTGCCTTCAACAGTCAACGCAAACAAAACGAAAATGGGTGTATTGTTGTAATAGATAAAATTGGATTGGACAATATTAGAGCCTCAATTAGAATTGATTGATAAACTCTATTTTGCAATGTCATTTATTAAGGAAGTTCTATCAAGGGTTCTGATCAGAGTCACTTACTCTACAAAGCTACAAGCTTTATTCAATTTGGAGAGTTCGGATTTACAAACTTCCCTTGTAAGTGCAGTCAGTCCCTAGTCTATTACCTACTATATCAACCGCATGCATCGTTTGCTAAGTTATTAACTATTTGCTACGTATTTCTTAAGCATAGTACCTACTCAGCCTAAAGGTAGAACTATATTAGGCACACGTTGGGGCACGCACGCCGATCTGGGCGCGTCGGAACCTATACATTTTACATGGCAACTAAACGTTAGTTAGAGCTATATTAGATCCATAATGCCACGCGATGCGAAGTTAATCCACCGACCCAAGTTAATCCAGAATTCACTGTCCGATTCGTACATTTTGTTTGGCTTGTGCTTTATCTAGAACCCATGAAATGCGCGACAAACGTGTAGTGCGTGCACACGAACGTCACACGTGTGAGACGTCACGGACGTGAGCGTTCGGTCTAATATAGTTTTCCCTTAAGCCTTCGGACATTTTCTTTCAAAAATGTCGAAACGTTGGAGATGAGGAGGGAAGGGAGAAGCAGATTTTTAAATATAATACATCCAGTATTGGGATGGAATGTAAATAAATAAATTAAAGACATACAAAAGCAGGTATTACGCCCAAATTAAAAAAATATTTATAATTATAAACGTATAATACAAAAATATAATGTCACAATGCATAATAAAAACATTATTAGACGACGCAGTAAATAAGGATATTAATATAAAAATCCATGGTTCGAGGATATATATGCGCTGATACAATTATGTTTCCGTTAAGTATTTATTATTTTTGTATAAAAAGAAAAGTTTTGTTTAGCTATTGATAGGTATATCTAGATATATAACCTATAAAAATAAACAATTTAAACGGTCTCAAGATAAGATGCACCCCATTACAATTGAATACAATATAGGTTTCATTTTTTCGCAGTTGACGGTCGTACTTTCGTTAAGGAGTCCGTTAGTGACATATGCCTGTCCTCGTGTATTTCAAAACTTTTCCTCGGGAAATAACAATCAGTGTAATTTTTCGCAATTGCGTTGCGCAGCTCGTCCATGTGTTCAGGCCCCCTGGTTTCGCAAATTACTTTCACCTGTAAAAAGGTACAATACTGTTTGAGAAAAAATAATTGGTGAGTGATCTGGTGGGCGTTGCGGTCCAAGTCAGTACCTGAAGCTTATATTGACATTATCCAAAACATGTATCGCGATGCTGATTGAATAGTTAGGACGACTGTTGGCGAAACCACCCCGTTACCGTTGGAGTACAACAGTGCTCTGTGCTTAGACCACTCTGTTCAACGTGATACTAGACATACTGTCAGACAGCATTCGAGACTATCATGAGTTACCTCCGTAGCTACTCATGTATGCTGACGATATCGCGCTGACCGATTCAAGCAAGACAAGACAAGCTGCGACATATACAACGGGTCGAAAAGTGAAAGAAGTCGCTTGATAACGGCGGTCTGACGAAAAATGTGGCGAAGACAGAGTACATGGCTTGCAACAGTACAGATCCCCTACACGTTCGCATAGGCGAAGAGGTCAAATGAACGGATCAGGCCTGATACCTGGGGTCGGTGGGGATTTTCCGTTTTCGATACTAAGTACAACTGGTGACAGCGACAGCGACGTCAAAGCCCGAATATCCGCGGCTTGGGCCAAATAGCAGGAGGTGACGGCTGTCATTTGTGACCTCAAGATGCCGATGAAGCTGAAGTCTACAAGACTCTTATTAGACTTGTTCTCTTATACGGCAGCGAGACTTAAGTCTCTACTAGAGCGAAACAAGCAGGAGTTGCGTGTCACGGAAATGAAGATGCGGTGGACGTGTGGGGTTTTCCGCAAAGAACGCCGACATTCGCGGTAGCCATCATGTCCGTGACATCGCAGATAAGCTACAAGAGTGCCGCCTTCAATGGTACGACCACGTCTTGCGCAGTGCCGGCCTGCGCAATGCGCAATCATGTGGGGTACAGATGTCTGGCCATGCCACCCCCGTCAGGTACGGGAAGAGGCTGGACGTCGTTAAGAGTGGCATGCATTCCAATGGACTCACCACTAAAGATGCCGAAGATCAAGCAAAGAAAAGCAGGAAGGCGGACCCTGGGCCCCCGCATGTTGCGCGGGAGCGCAACCGGGATTTGACGACGAGATGACGATAATGAGGTGGCATCATAGGCGACCGAATTAGAGTTGTATCAGAACATTTCTTGGAGCATGTTTCTCAATGGAACAGACTAAACTTGGCCGAATCCATCCCCTTTAAGACACAGATCTGCGCATTTTCCGCAAAAACGGACTCTTTATCATAGTGTCACAGTTCCAAAGAAAACTCCTGTCTATCTCAAATAGTATCACGACTGTTGAAATCAACATATCGGCTGGCGTGCGGTTCCGGAGTCACCTGGACGGTATACTTTAATCAATACTTTACCCTAGAACAGCGCAAGTGGCTAAATATTCTATACGTTCCGCGCGCGACTAGACTGACGCCAAGAGCGCCAGTTACAATATAAAGCACAGGTGCGGCCATTAATAAAGTATTGCTCCCCGCGAAACTGTATTTAAGGCGGTGCGCCATACGAATTGTTGACTGAGCTTCCAACCGCAGTGTTTCGTTCTTGAGGTATATTAGAGGTATATTTAGAGGTGGGCAACACATTGGTGATACTCATGGTGTTGCTGATATCTGTAGGCAGCAGTTACCATTTCCCATCAGGTGGCTTGCCTGTTTGTCGGCCGTATAACTTAAAACTGAAACATCAACTCACCCTAACGAGGAATATGTTGCTTTTGAGCCAAGCGCGCTCCTGGGTGACGTCTTTGACTGAGACGCCGGTATCGGATATGATCTTGAGGAGTTCTTGGGAGCTGTCGGGGCGATCGCTGATGTTCACCTTGAACTTGATGAGCCTCTGCCCGGCCACCAGTCCGCGGTCGATGCACTGACTCAGCAGGGTCGTATCGATGTTGCCGCCACTCAACACGCACACCACGCTGGGACAAACCATCAAAAACGGCTGTTGAGGCACACCCCTCTGTCTCACGAAGTTTAAACGATGGATGTGTGGATATTTATTACTACTTCACGCATTCAGATCACTTGGGATTTTGATCAAATTTTTCAGGGTTTCATAAGGTAAGATCCTGAATCAATGTGATTTCTGCAGGAACATGGCTTTTCCAAGTATTTACGCAGAAGTGGTCGCTGGCAAAAGCTAGTAGTATCTAAATATTATACTAGTAGCAACCGCCAAAGAATAATTGAGTACAATATATCAAACGAAGTACTTAGTAGTTGTGCGAAGCCTATGCAGATTGCAATATTAGGTACTTATATTAAAATAAAATTCAATATTCCAATTAGTACAGTCAGTAGAGGTTTACCGCCGAATAAACAAAGAAAGGTTAACCTCAACTCTCCAAATTGAATGAAACCTTATAAGTTTATGGAGTACTAATTAATGTTTGTCTGTCACCTCCATAACCCTCAAAGTAAATCTCGCCAAATTGAATGAAACTTTGTGGGTTTGTCGAGTGGGTGCAGGTTTTTCCTATAAGGTAGAACTAAGGGACGCAAGTTGTTTCCTGCGTTTATCGCGGCCATTTGTGGATTCCAAAACCTATCCTTGAGAATATCAAGGATAAAGAAATAAAAGCAACTTGTTTTTTGCGAAGATTGTCTTCAACAGTAGATATATATATATATATATATATATATATATATATATTTTTATAGTATACAAGGCAAGCATTTGACCGCCATCTCACCTGTTGGTAAGTGACGATGCGGTCGAAGATGGAGCATGCCCGTCTTGGAACAGCCTATTCACTCCAGCCTTGAAGGCATCCAGATTATATTGATCAGGAAACACACTCGCAGGCAACGCGTTCCACTTCTTAGCCGTAAGCATTATAAAGGTCGAGCCAAAGCGGCTCGTGCGGATAGCTGGAATATCCACGACATAAGGATGAAGCGCTCGCCCGGATCGCGTCTCCCGATGGCGGAAAGGGGCCGGCAGAATGAGGTCGTGCAGCTGCTTCGCACACTCTCCGAAATGTAACCTGTAGAAGACCGACAGACGCGCAACCCTACGCCGATGTTCGAGGCTCTGCAGCCTAGCCTCAACCAACTGCGGGTCACAAATTATCTTCTTTGCACGTTTTTCAACCGAATCCAAAGCCGCTAGTTGATATTTGGCTGATCCATCCCAGAGGTGGCAGCAGTACTCCATGCAGGATCGGACTTGTGCTTGATATAACTGAAGCAACTGCTTTGATGTAAAGTACCGCCTAACCTTCGAGAGGACACCAAGCTTTTTTGCTGCAGTCTTAGCCTTGGATTCGATATACGGACCGAAGTTGAGATTTGCAGATAGCTCAACGCAAAGAAGCTGTAGGTTGTCGGTAATTTTAACAGGAACATCCCGAAAAGTTGGAGTTAAATGGAATGGACTCCTTTTGGCGGAAAACAAACACGCCTGTGTTTTGGTTGCGTTGAACGCCACCAGATTGGCTTCACCCCAATCAGAGACTGCCTTGAGAGCTTTGTCCAAACGATCAACCATAGCCTCTCGACAAGACTGAATATCGTCCCTGCTGGCTTTTGCCTCTGACAGATATCTATCCGTTACTGTGCTGTCGTCTGCGTACCCAAAGGTACCTGATACTGGTACTGGTAAGATACTGGCCTACACGCATATGAATCGTGAACTCATTGCATTCATATGAAATTGAAATGGACATAAATTAAATTGGATTGGACAATATTGGATTTTCATTTCGGAAGTTCTATCAGGGGTTCTGATTAGAGTCACTTTATTCAATTTGGAGAGTTCGGATTTACAACCTTTTCTTGTAAATGCAATCAGTCCCTAGTCTACTCTACCGCAGACTATATCTACCGCATGCATCGTTTCCCACGTGGATATGACTGAAAGAATTATTTGCTTAGGCCATAGTACTCAGCCTAAAGGTATGTAACGAAGCGTTACAACTCTGGACCGCCACCAACTCATCGAGCAGAGCTCACTCGTCCGGCAAGCGTGCGAGACGTCGGGGGACTGGCACCGCGCCGCGCGAGACGCGTGCGCCCGCGCAGCACCCCGCGCCGCCGCACTGCACAGCCTCTTTTACACCCACTGCGATACCGTGTCACCGCGCGCGATCCTGCATCGCACTAACCACTTGCGCACTCCGTTTATTTAAAAGGCTCACGGCCAGAATGCGAAATAGGAGGATCGCCTGCGCCGCGCCTACAGCCAGCCGTCGAGCGTCGAGCCGCCGCGAGGTCGAGCACCGCGCCTGTTCCCTCCGCCCGCCGACCCGACGAAGCTGCACACGAGCCCCCGAAAATGTGTGGTGGACAACATGGTGTTGTGTCGCGGCACATGCGCCTCGCCGTACGGATTCAACCCCCGTCGGCGGGGCCACCGCCGCCATCCAGCCAACGCCGGGCTGGATTCGGCTGGATTCGGGCTGTGCGGGCGCGCGCGCACCTACAGAACATCTATAGAAGAAGCCGACAACCTAACGAGACCCAGCAGAACGTAGTATATGAATACGGCGCAAGACCGTCCGCACCCCGACCGTCACTCCGGGGTCTCCCATGAGATTCCGTTGAAGTGGCGGTCCCCCACCAATCCCGACGCCACGCTTCGAGCGCCCGACACGATTATAGGTCACCTCCTCCCATCCCAACCGCTATACCGGAGGGTGCATATATACGTCGCGATGGGCGCTAAAAAAAATCCGAATTGAGTTCTAGTGGTACCGGCCATAGGGTAGTATCCGGTTTTTGAGTAGATAGATTTAATCGGTTTGTGGTTACCGAGTAGACGAGGTACTGGTGATCCTGGAGGAAGGGGTCTATCCAGGTACCCTAACTGTCGGCTTGGGGTTGCCGAGTAGACGGTTAGGCTTAATATATAGACCTAACGATGGATAGGATGGATCCAATGAGTACCCAGTCTCGAGATCGCGAAGGATAGGACATAGCGCCGCGCTAACCCTCAATCCACGTTCGTTAAATCTCGACCTGAGTTTAGAGACATGGCGTAACTAGAGTTACTGTCGAAACCGCTGAGCTAGGCCCGTAGGTATTGTAGTAATGAAACTTATGCAATAGATATAAAGTAAAATAGCTTAAGTCACCAACCGATTGTTGTTTAATTTGAAGATGAATATTGGACGGATTTGTCTGAGAAGCTGGCTCAATGCATGGCGACTGTCTAGCAAGGGTTTTTATGAGATTTGTGTGATAGTTTTGTTTTCGCAAAGTTTGTTGCATCACCGGATGGAGGTGATTGTGTTTTGTCGGTGATGGTGAGCTGATGGAGCCTATGGGAGAGTTTTATGGTTGCTAACCGGCCTGACGGAGACTATGGGAGCGTGGCCAACGGATGGTAGTTGTTTCAAGCTTTGTGAGAAAATCTTGAACGATAATGATCTAAAATCAATGGTCGGTTACATAATGTTGACTTTGGCTTCGAGTACTGAAATTTCCTTGATTACCGATACCAAGTAACAATTTCGAGTTCTGTTGTTGTACCAGTAAGATGAGGCAGTGTAGGCAATGGTGGGATTTCGTATCCTTCTGCCAGTGCAGGTTTGGTAGTGCCTGAACTGTTGTTAAGGTCAAACATGTAGGCTGTAGGCGGCAGATTTGATGTGATTTTTTGGAAGGCGTCTGGATTGTTAAATCGTTTCAAAATGGTAGTTTAAACGTAACGTAAATTCTAGATAGAGTATACTCGATCGAACAGTTAAAATCGATGACGATGATGATTACTTGTTTAGTTTTGGTGTGGTAACAGATGGACTGTTGTTACCTGTGATTGGCGCTTCAGACGTAAGAGCTTTTCATTATTATGATCCTGATTAGGTTTTGATGTTAGGCAGTGAAGATAGTGTTGTTTTTGTGGGGATGACGCCGTGAACGGTTGTTTAGGTCTATGACGAATACTTGTTGTGTTGCTTGTAGACTGTTATTACGTGTTATGATGGCAGATAGACTGTATTACCTATGACTGACTTAGTACAGATTTGGTCAAAGGATTGACCACAAGTTGAAAGGCTATAGACAGCTATTAGTGAAGTAAAGCGTCTTAAAGTTACTGCTTTGTGATTTTGGCATTTTCATATTGAAAAGTATACTGTATAGTCTAACAGTAGGTATCTACACACTATATATCCTGCTATATAAGTACGGCTAGTATAGTGGTGCATCTATATTATAGATAGAGGTACTACTAGAGTCTATAAGTACCTACCGGTATCAAAAATGTGACGAATAAACATCACTGAGCTGATATGTTAGCAATGTTTATTAACTTAAATTTATTTGTCATTTATTTTCTGTGTGGCATTTCGCCTGTGTGGCATTAAGTCTGTGTGACGTTTAGCCTGTGTGACGTTTAGCCTGTGTAGCATTTAGCCAGTGAGGCATTCCGCCTGTGTAGTATTTCGCTGGTGTGGCATTTTCCTGTGTGTCGTTTTGCCTGTGTGGCATTTCGTCTCTGTGCCATTTACCCTTGTGTGACATTTTAGCTGTATCGTGCTAAGGCAGACGTGGTACAGGATGTAGAATGAATAGACTCATAGTTTGACGATTACAGTGGCACTGACCAGAGTGACACCTGGCCTGTGTGGCATCTAGTCTGTGTGGTATTTCGCTTGTGTTCAGGTCCAGTTGCGTGGCGGCCCGGTTGCGTGGCAGTCCGCCTGTGTGGCGTTCGTCAGTGTGGTGGTTCGCCTGTATGGTGGTTCACCTGCGTGTCATTTCTCCTGTATGGTAACATTACTCTTATTTTTTAAATTAGGATGGCGCTGACGGATGTCCAAAAATCGTATGGCATTTAATGAAAAAGGAGTGTTTCGAATCCCATTCGAAGTAACATAATAAGGGCCTTTTGCTGAGTACTGAAAATTTTATGTAGAAATGTCACATATTTGTAGTGACTCTAAGTACCTACAGTAATGGAGGTCGGGGGCAATACGCGAGCTTTATGATTGGGGACAAAAGCATCAAGGGGAAAACACTGGTGGCGATGATTAAACTTTCTTCATTGGTGGCATCTGTAATACGGTTCATAGTCTGGTGTTATATCTTGTCACGCCCCTCTCATAAATTGAAACCGTAGGTGAATTTATGGCGGCAACTTCGCGGAGATGATGTTGTTCTCTCAAGTCTCTCTCAATCTACACAAGTTTAGTATGATAAATGATAATGTACGTTTGTTTTACGTGTACACAAATAGCAGTTACTCAAGTATTGGTGGGTTAATGCAGTTGTGATAGATCACATCACATGATTCATGAGACTTACTTTGGTGATGTGTTGTGGTCAGAAGTGACCCAGCGAATATTGTACTGTGCTATGGTTTTCATGTTTCAGATAACACACGAGGACGTGTGTATACCAGGACGGCCGTGACGGATCCGGTCAATAGCATGGAATCATGTGGTCAATAGTACGGACTCATGAAGCAGAAAACGTAAGTGGGAGTGCGCCGCCTGGTGGAGCGTTGTGACAGTCTCGATGGCACGACTCGGGCGGAGTGGCGGGCATTCTTGGCTCGACCGCCGAGGAGTGAACACGTCTTGAAACTGTCTCCACATTTCGTTTATGGAAAGTGTTGTTTACGTTTGAAAATAAAGTAATTTTAAAATCACCTTTGAATCAATATTGTAAATTACCTCAACTGCCTACATTGTAATACCGCTCTGATTTCAAGTAAAATTATAAGTGATGTGCAAAAATGAATTGGAATAAATACAGTGGAGTAAATGTGAACCCTTTCTTTAATTTATCTGTACGAATACGATCTAATACTTATATCACCACCCTGATGACAATGATCCTGATACACTACTTTCCTTGACGCAACGACATACCTATATCATTTATATTTACGTACATCTATTCTACTTCTTTTTTAAAACTTTTCAGTTTTTAGGGTTTTTTAGTTCTTGTAGGTACTAGTTTTTTATTTTCGGCTTTTTGGTTTAATAATTGGAATCTTTAGTTCGACCAAATACCTACGACTCTCTGTAAAAGAAACTATGATGTTAATATGATAATTATAAACAAGGTTCAAAATATAAGTGAGAATGGTTGTTAACTAACCTTAAATCGTTAAAGACCTCAAATGGTCAATCTCAAAGAGATTGGAAAGTTAGCTATCTTCGTGGTTATGTAGAGCGGCCCTTTTGGATAAAATTCATGTTAATATGTTAGCGTCACAAGTAATTTGATTGTCAAACATAAATTTGTAAACAAACGATTCAATTTATTTATTGGTAAAATAATTTAATATTTTGTGTTGAACGTTTTTTTTATTTTATTTTATTAGTGAAGTGCATTAGACCACTACCTTAAGTATATTGTAATGGATATCGCTCGTAGAATGTGTGTAGAGGTGTATAGAATATGTGTTAAAGATTCATGTCTCATAAGCTTTTTTTTGAAATATGTGGAGGTTTCAGTAATTTCTTGACGACAAAATCTGTAATATATAGTGTGAAAACATCAATAATCCATTATTACCTATTTATTCTCAAAATACAGGTGTCCCAAAACTCGACGTCAACCTGGAATCGGGTGAAAAGGCAAGTTATGCTGGTCGGCAGAAAAATATTTAAAAAAATCTAAGTTGCATGAAAAATTGACAAAAAATTGTTTTTCCTTTAAAACCCAGTTTTAAACAAGTTTTTGTTACTTGATCAAAATGGCATAACTTATTGCTTTTTACATGGGAGCCGATTCCAATGCACACACTGATTTAATTTAACTCAATTGTACGTGTGCTTGTCTATCTTAAACAGATTGTTCACTCAATTTAGTTTAGTTCTCTTAGTGTATGCATTGGAATAGGTACAATTTTTTTTGTAAAAGTTTTAATTTTAATTGAAACAAATTTTTTTATACTAAGATTTATATATTGAATTTACAATAATTTTAAAAATTAATTAATGAACCATTACAACTATTTTTACTACAGCAAATGTTCGAAATGCCTTCCTTCGGCAGCAATACAAGCCCGACATCTCTTTAAAAGAGATCGAGCTATCTTTCGAGCGAATCGTCTGTTATTTACGAATTCAGCTGCTTCAGCTATTCTTTGCCGTAGTTCAAATTCACTTTCAATTGGCTTTGAATACACTTTTTCTATGAGTCTAGTGAACGGGCCGGCCACGAGATTGGACCAGACCGACCAATCGATCTCCCGGGAAACTCTTCATCGAGATATTGTCGAACGGAGCGAGCATAGTGCGCTGGGCATCCATCTTGCTGGAACCACATTTCTCTGTAAATGTTTAATGGCACGTCCTCTAGTAAACTTGGTAGATGGTTCTGTAGAAAGACCAAGTAGACTTCGCCATTCAAAGCTTCAGGCAGCTCAAAAGGACCAATTATTTGACCATTCAAAATTCCGGTCCACATGTTTACTTTGAATCGGTACTGGGACCGGTCCTGCCTCGTTAAATGAGGGTTCTCTACACGCCATTCATGCAAGTTATGCATGTTCATGCAGCCGTCCTTTTTGAATGTTAATTCATCAGACCATAAAATTTTCGTTAAGAAAAGTGGGTCATCCCTGTACCTCTCCAATATCGTCCGGGATAAATTTACCCGGTTTAGGTAGTCCCCGAGTAGTAACGTCTGTACTCGCTGTACGTGGTATGGGTGTAATTCATGTTTTTTAAAAATACGATGGGCTGTACTTTTGGGCACTCCAGTAGTTATTTCAATAGCCCTTACTGAAGTGCTTGGATCTTCTTCGACAGCTTCTAGCACTTCGTCTTCCATCGGGTTGGCAGGTGTTTCTGCACCGTGCTCTTGATTTGGGAAGTGGCCCTCTGAGAAGAGTAAACGATGCACATTCGTAAACACTCGATGATCGGGGTAACGAACAGCGTTTGGGTACCTTTCACGGTAAAGTCTGGCGGCAGCACTGGCATTACACCTGCATTCTCCATAAATAAGGTGCATATTAGCGTATTCACGAGTGGTATACGCAGACATCTTAGCACTAGTCACATGAAAGTCCAGAGAAAGCAAAAGTCGTCGTTAAGGGAACATAAACAGTCCGAATCCAAATCACAAGCAATCACAAGTCCATAAACGAAGCCAAAAGTAGTCAGTACGAAATCAACACAAACGAATACGAAAACAAGCGCAGTAAACGAAGGAGCGTAACGTACTAATTTGTGATTGTGTTGTGATGTGTAAGTACAATAGCGAATACCTGGCGTCACTCTCTGTCTCGCTCGCACTTGGTAAGATGACTCTCTCCGTCTCAAGTCACTTAAGCGTCAACATCTATCTCGCTCACACTTCTTAGAATGACTCCTTCATCTCAAGCAACAATTTACAACTGTTTGGAAAACCTTGCGCCCATTAGAATAATTTTTAACCAAGTAACAAAAATTTGTTAAAAACTGGGTTTTAAAGGAAATAAATTTTATTGTCAATGATAGCAGCTACAATTTACCAAGTATCATACCATTCTGGAATCCTTACTAAATGCGCCAGCTTTTGACATAACTTGCCAAACTCGCGTAGTACTTTTTTTTTCAATACAGTCGGTTAAGCCTAGGCAATTTTTTATTTTGAATTTTTTTCTAAGAGATAAGTCCTATTTTTATGCAAGCTTAAGCAGCTGGTTTCAAAATTTTGATTACAGTTTAGAGAAGCATTATTCAGGGTTACACAGCAAAAAAAATGGGAAAAAGTAAAGATTTATGGCAACAGGACTGAAAAGTCTGTCGCAGGGTGTGCAATATTGCGTTTTTTTTTAAATGCCTATAATTTTGATATCATGCAACTTAGATTTTTTTAAATATTTTTCTGCCAACCAGCATGACTTGCCTTTTCATCCGATTCCAGGTTGACGTCGAGTTTTGGCACACCTGTATATGTAAGATTAATTATGTCGGGCGTGTGATAGTGATGTGTTCGTTGCTCACCCCAATGTTGAAATAAACAAAAAAATACCTATTGATCACGAGGAATGGAAAAAACGATCTCAGAATAAATATAGTTGATCTTTAAATTTTTCAGTAAGTTGCTATGACTTTTATTTTGTTAGTTTTGTCAAATGCTACATAATGACGAAATGCGCTGTTATACAAGGTGTCTCAAAAGAAAGTTTATATTTAGTGGATCGATTAAAAAAAAAGTAAGCCGTGTATCGAAAAAATATTTATTGATTATTAAATTGTTGGATAAAATTAGCTTCGACATTCTTAAGAGCAGGTGCATAAGTGTAACAAAGGTGTGTTATAAAAATTACATTAATAGAGTAGAGGATAATTTGTTAAAGAATTTAAAGTACTTCTGGACTTTTCTGAAGGATAAAAGACGCAATCGTAGTAACTTCCCCGCGACGATGCATTATAATGATACCCAGGCCTCGGATGGAGTCAACGTTTGTAATTTTTTCTCGTCTTATTTTTCCACAGTGTACAAACCGCAATCTGCCTCTTGCTCTTTGAGCTCTACTGTGGGTGAACATTCTTTCCCATCAAACCTGATCTCAAACATGCGATTTGGTAGCGATCAGGTGTTAAAAGCTTTAAAAAGACTTGATAAAACTAAAGGAGCTGGCCCAGATAGCATACCTCCCCAGTTTGTCGTGGCATGTGCGAAGCATTTATCTTTGCCACTTTCAATAATCTTTAATCGTTCCCTTGCCACAGGCGTCTTTCCATCCAAATGGAAAGAAGCGCGTATTGTGCCCATATTTAAGTCTGGTGACCGGGCTGACGCCCGAAACTATAGACCGATTTCTATTTTATCCACATTTGCTAAAATCTTCGAGTCATTAGTTTGTCCTATAATTTCTTGGCAAATAAAACATATTATTTCCCCTTTCCAGTTTGGCTTTATGAAGGCTCGCTCCACCACTACTAATCTGGCTTGTTTAATTGATGACGTCTCGGAAGCAGTCGATTCTCGCATAGCAGTTGACACTGTCTACACAGACTTTAGTAAAGCTTTCGACACAGTTGACCACGGACTATTACTGAACAAACTTTCCTGTTGTGGCTTTACTGGTGCCTTGCTTGATTGGTGTGCTTCTTATCTCTCTGATCGCCCATCGAGGGTTGTTACTAGATATTCTGTTTCTTGCAAAGGTGGTCCTAGGTGCTATTGATTGTCCCACAATCCTTGAAAAGTTGAATTTTAATGCTCCCTCTAGGTCAGTGCGTCAAAGTCGATTTGTTCCATTCTGCATCGCTGGCTTTAGAAGTAACCTAGGTAAGTTTTCAACTTTGAATCGGTTACAATCCCAGTTTAATAAAATGAGCAAACTTATGGACATAGATATATTTTGTGAATCCACTGGAACAATCAAAAAGAAAATTGTTACTTCTCTATCGGTCGCTGAACCCTAACAGGTCTCTGTTATTAGTGTTTTGTTGTTGGTATTTCCTACATATTTTAATTTTAATTACAAAACATAGTTTTTTCAAAAAATATATTTTAAGTACTTTAAGTAAGTTCAACAATAACGTACGTTAAGTAGTTTGTGAAACGATGTTGTCTATATTCCATGTCGTGGTAACCTATAATTAAGGCTGCACTTAGAAAGAAACTATATTTTAGCTATAAGATGCTATAACTTTGTTAGTGTTAGTCTTGTTGATTGTACTAAAAAAAAAAAAAAAAATTAAAATACATAATTTGGGAATATATTTCTTAAAAATAATGTCGTCCAAATGTAGACCCTCGCGTTCGCGGCACTCATTTAATCGAACAGTAAAATAACTTATCGGCTCGGCAGGTGGACTCAGTGATGGCTGCCATTTCGTGACGAATATTTTCTTTTAAATGCGCCAGGGAAGTCGGTTTATTGGCGTAAACTTTAGATTTAAGTAGGAAAAAGTCTATAGGGGTTAAATGAGGACTGCGTGGAGGCTAAATTATGTCACCTCTCCTGGAGATCAATTTGCCCGAGAAAATTTTACGAATTCGTGGCAGAGATGTATTGGACGTGTGTGACGTTGCTCCGTCCTGCTGGAACCATGTTCTTTGGTTATAGCCAGGAATGGTTTGCAGTTCAGGCACCAAGAAGTCGTCTAACATCTCCACATAAGGCTCTGAATTCACTGTACTTGCACGCCCCCTTTCGTCTTCAAAAAAGTAAGGGCCGATAATTCCTCGCGCTGACATCGCTGCCCATACGGTCACGTTAGGCGAATGAAGGGGTTTCTGATGCTTGTGTTTCGGATTCGATGCACTCCAGTAGCGGCAATTCTGCTTATTTACGTGTCCATTAAGATGAAAATGAGCTTCATCCAAAAACAAAATGTTGGTAAACGTTGAAAAGCGCTCAATTGCCTGATTTACGAAGTCAAGCCTCTGACTGGCATCTTGGGGCTTTAATTCTTGCACCAATTGAATTTTGTAGGGGTGCAGCTTTAGATCTTTGTGCTAAATGCGGTGTAATGATGATCTATGCACATTTAAAGCACTTGCGCGCTTCCGAATTGAAAGGTTCGGGTCATCACGAACAGACTGATTAACACTTTCCACGTTTTCTACCGTTCTTGATGACCTTGGTCGCCCGGATTTTGGTTTTTCCAGCGTTTTGCATTTTCGAATAAGAGAAATGCTTGGCGCATCATTTGAGTGGCGAAAACCTCGAATACTGCAGAATCTCCTACGCGCTACAGTCGCCGAATCACCGTTTTTGTAAAACTCTCGCACCCACAACGCGCGGTCTGCTCCTGAGAAACGCTTCATAGCGACTGAATTCCCAAGAACCAGGCTACCGATTGACATAACCCCCGCGCCCCTTGGATTCGTTGTGTTCACGCAGTAAACTAAATAAATATAAACTTTCTTTTGAGACACCTTGTATTATGATTGTGACTGGTATCTTGGTAATGCATTGTACACTTTTAGGGAAAGTACCTTATTTAGCCAAGTACCTACTTAAGCCGGGATCGACCACAAGGATGTTGATGACTTAAGAAAAATTCTTCTTATAATATCGATAATATCGCTTATTACAATACATCGAAAGAAAATATCGACAGAATGGACATCTCTTTTTATTTGCTGCTGACAGAAATGAAGGGGATTTCATTATTTTTTGTCTCTGACCTGGCACGCATTTTTTGTATGAAAAGCTGTCACAGCCCTTTCTATATACTGGCAAATTTTTTTTTGCTATGTGGGTCAATACCTATCAACGATACAGACAGACCCCACAAGACATAGTTCGTCGACTTTTTTTTATTTCATTATATGGCGGCTGGTAGTTTTTGTAATTCAATATGGTGGCCATATTTCATTCTGATTAGTGCAATTCGATAGACGTAAGAACCATCAAAATCGGCCTACGCGTTTGCTCTAGAGTGCTACAAAGGAACAAACACACATACATGCCAATATATATACATACATACATTACTGATAGACACATTGCCCTCCGTTTCGTCGCACAGTCGAGTAAAAAAGGAAGACGAGCAGGAGGGAGATGAGGTGGAAGGGAGAATGTGATTTGTAAATCGAATTTTCGGGGTATTTGGGGAATGTAAATTAACCAAATAAAGACTGAAGTAAGTAATACGTCTAAGTTTAAAAAATATTTATATTTATAAACGTATAACAATAAAATGTAATAGGAGACTCAGTAAGGATAATTACAAAAATACCAGGTTCGAGGATATATATCCGCTGATACAATATATCCAATTCACACTAGTTATAACAAATACTTATGTTTCAGTTATTTATTATTTTTGTATAAAAGGAGAAGCCTTGGATATCTATTGATATACATATATACTCGGAATTCTCGGATATATGTATACCAACAAAAATCTGATATTTCGAACACTGCAAAACAATTTCAACGATCTCAAGATAAGATGCACCTCATTACAATTTAATACAATACAGGTCTCATTTTTTCGCAGTTGACTGTTGTACTTTCTTTAAGGAGTCCGTTAGTGACGTATGCGTGTCCTCGTGTATTTCAAAACTTTTCCTCGGGAAATAACAATCAGTGTAATTTTTCGCAATTGCGTTGCGCAGCTCGTCCATGTGTTCAGGCCCCCTAGTTTCGCAAATTACTTTCACCTGTAAAAAGGTACAATACTGTTTGAGAAAGAACAAATAGTAGATTATAGGTGGCATCATTATACAATGAATGTTGCGCGTCTGTCAGTCTTCTACAGGTTACATTTCGGAGAGTGTGCGAAGCAGCTGCACGACCTCATTCCGCCGGCCTCTTTCCGCCATCGAGAGACGCGATCCGGGCGAGCGCTTTATCGTTATGTCGTGGATATTCCAGCTATCCGCACGAGCCGCTTCCTTTATAATGCGGCTAAGGAGTGGAACGCGTTGCCTGCGAGTGTGTTTCCTGATCAATATAATCTAGATGCCTTCAAGGCTGGAGTGAATAGGCTGTTCCAAGACGGGCATGCTGCATCTTCGACCGCATCGTCACTTACCAACAGGTGAGATGGCGGTCAAATGCTTGCCTTGTACAATATAAAAAAAAAAAGCTCTTCGAACGCATTGTGGACTTTCGGATCCGACAGGAGTATACAATCTCGGAGTGTCAGTATGGGTTTTGGCCGGGTTGTGGAACCATGGACCCCGTATTTGCCCTGAGAACTCGCAGAGATGGGAGGAAGGGATACAGATCAAGGAACACGCCCTTTTACTGTGTCCCTAGTGAGATCTGGTGGGCGTTGCGGTTCAAGTCCTATATTGATCTGAGGCCTATATTGACCTTATTCGAGATGTGTACCGCGATTGTGATTCCATAGTTAGGACTGCTGTTGGCGACACCAACACGTTACCGTTGGAGTACACCAGGGCTCTGTGCTTAACCCACTTCTGTTCAACGTGATATTAGACGTACTGCATCCAAGACTATTATGAGTAACTTCCGTGGCTACTCATGTATGCTGACGAAATCGCGCTGATACTCTGATAAGGGACGACATATCCAACGGATGGAAAAGTGGAAGAAGTCGCTCGAAAACGATAGTCTGACGATAAATGTGGCAAAGACAGAGTTCATACCATACAACAGTACAGACCCCCTACCCGTTGTCATAGGCGAAGAGGAGCAGGTCAAACGAAGGGATCAGGCCAGATACCAGGGGTCGGTGGGGATTTCCGCAAAGATCGCGCGAGGAATGCCGACATCCGCGGTAGCTATCATGTCCGTGACATCGCAAATAAACTACATGAATGCCGCCTTCAATGGTACGGCTACATCTTGAGCAGACCGGAAATTATGTGGGGAACAGATGTCTAACCATGCCACCCCCGCCAGAAACGGAAAGGAGAGGCCGGCCCAAAAGCGATGGCTGGACGTCGTTAAGAGTGGCATGCGTTCCAATGGACTCACCACTAAGAATGCCGAAGACCAAGAAAGGTGGACTAAGAAAAGCAGGAAGGCGGACCCTGGGCCCCCATGTGTTGCGCGGTAGCGCAACCAGGATTTAACGCCGAGATGACGATGATGAAGTGGCATCATAGACGACATATTCTCGACTCTGAGCCGAGAACTAATGTCTCTCTATCTGAGGTGTCCGAAAGTCAAATTAGAGTTGCATCAGAACATTTCTAGGAGCATGTTTCTCAATGGAACAGAATAAACCTGGCCGAATTCAACCCCTTTAAGACACAGATCTGTGCATTTATCACAAAAACGGACCCTTTATCATAAGGTCATATTTCCAAAGAACACCCCTGTCTATCTCAAATAGTATCGACCGTTGATATCAACATATCGGCTGGCGTGTGGTTCCGGAGTCACCTGAAGGGTAATGCCAAATTAGCTTCGAAAAAGCTTAAATAACCGGTCCAGGCGATACTTTACCCTAGAGCAGCGCAAGTGGCTATATATTCTAGACGACCCGCGCGCGACTGGACTGACGCCAAGATGATTATGATGAGCGCCAGTTACAATATAAAGCACAGGTGCGGCCATTAATAAAGAATTGTTCCCCGCGAAACTGTACTTAAGCGGCGCGCCATACGAATTGTTGTCCGAGCTTCTATCCGCAGTGTTTCTTTTTTGAGGTATATTCGAGGTCTCTTTAGAGGTGGGCAACACATTGGTGATACTCATGGTGTTGAGGATATCTGTAGGCAGCGGTTACCATTTTCCATCAGGTGGCCCGCTTACCTGTTTGTCAACCGTATAACTTAAAACTGAAACATCAACTCACCCTGACGTGAAATATGTTGCTTTTGAGCCAAGCGTGCTCCTGTGAGATGTCTTTGACGGACACGCCGGTATCGGATATGATCTTGAAGAGTTCGGCGAAACTGCCAGGGCGGTCGATGACGTGGACTTTGAACTTGACGAGCCTCTGCTCGGCCGCCAGTCCGCGATCGATGCACCGACTCAGCAAGGTCGTATCGATGTTGCCGCCACTCAACACGCACACCACGCTGAGACAAACCATCAAAACCGACTGTTGAGGCACACGCCTCTGTCTCACGTTATTTAAACGATGGATGTGTTGATATTTATTACTTCTTCACGCATTCAGATCACTTGGGATTGTAATCAAATTTTTCAGGGTTTCATAAGGTTAGATCCTGAATCAATGTGATTTCTGCGGGAACATGGCTTTACCAAGAATTTATGCAAAAGTGGTCGCTGGCAAAGCTAGTAGTATCTAAGTATTATACTAGTAGCAACCGCCAAAAAATAATTGAGTACAATATATCAAACGAAGTACTTAGTAGTTGTGCGAAGCCTATGCAGATTGCAATATTAGGTATATTAAAATAAAATTCAATATTCTAATTAGATCAGTCAGTAAAGATTTACCACCGAATAAACAAGGAAAGGTGGTTAACCTGAACTTTTCAAATTGAATAAAACTGTGGGTTTGTAGAGTGGGTGCAGCTTTTTTCTATTAGATAAAAACTTTCACTTTTTCAAGAGTCATTTTATTCAATTTGGAGAGTTCGGATTCACAACCTTCCCTTGTAAATGCAGTTAGTCCCTAGTCTACTCTACCGCAGATTATATCTACCGCATGCATCGTTTCCCAAGTTGATATGGCTGAACGAATTATTTGCTACCTATATCTTAGGCCATAATACTCAGCCTAAAGGTATGTTACGAAGCGTTACAACCCCGGACCGCCGCCAACTCATCGAGCAGAGGTCACCCATCCGCCAAGCGAGCGAGACGCCGCTGCCGGGGAACTGGCACCGCGCCGCGCGAGTATTTTTGAATCGCACGTCTCGATTCGAATGGTTATCAATTTTAATTTTCGGCATGAAAAATTCGATCAGCATCTTGCATCATGTTTTGATTCCGAAAATCAAAATTGCAAAGCGTTCGAATCGAGGCGACCGATTCAACAATAGAACCTCTGGGCACGTCGGAGCCCATACATTTTATATGGCTACTTAACGTTTAGTTAGAGCTATATTAGACCCATGCCACGTGATGCGACGCCGATTCACCGACCTCAGATTTTCTTGTGCGCCTAAAGGCCTGTGTGTAGTGTAGGACTCACACGTCGCACGCGTCATTCTGCCACTGCAACACAGCTGCAACCTTCGCGAATTTGTAATTGGTCGTGGCACACATTTTTTTTAATAGAGCTATAAAACCCATAAAAAGGTTTCTACGAATTTACTATCCAATCGTAAATTTTGTTTGGCTAGTGCTTTATCTAGAACCCGTGAAATGCGTGACAAACGTGTAGTGCGTGCGCGCATCGATTAGGTGTGCACGCCAACGCCACATGTGTCGTTTTTCTTTCAAAAATGTCTAAACTTTGCTGTAAACTTTTTCGAGTATAAAAAATGGAGTACAAAAACTAAAAAACCCCAACTGCTATTAAAAACTGAATAGTTAGTGACAAGCAGATTGATGTACGTAGATATGTAGGTATATAATAAAAACATTACTATGATCAAAACGTGAAAACAGGCGGGAAACATATACATTAATAATATAATTAAGTAAGTCTTCATTAAGTCACATCCTTTCTCCTAAAGATCCCGTCCCACACCTCAAGTCGCTACGGCGGCTCCTTCACTGTACACTCTGCGCGTTTATGGAACTCCATACCTCCTAACATCCGTGCTAGTCATTCTCTGACTACATTTAAAAGGAAATTAAAAGAGCATTATCTTTCTCTTTCTAATATACAGTTATAGTACGTATATATTTATTGTATTCATTATTATTTATAGTATTTGTGTATTATTAATTATAGTATATAGTTTACTTGTGTGCACTTCCTATGCCTAAATGCTGACTTACGGTTTCTTTGACTCCAAGGTTTGCTGGTAGAAAACTCAACTGTTGAGTTAAGCTCGCCTTTGTACTTAAGTTACCTTCTGTTAATTTATATTTATTATTTTGTGTACAATAAAGGATAAAGAATAAAGAAGTCTATTGTCTTGTTTAAAGCACCTGGCTGGCCTTAATGGCTTTGTGTCCACCAGGCTTATATCCCAAACGTGCAAATTTGCCAACAAACATGAATTTACGGCACAAAAGCACGTTTTTGCTCCCAGTGTCTAGACTAAAGATCCACTCCAGCAGCACATAAACCATGTCCATCAAAATATATAATAAATTACCTCAAACTTTGAAAAATGAAACAGATGGCAAAGTTTTTAATAGAAAGCTTAAGAAGTTACTCTTAGCTAGGAGTTACTATAGTATGACGGATCCGGTCAATAGCATGGAATCATGTGGTCAATAGTACGGACTCATGACGCAGAAAACGGAAGTGGGAGTGCGCCGCCTGGTGGGGCGTGCTGACAGTCTCGACGGCACGGCTCGGGCGGAGTGACGGGAATTCTTGGCCCGACCGCCGAAGAGTGAACACGTCTTGAAACTGTCTCCACATTTCGTTTATAGAAAGTGTTGTTTACGTTTCAAAATAAAGTAATTTTAAAATCACCATTGAATTAATAATGTAAATTACCTCAACTGCCTTCATTGTAATACGATGTGATGTGCAAAAATGAAGTGGAGTAAATGTGAACCCTTTCTTTAATTTATCTGTACGAATACGATCTAATACTGATATCACCACCCTGATGACAATGATCCTGATACACCACTTTCCTTGACGCAACGACATCAGAAAAGGGATGACGAACGCAACGCCCAAGATATGGTAATGATGAAAAGTGACAAAGAAAATGCAGCTACGCTACGTTGAACCGTAATAATAAAAGGAAAGTGATTACTCGATCCAGCTGAGTTGGCTGCATGTAAAATGTAAAATGATTTAACACGTTCAGAGATCAGCCAAGAGTCCAAACACCCCGACATATAAGACAAAGACTTCAGTGTAGAGAGATTGGGGGATTTATAAAGTAAACAACAAATCATCTGTATCAAATCATGGGTCATGGTCAAGGCAGACCCTCGAGAGCACCACTGGGATATTGACACCATTAATAAAAATCGAGTGAAACTTAATTATGGACGGCAATTTGGTATGTTTTCTTTGTTTTTGCGTAACTTAATTTGGATTACTCATATAAAATATTTTCTTACCTTGTTTTATTCATCAGATAATTGTGTTAGTTAAATAATTTGCTTAGTTACTAAATTAGCCAGTTAAAGTTTATTCAACGCCTTTGAAGAAAATGTTAAGTTTTAGATTCATTTAGCAGTGTGGTTTGACACCACAATTAAATTAATTGCTTAGTATTCTGCAGGTAAAATTAAATTAAAAACAGTATGTATTCTTTTTTTTGTTTTATTAATACAATTATTTTCTTCTATTGCATAATACTGATATACAACGGTTCGCTTTACCTGAAAGAACAACAACGCAACGCTGGACTGGTAGCCTCAACGTGATTGTTTCAACGTGGGATGATGATAGACAATCAGCGAGTGTTGATTACATGACTGAGAAATGATGTGATATTAACAGTTCCTCTCTATCTGGTGAGTCCCATACATAATTATTATTTGCTAAAAACCTGAGGTGATTAGAGGCTTCCCATGCGGATTTTCGGAGTTATTTACTTTGATAATTCTGAAAAGTATTCTGACAGAAACACTATTGATACCCTTAGTAGCGAGAACGGCAGGTTTATTTGGGTCTTTAGTCAAACTACAAATACAAAAAATTTCAACAAAACATAAACAACGTCGGTTACCGTCAGTGTTACAATTTGTTGGGATAGATGTAAAAAACTACCGCTAAGTTGAATAAATGTTTGCTTTCGTTTGTTATTGAGAAAAGAAAATCACTCCACAACAATAGTAAGAATTATGTTAAAGCCCTCTAAATGTTACAATACACAGTGTTTAAAGTAAAAAGTGACATTTAATCTAAGATTATTTTACCATTTTGAAACATGATAAGCTACGATTTTACGTATTACGTGGTGCTGCTGCTGATTGACTCCTCCTCCTCAATCCGTCCCTCAATGCTGAGAATCGTGACTCTGTCGACGTAGCGAGGACGTCCTCGTTCTCCATGAGCTGCAGTCGGTGGCCTCCTGCAGGGCCACGCTCACAGGCATTTCCAGACATTCCGACACTTGGTTGAGCCATCGCTTGGGGCTTCGGCCTCTTGGTCTTCTGCCTTCCACGGTACCGGTTACAATTAGTCTCTCCAAGTTGTTGGTATCTCGGCGAGCAAATTGCCGCTGCGGCTGTTTGACTAAATATTTAATAATAACAGTGTGGCAGGGATGGCGTAGCAGTGAGTTTGTGGAACAATTAGCTGGTGTTCTTTAGGATGTTGTGTCTTAGAGTGACTTCATATATGATTCGATTGTGCAAAATTTAAATAATGACCCTATGCGGGCGGGAGGGTGCCACTGCTAACATGTATCGAAAAAAAGTATTTTTTAGCGTGTTTGTTTACATTTAACAGGAAAAATTGTAACGAAATTTTCCCTATTTCAGTATAATGTTCTTCTTCTTATCGTATCAATGATAAAATAGGTTAGTAAATGTTTGTTTTATATTTTTCCAGTCCAAAATTGAGAAACGCGAACGGCACTGTCTGACGCTTCAAATATATCTTTGAGCGAACAGGAGTCTGGGCAGGCCGGGCAGACTAGCAAATGCGCCATGGTTTGCGGCTTCACTCCACATTCGCAGGCACTTTTGATGGAAGCGATATACCCCCATCTGCACATTTTTCTCTTGATCTGCCAATAGTATAATGTTTGTTATGGTAATCGTAGTTTTCCAATGTTATAGAAGATATCCGCGGTAAAACTGGGATCACCGATATATGTTTCTTTTAACACTACGGCATTGGAAAAAATCGGTTGTCTGTAAAGTCGGTTTACTGACGATAGTTGAACGTGACAACGTCAAGTAGGAGAGAGACAGATGTCGAACGCTGCCGAACGCGGAGGCCGATTGTGCCTCTTTGTCGCTCGTTCCGTGCTCTCGCTTGCACTTCAAGCCTTAAATGGAACGCCTCAGAGCGAGCTAACGCCGCATGAGTCATGTTTTTTCGTGCGTGCAGCCGGCTCCATCGAATTATAAGACGTCACGTCAAAAAAAAGGCAATTTGGTTAGTAACGTAATTGTATGTTGGTATCAAGTAATTTATAAAAAAAAAGTTAATACGAGTAAGTGGACTGATTGACGGTGGATAATTTTAAATTATGTTTTGAGAGACTAAAGATAAACCTGTGACTTGGTTCGACCGAGAACCATTTGTACTATGTTGGTGTGACTTGGTTTGGCCTGGATGGGGACTTTGTTGGACGGATCTGTCTGGGAAGCTGGCTCAATGCGTGGCGACTGTCGAGCAAGGGTTTTTATAAGATTTGTGTGATAGTTTTGTTTTCTCAAAGTTTGTTGCATCACCGGATGGAGGTGATTGTGTTTTGACGGTGAAGGTGGGCTGATGGAGCCTATGGGAGAGTTTTATGGTTGCTTACCGGTCTGATGGAGGCTATGGGAGCGTGGCTAACGGATGGTAGTTGTGTCAAGCTTTGTGAGAAAAGTCCAGATGTTTTGGTGATTGCTCAATGGTCGGTTACATAATGTTGACTTTGGCTTCGAGTACTGAAATTTCCTTGATTACCGATACCAAGTAACTATTTCGAGTTCTATTGTTGTACCAGTAAGATGAGGCAGTGTAGGCAATGGGGATTTCATATCCTTTTGCCAGTGCAGGTTTGGTTGTGCTTGAACTGTTGTTAAGGTCAAACATCCTGTTTTATTTGGCTGACTTGGAGTAGCCCGTGAGTCGTGTGTGTGGCTCGTTAGGCTGGGAGCCCAGAAGGTCTCGATGTTGTGGCTGTGGATGGCAGGTTTGATGTGATTTTTTGGAAGGCGGCTGGATTGTTAAATCGTTTCGAAATTGGAGTTTAAACGTAACGTAAATTCTAGATAGAGTAGGTATACTCGATCGAACAGTTAAAATCGATGACGAGGATGATTACTTGTTTAGTTTTGGTGTGGTAACAGATGAACTGTTGTTACCTATGACTGGCCTTACCTATAAGATGGACGTTAGAGCTTTTCATTATTAAGATCCTGATTTGGTTTTGATGTTAGGCAGTGAAGATAGTGTTGTTTTTGTGGGGATGACGCCATGAACCGTTGTTCTGGTCTATGACGAATACTTGTTGTGTTGGTCGTGGACTGTTATTACGTGTTATGATGGCAGATAGACTGTATTACCTATGACTGACTTAGTACAGATTTGGTCAAAGGATTGACCACGAATTGAGAGGCTATAGACAGCTATTAGTGAAGTAAAGCGTGTTAAAGTTACTACTTTGTGATTTTGGCAGTTTCATATTGAAAAGTATACTGTATAGTTTAACAGTAGGTACCTACACACTATATATCATGCTTTATAAGTACGGCTAGTACAGTGGTGCTTCTATAGTATAGATAGAGGTACTACTAAAGTCTACAAGTACCTACCGGTATAAAAAATGTGACGAATGTGACTTCCGCCTGTGTGTCTCTCGCCTGTGTGGCTCCCGCCTGTGTGGCATCCCGCCTGTGTGGCATCCCGCCTGTGTGGCATCCCACCTGTGTGGCATTTCGCCTGTGTGGCATAAAGTCTGTGTAACGTTTGGCCTGTGTGGCATTTAGTCTGTGAGGCATTCTGCCTATGTGGCATTTCGCTGGTGTGGCATTTGTGTGACATCTTAGCTGTATCGTGCTATGGCAGACGTGATACAGAATATAGAATGCATAGACTCATAGTTTGACAATTACAGTGGCACTGACCAGAGTGACGCCCGGCCTGTGTGGCACCTAGTCTGTGTGGTATTTCGCTTGTGTGCAGGTCCAGTTGCGTGGCGGCCCAGTTGCATAGCGGTCCACCTGTGTGGCGTTCGTCAGTGTGGTGGTTCGCCTGTATGGTGGTTCACCTGTGTGTCATTTCTCCTGTATGGTACATTACTCTTATTTTTTAAATTAGGATGGCGCTGACGGATGTCCAAAAATCGTATGGCATTTAATGAAAAAGGAGTGTTTCGAATCCCATTCGAAGTAACATAATAAGGGCCTTTTGCTGAGTACTGAAAATTTTATGTAGAAATGTCACATATTTGTAGTGACTCTTAAGTACCTACAGTTTGGGGATCAATGCTGTCCGCGTCCGTAGGCGAAGCTCACTTTGGGCTTCATGACTCCAGATACCCTACACGTGATCCCCGGGTAGTGCGAAATGGACAGCAGTCTCTCCGGTGGTAGGCTTCGGCCGTGGCTGGTCACCACCCTCCAGGCGAATGCGGCGCCAAGCGGCCCAGCCGTGTTCCGTTGCGATGTCTGGAGTAGCCATCTAGGAGGATGGGTCTGGGCAGTTGTAGTCGCTCTGCGTAACCGTTTTTTTTTTCTTCATGCTCACCACTCCCGTACCGGGTGCCTGGCTTCGGAGGGCAGCGGGATCCGAAGCACGGTGCCGCCGCTGGCCGACCGTAGATAGTAGGGGGCCCAAGTAGCTGGTTAGCCACCAGTGAAAGGCTGCCCCGCCATCTTACGAAAAATCCCAGATTGCTCTACCTTGCCGGTTGGCGACCGGATGGGAGGGCCAGGTAGCCAATCTGGGGGGGTTCGGGCGTCCCCGCGGTCTCCGCGTCAGGCACCTTTCCGTGCGGTTTTGGTGAGCGTGTTAGCTGGTAGGTGGAGCGCTACCTTGTCCAACTGCCATCCTCCTACAACAACCTCTTCACACCATAAAAAATGAAAGTCAACAAAAAGAGAAACGTTAAACAGCGGCTGCACTCCCTCCCACTCAAAGTGCACCTCACTAACATCCGAGGCCTGCACTCAAATCTCGATGCAGTCCACTACCACCTTGAGACTGAAAAACCGCAGCTGCTGTTCCTCACTGAGACGCAGATCAGATGTCCAGCTGACGCGGCGTACCTCAGCTACCCAGGGTATAGTCTCGAGCACAGGTTTGTACCTCGTGCCGGAGTCTGTGTGTACGCTCGCGAAGACATCTCATCGGCGTCTAAGGAGCTATGAGGGGTCTAGTTTCTCTATTTTATGGTTGCTGGTGGATACAGGTCAAGTGCAAATTCTTTATGCCTGCGTTTATCGATCGCACAGCGGGGATCAGGAGACAACTCGTATTTGTGACCATCTCATAGAAGTGGCGGATGAAGCAAGGGAGCGTTACCCCGCGGCGCAGTTAGTCATTCTGGGGGATTTTAATGCCCACCACCAAGAGTGGCTATTCCCATACCAGGTGACTAATCATGCTGGGAGAGAGGCGCGTAAACTAGCTCTGTCGCTAGATCTTACCCAGCTGGTAAACTGTGCCACGAGGGTACCTGATGTTGACTCCCATACCGCCAATTGCTTAGATCTTCTGCTGACAACAGATCCGGACAGGCACTCAGTATCGGTTTCTGCACCGCTGGGTACATCCGATCACTGTCTGGTGAAATCTGTATCCGTTTATTCCCCACCCGAGCAAACCCCATGCAACCCCCGACGGGTGTGGCGATACAAGTCAGCAGATTGGGATGAGATGCGTCACTTCTTTTCGTCCTATCCTTGGCGGGAGGCATGCTTCTCTTCGGGCGATCCGTCGAATTGTGCTGAAGCCGTTACCGCGGTTATGCGTCAGGGTATGGAGTACTTTATTCCGTATTCTGACGTAGCGATGAACGGTAGGTCTCGTCCATGGTTTAGTGCTGAGTGCAGTCGCGCTGAAGTGTTGAAGCGGGCAGCATACTCTGCCTGGGCTGAGGCTCGAGCGCATATGTCTCCGGATACTCGCAAACTGAAGAGAGCCTTTAACCTCGCCGCCAAGTCTTGCAAAAGGACACTACGCAGGGCTCGATTCGACCACATAAGCCGGATTGGCGCCAAACTGGCCTCTTACCCTCCTGGGAGTAAGGCGTTTTGGTCTTTGGCAAAAGCGGTCGAATCTAATTTCAGCCAATCTTCGTTGCCACCGTTGCTGAAGCCAGACGGAACATTGGCCCATGCTGCTGAAGAGAAAGCGAATTTGCTTGCTTCTCTTTTCGCGGCGAATTCGCGTTTGGATACTGCAGGAAAAAAACCACCTACCTCACCCCGTGCTGACTGCGTTATGGCAGAGGTACGAATACATCATAGAGAAATTTTAAAAATCCTGCGGTGTCTGGACGTGAACAAGGCTAGTGGACCTGATGGTATACCGGCAATAGTCCTGCGTAGTTGTGCCCCTGAGTTGTCTCCTGTACTTACGCGCCTGTATCGCCTCTCACTTGACACTGGTATTCTACCCAAGTCGTGGAAGCTTGCCAATGTGCAGCCCGTGCCCAAAAAAGGCAGCCGCGCCGACCCTGCCAACTACCGCCCTATTTCGGTCACTTCCATACTCTGTAAGATTATGGAACGTGCACTGAATAACAAACTCCTTGCGCATCTTGAAGGTAACGATCTCCTCAGCGATTACCAGTACGGATTCCGCCGTGGTCGGTCTACTGGGGACCTTCTGGTGTATGCCACACAATTATGGAGTGAGGCCATTGAGAGGCATGGCGAGGCCCTTGCTGTGTCTCTTGATATCTCCCAAGGCCTTTGACAGAGTTTGGCATGCGGGCCTTTTAAGCGGGCTTCCTTCATTTGGTATTCCTGCTGGCTTTTGCACCTGGATATCGGATTTTCTGAGTGGACGTTCTATCCGTGTAGTTATCGATGGCTACTCGTCTAATCTTCAGGCTATCGACGCGGGGGTTCCTCAGGGATCAGTACTGTCCGCGACTTTATTCTTGCTGCATATTAACAATCTGCTTGTACCTGAACGATATTCAGTCTTGTCGAGAGGCTATGGTTGATCGTTTGTACAAAGCTCTCAAGGCAGTCTCTGATTGGGGTGAAGCTAATCTGGTGGCGTTCAACGCAACCAAAACACAGGCGTGTTTGTTTTCTGCCAAAAGGAGTCCATTCCATTTAACTCCAACTTTTCGGGATGTTCCTGTGGAAATTACCGACAACCTACAGCTTCTTGGCGTTGAGCTATCTGCAAATCTCAACTTCGGTCCGTACATCGAATCCAAGGCTAAGACTGCAGCAAAAAAGCTTGGTGTCCTCTCGAGGGTTAGGCGGTACTTTACATCAAAGCAGTTGCTTCAGTTATATCAAGCACAAGTCCGATCCTGCATGGAGTACTGCTGCCACCTCTGGGATGGATCAGCCAAATATCAACTAGCGGCTTTGGATTCGGTTGAAAAACGTGCTAAGAAGATAATTTGTGACCCGCAGTTGGTTGAGGCTAGGCTGCAGAGCCTCGAACATCGGCGTAGGGTTGCGCGTCTGTCGGTCTTCTACAGGTTACATTTCGGAGAGTGTGCGAAGCAGCTGCACGACCTCATTCCGCCGGCCCCTTTCCGCCATCGGGAGACGCGATCCGGGCGAGCGCTTCATCCTTATGTCGTGGATGTTCCAGCTATCCGCACGAGCCGCTTTGGCTCGACCTTTATAATGCGTACGGCTAAGGAGTGGAACGCGTTGCCTGCGAGTGTGTTTCCTGATCAATATAATCTGGATGCCTTCAAGGCTGGAGTGAATAGGCTGTTCCAAGACGGGCATGCTCCATCTTCGACCGCATCGTCACTTACCAACAGGTGAGATGGCGGTCAAATGCTTGCCTTGTAAAATATAAAAAAAAAAAAAAAGTAATGGAGGTCGGGGACAATACGCGAGCTTTATGATTGGGGACAAAAGCATCAAGGGGAAAACACTGGTGGCGATGATTAAACTTTCTTCATTGGTGGCATCTGTAATACGGTTCATAGTCTGGTGTTATATCTTGTCACGCCCCTCTCATAAATTGAAACCGTAGGTGAATTTATGGCGGCAACTTATAAAGAATAATTTGTGTACGAGATGATGTTGTTCTCTCAAGTCTCTTTCAATCTACACCGTAGAAATGCGAAGAAGGTGCCGTGCGTGTTTACAGACAAGAGGGCACCAATTTGAGTGAATAACTTCAGATAAGAAAAAGTTATCAACGCTTTTTATATACCGTTGGAAAGAACATGAACTGCAGATGTTTATGTGAAATTAGAATCAAACTAATGCTAGTAGTTTTTTATTAAATCTAATACAAATTTTCCCTCAAACATTTTTTTCCTCATTAAGTAACTTTAGGACCTCATTTTTTTCCCCCTTTTTACTTGCACTAAATATAAATTTAATTAGAACATCTTGACAATAACAATAAAATAAAATACATAACCTTATCAGTTGTATCCAAACTGGCACTGTTATTTAAGTTAAAGTGGTAAATTTTGACCATTTTCGTTTAAAATACAAAAAAGTCATAAAAAAAAAATCTTGAGGCCAAATTGGTTTAATTTATGCTGAGTAATCCAACCCTCTACCAAACACCCTGTATTAGTGAAGTGCATCAGACCACTACCTTAAGTATATGTATTGTAAGTCGCTGGATATCGCTCGTAGAATGTGTGTAGAGGTGTATAGAATATGTGTTAAATATTCATGTTTCATGAGCTTTTTTTTTAAATATGTCGAGCTTTCAGTTATTTCTTGACTTAAATAATACGACAAACTCTGTAATATACAGGGTGTCCCAAAACTCGACGGCAACCCAGAATCGGGTGAAAAGGCAAGTCATGCTGGTTGGCAGAAAAATATTTAAAAAAATCTAAGTTGCATGATTTCAAAATTATAGGCATTTAAAAAAAACGCAATATTGCACACCCTGCGACAGACTTTTCAGTCCTGTTGCCACAAATCTTTACTTTTTCCCATTTTTTTTTTTGCTGTGTAACCCTGAATAATGCTTCTCTAACTGTAATCAAGATTTTTAAACCAGCTGCTTAAGCTTGCACAAAAATAGGACTTATCTCTTAGAAAAAAATTCAAAATAAAAAATTGCCTAGGCTTAACTGACTGTATTTAAAAAAAAAGTACTACGCGAGTTTGGCAAGTTATGTCAAAAGCTGGCGCATTTAGTAAGGATTCCAGAATGATACTTGGTAAATTGTAGCTGCTATCGTTGACAAAAAAAATTTTTTTCTTTAAAACCCAGTTTTTAACAAATTTTTGTTACTTTGTTAAAAATTATTCTAATGGGCGCAAGGTTTTCCAAACAGTTGTAAAGAAGTGTGAGCGAGATAGATATTGACGCTTAAGTGACTGAGACGGAGAGAGTCATCTTACCAAGTGCGAGTGAGACAGAGAGTGACGCCAGGTATTCGCTATTGTACTTACACATCACAACACAATCACAAATTAGTACGTTACGCTACTTCGTTTACTGCGCTTGTTTTCGTATTCGTTTGTGTTGATTTCGTACTGACTACTTTTGGCTTCGTTTATGGACTTGTGATTGCTTGTGATTTGGATTCGAACTGTTTATTTTCCCTTAACGACGACTTTTGCTTTCTCTGGACTTTTCACCCGATTCCGGGTGGACGTCGAGTTTTGGGCCAGCCTGAATAGTGTGAAAACATCAATAATCCATAATTACCTATTTATTCTCAAAATATGTGTAAGATTAATTAGGTAGGGCGTGCGATAGTGATGTGTTCGTTGCTTATCCCCAATGTTGAAATAAACAAAAAAAATGCCTATAGATCACGTGTAATGGAAAAAACGATCTCAGAATAATAATTCATCTTTAAATTTTTAAGTAAGTTGATATGACTTTTATTTTGTTAGTTTTGTCGAATGCTAAATAATGACAAAATGCGCTGTTATATTATGATTGTGACTGGTATCTTGGTAATGGATCTGTTAAGTATCGGCCGGCAGCCTAGCCTAAGCTGGACTTCGTAGAGAAACGTGCCAAGAACATTGTACACTTTAAGGGAAAGTACCTTATTTAGCCAAGTACCTACTTAAGCCGGGATCGACTACAAGGATGTTCATGACTTAAGAAAAAATATTTTTATAATATTGATAATATCGCTTATTACAATCCCTTTTTATTTGCTGCTGACAGAAATGAAGGAGATTTCATTATTTTCTGTCTCTGACCTGGCACGCATTTTTTGTATGAAAAAGCTGTCACAGCCCTCTCTATATACTGGCAAAATTTTTTTGCTATGTGGGTCCAATCTAAATGAATAATGTTAAGAGAAACTTGAAAATTATTTTTCCATACCTATTCAACGATACCCCACAAGACATAGTTCTTCGACTTTTTTTTATTTCGTTGTACGGCTGGTACTTTTTATATTTCAATATGGTGGCCATATTGAATTTTTATTAATCCAATTCGATGGAAGTAAGAACCATCAAAATCGGCCTACGCGTTTGCTCTAAAGTGCCATAAAAGAACAAACACACATACATACCAATATACAGGGTGTCCCGTAAGTCGACGTCATGCCGGAATCGGGTGATAGTCCAAATCATAATAGTTACTAGAAAAATAAAAAATAAAATCTAAGTCTTGAATTTTTTAAATTATAGGCATTTCTTTTTTTTTTCGAGAAAATGTACAGCCTGTGATGGTTTTTTAGCTCCTGTTGCTACAAATCTTAACTTTTTTTCAATTTTTCTTATGTAATCCCGAATAGTGCTAATCTAACCTAAAATTGAAAAAAAGTTAAGATTTGTAGCAACAGGAGTAAAAAAACCATCACAGGGTGTACATTTTCTCGAAAAAAAAAGAAATGCCTATTATTTAAAAAATTCGAGACTTAGATTTTATTTTTTATTTTTCTAGTAACTATTATGATTTGGACTATCACCCGATTCCGGCTTGACGTCGACTTACGGGACAACCTGTATGTATATACATACATACATTACTGATAAACACGTTGCCCTCCTTTTTGTCGCACAGTCGAGTAAAGAAGGAAGACGAGCAGGAGGGAGATGAGGTGGAAAGGGAGAATGTTATTTTTAAATCGAATTTTTGGGGTATTGGGGTGGAATGTAAATTTACCAAATAAAGACTGAAGTAAGTAATACGTCTAAGTTTAAAAACTATTTATTTTTATAAACGTATAATAAATTTTTTTAATAGAAGTTTAAGTAAGGATAATTACAAAAATATCAGGTTCGAGGATATATCTCCGCTGATACAATATATCCAATTTACACTAGTTATAACAAATACTTATGTTTCAGTTATTTATTATTTTTGTATAAAAGGAGAAGCCTTGGATATCTATTGATATACATATATACTCGGAATTCTCGGATATATGTATACCAACAAAAATCTGATATTTCGAACACTGCAAAACAATTTCAACGATCTCAAGATAAGATGCACCTCATTACAATTTAATACAATACAGGTCTCATTTTTTCGCATTTGACGGTCGTAATTTCGTTAAGGAGTTCGTTAGTGACGCATGCGCGTCCTCGTGTATTTCAAAACTTTTCCTCGGGAAATAACAATCAGAGTAATTTTTCGCAATTGCGTTGCGCAGCTCGTCCATGTGTTCAGGCCCCCTGGTTTCGCAAATTACTTTCACCTGTAAAAAGGTACAATACTGTTTGAGTAAGAACAAATAGTAGATTATACGTGGCATCATCATACAATGAAGCTCTTCGAACGCATTGTGTACTTTCGGATCCGACAGGAGTATACAATCTCGGAGTGTCAGTATGGGGTTTGGCCGGGTTCATCTGTGCTTTGTATTTGTGTCCATGGTGTGAGACCAAATACAAAGCACAGGTGCGGCCATAAATGAAGTATTACTCCCCGCTAAGCTGCGCGCCATACGAATTGTTGACTGAGCTCCCAACCACAGTGTTTCCTTTGACGTCTCTTTAGAGGTGGGCAACGCATTGATGATACCCATAGTGTTGCTAACACCTGTAGACAGCAGTTACCATTTTCCATCAGGTGGCCCGCTTACCTGTTTGTCAACCGTATTACTTAAAACTGAAACATCAACTCACCCTGACGAGAAATATGTTGCTTTTGAGCCAAGCGCGCTCCTGGGAGACGTCTTTGACGGAGACGCCGGTATCGGATATGATCTTGAAGAGTTCGGTGAAACTGCCAGGGCGGTCGCTGACGTTGACCTTGAACTTGACGAGCCTCTGCTCGGCCGCCAGTCCGCGATCGATGCACCGACTCAGCAAGGTCGTATCGATGTTGCCGCCACTCAACACGCACACCACGCTGAGACAAACCATCAAAACCGACTGTTGAGGCACACGCCTCCGTCTCACGAAGTTTAAACGCTGGATGTGTGGATATTTATTACTTCTTCACGCATTCAGATCACTTGGGATTTTGATCAAATTTTTCAGTGTTTCATAAGGTTAGATCCTGAATCAATGTGATTTCTGCGGGAACATGGCTTTACCAAGAATTTATGCAAAAGTGGTCGCTGGCAAAGCTAGTAGTATCTAAATATTATACTAGTAGCAACCGCCAAAGAATAATTGAGTACAATATATCAAACGAAGTACTTAGTAGTTGTGCGAAGCCTATGCAGATTGCAATATTAGGTATATTAAAATAAAATTCAATATTCTAATTAGATCAGTCAGTAAAGATTTACCACCGAATAAACAAGGAAAGGTTGTTAACCTGAACTTTTCAAATTGAATGAAACTGTGGGTTTGTCGAGTGGGTGCAGCTGTTTTCTATTAGGTAAAAACTAAGGGACGCAAGTTGATTTCTGCGTTTATCGCGACCATTTGTGGATTTCAAAACCTATCCTTGAGGATATCAAGGATGAAGGAATAAAAGCAACTTGTTTTTTGCGAAGATTGTCTTAAACAGTAGATACTGGCCTACACGCAAATAAATCTTGAACTCATTGCCTTCATACTGAGTTTACGATTTATTTGGTCCCCTATGAGCAAACGAAATTAATTACGGAAATATTATTTAAATAAATGGAATTGTATTGGACAATATTGGATTTTCATTTCGAATTGTTTGATTAACTTTTATATGCAATGCATTAGGAAGTTCTATCAGGGGTTCTAGTTAGAGTCACTTTATTCAATTTGGAGAGTTCGGATTCACAACCTTCCCTTGTAAATGCAATTAGTCCCTAGTCTATTCTACCGCAGATTATATCTATCGCATGCATCGTTTCCCAAGTTGATATGGCTGAACGAATTATTTGCTACCTATATCTTAGGCCATAATACTCAGCCTAAAGGTATGTTACGAAGCGTTACAACCCCGGACCGCCGCCAACTCATCGAGCAGAGGTCACCCGTCCGCCAAGCGAGCGAGACGCCACCGCCGGGGAACTGGCACCGCGCCGCGCGAGTCGCGCGCGCCCGCGCAGCACCCCGCGCCGCCGCACTGCACAGCCTCTCCGACACTCACTGCGAGACCGTGCCACCGCGCGTGATCCTGCATCGCACTAATGACTCCGTTTACTTAGGCTCACGGCCAGAATGCGAATAGGAAGTTATGTGCGCACCACGTCCCTACGGGGTGTCACATCCGATGAAACCTGTAAAGCCTTCCCGGCTTCGTGTTTAGCACGTATGCGCCTAGGTCCCTTTTTTTGGTTAGTCGTGCATATCCAGTCCGGCTGGTACTCATGAGAGTTCATCTCCTCCCTCCCAACCGCTATACCGGAGGGTGCATATATGTATACTTCGCGATGGGCGCAAAAAAAAACCGAATTGAGTTCTAGTGATACCGGCCATACGGTAGTATCCGGTTTTTGAGTAGATAGATTTAATCGGCTTGTGATTACCGAGTAGACGAGATACTGGTGATCCTGTAGGAAGGGGTCTAGTCAGGTACCCTAACTATCGGCTTGGGCTTGCCGAGTAGACGGTTAGGCTTAAGGGGATATAGACCTAACCATGGATAGGATCCATCCAATGAGTACCCAGTCTCGAGATCACGAAGGATAGGACATAGCGCCGCGCTAACCCTCAATCCACGAGCGTTAAATTGAACCTGATTTGTTGTAATTAAACCTGAGTTTGGAGTAACTAGGGACACTGTCGAAATCGCTGAGCTAAGCCCGTAGATATTATACTAATGAAACTTATGTAATAGATGTAAAGTAAGTTAGCTTAAGTCACCAACCGATTGTTGTTCAAACTGAAGATGAATAAAATATGTATGTTAATCAGTACTATCGCTCGTTTCACTAAGTAAGATCCCTCAATCCAACTATAGCAACTCGTCTGGGGTTTAAACGGAACCGTGGCGACAGTGGTCAGCTCCCTCCGAGCCGCCACCACGTCACAGTAGAACTATATTGGGCACACGTGGAGGCACGTACGTCGATATGGGGCTCTATTTTTGAATCGCACGTCTCGATTCGAATGGTTATCAATTTTAATTTTCGGCATGAAAAATTCGATCAGCATCTTGCATCATGTTTTGATTCCGAAAATCAAAATTGCAAAGCGTTTGAATCGAGGCGACTGATTTAAAAATAGAACCTCTGGGCACGTCGGAGCCCATATATTTTATATGGCTACTTAACGTTTAGTTAGAGCTATATTAGACCCATGCCACGTGATGCGACGCCGATTCACCGACCTCAGATTTTCTTGTGCGCCTAAAGGCCTGTGTGTAGTGTAGGACTCACACGTCGCACGCGTCATTCTGCCACTGCAACACAGCTGCAACCTTCGCGAATTTGTAATTGGTCGTGGCACACATTTTTTTTAATAGAGCTATAAAACCCATAAAAAGGTTTCTACGAATTTACTATCCAATCGTAAATTTTGTTTGGCTAGTGCTTTATCTAGAACCCGTGAAATGCGCGACAAACGTGTAGTGCGTGCGCGCATCGATTAGGTGTGCACGCCAACGCCACATGTGTCGTTTTTCTTTCAAAAATGTCTAAACTTTGCTGTAAACTTTTTCGAGTATAAAAAATGGAGTACAAAAACTAAAAAACCCGAACTGCTATTAAAAACTGAATAGTTAATGACAAGCAGATTGATGTACGTAGATATGTAGGTATATAATAAAAACATTACTATGATCAAAACGTGAAAACAGGCGGGAAACATATACATTTATAATATAATTAAGTAAGTCTATTGTCTTGTTTAAAGCACCTGGCTGGCCTTAATGGCTTTGTGTCCACCAGGCTTATATCCCAAACGTGCAAATTTGCCAACAAACATGAATTTACGGCACAAAAGCACGTTTTTGCTCCCAGTGTCAAGACTAAAGATCCACTCCAGCAGCACATAAACCATGTCCATCAAAATATATCAAAACTTTGAAAAATGAAACAGATGGCAAAGTTTTTAATAGAAAGCTTAAGAAGTTACTCTTAGCTAGGAGTTACTATAGTATGACGGATCCGGTCAATAGCATGGAATCATGTGGTCAATAGTACGGACTCATGACGCAGCAATTGGAAGTGGGAGTGCGCCGCCTGGTGGGGCGTGCTGACAGTCTCGACGGCACGGCTCGGGCGGAGTGACGGAAATTCTTGGCCCGATCGCCGAAGAGTGAACACGTCTTGAAACTGTCGCCACATTTCGCTTACAGAAAGTGTTGTTTACGTTTCAAAAAAAAGTAATTTTAAAATCACCTTTGAATTAATAATGTAAATTACCTCAGCTGCCTACATTGTAATACGATGTGATGTGCAAAAATGAAGTGGAGTAAATGTGAACCCTTTCTTTAAATTATCTGTACGAATACGATCTAATACTGATATCACCACCCTGATGACAATGATCCTGATACACCACTTTCCTTGACGCAACGACATCAGAAGTGGGATGACGAACGCAACGCCCAAGATATGGTAATGATGAAAAGTGACAAAGAAAATGCAGCTACGCTACGTTGAACCGTAATAATAAAAGGAAAGTGATTACTCGATCCAGCTGAGTTGGCTGCATGTAAAATGTAAAATGATTTAACACGTTCAGAGATCAGCCAAGAGTCCAAACACCCCGACATATAACACAAAGACTTCAGTGTAGAGAGATTGGGGGATTTATAAAGTAAACAACAAATCATCTGTACCAAATCATGGGTCATGGTCAAGGCAGACCCTCGAGAGCACCACTGGGATATTGACACCATTAATAAAAATCGAGTGAAACTTAATTATGGACGGCAATTTGGTATGTTTTCTTTGTTTTTGCGTAACTTAATTTGGATTACTCATATAAAATATTTTCTTACCTTGTTTTATTCATCAGATAATTGTGTTAGTTAAATAATTTGCTTAGTTACTAAATTAGCCAGTTAAAGTTTATTCAACGCCTTTGAAGAAAATGTTAAGTTTTAGATTCATTTAGCAGTGTGGTTTGACACCACAATTAAATTAATTGCTTAGTATTCTGCAGGTAAAATTAAATTAAAAACAGTATGTATTCTTTTTTTTGTTTTATTAATACAATTATTTTCTTCTATTGCATAATACTGATGTACAACGGTTCGCTTTACCTGAAAGAACAACAACGCAACGCTGGACTGGTAGCCTCAACGTGATTGTTTCAACGTGGGATGATGGTAGACAATCAGCGAGTGTTGATTACATGACTGAGAAATGATGTGATATTAACAGTTCCTCTCTATCTGGTGAGTCCCATACATAATTATTATTTGCTAAAAACCTGAGGTGATTAGAGGCTTCCCATGCGGATTTTCGGAGTTATTTACTTTGATAATTCTGAAAAGTATTCTGACAGAAACACTATTGATACCCTTAGTAGCGAGAACGGCAGGTTTATTTGGGTCTTTAGTGAAACTACAAATAGAAAGAATGTAAACAAAACATAAACAACGTCGGTTACCGTCAGTGTTACAATTTGTTGGGATAGATGTAAAAAACTACCGCCAAGTTGAATAAATGTTTGCTTTCGTTTGTTATTGAGAAAAGAAAATCACTCCACAACAATAGTAAGAATTATGTTAAAGCCCTCTAAATGTTACAATACACAGTGTTTAAAGTAAAAAGTGACATTTAATCTAAGATTATTTTACCATTTTGAAACATGATAAGCTACGATTTTACGTATTACGTGGTGCTGCTGCTGATTGACTCCTCCTCCTCAATCCGTCCCTCAATGCTGAGAATCGTGACTCTGTCGACGTAGCAAGGACGTTCTCGTTCTCCATGAGCTGCAGTCGGTGGCCTCCTGCAGGGCCACGCTCACAGGCATTTCCAGACATTCCGACACTTGGTTGAGCCATCGCTTGGGGCTTCGGCCTCTTGGTCTTCTGCCTTCCACGGTACCGGTTACAATTAGTCTCTCCAAGTTGTTGGTATCTCGGCGAGCAAATTGCCGCTGCGGCTGTTTGACTAAATATTTAATAATAACAGTGTGGCAGGGATGGCGTAGCAGTGAGTTTGTGGAACAATTAGCTGGTGTTCTTTAGGATGTCGTGTCTTAGAGTGACTTCATATATGATTTGATTATGCAAAATTTAAATAATGACCCTATGCGGGCGGGAGGGTTAGGTTAGGTTAGGTTACTGCTAACATGTATCGAAAAAAAGTATTTTTTAGCTTGTTTGTTTACATTTAACAGGAAAAATTGTAACGAAATTTTCCCTATTTCAGTATAATGTTCTTCTTCTTATCGTATCAATGATAAAATAGGTTAGTAAATGTTTGTTTTATATTTTTCCAGTCCAAAATTGAGAAACGCGAACGGCACTGTCTGACGCTTCAAATATATCTTTGAGCGAACAGGAGTCTGGGCAGGCCGGGCAGACTAGCAAATGCGCCATGGTTTGCGGCTTCACTCCACATTCGCAGGCACTTTCGATGGAAGCAATATACCCATCTGCACATTTTTCTCTTGATCTGCCAATAGTACAATGTTTGTTATGGTAATCGTAGTTTCCCAATGTTATAGAAGATATCCGCGGTAAAACAGGGATCACCGATATATGTTTCTTTTAATACTACGACATTGAAAAAAATCGGTTGTCTGTAAAGTCGGTTTACTGACGATAGTTGAACGTGACAACGTCAAGTAGGAGAGAGACAGATGTCGAACGCTGCCGAACGCGGAGGCCGATTGTGCCTCTTTGTCGCTCGTTCCGTGCTCTCGCTTGCACTTCAAGCCTTAAATGGAACGCCTCAGAGCGAGCTAACGCCGCATGAGTCATGTTTTTTCGTGCGTGCAGCCGGCTCCATCGAATTATAAGACGTCACGTCAAAAAAAAGGCAATTTGGTTAGTAACGTAATTGTATGTTGGTATCAAGTAATTTATAAAAAAAAAGTTAATACGAGTAAGTGGACTGATTGACGGTGGATAATTTTAAATAATGTTTTGAGAGACTAAAGATAAACCTGTGACTTGGTTCGACCGAGAACCATTTGTACTATGTTGGTGTGACTTGGTTTGGCCTGGATGGGGACTTTGTTGGACGGATCTGTCTGGGAAGCTGGCTCAATGCGTGGCGACTGTCGAGCAAGGGTTTTTATAAGATTTGTGTGATAGTTTTGTTTTCTCAAAGTTTGTTGCATCACCGGATGGAGGTGATTGTGTTTTGACGGTGATGGTGGGCTGATGGAGCCTATGGGAGAGTTTTATGGTTGCTTACCGGTCTGATGGAGGCTATGGGAGCGTGGCTAACGGATGGTAGTTGTGTCAAGCTTTGTGAGAAAAGTCCAGATGTTTTGGTGATTGCTCAATGGTCGGTTACATAATGTTGACTTTGGCTTCGAGTACTGAAATTTCCTTGATTACCGATACCAAGTAACTATTTTATTGTTGTACCAGTAAGATGAGGCAGTGTAGGCAATGGGGATTTCATATCCTTTTGCCAGTGCAGGTTTGGTAGTGCCTGAACTGTTGTTAAGGTCAAACATCCTGTTTTATTTGGCTGACTTGGAGTAGCCCGTGAGTCGTGTGTGTGGCTCGTTAGGCTGGGAGCCCAGAAGGTCTCGATGTTGTGGCTGTGGATGGCAGGTTTGATGTGATTTTTTGGAAGGCGGCTGGATTGTTAAATCGTTTCGAAATTGGAGTTTAAACGTAACGTAAATTCTAGATAGAGTAGGTAATAAATCCAGAACACGACTTAATTTAAGTAAATACGTTTATTCAGATCAGTAGCCATGACACAGTGTGTCAAACCCACATTTGCCACAAACAAACCAAAGACATCGAAATGCCCACAAATACATAAAATGTAAACATGACATACCTCCCCCACAAGATAAAAACAAGTATTAAGTATAGTAGATAACCAGGCAGACACCAAAACAAATATTAAAATAAATAATCAACATTTTTAGGCCCAGGTCTTGCATATGGCTTTTTTTCATAAGTGCTTAATTTAGTTTTAAATTTTCTTCCCGCCGAGCTCATCTCGGAATTCCCAGGGATCCCCAGCATTTCCGCCCATTTATCAGCACTTGGTATTTCAATTATTTCTTCCGATCTTTTATTGAAAGAATCGGGCTGAGTATCACTTTTGAAAGAATCAGGCTGAGTATCACTTTCTCCACCACCATTGTCTTCTGTGGCTTCTATCTGTGCAGGGTTCTCGGCAGCTACTGTTTCGTCCGCTTTATTAGGTGGTGCCACTTTAATCAATTGATCTATGTGTCGATTAACCACAGCCCTATCGTCAGCTTGTATTCCGTAGCTAGACGGGCCATTCTTAGTTACCACTATTCCTGGAATCCATTTCGGACCTTTAGTATAACTTCTATACATCACTGTCTGTCCTATCTTTGTTTCTCTATTCTTTTTTTGTGTATTTTCCACAATCTGCTTTTCAATTTTTTTATTTAATAAGTTGTCCGGGTGAATAGTGTCTAGAAGCGTTCTTATCCGTCTCTTCATCAACATCTCCGACGGACTCTTATTGGTCGCCAAACATGGCGTCGTTCTTAAACCCAGTAGTAAGTTAGGCATTTTGACATCCCACGAAACATTGTCCATTTTTCGCAGTTTGTCCTTCACAGTTTGCACCATCCTCTCTGCTAACCCATTAGTTGCGGGATGATATGGAGCGGTTGTGATGTGTCTGATCTTATTCGCTTCCAAAAAGCTCTTCATTTCTGCAGAGACAAAAGGTGTGCCATTATCAGAGACCAATATCTCGCACAAGCCATGTGTGGCGAACAACATCCTCAGATGCCGTATAACAGTCGCAGAAGTTGTGTTGGTAACTATGAAAACTTCGGGCCATTTCGAATAAGAGTCCACAATGATCAAAAAATTCTTGTTTTGGAATGGCCCTGCAAAGTCAATGTGCAATCTTGACCAGGGTCTTGTGGGTGTTACCCACTCGTGACTAGATTTAGGTGGCATGTGCCTGTTTTCTAAACATTTTGTGCAGCTAGCCTATCAATGTTTCGATATCCTGGTTCAATGCTGGCCACCAAATATAACTCCTCGCCAGTGCTTTAGTTAATACAATGCCACTGTGGGTCTTATGTAACACCCGCAGTGTCGCTTGTCGCAACGGCGTCGGTATTACTACTCGGCAGCCCAACAACACACAGCCATCTTGTAATGATAAATCTGATCGATTTAGCCAGTAAATACGAAGATCATCATCTCTTACTTTAGCGGGCCAGCCGCATTGAACAAAATGTATCACCCGTGAAAGCGTCTTGTCTTTCCTTGTTTCTGCTGCAATTTTCTCTGCATCATAGGGGAAATCTTCCGGCGTCTCTGCCATCAGTAATATATCACACAATTGTTGTTCAGGTTGCTCCGGCACAGGTAGTGGCCAACGACTTAATCCATCTGCATTTCCAATATCAGAACCCGGTCTATATTCAATGTTATAACTATGCGACGTCAGCGCAATCGCTATTCTGGTCAGGCGTGGTGACAGCATATTAGGCATAGCTTTCTTTGGATCAAAAATGCCAAGCAACGGTTTGTGATCCGTTACAACAGTAAAAAATCTTCCAGACAAGTAATTATGGAACTTCTGTATCCCGAACCAAATCGCAGTGGCCTCCTTATCTAACTGTGAGTATCGTCGCTCATATGAATGTAGAGTTCGAGAGCTCATAGCGATGGGTCGTTCTTGCCCGTCCTCCATCACATGGGATAGCACCGCGCCGGCGCCATACTCGGAACTGTCACACGTGAGTATCAGTGGTTTATTCAAGTCGTAGTGAACCAGCGTAATGTCACAAGTTAGTAAGCGTTTTGCTGTATCAAACGCTGTCGCGCTCAGTCCAGCGCCATACTTGCGTCGTGTCCAACAGTCTGTGTAAAGGCTCTAATATGGTCGCCTTGTGAGGTATGAACCTCTCATAAAAATTGTATAAACCGAGGAAAGCTCGCAATTCTCAAACATTTTTTGGTGCCGGCGTTTTATTTATGGATTCCACTTTACTCGGGGCTGGATGTATGCCTTCGGAATCAATAACGAACCCCAAATATTCTACTCTCTCTTTAGCGAAATTGCATTTATTCTTGTTCAATCGTAGTCCTGCCTTACCGACACGCTCCAGTACTACGTCAAGCCGCTGCTGCATCTCAGTCACAGTGCTTCCGCTAATAATTATGTCATCGATCAGTACTCCGACTCCTGCTATGCCAGCTAGCAGCGCCGTCATCAGCCGCTGGAATATCCCTGGGCAAGCCTTCACGCCGAAAGCGAGGCGGTTTACTGTATATAAACCCTTGCAAGTATTCAAAGTTAACAGCTTTGCGGTGGGCTCGTCCACGGTCACCTGAGTATAAGCACGGTCCAAATCCAACGTCGTAAAAATAATGGCTCCCGCAATATTGGCAAATACTTCGTTGGCAGTCGGCATGGGATATGTGTCAGGTTCTGTAGCTTGATTCACGGTACTACGGTAGTCTCCACATAGTCTAATCTCGCCAGACTTTTTCACAATGGGAACCACCGGCGTAGCCCACTCCGAGAAAGCTACCGGCCGCAATACTCCCTCTTGCACCAAACGATCAACTTCCTTCTCCACTCTGTCCTTAATCGCATAGGGCACAGGACGAGCTTTGAGGTATTTAGGCGTCGCCCCGGGCTTGAGGTGTATTGTCACTGGATCTCCACGGTAAGTACCGAGTCCGTCTCGGAACACCTCACTATGTTTGGCTGTCATTCTGTGCATTTGTATGTTTTCTGCACCAGATATGAAATTGACGTTCATTATTATATTTAAAGGTCTGAACCAGTTGCGTCCTAGGAGATTAGGACCATCTCCCTTAGCCACCAATACACTCAAGTTGCATGTGATGTCGTTGTAGTGTACTCTTAGCCCGACCTCGCCGAGCAGCCGCACCGGCGAAGCCGTCCAGGTGCGCAGCGCGTGTGGCGCGGGGCGCAGCGCGGCGCAGGCGCGGGCGCGGATGGTCCGCCATGTCCGCTCGTTCACCAGGGAGAAACTTGCGCCCGAGTCCACCTGCAGTACCACCGGCACTCCTGCCAGCGACACAGTCACCTCGTATGGCGGCACTTGTGAGGAACTTCGCACCATGTATATGCCGTTTAAACTAGCGCTCTCGTCATCATTTGTGTGTGTGTAGTTCACGTCGTTACGGCTATTTTTCTTCTTAGATATGCACACTTTTTCAATGTGTCCTTTCTTGTTACAGTAGCGGCACACCGTGTTAATAAAACGACATTCTCCGCCGTGGCGATCTCCGCATCGATAGCAAAAACGAGTATTCGTCTTCGATTGCACAGCGTTAATATCCATAGGTTCGGGCGGCGGCTGCACAACGGCGGGTACACACGGCTCGACATAGGATGAGCCTTGAATCATACGAAAGTCTTTTCCTGCACTTTCAGACGAGAACATAGCATCTACAACAGTTTTGTAGCTTAAATCGTCTTTCTTCAGTAATTCGTACTGTAATCTGCCGTCACTCATACCACACACAAGTCTGTCGCGCAACATTCGCTCCAAGTCAGAAAAATTGCACCCCGAACTGAGCTTCCGAAGCTGTGCTACGTACTCGGATACTGTTTCTCCTTGTTTTTGATTACGTTGATAAAATTTAAACGACATTGATATTTCGTTCGGTTTTGGACTATAATGATTCGATAGGACAGTCACGATATCACTAAAGGTTACATCACTAGCTTTCTTAGGTGTTATTAGCGCGAGAAAGGTCTCGAACACCTGTGCACTACACACAGTGAAGAAATTAGCTCGCCGGACACTGTCCAACAAGATTCCATTTGCTTCAAAACAAAATTTCAGCCGATCAATGTAATTGTCCCAAATGTCCTTTTGTGGGTTGAATTCCTCAAACCTCACTGACTTAGTAGCCGAATCCATGATAATTTAATCACTTTTAGCACTCGTCGCCACTAATAAATCCAGAACACGACTTAATTTAAGTAAATACGTTTATTCAGCTCAGTAGCCATGACACAGTGTGTCAAACCCACATTTGCCACAAACAAACCAAAGACATCGAAATGCCCACAAATACATAAAATGTAAACATGACAGTAGGTATACTCGATCGAACAGTTAAAATCGATGACGAGGATGATTACTTGTTTAGTTTTGGTGTGGTAACATATGAACTGTTGTTACCTATGACTGGCCTTACCTATAAGATGGACGTTAGAGCTTTTCATTATTAAGATCCTGATTTGGTTTTGATGTTAGGCAGTGAAGATAGTGTTGTTTTTGTGGGGATGACGCCATGAACCGTTGTTCTGGTCTATGACGAATACTTGTTGTGTTGGTCGTGGACTGTTATTACGTGTTATGATGGCAGATAGACTGTATTACCTATGACTGACTTAGTACAGATTTGGTCAAAGGATTGACCACGAATTGAGAGGCTATAGACAGCTATTAGTGAAGTAAAGCGTGTTAAAGTTACTACTTTGTGATTTTGGCAGCTTCATATTGAAAAGTATACTGTATAGTCTAACAGTAGGTACCTACACACTATATATTATGCTTTATAAGTACGGCTAGTACAGTGGTGCTTCTATATTATAGATAGAGGTACTACTAAAGTCTATAAGTACCTACCGGTATCAAAAATGTGACGAATGTGACTTCCGCCTGTGTGGCTCCCGCCTGTGTGACTCCTGCCTGTGTGGCTCCTGTCTGTGTGGCATCCCGCCTGTGTGGCATCCCACCTGTGTGGCATTTCGCCTGTGTGACGTTTACAGACATAAAGTCTGTGTGACGTTTGGCCTGTGTGGCATTTAGTCTGTGTGGCATTTAGTCTGTGAGGCATTCTGCTTATGTGGCATTTCGCTGGTGTGGCATTTGTGTGACATCTTAGCTGTATCGTGCTATGGCAGACGTGATACAGGATATAGAATGAATAGACTCATAGTTTGACAATTACAGTGGCACTGACCAGAGTGACACCCGGCCTGTGTGGCACCTAGTCTGTGTGGTATTTCGCTTGTGTGCAGGTCCAGTTGCGTGGCGGCCCGGTTGCATAGCGGTCCACCTGTGTGGCGTTCGTCAGTGTGGTGGTTCGCCTGTATGGTGGTTCACCTGTGTGTCATTTCTCCTGTATGGTACATTACTCTTATTTTTAAATTAGGATGGCGCTGACGGATGTCCAAAAATCGTATGGCATTTTATGAAAAAGGAGTGTTTCGAATCCCATTCGAAGTAACATAATAAGGGCCTTTTGCTGAGTACTGAAAATTTTATGTAGAAATGTCACATATTTGTAGTGACTCTAAGTACCTACAGTAATGGAGGTCGGGGACAATACGCGAGCTTTATGATTGGGGACAAAAGCATCAAGGGGAAAACACTGGTGGCGATGATTAAACTTTCTTTCTTCTTCTTTCTTCATCTGTAATACGGTTCATAGTCTGGTGTTATATCTTGTCACGCCTCTCTCATAAATTGAAACCGTAGGTGAATTTATGGCGGCAACTTATAAAAAATAATTTGTGTACGAGATGATGTTGTTCTCTCAAGTCTCTTTCAATCTACACCGTAGAAATGCGAAGAAGGTGCCGTGCGTGTTTACAGACAAGAGGGCACCAATTTGAGTGAATAACTTCAGATAAGAAAAAGTTATCAACGCTTTTTATATACCGTTGGAAAGAACATGAACTGCAGATGTTTATGTGAAATTAGAATCAAACTAATGCTAGTAGTTTTTTTTTACATCTAAAACAAATTTTCCCTCAACAATTATGCTGAGTAATCCAACCCTCTACCAAACACCCTGTATAATGCTTCTCTAACTGTAATCAAAATTTTGACACCAGCTGCTTAAGCTTGCATAAAAATGGGACTTACCTCTTTAAACAAAATTTCGAAACATAAAATCGCCTAGGATTAACTGACTGTATTGAAAAAAAAAAGTACTACGCGAGTTTGGCAAGTTATGTCAAAAGTTGGCGCATTTAGTAAGGATTCCAGAATGGTATGATACTTCGTAAATTGTAGGTGCTATCGTTGACAAAAAATTGTTTTTCCTTTAAAACCCAGTTTTTAACTAATTTTTGTTACTTGGTTAAATATTATTCTAATGGGCGCAAGGTTTTCCAAACAGTTGTAAATTGTTGCTTGAGATGAAGGAGTCATTCTAAGAAGTGTGAGCGAGATAGATGTTGACCCTTAAGTGACTGAGACGGAGAGAGTCATCTTACCAAGTGCGAGTGAGACAGAGAGTGACGCCAGGTATTCGCTATTGTACTTACACATCACAACACAATCACAAATTAGTACGTTACGCTACTTCGTTTACTGCGCTTGTTTTCGTATTCGTTTGTGTTGATTTCGTACTGACTACTTTTGGCTTCGTTTATGGACTTGTGATTGCTTGTGATTTGGATTCGAACTGTTTATTTTCCCTTAACGACGACTTTTGCTTTCTCTGGACTTTTCACCCGATTCCGGGTGGACGTCGATTTTTGGGCCAGCCTGTATAGTGTGAAAACATCAATAATCCATAATTACTTATTTATTCTCAAAATATGTGTAAGATTAATTAGGTAGGGCGTGCGATAGTGATGTGTTCGTTGCTTATCCCCAATGTTGAAATAAACAAAAAAAATACCTATAGATCACGTGTAATGGAAAAAACGATCTCAGAATAATAATTCATCTTTAAATTTTTAAGTAAGTTGATATGACTTTTATTTTGTTAGTTTTGTCGAATGCTAAATAATGACGAAATGCGCTGTTATATTATGATTGTGACTGGTATCTTGGTAATGGATCTGTTAAGTATCGGCCGGCAGCCTAGCCTAAGCTGGACTTCGTAGAGAAACGTGCCAAGAACATTGTACACTTTAAGGCAAAGTACCTTATTTAGCCAAGTACCTACTTAAGCCGGGATCGACCACAACGATGTTGTTGACTTAAGAAAAAATATTTTTATAATATTGATAATATCGCTTATTACAATCCCTTTTTATTTGCTGCTGACAGAAATGAAGGAGATTTCATTGTTTTCTGTCTCTGACCTGGCACGCATTTTTTGTATGAAAAAGCTGTCACAGCCCTCTCTATATACTGGCAAAATTTTTTTGCTATGTGGGTCCAATCTAAATGAATAATGTTAAGAGAAACTTGAAAATTATTTTTCCATACCTATTCAACGATACCCCACAAGACATAGTTCTTCGACTTTTTTTTATTTCGTTGTACGGCTGATACTTTTTATATTTCAATATGGTGGCCATATTGAATTTTTATTAATCCAATTCGATGGAAGTAAGAACCATCAAAATCGGCCTACGCGTTTGCTCTAAAGTGCCATAAAAGAACAAACACACATACATACCAATATATGTATATACATACATACATTACTGATAAACACATTGCCCTCCTTTTTGTCGCACAGTCGAGCAAAAAAGGAAGACGAGCAGGAGGGAGATGAGGTGGAAAGGGAGAATGTTATTTTTAAATCGAATTTTTGGGGTATTGGGGTGGAATGTAAATTTACCAAATAAAGACTGAAGTAAGTAATACGTCTAAGTTTAAAAAATATTTATTTTTATAAACGTATAATAAAAAATTTTAATACAAGTTTAAGTAAGGATAATTACAAAAATATCAGGTTCGAGGATATATCTCCGCTGATACAATTTATCCAATTTACACTAGTTATAACAAATACTTATGTTTCAGTTATTTATTATTTTTGTATAAAAGGAAAGCCTTGGATATCTATTGATATACATATATACTCGGAATTCTCGGATATATGTATACCAATAAAAATCAGATATTTCGAACACTGCAAAACAATTTCAACGGTCTCAATATAAGATGCACCCCATTACAATTTAATACAATACAGGTCTCATTTTTTCGCATTTGACGGTCGTAATTTCGTTAAGGAGTTCGTTAGTGACGCATGCGCGTCCTCGTGTATTTCAAAACTTTTCCTCGGGAAATAACAATCAGTGTAATTTTTCGCAATTGCGTTGCGCAGCTCGTCCATGTGTTCAGGCCCCCTGGTTTCGCAAATTACTTTCACCTGTAAAAAGATACAATACTGTTTGAGAAAGAACAAATAGTAGATTATAGGTGGCATCATCACACAATGAAGCTCTTCGAACGCATTGTGGACTTTCGGATCCGACAGGAGTAGGTATACAATCTCGGAGTGTCAGTATGGGTTTTGGCCAGGTTCACCTGTGCTTTGTATTTGTGTCCATGGTCCCACACCATGGACACAAATACAAAGCACAGGTGCGGTCATAAATGGAGTATTACTCCCCGCGAAGCAGCGCGCCATACGAATTGTTGACTGAGCTCCCAACCACAGTGTTTCCATTGACGTCTCTTTAGAGGTGGGCAACGCATTGGTGATACCCATAGTGTTGCTAACACCTGTAGACAGCAGTTACCATTTTCCATCAGGTGGCCCGCTTACCTGCTTGTCAACCGTATAACTTAACACTGAAACATCAACTCACCCTGACGAGAAATATGTTGCTTTTGAGCCAAGCGCGCTCCTGGGAGACGTCTTTGACGGAGACGCCGGTCTCGGATATGATCTTGAAGAGTTCGGTCAAACTGCCAGGGCGGTCGCTGACGTTGACCTTGAACTTGACGAGCCTCTGCTCGGCCGCCAATCCGCGGTCAATGCACCGACTCAGCATGGTCGTGTCGATGTTGCCGCCACTCAACACGCACACCACGCTGAGACAAACCATCAAAACCGACTGTTGAGGCACACGCCGCCGTGTCACGAAGTTTAAACGATGGATGTTTTGATATTTATTACTTCTTCACGCATTCAGATCACTTGGGATTTTAATCATATTTTTTAGGGTTTAATAAGGTTAGATCCTGAATAAATGAGATTTCTGCGCGAACATGGCTTTACCAAGTATTTACACAGAAGTGGTCGCTGGGAAAAGCTAGTAGTATCAAAATATTATACTAGTAGCAACCGCCAAAGAATATTTGAGTACAATATATCAAACGAAGTACTTAGCAGTTGTGCGAAGCCTATGCAGATTGCAATATTAGGTATATTAAAATAAAATTCAATATTCCAATTAGTCCAGTCAGTAGAGGTTTACCACCGAATAAACAAGGAAAGGTTGTTAACCTGAACTCTCCAAATTGAATGAAACCTTATAAGTTTGTAGAGTACTCGTTAATGTTTGTCTGTCACCTCCATAACCCTCAAAGTAAAACTCGCCAAATTGAATGAAACTTTGTGGGTTTGTCGAGTGGGTGCAGCTTTTTTCTATTATGTAAAAACTAAGGGACGCAAGTTGATTTCTGCTTTTGTGTCGCGACCATTTGTGGATTCCAAAACCTATCCTTGAGGATATCAAGGATGAAGGAATAAAAGCAACTTGTTTTTTTGCGAAGATTGTCTTCAACAGAAGATACTGGCCTACACGCAAATAAATCGTGAACTCATTGCCTTCATAATGAGTTTACGATTTATTTGGTCCCCTATATAAGCAAACGAACTTTTTTACGGAATTATTACTATGGATGCTAGTGGCCGTGTGGTGTCCGGCAGAGTAGAATAGCACCAACCCTTTACGCTCGTGGGTGTCGTACAAGGCGACTAATGTTATCGAGGCAAAAGATAAAGAGTCTCCGTAGTCTGGAAAATGGGCAGCAGCATTTTCCATTATTCTATTTAAACACTGCGATCTCCAACCCACCTGCCAAGCGTGGAGATTATGGCAATAACCTCCACTTTCATGGGAAAGGCCCTTAGTCCTGCAGTGGACTGTTACGCTCTGTGATGATGATACATAGAACACCCAGACCCGTAACAAAATTAAAATTAAAATTCATCAGTTCAATTTCTGCCCGGCCGGGAATCGAACTCGGGACCTCTTGCGTGGCAGATGTTGACCATTGAACCACTCAGGTCGTCTTATTATTTTATTACAATTATTATTTAAATTAATGAAATTGGAGTGGATAATATTGGATTTTCATTTCGTATTATTTGATTAACACTTATACGCAATGTCATTTATTTATGATGTTCTTTCAAGGGTTTTGATCAGAGTCACTTTTTTTTTTTTTTTTTTTTTTTTAAATATAGGCTCTTCAAGGCTTTTCAGACCCAGTATCACTGCGACCACTACTGATCTATTGTGATCGCCTCTTTCTACAATTCAGTACTAATTCCTATAGCTTCTATGAACTGTAATAGTTTCTTAGTACTGATTTCGTGCACCTCATCGGGTAGTAGTTGGTGTTTACCCAGATGGATGCTGCGTTTGCGCACCAGGGCCTCACATTTACAGATCAGGTGGAGAGGCGTTACGTCCTCCTCCTTGCAGAATCTACAGTCCTTTGTTCTGCTGATCTTCAAGTTATACATGTGTTTGTTCAGCCCACAGTGGCCAGTCAGTGCCCTTGTCAGGATACGCAAGTTATTCCTACTAAGTAGTAACAGTTCTTTGGCATGCCGCCTATTATAGGGTTTGACTAATGCCTTAGAATGTGTTAGGCCTGGCTGATTTTTCCAGTGCTCTAATGATTGTTCTTTGAGATTTATATGAAGGGTCAATTTTGCAAGGCTATTTGGTATGCCACAGAATGGTTCTGGACCATATGTCGCAATTGTGCTACCAGCCTTCGCGAGTTCGTCCGCAATTTCATTGCCTTCGATCCCTTCATGCCCTGGGACCCAGCGCAAGATCACCTGGTTTTTCTCACCCAAGGAATTGAGGACCTTCACGCAGTCTAGCACCAATCTTGAACTCACAGAGTCTGATGAGAGGGCCAATAGAGCTGCTTGACTGTCTGAGTGTATATAAATACAATGGTTCATGTATCTCTTTTTGAGGTTTATGTCCGCACATTCTAAAATAGCGTACACCTCGGCCTGAAATATGGAGGTGTATTTGCCCAAGTTTAGGAATTTCTTGACCTTGGGCCGCTCTCCGTATATTCCACACCCTACATGAGCACCTGATTTGGACCCATCGGTGTACCATATCAGGCTTCCATTTTTCCAGTATACTTGGCTTTTAAGCCAGTCATCTCTGGATAAAAGTTCCACGTTCAAAGTATCGTTTCAGGAAGCTGCTCTGTTTTGTCATTGAGTCAGTGTACATACTCAGTATGTTGCTGCCCATAACAATGTCCTGGAACGATCTCAGTGACTTTGAGAGCCAGTTTCCTTCTCCCTGGGTGGTTAGCCTGTATATGCTGTTTACCGCCACCATCTCTACATGCAGGTGTAGGGGCGGGATATGCAGCATTGCATTCAGGGCCTCACCAGGTGAGGTTGACATAGCTCCTGTGACCAAGAGACACGCAATTCTTTGCATGCCGCTTAGTTTAATTGTAGCAGTTTCCTGGCTAGCTTTCCTGTGCCACACTGCGGAGGCATATGTTATTATGGGCCTTACGACCGTCTTATAAAGCCATAGGGTGTTTTTTGGAGATAACCCCTACCGTTGTCCTGCCAGTCTGCTACATATTCCCAAGGCTGTTTTAGCCTTGTTCAGTATTCCGATTATATGGCTGTTCCAAGTAAGTTTTTGGTCCAATATTACACCTAGGTGCTTGACCTCCTTGGAGAATTCAATAGTTTGGCCATTTAATCTTGGTTTGACTAAATTGTCAAGTTGCCTGTTGTTGGTAAATGGTACAACCACTGTTTTCCCCGCGTTGATGGACAGCTCGTTGTCCTTGCACCACTTATCAACAATATTTAATGCTCGTTGCATAACGTATGACAGCATACTTTGACAGTTGTCAAAGTAGTAAATTAAATAAATTAGTCCAATTGGAATATTGAATTTTATTTTAATATACCTAATATTGCAATCTGCATAGGCTTCGCACAACTGCTAAGTACTTCGTTTGATATATTGTACTCAAATATTCTTTGGCGGTTGCTACTAGTATAATATTTTGATACTACTAGCTTTTCCCAGCGACCACTTCTGTGTAAATACTTGGTAAAGCCATGTTCGCGCAGAAATCTCATTTATTCAGGATCTAACCTTATTAAACCCTAAAAAATATGATTAAAATCCCAAGTGATCTGAATGCGTGAAGAAGTAATAAATATCAAAACATCCATCGTTTAAACTTCGTGACACGGCGGCGTGTGCCTCAACAGTCGGTTTTGATGGTTTGTCTCAGCGTGGTGTGCGTGTTGAGTGGCGGCAACATCGACACGACCATGCTGAGTCGGTGCATTGACCGCGGATTGGCGGCCGAGCAGAGGCTCGTCAAGTTCAAGGTCGACGTCAGCGACCGCCCTGGCAGTTTGACCGAACTCTTCAAGATCATATCCGAGACCGGCGTCTCCGTCAAAGACGTCTCCCAGGAGCGCGCTTGGCTCAAAAGCAACATATTTCTCGTCAGGGTGAGTTGATGTTTCAGTGTTAAGTTATACGGTTGACAAGCAGGTAAGCGGGCCACCTGATGGAAAATGGTAACTGCTGTCTACAGGTGTTAGCAACACTATGGGTATCACCAATGCGTTGCCCACCTCTAAAGAGACGTCAATGGAAACACTGTGGTTGGGAGCTCAGTCAACAATTCGTATGGCGCGCTGCTTCGCGGGGAGTAATACTCCATTTATGACCGCACCTGTGCTTTGTATTTGTGTCCATGGTGTGGGACCATGGACACAAATACAAAGCACAGGTGAACCTGGCCAAAACCCATACTGACACTCCGAGATTGTATACCTACTCCTGTCGGATCCGAAAGTCCACAATGCGTTCGAAGAGCTTCATTGTGTGATGATGCCACCTATAATCTACTATTTGTTCTTTCTCAAACAGTATTGTATCTTTTTACAGGTGAAAGTAATTTGCGAAACCAGGGGGCCTGAACACATGGACGAGCTGCGCAACGCAATTGCGAAAAATTACACTGATTGTTATTTCCCGAGGAAAAGTTTTGAAATACACGAGGACGCGCATGCGTCACTAACGAACTCCTTAACGAAATTACGACCGTCAAATGCGAAAAAATGAGACCTGTATTGTATTAAATTGTAATGGGGTGCATCTTATATTGAGACCGTTGAAATTGTTTTGCAGTGTTCGAAATATCTGATTTTTATTGGTATACATATATCCGAGAATTCCGAGTATATATGTATATCAATAGATATCCAAGGCTTCTCCTTTTATACAAAAATAATAAATAACTGAAACATAAGTATTTGTTATAACTAGTGTAAATTGGATATATTGTATCAGCGGAGATATATCCTCGAACCTGATATTTTTGTAATTATCCTTACTTAAACTTCTATTAAAAATTTTTATTATACGTTTATAAAAATAAATATTTTTTAAACTTAGACGTATTACTTACTTCAGTCTTTATTTGGTAAATTTACATTCCACCCCAATACCCCAAAAACTCGATTTAAAAATAACATTCTCCCTTTCCATTCCCAACCTAAGTATTTACTCAATATAACAATGTAATATAAGGAAATTTAAGTTAACAATAATTTACAAAAAACTTAGTATTAGTGAACACATCATTTTAAATTGGCTAAACCTTTATACAAGGTAAAACTAAAAATAGCATAGAATACGTGCGTCTATCAGGTAGGAATCGTCTATCAGGTCACGTGTATAGGACTTGAGCACCGATCGACGAAATCCAGGGAACGAATCATGGTTGATATCAATGCTATCTGTCATATGACACATTTCGTTAAATTCCCTACAAATCCTGGTAATAGGTGCATTACAACCTATATTAGTGCGGCAGAATGGCAGGCTAAATGGTTTCGAGAGTGAATGTCTAGGCAACTTGTGAGGTACTGAAAAACGTACACAGCATAGAATATCACTGCAATTTGTGAATCCCGGAATTAATTTGAAAATAAAAGTTAAGTCAAGCAATTTTCTACGATTGCGAAGTGAGGTCATTTTTAAAAAGGAGAGACGCTGATCGTATGGCTGCCTGTGTGAAAGCCCCTGTGAAATGAAAGCCAGGTGCCTCGTGAATGCACGCTGTATACTTTCAATTCTCTGGGAGTGATTGGCATAATATGGGTTCCACACAATACTACAATATTCTAATCGAACAAGTGCATTATATAGATGTAATTTTGTTTTAGGTGCAAATCCTTTCGTATTTCTTTTGAGAAATCCCAGCATTTTCCCTGATGTTTTAACTGTTTCATTGATATGAGACACAAATGTCAATCCACGATCCAAGACGACTCCCAGGTCACGAACCTCATGGACCTCAGATATATTTAAGCCATTGAGGGAGTAATCAGACTTGTATGGCAGCTTTTTCCTCGTGAATTTAATAAATTTACATTTTGAGATATTTAATTCCATGCCGTTTCTATCACACCAATGAAAAATTCCATCCAAGTCACTCTGAATCTGAGAGACATCATGAGAGGAATCGACAGTTTTATAAATTTTAAGGTCATCAGCGAATAACGAAGGCTTACAATTCTGAACTACTGAAGTGATGTCATTGATGAACAATAAGAACAGTATAGGCCCTGCGGCACCCCAGATGCAACATTATAAGATTGCGATTCACAACCCCTCAGCACCACAGACTGCGTTCTATTACTCAGATAGGATCCAAACCAGTTTAAAAGTGACCCATGAAATCCGTATGATGCCAGCTTTTGCAAAGTGTGACTGACTTTATCAAATGCGCTACTAAAGTCCGTGTACAAGGCGTCAACTTCACCGCTTCTATCCAATTCATAGCTGACATCATTGACGAAAGACACTAAATTGGTTTGCACTGAACGACCAGTTCTAAACCCGTGCTGCTCTGGTATAATGTAATTATCTGTGTAACGAGTAATTATTGGGCAGATCAACGACTCGAACAGTTTAGGAAAGCACGAGAGAATAGAGATAGGTCGGTAATTTTTAATATCCCTGGGATCCCCCTTCTTGTAAACAGGTGTGATCCTGGCCCTTTTCCATTCAATTGGAAATGTACCATCAGCTAATGACTTATTAAAAAGTAGACTCAGGGGATAAGCCAATGACGAACCACAGCCTTTGACAAATACAGGTGGAATACAATCTTGACCCGCGCCTTTGCAAGTGTCCAGTTTAGCTATACCTTTCAGTACGTCTGTTTCTGTAATCTGAATTTTGTCTACAGATTGCTCAACTAAAGATGATATGGAAATAGGTTCTGTCTTGTTGTGATTAAAAACCGAGGCAAAATGTTGCGCAAAAAGATTTGTAATGGTGTGGTCGTCCACGCCAGATAAGTCATTTAAATACATAGTATCTGGAAATGTATTACCACTATGATTCCTCTTATATTTTACATATCGCCATAATGAGGTCGGGTCCCGAATTATATTATCCTCAATGCTATGCTTATAATTACTCAAACATCTATCGTACAAGGTATTGCAGCGACTTCTCAATATTTCGTATTCAATTTTGTTTTGAGGGTTTTTAAACTTTTTAAATCTCTGTCGTAATTTATTTTTCTCTGAAAGTAACTTAATTAATGGCGCAGTAAACCACGGTGGGTATTTCTGTTTCTTTAATGTATAACTCGGTACAAATTTACATATTATATCACGAAGTTTGTGATAGAATACTGACACCATATCATCAATACCACTACAGCCCGCAAACACAGTTTCCCAATCGATACCACTCAGCTCCTCATTTATACTCCCATAATCCGCCTTAAAATAGTTCAAGTCCTTACGCTTAGGAATATTAGCATGTTTGCGAGCGAAAGTTGGAGACACTAATAATAAAGGCGGATGATAAAATATCAATAGGGTCTTCCACATAAGTGTTTGAAACATTAGTAAGTATAAGATCAAATGTTCTATCGTCACTGTTTCGAATGTAATTTAATTGATGTAAACCATGGTCGATAGAAAATCAACCAATGAATAACCCAAGGGATAATTATAATTTGTGGGATCAGTTGCGACGGTATTCAAGCACTTATTCCAGACTATACCATTAAGATTAAAGTCACCCAGTATAATCACTTCATCTACATTATTCATAATCGCGCTTAAGTTACTTAAAAATAAATTTTAACGTTCTAACTTAACTGGGGACGGCAAGTATACTCCACATATAGCAATATTTTTAGATATAGTATTATCACCCAAATTAACATTTACCCCAGGGGTCCGACGATACCATACTGACAGGCAAGTTAGAACCACTGGCTGATCGAAGGGACTTTGGCTCCCTGTGTGTGTTCTACCGGCTGTACAATGGGGAGTGTTCTGAGGAATTATTTGATCTAGTGCGCACAGCACAATTCCGCCATCGCACCACCCGCCGTGGGCTGGGTACTCATCCGCATTACGTGGACCGTCTAGTGGTGTCCACGCAAAGATTCGAAAGAACGTTTCTCGCTCGTACGATTCGGATGTGGAATGAACTCCCAGCCACGGTGTTTCCTTTGGTCTGTGACATGGGATCGTTCAAGAGGTATATTAGAGGTCTCCTTAGAGGCGGGCAACGCAATGGTAGCACCCCTGGTGATGCTGATGTCCATAGGCGGCGGTGACCACTTTCCAACAGGTGGCCCGCATGCCTGTTTGTCTGCCGGATAACATAAAAAAAAGGTCCTCGAAATCAGAATTTGTCTCCCATGCATACATACGCGAAGATTTAATATTTTTTAACACCGCTATCAGAACCCCACCGCCATACAACTTCTGAGTTTTTGTATTAGATGTATTCAGACTACTAGAACATAAGCGATCTCGACGATAAACCACGTATCTTGAATCTATGAGCTCACTATCCAAGATACTAAAATTTAACCAAGTCTCTGTGAATACGATTATACCATAGTTATTTTGTGAAATATTTTTGTGTATCTCATTTGTCTTGGTTCTGGTCCCACGTACATTTTGATAATAAATATTGAATTTTAAAATAATAATACCAAAAAGCAACCTAAAAGTTTAAACAAGAAGATTCAAGTGATCACATGTTTTAACAGAAATACATTGACTACTTTCTTCCTTTCGTGCGAAAACTCGACCATTCCGAACCCAAACAAACTTGTAACCCATTTCCTTCGCTTTCTTCCGTGTAGCAGCGTGCAGATTCTTGTTCGCAGGTGTCAGATGCTCGGAGACATAAACTGGGGAGCGTGGACCACCTATGCCAAGGTGGTGTTAGCTTAGTTTGTCGTCCTTGTTCTTCTTGTTGAAAATAGTAACTGCGGCAAGCATTTCGTCACGAAGGCGAGGGGTTCGGAGCTTAGCTACTACTGTGCGCGGTCGGTCACTGTCTTTATTCATCTTTGCCACTCGAACTACTTGAAGCACATCGCTATCTTCTAAAGGACTACCGACCACCTTTGCAAGCTGGATCATAGTGTTAGGTAGATTTTCTGATTTATTCTCTGGTATTCCATTCGTTTCAATGTTGCTGTCGCGAAGGCTTTGTTCAACGATGCACAATCTGTTAGAAATATCTTGGACAGTTGTCTTGAGTTGAGAGTTCTCCTTCTGAAGATGTTCAATTGTAGTGTTTCTTGTTTAATGCTGTTGTTTATCAAACGAGTGCGTGCCGCAGTAGAAGTCAGTTCATGAGTGTTTGTGTTTAGTATGAATGAGTAGTGTAGGGATAAGTAGTGCCGACATATCGTACATATAAATAAACAAGCTTATTATTGGCATTTGAGAAACCAATGGCCAATAAAGTTACTTTCCGGATATTTTCAATGAAGACAACTTTTTTTCTATACGGAGGGCCGGATAGTTGTCTTTTTGACGAATAAATATTTTTCCATTTCGCGTCCAACAGTACCGAAACCCCAACTCCTTGGTTCTTAACTTCGTTTCCTTTAGCAACGCTTTGTTAGCTGGAGTTAGGTGCTCGTTGACATGGATTTGATTCGGGTCGCCTGGTATACCAATCTCATTCGTCTTAACGCCCCTGTTCTTCCGTACGGCAGTTAGAACTTCACCCCGCTTATTTAAATTGTGGAATTTTATTATTATCGGTTTTATTATTATCGGAAGTCCGCCATTATTTTGAGTAGGGATTCTCGAGGCGGAGATTATGTCAGTGCACGCCAGTGGGATCCCAACGGCCCCAGCAATAGACATCATAATGTCACCGACCACCTCCGACTTGCGCTCAGGAACACCGAAGACCTCAAGGTTGTGTAGTCGATCCCTCTGCTCCATGCCGTTTATCTTCGTCTGAAGCTCCTCAATAGTGGACTGAAGCACAGTGACATCCTCCTTCACCTTCTTCACGTCCTTCATCTCCGAATTGATCGCTTTTATGTCCCGGAAGGTGTCATCATACAGCAAGATATATTTATCAAGCGACTCGATCATGCTGTTATATTGTTGGATATAGCCTCCTTTTTTTCCAACAACCTTCTACTATTTTCGCCTAGTTTATTGTCGATTAGTTCAGACAGTCGGAAATAGCCTGCTGTAGGTCGGCGTTCGATGATTGTATCACGACGGGTGAAGATGCAGCATCCGCAGCTTTAGTAGGTTCCAACTGGGTGGGCGGGGCGGAAATTTCCGATGGAGCGGCAGGTGTTAATATATCCGAACAGATGGTTGCTTGAGTAAGTGTTGTAGTGGCAGGATCTGACCGGCTTGTTTGTGCTTGAGTATAGGTGCTGGACGCACTGGCGTACTGTCAGATTTCTTCGCCTTCGGTTGCGTGCAAACAGGACATCTCCACGCCGACTTTTGCTTGGCAGTAATTTGGATGTACGCCGACCTAGCTACACCGACGCACTCATAGTGGTACGTGTTTACACATTTCTCCACGAAGAACTTTAGGTATTCCAAGTACGTGATTGCTTGTGTGCATGCTGTACAATTATTAGTAGGCATGGTGACTATACTTGTGCACACTCGTAGGTAAAAATATACGTCTAGTCCGGGTCCTCTAATCACTAGCGGCGGCGGCGTTGCGTCACAGAGAAGCATTTTTGATGCACGATGCTGATTTCCCCTAATTTTTAACCGTGCTCGTTCGGTGTTGCCAATGTAATTTATGCATACGCTTCATTTTTGGTCTGCGTAAATACGACCATATCTCAAGCTTCCGGACACAGCTCAAGTGGCTCCCGATTCGGCTTCGCAGGAATGCTCGGATCCTTTCTACCCTCTATAACGTCCTTTATAATCCCTTCGCTCCCTCATACCTTCGTGAACGTTTCCAATTTTCCCGATCGCAAGACAAGCCCTGTCGATCCTCCGTTAAATCAAAATTAAACATACCTCCCCATCACACTGATTTCTTCTCCTACTCATTCACTGTCCATGCGGCAAGATTGTGGAACGCTCTTCCGCATGAAATACGGGATAGCACTTCTATCTTCATCTTCAAGAAACGTGTAAAAGAGCACTACCTTTCTCTATCTGTCTAATATATGTATGTATAAGTATGTGTGTATGTATATGTATGTATGTATGTATATGTATTTGTTTTTAAAGTAGGTATATATGTATGTTTTTTATATGTGTATAGTATAGGCTTTTATTAATTGAGCATTATATATATATATATTTTTTTACTACTGTGCACGTCTTAACTGCATTTAATTGTCACGATCTCTCTGCTGTAGGCCTGCTGGAAGAAATTTCTTTATAGAAATAAGTTGGCCTGTTGTGTCTGATATATTCTGTCATATAGTTTTGTAAAAATCTTGTGTACAATAAATGGTTAAATAAATAAAATAAATAAGTAATTTAAAAATATTGAATATTTCATGCCGAAAATCAAAATTGAAAAGCGGTCGAATCGAGGTGAGCGATTCAAAAATAGAAGCCCTGGGCACGTTGGAGTCCATACATTTTATATGGCGACTAAAAGATTTGTTACAGCTATATTAGATCCACGCCACGTGATGCGACGCCGATCCACCGACTCACACGTCGCACGCGTCATTCTGTCTGTGAACGCCACTGCAAACGTCGCGAATTTGTAGTTGGTGTAGCCCACTCATTTTTTAAATAAAGCTTTAAAACCCATATAAAGGTTCGTACATTTTGTTTGCCTTGTGCTTGATCTAGAACCCGTGAAATGCGCGTCGAACGTGTAGTGCGTGCGCGCGTCGATTAGGCGTGCACACCAATGCCACGTGTCGTTTTTCTTTCAAAAATGTCGCAACGTTGGAAGGGAAATAAAGTAAATTCTGAATTTAATCGAGTTTAAAAAAAGGAGTACAAAAACTAAAAAACCTCGACTGCTAATTGAAACTGAATAGTTAATGTAGGTACGTAGATGTGTAGGTATATGATACAAATACTATAATAATATAATTAAGCAGTAATATAATTAAGTCATTTGTCTTGTTTTAAGCACCTGGCTGAAAGATAAAGCCTTAACGGCTTTAAGTCCGCCAATTGCATTTTATGTGCAATAAAGTTTTATAAATAAATAAAATATGTATTCATTTAGAGGTGCCTGCCTAATTCCGGTGTGATATTTTATAGAAATGTAGAATGGGTCCCCCCTGCTTTCAAGTTTTAATTACAATAAAGTTTGCATTATATACCTTATTATATTATTTACATACTTTTTTTATTTTCGGCTTTTTAGTTTATTAATTTGAATCATTAGTTCGACCTAATACCTACAACACTCTGTAAAAGAAACTATGATGTTGACATGATATTTATAAACAAGATTCAAAATATAAGTGAGAATGGTTGTTAATTAACCTTAAATCGTTCAAGATCTTAAATGGTCAATCTAAATGAAAAATATTAAGAGAAACTTGAAAATTATTTTTCAATACCTATTCAACGACATAGTTTGTCGACTTTTATTTTTCTATTTTATTATTTGGCGCTGATAGTTTTTATAATTCAATATGGTAGCCATATGGAATTTTGTTTAATCAAATCGATAGACGTAAGAACCATCAAAATCGGCCCATGCGTTTGCTCTAGAGCGCCACAAAGAAACAAACATACATACATACCTACATGTATACATACATAACTGATAAACACATTACCCTCCTTTGCGTCGCACAGTCGAGTAAAAAAGGGAAACGAAGAGGAGAGAGATGAGGAGGGAAGGGAGATTGTGATTTTTAAATCGAATTTTTGGGTGTATTGGGGTTGAATGTACTCGTAAATATACCAAATAAAGACTGAAGTAAGTAATACGTCTAATTTTTATAATGTTTATATTTATAAAGATATAATAAAAAAATTTAATAGAAGACTCAGTAAGTAAGGACATAATTACAAAAATACCAGGATTCGAAGATTTATATTCGCTGATACAATATATCCAATTTACACTAGTTATAACAGACACTTATGTTTCAGTTATTTTTTATTTTTGTATAAAACGAAAAGCCTTGGATATCTATTGATATATCTCGGATATATATACAGGTACCTACAAAATCTGTTTTACGAACACTGTAAAACAATTACAACGGACTCAAGATAAGATGTACTTCATTATAATATAATATATTACAGGTTTCATTTTTTCGCAGTTGACGGTCGTACTTTCTTTAAGGAGTCCGTTAGTGACGCGTGTGCTTCAAAGCTTTTCCTCGGGAAATAACAATCAGTGTAATTTTACGCAATTGCGTTGCGTAGCTATTCCATGTGTTCATGCCCCCTGGTTTCGCAAATTACTTTTGCCTGTAAGAAGGTACAATACTGTTTGTAGGAAAAATAAGAAATAGAAGATTAGAGGTACCCCAAGGGGATAAAGCAACGTGTTACATCATGGACGGCATATTCTCGACCCTGAACAAAACGATGAGTTTAACATAAAACTTGCATTGACGTCGTTGGAATCAGTCGTGTTTAACTTTCGAAATTAAGATCCTATTTCGCTACTTTGTAAAGTTTGAAGGTCTAACAAGGCCCAGCCTTCTGGCTACGCCTATCGGTGATGAAACTGTTGAAATGGCGTCGAAGACAGAGATCCAACATTGGGCGAAAACCAGAGAACAGTGCCTGAATAAAATTTGCGCTACATCAGCCGAAGGTAAACTAAATACAGACCAGAAGCTGAGAATAAACCACTATGCTGGAAGATTGATAGTCACACCTCTCAGATAGCTGGCTGGTACCAGAACCCACTCACCAATTTACCGGATGTTGTGGGCCGTGCTCCTTCTTTGTTAGACCTGCTGACCTCCCATCCAGATCCGGTTATCAGGTATCCGTCGATGCACCTCTTGGTACATCTGACCACTGCCTGGTCCGTTCTGAGGCGCCTTTTGCTATATTCGAACAGCTCGCCCTAATGGGCCACGCAAGGTATGGCAATATGGTTCAGCAGTCTGGGATGACAATTCTTTGTATCGTATGTATGCTTATCTCAAATGATTGCAACAACCGTGCTGTGCTAACGCAAAAGCTGATGTTATACGACAGGAAATGGAATGTTTTTTCCCTTATTCTGTAGTCCGCCTCGAGAGCAAAAGTCAAACCTGGAATTATAGGCCTTGGGCGGAGGCAACTCGCTTCAAGCAGGATGCCTGTCGTGTCTGGCTTGGGGCCAAAATAGCTATTTTATTACCCACAACCTAAGAAAAAATATATAAAAGTGTGTGAGAAAATATATATAATAAGGTATCGAGTCTACAAAGAGGATAAAGGCCAGAGCAAAATTCAAATTCGCCGGCGGAATTGGAAGGAAACTAAGCAGCTACCCCTCTGCTGTGCTTTCTGGTCTATCTCCAAAGCTGTCAAGGGAAACATTTGTCGGATCTCCTTTCCACCCGGATGCACAAGCCGGATAAAAAATTTGCAAGCATAACGAGCTTGAATTTTTTCCAATTCTGGCTCTTAAGGCCAGGGTCAAACCAATGAATGAGCAAGCGCCGCGAGCATGGAAGTTTTGGCATATTAGCTCTTAATATCCAGATTAATCGGCGGCACAGACGGTTTGAACGATTAAAACAATGAACGAGTGCAGTGAGCTAGAAATTTTTAATATTTAACTCAAAAGAGCTAAAGTTCGTCCTCCCCGAGAGGGTATCCAGCTTTCTGTCTGGACAGAGCATCTAAGTCGTTGGATTCTGCTCCGATACCAAAACGATTAATGCTACAATATTCTATCCTAGGTTCAATGCTATCTCGTACACAATTTCTTCTATATCCCCAGTATCCAATGTAATGCAGATACAACGACAAAAAGACAGTGCCGAGTAACGTCCCTCTATCTGAAGTATCGGAAAGCCGAATTAGAGCTGTGTCAGAAATAGAACATTCCTTGGAGCAAGTTTCTTAATGGGGCTGACTAAATTTGGCCGAATAAAATCCCTTTAAGACACAGGTTTGCGCATTTTCCACAAAAAAGGATCCTTTTGTCATAGTGCTGCAGTTCCAAGGAACACCCCTGTCCATATAAAAAAATATCGCCTGGCGTGTGGTTCTGGACTCATCTGGAAGGAAAGACAAAATTAGCTACGAAAAAGCTTGGAGTAATTAACCGGTCCAAGCGATATTTTACCCCAGAGCAGCAACTGTGGCCCCATATTTTAAACGGCCCGCGCGCGATTGTACTGACGTCAAGATAACGATGATGAGCGCCTGTTGCTTTATAAGGCACAGGTGTGACCACATATTAAGGACTATTGCTTCCATCTTTGGGCCCGTGTAACCATTCTTAAAGCGGCGCGCCATACGAATTGTTGACTGAGCTCCTAACCACAGAGTTTCCTTTGAGGTATATTAGAGGTATCTATAGAGGTGGCAACGCATTGGTGATACCCATGGTGTTGCTAACGTCTATAGGCAGCGGTAAGCATTTTCCATCAGGTGGCCCGCTTGGCTGTTTGTCAGCCATTTAACTTATAAAAAAACAACTCAACTCAACATATCAACTCACCCTGACGAGGAATATATTGCTTTTGAGCCAAGCACGCTCCTGGGTAATGTCTTTGACGGAGACGCCGGTATCGGATATGTTCTTGAAGAGTTCGCTGACACTGCCAGGGCTGTCGCTGATGTTCATCTTGAATTTGACAACCTCTGCTCGGCCGCTAGTCCGCGGTCGATGCACCGAGTCAGCAGGGTCGTGTCGATGTTGCCGCCACTCAACACACGCACCACGCTGAGATAAACCATCAAAACCGGCTGTTGAGGCACACGCCTCCGTCTCAGGACTTTTTTTCACTCGGAATCTAGCCAAAAACGTTGAGCCAGTGGCCATTTTGTCTGCGACCGGCATTCATCCTACTGATGGTATTTTAATATTATGTAGCCTTAAGTTTAATGTTCTTTATTTACAATTGCAAGCATCACAGGTCTAGTGGCAGTGTGCTTACGTGACCGATAACCGAAGTTAAGCAATGTGCAACGTGTAACGTGTAATTGGATGGATGACCGGTTGGAATCCGGTGGATGTGGAATCGATACCGCCTAACTCAGTATCGGTCACGAATGAACAAAATGAATGCAATTGGGGAGTATAGTAATGATCCGTTTCGCATTTTGATTTTGAAACATCGTACTTTTTAAATTGAATATATTGTTTAAATATATTTCTTATTATGTTATTTTAAGTGCATCGTATGTATTCTATACTGTTAAATCTATTTATAAAACGAAATAAAATAACAACTAAAAATCATAAATATTTTGTTAGAAGAGCGGAATATAAAATTATGAAGTTACGAGTTTAACGAACTTCATGTCGTTCAAAATCGTATATTTCAGTCCATTCTACTGTATAGAGCCTATTCGAATGGGATGTAGTGACGTTATTCTACTCTATTGGATCAAGATGGCGACGTCCTATTGGAGATCGGTGGTACGGCCCCTGCTCAAAAACCTTTGTCTTGGGACACTACGGTAGTTGGGACGAAAATTTATGGCGTACCTTTCCGAACTCTGCCCGATGTCGATTGATCTCTTTAACGAAATTGGACTTACTTAGCTGGACTATTTGCCCTAGATATGTACATTAACCCGCCTCCACCCAAGATCCTATGGACCTCTCGGTCATACGGACCCTGATGTACAGTCGTCAACAACTTCAAGTGGAACGCCCTGTCCGACTGTCGCCGGATGTTGTGCCCACATGGATATTTGAGTGTTTGTTGGCCGACCAGTGTTTGTTGGCTGGCCAGTCTGTGAGTGGCCATCATGGCCATCAACACCGTGTCACATCAAAGGAATGCGTGCCGATGATCGTGCGCGTGTCACACAATCGCTCTGCTCCTTTTAGACGCAAAATATTCAAGTTGCAATTGTCCATGTTGCAAAATATCCAGGTGACAGCTGTCAAACTAGATGGCTAAAAAGCATAAAAATAAATTCCTCTTCGTTAGTCTCTCTATAACTCGAAAACGGCTGGACTGATTTGAATAATTCATTTTTGTTTTGTTGGATATAATACAGGGGTGATTTGGAAGACAGAAATAAAAGGGTAGATAGGGGTAAAGTAGCCTACTCCTTTCCCTCTATATACCCTTTTTTTTGAGTTTCAAAACATATTATAGTGAATAAAACAAAAAAAGAATTATTCAAATCGGTCTAGCCGTTTTCAAGTTATAGTGAGACTAACACACAGCAATTGATTTTTATGTATAAATATATGTATAAAATAGAAGTATTAAAAGATGTATTACAGGGTATATTTTTTTAGTATAAGTCTTATCATTTAATAAAGTGATAGTGATAAAATAAAAGTCAAGAAAAATAAATTTAACTATGATTCTCATACATTATAATAACTTCCATAGGTACTACATGGTTTATAAGACTGATTTTTTTTAAAACAATGAGCTTACTGTAGTGAACCCATTTTTATTCATTTCGTTGCTGGCGATTCTGTGTTTTTTGTTTATGACTTTTTAGCCAAGTTCTTTAAAACTGTTACAACTCGAGAACCATTGGTCCTAGAACACTAGTTTCTAAACAGGTTTCTAGGTTTCAGGTCAAGTTTGTTGGCGTAATATACCATACCGAATTTCAGTTGTCTAGTATATAGCTTTTGAGTTAAACCGCGGAAAGACAGACAAACGAACATGACGGTTCCTTGTTTTAACCATAACAATGTCATTAGCTGAAAGTGTTGGCACCATGGTAAAAAACCGAACAATCCTTTACCACTATACATATACTTACCTAATTCGTTGGCTCAGCGACCCGAAGTGAATTTTGGCCTCCGATACAAAAATTCGCCATTAGTCCCTATCTTACGCGATCAGCGGAGGCTGTTAATGAGTTATCAAATACTCACTTTTTCCCCTTGAGCTCTGGCACGAGGCCGGCCATGATGGCTGCCAACGCCACCGCGCCGCCGCCCTCCACCACGTACTTCTCAGTCTCAAGCATGTTCAGGATCGAGCGCGCCGTCCAGTCCTCGGTTACTACGATCTATAATAGATAAGATATAGGTGTAGCGCTAAATAGTAAGTTTCTCATACGGTGTGGGACATCATACATTATGTCAAGTCTACTTACCGTGTGTAGGGAAACATTTTGGAGGACGTTCTGCCAAATAGGCGGGATCAAGCCAAAATAGGCGGAATCAAACCCATATTATGGGCGGGGCAAGCCTATTTTTGCGTCGTGCTAAGATTCCTTAGGGACGAGCATGTAGGAAAAAAATTGTAAATAAGAATGAAGCGAGAGCTATGTCAGTGTTGTGTTACCCTTTTGGCAGAACATTCCAGGTGCATATAAAAGCACTCTTCGGGAAAGAAGCGCATACAAAACACATGACCATGACCACTCGCAGACCATGACATTGTATGTAATGGTACCTATATTGAAGGCGGAAGTGCAATTCTAAACACATGTCTACAGTACTTACCATCTTGTCTAGCTTTCCATTTAAGTTTTTGAAGGAGTTGGGTCCGGCCTTTCCGACGGCGAGCCCGTCCGCCAGTGTGTACGACACGTCAAAGTTCACTGGCTTGCCGGCCTTAAAGGCTTCCGCCATACTCGCAGATTTCTCTGTCTCCACGCCCTGAAAACATCATTGCCATTACGAAAATCCATATTCACAATATCTACGTACCTGTCTAGTAGTCTATCCGTTTCGTAAAGGTATAAAGACGGAGTAAGTTACTGAAATATTTTACTTCAAAAACAGAACTGAACCTCTGATGAAGTACAGCGATGTATCTACTATAGATTAGGTATCTATGCGTGGATACGGAAGGCGAGGTGATTGAAAATTTACAAAATAACATTGATAACTAACATAAATAAGACATTGAGGCTTCAGCTGTTTAACGGCAACACATATTCCGCATAAGAGTCCACCTCCTCCGCAAGGGATCAGCACCGCGTCCACGTCTGGCACCTGTTCCAATATCTCCAGCCCTATAGTACCTTGACCTGCTATGACAGTCGGATGGTCATATCTGTAATAATTCAAGTTCTTACTAAAGTCCCCTGTGAAAGCAAAATTGGACTTATGGTGGGATACATGCGGTGATATCTTATCGTCCCCGAAGCCGAACAACCTAACTTCATGGGGCCTGTAAGAGTCTACGCCGATATCATAAGCACGGTTAGCACGTGACCCATATTCCGAATCTCGCCAGCCCCACAAGAATTTCAAGCCCTGATACGGACACCTAACCAGAAGAATGTATTGTGTAAAATAGTGTAACATGAATTCACTACCTGAGTAGTGTCTTTATATCGCAGAATTAAAAATAAAAATACACAAGAATTACCATAAATGCGCGAATAGGCAGCCAATAGCGCTTCTAAAGATCTCTTCCATGTTCAATTTAATCAGTACCTAACTTTTGTGGTTCTTCTTCGATTTTTATAACACCTTTTGAAATAACAACGGTTACTCTAACGACGACTGATATAACTATTCAATTGAAATTATGAATTTTAATTTCTGTTACGGGCACTGTGGTTACGGGTCAAGGTGTAGTATGTATAATAAGTATGTAGGTATTTAAAAAAAACTATATATGTAGTTTATCAGTTATCTAACACCCATAACATAAGCTTTGCTTACTTTGGGGCTAGATGGCGCTGTGCGAGATGAATAATTAGAAATTAAAATGTTCTTATAAATATAATTGTGGGTACCTATGTCAAAATAATTAGAAAATAGTTTCCTGAAATGTCCAACCTATCAAAATTATAATAAATATACGTAATTTAAAATGTGGGGATGTACAGTGAGCCAAGTTTCAGGATAAGGGATTCTACGCAGCATCCTCGCATGTGATGGTATGTCGATGCTTATTACGAATCTATTTGTGCTCTCAGCACATATTCTGTTAATTTGATCTTGAATCCGTGCATTGTTTTTAGGCACCGAATAGGAGGTGGAAGATCATTCCATACCTTGGCTAAAGCGTACTTGAAACTACGTTGAAATGTACTGTTACGATGTTTCGGTACTGTAATCAAATAGCTGCTGGCCCGAGTTCCGTACTTGTTATTGTCTCGCGACCAACATAACTTGGAAGCCAGGTAAGACGGATACTGGTATCTAACGACTCCAAACAACATTGTCGCAAAGTGCACATACTGCCTTGCGCTCATTTTTTAAACCTTAGTCTCGTTTAAGTACGGAGTCACATGCGAGCGGGGTGGTATGTCGAAGCAGAATCTAGCACAAGCGTTATTCTATGTTTTCTTCAAAATACTAGGACCGGGTGGTGTACCATGTCCATACAGCAAAATTTGGATAAAATTAGCGAATTACAAAGTTTAACTCTCATGTTAGTGGATAAATAGTTGCGAACCTGGTAAAGAACCTTCAGTCTGTAGAAGCAATTGCTAACGGTATTAATAATATGTTTCTGAAAATTTAGTTCCTCATCGAAGAGCAGACATAGATTCCTAGCTACACTGACTCGTTCCACCGGCTCATTGCAATTAAAAATATTGCTTATTTTATCCTTAACTTTCTCTACTACGGTTTTAGACCCCAATATCAAATACTTAGTCTTACCTCCGTTGAGAACAAGTGAGTTTTTCTCTGACCATCGTACAATTTGTTCCAGATCGTCATTAATTCTACATTTATTTATATATACCGCCTCCATTCCGTCCCGTCCGTCGTGGGCAATAAAATATGGGAAGTCAGCGCGCAGGGCTAGGAAAGTTTCAGGTCTAGATTGACCCAAAAAAATCATTAATGAAGCTAGCTTGCCTAATTTCCTATCATAGACATTGTTAAGAATAAAATATATCTATTCCTTTTAGGAGGAAAAATATCCATTGAGTGATTATGACAGCCCACGAGTTGTACCGTTCGAAGATATATCAGCTGCTACATATCGCATAAAAAATTGAGTAATAAGAACACCATGTGTTGTACGTATCGCCAAGAGAATAAATAACTCTTTTTTTTTTCCCACCAAGCCTGATGGTAAGCAACAAAGACTTCTATATATATCTATGGTAAGCAACATTTTTAATTTAATCGAAATAAATGAAGGGGAAAACTAATTGATAAGAGGTACCCTACGATATATTCCTACGCACGCAGAATAGAGCGGCGTTGTGCAGACTTTACACATGTTATGCACCATGTCGGGGAACTTCGTCGCGAAATTCACAGAGACTGTGTTGGCGGCGACGCGGCGCATGCGACGTAGGGCGCCGCAGTTTGGCGGCCTAGGATTCGGGGTCTGCGGCAGCTTAGGATTCGGAATCAGCGACAATATAGAATATAACTCTGTGCTGGCGAAGTCATCGCGTTGCAGCTAGACGGCGTATGATGCGGGTTCGGTGGCTGTGATCGCAGATTTTTCTTGCTGGTTCAGCTGGAATTTTTATCGTGGGTCCCTTAATCAGGTAGCTGTATCAGGTGGCGGACGAGCGACTGGCTGTGGTGAGGGCAGTAGTGCAGCGCAGTCAGCGCTGAGCGCGGCTAGGGTGCACTTTACCCGATCATGTCGTGGTCACCAAAATGTAGTGGCAGCGTGCAGGCAGCTTTGAGGAGTTTCCAATTATTTGAAATGATAATATTCTTAATATGTATTTATACTAGATACACTGGCCTACATGTGTGACAAGTACATAAGTGAGATAAGTGGTGAAATAACAATTAGCCTATAATAAATTATGAAAATTATGTGTAGTAAATGATTATAGTAATATTATTTCAACAGGTGTTAAATAAGTTAAAAATCATTGCAGAAATTGTTTTAAAAATTGAAGAAGAACCAGCTCTTGATGCGAACTAGTCCCATAAAAATTTAAGTTAAAACGAAATATTCATAAATCTACCACTTACCCATTGACAAAGGTCATTCCTTTCTCTTTGGAAATTGAAAAAGCTTTCTCTTTTGCCATTGCCATGTTAGTTCCGTAGAGCACGACATTGGCGCCGTACGCCCGGCATTTGGAGACCTTCATAAGTGGGGCGACCACAGGCATCACCACTGTGACGGGTATGCCTAGGTCTTTGCCGTGGTAGCTCAGGCCTTGGGAGTGGTTGCCGAGGGAGGCGCCAATCACCCCTTTCTTCCTTGCTTCCTTGTCCATTAGCAGCATCGTGTTCCGGGCGCCTCGTTCCTTGAAGCTAAGAAAAAGAGTTGGCATTCTCTTTTAAGAACTTTGTGATGATGATTCAGGTATTTCATTCGCCATGTTGTGCGTTATCATCGCCCTACTGACTAAAAAGTTGAATAACGGATTTTAAAGCATAATCAAAGATGCCGCTAGGTACTTATATCGATAGTGCTATACTGTCTATGGATCGCAGGTGATCAAACTGCAGTGCATAAAAGCACAACAGAAAACGAATTCTGCGCATTTATGAGTCCAAGAATGTCTAATTCAAACGACCAGCGATGTGAGGCAAAATAAAACCATATGGCTTCGAAGAAGTCTATGGTAAATGTTGTGCTCTGGAGTTCAAATTCTTATTATCGCCCGATAAACTCATTTTCAGTGTAGTGTGTAGCATAGACTTACTTAGCTACAACGTTGTCCAACTGAGCGAGCTATAGTGGCTTGATCCCCGACGCCAAAAATCGTCCTCCAATGGAAGTGTATTTTCCAATAGAAGGTTATTTTATTACTTACATAAGTTTTAGGTTTGACAATCAATATTATCAGTGTAAATGCAGGATTAAAGAGACTGGATGGACATACCTTCCTGTCACTTGCATGAATTCGCATTTGAGATATATTTTCATTTCGTATCGTTGATTCATGTGAGATGGCTGAAAAAATGAAAGATATTAGACCTTCAAACCTAAGGCATGTTCTCATAATTATAGGTACAATCGCCTGCATTGGGTTCAGATCTCTAGCAGTGAAGTGAGTAATAATCATAGACCCAGCTATAAGTCGACATCATGTTTTCGAATCAACAGTCGAGCGAGTAACTTGTATTTATTGAATTTTTTGGATTTGGAATTGTTGAACATGGCCAAGTCGGTGGCCATAATGCTTGGCTCGTCGTTACGAAAGCCCGTATCACCTTAACTCCTCGCTCATCTGACCTTCGTGTCCATAGAGATATGTATCAACTACGATTTGTTCAGACGACGGAATATACGGTTTAAGATATTTATTTTTCCAAAATGAATACAATTCACTTCACATGAGAAATACAAAGTAGGTAACGTGTATATAACTTACTGCGTACGTAGGAATATATCGTAGGGTACCTCTTATCAATTAGTTTTCCCTTTATTTATTTCGATTAAATTAAAAATGTTGCTTACCATAGATATATATAGAAGTCTTTGTTGCTTACCATCAGGCTTGGTGGGAAAAAAAATGAGTTATTTATACTCTTTGCGATACGTACAACACATGGTGTTCTTATTATTCCACTCTTTATGCGATATGCAGCAGCTGATATATCTTCGAACGGTACAACTCGTGGGCTGTCATAATCACTCAATGGATCTTTTTCCTCCTAAAAGGAATAGATATATTTTATTCTTAACAATGTCTATGATAGGAAATTAGGCAAGTTAGCTTCATTAATAATTTTTTGGGTCAATCTAGACCTGAAACTTCACTAGCCCTGCGCGCTGACTTCTCATATTTTATTGCCCACGACGAACGGGACGGAATGGAGGTTGTATATATAAATAAATAAATAAATAAATATTCGTGGACACATTCACACAGCGCCATCTAGCCCCAAACTAAGCAAAGCTTGTACTATGGGTGCTAGATAACTGATATACTAATAAATACTTTTAAATACATACTTATTATACATAAAACACCCAGACCCGTAACAGAAATTAAAATTTTTCATTTCAATTTCTGCCCGGCCGGGAATTGAACCCGGGACCTCTTGCGTGGCAGACCATATGCGTTTAGGGTTAGAGGATGCCATATTCTGTTCCGAATAAGTAGTTTTATGTCAAAGTTAAGAAAATCCAAATTTTTTTTAGTACGAAGGCCATACTAACTCCACAGGATTTTTCGTGCGATCTGCTGGTCGAGAGTTTTAAATTTTTATCCTTTTTCCTTTATAACAATCATAGCTGGCTTGGGATTTTTTTTAATTTTATATTTGATTTACAATTGCCAATTGTTAGGGAACATTTACTACTAGGCCCAACTCTGCGTCATGCAGTCGTTCCGGCCTGCAACGCAGCTATTTCAGTGGTAGGTTTTGATTTGTACGTATACTTTTTAATTGACAAACGTGGGTACTGTCGGGCGGATCTTTCCCTGCGAAACCGCTTTGTCACAGCTATTGTGACGTAGTGAATATATCAGGTACCTACCTAATGATCAGTGTAAAAAGGTTTTTTGTCGACTGCGACCCATCAGGCGGCCGTACGCCTAATAGTGTAAGTAAATAAATACTTAATTCTAATGAGAAGTCATTTATATTGTGCTTGTACAAGGTATGTGGCGGTTCAAACCAAAGCCAGAGATGCGAATTATGTTTCAGCAGCTATCGAGTAGCGTTCGATTGTTTTCGGCTCGTTTCTACGTGAACACAGGAAGTTAAACCTTATGGTCACCAAATGGGTACATACATATAGTTTCAAACTTCATGTATGTAGGTATCATTTTAAAGAAAGAGATCAATCGAAGAATCTAACTCGCCTCGGAACGTATGGGAAATTGCGGAAGAAACTTTTGTCCGAATGTCTCTCAGTCGTCCGTTCGTCGTCCCTCGTTAGTATCTCAATTTTTTTGAGAGTTGATCACTGTATATAACCATTAGCTAGTAATGCCGCACGGAACAGAAACATTTATATATTACCGTTGTAAGACACTGTTTCCGTCATAGGTTCCATTAGCAAGCTAAGGGGCACTCGGCGGCTAAAAGTACTATATATTTTTGCTATTAAAAAAGATAAATCCTTTTTTCTCCAAAAAAAGGTGGCAACCCTAGTAGACAGGTACCTAAATAACATGTAAATTATTTTGATGAGTAGGAAAATAATAATGTACCTATATCTATAAAATAAAAAAAAAGTAAAAATAGTAGTCCATTAAAAATGGCCACAAAAATTAAAGTTGGTAAGTGTCCATTAATGTTCACAAATGCATTGGGGGACATGTTTTATTCGAAGCCAGGTTTCCTAAAAAAAAATGTGTTGTAAGCTTGTTTCGAATCTTTAGTTTGGAAAGTGGCTGGAAGACCCCTCTTTTCAAGGGGGTTCAAGACACTGGACTGTTAAGGCATGGACATCAACATAAACGGCGAACATCTAACGCACTTGAAATATGCAGATGACATAGTCCTAGTGGCGGAGTCGCTGAAAGAGCTATAACGGATGCTGGCCGACCTAGCGTCAGCCTCAAGACAAAACCATGGTCAATATCGACGCCAACATCGATTCAGGACCTTTCGTCGTACGTAAATGGCTTTCATCTTGGAGTTGTTTCTGAATACATTGCAGTTAGGTAAAGGCAATCTAGAAAGGAAGGCCAATTCAGAAGACGGATTCAATTGGGCTGGGTGACATTTGGAAAATTTCCTCGAGTCTTCACGTCACTTATCCCATACCTACCACAATACTTAAAAACAAATGTTTTGAATCAGTGCATAATACCTGTCATGATCTATGGTGGCGAGACGTGGACAGTTACGGTACCTATGGCTTGTTCACCAGTTCAAGGTCGTTCTCAGCGTACTATGGAATGTGCTATGCACGGAGTCTCTCTGAAGGACAAAATTCGCAACGAAGTAATCCGACAGAGAATTAAAAATACTGACATAACGCATAGAATTAGTAAGCTGAAGTGGGCTGGCCATAATAAACGACAACCGCTGCGGTAAACAAGTTCGTGGAGATCGCGACTCGGCTAGCGTAGTGACGCCTTCCGGCCAGATGGAGTGGCGATTAGTGAAAGCCAAGTGGTTGGATGCGGGACTGGTGGACAGTGGACTGGTGTAGGCTGTTGATGAAGTATACATATATTAAGTAGGTACCTACTCAATTATATATTTTAGGATGATAATAAATTTACTAAATTCCGACAAAGTATGAATATAAACCTGTTTGTTCGTTCCGGAGCGGTTTTGTCCCTGTTTATTCGTTCCGGAGCGTGTTTTTCCCTGTGTGAATTTGTTTGTTGATGTTGATGCTGTTGCTTTTTTGGCGCTGGGGGCTGGTTGGCAGGGTTGGACCGCATTGCAGTAAGCTTTGTCGTCCTACGAACAGGGCGTAAACACCCACTTACATTTTTTTAACAACTAAGTATTTAGCTTTGCTTAGGACCTAGCTCAAAAAGCGTTTAAAAAAAAATTGGTTCTTATGATATATATAGTTTTTATTTTATACCTTATTGGCATAATAAGCGTACGGCTCGCCTGATTACGCGCTTCACTTTTGGCGTAGGTATAGCTACAACACGGTTACACAAAGTTACCTAAAGTTACAGGAAAGAGCATAACCAATAACTGCTCACATCCTAACAAAATATCAAGAGCAGTTCAGGAAGAATTCGACAGCCCTGCTGTTATATATAACTTAACTAACCGTAAAATATTGAGATATTCAACATTTCATCCACAGAGTGACAGCAGCACTGTAACTGACTATAATAACGGTGTAGGTGGTAGGTTGACACTTACCTTAGACATTTCGTAATTTTATAATTTTTCTTTAAATGTTTCTGAAGTTAGATAACAGAAAGTCAGCAACGTTACTTAATATCGTCGTGATCAAGAAAATTCGAATTATTATTTGGTTTTGGCCGGTAAAATTATAAATGCAGCTTCTTGTAAAAATATCAAAAATACCTACGTCAAGACCCGAAGGTTATGTCAAAATTAATACAGAGCAGAAGGAATACAGAATTCAGTGACTTTCAGTCTCAAGCCATAGAGGTGTAACATTGAAAGAACTAAACTAAAAACAATACGCTGCATTCATAGAGAAAAAATTTTATATACAGAAGGCTGCATTACATTATAAAATTGTTCACAAAAAGATTGGAAAGTTATACGGCCAACGCTCCGCCCACATTTGATCTCGCTCACCCTTCGCTTCAACGCACCCGCTTTTGCCTCACCGTCGCCGGTTCAACGGTACCTACTCCTACGCCGTACCTCCAGATCAGCAGGCAGAACTCCTGTTACTTAAAATTCCGATTCGCGTCGCTCTAAGGTACTGTACCAACACCGTCGTCAGTAGTTTATGGAATACCCGTGGGACACACGTTGAGCCTGAAGCAACTTCGACCTCAAAAAGATTAGAAAGCCATTTGTTTATTATTATTTATTTAACCATTTATTGTACACAAGATTGTTACAAAAAGATTTGACAGAATATAACAGACACAACAGGCCAACTTATTTCTATAAAGAAATTTCTTCCAGCAGGCCTACAGCAGAAAGATCGTGATAAATAAATGCAGTTAAAACGTGCACATACCAAAAAATTATGCTTATTAATAGAAGTCTATACTATACATAAATAAATATATACCTATATGTAGGCATACCTACATAAAAACAAATACATATATATTACATACATACAAATAAATACAAACATACATATATTAGACAGATAGAGAAAGGTAGGTATGTAGGTAAGCTCTTTTACACGTTTCTTGAAGAGGCAGATAGAAGTGCTATCCCGTACTTCATGCGGAAGAGAGTTCCACAATCTTGCCGCATGGACAGTGAATGAGTAGGAGAAAAAATCAGTGTAATGGGGAATAACGTTTGATGGGGATTTAACGGAGGATCGACAGGTCTTATCTTGCAACCGGGAAAATTGGAAACGTTCACGAAGGTATGAGGGAGCGGAGGAATTATAAAGGATGTTGTAGAGGGTAGAGAGGATCCGAGCATTCCTGCGTAGCCGAATCGGGAGTCATTGAGTCATTGGAGCTGTGACCGGAAGCTGAGATATGGTCGAACTTACGCAGATCGAACATAAAACGTACTTTGCACCATTGTACTTTTACGAATTTATTTTTTTCATAACCGGGCTTTTCCAGTTTGCTCTAGCAGTGGTTTTTTTTCTTCCTTGCTACCTGTGCTGCCAGATATAATTAATAGCAGCTGCATACATACATAGTGCTTGCCGTGTGGTGTCCGGCAGAGTAGAATAGCACCAACCCTTTACACTCATGAGTGTTGTACAAGGCGACTAATGTTTTCGAGGCCAAAAATCTAGAGTTTCCGTAGTCTGGAAATTGTGCAGCAGCATTTTCCATTGTTATATTTAATCACTGCGATCTTCAACCCGCCTGCCAAGCGTGGAGATTATGGCAATAACCTCCCCTTTCGTGGGAGAGGCCCAAAGTCCTGCAGTGGACTGTTACGGGCTGTGATGGTGATGGTGGTGGCATACATAGTGCAACAAATATATCTGACCCGTAAGCTAATTACGTAACGCTGTTGCCAACAATTCTCTGATTTCATTTATTGAAATTGTTACTTTTGCAATTCCGTATCATCGATTTCTTGGGTTCAGTTGCTGCCAAAGTTACATTGCAATAAACTGAATTTCAATTATTGTTTCAGCGGACATGTGGAGTACGCTTTACACGAATACTCCCTCAACATTCTCGTGTTCCCGCGGAAATCTCCACATGTGGAGTGAGTGTGCTTTAAAGGTCGCGTCGCACAGTGGGCTGAAAATCGAGCTTCATAGACATAGGCAACTCAACTTTTAATGTGTCGTTTTTTTGGCGGGAATTGCTTCCATGAGCTATAACTATACATAAAAATGTTATCCGAGTTAACTCTGCGCAAAAACAAATGAATTATATTTTTTTTACGAAAAAAATGTATGGAGCCAATATGAAAAATCCAATTATCTCTGAAACCGCTAGGAAAACCGTAATATCCTTACAGATGGTTATAAAACTAATTATTCATGATTTTTTGACATACTCCATATAACGGTTACTGCTGCAGAATTTTTTTTAAAAATCGTCGAAATATTTTATTTATTTATTTATACACGGTTCCTTTCGGTGAGAATTTAGCAACACGTTAAATCATATAGTATTAGGCTTGGTTCCTAGAAATAGTAGGTAGATGTAGGTAGGGTAAATTCTCACCGAAAGGAACCGTTTATAAATAAATAAATAAAATATTTAGAAGATTTTAAAAAAAAAATCTGCAGCAGTAACCGTTATATGGAGTATGTCAAAAAATCATGAATAATTAGTTTTATAACCATCTATAAGAATATTACGAAAAAAATGTATGGAGCCAATATGAAAAATCAAATTATCTCTGAAATATTTTGCTTGGTTATAAAACTAATTATTCATGATTTTTTGACATACTCCATATAACGGTTACAGCTGCAGATTTTTTTTTTAAATTATTGAAAAAAAGTATTTTCAAATTTTAAATGGTAGGCAAATATATTTGCTCAAATGTTTAGTAGGTATATATATAATAGGTATATGTATATAAAAACCGTTTAATCAAATTGATAATTGTTTATATTGATAATTTACATTTATATAAAATGGTGGGTTACAAAAATGTGGTTTTTATTAATATAATATGTATTGATAATAAAAAGATAGTAATTTATAATATCTTACAAACTATTGATAAGAAGAAACTTAACTTCTTCACTTTTTATTATTATGTACAAGTAATAAGAAATAAGGAATAACAATAGCATGCAATAATATTATTGAAATAAAAAAAATAACAAAAAATAATTAAATATGACTTAATCTAAAACACATTATTCAGTTTATTCATTTTCCTTATCACTCTCGTCGTCTTGGGTATCCATTTCTGAGTCATAATGCACATTGGAAACATCTAGAAACTCAAAGTCAGTTTCTCGAAACTGAATTATCTCGAGAGTTTCAGAAAAATACTGCTGCCTTTTCTTGGTATCTAACTTGGGCCTTTGTGCACTTATTATAGGATCTGAAGAAATAATAAGCATATTAAGGATATCTTGATTACTATCTTGCCTGTTCTTTTTCCGCGAATGATGTTCTCGAAACCTTCTAAAATCTTTATTTCGAGCTTCTGATGCTTCTTCTGAGAGACTTCCAATCGGTACAATATCATTATTTTGGATTATATCTGCCCCGTGTATAAGTATTTTATGGACGGTTGAAGACATATAATACCAGTCATATAACTCCACGTACTTTTCTGCGGTTTGGCGAGCATAATCTTTGAACTTACTGACATCGATGTTCTCACCCGAAGTGATTGTTTGCAAAATTACAGCAAATCTTCTTACAAGTTCTTCATCCAACCCGGTAATGGCTGCAGTTTTATTTGGGAATTCAAAGAACCTTCTTGCTGTATTTCCGTCATTGGTAGTTCCCGAGCCTTGTTTTACGATGTCAATCAAAAGATTGAGTTCATTTTTGAACTTATCCTGGATAATCTTTTTTCTTCTTTTTAACATTTCTTTGTGCTCATTTCCTCTCGCTGCCCACTCTTTGAAATCAAGTCTGTACGAAATATGTAACAAACATTCCATACAATTAATACGGGCGTGTAGAGATGACAACCCAAATTCGTAAACGGCAGCGGACACGGTCTTTGACGTCACAGCATCCAAACGGTTCATTTCAGTTGGTTTTGCTAAACACAGATAGCATGATGAATTTGATCTGGCATCAGATAGGTACGTGCAGACTTTAGCATCGATCATTGTCATCATCAGTTGATGGTTCACCTTATTTCCATTATTGCACTCTGTGGGAATAAGAGCCTTGATTTCATCATCCATGTGTCTTTTATTATCAATGACGACTGCTTCGCTCTCCTTCACAAAAGTAAACTGAACTGGGCGACAATACACCGCTGAGCACGGTTTCGGGTTCGTCCATAAAGTGTTGTCTCCATCAGTCAGTTTAAGTGGCACTAAGGACGTCATAAAAATGCTGGAATCATCTTGCTCACCCTCCATTTTCTGCTTGTATCGGCTTTGGTTTGAAGCACCATCAAATCCCCACTTTGATATCAGTTTCAAATGTTTATTTTGCACATTGTTAGAAAGAGTGTGGAGGATTCTCTTCACTGTGATGTCAAGTAAACTTTGAAGTGTAATCCTGGCTGATGAATCCGTCACCGACACTGCTTGCTTTGGCGGATAGCATTCAAGCTTCGCTTGTTGCACTTTATAGTACGATGGATAAATGTCCTTAGCACCTTCTCTAATGGCCGTCTCTCGCAATGTGATATATTGCCACTTCGATAGTTTTAAAGAGAGCAATAATCCAAGCGCTTTTTCTGGGGTAAATATATCAGTTTTCACAGTTTTTTTTATTGATTCCTTAATTTGACCAGCTGCTTCAGGATTTTTTAATATATATTCGATGACAGATGCGATATCCTCGTGGCCTTTCTCTTTTAAACGTAGTGCAGCTGTATATGCCAATTCACTTGGGTCTTCGTCTTTATGATCATCAGATCTTCTCTTTTTCTGTTTGCTTCCTAGATCTTCAAAAGGTTTTCGAAGTATCTTGGTCATTGTTCCAACAGAGGATGATGTCGATGGCTCTGGTGAGACTGGTCGTTCATCAACAGTTGCTTCTTGAGTGTTTAACATTGTTTGTACGCAACTTGGCCAATCGATATTTGCTTGTAGCCAATTATCGTACTGTTTTCTGAATGTATCTTTAATTCGGTGAGATCTCTGCCATCTCTGTGATGCAGCTCGTGTGAATTTCCGACAAAATTCTTTTAAAGTCACACAATCTTCGGCACCAATGCAATCGCCTAAGCGAGACATAACTGCACCAAACAATACTTTATAGTCAAATGAAGTACTTTCACTTTTTAGAAGAACAAACAAGTCTAAATTAGTTATTAAACTTTCCATTCTAACACTTTTCAGTCGCAGGACAAATGTAATGTTAACGGTTACAAAGTTTTGTAAATACTAAATTATAACACAAAATTTTAGTCCTTTTATTGTAGTGGTCGCTCATTAGTTAATTACTACCCTCATTAAGGGTAGTTACCTAATGATCATTAGTTAACTACCCTTAATGATGATCATTAGTTAACTACCCTTAATGAGCGACCACTACAATAAAAGGACTAAAATTTTGTGTTATAATTTAGTATTTACAAAACTTTGTAACCGTTAACATTACATTTGTCCTGCGACTGAAAAGTGTTAGAATGGAAAGTTTAATAACTAATTTAGACTTGTTTGTTCTTCTAAAAAGTGAAAGTACTTCATTTGACTATAAAGTATTGTTTGGTGCAGTTATGTCTCGCTTAGGTTACGGGTATACGGTTTTCCTTGCTGTTTCAGAGATAATTTGATTTTTCATATTGGCTCCATACATTTTTTTCGTAATATTCTTACAGATGGTTATAAAACTAATTATTCATGATTTTTTGACATACTCCATATAACGGTTACTGCTGCAGATTTTTTTTAAAAAATCTTCGAAATATTTTATTTATTTATTTATAAACGGTTCCTTTCGGTGAGAATTTACCCTACCTACATCTACCTACTATTTCTAGGAACCAAGTCTAATACTATATGATTTAACGTGTTGCTAAATTCTCACCGAAAGGAACCGTGTATAAATAAATAAATAAAATATTTCGACGATTTTTAAAAAAAATTCTGCAGCAGTAACCGTTATATGGAGTATGTCAAAAAATCATGAATAATTAGTTTTATAACCATCTGTAAGGATATTACGGTTTTCCTAGCGGTTTCAGAGATAATTGGATTTTTCATATTGGCTCCATACATTTTTTTCGTAAAAAAAATATAATTCATTTGTTTTTGCGCAGAGTTAACTCGGATAACATTTTTATGTATAGTTATAGCTCATGGAAGCAATTCCCGCCAAAAAAACGACACATTAAAAGTTGAGTTGCCTATGTCTATGAAGCTCGATTTTCAGCCCACTGTGCGTCGCCCCATTTCACACAGTTTGTCTGATTATCGTAGCAGTATCTCAACAGATTAACTACACTATCTGCCACACCTGAGCCACGCAATTTGCTCTACAGAATTTTATAATTCACTAAATCAAATGCACGGCTCAAGTCTAAAAAGCATGCATATACCGATGTTTTACGTTGCACGTAGTAATTAACTATATGTTTCAAAACTAAGTATTGCAGAATCTGTTAAGAGACCGGGACGAAAACCAAACTGAGTATCATCAATTTTAAGATTGTTAAGCAAGTAAGGCTGCAGCAGCCGCTCTAAGATTTTACCAATTATCGTACCCAAAGAAATTGGCCGTTTTATTTTTTACAATAGGGACTACTTTAGTATTCATGAGATCAGACGGCAACAAGGAACTACTTTAAACAAAGGTTGTACAGGCTACACAGTTTGGCAATGAGTATATCACCGGCCCCAAGTATATGTTCCAAACTAATTCCATCATGGCCGGGCGATTTACCCCTGGTCATAGTCTTGATTGCACGTACGACATTTTGAATAATATTAAAATATGCTTGTGGTGGGTTGTATTTTTCGCTCTTTTGTGTGCGAAATCTGATATGGGCAAGGGATCCACACAAAATTTATCAGCAAACATATTAGCAATTTTCACTGGACTTACTTAAGCGCAGAACCTAAGAGCAGTTGATACAAGTTTATGATCTTGGCGTTAATGTCCCGGTTGTGTTCTCGCACGCGATGGCCCGAAGCCCGCCTTGACCATGATCTAGGATTTTGCAGATCAGTTAATTACAGCGGTGCGACTGCCATCTGACCTCCGTGACCCTGTTAAACTTGACCAGATTGGATCATACAGGTTGCATCACGCTCTTTTCCCTCGCCGTAAGAGCTTGTGATCTACTATGTACGTACATAACTCAGAAGAAGAGCCATTCAGCATTGCTTCACAATGCTCCCCTAGCACTAAAGAGTGCGACCCAGGTCACGTGCGTGCTATGGAAGACGAGGTCCGTCAAAAGACCTCCCTTCCTCCTACCTCGGACCCTGTCACAGTGTCCCCTGATGAGATCCACTCCTTCATCAAGGGTCTCAAATGTAACAAAGTGCCTGGCGCGGATGGAATTTCCAACCAAGCGCTTAAGTACCTCCCCGAGCAGGTGCTTACTTTGTTAGCAATCATTTTCAATGCTTGCTTTGACCATTGCCACTTTCCAACCACGTGGAAAGAAGTCATAGTCATAGGTATTCCCAAACCGGGAAAGCCATTGAATGTAGCGTCTTCCCATTGCCCAATAAGCCTCCTCAAGGCACTAGGGAAATTATTCGAGAGAATTGTACTTTCTCGAATGAAAGTACAATTCTCTCGAATAATTGGGAAAAAAATTGTCTCTCCGATCGACTCGTCCGATTAGTAGCGTCCTATTTAAAACACCGTACCTTTCGGGTCAGACACGAAGGTACTTGGTCTTCCCCACGTCCATTGAAGGCCGGCGTTCCGCAAGGCTTTTGTGCTCTCTCCCCTTCTCTATATATCGTACACAAACGAAATCCCCGTGCCCGACAACGGGGTACAACTCTCCCTCTTTGCCGATGACACGGCAATCTACGACCAACACAGAGACATGACCCTGCCTATCCTGCAGCAGTTTCTTAAAACGCTCTCCGATACGTTTTTCAAGGCCGCGGAAGAACATCCCAATCCGCTCGTGCGAGAGGCAGCAGCCTACTCTCCCGGCCTGGTCTCCCGCCACATGGTGCGGAGACCGAGACATGTCCTCACGGATCCCCCCGACGAACTGTTGAGCGCTCTGAATCTCCTCCTGGAGGCTCAGGACGAGTTCATCTCCTCCCTCCCAACCGCTACCGGAGGGAGCAAAAAGAAAATTGAAATTATTGGTACATGACTGCAGTGGGATTTTAACCCGGTACCTCTGTCTTACGAGTCGGCCATCGACGCTCCTGTAGATACAATAATCCCACCAAAATCATCATCATCAGTTAGTCCAGGCTTCCGCCAGGGTCCGCTTTCCGTTTCGACTCATTTCCTTCCATTTCGTCCAGTCTTGGACATCCTCGCGTCGTAAGTCATTGGCTCTCGCATCAGACTCGGCGATGTCAATCCATTGCTTCTTGAGCTTTCCGCGGGACCTCTTTCCTGATACCGGAAGGTTTAGACATCTATTTCCCACGTATCCCTGGGGTTTACGCAACGCGTGATCAAACCAGCGAAGGCGATCCTCTTCGATCTTATCCGCGATATCTCACAACAAGACTGCCACGGATGTACTCGTTACTAGGCTAGTGTGTACACAGCATAATTACTAACGTGTTTCTTTTTGTTTTGCACCTCTCCATTTAGGTTCGCATCGACTAGTCCGCGTTTGTCCTTCTTCCGCCTGCAACACTACAGAGCAAAAAAAATTAATGTAGCTAACTTTCCAATCTTTTTGGAAAACACCGACGTTTCCACAGACATAACAGACTAAGCAAATCACAAATATTCCCTGTTCGCTCACTTTACAAAGATTATGAATCTTGCTATCCCGTTTTTTCATCTATTGGAATAAGTAGTTGGAAAATGACGCGCGCAATGTTTTGAACGTTCGCGTGTTGCTGAAGTTCAACAAAGCGCACTCCACATGTGGACAGTTCCGCGGGAACGCGAGAGTGTAGAGGGAGTATTCGCCTATATTCGTGTAGTCCCGTGCATGTTTGGCATGTCTCGCCTATTTCATAGACTAAGTAGAGATAGTTTGTTGTCGTCTCGATTCGATCGATTTTATATTTATATTCTTAGCGCTTATTCCCGTAACAGGTTCGGGGTACACTTGACCATGATCCAGGATATTAGTAGATCAAGTAATTACAGTAGAGCAGGTGCCATCACCTCTGTGACCCTGTTTACAGCAGATTAGCGATATTACACCGATGAATCGATATAATTTCGACGCGTTTTTACACCCACCACATCCCTAATAGGCGAGAATGTAGAGGGTCGACCAAGTCCCAGCAAAAGTTTCGCCGAAAGTTTCGGCGGACATGTGGAGTGCGCTTTGACGTTTCTTTTGAAGCATTGGTGTAAATTTTATAATTTCCTAATCAAATTTGAATCACGGTACATTTAAAAGACGGTATAATTTAGTGCACATTTATGTGAAAGCCCAAAGTATGGAAATACACCTGGATTATCTTTTCATCGGTAAGTAAATATTCGTGGTCGCGACGATCGGGAGTCAATTTTAGAAATTGAGACAAAAATATGCATCGTAATAGTGTGAATTTGCAATAATTGAAATACTTTACCTTAAAACAACATGCCATTAAAGACAGATTTAAAATGATTGGCAAATTGAGCAATATTTCGGTGTCTAAATAGGTACAAATATATTTTAATGCTAACAGGGTCGGATTTAGAACTGTATAGAATTTTAATACTCAAATCTTGTAAATAGCGGTCTACAATTTTATATGTATTAGGGTTTCATACCAAAAATGTACCTAAATGACATTTTAAATGTTCTTATTTACATTTATTTGTTTTTCTAGGTTTCCTAAAGATCAGACATGGTGATGTCTGGGTCGCAAATTCTAAGTGCTGCGTTGTAAAAATTTTGAAGAACAAGATAATAAATAGATGCATATCCCTTCTGTCCTGGTGGACCATCATTTTATGAATTTTCACTGAAAATAAAGAATATGCTGCCTGTTTAATACATCAATGTATTTTTCTTTTCCTTTTCATTATTTTTTTTTTTTCATGACTGTCCTCTAGAGGGCATCAATTCAATTTATTGTGAAGTCACCTAAGGAAACCTGTGGACAATGAAGACGCTTCTAACTGTAAGTAAGTAAGTACCTACTTAGTTATAGAATTTATGAGGCAACAAATAAACATTCATACCGGTCAAAATCATAACCCTCCTTTTTGCAAAAGCAAGCACAACCGATTCACGGTATGTATGATCGAGAGATAAAAAAGACGGTGGTAGGTATCAGGGCGTGGGTTTGATTCACTAGACACCTTACCTTTTATTATAATGACAATTTAAATTATAAGGTCAAGTTTAAAAAAATTACGTAGTCGTCCGGAGCGAAATACGCCCACAAGTCGGATTTGTTTGTTTTAACTCCGATACTGTTCAACTCGGTCTTGACATGCGGACAGCGGGTGCGGGCCCAGTTTGTTAAGTTCCCGCGTTTTACGCAGATCCGCTTGTAGGGTCGGGGGTAGAGTCTGGCGTCGGGAGCTAGTAGCTACTGGAATGCTTCTTGTGGTCTCTTCCTTCGCCGAGCTGATGGCGTAGTTTTTCTGCCTTCTTGCTTATACTTTGCAAGTATAGCTGAGAATCTGTGCCAGTCTGTTTTCAGTGTCGGCGCTCTCGGAGCTGCAAACGTTCCTCCGTGGCCAAATGTGATTAGGATGGGGAGGTTAGTATCATACAGCACCTCCACGTTCGCTGCATAGTTAAGTCCTCGGTGCAGTACAATGTTCAACACATCGGGCGAGTGGCGCGGGTTCGACGACACGTGTGTAGGGTAATTTGGGCCAATAACTGTGTACCCGTACTCGTCGGCATCTTGGTGCTGCGTCCTACCAGCGGTGTTAGTGATCCGGGAGTTTCACGCAGGATGTTTCGCGTTGAGATCACCACCACCACGGTAGGAGCGTTGTCGGCGAATACAGTGTGAATATCGGTCGGGTCCAATGGCGTCTGTGTTCCAGGCGGGCGTTAGGCGGCGTAGACTCGCAACTCCATCCCCGCCACCCTTATGCGCACCCCGATCGTACGCATAGTATTGAAGGGTGACAGCTCCAGCTCTTCATGGGCAAGGTCTCTTTGCACGAGTGCAGCCGTGCCTCGATACGTCACACCTCGGGGGGATATTTCGTCGAGCCGGTAAACATAAAAGTTAAGAGTGCGAAAGATTTGTTCTGGTCGGAGTTTGGTCTCGCCCAGGAGTATTACGTGTAACTCTTGTGACTGAGCGAGATTCAGGAGTTCGTCGGTGGTCTGTTGTCCGAGGTTATTGAATTTATCTGCTCCAATACGGAGAGTTTCAAGATCCGCGCTGCAGCTAGCCATATACTCTGTTTTGGCGACATTTAGCTTCAAACCACCGCTTTTTAGCACTTTCGTCTACGTGTTTACCCTGGTCGCAAGATCCTTGCAAAGCATTGCAGGCTTTTCACCCTTCAGGCATTCCGTCACACGCGCTGCGTACTAACCTTGCAATGGGTTAGAACAACAGCGCCCGGAACGTACGTATGCTAAGAGTCTCGCTCAACGCTGCGCACGCCCTTAGGTTTCAGGTAGGTACAAAAATAGCGTTTTATCCCAACAATGCACCAGCGGTTCATTGTTGGGATAAAACGCTTCATGCATTATAGTACCTCATCATATCAGTCCAAAGACACCTACTGCTGGGCATAGGCCTCCCCCAGAGATCTCCACAAAGGCCGGTCCTGTGCCTTCCGCATCCTGCTGGTACCTGCGATCTTTACCAGGTTTTCGATCCACCTAGACGGAGGCCTACCCACACTGCGCCTTCCGGTACGTAATCGCTACTCGAGAACTTTACTGCCCCATCGGCCATCTTTTCTTCGACCCTGCCCACTTTAGCCTGGCAATCCTTAGGGCTATGTCGGTGACCTTGGTTCCCTTGCGGATCTACTCATTTCTGATTCTATCGCGGAACGGTAATATATAATGTAAGGACGACACGAGCCCACCTCGTGGGATGATTGTGTTACGGCCCAGTAGCATTTATTGTTTTCGCAAGAACAATTATTAATTATTATGGTATGGTTTAATTTATTATGGTAGTTATAATATAGTGAAGTTTAGAATTGGAATGTTTGTCAGAGCCAATTAGTATGATTTTCGGTGTATTACCTAAATGTTAATTTTAAATGTTCGATTATTTTATTTGAATACCGATTTTCGATTGTCTTTTGTTATTCGTTATTCGTGGCACTTCACTAAAGGGGCGGTACCTGTCCATGAAGTATGACATTATTCATGGTACATTTTACCAGCGAGAATTTTTTTTATATCATATTACCGAAAAAAAAATACGACGCTTTATAGGCTTGCGCCAAGGACCGACAATTAGTAAGTTGTCAAAATTATCATCCTATTTTAGACAAGGAATAGGAGGTATTTGAAACGTGGCTGTGCAAGCGTGACACCCATTGCATTACCCCAAGGATTAAAAATACAACTTTTTCTTCAGTGTAGCCAGTTATGGTCTTATTTCATAAATTGATCGATTTTTTATCATCATTGAGCGAAATTATAATTTCTTTGTTAATTAAATAGCTTGACCGCGACAGAGGTGACCTGTCAATTGTGGCGCTGGTTCTGCGTTTGTTTGGTTGCTACATATAGCAACACCAGAAGTATGTAATATTCTGTGACAGAATTCCAACAATGGGTAGAGCTATATTTCCTCTTCATAGTTTATTATTACCAGTAAAACAAATGTAGTGTACTCATTTTTCCGTAATCTGTCAAAGTAACCTGGAAGTTGTGGTACCCCAATACCCAAGGTATGAAGTTTAGAGGAATGAAACGTAAACGTTGCTGGCCAGATAAAGTTTATCGAGTATGGGTTAGCGGATCCCACGATGGTCCAATGTGTGGCGATCGCCATAGTGTAGCAAAAAGAGCTCGCACACACGAGTTGGCAAGACATCAGCATGACAGCATTTTTTATTTCCTGTAATGTTATTAATTGATGCAATAAAGAGATTACATACATACATACATACATACATACAGCAACTGTCGAATCTACATCGCGCTAACGGAGTTTTCCTTCAACGACCCTTAAATACAAGACCCAAGGAGCGTCCATTGGACTTCGGTCCTCTGGTCACAGCAACTCGGCCAGGCGGGTATTTACCCCTTTCCATCTTCGCTTGCCAACATTGGCGGCTGGATTTCTTTCCTTACCGCCAAAAATGTATAGAAATATGTATTTGAATTTTTTTTTACTTCTTTTTGTATTAAATTCCATGTGTAGAGTTTTGAAGTCGGTTTATTGTTTGTTAATTATACGGGCGAAAATATAAGTATTCTGTTAAATATATACTATTAATTAAGGTATGTTCTACAAATTTTCATGTCAATTGGCAAATAGACCAAATTATTGATTGTATTGAATATAAGAAAATACCACGGACTAACATTGATTGGACTTGGGTCGTATCAAACAAATAGTGTAACTACACCGGCCCAACGAACGTCCAACGAAGTTTGGACGGGTCAGAACTTATTCGATTGCGTTCGTTCGGTCGGTGTGTACATAGCATTACACGAACGAATCGCTCTTACGCTTCAACTGAGCGTTTGTTCTTTCGCCTTCGGCAACCGTCCACACTGCGTATGGTCGATTGCTTCTAACCCTTTCATGTTAAGCACAAGTTCGTCAATCCGCGAGCCCATGAGAATGTAGAGGGAGTATTCGCATATGTTCGTGTAGTCCCGTGAATATTTGGCATGTCTCGCTATCTCATCGCTATCATAGACTAAGTACCTAGAGATATTCATTAGATTTTTTGTTGTCGTCTCGCCTTGTGTCACATCAATTTGGTTCTTTGTAGTCGAAAATCTACTGGGTCAATCCAAAAAATGCAAAATTCACCGAGAAGTAAATTTACTGACTACAAACAAAATGTACAATATGCATATATCGCTGTATCGATTTTATATTTTGCTTCCTAATCCTTTTTCCCGTAGCAGGTTCGGGGTACACTTGACCATGATCCAGGATTTTAGTAGATCAGATAACTTCAGTAGAAGAATTGCCGGTGCAGGTGGCCGGGCGGTTGAGTATCCAACTCGTAAGCGAGAGGTACCGGGGTTGAATCCCGCTGCGGCTATTTACCAATGACTCTTTTCTGAGTTATGTACTTACATTAGTTAAATTTTAACCGATGCTCTTACGGCGAGGGAAAACATCGTGATGAAACCTGCAAATTCAGGTTACTGAATTTGTGTCCATAATCCAATCTGGTCAGGTTCCCCTGATAGCAGGGTCACGGAGGTCAGGTGATAGTCGCTCCACAGTAATTACCTGATCGACAAATCCTGAATCATGGTCATGGCGGACCTCAGGCCCTCGTGATCGAGAGCACAACCAGGACATTAACGCCAAGATAAGCTGCCATCACCTCTGTACAGCAGAACGTACCAGATTAGCGATATTACACCGATGAATCTATAAAATATCGTCGCATTTTGACACACATCTACCGAAGTCCCGGCAAAAGTTTTGCCGAAAGTTTCAGCGAACATGTGGAGTACGCTTTACCACAATACCGTGGATCGCGGATCGGCGCTGTTGCTTACAACATAATAATATTTATATCTACAAAGGATAATATTTATGTATGTGTGTAAAGCCGTGTGGTGTCCGGCAGAGTAGAATAGCACCAACCCCTTCCACTCATGGGTGTCGTACAAGGCGACTAATATTTTCGAGGCAAAAGATCAAGAGTCTCCGTAGTCTGGAAATCGGGCAGCAGCATTTTCCATTGTTATATTTAAACACTGCGATCTCCAACCCGCCTGCCAAGCGTGGAGATTATGGCAATAACCTCCCCTTTGGTGGGAGAGGCCCAAAGTCCTGCAGTGGACTGTTACGGGCTGTGATGATGATGTGTGTAAACTCTTTATTAAAGCATATTTATTCATTTATTTATTTATTCCTTGTACAACATTACAGTTAAAAACTAATGCGAAACGGAAACATGAATTTGGAGAAAATATTACTTTTTCTTATTCAGAGCTGAGTTTTTCTGAAATTGATGTTTCTGAGATGATTCCATTCAAAATTCCATTCAAATGATTCCTCAGCGATAACAAGTATGCCGAAAATTAGTATGTGTATCCCAGGCAATGTAATCGAACGCTCGGTTTAGGCGCGCCCCATACATTCCGTTTTCATCCGTTTCGGTAAAATAAGAATGAAAAGGTGGCGTGGAAAAGAGAAAGTATGGAGTAGTGTGCCCGTTTTCGTTCTTATTCTTACCGGAACGGGTCAAAACGGGGTGAGTGTACGATGGGGGTCTATCTGCACGGCTATAAAAAAAAGAGACGCTGCAGGTTCGCCCGTTCTTAAAATTGGATCTGGCAACCCATCAGTTGTCAATGTCAACGCTCCTCGCCTCGGCTTCTTTGCTTCGGTTTGTGGATCAGTTCATACTTTGTGTTGTGGATTATATATGGTTCATAGTTTGTGTTGTGGATATATATAGTTTGTGGGCTTGTGGTATAGGTATTCTTGGGTTCTTAGTTGAACTTATTTTCAATTAGTAGTAGTACATAAATACAGTTTTTTTAAAGAGGTGTGTGTTAAATAAACCAAATATAGCATTGTAAATGATTATACATTTTTGAGTGGTGTAATAGAAGTTCGAAAATGCCGTACGCTAACCAGCCCTCTGTTCATATAACTGAACTAACAGACGATAATGTTAAATTTGTTGTCGAAGACACTGAGTTGAGTGTAGCCAACAGTATGCGAAGAGTATTCATTGCAGAAACACCGACAATGGCTATAGATTGGGTGCAATTGGAGGCCAATTCCACAGTGCTTAGCGACGAATTTTTAGCTCATCGGATAGGTCTTATCCCCCTTATATCCGACGATGTTGTGGATAAAATACGTTATTCCCGTGATTGTATGTGTGCTGATTTTTGTTCTGAATGTAGCATCGAATTCACCTTGGATGTGAAGTGCGCAGATGAGCAGACAAGACATGTAACTACAGCGGATTTAAAGTCTAGCGATCCTCGCGTCGTGCCGGTCACGTCACGGCACAGGGATGAAGATCAAGCTGATTATGGGGAGGCTGATGAAATATTGATTATTAAACTGCGAAAAGGCCAAGAGTTGAAGTTACGTGCTTATGCCAAAAAAGGTTTTGGAAAAGAACATGCAAAATGGAATCCCACTGCTGGAGTGTGCTTTGAATATGACCCCGACAATTCTATGAGGCACACGCTGTACCCGAAGCCCGATGAATGGCCCAAGAGTGAGTACTCAGAACTGGATGAACATCAACACGAAGCAGTTTTCAATTGGGAAGCAAAGCCAAACAAATTCTACTACAATGTTGAAGCATCGGGTGCCTTGAAACCAGAAAATATAGTATTAATGGGTATTGTAGTTCTCAAGAATAAGCTATTAAATCTTCAAGTGCAACTTGCTCAGGAAGCTCAAAATGATGCTTTAGCTATTAATTAAATTAAATGACAAATTAATTAATATTCATACACAGTGTAAGTGAAAGAAATTAAAATTGTTTTAAGATTATGTTTTGTTTTACTCAACCGTGGTGATTAACATATAGGCAGCCCCACCTGACCAGCTGACCAGCCCAGTTATGCTCATTCAACTATTTAAAGTTTTCTAATATCATTGAATAATTCCATACATTGTTGAAAACTGCTTTAGAATCAAATAATAAACTAGTTTCTTTGTCTAGGTCATTCAAAGACAATAGAACCTTTTTGAACCATGACAGAAATTAAGTCGTTGACCTGCTGTCACAGTTGAATAGATATTAACTTTCAAAATTTGTTTCCATTTTCATAGAATACCTGATAAAAATGTTAAATTACTGAAAGAATTTAATTTAAATAATAATCAAATTAAAATGTCTAAAAATATTGCTGATGTAGTTCTTGGAGTCAACAAGTTTGGGCCCATGGATTCCGTTCATTGGCATGGCATGGTTGGTGATAGCTACCCTGCTGTAAATCATGACTTAATAGCAAAGGTGATTCTAATTAAAACTATTGACTCCAATTTAAGTTTGACTGTACATATTTAAGTTTGACTTGAATATGTTATATAGGGATAGGTAAGTTTGCTGTTATTGATACACGTCCAGACCAGGTTGTGATATATCGTCATCAGTTCAATACGGTCCAGTATTGGATGAGGCTCAATCATCCCCTTTAGTAGTGTTTTATAATATTCTCCATGCTTGACAAGCGGGTTGGATCACAGTGTTGAAAAGACACAGCAGAGAGGTTGCAGAGGTCTTATGTCTTAGCTGGTCTGCTTCATAGATATTAGTCTCCATGCTCGACACCCATAAACGGAGGTCTACGGACGCACGACTCATTTATAGTCAGCGGCAGTTGCTAGTTAGGAATTCAACGCCTGTAACTCTTGATAATAAATACCTATTTAGGATCCAAGTAAGGAAACAGAAAAGAACGAAAATGTGAGCAAAATAAAGCTAAAATTGCAGGAGATACAAGATGCCCACTACAGGATCAAAGACCATGTCGTGCTTACTCCAGTTGTGGTGAGTTTGAAGTTAAATCACTTGTTATGCAGTCCATTGTAGAATGGGAAACGGAGACGGAGGCATAAAATGGAAACGGAGACGGCGCGACGACGTTATTATAAGGTTGAACCTAGAAGGTAGGGAAGTGGCACACAGCCATGTGGTGTGGGAATGTTTCTTCCAGCGGTGGACGTCCTACAACCGTAAAATAAAATGTAGGTGCATTGCATACCTACCTAATAAAGTCATCATCATTATCATCTTGGTGTCAATCTCGGTTGTGCACCTGTGCGCGAGGGCACAGGTGCACAACTTCTACTTCACTACACTTCACTTCTTTATACTTCTTGTCCACTTCACTAGGTCTTCAGCACCTTAATTCAAGATTTTCTTGACGTGCATGTTATCTAAGGATGTCAAGCCATCGCTACTTAGGCTGGTCTCTTTTTCCCGTGCCTGGCCTGCAGGAATAGAATTTGCTGGTCTGCGTGAGACGTAGCCATAGGTACCTACCATCGGCACTCCTACTTCACGGATATTCGAGGATCCGTTACCGCCAAGGAATTAATACGATAATGTAATGTTCTAATGGCTATCAACTTTTTTATGATAAATGGTAGGCTAACAGAGATAATCAGCTCCGCCTGTAGACATCACCAACAAGGGGCGACCAGTGCGTTGCCCACCTCTAGTCGGTTTCTGTCTGTCAGAATTTCCGCTAACTTCTAAACCACGCAACGGATTTTGAAGCGGTTTTCACCATCAGTTGGAGTATTTCTTCCGGACGCTTATACAGTTACACATAATACGTAACCTACCTGTAACACATACGCCGGGGCGGCCTAGTAGATTATATAAAAGTTAATTCGCTTTGAATAGGCCCAGAAGTATTATAACTTTTTTTACACCACTAAGGTGGTAAAAAACTTGTGCCCTGCCTGATGGTAATCAGTTACCAGTCTATGGTCGTTTCTAATGCTAGGGGTATCAGTTCCGTGTTGCCGACCTTGATAAAATTACCCCTTTCTTGAAGAAGTACATGTTTACATGCATGTATGTTGTGGAGCCACAACGAATGGAGCTTTCTTGACGGTGAACGCGCATACCTACTTGTGTCTGTGGGGTTAAATTGTACTAGGTTTAGTCGTCCCTAATCAGAGACTATACACAGAGTAGGTATCTACACTCGATTTTTGACACCGTATGACAAAAACCGAAATAGAGACGTCGTGGTTCTGATTTAATAAATTGAGGCATCGATTGTTCCGGTATGGAACACAGGTTTTTCGAATTCAGTTAAAGGCGCCTACTTATTTCAGTAGCCATTCGAATAATTTATTTTAATCTTTTAGGAAAGTAAATATATTGGGAAAAAGTTGTGCAAAGTATATTTTAAATGCGAACAACTTCAGAATACAGGAAGGTAAATACCGTATCACTAACACAGATGTAACTAGTAAGTAGATACTACCATAGACCAATATAAATTGGTTTATGATACTACCTACTATCCTGTGACAGAGGGAAGTTGCTACTAAAGCCCAAACCGTTGCAGCTTCAAGGCTCGAGGGGCTTGCAACGTGTTGAACCTATTGACGCCGGCGGAGAAAAGCAAAGGCTGCACCATAGCTGGCGGGCGGAACTTCGTTGCGGCGATGACTTACTACGGGCACCGACATTCGATTCCCGTGAACGTGATAGTGCCGAGGGACTGTCCGCTCGCCGACCGGCAGCGAATGAGGGAGAACTTCGCTATAGTGAAAACGTTCGGCAGCTGCGCCAACGAGGCTGGCCTTCATGCTCTCACTTATTGCGACGAGATCGGCTGCAAATATATACACGGGTAGGGTTTTCAGCTCACACTAGTTAATCACCGAGACAGTAACTGTTATTGTTAATGTTAGATGAGCGAGGCTGCAGTTGTCCAGGTGGGCATGAGGTCACAGTGCAGTACAAGGTCAAAGGAACTACGCTGATGCACTGCTATTTCTGGCAGTAAATTATATATACCAGTTTTTATCTTGTGAATTATCAATCAAAATGTAAATATGAAAAAATATTATCCTCGGCATTTTCTACCTTCTCCTTCCTTAGTCACCAGCTAACAGAAATAAGTAGGGATCTACTTGAAGTAGCTGAACAAGTAAGTAAGTATAAACTCTTTATTGCACACATATAACAAGACAAGTAAATGTTCTTGGTATCGGAAACCGTTCCGTGTGTCTGAAAAACTTAAAATCAACTGCCATAAATAATACAGGGCAGATTTAACTAACCGTATCAAGGAAACAGTATTTTAATTCTCAAATCTTTAATTTAGACAACCAACGCACAATAATATGTACTCACTGACACATTCCACAATCAGCACGAGTTTAACCCTTCAACCGCAGGTCGGACCGAGTGGACCTGATCGCGGGCTACGGCACACTCGGGCTGGAGCTACTCACCCAGCTATCGGAGCTGGACGCGGTGATCTGCCCCGTGGGCTCCGGCGGGCTCGTCGCCAGCCTCGTGCTTGCCGTCAAGAGTCTCAAACCGAACATACTTATTTACGTATGTTGCGTGGATATCGTTTCTAATTATTACCCTCTATCTATCATACTAAAATTTGGTTGGCCAGTTCAAGGTTGCTCAACGTGCTTGGAACTGGAAGACTGTGGTCATTGTGGACGCAGTCACCACTTAAACCACGTAGCAAAGGCAAAATTCCCACTTGACCAATAGCAAAACGTTGCTACTACAAAATCTAAAGGAGTTACACTTTACTTATTATTTATGTACTCTGGTTTGTGTGTCTCCACGCCAAACTCTGGTAAAAGCTAACTTATGTAATATAATACTTAGATATTAATTATTGCAAGTAATCGATTGACGACATGAATTATTCCAGTGCTTAATTTACACACATATTGTTAATAAATTTTGATGCAATTGGCGTGACATAGGGAATCCTTTAACAATTGTAACATCAATTGTGTCTGCTGTACCACAAATTAAAATAAATTGAAATGTCATAGGTAGTTTCCTGGGCAGTATTGCAGTAGGGTGTGAGTCACAATTGACTGCTGAAAGTCGCACATGTGTTTCTGTTACATCCTTTCTCTTTACCCTGTACCTAATGTTTCTGTAACTCATCCCCCACGCCACTCAGGGTGTGGAATGCACAGCGGCGCCGCTGATGTCGACGGCACTGAAAGAGAAGCGGCCGATGGCGGTGCCGTTCGGACCCACCATCGCGGAAAGCCTCGCGCAGACCATCGCCAGCTACAACGCCTTCAACATCGTGCGGGGGTACCTGGACAAGCTGGTAATGGTTTTATGCAAGGTCTTCAGGGCGCTATTGGTAACATGGAGCATTCTAACCAGTGGGGAAAGCTAGCGGTAGAAAAACCAAAGCTGATACTGAAACTGTTTGCAACATTTGTAAACACCGGTGTGTTGTCGACTGATTTCTAGAGTTCATGTCCATCGGGGACGACCGTCTAACTTGAAAGGATTATACATCGTCCTCTCACTCGCTCAAACTGCAACCGAGTGAGATAGCGATGTATCGAGCTTTCAATAATTGCTAATCGAATTATTTAAGCGGTCGTGCCCGATGGACATGAACTCGCGCATGCACCGTAGATACTTAAGCAAATTCTAGCTAGAGTCCCTTTTGGCAGCAGGAAAATCGAATGTGATACACGATGAAGTAATAAATACAGCATTACTTACGTTCATAAAGTTAGACATCATACAATTTTTAATAAGAGAATGTTCTAGATAACCGTCGACGAAACAAGTATATCCCGCGCGATGATAACACTGTGGGAGCAAGAGAAGTTGATGGTCGAAGGCGCGGCCGCCGTCAGTGTCGCTGCCATCTTGACTGACAAGGTTCCAGAGCTTGCCGGCAAAAAGTAAGTACAGTAGCGTAAATTTACACTTCAGTATTTGTTAGAGTCCTGACAGTCACTATCTAGCGATCTGGAAAGTATCTTACGGCGCCACAGAATATTAATACTCCGGCGCTGGATACATAGGTGGTAGGTAGCTCTACAAAAGATTTGTAGCATAGAATTCCGAGTGTTACGCCGTATGGTGCGGTCAGGCAGTAACCTCTGTCTTCAGGACGACTATTTTGTGACCTTCATAGACGTCATTCTCAAAACTGCGCCATTTAACCGGTCCATCAACAAGACCACACACAGCCTCATACTAAAGTAGGTATACAAACATCTGCCGTAACATATTGGTGTAATAAATGTATGTATGTGTTAATCTTCTACTTCAGAGTGGTGTGCATCCTCACCGGCGGCAACCTGAGCAGTTCGCGTTTGGCTCGCGCGATCGACCGTGGCATGGCCGCCGACGGCCGGCTGGTGAAGCTGGTGGTCACGCTGCCCGACGTGACCGGCGCGATGGCGCGGCTGCTCACGCGGGTCACGGAGACCGGCGCGGACGTGCGCAGCCTGCTGCCGGAGCGGGCGTGGATGCGACGCGACATTGGCACCGTCTCGGTAAGGCTTCTTGGACACGGAACCAATCGTTGTGACAAGCCGAGTCTTTGAGCCGGTCCATAGAACAACGCGTTGTCATCAAATGCATTCCATTGCATTGGCTGTCCCAATACAATACCAATATTGGACTTCCCCTTCTCCACCCAGGGTCCTATCGACCTCTCGGTCATACGGACCGCGTCAGACCTAGTCACGAGTGATGAGCACGCTTTCGTGCCAGTGGCTTTTTAACCGTGCGACTTCTTGACACCCACAAATCCGTATGTCCATAAGCACACTTCCTTAACGGACTGACGTCAATATTGGACTTGTGGATCATCCCAGCATCACCCCTGGTCTACTTTCTAATAAGTACTACCTTGAACGCGCTAAGTTTGGCAATCCGTGGAATATGCCAACTACTAACTGCAACCCTGTACCGCTGTTTAAGTACGTATAACATTATTTCAAATGGACGCATGCGGAGAAGATGGAATAAAAATGTATTTTTTCTGTGTTGGTCATCTACTTACTAGCATCCGCGGCAAACTTAGAGCGATCGTAGTTTAGCCTCTCTGTTGATGTGGACACCATCATCATAAACGTGTGTGCCTGTTGTGTGTTTTCAGGTGAATATGTTAATAGAAACAGCCGACAGGAACCATTCCAAAGAACTACAGAGGAGGTTGATGAAGGAATACCCCCAATGCCATTTTATAATGTTGTGATATTCCAGTTTCTGTGTTTTAAATTAAACGTTACAATTGAAAATTAAATAAGTATTTTAAACAAAAAATTGTTAAAGTTATTAAATGGACAAATAAATGAGTACCGTAATTCTATACCTGTAGCCTATTTACTTCGGACCCCTTTTACAGTCTTCAAACTGTCACCAAGAATCACCCGACGCCTACCTATCTATGCTCTACGCACCCGACGGGAACACCCACAAAAGCAATCGCGATCGAAAGGACTTTATGACTTGCGTAGAACTTGCAACTCTTTGTTTCTCGCAACAAGACGCAATTTTACGAAAAAGAAGAGCGACACTGGTCTATATGCAGCGTACTCGCGAGACCGACAACCAAGGTTAAGCAATGCTCGCAACGTCTAGCAACTGGATGAGTGATCGTTTAGTACTTTGAAGCTAGTCTAACTTCAGCACCGCCACCAGCTCGTTAGGTAAGCATATTAACCTTATACCGCTGGCAAAGCTAAGTTGACCAGGGTCTTCCGCTGGGGACCCGGAAACTGGTTGAACAACCCCGTGACGGTAATTTATTTTTATTTATTGTCATCACTGGACCAAAGCTTCCCCAAGAAACAATGGACTACTTTGATTGAGTGGGTGCTTTTTGCTGGACTACGTGTAGGTATTAGGTGACCCAATAATAAGCAGACATCGACATCGTATCAATCGACAGACCCTAATGAACACTGCTGAACTGTGCCACCTCCATATCAGTGGAGGGTTTTGACTAGTTTAAAATATCTAAGTATGGAAAATAACAGATAATGCTGCCTTTTCTTAGTCGCCTTTACGGCACCTCGTTGAATTCTATACTTTGATGACACCACACGGCATCACCTTCCTTTGAAGTAGGATAAATTAGATCAAACCTTTCGTTGGTCCGATAGGAAGGGTTGTTTCTTCGGTCCATAGAGAAAAAAATTATATACAGAAGGTTCGGTCCGCCCCGTCTATTCTCTATTTTGTGCATTTGGCTTCTGTATATACATTTTTTTCTCTATGGCTTTTGGGGTCTTATTTAATCGTAGAGCTGACGTAATGTCCAAAGATGTTGGACATAGAGATAATTATTTTCTCTATTGTCTAAGTGTAAGACTGACACGTTTCATCATTCGCCTACTCCTATGTTTTAAAATAATGCGGTAAATAGCAAGTTCTTTGTCCTATCTCAATTTAAGCTATTCAAAATAATTTTATCATGTGAAATTGTGCTGTATAGTAGCGACAATTAGTATAACCACATTTGAAGCAAATTTTTCTGAACAAATCGAAACTAGATGTACCTTCTGAAAAATGGTAAATTTCAATCGTCTGATATATCGTCGTATGTACTCAGACAAGCCTTTTTTGAAGAATACCAATAAAATGTAAATTAGTCATCTCGTTTAGCCATTGTAAAAATTATTATGTTCTAGGATGCTGAATTGACGGTGAAAGACGCTCCCCACGTGTTGGGATATCACGAAATAAAACAGGCTGCCGACAGGATAGAGGGGGGCACCATACACACACCACTATGCGTAAGCATGCTCATGTATGACTGACCAACGTACATAATCAAAGGACTAGCCCATGGACCTATTTTCTATGTCCATCGACTGACCTTTGCGTTTACTATAAAAATGCAAGCTTAAACTTGGTAAAACGTTTTTCAGGAGGCGAAACTTTGCAAATATATGGATTATGACCTTTATTTAAAATGTGAAAACTTGCAATATACAGGAAGGTGAATATTCAAATTAAATAATACCTATTACCTACCCATGCTACACTTGTATGTGTATTTCAGCTGCAACAATGTGACGATATGCATCAGTAGACCAAAAAGTGGGCAGATTATTTCTATTAAGCAGAGTAACCAGTACGGCTAGCACAAGTTGTTCTCGCGCGCGACATATAACCGTGGGTTTTATCCCCGGTCGGTCAGAAATTGTCGAACTATAATTTCTGATATCTGTATGTAGACATCGTTGAAAAATTATGTAATTAAGTATCTACCTACGGAATCTATCAGACCGAAAGCGATCACGCGTTCAGGCGTTCCGCATTAGCGTTTTGCGGTCGTCTTGTGTTACGATATTTACGATACATATTTGACATACCCACACTGTGTGGGACCGATGCGGTCAAAAAGCTTGCTGTGTGAGCCACAATGCAGGCATTCTGACTGCGTCGGTCAGCCAGAACAAATTCGAACGCAGTACGAGAACGCGGAACGCCTGAATGCGTCACATTTTCTATTGATAGATCCCTAAGGGCGTACGCTGCCTTAAGCGGGCGCCCGGCACGGGGTCTAATCCATTGCTGGTTCAGTACGTGGCGCGTGCCACGGAATATATGAGAGGCCAACAATGGATTAGAATCCGCCCACGGGTTTATGGTACAATTTGTTCAGTTGCGCCGAGCGCGGCGTCCGGAACCTATTCCTGTCACTCGGCGAGGAGGCCGGCTACCGCGGCGCGATAGTGCCCTCCAACGGGAACATGGCCATCGCGGCGGCGTACCACGGCCGGGGGCTGGGGATACCAGTGAGTCTACCTAATTGTCGTTTTTTAAAGTATATGGTATTACGAATGCGGCCCTAGTCAAGTGGCAGGTGTTTGCGAGTCCGATAATCAGTTAAGCAACGCACGCAGTGCCCGGGAACTTATGGATGGGTGACCGTTGCGCACTTTCAGGTTAGTCGAACTTCAGCACCGCAGCGAGCTTGCCCCTTATTATGTGTACCTCCTAACGCAGTAGGTGAAGCGAAGTTGACCAGGACTTTCTAGTTCCACTGGGGACCCTGAAACTAATTGAACACCGCTTGGGAACCGCTTGGCACCCCGTAAGGGTATATAATTTAAACAAATGGGGTTAACTAGGGCAAGTATAAAACCGTGGCTCACTGGCTCACGGTGTCAGGTGACGGTGGTGCTGCCCGACAACGCGCCGCCGGTGCTGGCGCAGCGCTGCTCGGAGTTCGGCGCGGAGGTGGTCCTCTGCGGCGACACGGTGGAGGACGCCGCCGCCTACGCCAGTAAAGTGTGCAACGAGAACAACCAGTTTATACTCAAGTAAGTGCAGATGGGTACTTACCATGAGGCAGGCTGTAAGCTTGTTTGCCATCTTAGGTATAAAAAGAAGAGGCGTCGTGGTTGGAATGTGAATGTCGGAGAATAGGAGATGGGGTATCCGGCTAGGTGATGCCTTCTATGGGACAAGTGAATAGATTATCTTCCGCCCGTGCCAGTCCTATAACGCAGGAACTTACACCTTCCCAGGAGTTAAACTACCAACAAAGAATTCCCATTTGGGGTAGGGGGCTCCTGCGATCCTATGGGCCTAAGCTAACCTCACCTGCTTGTGTTACCTTGCTGACATACGAACAAGTGTTCTGGCTTTTCCCTAACGGGTTTTGTGGGTCAGATGGTCGTCGCTAAAAATAAAAGGTCCCAAATCCCGGTGCATTCGTACCGGTAGACAAACAGGCAAGCGGGCCATCTGGTGGAAAGTGGTCACGGCTGCCTATAGACATTAGCAACACTAGAGTTTGTACATTTATTGTTGTGCTTTTGTTGATAGGTAAATGATTATTTATTTATTTTAGAGCATCGCCAATACGTTGTTTATCTCTAAAACCGTGGAACACATTGTTCTGGCAACAAAAAGGTTTGATTATGGCCAATAGCACGAGACAACGGACCTTACTTACCGGTAGCGCCAATTAGTGGATTTTCGGATTCGCGATAGCCCTCTAGCATGATGACGGACGCATGGAACCCGTGACTCCCCCCAGGCCGGACGACCCGCGCGTGATGGCGGGCCTCGGCACCGTGGGGCTGGAGATCATCACGCAGCTGCCGGAGGCTGATGCGGTGATCGTGCCGGTGGCGAGCGGCGCGCTGCTGGCTGCCGTGCTCGTCGCCTGCAAGAAGCTCAAGTGCTCCTGCCTTATTTATGTGAGTAGGTGCTAAAGGGTGAAGGGATTTTTGGAATTGAGGGGGTACCTACATACATAACGTCACGCATTTTCCCCATAGCGGTAGGCAGAAACCAGCTAAAAATACACAGAGGTGTATTTTTGTGTATCAAACTTACATGACCCCGACACTTAGTTCCAGCCATGTTCCAGCTTTGGTCACCGGGTCAGAGGTGCTGTCCTAATTGGCAACGGTCGTGCGACTAAGGTCGTTAGACTGACACCGCCAGACCAATAGGAGACCTCAAAACCACCCGTCGCACGAACGTTGCCTATTTGCAACGCCAGATAAGTTAGTGGTTACATGTAAAGTATGTTGCGACAGAAAAGATAAAATTATTGAATGCGAAAACGTTAATTTAAATGTGGCGAAAAAGGGTCTAACGCGCAGCCAATATGGAAGCTCAACTGCAAGATAATTCAACAAAAACAACAATGGCAAATGTCCATATAAAACAAAACCCGGCTGACATTGTTTCAAGAAGGTTTGTTAGGTATAGTAACTTTATAGGTTTGGCCCACCGGAGTTCCAAACCAACTACCTGATGGAACTACTGATGGAATGGATCTTCATTCTTGCAAAATAGTAAATATTTATAAGTATAAAAGCAATAATGATATCAGAAATATAAACAAAAACCGCGTTGAACTCTCTTGTCTGTCGCTATAAAAGTGTCGTAGTACCGTACATAAGACATCAACGCGCGCGCATTTTAAACACTCATTTTGTTTGACATATTTATTTTATTTAATTGGTTTACCAACAGATGTACACTACATCTAACATCTAAATCTAAGGTATTACAATTGTTTTGTTAGTGCCTATCCAATAACAGGTAAACACATAATTTACAATAAAAAAAATTACATAATTGATGGTTTCCGCAGAATAATAACATGTTCTGCGGAAATCAGTTGTAAGTACATGTTCTTTAACATTTTAATATACCATGCACAGATTACTTAGGTAATATATTTACTACAAATGTGTCTGTATAAAACAGCCTTAAATCTATTAACACTTCCACAGTTAAACATATCCACATCCTCCACCCTGCAAAGTTCATTATGCTGATGACAAATACGGGAAAATATACTGTGACGGCCTAAGTTTGTTCTGTAATATTTCTTGGCGAACAAGTTGGTGTTAACTATACGGCAATTAATTTTAGGAACATTTAAACTTAACTGCGCCAACAAGTAAGGTGAATCAATAACGTTGTTAATGATTCTAAAGACAAAGACTTCGTCAGCAACCAATCGGCGCTCCTCTAATGTTGTCATCTTGAAGAAGGTTAGTCTTTTTGAGTAGGATGTCAACGAGTGTAGTTTTCTTTGATGTAACGTCAAGTAGAATAAAAATCGTCTCTGTACCTTCTCCAGTCTCTCTGAGTTGCATTTATACTGGGGATTCCACACACAAGAACCGTATTCAAGATTGCTGCGGACCAAGGAGCAGTAGGCAATCTTTAGAGCGGATAATGATTTAAATTGTTTACAATTTCGCCAAACAAATCCCAACATTCTGTAATTATCAAACTGTTTCCCGGAACCCGCAATCTTTGGCCCCTTTTTTTTTTTTTTTTTTTTTACGTGGGGAAAATCCATTTACGGATATCTAAACGGAGATTATGTGGGACTCGCCTGTCAAAATGACAGTCCTACCCACTAAAAACCACCACGTTGTCCCTCATTTTCTCTTTTTCAACGAGATCACGGGACCGGTTAGCACACTCCGCAATCTCGTTGATGAGTAGCTTGCTAGTATGGCAACACCTCTTATTTCCTCTGCTCTTATCTTTCTTACGGGCTTAAGTTAAGCCTACATTCGCTCGTCGCCTGGCCCGCGCTCTCCGGATCGGCAGAGAGAGCGGATCCCGCTCCCGCTCCCGCTCTTCGCTCTCCTTCTGCGACATAACCTCTTCGCAGAAGGTGATCACTGCCTCCCATGATCTCTTATTTACAACCATACGGGACATGATGGTTGGGAGACTGAGATCCATGCCCACTACCGTGATGAGGCGATCTCGTTGAGCAACCCATCTCGGGCACACCTGTAAGGTGTGCTGCGCTGTGTCCTCGGGACAGTCACATTGGTGACATCTTGTATCGGGCTCTCTTCTGGCGACGTTGCATAAGTACCTCCCGAAGCAACCATGCCCCGAGAGGACCTGCGTCATTCGAAACGTCAGCGCACCATGTCTGCGATCGACCCACTGTTTGAGTATCGGCTGAATTGCTCCCAGCAGCCTTTGAGCTCCGGTACCTCTGCGGATTGACTCCGTGGAAAGAAGCCGTATAGCCCACTCCTGCAACGCTTGGTCACGAGCCAGTTTCCGCCATCGAACAACCGCATCAGGCGTGAGGCTTTGTTCGCGACCGCGCCAGTAGACAGACGATAACGTCTTTGCTTCAAGATCCCACGGAATGGATCCAGCTAGGGCACAAGCCGACTCGTGCGAGACTGTGCGGTATGCTCTGCACAATCTCACAGCCATAACTCTTTGAGCCCTATGCAGTAACGCTCTGCTAGCAGTGGTCAATGACTCTGCCCAAATAGGAGCCCCGTACAAGGCCATTGATCGAACCACCGCGGTGTAGAGTCTTCTACAGGTGCCATTTCCTCCTCCAATATTTGGAAGGAGACGGCTGAGAGCGGACGAGGTCCCGATCAACTTCGGGACTAGTTGCTTTAGGTGCTTCTCGAACTTCCATTTGCTGTCAAGTACAACGCCGAGATACTTCAGCGTTGCCTTGACAGGAATGGGAACCCCTCCAACAAATATACTTGAGCCAGCAGGAGGCGGTCGTCGACGACCATAAAAATAAATAGCTTCGGACTTATGTAGCGCCACTTCCAGTCCCAATCGCCTTATTCTGGCTACAACACCAGCAACACCGGCTGTGACAAGCATGGCCGCTTCACGGTAATCCCGCCCACGAGCTGTGACTAGAGTGTCGTCTGCGTAACAAACGATATTGACGCCGGCTGGATTTGTGCCGCGCAACACCCAGTCGTAAGCGATGTCCCACAACAGAGGGCCTAAGACAGATCCTTGTGGAACACCGCACGACATGCGTCTTCTACCCCAGCCATCACGTCCACAGTAGACTACCTCTCGATCGGCAAAATAGTCATTTATTAAGCGGCGCAGATACAACGGCACGCGATGGTATTGTAACGCCGACAGTACTGTCTGCCACGGGAGGGTGTTAAATGCATTGGCAATGTCAAGTGACACCGCCAGCATAACTCCGCCCTCCGAGCACGCCTCTTCAGAGAGTTCCCGGACCCGTGTAATAGCATCAATGGTCGAGCGACCTCTACGAAACCCGAATTGGTTATCCGCCAGATCGGGACCCACTTCCGCTAGATGTTTATTGAGGCGGGTAGCAATCAGACGCTCTAGAAGCTTTCCCGCCTCGTCCAGTAAGACTATTGGCCGGTTCCCCGAAGGTTCGTCAGCCGGACGGCCATCCTTACGGATAAGTATAAGCCGGCCTGTTTTCCAACGCAACGGAAATCTCCCTTCCGTGAAACACCTATTAAATAGGGCTTTTAGGCGAGACTCCATTGCATCAAAGGCAAGCACCCACGCTCGGCCCGGAATACCATCTGGTCCCGGAGCGGTATTTTTGGCTTTAAGCTTTAATATGGCTGCACCCAGCTCCCCATCAGTAACTTCTGGTACAGACTCTGTTTCAACAGCAGTGCTGGCCTCCGAAAAGTCTAGCGGCGTTGGAGGCAGAATATTATTCGGGAAATCAGGAAATAATCCTTCTACTATTCGATGCAAAATCTGCGGCTGCAATGTACTGGTCGTGGGAGGCGACCATGGGCGAAGTTTTTGCCTCACCATCTTGTACGGGCGTCCCCACGGGTCTCTGTCAAGAGACTCTAAAAGCTCCTGCCAAGCTGCAGCTTTCGCGCGACTGATCGCTACCTTTAATTCTTTTGCCACCTCTGTATAGCAGGCATAAAGCCGATCCGCCTCTCCAGGTTCCTGAGATCTCCTACGGTGGTATCTTTGAAACCGACGCCGAGTCTCCACACAGCGGCGACGAATGGTGGCTATCTCATCCGACCACCAATAAACTTGGCGTTTGTTTGTAGGCGCCCTGACTCTTGGCATAGCGGCATCGCAAACATGTACCATCATCTCACATAACTTGTTAGCTTCCTCATCTATACCCTCCGGCTCCGAGGCTGGGTTCCAAGTTTGGACTATGGCCGCCTCTTGCAATAAATCTAAATTTAAGCGTTTAAGTGCCCACCGTGGGCCATCCATCTGTCGTCCTTGATTTGCGCCTGGTAAAGGGACAATAGTAGAGGAAACGCAAAACCGAATGTAGCGATGATCCGATAGCGTCTCCACATGTTCCTGTACCTGCCAGTCTCGGAGACGACTCCCCAGTCCAGGGGTTGCAAATGTTACATCCACAACAGATCCCCCTCCTCTACGCACGCAAGTATTTACTGAGCCACGGTTACATATTACAAGACCGCATTCGGTCAGCCAATCTCTAAGGACCACGCCCCTAGGATCTGTTCTTGAAGATCCCCAGGCCGTAGACTTGGCATTTAGGTCCCCTACAATGACCAAAGGATAAGGATGGCTTTGGTGTATGAGAACCTCAAGCTCATTGATGAATGCTACAAATTCAGCGAGAATCCTGTTAGGGGAGAAATAAACTCCTACAACGACTATCTCGCCGATCCGAGCTGATACATAGCCTCTTCCTTTAGTTACGCCTTCAAGAGGAGGGGAACCAGTGGACGTCTGGGAGACTATGGCTACTAATCCGTCATCATCTCCAGCCCAGTCGGAACCGGTTGGAATGCGATAGGGTTCAGCAACAACCGCTACATGAATCGACCACTCCGCCATGCTCTGCAGAAGAACATCCTGAGCTCGTGCACAGTGGTTAATATTTGCCTGTAGAAATCTGAGGTCATAGGCCATTATCAGGCTTCCATTGGCAACATCTGCTCCGTACTCGGGCCAGCCGGCTGCAGGTTGACGTTACCGTTCTCCTTAGCCTTGCTTCTCGCTTCTCTCTTTGACGGGGGCTTGGCGCAAGCTTTGCCCCCGGAGAGGTGATCGGCTGGTTTACCCGCAGTTTCACACAAGGTGCAGTGCGGAGTGGCCGAACATTCTCGGGCCTTGTGGCCAGGTTTGCAACAACGGTGACAATCATTACTGTGGTCGATGTTTGACAAACATTGGGCTCTGACATGACCACGAGCAAGACATCGGAAACATCGTCGAGGCTTTGATTCTAGAACTCTAACTTGAGCCGCAACCCATCCAATTAGCAGCCGACCTGCAGCAGAGATCTTCTTAGCAGCAGTCAGTGGACACCTAACAAAGGCCGTTCCCATCCCAGATGGACTTGGTCGGATTTCTCCCACCTTAACGGCATCAACCGAGCATTCTCCAGCTCTAGAAACCGCCGTCGCAAGTTCATCAACAGAAACCGAATCATCTAGGCCGTTTATCCGAATATCTGCTGTTATACTAGGTCTGATAATCTTTATAAACTCGTTGTCCAGAACTTCTACTAGTTTAGATGCAAGGATGTCGGCTTTGTCTCCTCTGTCTGCCCCCGAGATCTCCAAAATACGAGCTCCTGTAGCTGCCACACGGATTTTTAGTGGAGGGATGCCTAGAGCTCCAAGGTCAATCCGCTCTTTAGCTTCTGCAAGTACTTTGGCGTAGGTTAATGCCCTCTCCTCTGCGCCCGGCTTTAGAGAAATAACTACAACAGCCGTCCGTGGGGGACGAAGCGATTGTTTATGCATGACCGGTTTTGGAGCCGAAGATCCAGAACCAGGTACCGTTCCTCTGTTGGCCCCTTTTCGAGTCACGGTCACCCATCCCGTTTTATTTCGAGGAGCCGACCCAGTCATAGCGGTGCTAGAAGGAACGGGAGCATCTGGAGTAGTTTCCTGTGGGGAAATGCGGATGGCCGTTCCAGAGAGAGCAGACCCAGCGGTCTGCACAGCACCAGTGCTCCTTTTTATACCTTTCTTTCCTTTCTTATTCTTACTTCTATCTTTGTCACCAACTTTAACAGATGGAGACGCAATTTTCAACGTTGCCGCTGGTACCGTTGAAGTAAATGTGGCCGAGGCGACCACAGGTGCAGACGCAACTGCTACCAGGTCTACGGACTAACGAGCTCGAGCTTTAGAAGCAAGCGGAGGACGCAATAGCATTCCCTCTATGGCTTTAAACCGGGCATCCACTGTCGCCATTACCTCTTGTGACACCTGTTTCACTATTTGCCGCACATCCTGGACGGGGGGACAGTTATTAAACGTTGAACTTGCAGGCTGTACAAGTTGTCGGTTGCATCCACGTACTTCAGCGCGAAGCTCAGACACCTCTTTACGAAGCTCATTGAGTTCAGCGCGCTGACGACTGTTTTCAGTTTGTAGCTTCTTTGTTTCCTCAGAGGTGGATCTTTGGCTGAGCACCTTAAAAACGTCAGTGATGGCCTTGGCGGCCTCTTTGAGACTGCGTTGGTAGGGACCTTTCAGCCCCTCGGACATGGAGGCTACCATTTCAAGAACAGCAACCTGCTCCTCAACATAAGTGCCGAGGGATGCAGCGGACTCTTGTTCTAGGCTAACATCCCGCCGAACTCTTTCCATCATTACAGACAAAGTCTGCTCTGTATTTGGAATCTGCATATCTTTTCGATTCCCGTCTATCACAGTTTTTGTACCGCCAATCTTACCCGAACTCGCAAGCTTCTTCCTGCCACGCTTAGCCGTTTTTCCCTTTACAGTATGCGGCCTGTCAATACCAGAGGCACTTTCTAGGCTGCTGTCTGGGGAACACCTGGTTCGCTTACGACCATCTGTAGCCTTCTGTCGAGAGAGCGGGATACGTGACCAGAACTTGCTACTGACATCATAGTTAAGGACGTAGCAGACCCAGATACTGAAGAACCGCGCATTCCACGAAGTCGGTTTGATCTACGACATTTATTATTGTCATCGTCTGATGATATTGAAGCTGCACCAGGTATAGGCTTCGTCAGTATCCCAGCCGTCTCAGACTGGATTCTATGTCCAGTCACGACTGGTGGTATGAAAATCGTGTCCATTTTGGGCTCACAATTTTCGTTTCTTGGCTCTAGCGCCAACGATTCCCCGTCCTTCTCGAACTCTACGACATTATTATTAGTTTTGATTTTGTTTTTATTATTGGACATCTGGTTTTTGTTCCCACGAGTATGGGGGATATAATCGGTCCATCTCGGTGGTGCCCCCTGCACCGAGATAACCCTAATACACCTCAGAGGTCGGGAGATATCTGAGGGGGGCGTGTCTACTGGTGGAACTCCCATCCACCATTCATCCCATCACCGACACGCAAAGCTTAGGATTGGAGATTTTTATTGAGGTTGTCTCTCCTCACAGGACCAGCCAGTAAAGGCAAGCCCCCCCGGTCCCACCTAAGTAGGATAACGGGTTGGGCCGGCGGTGACCAGAGCCTTCCCATTGAATAATGTGACACCACAAAAACAAAAGGAACCGCCGCCCCCTACTCATATCGCCGCTACCCAGAATATGTCCAGGACGCCGACTAAAACACGCAACCAAAAAGTTAACGCGACTATACAGAAGACCGCCAAGTCATCCTGTACTATACAAACATCTCACAGTGTCCTCTACAAAATAGAGGTACACGTGGAGCCAGCAAGTTGTGTGAACGTATTCAATCCACGCCAACTTCCCCCTCAATCCTCATACTAGAGATTTAAGGGGGAAGTGGGTCTGGTTAGCTTCCCCCAAGGAGCTGGGTTGCTCCCCAGGGTACTAGAGCCCCCACGCCGCAACAAGGCCCAGATCATGTGGGGGAATCTTTGGCCCCTGGTACCGCTTTGCTTGTCCCGAACTGTAGCTACAACCTGGACTCCATCGACTTGCCTGGATCTGAAATCGAATTAGCTTGCGGTGAGATGGCGATCAAACGTCCGTCTAGTAATAAAATCATCTTGGCGTCAATATTCTGGCTGTGCAACGCGTGCGATGGCCCGCTGGGGTTCGCCTTGATCATGATCAAGGATTTGGCAGATCAGGCAATTGCCTATAGTATAGCGTCCGTCAGCGTGCCTCCGTAAGCAATAAAAAAATTGTGACTGTCATTTGACAATGTTTTTTGGACCCAATGTCGGTCTAGTACCTAATAATAATAATAGGTGCCAAGGGTGAAAATCTACTCCCAAGACTGTTCAACTAGCCTCCGGGAGACTTTGGTCAACCTCGTTTCGCTATCGGTATTAGGAGGCTTCGCTAACGAGTGGCGAGCTCGTTGAGTTCGTCGACTAGCCTAAAACTCACTTATCCAGTTCCCAAACTCCGCGAGAGTTGCTTACCCTGCCGTCCGTCTAATAAGCAGTAAAACTCCGTGGTCAGGGCGCGGAGTGCGCGGACGTGCCGAAGATGATGAAGGCGCTGCAGGCGGGGCGGCCGGTGCGCGTGCCCGTGGTGCCCAGCCTCGCGGACGGGCTCAGCGTGGGCAAGGTGGGCGCCAACGCGTTCGCTACCATCAAGGGGCGGCTTGATCGGATGGTGAGTGGGTATACCCATAGACGAGATAGATACACTTATGAAGAGTTACATCTACCGTGTTGTAACCGTACCTAAGTATTATGCGGTTACTTTTATTTTAATGACCCCAGCTTGAAGTCCCGTCCCCCCACACAGAATCCTAGCAAAAAAAAGAGTAGACTTCTGAAGGACGCTCTTCCAATATGTAGTCCCTCAGTACACTTTCACGACGAGTAACATCTACTGTATTGTAACCGTACCTAAGTATTATACGGTTACTTTTAATTTAATGACTCCAGCTTATAGTCCCCTCGTCGTCCCACACACAGAATCCTTGCGAAAATAAGAGCAGACTTTTGAAGGACGCTATTGCAATATATAGTCCCTCTACCTACGTATTCTAAACGACGGAGTTTATATATTTGTGTTGTCCAAAAACGCAGGCTTTAGATGCATGTGGGCCGGATTCAGTGGAGGGCTTTGCCATAAGGTCCACGTTTGACAGGTGGGTTAAAGAGCGCTGATTAAAATACCTTAGCTACAAACTTTTGCTGACCATTTTCTGCTCTACGGGGCTCCCGTCTCTAGCCTCTCGAAGGGATTGGTGCAATTCTACACTGCCGGACACCACAAATCTACCTAACTGGCACGTTCCCAGCTGGTGGTGGACGAGGCGTACGTGGCGCGCGCGATGGTGAGCGTGCTGGAGCGCGAGCACCTGGTGGCGGACGGCGGCGGCGTGTGCGCCATCGCCGCCGTCATGCAGGGCCTGGTGCCGGAGCTGCGCGGGAAGCGGTCAGTGACACGCAACGTGTAGTTTGAATCGGGATTAAAAAGTGGAACTAACATTTCGTGCGTAAAAAGCACTTATCTACGTTGGTACTAGCCTACACACGCATACGCGTCTTCCCACTTAGTTCATACGCATGCACGTCATCCCACTTGTTTGTAGCGTTATTCCACTCGTAGACATATCAAAATTTGTTATGTATGACGGTACTGGGTAGGATTTTCTAAATACATATACACTCACGCCCGTATCTACTCCCTTAGGGGTATATACTATCGAGTCCCACAATCAATAACACCCCCAATATGAACATTAGTAGGTAGGTACCTACTCGATAACACTGCATTCCGTTTAATCCATGTTCAATCGAAGAGCCGAAGACCTGGCGCTCACATTTTGACTTGTCTTCCAAAGTCCAAAGATTTCTTGTCTCTCAGAGCCGTGTGCGTGATAAGCGGCGGCAACATCGAGTCGGGGCGGCTGGCGCGCTGCATCCAGCGAGGGCTGGGTGCGACAGGACGCATGATCCGGTTCGCAGTCGCCATGTCCGGCCAGCGTGGCGGTCTAGAGCTACTAGGGAAGACCATCGCCGATGAGAACGTGGTGCTGAAGAGCATCGTCACCGAACACACTTGGCTCAAGAACGACGTCAGCGCTACGTGGGTATGTAACTCCGCGAGAGGCAGTTAGTTCAGCTTTGGCTTCGCAACCTTGCTGAGCTAGATGGGTCGATGCGAGAGCCAATGGCTTAGGTACTACGCGAAGGATGTCGTCGACCGGGCGAAGTGATCTTCCACTGAAGATTGTGGACTTCCACGGAAGTTGGTGGAGGAAGATGAAAGGCAGACCTTTCCGCCGTAAGGCATAGTAAGTACGAGTAGGTAGTAGATATTTATTTATACCCTTTGTGCACATACATAAAGACTACTTCGCGAAACGTAGGCATCCGATTCTGACCTGAAATCTGATTTCACCATTTCTATCCGAAATAGTTACTTGTATCCCTCAGCACAGTACTGTAGGCAGTAGATTTGTCAATTTCCCAAGAAGTCTTGTCTGAATATGGTATGATGGTGAATAGGTATGGTGTCTGTTTTTTCTGCTAAGCAGGATTGTAGTTTCGAAATGAAGGATAATCACAATATTATTTCAAGCAGATTGGAATATGATAAGACTTATGATTGAATCTAAAGATCTCTACCGACTGCTTTGTAATATGAACATTATTTGCAGGCTAACGTGGTGGTGGAAACTGCCAATCAGGAGCACGCCACCAACTTTAAAACGCGCATCCGCGAACTGTATCCTTCGGCAAGATTTACTTCAGTGGACAGCGACGATTTAAACAAAAAAGTGAAATCATTCACATAGATTAACTGCCTTAAATTATTTGAGTATGCTGTTAAATTATTGTAATAAAAATTCAAACAACTTTTTTTGAGGTCTTTTTTATTTTTTATAACTTATACATAATCTTAGGCGACTGGATCGTCTCCTTTCGTCGCTCGTGTGTAGATGACTTGGCCGTGGTGTTGGACAACCTGCTTTATTAAACCTGTAAAGATACAGAAGCATGTTAAAGGGATGAAAAATATTTTACATTTATGTTCCTAAGAAATGTAAGGGATCAGACTCAATATATCAGTTTTTAGCTGTCATGGTTGTCCAGTAAAAGGAATCATCACATCATGAATTTCACTTCTTAAACATAAATTATTAAATAGTATAGGTATGTACCTGTCTGAGTTTTGAGCAGTCTGATTTGAAACTAGATAAAGGGTCCATAGCCAGAGCCATTTCACATTTTATATAAAAAGTTGGTGGATATAAAATCATTAATATTAAGAAAGTTTATCAGAGCAGATTATGACAATTTTGGAAAATGTATGGACAATTCTAAATGGGCAATATTTTCACTGCAATATGTGGCTAAAAACAATGGCCAGCAACCATTTCCAAACATTTTTTCTATTGTTGTTTCAGCTGCATTACTGTTGTGGTATAATATATCATGGCTGGGCACATATTGCCAGTATTGCAGTAAAAATATTGCCCTACTATAATATTGCTGCTAAATGGATAATGATGAAATTTGGAGTTATGTAGCTCATAGTCCAGCTAGAATAATCCATAGCCAATAATTATTCTAAAATCCAATGTAATAACTAAACTATTCACCCACAAAGTCAAGGGCATGTGCTATGCCCGGGGCCAGATTAGATTGCTTGTGGATGACAAAGGAACTAAATTTGACAGAGTCAACAATATTAACTTACAATATAAACAATGACAAGAATGCCATAACCTAAAAGCAATCTTATCTGGCCCCGAGTCTAGTAGACAGTGTGTTGGCAGTTTTATGATCACAGAACAATAATAGAAGCTTGTCAGTTGGATATTTGAATAGTCACTCAGATTCTCTTCTCACAGATTATTAACTGCATATAGGTGAAAGGAACTAGTAAATAGTAGTATATAAATTGGGATGTTCTAAAATTGGCCACCTTTGCTAAACACAAGTAGTGATGGGACTCGAATTGAAAATTAATATTCGAATAAACTCAAATCATCGGGCAAAAGTTTGAATCATGATTCGAATTGACTGATGATTCGAACCATCATGTCGATTTGAATCAATTCGAATAGATACGATGATTCGAATCAATACGAATAGATATAAATAAATAAAATACGTATTTTAATACTTAGATAGATCGATAAAACATTTTACAAGAACGACTATGTTGAAAACGAAAAATACCCGAAGGAATCCATATGTTTTATCTATACGGTATGTTTGCCGCAATGAAAGATTTGAATAAAAAAAATTGATTCAAATCAGATAGTGGATTTGAATCAGCTCAAAAATTCGAATCCACTCGACAGTTTGAATCAAGCAATGATTTGAATCAACAAAAAATCTCATTCAAATCAATTTTGACCGTCATGATTTGAAACAAATGTGATTCGAGTCCCATCTCTAGACACAAGTAATAAATTGAGCCACTAACCACCCACACACAGATTATAAACTAACCTATGTATTCAATTTAGCAAAACAAAATGATTTGTAGAGAACTATAAAACCAATTAATTACCTTTTTCCCTGAGCTCAATGAGTGCCCGTCTCGCCAGCGAACCGCGCACCTTCAGCCTCTCAGAGACAACAGCAGGAGTAATCAGCTTGTACTGAGGTACTTCTTTGTACAGCTTCTCATAGGTAGCCTTGTCAAACAACACTTGGTTGTTTAACTTATCACGAACTTTCCCTTTGGACCACTTCTGCAATTTGCAAAATACAATATGTTGAGTACAATATGATGATATTAAAAACATAATCAATAATAAAATGGTATAGCCATCAGACTCAATATATCAGTATGTTTTACTCTCACAGGTATCAAGATATAGTAGTGTAATCATATGGCAAAGATTTTGAAATCACCATGAATTATTAGGAACTATGCAAGTTGATAAACAAGACAAAAATTAACACATGACAACGATTAAATAGACGAGTGTGCTCTCCACAGCGTTACTGAGTCAGTTAGACAGGACTCGGGACCGCTACATGGAACCTAACCTCACTTCGTACTAAGAACATCTATATTACCTTCTTCTTGGCTTTACCGCCACCAGATCCCTCCTTCTTCTTCTGTGTTTTTTGCGGCTGCTTCGCCGAGGTCTTCGCGTCCTTTTTGGGCGGCTAAAATAATAAAAATATTTGTTGACATGTAGATTTGGCCACGAGGTTATGAGATACACAAAATATAATTAAAACTTTACTAATACTTTATAATTTTAGAAAGCCATATGCTGAACAATGTTTTTGTTATAAAAAATTGTGTTTTGTGTGAAAGAAACGCAAAAATTAGTAATTTATCGAATAAATTCTCGTCCGCACACTATACTCACCATTTTGGAATCAAAAAGAAAGATGGATGGAGTGGAGTCAGCCACAGACTGAGCAAAAGACTATTATAAAAACCGGTTAAAAATAAAATGTTACTCGCGCAACTTGTACCAGTAACACATGCGACAGGGAAAGGCTGTCATCAATGTTGCACTGTGAATATCCAACTTTAGTTTGAAATGTCAGGGCTTGTAGAATTTTTCGTCTTTGTTGATGTGTGTTGACATATGGTTCTATCCTCTATGTTTTGTGTTTTGCTTTGGTCTTTTGTGATGATAAGAATTATTTTTAAATTCAGTCTATAGAAGCAAATACTACGTTTTATATTTTCTTTTTATTTTAAGTTTCATAAAACCTATGACAATACACATTAAAGATATTATGAATGAGCGGACAGTATCAAAATTATGGGTGATAAAGTTTTGTTTGAAGGTTATCTATCCAAAGTACAACTGCTACACATTTTTGGTGTTTTTGGCGATAAAGTACAGAATTTTTTATAAGAGGCTAGTATCGCATAAAGTCATGGATACATATATTTTAAAATGTATCCCATATCACGTCCTGTGCTCTATCTTAAAAGAACACTTAGAGGACAATTTGAATGTTGTTCTACATAAATGTTTGATAATTTCGAAAGAACAATATATACAATTATGTGCTGAAAACCTATTTTATGTCGATAGAGGCATATTATGGGTAGCAATGAAATTATCACCTGACACAAAGAAACAACATGCTAATGAGAAATCAGTTAATAATAAAATAGAAAATGAATTGTTGAAATTCAAACTTGATTTCATGACTACAGAACTACACAGGAAGCTGTGGAAAACTGACAACGAAAGCAATGTTGAATATGCCAGAATAGTGCCTGTATTTGGATCCAAATTTGTAGATGAAAATGTAATATTTGCAGCTGAAAATGAATACTATAACATACAAACTTGTTATGGTTGGAACACAGCCAGCCACAATAACTTGAAAGTGTCTTTGCACCCTGTCCCATCTATTGAGTGCTCTGCAAAGATAGCAGCAACAGCAGAAGTGAACCTCATTGTTAATGACTATGACTTATCAAATGATTTCATCAAAGAAATTTTAAGTAACCATTTTGAAGTACCAAAGTTGATTAACTTAAATGACGTTTTTAGCATAGAATTAACTCCTACAATTACTTCCAAATATCACCACAAGTATTTAGATTTAGTGGAATCTGCAGGTAGACTCTATTTCAAATGTACAAAGGTTTGCAGTGATTCAGAGCCTGAAAAAGATGCTGCCGAACAACATAATGCTGTATTACCTCCATTTTACATAGTAAGGGGAGTCACACAATTAAATTTGGGGGAAAACATTCATGTGTTAAAGCCCAAGGATGAATTTTATAAACAAAAGGAGACTAAACAGAGTAACAGCATGAATTTTCTACATCTATGTCCAAGTGGATTGAAAACTAAGTTTGATCAGCTACAAGAGGCTGTCAGTCCTTTCTTAACCGGAGACCTAAGTAAATATCATACATGTTAGCATTTTATTTAAAAAAATTATAGACTTCCTACAGTTATTCTTAAATTTTTTATTTCAAGGTGAGCTCTCTTCAAGCATGTCAAGTCCTATAATTCCGATGCTATTACTCACTGGACACACAGGATCAGGGAGGCACATTCTTGCTAAAACCTTGGCTAAGTATAATGGTAATAACTATTGAGATTTCGTAAATTGTATAATTTTTTTAATACCACTAAGGTGGCAAACCAGCTTGCCTGTTAGAAAGTAGTCACTGCAGCCTACGGACATTTGCAGTACAATCACACATTTCCGTCCCTGTAAAAACCTTTTCACCTCTTTCTTGAAGAACCCTATGTTGTACTCTCCAGGGAAGACCATTTATTATTATTTTAGTATAATACTGATAAATTACGCTTATCCTTTGGAGTGGTTGAATAAAGTGTGAAGGAGTAGTGTAATAGTGATTTTAATTTGTAATGTGAACATTCAATGTTTACAGGACTGAACTGCTTACAAATAGACTGCAATGCATTACAAAGCTCCACAGCTAAGCAGACTGAGAGTAAAATCAACTCTACCATACAGAAAGCAAAAGCTGCTGCACCAGTTATGGTTTTGTTGGATCATTTTGAGGTATGTGGGTTTTTAAACCAATGGAGTTTCGATTTCATAATTTCTTATAATACTTTTTTAATGATTCAATACAGTATTTTGTCATTATTATTTAAAGGTTTTTGCAGTGGACCCTGAAAATAATGAAGACAGCAGAGTGTCAGAATATTTCTTGAATACAATAGTGGATCTCTATCAGAATTACACGAAGCATCCCATCATATTTATTGCAATTACAGAGAGAGTTGATTTGAAACCAAATATTCTCAGAATGTTTCTTGAAAAATTCCACATACCAAGACTGTCTTCCCAGCAGCGTTTTGAAATGCTGCGATGGTTTGCAGCTGTTATGCAGCTAAAAACTGATGAAAATGATATGTGCCAAGCAAATAAATCCAGTCAATTTAATACTGAAAAAGACTTGAGCAAATATATGTCAGATGTGTTGCGAAGGGTTGCCGCTAAAACAGAAACATTTGTGTATGGAGATCTGGATACACTAATGCATTTTGCTTTGAGAGAATCATATTTGAAACAACAAGTATTAGTGACTGATCCCAATTTGCAGCTTGTCACTGAAGAAGATTTCAATTCTGCATTAGGTTGTAAATTTCTCTTTGTTTATTAGATTATCTTTTGTAGATCCAGCATTATTAAAATATATTTTTCACAGAATCCATCAGAAGTCTTCAGAGTCAACATTTAGATGCTCCAAAGATTCCAAAAGTCTACTGGGAAGACATTGGTGGATTGGGCAAATTGAAAAAGGAACTGTTGAAAACCATTGAGTTCCCGATCAAGTACCCACATCTCTTTAAAAATTCGTCACTTAAAAGATCAGGTATTTCTTTCTTTCAGATTTCTTTGAACCGTCACATGCAAATACAATTATATGCTTATATTTTTGGAAATTATCATATTTCAGGTATTTTATTGTACGGTCCGCCCGGCTGCGGTAAGACGCTGGTGGCGAAAGCTGTCAGCACGGAACTCAACGTCAGTTTCCTTAGTGTGAAAGGACCTGAACTGCTCAACATGTATATTGGACAATCGGAAGAAAATGTTAGAAGAGGTAGGAAACTTATATACGAATTATCAAATTACAGAAAGAACATCTAGTGCATATGGACTTATTACATTTGGCTAAAATCGGTCATCTAAATTCAAAAGCAAAAAGCGTGAGTGCGTATCAAATTCAAATGTATTTCCTCATAGAATAAGGTCCATTTTTATATTACGCCTTTAAAAAAGCGGAGCGACGCTTTGCATGATAAATGTGATACAAAAATGAACCTTATTCTATAAGTAATACATTCCACTTTGATTTGCTCTCACGCTATTTGCTTCTGAATTTAGTTAGGTGTATTAAGCGCAATAGTGTAGTAGTCCTCACGACGCACGCACGAGTTTTTGGGAAAAGCAATGCCTTGGTGATATTATTGCTAATGTCCATAGGCAGCGGTGACCATTCCCCCTCCAGGTGGTTCCCATATTTGTCTAAGGATTGTCATAAAAAAGTATACGGCTAATCACGCATGCTGTCTAGTCCATCTATCTATTCTCACCGGAGTTTATGTTTTATATATTGATTGATGATATTGTGTCAGTGTTCAGCTCGGCGCGTGCCTCGTCCCCTTGCATCGTGTTCCTGGACGAGCTGGACGCGCTGGCCCCGCGGCGCGGCGCGGCCGGCGACTCCGGCGGCGCCAGCGACCGCGTCGTCAGCCAGCTGCTGGCGGAACTGGACGGGGTGGCCAGCGGAGATGGTGAGTTCGGTAGTGCTACTGGGAAGTATGTGTGGCTTTAGGTATAGTAGAATCACACTGACTTCTTCGATTTATGGGCGTCGTAAATTGGGTAACAGCATTTTCTGTTGCCCGCTTGCCAAGCGTAGAGTTGGTAGGCTCATGGGATGGAGGTGAGTTAGATCTCCTTAGATCAGTGTATCAAGATAACACAGTGCTATGGCTGTACTTGCCCGACGGTGTTATGTTAGAAGATGTTAGATTGCGCTTTAGCTATACTTTATTATTGGTTACCTGCTTTCTTTTCTTATTCGCCGGGGCAGATGGGACTATTATCGACCACGAGGGACGGATGGCACCATTTAATTTACCACAGTATTCGCCCTCCGTTATCCACCCAGTACCGAGGTCTATAATTTTCCACATTTTCGTATCGAGGGTTTTTCAAACTCTACCAGACGTTGCTGCTACAGCGTAAGGTCTGCTCTCATAATACACTCGCGCGCTCTACTGGACAGATACACCAGCCATCTGTTAGCACATCCATTGTATCCAATGAGATGGCTTTATTTTGAAAGCAGATCTTACGCTTCAGTAAAACCCTCATTACACCTTATAAACATATTTAACGTATGTGCATTACACAGGCATTTGACGTCAAATTGCAACCCGAACCCATGTCACATTGCCCCTCATTCCCAGACGCGGACTCGAGCAGCCTGGTATTCATAATGGGCGCGACCAACCGGCCCGATTTGCTCGAGCAATCGCTGCTGCGGCCGGGCCGGCTCGACAAACTGGTGTACGTCGGCCCTTACTCCGGACAGAGCGAGAAGACTAGCGTGCTGACTGCGCTGTGTCGGAAGTGAGTATGGCTCTCTCTTATCTTCTTCTCTCTTGAATAGACAAAGGAGTCCTTTCTCCGGCAGTAGACGTCTTAGAATGCAAGTTGGACAATTTTGTTTTAAATTCTCGGTTTATTTAAATAGGCGTTGATAATGACTTTGATGAATGAATGATTGTGGAAGCCTATGCTGTAATTAAGGCCCGAAAACGAGCTGATGTTGACTTGGAATTTACAAATCCTGCAATGCAATTGGTTATGAAGTACTTATCCTGTAATCATATCGAACTATTGTCTCAGCTTATCTCTGAGAAGTGAATTCACGGTTCAATGGCGTGCTTCTCCAACCTAATCAAGAAGGCGACGTTTGCTTACTACTTGGAATAACAAAAGCTTCAATCATATCTACGCCAAGAGATTAAAACTCTGTTACAGTAAGCCTCGCCTTGTCCAGAAAACGTGAATTCACGGTTCTATTAGCGCAAATAATATTTATTTATTTATTGGAGTACCAACAGTTTATAAAACAAATTAAATACTATCAGTAGACACAGTCTAGCCAATTATAGGTACTCACTGATAACCAGAGACTAGAAATATAATGAAGCACTCAAAACACGCAGAAAATACCAATGTAAGGTTCATACATAACAACATTATTCATACATATTATCAACACATAATTACACACCGATTTCCTATGCCTATTATTCACATATACTCGTATATGCAAGCTACCATCTACTCCACCACCTATACAATAGAATCTACTTTAGCTTAATCTTTTCATCGGCACCGTCCCTGCTACGCCAAAAGGTCGGTAATTCATCCGCGACTTCTCGCGTCTTCGTCTTTGGGCGGCGGTGATCATTTTCCAACAGGTGTCCCGTTTGTTCGATTGCTTCACACTATTATTAAAATAAAAACAGGGTGTCCCCTAAATCAACGTCAAGCCCGAAACGGGTGATAGACCAGTCGTGACAGTTACCAGAAAAATCTAATATATTTTCTTTATTTAGAAACAAACAGTCGTTTACACAAATAGTACATTGCACAAGATAATTAAATAGACCTAGTTTCCTATTTCATTTACAAACTTTGATAGTTAATAAGTTAACTGTATACATATATGGTAAAACAATACTCCATCGCAGGTACAAGCTCCGTCCCGAAGTGGAGCTAGGCGGCGTGTGCGCAGCTTTGCCGGAGCGCGTGACGGGCGCAGACTTACTACACGTGGCGTCCTGCGCGCGCGCCGCCTCCGTTCGAGCGCTCGTGCGAAGGATCGAGGCCGGTAAGAACTGTTGGTCTCAAACTAAACTCGAGTTCTTTACACATCATCATATCAGCCGAAAGACGCCCACTGCTGCATAGGTCTCCCCCAAATATCTCCACAAAGGCCGGTCCTGTGCCTTCCGCATGCAGCTGGTACCTGCGATCTTTACGAGGTCGTCGGTCCACCTTATGGGAGGCTTACCCACGCTTCGTCTTCCTGTACGTGGTCGCCACTCGAGAACTTTACTGCTCCATCGGCCATCTGTTCTTCGAGCTATGTGCTCTGTCTACTGCCACTTTAGCCTGCCAATCCTTTACTCATATTGTATTAAACGGGACTCACACGCGACCATAGAGAAATTTTTTTATATACAGAAGCAGAGAGTACATTTAGAGTTTAAATACGAGACAAAATGTCACACATCTCTATAACACACACACTAATGCAAATGCAGGGACGGAACAAGGAAGCCCATCTGCAGCAAAATATAACTCATCATGAGTTACATAGTCATAGTCATGAAAAAAAAAATGAAAAGGATACATTAATATATTAAACAAGCAGCAAATTCTTTATTTTCATTATAATTTCATATGTATAGTGCTGGTGCAGCAGGACAGAAGGGACTTGCATCTAATTATTATCTTGTTCTTCAAAATGTTTACAACGCAGCACTTCCAATTTGCAACCCAGACATAACCATGTCTGGTCTTTAGGAAACCTAGAAGAACAAATATTTATGTAAATAAACGTAAATACGCGATTAATCCGTTGTTTCATATAATGTCTGAACATTTAAAAGATCATCTATGTACATTTTTGGTATGGAACCCTGATACATATAAAATTGTGGACAGCTATTCACAAGATTTGAGTAATAAAATACTATACAATAAATACCAATTCCGACCCTGTTAGCATCAAAATATTTTCGTACCTATTTAGATACCGAAATATTGCTCAATTTGCCAATAATTTTAAATCTATCTCTAATGGCATGTTGTTTTAAGGTAAAGCATTTCAATTATTGCAAATTCACACTATTTCGATGCATATTTTTGTCACAATTTCTAAAATTTATTTCGGATCGCCGCGACCACAAATGTTTACTTACCGGTGAAAGGATAATCCAGGTGTATTTCCACACTTTGCGCTTTCACATAAACGTGCACTAAATTACACTCAAATATACAATCTTTTAAATGGTTTGATTTAAGTTTTATTAGGAAGTTATAAAATTTACACCGATGTTTCAAAAGAAACGTCAGGTCGTTAGGCCCGACGTTCCAGACCAGTTTCCGCGGGAACCACATTAAATTTCGGGATAAATTGTAGCCTATGTGCTATTCTGGACTATAGGCTATACTGCTGCCAAATTTCATAAAAATCTGTTCAGTAGTGTTTGCGTGAAGGAATATTGAACGTCCTTACACACTTTCGCATCTTATACAAAATGAGAAAATAAAAAGCAACCGGCGACGGCAAACTTTGGTCTAATAAACAAAATTAACTCTAGCGTTTCTTTCATGATTTCATCATCATGCCGGTGTGTAAGTCTCCACTGCTCCGCTTTACAGTGGGGGAACCATCGCTTTGACAGTTGAGCTAGCATTTGCTTATTTACTGCCAAAGCAATGTGTATCGGGGTTAAGAAGTAGGCAACGTGTTAGTGATAGGTTTATTCTTTCATTAGGTGGCCCGCTTGCCTGTTTGGGATACAGAGAAATCGATAAAGGGCACACAGTGGTGGGCTGGCCATATCTGCCAAAGAGCCGACAACCGCTAGAAAAAGAGTTCTTAAGTGGAGATTGCGAATCGGCAAGCGTGGTCTAAGTAGGAGCCTCTCCAGCCAAGTGGAGTGACGATTTGCGAAAGGCTGCAGTTCGAGGCTGGTTAGGGGAGGCCTAATGTAGGATGGTGATACTCATTAGTATGTTATTACATTATCACATGTTTAAAGTAACGTTTGCATGCAGGGTTGGTGAAAGAGAGCGAACTGAGTCCAGACTCCATCGTGCTAGGAGTGGCGGACTTTTTGGAGGGCGTGCAGACCTTCCGACCTTCGGTCACAGACGAGGAGCTGGCCTACTATGAGTCCCTGCAGACGCAGATGTAAAATGAGACCAGAGTGTGGTGCATCTATCAACATCTATGGCTGCAAAAGTGAAGCTCAAATGCAGACACGAGTTGTCAGGTGTCCCGCATAGATGGGATACCTCGGTCCTCTGGCCTTGTCAACCGATCAGGTATTTATTCTCTTCCTCAACGTGGCCACGTTGGCTTTCCATTATAGAGTTCACTCATTTAGTGACCAAAATGGAAGTCTATTATGTTAATATGGATTCAGAAAAATATGTATTCGCTCACTACTATAGTAAAACGAGTATTTTGCTCGTACTACAAAGAACAAAAATAGTGATTGTTATTTAGTAGCATGACATTGAAGCTTTTCTATAGGGTATTTATAGAGATGAAGTAGTATTAAAGGTGGCTGTGGGGCAATATAATAAAGACATTAAATAGTGTATAAGGTGATCTAGTCCTATTTAGAACAATATAGTGCCTATTAGTATGTTAAGACCTAAAGAGTATAATTAAACGAATTATTCTAGACAACGATGGTTTTTATTCTGTCAATGATTTATCATTATTATTTACATATTTATAAACTCAGACCAAATAAGAAACAAAGACGCCGCAGAACTACGCCATGCTCTGTGTACTTACACGGTCACACTCATACATTGACAACAAAAACTACATTATAATACGATCGATTGTCACCGAAGATAGGTATCATCATTAGCGTATCTAGGGCTATTTTCCAGGGGGGCCTTGGCCCCTGAGGTGGCCGATAAAGCCGAGTCAATCGCCAATGTACAGCCATCGTATCGGTACATCATGGGGTGGGCACTAGACCATTCTGGGGTGGGACTCGCGGATAACGCCCAATATGATTAATATATTTTTTTTTTCATTGGAATGCATAGCCCAAGGCGGTCCAATTTTCAAGTCAGAGTTTTATGTACAAAAACTCTTTGGATCATTCTACTTTATGGCAGGTGTATTAATATCCTGTGACAGAATAATTTATATCTTTGACAGTCTATAATATCTCCACAAGTTATTTAAATATAAATATTTTCTTAGAAATACAACATTACCTATATTAAGATTTAAGTGTGCCTGCCTATTTCCCAAGTTGCTATACTAGTTGCCAGTCATAGTGTTGAGGCTTTACCTCCCATTCTTTACCACCTACACCTACAAATCGCGATGTATCTAACCTGGGCATCGTTCAACAACATCCGAATGCTGATGATGGCTTGCATGCCAGTTGTGATATTCTACTTGGTCTGGCTCGGGAACAGTTCGGAACGGGTACGCAGTGAGGAGGGTGCACTGTTGGATCTGGTATGTTGGCCCGACGGCAACGGGATACCCGTGTTCATCACTTGCGGCTCCATCATTGCTGTTGTTATTGAGGTGTGTACCTACTTTTTAGCTAAAGTAGGCAGTGTGTAATTTTTTGGAAGTATACAACAACGTCCACACAAGTTGAACTCTTTGTCGTAGGAGGCAGAATGCATACACGTAAAAATAATGTAAAGATGCGTAGGGATTACAGGCAGCTCGCGGCCGCGCAGCCTCGCCACGCGCCGCTCAACCGCGAGTACCCATAGATGCTCAATCGCCAGCAAGCCGCAACGGCACTAGGTTTACACCAATCTATGCTAGTCATGCAGGTCTAGGCGCTTTTGTGGACAGTCAAAATAGACTCCCGATGGCTCGCGCCATGGCAGACGGCGGCTGCGCGTCACTTATGTCATGGACCGAAATCGGTTTGTACGCAAACCGTTCATTGCAATCGGTATTTTCATCATACTATTTAGTAAATACACTTCGTCCACTGTGAACTATTCCTTTTGGCTGTTATGCTAAGATAGAGGAAGTATCCTGTGTAGAACCAACCTCATTACCTATAGGTTTTCCCTAACAAAAAGTGGCTTCTATTGTGCCGTTGATTGCTATCGAACAGGTCAACAGGATATCGTGCGCTATGTCTCGATTATATCTTTGAAAGTCTAGTCTTATTCACAGCTGTACGGCCTCCATCAATTGTTCAAGTGTGGCTTATCAAAGAAAGAATACAATGTCACCAACGGCTTATTTTACTACATATGGTCGCTCATTGTAATGATAATGGTGTTCCTGGCTATTATATTTTACTCCGGTCTTCAGTCGACGATTATTAGAGGTGATACTTATCTAATACTTTAAAAACTACCTACTTAACATTTTCTCTATAATATATAGCTACATACCTAAGATTTTGTTTAAGATTGTTGAATAGGTACTGCCAGATGTTAGTGCCTAAAATACTTTTCCTACTGTTGTCTCGCTTGTGCAGCTCAAGTTAAAAAACGAGGAACTGCCTAATTCTTTTTTGAGGCCGTATTGTGCCGCAGAATAAAATGGCACCAAAGCTTTCCTGTCGGCGGACAATTTATTTAGTAGTATTCAGTAGCACTATGTGGCGCATTTTCGTATCCTAAACACCTTCGTTAAACGAAGCCCATGAAAGGCTCATAGGCAGTGTGGACGGTTAGCCGTACCGAAGATGACGATTTCCTTCTTCACTATACCGCAGCCAAGATAAAAGGCGGCATAACTAAAGCGATGCTGAAATACGCGAGCCACCTGCCGTCGAAGGTTGCGATCGACCGGCTGCAGACGCGGTTCCACTGCTGCGGCCGCGTCAAATACGAAGAGTGGTTCTACATCGCGTGGTACAAACAGCATGGCACCCACGAGGATCCTAAACTGTTAGTAGGACAAGACAATTCCAGAAATGGTCCTACAAAACGTCATAAATTCATAAAAACGAACATACGCCCGCATGTTCTAAGAGCCGTCGGAGATATTATAAAAATAAATAAAAATCGTCGTCAGGTAAATTTATTATGATTATGAGAACGTTGATAGGTGCCTTGCAAAAACGAATCATCATCATCAACACCCATACAGTCCATATCTGGACTTTCTTCTGAATCTCACACGCTTGGCGAGCGGGATATTCAACTGAAAACGCTGCTGCCTGTTCTCTGGTTTACGGAGGTACCTCTAATTGGTTTGTTCTACGACAACCTTCGATGGAAGGGATTGGCACATGGAAGGTTATATTCTAGGTAGGTAGGTACTCTGTCACTGGGTGGCCACCCCACGGCCACTTCATCGTCGGAGAAAATTAGAACATATTCCTGCGAGTCTGGCCGCTAATTGTAAAGTGCCAAGTCGTGCCAAGATTCTACGTTCTTAGTACCTCCGTCTACCCTTACCAGCATGAATCGCAAATTCGTGTCAGACAACGTGCCCTACAGCTGCTGTTCGCTGGACGCGATGTCGCCCTGCATCCACCATGGAATCACCAAGCTCGGCACAATCTACAAGTACGATCCCACGGTAAGTACTTATAAGCTTTGGTATCATGACTTGTTGTAGGTAACTAATGACTAAGTTAACGGAGTTGAAGCACGCCTCGCGCTCCAACACACTTATTATGTTCTTCGCGATGTAGGTATTCCTATACAAAAAAAAATACCTTAAAATATCTACCTACATTAGGAAAGGAAGCATCTATTGTACAGGAACTTAAAATTCGAAAATCGTAATCTGGAGCAGAGGCAGTAAGTAGCCTTACAAGAATACCAGCCACACTTATCAGATGTAACGGATAGAGTCAATAAATATTTTTCCACCACGCCACCACAGAAATGGAAGTGAGATGAAACGGGAAGAGCTGTGGCTGTTTGCAAGGCCTGCCATGCAAACAGAACATTTTGATTTCGTCATAGTTGACTCACTTTTCGTGTAGTAGGTAAATACGGTGGGGTGACGATTTGAAGGTACCCGATTTGTTCCAGAAGCAACTCACCATCTGGAAGGTAGGTTGCGAAGAGAAGCTCATCACGGAGATGATGAACGTGTCGTGGCGATTCAACTCCGTTATGGCGATGATTATAGGGGCAATGGTAAGTAGCCTGCTGGTGGTAGCTAATGGGCCAGTAGTAGTAGTGTACGGCACGGGTAGGATTGGTAAGCGACGGTAAAAGCCAGATTTGATTAATTATTCTACATAATATTTCTGCAAAAAGTTCCATTTTGTGTTTCTTTGGCTACCTTGGCTAAAAACCCTGCTCTTAAACGACCCAGAATCCGCGCGTGAACTGTACCTACTCACCAATGGAATTATAAATAATAATCAATGATTATTTATTTATTTACTATTCAGATCCTCCAAGCAATAGCTGTGCGGTACCTCCACACGGCGTACCGCAACGGGCTACATATCGGCAACCAGATAGTCTCGAATGCGTATATTCTGCGGTCGATGTCTGACGTGGAGGCGCGGGAGGACGACGGCGAAGGCTGTAGCCGGTGGCAGTCGCGGCGGCGCGCGCGCACCGCGCAGTGGCTGGCGGGGGTCCGGCCTGCGCGGTATACTTCTTCCGCGTCGGAAGCTAACAGCTCGGACGAATTGTTGAAGCCTATCGTCGAATAGTCTTAGGATCCTTATCTTTGTTGGTACGATCAACAGTTCTTAAGCTAGAATTGCACTTGCTTGGAGACCGCCACATGCTTGAGAATACTCTACACTAATCGTGTGGGGACTGGCAGAGTGGAATGTAGCACCAATCCCATCCATTGACAGCTTATCATTGAGAGTGTTTTCATTTCAAGCAACCTCGAACTCGTCTTCGGTATCGGACCCAACAGCGACAATGACCGGAATTCTTCACTTGGAGTCCATACAAGCACGGCTTTGGTCCATGAGATATTCTAACCGCTTGCATTCATATAGTCGTTCGAATACAAGTCCGACGTGAGATTACAATGGCTCCATGGAATCGCTGACTCTTTCTCAAATAATATCTAAGTATCTACGTGATAGGTTCAACCATAGTTAATTGATTTCTATGGGTTCAACGTTCAAACTCACAGGGAAGGTGAGAATGCCCACCACCGCTTCTCTTCGGCAACTATCGATAACGGCGACCTACAGATGTGATTCTTAGGACAAGTATACGGACGCGATCCAAATGACCGAGAAGAGGTGGGGAAGGTGTACTTCTGATTATGTAAGCAGAGTCGTTGGAACACAGGTCGTGAGAACAAATGAGACACATGAGTAGCTTGCTTCCGTTGTGCATTTGAAGAAGACGTGAAACTTATGGTGTATGTAACGTAGTATAGCGATAAATAAAACAGTATAAAGAATATGGAGCACCCGTTTCATTATTTAAAACGATTATTTGATACAATTCAGTTGCCATACCTATTTTTTTTACATAGGTAAAACTAAACAAAATGCCGAATTAAATACTGATAAAATACACCCGCTACTCTAAAATGATAAGAAATGTAAATAAAATAACTATTATGACAGATAAGCAATTCAAATTAAAAAAAAACAATTATAGTTGATTGTTGCGTTCGACGACATTCATTTACATGATAACATATTTAAGCTGATGTTTGTAGAATGGATAAAGAGGGAAATATCTCCCATGTGGAAGTAACTAAATCTTAGAACCGGACTAGATTAAATCCACTGTTGCGAACTAAAACTAAAATAAGTGCACATTTATAAAAGCAATCATTATTTCCTTATAAATATATGGTAGGTATACGAGGTGGTTACGCTACGATTTGCCTTTATTTCACTATCGTCGTTCAGCCTTTGCATTTCCATTACAGTAATCTCTATAAAAACATATTGCTTACAATCGATTTATAGTAACATATAGGCAAATTTAGCGACTTAAGATCGTAGCCTCTCTGCGTTAATCTTTATCGGTTTTGAATTTGTGTATTTTGTCCGGTTCTGCGATATCCTTGAGCCTGTGTAGATTGTTCCACCAGTGCTTGAGGCGGTGCTTGCGAACCATGTTGAACCATGGCGTGATCGGCCCCTCCAGTGTGGGGATGTACCTGCCGGGCCAAATCTGTTTTATTGCTATGCACTAGGGATTAAATTGCGTTGGCGGTGGGGTAGGAAAAAAGTTTTAAGCCCGTCGGAAATGGTAGTCCAGATTGTAATACGGCATTCTATTTACACTTTGTTATCAAAAAAATATACTTTATGACCCAGTGTATGTTATCACCCAATATTCTGGGAGAGATCAAGGCTGCAAGACTGCGTTGGCTTGGCCACATGGAGAGGATGGGGGAGGATCGCGCCGTAAGGAGAGCATATGTGGGTCGGCCGAGCGGACGTAGACCGGTCGGGCGACCCAGATATTGCTGGAGGGATGAAGTCCTGAAAGACCTGCACGCTCTAGGAATCCTCAATTGGCAGGAGATGGCGCAGGATAGGGAGAGGTGGCGATCTCTGGTGTCGGAGGCCAAGATCCACTATGGGTCGCTGAGCCAGCGCAGTAAGTAAGTAAGTATCACAAAAATGTGGACGAGGTTTTCCCCGCTACTTTAGAGTTAATACACAGGACTCAGGGTCACTCATCCGGCCAATATTCTCAACCCACTTAACCCCCTTCCCATTAGAAAGTCAAGGACTAGAGTACTCTGCCATTACTTACTAAACCAACCGTACTAAAATAGCTGGCCCGCCCGCTGGCGACTTCGTTCTCGTGGTGTCCTACACTACTCCATTCTACTCTACGCTATATCTACTGTACCTCTACCCTACACCTATCCTGTCTACCTACCCATTTCGTTCTTTCATACAAACCTTGCTCTGACAATAATTGAAAACCCTACAAATAAATATTATGCTCCCATTATGCGGATGTATTGCTCCTTCAAGCTTAAACTATGGATGAAACGGATTTTGGTGAAATTTTGCAGTATTGTCGTTTATATCCGAGAATAACACATATGCTATGTTCTATTCCGTAATTAAATGTAAAGCTAGACACCGGCGGTAAATGTTCGGCCAGTTTCGTATTTACTCACACGAACTGGCTGATGTGCATTATTTATATGGCTAAGACCTGTAAATCTTTCCAATCGACACTCACGCATTAAACTCTGTCTTCGGCACGAAACAGTACTCCGATATCTCGTTGGGGTTCGGCTTGACCTTCACATCAGCCTGCAGCACCAGGATGTGGTCCACCTCGTGCTCGCCCCATTCGCCGTCTCCCGGGTCGTGGTAGTGGATCCTGGTCAGGTACGTGAACCTTTCCGGGTCCAGCTGGGGTCGGGGGATGGATGGGAGATTTGTTGATTTAACGTTATTATACCTAGGTATCTAGCTCAAAACTCTTGCGAGATAATTGTGATGTCATGAACGTCAACCCTTGGAGAGAGACTCGGAACCATAACTCTTCAGAACAGCAGTGAATTGAGTGCAACCTTCAGAAGAAGACCAACCAAATCCATTGCAGACCATTAAAATGATGCAATTTCACCAATATAAATTGATACATGAATTCTTCAATATTGTGAAACACTTTATGAGTAACAATTGAGAATACCTATAATAAATGTGAATAAAGCCTGTGCATTGTTTTGTTTTTACAGACCCACCACGGCTTTGCACAGGATTTGTTTAGTTTACGCATTTTAGAACTCATGGACAGATGCGAGTAGACCTTTTGGGCAGATACTGTTGTTAAAGGCCTACCTGATCTAGAGGTATTCCCAGTTCGTGGTTAAGTCGGCGCCGCGCCGCGGTCACTACGTCTTCCTGTTTGTCATCGATATACAATGGATGGCTGCAGCATGCGTTTGTGTAGTAATCTGGATATGTCACCTAAAATATGGTTCAATAGATTAATATTTATTTATTTTATACTAGCTGGCCCACCGCCACTTCGTCCGCATGTTGTCCTACCCTACAAACGTTCCTCTTTAACTCTAACTATTGTTGAAAACCACATTAAAATCCGTTGCGTATTTTAAAGGATCATAGCGTATATACATACCTACATACAAATAGAGGGCCAGATGACGTGAAGCGACTTTGTTTCATACTATGTATACTGTTTAGATTTCACATTATTTTCACAACTACAAAACGTTATGTCGGTGGTAAATAATGCGCATCTGATAATTCGGCTTCGTAGTATTTCTGCCACACACGTGTAACAACTAGTAACAAGTCACATGTCACAGCGCGAAGACCTAACTATTGCGCATTATCTACCGCCTTAGTATTCACTGAATTTACATATGAGGCTGACCTGTAGGCTAATAACGTAACGCTGTTGCTAACAATTATCTGATTTCAATTATTGAAATGGTTACTTTTGTGAATACCTACGTATGATCGATTTTATAGTTTCAGTTTCTTGCAATGGAACTTTGTTAGCAACTGTACCCATGAAATCGATGATACGTTATCGCAAAAGTACCAATTTCAATAATTAAAATCGGAGAATTTTAGCAACAGACGCCAAAAGAAAGTAATTTCGAAACCATAATTTGCGCTGCATTTGGCTTCACACAACATTAGTTTTCCCTTCACACGCAACGCAAAATCAGTTGCTTATTTTATAAGAAGGTAGATTCAGGATCTTGGCATCAGTCCTGGTTGTGACTCGCGCGCGAGATATCAAAGTAGTTTGTGCGACTGAAAATACGCCCATGTGGCGTCAGCCTTACTGTAACCAGTAACTGTTGGTGCTACCTAGAATTATTATAATTGTGAATTGTGTAGGTGATTGTTTATCAGTAAACTAAATCTATTAAAATATTACCTTTTTACTGGACCTTCTCTGCATCAGCATATCCCCACGAGTATTGAATAGGAATACACTAAAAGCTCTATGCAGGAGTACTTTGCCATCAGGATCAACTTTATGACATTCTCGTTTGGTTGCTGTACCGATGAAGGTGTCTTTCTCGTCTACTAACAGGCAGATATCCTTATCTAGGGCCGCAGCCTGTTGGAGTAGATTAAAATATGAATAGTGTAGGTAAATGGATTAACTAGATCATAAAATATGGTTTTAATATAGCCATCGTCATCATCATTATTAAGACAAGCCTAAGGACACCCACTGGTTTTCATAAGAAGTTTAACATTTAAGACATAATTATTACCATTTATTATTTTAAGCAATTTGAAAACGAAGTGCTCATATACTTCTAGTACTTATTTAAATGAATTTTAATTGATTGAGATCAATAATAAGCAATAATATTAATAAGAAAAGATTTCATCCTCTGTTTAATTTAAGGGTTGCCCTCCATTGCCACAAATTCGTTTTCTAACCTACAACAGTAATGTTACCCAAAATTACAGCTGTTTAACATTTCTGTTTTCTGATTACACTAAAGCCATATTACCTGTTCAGGATCAAGACCATCACTTTCTTCTGGCTGTGGTTTCACTGGTTCTGAAGCCAAGTAACGTGTTTGCACTCGTAGTGAATTCCAGAGCGTCCTGGCCACACTCCGTGCTAACATTTTCCTGCAATGACTAGTATATTCAGCATTCCAAAGTAACACATAATTTATTTACATCACAATTGTCGCATTTGGTAAACAAATCTGTCTCACACAATATCCATTAGGCACCTACTGAATGATACAAGATCAGTTGATCATAGATAAAGATGTATACAATAACAGTATAAGATGTTTTTTTCTTGCCGTATAGATAGGTCTTGTATGTATTGTATAACTACGATTTTTGTCAGGTAATTTCGAGCGAGTAAAATCTAACGCAATATATGAATACCGTAAAATTCAAGGTTAATCTGAGGTTATATATGTAGAAACTCATTTTATTTATTGGATGTATTGTAAATTATTACAAGCAATTATTGCAAAAGAAAAATAATACTTGCCGTGGGTAATAATTACTTCGACCATATAAGACGTGAGATAATCAACTTCTCTTCTTACTTTATAAATAGCTCCGTACCTCGCAGAAGATTTAGATAGTGTAGTAATTACCGTAAATATGCAATAATATCTTTATTTTTGTGATAAAAAAAGATATTTTTTCGAGAATCAGCTGCTACCCTGCCAGCAAACCACCAACCACAGAACAATAATTTACACCAAACCATACCAAACGTCAAAATTGTCATATGAATGTCACATATAATTTTTAACAATGGTTTGGCAACGTCGTTTTAGATCATACAGGCAAAGATATCATAAGATTTTATTTAATATAGGTACTCATCAACAGCGTCACAAAAATATTTATTATATGAATATTATTCATTCATCACAACCCATAACAGTCAGTCCACTGCAGGACTTAGAGCCTCTCCCATGAGAGAGGAGGTTATTGCCATAATCTCGACGCTTGGTTGGATATCGCAGTGTTGTAAATATAGAAATTAACGAGACTCCAGAACATTTGCCTCGAAAACATTAGTCGCCATGAACAACACCCACGAGTGTAAGGGGTTAGTGCCATTCTGCTCTGCCGATAATTATTATTGTAAATCACAGTAAATATACCTTTAGGTAGGTAATAAAAGGAATAAAATTATTTTACGTACTTAATAGCTTTGATTTATCCGTCGACTCATGAAAATAATATTTTCATCTTTACGGCTGTGGTCGAGTTCCAAGTATAACTATTTGAAAATGTATTGTTCGTGCTATATAAAGGAGCCGGCGCGTAGATAACGTCTTACCTACTCTTTGTTTCCACGTTTCGGCACCGTAGGTCATGACAGGTAGTACGCACGGGTTGAAAACTTTTGTTTTAAGCATTGTGGTATGGGTGTCGTGAACTGAACACGTAGCTTAGACATGATATTGAGACCAGGGTAAACACATGGCAGGAAGTGCTAGAAAACGGCGGTCAAGCGGCAAAGCTGAACGTTGTCAAAGCAGAGTATCTTGTAACCATCAACATATGGAACAAAGCTCTTAATAACAAACTCGGTCTGAGCTCCTCAAGTCCGGTGATATCCTCTTCGATGTCCAAGTACCATATGTCTAGTGTTGGTTATCTAATGTAATCGCAGGAACTAAAGGGAGTGACCTGGGACCTTTTTATCACTGTCAAGATCATGGGGATTACTTACAAGACCATAATTAGACCTATGATGCTCTATGGCTGCGAGACATGGCCAGGCTAGCGCGAACGAAGCACATCGCAAGACACAGGCAAGCGAACGCCATGATCACGAAATACCTAAGCATTGTGTGGTGCATGTACGGCGTTACTCAACTTGGCCGCGTCTGAATGTGGCGTGAGAGACATAGCGGATAAAATGATGCGTAAGCCATGGGAATTAGGTGCCTTAACTGGTTCAATGCTGGTTAACGCTGGTCCAGAGGAGGTAGCGCAGTCGCAACCATCGCGTTACTGCATCGTCGGAGCAGTGTAATTAAAGAACACTGTCGCCACGAGCTGAATCGGTACCCCTTGGCTCAGCAAGGAGACGACGGCCGAGTTTGTTGAAGACCATATCGGAGAACACGGGGAGTTAGCGCTCAATGTCATCGAGCTTCCCTCGTATTACAAGGTTTTAGTTTTAATAGTATTACTAACAATTTATGGGCTTTGTATACGTAGTGTAAAACTTGTAAAGTGATTGCCTGAAATAAACGTTATATTATTATTAACTTGCCGATATTAGGGAAAAGTACCTACGCCTGGTTCCGCGGGAGTCCCAAAAAGCAATGGATTGACATTGAAGAGTCGGATGCGAGAGCCAACGGCTTATGACGTAAAGATACCGAAGATCGGGCATAGTGGAGGAGAAAGAGCAGGTAAGAGGACCCTGACAAAAGCCGGGACCGCTGGGATGATGATGTTGGTAGTAGAGTCGTCAAGACTCGACGAAGTATTCCGAATGCCGCATGATGCCGAATCATCATTCGACAGTAGGAAAGTAAAGATGTGATACTGGCATGTGCCTAAGTAAAATTGCATTTTATTACAATCCCTTCAGTAGTTTTTGCGCAAAGGACTACGTTAATAAACATCCAAGCATCCACCAAAACATCCTTACAAAGTTGCATATTTATGAACCATATTTTTATGAAGGAGACAGGAACCTTGGCATATACCTACTATTTTAAGTAATTTGTGAGTAGGTGCTTAAGTAATTTACAAAACAAGCTTTCTGAGATTCATTTCTATACATTTCATATGAAAAACTAGCAATAATCCTCACTACTCTGTTAAAATAGGTAGCCCATCTTTAACCAACACCCAAATAGTATAGAAAATCTATTTTTGCCGTTAAAGCTTTGCTCAAAGGAAGTAGTCCTGTTCTAAAATAGCCCAGCGAAGAGCAGTTACTGTGAAACGCATCCTAAACCAATGCAAGACTCCAAGCTTCTGTGCGCTGTGTTCGTATTTGTGAAGCTAGTTTGTTTTTGTTATATTATTCAAGTGTGTTTCGCGTTATATTTTTAATAATTTTATTGGTGAAGTATTTAGCGAAGTGTAAAATGGCTAATGTACAGTTAGCTATAAGACTGAGACCTTTTACGGAAAGGTTAGTGTAAAATTTATTAAATTGTATCAGAAGTTTCAAAATAAGTTTATAATATAATTCTCATTTTACAGGGAGCTAAAGTCTGACATAGACCGTGTACCGGTTGTGAGTGTCGTGGATGGTGGAACCGTTACAATAACAAATATTAAGGTGAGATTTTTCATGGAAATTGAATACTTAAATTTACATTACTATTTGAAAATTCAGCTACTGAAATCAAGCCCGAGCCGATATTTTCAAAAGTGAGGATGTTTACGAAAAACGAGAAACCTGTGCTCTGATGCAAATAACTTAAGAGCAACTTTTTCATTGTAGTTTTGCGCAGGTTAGCGCGTCAGGCGCGGGGGACAGTCGCGAGCGTGTTCGCACCTACCATGCCGATTATACTTTCGACAGTTCGTGTCCTACGAGTGAAGATTATGCATCGCAAGAGAAGGTACTTAACCATATACTAATCCTAACTAATAGCACAGTATAAAGAACGCACCTCCCCAACGTTATGGCACACAGATACCATATTTTCGAAATGATATCGCCTACAGCCGTCGTCGCTATATCGTGTTGAGGTATGCTGAAATGTAACCGAAACCCATATAAGCAAATGGAAGTGCAATTTTCTTTTAGATAATTTTAATTAGGATGTATAAATCTACAACACCATTCTCGTATGTCGGTAATATAGTCAGTCGGTTTGTTTCTTCCATTATGTTTAGTTAATCATGTAAATTGTTTAACATGGAAAAAACTTAAAAGAGGAACATGGCCTCTATGGGTTTCTTGTCGCTTCTTTCCCCGCGACAAGAAACTCGTGGAATGGCCGGTCGTCCGCCCATCCCGCAGATAGCCGTACTGCGTTTCGATTTTACATAGGTGGATGCAATAAGCACAAAGCCGATCGGTATGGAAAGATCGGGAGGGAGGCCTATGTCTAGCTGGCTGAGAGATGATCATGAAATGAATAGGTACTAATCAATAAATAAACATTGAGTTTGGGTTTGCAAAATGCAGGTGTTCGAAACCCTCGGGCGCGCAGTGCTGTCGACAGTGGGAAGCGGGCGCTCCGGCTGCGTGCTGGCGTACGGGCAGAGCGCCACCGGCAAGACCCACACTATGATGGGCACAGAGGAGAGCCCCGGGCTGGTGCCACGGCTATGCAGGGCGCTTGCAGAGGACCACGCACCCGTTACCGTCAGGTAAAGTACAAATTTGAAGACCATTGGTACGGTCAAACAATGAAAAGGCTGCATAGGGGCTGTACGATAGGTAGGTATAAGTACTAGCAAGGAATTTGGGTGCCATGTGGTACTTTATGGGACCTTCGCCTGCTACCTCCCAGAAATAAATTTTCAATTGAATCAAAGTAGGATTTCGTGGTTCCTAAATAGTGCGTGGGTACATATGTGTGTACCTTCGCACTTTTTTTTATAGATAAACACTTTTTTTTATAGATAAATAGACTTTATATGTATAAATAAACATACCATTACTAAAAACTTTAGGTAGGTAATTTATTTTACTTGCACTTACCTAATATTACGTTAATGTGATGCATTTATAATGATTCTAAATATTACATACCTTCTTTCAATCAAAGTCACAGAAACGGTAAACAAAAAGAAAGTACATTTTGTGCCGTAGCTGTAATACGAGTATGCAATGTAGAGAAGTGAAATCAATTATAAAAGACAGTAATTGTTACAATTAATTATAGATAGACGCCATGTACAAAGTGCGATTATTGAATAAATAGACAAATTCGGTGAGCCGGTTGCTAACCTTATGAGCAAAGATTTCTGTGCTTATGAGTATCTTTATTTAAAAGACAATTTACATAACGTTACGCCTTTAGTCCACCCACAGTAAGTAAATGTTTAAAACGTATTTATTACTAATTACGTAAATCCGATGCCAACAATTCTCTGATTTCAATTATTGAAATTGTCAACTTTGCGATTGCGTATGATCGATTTAATAGTTTTAAGTTTATTGCAATGGACCTTTGTTAGCAACTGATATGAAATCGATGATACGTAATCCCAAAAGTAACAATTTCAATCATTGAAATCAGATAACTGTTAGCAACAGAGTTAAGTAATTAGCCTACTGCTTAACTTTAACAACTCTGCCAAGAGTTCAACTAAATTTATTTTATATTATTTTATTTTAATTTAGATAAGTAGGTACAATAACAGACAACAAATTATCATCTTATATCTAACAGCCCTAGACTCTAAACCGTTACAAATCGTAAGAATGAGTTTACCTCATCAAGCTATAGAACCTGATGCGTCATCACTGCCGGCGGAAAGGTCGGTCGGCACTACATTATCCTGCTGCATTACCGGGAAATTGAAATTTGGCGAACTGATGGAATCGAAATAAATTGTTTCATTTTCATTGTGTTACCCCATTCCGTGTGAAGATGCTTTGGATAGCGCGCGAGCACGCGATCTTTTCTTTTGTCAAAATAGAATTGGGTTTCGCTGTCTAGATGTCTACAATTTTATTTATTGCACAACAACATCTCTAATAAGCACTAATAATACATAGGTTTTAAAACATAGGACATATGATTGAATGTTTGGATTCAAGTATTGTTGGAGCGATGTTTATATAACATAAACGTAGTATCTCCTACGTTCGTGTATCTTCTCCTGTCTGACACTTTGGACAAACTTGACGTAAGAGTTCAGTACAGCTCCATCTAATTACTCTTATGGCATCTGCTGCGTGGGGCGCACGGGGCGGGTTCTAATTCATTGCGGGTTTAGTATGTAGCGCGTGACGGAATGCTTGAAAAGCTAGCAATGTGTTGGAATCCGCGAAGTCCACGAGCCTTGCTCCTGTTCAACGGAGCGTTATGTTGCACTATCAGATGTACCTACCTCGGCTTGGTCCTCATTAAACGCACCTTCCATTTTGTATTGTTATGCCACTGGCCAGCTAACAGCTTTGTGGTCTAGTCTCTATTTATAGAGGAGTCCACCGAGTTAAAAACAAATAATGCAGGTAAAATAAGGTAAAAAATAATAGCTTGGCTGTAAAATCGGTACATGAATGAAACTTTGTCTTCTTTATCTTGGCATTAGAAATGAGGATCCGCTGGGTCCCACTAAAATTTGAGAGAACTACCCCTTTTCAGGAGGTACACATTTTACAAACTAGGCGGGTGTAGTGTCATTTTGTATGTAATTTTTCGCGCTGAGTCGATTGAGACCAACCCTAAGCTTTTACGATCAATATTTTGCGACATATTGAAGGTTTTATGTCTTTATGACTTTTTGCTCATAACTTCTACACGATGCATCCTAGCGAAAAGTCCTTTTACAACAAATTAAAGAGCATGAAATTATGCATGTAATAAGTATCAAAACAGGTAGGTAGGTAGGTAGGTCTCCTAAATTTTGGTGGGACTCAGCGGATCATTATTCCTAGTGCAAAGATAAATAAACAAAGTTTCATTGATGCACCAATTTTGCCTCCAAAATATCTTATTTTCCTAAAGAAAGGATATATTACTATCAACATTATTGTGGTTTTCTGTGTCTTACAAAAGACATCAACATACTGCATACTGTTGATGATGATCCAGTCGCGCGTGTGAACTATTTATTTTAAAATGAATATTGCTTAATCGCACAGTAAAGTACGCCTTAGACAGTGAAAGGTCGACTGTAGGTATGAATTACCATAGATCGCGTGAGACTGCTTGAATCTCGCTGTCATTAGGTACCGTTAACAACCCTTAACAAGCCACTGTTGTGTTTGAGCCTCCTGCCTCCACATTGCTGTTGGAAACCACACTGTTGAAAATACTCAACAAAAAAGGCCGCTATCCATTTTATGGTTTGCCTTGCTTCACATTAGCGGAACGACACCCACCAGTAGTAGGGGTTATTTATAATGTACTCTGTCGGACACTTTACACTCTACACAGCCAAAAAATGAGATGAGATGAGTTTGATTAAGCGAACGATAATATTCGTAAATATATCTTCCCTAGATGTATAATACTCGTAGGTGTCGGCATAGTAACTAATTTTCCTTATAATTATTTCTAGGACTCCTTTACAACATGGTTTAAGAATGGTTTACGATCAAAGCAATGTCGATGGCCTGCTTAGCATTTTACGCAACCGGTTCTTCTAGCGTAAATTTATGATAATGTGCCTTGTGGGTTTACCACGTTTTTCTACGATTTCGTTTGAAACATACACGTTTCACAATTCTCCATATATTTGCGGGTTCTACAGTTATCCAAAAAATGATTCAGTACAACATATTTTCGACCTTAAAAATGTTGTCCGCGTAGTTAAGTTGGTATCTCGGAGCGTCTGTGGCTCAATGGTTATCGGGTCGGCCTCGTAAGCGAGAGGTACCGAGTTTGAACCAAAGTGCCGCCATATACCAATGACTTTTTCTGAGTTAAATACGTTAATTGAACACTAACCGATGCCCTTACATTCAAGCGATTGAATGTGTAACCATGATCCTATCTGGTTATGTTCCCTAGTTAATAGGGTCACAACGATCAGATAGCAGACGCTTTACTGTAATTACCTGATCCGCCCAATCCTGGATCATGGTCAAGCGGACCCCGGTTCCCGCGCGCGAAATCACAACCGGGAGATTAGACGCCAAGATCATTATAATTTTGGTTGGTATCTACCTATTCGTCCAGTTATTCGGTTTTACTATCACAAAATGGGTGTAGCCTTCGACACTATCATTCTTGTCTGCTCTGCGTGACCAAGATGAGCTCAATGTCATCTGTAAAACTAAGGTCTACAGCTACACGATTCGTAGATACCTTAACCTACAGATGTCAAAAAACCATGTCCACATATGTGTGTAGGTACCCACCTATGTACCCACATACTATACGATTTCCTGAACTGCTGAATCGATAGTAGTATATCGATTAACCACGCTTTCAAAGAAATAAAAAATGCATCTAAATCGGTCCATTAGTTCGAGACCTATAGTGCCACAGCGACCTTGGGCGATGATAATATTAACATACCCATAAAAAAATAATTATCCAATTCGACAAAGCAATAATTTTTATTCAAGCCTTTGTTAATTGAGTTTGTATTGACATGTCCCTTTGACCTCGTTGCCGTGTCTTATGTTATGAAAAAATAATATTATGGTTTGAATAAAGTCATCTAAAAAACTCACTCCGTGGCCTATTTTCCATTATTACGATAAATAATCCTGGATACATTCACACAGCGCCCTCTAGCCCCAAACTAAGAATAGCTTGTACTATGGGTGCTGATATAACTAATATACTAATTTATATAGTTTTAAATTAAAATTCATAATTTCAATTTCTGCCCGGCAGGGAATCGCACCTGGGACCTCTTGCGTGGCAGATGTTGACCGCTGAACCACTCAGTTCGTCGATAATTGACTCCCGATAGTATAGTTGGTTTTATTATCTCTATTGACGATGTTGTGTCGTGTACGATTAAGTTTGTATCGCCATAAAGACGCGCCAAGGCTGGCACAGTGCGACACGCGAGCCCTGCACCCCTGCGATAGCGTTATCTCTCACTACCATCGCCATTCGCCCTATTATAAACATCTGCGTTGATATTCACGCCTACTCAGAACAGATACATGTATAAGGTAATCATTAGGAACGAACTTGTTTTTATGAGCTGACTCTCAGAAACAACTTGGCATTCTTTCGTAATGAACACTCCTCTTCAACCCTCGTTTGTTGCTATGTTATTTACGATATTTTTTTAAATACTTACCTACTTTTGACTAAAATTAAATAGGAACTATATGTCACGACGGCTTTCCGTCTTTAATACATAATCGCAGCTCGCAGCAGGTACCTACACTGTATGAGTTCTATTGCAGCTAATCTCACTTCAATCATTTGAAATTAAAAATCCTAACGCAAAATTTTGTAGTAAATAATCTCTGGAAATACTAAAATCATCATCATCCTAGCAGATCTCGGCTTCTGCCAGGGTTCGCTTTCCTACTCATTCTTCTCAATGTTGGCAAGTCTTCGGCATCTCCGCGTCGTTAGCCGTCTGGAACTACTAAAATTTTACTTTACATGCTACAGTAAAATTCCCTCTATGGAAATCATTTATTAACAGCTCCAGCAACTAAACAGTTTACAAATTAGCCTAGTATAAAATCGTTCCGAGCGGTCCCACGCACCCCGTCTGTATGGGGTGTGTAGGCGATATGGCTTCGCCAGGCTTCGCAGATTACGGCCGCCCGCGAGCCAATACGGTCGCGAAGCCCGCCCTAGCAGGTGTGGGGCTCGAGGGTTAACGGTGCAATATCGGCATTCGTGGTGGGTTGGCACTTGAATTGGTAAAGTTATCGGGATTAGCACCACGGTTTGATTGTCACCTCATACCATACGTAGGTACGTACCTACAACCCACTATTGTGGTCACGAACTCCCGCAACTATAGTGAACAACGAAAATCTTAAAACATATTCTTTGTTTAGTTATTGTTCACCTTTTTGACGATTGTTTTTGCGTTTTGACTTTGAATTTTACCTTCAAATGATCATTGCTAAGATTTAGTAAATTGCGCACTAGCGTTAGGTCACAAACCGACACTGTCAACACTCTCGAAGATATAAGTTTACCTACAAGTATTGAATCCATCATCTTCAATTTATTTATTTACCTAAAAATTGTAGATTTTAAAAATAGTGCATGGGGAACTTGCATGAATTCTGAAGGATATAGGTACAGCAGGTTAGAAGATACCCGTTCATTCATGTAGATAGAAATGAAATAAAAATATAGTTCTAATCGTTATATGAACCTATAGGGATTAAATGTTTTCAGAAACGATTCAGAAACTGCTAGAATTCTTCTCAGCTTTTATGGCTTACCTACCATTTAAGATATATAAAATAAATATACTTGAACTAATTAACACAGCGCAATCTAGCCGACGGGTGTTAGATAATTCATAAACTCTTTATATACCTTTTTCAATACATGCTTTTTATTATAAAATTCATAATTTCAATTTCTGCTTGGCCGGGAATTGACCGGGGAACCCGGGACCTCTGCGTGGCAGACCGGCATTTTAACCAACTGAACCACTCAGGTCGTCACTAGTACTATTTTACTAGCAAGGTTGGCACTGACAGCTACGACCGGTAAAAATAAACATATTTACGCCAACATATCACGCGGTGCGGTTTTCCGCACTAGCGTTTATTTCTACATCCAAGGCATAGTGGCTCACCCTTTAACATTTTTATGGCCTTTGTTGTTGTTGTAGGATGTGGCGAAAATTTATGATATATTTTGATCATGACATTTGATTTAATTTGAGACGACAAAGAGTTTAGGTACTTTCGTATTTCACATACTGAGATTAAGTACTAGCATATTATGTATAGCAGATTTATTAGGTACATATTATAGTTTATCTGATCAATAATGAAAAATCAATAAGGGTGTTCCTCAAGGGTCAACTTTGGAGGCAACTCTATTTTTGCTTTACAACAACTATATGTTGGCATGCAGAAATCTAAATAGGTATATCTTATTTTATAGTGATTAATTGTTCTGTACAAAAGAGAACATACATGAAGTCCATTCTTGTCAAGAGTCCTTGGTAAAGCGTTTGACACACCGTGTTATCTTGTTAGGTTTAACGCGAACAAAACTGAACAGCGTTTATTGTCTGAATGCTAAGCGCCTTTGATCTAGCTCCGATCTCCTGAAATGTATTCGTACTGACTTTAGATAACCATTTAGAGCTTCATGTAATAAACCTTACATCGAACTTGAATTTAGGGAGTTGCATTGAGTCTTAGGCTGCAACTGTAACCAAGACGCTCTATCCCTTTCGAAGGTAAGGCAGCTCAAGTCAAGACAGATTCTCAATTGGAAAGGATGTTTTAGCAGACTAGGCTCCATCGTTTGTCCCCAACGCTGCAACTCCTATTTAACCAGGATCTATAGTGGCGAATCGAAAGAGCTATTGAGTTTTAGCACGCAAGGATGACCGAGCGTACATTGGGAGAGGCTAAAACAGCCTTAGACTCAATTAAAAGACATGCTAAGCGACTTACCTATTGTTAACAGCGATGGTTAAGGCTGTAAAGCGGTCCATTGCATGTCGGCATTTCTGGATACATTTCAGTGAATGTGGGCGTTTTATCCACTAAGTAGTACCTTCTTCCCCTTCCATATTCGAGTTTTAACATTACATACAAATATTGTCGATATCCCGTTTCCTTTCAGGCAAAAGTTTATGTAAAAATTATGTAAAAAAAACTAAATTTTACAAGTAATTCATATCATCATCAGCCCTCACATTCTACTGCTAGTCTTGAGTACCCTCCAAATCAGTGAAGGGTTTTGCCCCGATTGTCAGGCGGTGTAGAGATCGCAGCATTGAAAGTACTTACCAAATACGTCCCGTCTACCCCCCTTTGCTTTGTAAAATGATATTTTTCTCATTACTGTACTTATTTTTAATGCAATAAAGAGATTACATATATACATACGCAACATTAGTCGCCTTGTACGACATCGTCCGAAGTAGGGATTGGATTTGGAATGGATGGATAGCGTAGACGCTGTCGGACACAAAATAATGTCATTATCATCACAGCCCATAACAATCCACTGCAGAACTTAGAGCCTCTCCCGCGAGAGGCCCTGTAATTACCATTATCTCCACGCTAGGCAGACGGGTTGGAGATCGCAGTGTTATAAATATAACAATGGAAAACGCTGCTGCCCATTTTCTAGCCTACTGAGTTTTGCCTGTTACGACGAGTGTAAGGGGTTGGTGCTATTTTACATTACTGGACACAACACGGCTGAATGTCATTATAATAAAATACATGTTTCAATGTGTTCTCTTGCTCGCTTCAGGGTCGGCCAGGGACCCAGGGTTCCCAAACTTAAGGTTATCCTACCTAATTAATAACACAAAATGAAAACAAACATGTATAATTGCCGAAGGTGTACAATAGTAGGTTTCGCGTTACAAGAACATATTACAACAAATATTTTACTTAGCTATTTATCATAGTGAACACAAAGTAATTATTTACGAATAATTTGTACTATACTGGCTTTTGTCGATTAACTTTGAATATCAAATGACACGTTTGACCTTAGACATTATTGGCCATAATTAGTTCCTGAGATTTTGCCAGCTGTCTACTAGAATTTGGCAGTTATTCGTATCTGTTCCAATTATTTTGCAATTTCTATCAACTATGAGTACGCAGACTAGGTAATTATGGTAATAGCTGAAACTTTAGTGGAACAAAGTTCATCAGTTTAACTAGTTTCAATTTCATTTTATTTACGTATCTATTGCTTTACCTATAATTTGCGGAGAATTTATGGCTCCGTAATGATAAATACCGACTCTGGGCGCCCGTCAGCTCCCTATACTGTTGAACCAGTAAATTATAGATAGTCGTTATGCGGATTTTCTTGTGAGCCAAAACAAAGTGTTAAAGGCTTCTCATCTCACTCGCTCGCGTTGTAACGACGAGAATATTCGCACTTTCAGGTTCAACGTTTCATATACATTTATATTAAAGACCTACTCTTACGGAGGAGGTGCAAGTCCAGCAGTGGTCTGTTATGGGATAATGATGAAGATGATCCCTATGGCTACGTCAATTCCCAAAGTTCCTTAGCCGATTCAACATAACCCGTTAACCTGTCAATGCACTAACATCACCTTCATAGCCGATTAGGCTTAGCTGGACCTGTGCCTCCTCCACATTACTGGAGGGTTATGCCAACCAGGCGTGCCTTGTTATCGAACCTTTCGTATTTTAATCTTACCAACAGTTTCCTGGAGATCTACAACGAGCGCGTGCACGATTTGCTGTGCACGGAGAGTGACCGCGTGCGGTTGCACTCGCTGCCGCGCCGGCGCGGGAACGCGCGGAAGGATCTGCGCGTGCGCGAGCACCCGCAGCGTGGGCCCTACGTGCAGAGTGAGTGTTCCTGTAGCCACTGGTTATGTATCAAATAAGTAATGAATATTTAGCTTTGTCTCACCCACTTACAAAACAAAACACTCGTTAACATGTTTTGTCGTGTTTATCAGGTCGTAGGACTCTTTTAAGCTAGAGCGACAATGCTTGCATTGTTGTGTTACGGTTTGAAGGATAAGATAGCTAGCGCAATTACAAACATGAGGCATTTGCTCTTAGTCTTCAGAGTGACAACGCACCTGCTGTTCTGTTTTTGTTGACTGCAAACTTTATGAATCGTTGTTATGGGCGACCTATCAGGTATCAGGTCGGCTTTCTTCTCGTTTGTCACTGCGTAGCATACATAAATGTATTTCGTTCTTTCACGGAGCATCCTCAGAGTGAGTGTACTTCAGGTTACTCAGGCCATAACTTCGAAGTCAGTCAGTGGCGGTGCGATGTCTACCAGAAAGCTTTTGCAGCTCCGTAGCTGATGCCACATTGATGCAGGATCATAATGCAATTTTTTATTTATAAATCACGAAGGCAGCGGTGGCGGTGCGACAATACCGTCCGTGATTAGGTTGAAGTCGTGTCGCTCCGCTTTCCGCTCATTTCGACGATGGGTACGGTCTAAAGACGTAAGGTCAATGGCGGATTTGTAGGTAATAAATCGATGACAAGAATACAAATAACGGCTAATCAATGAAAATTGTCGAGAAATCAAGTCAGAAGTCTAGACATTAGAAACACCGTGGCCACGTTGCTTTGGCATCAAATTGGCATTTGCTAGGCCCCTCCAATGCCAAAGTCACGGTTCCCCATGGAGCTCGGAGACCTTATTCATCGACAGGATCACAATACCATTTTAAATACCTATTGTAAAACTGTAAGGTATATATTTCCTACCCAGACTTAAGGCGGGTGGCGGTCCACGACGCGGCTAGTCTCCTGTCGCTTGTGGCGGAGGGCGGGCGGCGGCGGCGCACGGCGGCCACGCGCCGGAACCCGGCCTCGTCGCGCTCCCACGCGGTCCTGGAGCTGGCTGTGGCGGGTGCCACGCTGCATTTGGCGGACTTGGCGGGCAGGTACGACTTGCTACAGGCTTACAGGACCTATATAGGGTGAGGTGCTTTGCTCGCCCACCCTACGTAAGAACGAGGCTATTTGATGGAAAGCGCCTTAGACACACGCTATGCCCTGGGAACCGTCTGTTCACCGCCTGAGCTTTCTTTTGCTTGTTTCTGGCAGGGTTCGGAATGAAATTTTTTGGTCCGAGACCTCAAGGTTACCGACAAAAACCGGTTGTTATAAATTCTTTTTTAATTTTTTTTCGCCGAGGCGCTTTAGCTTTTGACTATCAGAATTTACAATTAATGCTAGGAATTAAACAATTTTTGATATTAACGAAATATTAACGAAATATAAACACTTCGACTAGCAACGCTATTCTAGCTTAATCATCTGTCTACAGTCTTGACCAAAAAATTTTGATTGTATCATAAGGTCGATATGTGATTTGCATAGATTAATTCAGCACTGAATTTTAATTCTAGTCGGTAAAAATACATTAGCGGTACAGCAGCGCGTAGATTGAAAACGAACAAATTTTTTCCGCGAGATATGGCAACAAGAAACCATCGCTGTTATTTAGTACTTGACGTGCACTATAGACAAAAAATACGGACATACGCCAAGCGAGGTCGAACTTGTCGCTAAAACTGCAAAAATAGGAAGAACTACACCTAATTTATTATTGTATTAATAACTAGTTTAACCTTCATCAGTAGGATGGCACGTGGATAGACTTGTCTGGACTTTGTTTCGTTCTGACAGTGTCACTATGATGTTTCAATCTGAAATAGAGCAAGCTAATAACGAAAAGTCAATGTTAGAATCGATCGCTGTTTTTGTTAATTAACTAAGTATTTGGTGGCGATCTCTGGTGTCGGAGGCCTATATCCTTTTTGGGTCGCTGAGAAAGCGCAGTAAGTAAGTAACTAATGATTACAATATATAATAAGTAGGTAAGTACTTAGATTTGCAAAAAGTGGGATAAATCATATAATTTTAAAACTAATTGCGAATAAGCGTCTACCTACTCATGCACATTATAAGTTCCCGATTCTAAAGGCAACGCCCAGGTGTAGTCCAAAAGCACCCGGGGCCTATCCGTAACCTGTTTCTCCTATTTACTTTCTATTTTCTATATACGCTTTCGTTGGACCAGCGTTGGACTTACACTGTAGAGGTATGATTTATCTATATAATAAATGCTTAAACAAGAAAAATTTGAAAAAATAAATTTCTATTTTTATTAGATAGGAATTCACACGAATTTGTCTTTCAATAATTCTCGCACTGTGACATTTCGAATTCGATATTTTTGCTAGCCACATATCTCCATTAACAAAGATATTCAAATATCGAATGTCGCCAATAAATATTTTCTCAACTAGTTTCGATAGTCGTATATTGTCCAAGATCAATTTCAGTGACGTTTTAATACAGTTTTTTGTTGGAGAAGATGTCGAATTTGAGATGCCAGAGCGCGAGAATCACCCCCTGGGCTTACGACGGGAAGATGTCGAAAGTCGAGCGAACTGGAGGAGGAAAGTAAACGATGGCAGCAGCCAGGATTGCCGCGAGAATGATGACTCCAATTTTATAAGTGTCTATCAACTTTGTCAGTGAAAAAGCCAGTTGGGAAGGCTGCGGCGGCGGCCGGCAGAAGGAAGGAGCCAACATCAACAAGTCATTGGTGGCACTCAGCAACGTCATATCTGCTTTAGGTACGCTTATTTTAAATATGCATTTATAGGTGACCCGGCAGTAGATTATACACACTAATTATACAGGAAGAGTCTGTGACGTTATACATAATGGATATTAGTATACATACTTACATTATTTATAATCATGTACAAAGCTTTAGGCTAGCGCTGAACGCGGAGATGGGTTGTTTCAAGTTATTATAAGTAAGTTTCCTTTTCGAAAAGTGTAGACTTTTTTATTTTTTAAAGTTTTAGATTTAGTATTACTTTATTTGTTATGGTTCTACAATATTTTGTTTGTACTTAAATAAATGTTCTAAGGTTAGTATTGTACCTACCTCATATTTTACGCGTCTCGTCAGATCAATGAATTAAGTAGATACGTTAAACTATTAATCTTAAATTATCTATAAGGAAGTTTTTATATCGCAGAGTATAATTTACGTCTTAGTCACTAATCACTTTATCTGCAGTGGCTGGGGGCAGCCGCGGCCGCTTTGTGCCATACCGCGACTCCGCGCTGACTTGGCTCCTGAAGGACTGCTTTACCGGTGGGGCCAGCACTTTCGTGATTGCAAGTGAGCCATTTTTTATTCACTCATTCATCTGCTGTTATACGTTACCTGTATGGTAATGCAAAGAAAGAATCCGAATGGTTTCCGGTAGAGAGAGAGAGCTTGAATTATTTTGCATAAATTGATGTGTCTCCAGTTAAGCCAATCTTAACGGAGACTTACAATACAATAATTTAATGGTAACATTGTTTGTTACATGTCAATATATAATAGGAAGTATTTATTATGCATAAATACTTAAATTATTAATTAATCTTACATACATTCATAAAATTTTCCAAATGTCACGAAATTAATCATAATACATACATTAAATAGTTATAATTCATTACAAGAATAATATAATATTAGAAATATTACACTACACCTTCATTGTAGTACGTGTGTACATTATAAATTAACAAATTCGTCAAATTAAATCTTAAATTGACAAGTCTGAGTGATTTTGTCTGTCTTACGTTCTAGGTACCATAATATTAAAGTTTTTGTTCTTTCGTGGGAAATGGACGAATATGGCAATTGACGAAAGAGGATATTTACGAACTTGGAAATGGATGATGAATCAAAACAGACTAGACTAACTAGGAATTTGACGAACGGGTTTGAGTTGTTATGTTTACGAGTATTAAAGTCAGGTCCAAATAAGTTTGCTTTTAGGTTACGGCGTCCTTGTAATTTTTTATGTTGTCAGTTGTTCTTGTTGGCTTTCAGACAATTTTTGTTCCTTTGCCATCCTCGAGCTTATCTGTCGTGGGCTCTACCTGTCTACCGCTGAGTGCTGTGCTGTGTGGATAGCCCACACTACCTACTACTATTTACCCGCTCACCATCAACAGGAAATTTCATCTCCCTTCTCAAATAGGTACTAAGTATCTCACCTGGTGGTAAATGCCGATGCAGCCAAAGAAAGAGCATGCCTGTCTAGCCTTGAGGATGTCCAGATTATGTTCAGGGATTAAGTGTAATCCCGTCAGTGAAAGGAATGTAATGAGCAAAAACCCGTCCATTCCTTAGCTGTACGCATCAAAAATGTCGAATGGCGATGCTCAAGGTTCTGCAGCTTGGCACGAATCATTGGCATAATTTTTCACGCTTACCCACTAACTTCAAATCGGTCAGTTGATATTTGGCTGATCCATCCCAGAAGATGCATACTATATACTGTAGAATAAGCTCCATAGAGAGGCTATCTCTGCTGAATACAATATGGAGGATATAGAGGTTACAAAATTTTGACAGGGTCAGTAACCCTGGTAGGCACGTTTTTTCGTTCGGGTTTTTCTATGGTCAATAACGTGAGTAGGTCATTGCTCACTAGTATTAAAGACGTTTATTAAATAATTCCGTCTATTTCCAAGCGGTATCACCAAGCGCGTCCTGCTACGGGGAGTCAGCGTCGACGCTCCGCTGGTCGGCGCGCGCGCGTCAGCTGCCCCCTCCGCGCACTTGCGTCACAGCCCCCCTCGCCAACAAGGCCGCTCTGCAGGCCCAGTACGACAGGCTACTAGCCGAGCTCACGAGGAATCATATTCGATATGTGAGTATTGATGACGCTGTGGTTGTTACCCATGTAGCCAATTTACAAAATGCCTATGCTACCGTCTGTCTAAATGGCTACTGTTAAAATTTCCTCCTCTCTGTTTACATGTCACAGCTATTTTACTCGAAAAATATCAGCACAGCCTAGTGCCATAGTAATTGAACTTGGATTAAAGGTTGTTGAAAATAGGACCATTTGACAAACGTAACTACTCATAAATATGAAATAGTTTTTTTTTTTAAATATTTGTCCATCCATTTTCTATCTAAAATTATTTTATACTACGAATTTTAAATTTTCAGATGCCTGAAAGTGGAAAAATCACATACGACGAAATCCACTGGACCTTGCAGTCAAACAAAGTTATTCAGCTCTGTAGTACCTTAAATAATTCATCAAAAATAGGCAACATAACAAGCATGTTCAACCCCAAGACAGAAATGCAGAATTCGGAATCAACAGCATCATCGGTTACAAGTGGTAGTTCAGACATAATCAACGTCATAGATAAAAATATTAAAGACGAAATAAGAAAAGAAGTAGATAATGTTTTTGGACCAGCGTTAGAGAGAACTAGAAGTGGTAGTGATATTGAAGTCACAGCTCCGTTGAGACACAAGAGAAGACAATATAAATCACAAGAAGTCTTACCAGTCAGTGAAAATTTGTTACAAGTACAAACTTTAAATGATCTACCTATTCAACGTCAAGAAAAATTTGAAGGGGATAATATAGATAAAATTAAGCCGCCATCGGTTCCAATTTTATACGACAACCAGAGAGCAGAAATAGTGGCATCAGTTACCGAACGACTATATTCAAAATTAAAGAAAAAAGAAGAGGCAGTTGCTTCGAAAGTGGAATCGGTAGTTGATAGGAAAATTATGGAACCTTTGAGCGAGTTAAGGATTTGCACTAATGCACGCCAACGACTAATGGAACTAAGTCAAAGAGCGCTGCGAAATAAAAGGAGGATTGGCATACCAGCTCACACACAGACTAAACGAACAGTAACCAGAGTTAGAGATCAAGCTATTGGTGTGCAGACAGATTTAGAGAGCTACTGTGTCAGCAAAGAAAACACATGCAAAGTACAAAGAGACGTGAGCACAGAAACAATACCACTAACTCCACGGTGTAAAGAAATATCTGTGGGATCCAACTACGGATATTTAGACTTTAGTAACAAGTCCACCATAACAGAGTATAAACCAATAGTCCGAAAGAATTCCTATGTAATGACTGATATAGTCAAATGTTTTAACAGCAGCACCCAAACACCAATTCAACCACCTCCAAGAAGAAAGAAACGGCAATCTACATCTAAAAAATGTTTGAATTGTGATAGCCATGATGATAACCGCTTTGATAGTGCCTTATCTCCAATTATAAGGATTAACATATCCCAGCAATGTCCTATAAATTCCGAATCACAAAGTTCAGATGATAATTTAGACAATAAGAATTTTAAACATAAGCAAGTTGATACGACACCTGATCTATTGACAAACCACAGCACTATCGAAACGAGTGTACAAGAGGAAAAGGAAAAGGAAACAGAAGGAAGCAAAATAGATGATAACCACTGTACAAATATAGAAAATAGTGACAGTGAAGAGACTGATGTAAATGATCTTGTATCCGATGATATACCGGCTAAAACAGAGGAAGAGTTTCCTGACTCGGAAGATCGTTCTCTACCACGTGTAACTGGGAACTCTTCCCCAGTTGTTAACCAACTTGCGATAAAAAATATGATATTAGGGCGCAATAGAGACATGTATCCTTACAATATAGTACTATCTCCTCCAAAAGTGAGAGAAACAAAATGTTTAGTTTCATTTGAAGGAGACAATCTATCTCCATCTGGGATCGATGATTCTAAAACCGAATGGGAATGGCAAGACAACGAAGATAATGTAAACAATTCCACAAATTCAGAGACAGATTTTAAAGAGCGTCAATTTAATTATACCTCAGATTCTACAGATTCAAGTAAAGTAAATACACACTCATGGAAACTAGAAGATCGATTAACGCAATATAATAAACCTATGTGCAGTTTACGACGAGATAACACGCCTATATATAAAGGTGGATCAAAATATAGACAGGCTAAATCAAGGATTTACAGAGAATTTTTAGGGCTGGAAAATGTCGATGACAGTGATGACAGCCGCCAGTGTTCATCACTTACAAACCTGAAAGACAGTTCCAGTGATAGTTTAGAGAATGAGAGAGCTCGTCACAAATTTCGTCAAAGAAAACAATTCTTTGAAGAAAAGTTTAATCCTAGTATAACAAGACGATTTGACTTCTGTGAAAAAAAGTTGTTAGACAGCTGTAAAAAACTAGATACTTCAGTTTGTAAATATGAAACCTATCTTGCACGAGAGAAAAGTAATCAAGATCTTCATACACAGCCACGCCGCCGTACCCCAACGGAATATTTAAATCATTTGGTACGAATAAGAAAGGAAATAGTCAGAGCTGATTGTGAAACAACTGATAGTTAATTTAGTATATGATTTAATATTTATAATGTGGACACTTCTTCTGTATAATATATTATCTCTTTACGAGGTCGTCCGTTAGTTTCGTGAGGGTCCCATGCGGCGATTGCCGGTACGTGGACGCCACTCGAGAACCTTGCCGCTCAATCGGCCATCGTTTATGTGAGCTATCTATGTGGCCTACCCTATGCCACTTCCTACCGATACGGTACGGTATCGATACGGGTTTGTACGGAGGTGGAATTCTCCTCCTCCTTGCCGAAATTTTTGGCCTGTGGTCATCACTAGACCCACGTCACTATTGGTTCTGGGAGTTTACCCGCCCATTGTCAGTACAGTTTGCGAATCACTCTTAAATATGATTATTTCTGATCCTACCACATAGAGAGCCACGTAAGTGACTTTCAGCTTATAGTGGACCCGGCGCGACTTCGTTCGCATGCCGTCCTACTCGTACCCTACCCCTACCCCTACCCTACCCCTACTTCACCTCTACCTATCTTTTTTCTTGCTTATAAACCTTCCTCTTGAAACACTCTATCTATTGTTAAAAACCACATTAAAATCCGTTGCGTAATTAAAAAGATCTAAGCGTACATACAATAGGGATAGATGGCGGAAAACGACTTTGTTTTATACAATGTGAAAATTGAGGTCACTAGTAAGGATATCATTGGCAACACATACCTGTCAAAGGAAGTAAATAGGTATCCGTAAGCATGATGATAATCATTCTCATCCGGGCGGTCAATCCAGGCTTCTGCCAGAGTCCAGGGTCACTCATCATAAGTCAGTACAGAAAATATATTACCAAAGTAAAAAGAGCTAGAAAATAATAATATCTAAGTTCGTTATAAAATAACATTAGCAGATTATACACTAAGGGGCTGTCCTAATTGGCAACGGTCGTGCGACCATGGTCGTGAGGCGTCAGTCGTACGACCATGGCCACACGACCGTTGCCAATTAGTACAGCGCCTAAAGGAATAAAGCAGTGTCTTGTGTCGGATCATGAGCATAGCGAAGGACTCTAGAGTTAACTCACGAGCATAGTGAGGTATGTAGAGTCCTGAGTAAAACGAGGGGTTCAACCCGCCCAAGGCTAAGACTGCTTTATTCCAGAGGTGAATACTCTACTTTTCCCACCACCTGTGAGCACCTTATTTAGCAAACTCCGGAGTGAAATCAGTATCGTTTCACGGCATTTTCGTATTTATAATATAATTTGGAACTGAAATATATTAACACGAATTAGAACAAGAACCACAATTTTTTAATTTTAAACTTTTTCCAATTCAGTTTTTCGAATACACTTCTCTTTACAAAGCCCGTATGCTAAGAGTTTTCATACGAATTTAAAATTCCAAATTGAAATCACTTTATTCCTTAGGGAAGTTTCATACAATATTACCCTGACGATAACAAGGCCATGCTTATATAGGCAAATACATAATTGAATATTGTCGAGCAGGAGGTGTGAAAACATATTTATAATCATAAGTACTTAGTTACAATAAGTATATTGCGTATACTATGTTATGTTGTAAGATTTAGTCGATATAATTGCTAGAATGTCTATAAATAAATAATTGTAACATTTACAAAACTTCTTTTATTAATTTATGCATATTACTAAACTAGAACTACGTCATAGTAATGTAAACTTAAGTAATTTATGCTCGTAATAGTTAGTTCATACTATAAAACCGGTAAAAGTTACATAAAACGTAATGTGGAACAAACATTGTGCTCTGCAAGTTTATAGTAATACGTAGTAAGTACCTAAGTAATAGTTGAAATCACTGCATATTGTTTAGATGGATTCTGCTAATTTGGGAATGTAATCAACAAACAATAAATAGCAAGATTTCAATTCGTCAATGTTTACTACAAACACACCAGTTAGGTCAAGGCGAATAAATCGCTACATCTTGGGCCATGTATTTAGTAAAGACTTGAATCTTTGTGTTTTGGCAAAAAACTTAATCATTATGTGGGTCAGAGATACATAGAGGTACCTGTAATGAAATTAAGTTGGTCACCTAAAAGCAGTATGTTCATTTTAATTTAAATAACGTTCTTTATAGAGACTTGTAATATTTGTGAGCGTTGATCTTGGGTTTTGAAATAGTATAAATTCGTTGCAAAGCCGCACAGTCAGTTGCTGCCCAATGTTCTTTCGGCGCGTTCATCTGCGGGCTTGCGGTTTATAGGACTATTGTTTTAAGTTAAAGTTTAAAACAGTGAATTTAAAAATATTTTAAGAAAAGATAGACTTTAATTATGATCAGTTTAGACATTTTCACTCATAAATTGGAATTTTTAATCTTCGGGATTATCGTTGTGTATTTGTGGTTCAGATTTAAATTTACGTATTGGGAACGAAAAGGGGTGTTTGGACCAAAGCCAGTGTTTCCGTTCGGCAGCATACAGAATGTGATAAGACGCAAAAAACAATTTTTCGAACCTTATTGTGAAGCTTATTTTAAATTTAAACATTTGCCTTATGTGGGCATGTACGCTTTTCACCGGCCGGTGTTATGCATCCACGACAAAGAACTGATGAAGCAGGTGATGATGAATGACTTCGAGCATTTCTGTTCGCACGGGTGCTATTCTGGAGGAGTCGGGGACCCACTAGCGGAGCATCTCTTCAATATTCATGGACCACCTTGGAGAAAATTGCGCGCCAAAATATCGCCTACATTTACAATAAGTAAATTAAAGACCTTTTATCCTTTTGTTGAGAAATCCGCTAACGATGCTCTGGAATATGCTAACAAGTTATTTGAGGCTGGAGAACCTATGAATATGACGGAGTTCTACGACAAGTACTCCATGGATATCACGGGCAACGTCGGCTTCGGCGTCGAGTGCAACGGGTTCAAAATCGCCGACTCGGAATTTTGCCTCCGCGGGAAAGAATATTTCGACCCACCATCTGCTTATTGGTGAATTTCATTATCGCTGATATTTTTATAACGATCTCAACTTAAACAGCGATCATAATGTCGTATGTTTTACAGGACAGCAGTGAGGGCGCTAGCATTTTTCGCGCCAGATTTCTTCAACGCTTTACAACTAAAGCGAATAAATCCAGAGATTACTGAATTCTTTTACAATTTAGTCGAAGAGACTGTTGAATATCGCGAGAAACACAACTACAGAAGAAACGACTTTTTACAAGCTCTTATTGACTTTAAAAATGCAGATGAACTGCATGATACAGGTAAATAGTTGCAATAATATTTGGCTAGATATATTTACGTAGGTTTCGTGTACTCACGTCGCTAACGTTCCACGATAGGATCCAAGAGAACTATGTCAGGACGTCGCCTTGACCGAGCGTGAACGCATGTCCTACACCGGCCTATTCGGTGACGTAACGTTCAACATCTTGCACAAAACAATTACAACGGTTTTCGACATTCACCTGATTTGCATTATCTGGTGACGCGGTACATATGTGCGTAGAATTCTTATAAACATTCGAGTAAACTGTGTTGTAAGTAAATCAATATTTTAGTTTAGCTCATTGCGTACTGCTCAAGTATTTACATTCATTTCAAATATGTAAGTACTTACCTAGCTATACACCTAAAAAAGGATTGGTGTGATTATAAATTATTATGAGGTGATAAAACTATTCAAGTTCATGGACACAATAAACAAAAAAAAATATGGCTTGTAGGTGTTGCACCTGATACAATAGTTAATTCTTTACAAATTTGTACGAATGTTTTTGCTCCTCCCATTATCATAATTATCTTGGCGTTAATGTCCCGGTTATGCTCCTGCGTACGAGGGCCCCTTTTCGCTCCTTCCATAATATTCCTTTACATTTTAGGCGAAACCGATGAAATCCCGTTTACCATAAAAGATTTGGCGGCAAACACATTGTTGTACCTGTTCGCCGGTTACGAAACATCGGCCACCACAGGCCAATTCGCCGCCTACGAGCTGGCGAGAAATAAAGACATCCAAAACAAAGCGAGAGAAGAAGTTATCAGAATTATAGAAAAGCATGGCGGAGAATGCACTTATGAGGCACAGAATGAAATGGTTTATATGAACTCTGTGTTAGAGGGTAAGCGCGAGTCTATAAATTATAATTTATATAATTTCAGTAATAATGTAAATACTTTATTTCTAGTTTGTGACCTTGGAATAGTTTCTAATGAGGAATAGCGCAGGTGTCAGCCAAGAAATAAGATACCGGATGTCTCTCACTAAGTTATTTTTTTCGTACGGGGTATCTGATAGCTATAACCGGTTGTAAATTTCAGTCACAGAGCGTATCATTAAGGTATAAGAAATTTACCTAATTTTTTTTACACATATTGGTTTATAAAGGATAGGGTGCCAGTGTAAAAGGTACAGACATAATTTGTTTCAGTTTTGTACTCTCAGTACGTAATATAAAAATGAAACAATAAGTGATAGTCCACCGCAGGGTTTCTCAAGCAAACCTGTACCCCTGTCAAAGTTTTCAGACGATAGTGAACCCCATCAAAGAAAATAAGGGTTTTATTTTAATAACAGGCGACAAATAAATAAATAAAAATACCGTTCCAAAAAGAAATATCTTTATAATGTAATATGTGAATGTAGGTTTGTTTCTTGTCTCAAATTGAGTCAATTTTATCCGTTATTCTGACTCAGCATCAAGGCGATTTCAGTATTTCGTTATTATTATGAATGACCAGGTGTAAAAACCCACTCTCATATAAGTAAGTAATGTTAAGGAAATTCACCGCTTTGCAGCGCTCGCCTGTCAGCATATGTAAATCTCGTCGCGAACCGCGATACCGTCGAATAGCGAACCCCTAGGGGCTCGCGTACCCCACTTTGGGAAACCCTGGTCTACCGCCTTCTGTCCGGTGGGCTGTCAGTATATGTGTTAATGACTCCGGTTCAACAACAAAATAAAATGTCAAAAAATAAACTTTTTCGATGCAGAAACACTAAGGAAACATCCGCCGCTCCGAGCCTTGTTCCGAGGTTGTACAAAGGACTACAGATTGCCAGATAATGTGGTAATCGAGAAGGGGACCCTTGTATTCATACCGATCCACTCCATACAAATGGACCCGGATATATTCCCAGAGCCGGATAAGTTTGATCCGCAGAGATTTTCGCCAGAGAACCGGGTAAAAATCCATCCATGCCATTGGATGCCCTTTGGTGAGGGCCCTCGGAAATGCCTTGGTGAGTAAATTGTAACGAATCGATTTCTAAATAAGTATGTAAATAGTTTTATTTGTAGTAAAATTTAATTGTAATGGATTAATTAAAGGCCATAATCGGATTAAATTGTGTTTTGCCTTTATGGTTAACGTTCGAGCCGAATTTCGATGAAAAACTACAAACTAGCCGTTCTTCACATGTGTACTAGATGAAACTACTTCCCGCAATTTTTTAAAATTATTTCCTAGGAAATAAGTGATGACATCATAACTTTTTTGTATGTGAAGAAAGCACATTACATTTGCAGCTTTTTGGGCATACACTTAGACTATAGGGCTAGGAACTTCACGTTATCCGCTACTTCAATTACTGTCGTTCACTCGTTATTATAGTTTATGTCATCATCAGCCTATATTAGTCTCTTTAGATAGTATCTTTAGATATATGCCTACTTATAAGTATGTTTAAGTAACAATGCTGGATGATTTTGGAAATAGTGCCCTCCGTGCATGCCCGTCTCACTACCGCGAACTTAGATTAATTTGACATACTCCTAGCTGCGGATCAATGTCTTCCGTTATTTTTTTATAATTGATAGTTAGACATTAGTTACTAACGAACTCTAACCTACAGAAGGTCAGTAATTAATGTATTATGATTACCTATGGTTATTTTAAGAGAAGACCTTCGCATCATAAAGTGCACTTTATAGCATGGTTAATCTGCTAAATATATTAACAGCGAATTATCTCGGTACAGAGTATTCGAGGTCGAATCAGAATACAAAAGAACATATTGGATAATAGCTATAATACGACTACTCGTCTTACAGATAAAATATCCCTGAGATATTAGATAATTATTACATTATTGTATACTGTCGGTACCCACATCAATTTAAATTATTATGTGTCTGTACCTACATATAGATTGTAAACAAAATATAAAATCATTGCCTGAAGATGGGTACTTGGAAACCGGAAGCAATTTGATAAAAAAAAATTGTGTAATAAAGTGGAACTAGTGTAAAAAAGTGATTTAATTCAAGATAATTATTATATAATGTTACTTAATGGTTCAAGCAAACGCAAATAGATTTTAAAATTTAGTTTACGGGTTTATTTCGCGAAGAACCTACCTTGGTTATCGAGTAGCCCGATATTTCGACGTTAAAAGCCGATACATACGTTCAATTATTAAAAAAAAATGCAAATTCTTCAAATTCATTTCTATTATGTGCTTAGCCAATACGTAGAGTTACTGTAAGTGGTAATATTGTCATCGAAGTTTTGTTTGTCTCCTACAATATTTGCAATTGCCTTTTCTACTTTAGGCACCGGAAAACTATTTTAAGGAAACTTTTCATTCCATAAAAATATAAGGATCCCAAAGAAAAACATTCCCACTTTTAAATAATAATGATAAAGCCAAACACCTAACAGTAAGACCGAAGTTGTGCAACGATTGTTGCAAGGTCAAAGTAGAAGGTCGTATTGATAAAAAAATCCTGCATCGGCTTGATGCACTTCACAACCATTCGTTGGGAATGTAAAGTACCTATTTTAAATCGAATAACAATTGGGAATAAAATTTGAATTTATTTAAATAACGAAATAGTCATCTTGGCGTTAATGTCCCGGTTGTGCTCTCGCGCACGAGGGTCCGGGGTCCGCGTTGGCCATGATTCAGGATTTGGCAGATGAGGTAATTACAGTGGAGCGACTGCCATTTGACCTCCGTGACCCTGCTACCAGGGGAACCTAACCAGTATGGATCGTGGTTACACATTCAGTCGCCTGAATATGCAGGTTTTATCGCGATGTTTTTTCCCTTACCGTGAAAGCGTCGGTTAGCATTTAACTAATGTACATAACTCAAAAAAAGAGTCATTGGCTGTGGTAGGATTCGGACCCGGTACCTCTCGCTTACGAGTCGGATACTGTAACCACTCGGGCACCGACGCTCCGTGTTACAAATCTCCCAATACAAACTTATTGTCACAAGGAAAAACCTGCTTGAGAAAAATATGTTCGAGAATTGGATTACCACATTCAGCTTCAATCAAGCCGGCTGACGCGATCATTATGTCCATTTCATAACTAATACGCATAATAAAATAAAATTCTCTTTCCAAGAAGGTCAAATCCATGGCCATTGCCATAACTTTTTGTGTTATCTTCGATTTAAAGTTTACCGCGTACTTCTAAAATGCTATAAAATTGCTTTACAGGTCTCCGCCAAGGCTATATCCAGGCGAAGATAGCTCTGGTGAAGCTTCTACAGAAATACGAGCTGTCACTGGATTCGCGGACGCTGCAACCTGTGATAATAAAGCCAACCAGTATGGTAAATGCGGCCCAAGGAGCGGTGTGGATACGGCTTAGGAAACTAGATAATTCATAAGTTGTTGTCACTACACCAAGTTTATTGCATATGCTCCCTTCTCGGAGTTGATTTTGGTAATGTACATTCAAAGAATTTACGAGTACCCAATGCCTATATAAACGAATTACAATCAACCACAGGGTACGGCCAAAAAGAAAGTATTTCTCTTTCATGTGATTATCGAATCAGATACACATCATATCAACAGAGCTGGAAATCGCAGCGTGGAAAATACTTTACGCAGCTGACTATTTTCTGGTTTACAGAGGTATGTGACCTTGGTCCCCTTTTATGACACCCGTGAATGAATGGGGATGGTGGTACTTACACACGGCAACAGATACGGCAAAACTTTTAAAGACTATGCTTCTGATAAGTACGATAGGTTTTTCGAGAGACTCTTTATATTCTAGACTCTTATTCAGACGAAACTTGTTTGATTGTATTGTTAAAGTTTGTATTTAGCGATTAAAAGTAGATACAATGCTAGTTAGTATGCATTTATAAACTCTCAGAGCCTTGATATTTCACTTATAGTACCATTTTAGACACAGTGTACTTCAATATACTTTCACTATGCCTTGTTAAGATTAGTTCGTAGGATGTCTGTCTAGTTATTTTGTTTAATAGCCAAAAGCTGATATTTATAGTTTTAAGTAGGTATTTAAATGAGAACGACGTTTAATGTAAAATTCTTAGTGTCCAACCGAAGGTCAATTTCTGGTCGAAGCCGAAGCCGATTAATTTGCTAACGCCACAACCTTCGGTCGAAGCCGTTAAAAGCCCTAAGAAATTTTGTTCAGGATTTACTACAAGCCACAATTTATAATATAAATCATTTTATAACTTTAAGATTGAAAGTTTATAAGCATGACTGCATATTTTAGTAAAATAGTTTAAATCATCTCTAGAAGTTGATCTAGAGATGATAAAAAAATGACCTTGCAATTTATTTGTCAAAAATAATAACATTTCGAAATAATGCAAATTATAACATTATTCATTAAATGATGACGTTATAATGACGATGACGACCTAAGCGGAACTTAGGCGAAATCTTAGGCTTTGGCCGGGATTCGGGCCGTAACCCAAGGTTTTGCCGAAGGTGGTTTTTTGGGCCGAAGGTAGCCGAAGCCAAAACTTTGGTCGGACACTTATAATTTGACATATGAGTTAAGAGTATGATCATGAGTATGATCATGAGGTGGTGGCCTGGGACTATTATGAATCACACATACCTACCATTGAGGGTAGGTATTCGTACGGTGGAAACAATAAACTCATGGAAAAAACTGAATAAGTATTACGCGTATTATTTAAATGCACAGTTCATAAATATGTGTGAGCTATAAAGTATTACCTACTGCCTATTATTTAAATGTTCAGCTTATAAACACGTGTGAGCTGTTTATAATTTAGAATGGTGGATAGAGCTCTATCTCTGGAGCATCGGTTAGTGTTAATGTATAAAGTACATGGAGGCACTGGGGATCGAACCGCTAGCCATTAGGCCGCCGACACCCACAGTACCTCATAAACGTCAGTAACCTTGGTTGAGAATATTGAGGGTGGTACAATATTCATACAGATTTTATATGGCGTAAACTATGATGTCGTAACTTTGATCGACTTTCCTTTAAGAATTCGACGTAGTAAATGTATCCAATTGAACGTGAAATGGATTTACATGTTAACAATATAAAACAAAGCAAAGAAAAAGAATGAAATCACAAAACAACGTCATCTAGCGGTGAAAGGCGTTTTTTTTTATTTAACTGCTTTATTTTTTATCATTAAGCTATAGAAAGCTATTTGGCGCACTATTGAATATTGTTTATGTACTATAAGTGAATCTGATGCACCTAGATAAATTAAGTGTACTATTAGTTTATTTAATGCAACTAGGTGAAGTTGATAAGTTGATGAATAGTATTGTTAATACATTTACTCTACACTACTCTAAACTACAGGAGATTTTTCTCATAAAGTATAACCATGCAGGATACAGGTTAGGCTGTAACACGGTCACGGAGGTCAGATGACATTTACTCCGCGTTAATTACCTGATCAGGCAAATCTTAATCGAAGTCAAGGCAGACCCCGGGCCAAGATGATGATTAAACTAGGTAGGAAAATAAATTTCAAAGGTAAGAACAGAAGCAAAAACTGTTTAGAGGAATTTGTATACCTTATAAAGCTAAATCTAAATAAAAAATTTGGAGCGAACTCCGAGAACCTAGTTCTTTAGAATTTGTTGTAAGAAACCTAAACAGAGATATGTATGTAGGTGAGTAGAAGTTTACTTTTTGAATACTAACTCGAGGGACGCAAACCAGCTAGTATGATGGTAAGTAATTTGATGGTACAATAAGAGAACTGCAAGACTCGGGGCGAAGTATTTGCAAGGTGTGCACGTGGGTCTTCTTTGACTGTATAGCGGTTACAAGAGCTACCTGAGTTTTGATAAACCCGAGGACAAATTAACACTGTCTTGAAACCCGCAACTTTAAATTAAGAAGTAAAAGGAGAGCTATGTTTCCGCCAAAACAGCGGTATTGTCTATTACTAAATTATGGACATTAAATTCGGATTAACAGGATAAACATTTCAACGTAAGTTGACACATAGCCTACATCGAGTTAATTATGTAACACAGTTCGAAAGCAGAATTACCACTTTTGCGACATTTAAACTCATTTCGGGCTAAAGTACGGCCAACGATACGAGAGAAAGATTATAAACAAAAGTTCGCGACTCTACACCTGTCATTTCATATCAAAACTATCATGTCGTCATGGATTATACGGTGCCAATCAGAATATGGCCTCCACGAAACAGGCCCCGGGAGCCAGACTGGGACCAATCCAGTGTGGAGACCATAAGATAACCCGATTCCTGTATCTAATGTAATGTAACACACATTGCTAATAATAATTGCTCTCACTTCATAAATTTATTTGGATATATGGTTTTTTTTTTCAAAATATATTAATCGAAGCTTAATTAATGAATTTAATGCAAGTCGTTATCACAGCAATTGAAAAATAAACCGAGTAAATCGTTATTATATTATTAACATAATAATGTTTTGTTTCTGTCTTTATTTTTTCGCTTTGGTGACGAATGCGAACTAGAGCCGATGTCTTGAGCGGAAGTTGTAACTGAAGGCCTTTTCTGAATTCTTGATACGTCTTCGTTCATTTGATTCTTTATAATTTTAATCTGAGAATTCATGACATTAATATTTCCTTTAGTATTTAACTTACGTCCTTCCATGGCTAGTTTCATTTCGCGAGTAATGTGCTCCGAAGACTTGCACTGTACAGCCGTGAGATTGATATAACATGGCCTTGTTAATGACAATTTAATAGGATGAAACGGTGTGGGTAAATCTGTCAAGGATTTAAAAGTTTTAATTATGTTTTTGTTACCATTTTCAAATTCCACACCTTGTAATCTAAAATCCGACAGCATATGCAGTTTCGATGCAATCTGTTGCTGTCCGTACTGTCGAGGAATTATCAAGGAGTCGCTGTTGTCAAAATTGTTGTAAGACTTATTTGAATATATGCTTCGCACACGCCGTGTCGAACTGCGAGATTCCTTGGCTAGATCGTCCACTAAGTCGTAAATAATTGCAACAATGAACTTTACATCCTTTTTCACTTTCTGATATGCGATCAAGCGTTCTAACTTGTGTTTCTCTTCAGGAACTAAAGCCAGAGATGACAGCATTGTAGGCCTTGGCGAAGCGAAATATTCGTACAATGGCATATTGAATTCCTCAGCCGATATCGGTAATGGTTCATGAACTTGTTCGTATATTTCGTTTTTGAAACATACGGTTAAGGAACCTGAAGAACGCGCGTCAAGTGCAGCTGGTGGTAGTAAGTATTGGTACGTGACTACGGGGCATGCCGGGGCTCCCAAAACATTCATATTTAAGATTCTATTACGACAACGACGACAATGACTGGAAAGATCATTTAATTTTTGCATCAAACGCTGTGTGGGTTTTTCAAAGTACGGAAAAGAATATTCGCTTCCGCCTTTGTTATGTCCGACAATCGCTCTGCGTTTAAAGCAATTTTATCTGTAAATAAGGGAGAGATAAAAAATATAATTTAAAGAAGTACCTACGGTCAATAAAAATGTTAACGTGAGTATAGGTAAAGTGAGTATATGTTCTAAGAAAATATAATTCCATCGAAAAGAATAACATTCTGATTGGTGCCGAATCATTTTGTTATTTTGAAATGATATTGCTCCAAATGTCTTACCAGGAGTTCCACACCAATGCCGTTTCTTGCATACATAGCTACAAAGTTACTTTGCGCCCTAGGAAACCATTTCGAACCTGATAGGGTTATGTTAGGATCTTCTTTATGACTTAAATACAAGCTTACATTTACTTTTATGTGCACAGTAAAAAGATTTTTATGTAATCGGGTTTTGAGTTAGAATCATTGAGACTATGTTTGAGATCATCTTCAAGGAGAATTCCAAAATATGCTTCCTGTTATTCTGAGCGTGGTTTTTTTCTAAAATTATGCGTTTTGTTCTCAGGTTTTGATACGAAACAAAATGTCAAGGGTATTAAAAATTGCGCAAAGAGACCGTTTCGTATTAACTTTTCTAATGTTTTTTTTTAAATACCGTGGACAGTGTCTGTAATCTGGAACCTCGATCTTCAGCTGCTCTGGGGCCCGCGACATCATCGGCATTAATAATATATCTTGTTGCTTGAAATACGATGAAACATTGCGTCCTTAATTAAAGGTGACATATCGGATGGCTTGCGGTTCCGAAGTCACCGGCTCTTTTACTACTTTGGTCTTTCATCATCATAATATCAGCCGAAAGACGCCCAGCTGGGCCCAGCAGCAAGACAGCTGGGCATAGGCTTCCCCCAGAGATATCATAAAGACCGGTCCTGTGACTTGGGCATCCAGCTGCCTGCGATCTTTACCAAGTCGTCGGTCCACCTTGTGGGAGGCCTACCCACGCTGCGTCTTCCGGTACGTGATCGCCACTCGAAAACGCCTACTGCTACTTTGCCTGGGAATCCTTCGGGCTTGACCTTGGTTCGCCTGTAGGTCTCCTCATTTAATTAAAGATCTCGTTAGTTGGAACGCTTAACCGATCCAAGGAATACTTCAGCCCAGAGCAGCGCCTATTGCTGTATAAGACACAGGCGCGGCCACTGCTTAATCTCCTTGACTCTGTACAGAAACGTGCCATACGAATTGTCGATGACCTCATACTTATAACATTTAAGTTAGAACCACTGGCTGATCGAAGGGACTTTGGCTCCCTGTGTGTGTTCTACCGGCTATGCAATGGGGAATGTTTTGAGAAACTTTTTGATCTGGTGCCCACAGCACAATTCCGCCCACCACGGGCTGGGTACTCAGCCCCACTACGTAAACCGTATACCCTATTGGTGTCCCCGGGACGGTTTAAAAGAATGTTTCTCGCTCGTACTATTCGGATGTGGAAAGAGCTGATGATGCCAGAAGAAGTAGAGGCAAGCCAAAGCTGAGATGGTTAAGGGGCGTTGAACAAGAGCTTAGAAATATGCAACTGTCGGACTGGAGAAATTTACTCGATCAGGCTAAGGTCCATCCTTACTTTATGGTTATGACGATGCTTTTCATTCGATAGAATAAACGTTAAGCTGCTAATTCTAGAGCCTCGGTGACTCTCTATCGGTCGAAGGTCTCGAGTCAATAGTCAATGTATTTGAGTATCGGTTTAGGGTTACGCTTGTCTTTGTCTTCTACATCTACAGGTTTCATTTATGTCAGTGTATGATCCTTTGCAATTGCTAATCGCATTTGAGTAGCCTAATTCCGACAGTCTCCTTCCATTCCTAAATTGCCATATTTGTTCAAGACGTCTGGTTTCTGGTAGTACTACACGAAGTACTGCATGAAATGATTTATATTTAGTCCTTTTCTCGACCGATCCGTCACATGACTCAGGCGAAAGGGTCCATATTTTGTTTATATAGCATTGTGAATATGTACCTTCAAATATCTGAATATCGATTTTATGAGCTGCAAAATCGATAAACCGATAAATAGTTAATAGCGAAATTCGACGAAGTGAGTGTTTCGATGAAGTGAGTTCAGCAAAAATGTGGTAGGAGAATCATAAATAAACTAAAAAATTGTAAGAGCGTGTTATAGAGGTGGGCAACGCATTGGCGATACTTCTGGTGTTGCTAATGTCTATAGGCAGCGGTGACCACTTTCCAGCAAGTGGGCCGCTTGCCTGTTTGCTTACTGTATGACATAAACAATAAAAAAATGAACGAAAGTGTATTCCAAGCGAACGCTGTTTTTTTTCAGCCCTAATCAGCCAAGACGGTTTTAGATACGTGTGTTTGTGTGTACGTATTCGTGAATGGAAGCGGGACTCAAGAGAGAGAGAGAGAGAGAAAGGACTGGTACCGACTCTCGAGTCTCGAAACGTTAAGCTTTTTTGCAGATGTTCTGTATCTATAGCAGATTTTTAGTTATTCTTATACCAGTTTTGGTAATAATAGACCTCGAATCGAGCCCTCTCCCTCTTGTACCGGCTTCGTTTTCCCGTAGTTAGGTATTTAACTGGCGGAGGTTTTATGGCTAAACATTTGTTCCCTACTCTAATTTGCCGGTCGAAGGCGGTAGGTACTCTCGCACGATTAATTTTAACTATTTTAAAAAGTTCCTTTTCTAAGAACAGGTATGTTATTATTTATGCTATAAAAATCTTATAATAACTGCACAGTAATATATAACGTGGTCATTCTTATGGTGGTATTATACCTATGTAAACATTACAGAAATGATGTAAGAACTACTGAAATTGTAATTTCACCTAGGCACTTAATATTATGTTGATAAGCCGTGGTGCAGGGTATAGAAATAGAAACTAAGTAAATATACCTAGATGTAGGTACAAAAGCCACGTGTTTGCGATCCACGCACAAGCCGTCAACTGGCATCAAGTGCTCGATAAACTTCAAAATAATGCAGATAATTGCACAGTGAAGATGTTTCTGGTCATATGTATGTTCTTGCTATTAAACGTCGGGATAAACACAATGGAATTAAACCGAAATATAGAGTGGTCTGTGACAAACAAGAACAAATGTAAGTTTTATTGTTATAAATTTAAGTCAGGAGTCCCCTCTACCAAAACCATGTGTATGAAAAAATGTATGAATGTGAAAGAGGCAAAAGAGACGTGTCAGTATCGTAGCTTGTGGCACTGGATAGTCTGCCTACTCCTGTGGAATACGCGCATGAGTGTGTATGTATGTTAAATCAACTCCGAGATTATATAGTTATTGAAGTAAATTTCTACGACTACATAGGTAGGTACTAAGTGTAAGCTTTGGCACAACACAAACCTCCTAACCTAACTGAATTGAAACTTAGGCCTGTCGCATATATTCATCTTCCGCATTAGGTTTCCGAATTCGAATTTTTATTTGCAGACTTTTGATTGGTCTTCGCAGATTTTTTTTGCAGATTGGTGAGTTTAAAATTCGAATTCGGAAACGTAATAGGTACGGCAAACCAATTGAACCAAAAACACTAACCTAATGAAATTGAAACTTCCCAATTCGACGATTTGCCCACGCACTGTGAATCTGCTACAAACTTTACGAGAATTGCGAAAATAAATGATTCTCTGACAATTACATAGCTAGGTTAATATCAATCTAATAATGTTAGAAATGAAACGAAATACGTCTGAGATATTTAGTATAACTAAGGAAGCTTTCTCTCTTATTAGCTCTCATCTGACCGAGAACTTCTTCCAGCGATTAATATACCCTGCCGAGTGCCCGGGGGGATATACTCGGACCTAAGCAAAGCCAATATAATAGGCAATATCCTCTATCGCTATAATGATGTAGAGACGAGATGGGTAGCCCAGGACACTTGGACATACACGGGAAAGTTTACGGGTAAGGTCATTTTACTAGTTCATCTTTATGAGCACATAAGTATCTACACCAAAATCACTCAGCTGAAATTGACTACCTAACGAAAATCGTAAAGAGTTTACTTATTTTTGGGTAGATCCAATTCGACTAAAGGTTTCAAAATTACACGAAAAATGCATAAAAGCAAGTGACTAAAAAGTTTCTAGACAGTGGTTTAGTTATTTAAAAAGTTTAAGTAAGATTTATAGTGGCGATTTAAGAGGGGTTTCAAAAGGCAAAATGTCATCTAATTGATTGGGTACATATGTTTATTTTTTTATGCCACTAAGGTGGCAAACAAGCTTACGGCCTGCCTGATGGAAGTCAGTCACCGCAGCGTATGGACGTGTAATACCAGGTGCATCACCCACGCGTTGCCGACCCCGTAAATCACCATCACCTACCACTTACATAAATTAAATTTAAAAATATATATATGCGTTAGGTACCTTGTGCCTACACCTAGTCTGTGAAAATCTAGTATTTCAGTAAAACATTTTAGGACTCGATTCCATAGAATGCATATACATATCTGAGAATAGCGCAGATGTTAAAATAAAAATTTATATTGCAGTTACCGCAAATCAGCTAAAACATAAAGTTGCGAAGTTGGTTTTTGAAGGAGTGGACACAGTAGCGGTGGTAATGCTAAACGGTAAACCTTTTGGCATCACCGATAACATGTTCGTGAGATACACCTTTGACGTGAAAAACTTTCTCAAGGTATGATGTCAATTTACAAAAAAAAACAGTAAAAGCGCACTATTGGTGTGTATTTTAAGAATTCGTTGTGATGTTTTCCATTATCCAGACGCGAATTTGCCTGAATTACGTTTCTCGTAAAGGGGCGTAATTCGAAACACCAAACTTTAACCCTCAAAAATAATACAAGATAGTCACAAATATAAATTCACAATTTTTCTATAGGTGGACACGTACAGGTACTTAATTATATAAATTTATAACTAGCATTTGCCCACGACTTCGTTCAATAGTTTTTTCATTGGAAATCGTTTTTTCTTTTTCCCGTACGACCGTTTTACATGACCTCCCTAATGTATGAAAGCTAGTACTACGGAGAGGTCAAGCCTGGGGTCCGCCTTGACCATGATCCAGGATTTGGCGATCAGGTTATTACAGTGGAGCGACTACCATCTGACCTCCGTGACCCTGCTACCAGGGGAACCTGACCAGATTGGATCATGGTTACAAATTCAGTTGCCTGAATTTGCAGCTTTCATCACGATGTTTTCCCTCACCGTAAGAGCATCGGCTAGAATGCAACTAATGTACATAACTCAGAAAAGAGTAATTGGTACATGGCTGCCGCGGGATTCGAACCCGGTACCTCTCGCTTAAGAGCACCATATAACACCCAGTAACAAAAATTCAAATTCATCATTTAAATTTTTGGCCGACCGGGAATCGAACCCGGTTCCCCTGCAGCATGTTCACCAACTAAATCACGTAGAATAGCGCGACTATGTTATATTTTTCCAAGGTCGGGCCAAACGTACTGCAAGTAACAATCCAGTCGCCCATTACCATGGCCAAAGTGCAATCAACCATACATTTTACACCACCGGAGTGTGTCCCGGCATTATACAACGGGGAGTGCCACGTCAACCAAATACGAAAAATGCAGTCTTCGTTTGGTTGGGATTGGGGGCCGGCCTTTCCCTCAATGGGCGTATGGTAAGTAACATACCTTACTTTCTTAATTAAATCATTGCAAAAGGCAGTTTTAAGGCAAAACACCGAAGGCGTGGAGTAAAAGCGCAGTGGTATTGTTTCTATCTCATTCAAGAATTACAGGCTCATCGCAGTTTTGAGACACATCTAAATAAATAAACAATAACCCATTTATTATCACTAGAAACGAATTACGTTAGCCACGGCCGGAGAGTTAAAAAAAAACCGATTTAATTTAATATATTTAATTCTGATTTTTAGAATTTTACAAGTAAAAATTATGACTAACAATAAAATCTAAGTCTAGACCCGATCGATGCCTGTATCGAAGTGGCGTGGTCGTCCGGTCACGTAGGCCGCTGCGTGGAAGACACGAGGCGCGGTGTCAGCGGTTTACTTCAGCCGCGTCAACTGGAGCAGGCGAAGTTTGTGCAAACGCCAACTCAGCTTTTAGGGCCGTGTGCACTGTTGTTCGTGGCGTTTGCTAACTCGGCGTATTGCCTACTACGCGATCTCGTAACATCTCCCTCCCGAAGAGCAGCAACTATTTTTGAGCGAATCGCAAAAATGTTGCTGGGTTCTGTCGCGCTGGCTTGGCAGGTGCTGGTGCTGCATAGGTGTGAACACGTTCTGGAAGATCGGGTGTTATTTCCAGGTCTATATGTTTATTCTTGAAACACATCGTGTATTTTCTGTACAGCAAGATAATAACGAGTGCAAGTGCACTAAACAGAGCCACATAAAATGGTATTGTAGTATGATATAATGAATCTGTCGGGACCTCGTTGAGATGTACTGCAGTCTGGGAGTCGATCTTATCTTGTATTACGCGAAGGTCGTTGAGATTCAATGATGATAGTGTTATAGAAGCCGGTGTTGCTCTATTCGTAATGACGTAATCGGAGATGTTCAATATCTTCATAGGTTGTCCTTCAATTTGGTCGTTGGTGTTATAGATGGTAGAGTCTCTCGTCCGTATTGAACATTGAGATGGGATGGTTATGAGGTAACTACCTTTCAGCATCTGATAGTCGTTGCGTTCACAGGTGAGCTGAACTTTCGTTGCCTCTGGAAATGTTGCTATATAGTTTCGATCATCTAACCTTTGAATGTCTTCTTTTAAGACAGTCACGAATGTTGTTTTGCAGGACTCGTCCAGCCGTTGGTGGTGCAGGAGCTCCTGGATGCAGTCTGGATCTGATCTTAGATGTTGATTCAATTTCTCGTGGCAAAGGTATCGACTATTGAACTTCGGGCATTCAGCCTCAATGTACACGTAAAAGTTCTCATTGGTTGCTATTAAAGGATAAGGTGGGATGAGGACACGATTAGCTCTATCGGGTGCTATAGGAAGCTTATATAATTGGTAAGTATGAGGTGATATTATTGGTACTTTAAAGACTATTACTATTTGTCTAGCTGAATAAAATGAGCCTGTTTCTATTACGTCATAGTATTCTCTAAGTTCTATATCTAACAATTGATCTTTGTTATAAAAATGTTCGAGCTCATTTATCATCTTTTTTAACGTCGCTACTCCTATCATTGAATGATGTGTACTTGCGGTACGCGTAAACGCTATGACATCTTCTATTCGTTGTAACTCATGAGATAAGTCATCTATGTTATCTGTAATAATAGTAAGAAGTTGAGCTAGTTTGGCATATTTGATTAAACTATGTTGAATATAAGCGTCTCTATCTAAAAGCAAGTGTAAGGTATCGTTAATTTTAATCTGATTTTGTACGATACTTGAGATGATACTCGTATGGTGTGTCATCCATTCCTTGCTAAGACTAATATGATTGTTAATTTGAGATGAAATTTTATCTTGGTTATCCTTGAGATTTTTTATGGCATTACTGTATTTGATAGCGTCGGTGTAATCTAAATTTCCTGTTAAGGATTTAACTACAGATCCTAATCCATCTACAAGACCTCGCTTCAACCGATGGGGCTCTAAGCTTTCTAGCTGGTAAGTTACTTTATCTAATTTAGAACTGAGATAATTAATCTGTATTTCAAATAATATATGAGTCTCATTAGGTAGCTTATTTTCTAAATCTATGATTTGACCTTTAACTATGTTAATCTTATTATGGATGTCGGTTAGTTCTATGTATTGCAGGAAGCTGTGAAAGTGTGTCGCAAGGTTCATGGGTCCAAGTTTAAACGGTAAGAGTCCCGGTCCGTCATCCAAACTCTCAAGTCTTATCTCGTGCGCCAGTCCCAGGCTCATGGTCAGAGTCAGCGTTATCCTGTAACAATTTAGCGCTTTTTGGTACACGTTTAAGTCTAGATTTAGCAATAGGGCCTCGTTTCTTTGAGGTGTAAATATGTATAGGCAAGTCAGCTAAGACGTTATCTTGTGTGTATCGTGGGGCTATCTTTTGTCGACTCGCTAAAGGGTTAGAGATAAATACCTGCTGCTGTGGCTGGTATTCCTGTTCTGGTTCTCGAGTTTTATTGTGTCTTTCGATAAGGGCGGTACGGTTAGCTAAACTTGAATCATTGATTAGGTCATAAACTGTCTTCATTTGGTCTCGGTGGGTATGAATATATTGCTGCATTAGATGTCCGGTTATGTCTATATCTGTTGGGTCTCTAGGATCAAGATGTCCATTTATAATGTCAAAGGGCCTACATTTGGTAAAACTGTGTACTGAACTATTGTAGGCTATTATTGCATAGGGCATAAGATTTACGATTGCATCGTCCTTATTCTGGAGCCGCAGTATCCTTAGATGTTCTAATATGGTGGAGTGGAATCTTTCTATATTTCCGTTGTCGTTGGGTGCGTTCGCGAGTGTTTTATGATGGATGATCTTATGGACTCTGGTGAATTCTGCGAACATCTGGTTTGTGAATTCTGTACCTTGGTCAGTGACTATAGTCAGAGGTAACCCATGATGTGTAGAATATTTTAATATGGCTTGAATTACGCTAAGGGCAGTACCATCTCTTAGGTGGTAGGCTTGCCCATATTTTGAGAAAACGTCGATGAGAGTGACGTACTTTTCACTTTGGACGGTAAAGAGGTCCATGTGAACGACTTCGAAGGGCTTAGTAGTAGGGGGTACAATATTAAATTGCTGCCGTATGGGGTGTCTATCATATTTAGCTTGCCCGCATATGGTGCACTCATTGATGAACTTAGTAACATGTTCTTTCATTTTCGGCCAATAGTATTTATAGGATAATGATAGATAGCATTCGTTGATTCCTCTATGATTGGTTTTCCCTTCGTGGTAGTGTCTAATGATATCTTGCTGCCGAAGGTACTCCCTAACATTTTCTAGTTCAGTTTTGGCGATAACAAGGTTCATGGCTGAATTTTTAAACTTTTCCTGTAGTATAGGAACTATTTTATACATGCCTAATGGAGGTGTTATTAATAGAGCAGTTTTTACTTTCGGATTTATGTATTCTTTGACTATGTCTACCACATCATTCTCTAAATTAAATTCTGATAGTTGGGCTGATATACGCGTGTGAGTATCAAATGGCTTTGTTACGGTTACTCGTTTCTTAATATCGCCTACTATGGTAAGACATAACTGACGGTGAAATTTGTTTAATGGATCGTCTGTTATGGGGACCTCAAGTATGGGGTGCTCTTGGTCAGTGTGAGCAGTGTTAGTGTCAGAGTTATTCTCTAGAGTAGGGGGTCGTTCCGAAGGGTTCACAGACATGGAGCTAGTCTCCTCGTTGTGAATTTCGATTCGAGAAAGGGCGTCCGCGTTCGTATTGGCCTTTCCTGTTTTATAGATTATAGTATAGTTATATTCACTTAGTTTAAGACGCCATCTCGTAAGCCTAGAGTTCGGCTCCTTTAAGTTCATGAGCCACTGAAGAGGCTTATGGTCAGTGATCACTTTAAATTTTCGCCCAAAGAGGTAGGGTCGGAAATACTTCGTAGCCCATACTATAGCCAACAATTCTTTTTCGATTGTGCTATAGTTTATTTCACTGTCGTTGAGTGTGCGAGAAGCAAACGCGATTGGCTTATCCGAACCTATTGGCCCTTGTGATAGAATGGCGCCAATGGCGAGGTTTGACGCATCAGTTGTCAAGATAAATTCACGAGTAAAGTCGGGGTATTGTAGTATGGGGTCATTAGTGAGAAGTCTTTTGCACTTTTCAAAGCAAGCGATATAATTAGAGTCTAAAGTTATTGATTTACTTTTCTTTAGACATTGTGTCAAGGGCTTCGTGATTTTAGCAAAATCCGGAATGAACTTACGGTAATAGCCAAGTAGACCTAAAAATTGTTTAATTTGTTTTGTGGTTCTTGGTAACGGGTACTTCTCAATGGCCTTGATCTTATCTGGGTTTGGTTTAATACCCTCCCTACTTATGACATGTCCAAGATATGCAGTTTCCAATTTCAAGAACTCAGACTTATCCATTTGGATCTTGAAATTAGATTCTCTGAGTCTGTGGAACACTTTCTCAAGATTAATTATATGTTCTTGGAGGCTGGTGCTGAAGACGATTATATCATCAAGGTAGACCAGGCAGATGACATTTTGCAGCCCTCTCAGGACATTGTCCATCACCCTCTGAAAGGTTGATGGAGAATTCTTGAGACCCATGGGCATCCTAAGGAACTCGAAGTGTCCGTGCTCTACATTAAAGGCTGTTTTGTGGATATCATCAGGGTTCATTTGTACCTGGTAGAATCCACTAGCCAAGTCTAAGGTTGTGAAGTATTGACACTTCCCTAACTTATCAAGGACATCTGATATGTTGGGGATAGGATATTTATCGTCAATAGTTTTTTCGTTCACTTTTCTGAAGTCAATAACTAAACGCCATTTTTGTCTACCTGACGCATCAGCTTTTTTAGGTACTATCCAGATCGGTGAACTCCAAGCAGAGTCCGAAGGTCGTATAATTCCTTGCTCTAACATTTTCGAGATCTGTTCCCGGACTTCGTCACGATGTATAAATGGATATCGATAACTTTTCGTGTAGATAGGCATTTCATCAGTGGTTCTAATGGAATGTTTGATTTTATTACTAAAAGTTAACGGTTCGCCGTCTAAATAAAATATGTCACAGTATTGAGAGCAAAGTTGCCTAAGATTCGCTTTCTCTTCCTGGTTTAGGTGGTCTGTCCTAAGCCGCGAAATTACATCATTGACGCGTGAGTTTTTACTTTGCTCGGTACACGCGTACTTAACATCAAACGACTCGGTATTAAATATTTCTGCGGTCGCCGGCCGATCTAGCGAAAATATGACGTCATTGTTCGTTGGGTTCGTCACTTCTATGATACCGCGACTATTTTCTATGTTGGTGACGCATTCTGAAATAGTGCAGTTACACAAAACTTGTTCGTTAACTATAACATCGCCGTCCAACGCGTTTATAGGTGAACTTAGATGATCTAGCTGGTATCATGTCCTCATATAGGTTAACATTTCGCGAATTATACATCCTAATAGGGTTATTTGTGGTCCGAGTTGTCAAAACGTTATCCTTTAAATTTATAGTAGCCTCCCATTGCGTTAGGAGGTCAAGCCCGATAAGACCGTCAAAATAGTCGTGGAATTTATATATGAAAAATTTTATACTACTTTCATCCTTGAATTCCTTAAAACAAGGCATCGTTATTGAGTGACTACTTCTACTAATTCCGTGTATGTTAGACACTTCAAATGGATCGTAGTCTAGTTTTGTATTAGGATAAAAGTTATCTACAGCATTTGGGCTCAGAAAAGATTGGTTGGCCCCAGTGTCGATCAATAGTTTTAAAGGTGGATCAGCAATGAGAATAAATGGAAGCTGTCTTTGTGTTTGAAGATTAACTTCTATTTTGAGCTTTTTGAATTTCTGACCGACCGAAAATCCTGATCATCACTTTTAGAGGATGTAGAAGGCTGGTCCTGCTCCTCTACCTGCCCATACCATACTTCTGGTTGTGGCGGTTCCTCATATTGGTATGAAACCGAATTATCGTATTCATAATTGTTGTATGATGCGTCATGCGCAGTAAAGTAAGAATCACTATCATAGCAATCATTATAGTAGTAATTAGAATAATCATCATATGGAGTACACTCATTAACGTTGATGTCGCGAGTTTTAAAGTAATTCGATGGTGGTGGATTACCCTGCTTCGTCCAATCATGCCCTGATGGCGGCAAAGCTCGAGGTGCAAAGTGGCTAACACCACTCATAGGTTTTGGAGCATTATTATTGTAATTATAATTAGGTCTCTGTTGCAACCTAAACATATTACTTTGCGGGTTGTAATTAGCAGGACGCGCACTGAACATTTGTTGAGTGCGCGTGGGCATACGCATAGGAGGCGGTGGCATGTATTGTTGGAATTGAGGTTTTGGTTGGAAATTGTTAGTAAAACGAGGAGGTGGAGCTTGGGTGCTTGGTATTTTCATAGGAAAGGTGAATGGACGTTGCACAGCAGAAGCATTAGGCATTGGCGTATGTACGGGAGGTCTATAATTAGACGCATTCTGTACTGTTTTAGGTAAAGCTTCGTTTCGATTCTGCAAATACATAGTGTTAAGCTCTTCCTGTACGTATTCCAATGCTTTTTCTATAGAATCCGGGCGCATGCACCTTATCCGAGATCCTAGGGGCTCCTTAAGTCCGCGCACAAACGCTTGCGTGGTAAGTTTTTTATATAAGTTTCGTTTTGCCTCGATAGTGGTCTCTATAGCCTCGTGCAATGTAACGTATGTCATAATTGTGGAAAATAATGTTTGACATTTATCATAAAATTCTTGTGGGGTGTCGCTCCCTTGGGTTTGAACAGCTAGATCGTTGTAGAGGGTGGATTCGTCCCGTTGGTCAGTAAAATTATTTATCAAAACGCTTCTAATGCCACACCAATTCTCAGGGATTCCATTGGAATTAATCGTTCTAGCTGCGGGTCCCGTGATTTTATTGAGTATCCCGTTTACTAGAAATAGTCTGCCTAAAGCGTCTGTTTGTTCGTTATAAGACTCTACTATTTGATCGCATAGTCTTACAAATCTAGTCAGTACGTTGGGGTTGCCATCGAATTCTGGCAACAGGCGTAGAGCCTTGAGGATCATATCAGGATCAGTGGGCAGAGCCATTGAGCTTACTTCACTGACTGTACTAAAACTATTACAACTAACGTTATCACTACTAATATTTCTATTTCTATCGACAATAGAGCGAGTAACCCTATTACTCCTAATAGCCTTAGGGCTCCTGTTACTTCTAGGATGGAAAATTTTGAAGGATTATAATAACCGCAGGATAAAACTATCAATATAACATATATAAATCTAGGAATTAAGAATAGGACTAAAAATAGGAAAAGGAGAGCAACACTAGAGAAAATTCAGTGGTGTACTTACATGAACATCGTAGACCTCGGTTTCTTTGATCTTGATATCGATGTCTGGATACCCCGGTGCAGGCTCGCTCGTTATGCAGAATTCCCGGTGAGGGCTTGAAAGCCGATTAGATACGACGATGACGATTTCGGAGAAAAGTTTTTACGCGTATTAACCCGGGAATCCTACCGACTGCGCCAATTACGTTAGCCACGGCCGGAGAGTTCAAAAAAAACCGATTTAATTTAATATATTTAATTCTGATTTTTAGAATTTTACAAGTAAAAATTATGACTAACAATAAAATCTAAGTCTAGACCCGATCGATGCCTGTATCGAAGTGGCGTGGTCGTCCGGTCACGTAGGCCGCTGCGTGGAAGACACGAGGCGCGGTGTCAGCGGTTTACTTCAGCCGCGTCAACTGGAGCAGGCGAAGTTTGTGCAAACGCCAACTCAGCTTTTAGGGCCGTGTGCACTGTTGTTCGTGGCGTTTGCTAACTCGGCGTATTGCCTACTACGCGATCTCGTAACAAACGCCACAACATAACATAAACATAAAAAAAGAAAAATATATATTTCAACAGATAACATCACATACAATCTAATTCATTTCACAAACTGATTTCACTATTATAGGTACCTACTCCTAGCCTTGCTATTACTGTCGACTTGGCAATGCTGCGCTGCGGTCCTCCCAGTTGATAAAAGGACCCCACTCAGCATGAGCCGTGGCCGAAGCCGCGGCGCTGATCTTCCGCGGGTCCTGCGGAGTAAGATCCGGACTGCTACCCCCTACTACGCACGTAGTAGCCTCTCTCAATACGTTCACATTATAAATCGTTCCGTACGACCCTGTAACAATTTTTGTGTACAATAAACGAGTAAATAAATAAAATAAATAAATGTTAATAGATAATATGAGGGCACATCGTCACAGATTAGAAAAGAGTTACAGTGACAACAAACCTGCGATTCTACATTTTTGTTGTCTGCAATCTTAATGCATGAATCGTAGATGTTATGGGCGACAGTTGCCGCTTACCAACAGATGGCCTGTTTTCTCGTTTGTTTAAAAAAGTAACCAATATCGTGATGGTCGTAAGATGACTTTCGTGTACCAAATTTTTTTTTTATCTAGGGCCAGACTCCGGCTGCTTCTATGGTTCGCGTTTGTGGTTTGTAAGTCTCTCACAAAATTTACGATCTGATAGTGAGGGAAAGGTACTACGGTGCCACAGTGTCGGACCGAATCCAGGATCCATTTCGTTTCTATAAGCGGTTCTCAAGAATGACTCTTGAGAACACTTAATACATGTGATGAAACATCTGGTAGCCGGCAGCATACACCTACAAATCTCCGAGGAGTAACCCGCGGGCGGTTAGCCGCATGGTAGGCATGGGGGCCTTGCTTTGTTGTTGCGCGCGGCCCGTCACTGCTGACCGCTTATTGTTTCATAAGTCTATGACTATGAAAACCTTCGATTCGACCGAGAATAAGATCTTAATCAACTTTGGTAGCTTAATCAACTTAAAACTGAAGTGGTAGGATGTACTCTACATAGCTCACAGAATCGATGGCCGATGTTACAAAAATGTCCCCGACTGATGACCACGTACCGACAAGAGCAGCCTAGAACGGCCCCTTACGGACCTGTGTAAATTAGTTTCGTTCGCTAATTGTTATTAGTCCTCGTAAAAGTTGCAGTACGAACAACAAAGCACGACCTCTTGACGAGAATTACTTCGTCAATGAATGTCCGCTGGCCTTTGATCTGTTTATTATTTCGTACCTACTCAAAGGTTCAAAAGGTCCCTGGACCTTTTGAACCTTTGAGCAACATAAGCCGCAGTAGAAGCAGAGTTTCGGTCAGGAACTCCGATGTTCCTTAGATAACTCGCCATCAAGAGCAACGCCAATTGATCGTTTAGTCAGGATTCAGGAGATCAGAGCCCGGTACAAAAGCTTTCAGGAACAGGAACCAAATTAAGTGAAAGACCTTGGAGATACAAGCAAGACTCGTTGTTTATCAATAGCCTTCAATTAGTTGCGTAATAAATACTATTTTTAGGAATACCTAAGCGAGTTTCTGTATTTTTTGGTAACCAGATATTTCAGTTAGCTGTAGTAAATCAATTACATACCTAATAATTAGTTTCTGATTTAACACCACCGAACTGCCTAGGAAGATTACAAATACTATCTAATATTCTGTAAGGTACTGTCATGCACATAATTGAACTTCCAGGAAACCAGTGTCACTGCAGTATTACGATACCGCTATTATAAATGCGATTACCGCAACTACAAAAAAGCTTGTCAATTTCTGGATCATACTCATCACAGCAACTCTGGAAACCAGTCGGCGTAACATACAATGGCAGGGCTTTGCGAGTGCTGGGTTGTACTATAACGGAATCCAGCTGGCTAATATTTCTCAACGTTTGAGAGCTGATATTCAAGATGATGGAACTGGAGAGGTGCCACTTCACTTAAAAGTTAGCGAGGTAGGTCATGGGTTTATATAAGTAGGTAATTTTGACTTTCGGCCCGTTAATCATCTGGCTAGGGTGATAGACTTGGGTGACCCTCAAACGTATCTTGACATTCTACTACCAAATGTTATGATGACAGTATTCCGACAGAAATATCTTAGAGATCAATTAAAACCTTGTGGCGAGCTCGTTGCGGTGCTGAAGTTCGACTAGCCTCAAATGACGAAACGACCACCCATCAAGATCCCGAGCCCTGCGAGCGCTGCCACAAGACTAGTGCCGGTTATAAATGTGTGGTGACCATGTACCCAGGAGCTCCTGTGCCCCGTAGTCGAGCTATGTAGACTTCGCTTTCTCGAAGCATTTTTAGGGTTCCGTAGTAAAACAAGGAACCCTAGGTTCGCCATGTCCTGTTACGGGGCACAGGAGCTGACACAACGACCGTCATCATTTAATATCAGTCCTCTTTAAAGAAAAATGGCGTTTCCAAAACGATTTCTATTTATAACTTTGCCTATAGCAATTGTTCAGATTTTTATTCGATTTTTAACGCTGTTTGCGCCTTAGGACGATCGTACGACGGGCGCCGCGACAGCTGTCGTTCTTCATCCTATCTTATCCAGTTGTATCGTATCATACCATACCGTACCTTACTACACCATACCGTACCATACCGTACCCAACCGTACCATACCGTATCGTAGCTGGTGACTAGGCGCGACATTTGCGACGAAATCGTATTCAAGTAGGAGATCTGATATTCCAAATATACTACGGAGATTTTTCAGAACCCTTGTGCGACTGTTTATCGAACCTCTACGGTGATTTTGTTAACTGGTGGACTCCATATAAATATATATAAAAATAATAATAATATAGTAAATATATATTATTACAACGAGTATTTATTTAAGCCCTTAATCGTTTCAGAAATTAGTAAGCCCGTGGTGGCCAAACGGTTACGGCGCGCAGCCGCTATATGACCTGCGCGTGAGCATCCGCCAGGAACACGAGCAGTTTACAAAGACAGTGAGAATCGGTTTCCGTACCGTGGAGCTGGTGGAACGCAGTGCTAGCGAGATATTTAATGGTCCTTATGCGGTACGAAAAAATACATTCTTAAATGAAATAAATATAGGATGCTGGTACCTACTTTACCAGTTCCAATATCAGGTTTTGGTTAAAAATATGTGATGGACTACAAATGCGAAAGCTCTATTGGCTGATTGGACTGCGTTCTCAATTGTCGCTCAGCGGGATGCTCCTATTTACAATACTGAATTCGATTTGGAGCAATGATATTCAGCTTGGGTTGCACTTGCAGCCTCTCACTCTAATATAAAAATCATATAGAGATTCCAGAATAAAATTTCTTCCACTCGCAAGCTCGCAAGATATAGGTAGGTCCACGCGGCCGGAAAGCTATAGGTAGTTAGTTAAAAAACAACGTACATACCTCAAAGCTTATACGGCATCATTCAGTTGTGTGGTACATTATTTCCAATTTCGGAAATTCTTCGTGTTACTTATAAAAAGTTATGGATGTCGTTTTACTCATTGTAACGTACTTTTGATACTAGAATTACCGCCTGGGGACACTTTACCAATATCAATATTTCATTTAGAAATTATTTTCTTCCCCTAGAATGATTCTGGTGCTGGTTTGACGTTTTACTTCAAGATTAATGGCTACCCAATATTTATGAAGGGCTCGAATTGGATACCCGTGAATATATTACCCGAACTTAGTGGATATAAGTCGAAAGGTATTCCGAAAATATTATTAGTACTAGCCACAGATATCGAAGTATACCATTTCCCTTTCTGTGGTATTGGCGTCTTGTGACGCGACTCAGTTGTTTCTACGCGCCTTCAGAATCTGTGATTCATGACAATACCCATTATATAAAAAAAATTAAGTGTACTACAATTCGGGGTTCTACACGAATCAAGTCAACGGTACCTCAAAGGCCGACACCGCTCCTCTTTCACTTAGATTACAGATGCTTAACGAGGTAATCTCAGAAAGTACTGAACTCTAGATTTGTATTTTCTCGGACTCATTTCGGAAATAAGGTTCCAATGGAAGAAACAAACTTCAATCTCTATTCGAGCTCTATTACGGGTCAGTCTGAAAACCAGCGCTGTGTTTGGCTGCTGCCATTCATAGCATTAAGCTGAGGCTGGTCCAATTTGGTCCGATGATGCATCGCCCTGCTTCCTTATTATGTACTTATTATGTTAGTTCTAAGTTTTTTTTTTTAATGTGTTATTGGACCAAATAAAGATACGTCTATGTCTATGTCTATGTCAATAAGTCAAAAATCACATTCTTTCAAATAATGTATATTTTCCACCAGTGGACAACCTATTGCACGCGGCGCGAAACGTTCATATGAACATGCTCCGCGTGTGGGGCGGCGGCATCTACGAGTCCGACTATTTCTACAAAAAGTGCGATGAGCTCGGAATACTGATTTGGCAAGACTTTATGTTTGCGTGCGCCATGTATCCCGCCGATAATGATTTCCTAGAGTAAGTTGCGAAAGCTATGACGTTGTACGACTTATAGGTAAATACTTACACCCGTATCCCATAGGGGTAGGCAGATATATACTTCTTTTGCCTCTTGCATATTCATACATCTTTTCATACATTTATGCTGGTTGAGGGTAGGTAAGTAAAAAGTTGTAGATAACTGTGAACAATATATCAATTTTGTAGATAGGTAGGTATTAGTATTATATAGATACACACTACACAGTCTTTATAAAATGATTTTATGATTCCAGCTCCGTAAAGGCAGAAGTAAAACACAATGTGAGGCGCCTGCAGCATCACCCCTCGATAGCGCTGTGGGTCGGCAACAACGAGAACGAAGCAGCTTTAAGCGGTGATTGGTATAGCACGCAACCTCGGTTCCCCAAGTACCATAAAGATTATATGCTGTTATATGTTGAAACTATAGGCTCTATCGTTCAAGACATAGATCCCAACAGACGGTACCTAGTTTCTAGCCCTACCAATGGGTTACAATCTGTAATTGAAGGACACATAGCGATTAATCCATACGACTCCCATTACGGTGACAGCCATAGTTTCAACTACATCGAAGACAAATGGAATCAAAGCGTTTATGTAAAGACGAGGTTCGCATCAGAATATGGGTTCCAATCGCTGCCATCCCTTACCACAATGAGAACGGCGACCAACACTACGTATGATTTCACTGTCACCAGTGATTATTCGAAACATCGTCAACACAGTCCAAGTGGCTATGAAACGATTGCAGTTCTAATGGATCGCCATTTCAATTTGTATAAAAGAGATCCAAAACATTTTGACCTGTTCATTTTTTACAGCCAGGTGATTATTCACATTACTTTAAACGCAGTAGGTAAATCAGTAAATAGAATATGTTGTTATTTTTGTGTTAGTCTTATTTCTTTACACTTAACAGTGTTCTCAAGCGATGGCATTGAAAGCAGAAACTGAATTCTACAGACAGAGTCAAGAGGATTGGTATACAATGGGGGCCCTATATTGGCAGCTGAACGACGTATGGCAAGCGCCGTCGTGGTCTTCGATAGGTAATTACTCGTATTTTTATGTCCAGCACTGGATGTCCTGCGGGCACTACATTAAGCTTTAAAAAGAGTATTTGCTGATATAGAAGAATGATATAGAATGATTGATAATTTAATTTCAGAATATGGCGGTAAATGGAAAATGCTTCATTACTTCGCCAAAACATTCTTCGCTCCCGTATTGGTGTCGCCTAGACGTCTGGCGACGGGAGAAGTGGAGGTGTATCTCATTAATGATAGATTCAAGCCGATAATTGGTGAGATTGTAGTGAAGTATTACACATATCACTCTTTAACTACCGTAAAAACTGAAACGTATCGGGCTGATGTTGGACTGTTGATGGCGAAGAAACAGACAGTGATATCAATAGATCGAGATGAGGAAATAGACATTATGATTTTCACTCTTATTGCCCCCGGTGTCGTTTCGCCAAGAAACTTTCAGTTGCTTAAATCACCGAGCGTGGTAAAATTGGCACGGAAGCCAAACATTGTGGTACGTAGCAATAATTGTGATGGAACTTAGCTATACGTATTTTAATTTATATCACTCCCTAAAGTTCTTACGTATGAATGTTTTGATTACAGGTCAGTGCGGTTGATAAGCCAAACCAACCACAGATGCTAAATCATTGGACGTTGTACAGGGTCACCATTCAGGTGGATGCACCAGTGATATTTCTATGGCTGCAATCCACGTATGAGGGACACTTTGAAGACAATGGCTTAATGGTCACAAGTGAAACTGCAGAAGTGAACTTTATAAGCAAAAGATTAATTTCACTGATAGACCTAAAAAAGTCTATTACTTTTCAATTTTATGACCATATGCCAACCCGCCGGACTCCGGACTGGTGGTTTTAGATTATGATGCTTTTAATCTACTGACTGAATAATAAAAATTTCTTCTATAAGTAAAACCACAGTTGTGTTGTATTGTATGTAATATGTGCCATTATCGTCTATGCGGTCTATTCCCTTTATTGATACCAGGACCCGTTTTCTTCTGTTCCTCCTTCTTCCTTCAGTAGCCATTGGCACTATTTATCTTGGGCCTCCCGCGGCACCTCTTTCCCGATAAAGACAGGCTTAGGCACTAAAAAATTAAAAATTAAATTCTACAATCAGAGTGTTAACAACTCCATATTTTTAGTATTCATTCAATTTATCATAAACAATAAATATAATAACAATGCCAAAAAATTAAATTTAATACTTATCTCAGTTTATCAAATGCAATAATGTGATAAATTCCATAAATTTATTTTAACCATGTCCTGTATGCAATCCAATAAATAAATAAACCTTATTCATATTCATATTTATTAGCTTCCATAAAGATAATACAATAACATTGTTATGTACATACAATACAGACCCGGTTGGGCGCAGCATTTTGGGAGAGAGGAGGCTTTAAACTTACGATGCTAATGTAACCAGCCTATATGATGCTTAAACTTTAGGCACCTATTTCCCACGTAGGTACCTATCTTTGGGACATACGTAGCCTAGGTTCTCCCACTACGTACGTAGCATGGGCGAGCCTCCGCAATGTCGATCAAGTCGTATTACGCCGCACATTCACCGTAGCATTTTAATTTTGTTGGCGTTGAGTTCGCCGATGTACTTCATCGATTATTCAAATTTATCTGTTCCATTGACTATGAATTATAAAGAGAAAATATTTATATTTTTGTTTTAATGAATAAACTCAAAAACAAAGGGACCGATTTAAAAAATTCACTTATTAAATGCTACATTAAGGCTACTTTTTATCTCGGGAAAATAATAAGTTTCTGCAGGAAAATTTATTATTTACAGATATCCGAATAGCGCGCGGATAAAAGCCGCTGAGAACGGCTAGTTATTAAAAAGAAATCATTTAAATAATGTAACTGAAACTAAGTAATTATGTCAATATTTTTTTTAAATATCGGTATACTTCTTGAACAGAGCACGTGACTGCCGGGAAGCGCATACAAAAAATGCCTGCACAAACTGTGTATTTGATTACACTCAATTCAACTAGGTACCTATACCAGAACAACTGTACTAATAAAATATACGAAAATTGCTTGAAATTGTTAAAGGTGTTCCCAAAAGTGCCTATTGCAGTTAATTATTCAAGTAGCTGACAGTTCCATCCAGGCAGGCTCTGCAAGACTGAAGGCTTTCGTTAAGTCTTTCTTAGAGTTTAAATGAAACTTTCGTTCTGCTACGATTAGGACTTAGGGTGAATTTAAGTTTTGCATTTGAGCAGATACCTGCAAAAGTGTAACATATTTTGGTAAGTTTGGATAATAAAATGGCCTCTGAAACAATAATAAAAAAATTCTCATAATCGAATTCGGGGCGATAAAAATGGTTATATACCTGCACTACAATATAGATTTCAATGTGGTAAAAATCAAGCAAGCATACCAAAGCAGAAAGAGCCTAAAATAATACATTTTGCCCTCGATATTGTTGGCATTGAATTCGATATAAGGTAATGAACGTCATTTCTCGAAGTTTGCGGCTACAACTTTGTATAAAATTTTATAGAAAACATTTTTTACAATTACATTTAAGATATATTAATATAATATAGTGAAGAAATATAAATTGAAAAAAAGGCCACAATAATTCGCTACCTGCTAATTAGCTGTTTATAGTTTTTCATGCTTGCGTTGTAAACGCGAATGGACGAGTTATCACGAGTGGCCTGCACTGGAGCGCATGCAGACAATGGACTGCAAACCCCGTAGCTTAATTTCTGTGCCTGTCGCATGCTTCTGTGACAGCTACTGACAGATGTTGACATTTATTATTTTTTACGAAACAGACACTGAGGCGAGCGCTCGCCTTCTTCAGCCGCGGGCTGGATATCATACATGAAAGCAAATAATTATTTCGACTGAATTTCTATATTATTATCTAATGATTTGAGGCGTTGCACGTCACTACCCACCCGCATGCCTTCCGCTTCTGTCTGACGTCAAGTGCTCGATAAACTGTTCAAAATAATGCAGATACTCGCACAATGAAGATGTATCTCGTGACATTGGTGTTTTTGCAATTAAGTATCGGGATAAACACCATTGATATACGAAATATAAAGTGGACTGTGCGCAACCAGAATGGGTGTAAGTTTATTTTCTACATTAAACATTTAAGTATCTAACTATATTAGGTTCTGTGGTTTTTGTGTAGATTATTTTCTCCACAGGCAAGTATTTTCGGTACTGTTTCGCTATAAACGTTACTGTGGTGAGCACAGTGCTTCTTGGCCGTTCCGAGGTTGAGGGTATATGATGCGGTGTGGTTGGTATAGTTAAAAGTATTCTGACTTTGCCGGTCAATGTCGGATGTAGACTGACTTAATCGGGTAATAGGGAACACAGTCTAAGGCGCTGTCCTATTGACAACGGTCGTGCGACCATTGTCGTACGACGGACATCGTCCGACCAATATGGTTTTGACGGGATCGCCTGATGCGAACAGTTCAATTGTGGGATGCGGTCCGACTCTACAATTTACGGACACTCTACGGACAATATCGTACGCGTTCTGGTTCTATCGGGTGGTGTCGGACATGGTTTCTCTCTGCCAGCCGTCATACTACTTATTGGCAAGAACTCACCCCATGCCATAACTCTGGAGTGGCCACTATGACACTACGTCCCTCATCACTCAAATCGAAAAAATTATAATCAGCACAAGAAAGCATAACATAAGTAGATTTAGGTACTAGTGTATTCCCAGCTGGGGCAAATGACGAACTAAGTATGTTTTAAAGAGACTGAGATCTTTATTTATTTATTTATTTAATAGTTTATTGTACACAAGATAACAAATACAGAAAGTATAGATTAGTTACGACACAACAGGCACTACTTATTTCTAAAAGAAATCTCTTCCAGGCCTATCTTTGATTATTGTGGCTAATTTCTACAGGGATTGTGCTATAACCACAATAGCCACCATTGTTTAGCAACTTTTTGTGTCAATTATGAGGACTTGACGAAGGAAAAATTAAGATCCAACGGCATGGACAGTTTTAACCAGCTTCTTTTTTACGGAGACGCATCCCTCCAAACCTTCTAACCAAGCAAATAAGATATTCAAGCTGAAAGCGTTTGAGGTTTTGGATGTGAGGTACTGTTAGTAGAATAACAAACTTCTCCGAACGGAACCCTTCCTTTCAGATATGAATAATTAAAGTGTATTTAACAATTACATATATGCTAGTATAAGCAGTAGCTCTGATCAAGATATTCTTCCAGCAATTGAAATACCGAGCCAAGTGCCGGGGGGAATATATTCGGACCTGCACAAAGCCAGAATAATAGGCGATATTCTGTATCGTAATAATGATGTCCTGATGAGATGGATAGCCTACGACACTTGGACATATACTGGAAAATTCACGGGTAAGGTTTGGATAGCTGTTACTGCTAGTTACTGTTTATTAGATAAATCTCTCTTTTATATCGCCGCCGCATTTAATTGGCAAGAAGTTCGCGGACGTGCTTCGTCAGCACCGGCTAAGTGTCGCAGCCATAGAGCCAAATTATACTTTTGTTTAATAACCCCTTGAGTTTGATCAGAATTTTAGGGCCAAGGTGACTGTCGTGAAATTCCGCCATTAAGCCCAAGCTAAAGAGATACAGGACTTGACATTGGGGCCTTTACAGTTACCGAGAATCAGCTGAACCAAAGAACAGCGAAGTTGGTTTTAGAAGGAGTTGACACCGTAGCGTTTATAGAGCTGAACAACAGCCCTATAGGCATCACCGATAACATGTTTGTGAGATACGCCTACGATGTGAAACACTTTCTTAAGGTAAGAGGTTTTACAGGCAGGTTGTATAGCTCATAGTGTTGAAAATAGTATTTCAGCGGAACAGGCTGCTTGTCATTTTCTGGACTTTTTGGTATCTACTGAATTACTGTAAGAAATTGCGATCTTAGGTTATGCAAAAGTACAAAACAAACTACACACCTTTGTTAATCTTTAAGATATTTACTGATACATAGAGAAATCTGCATCAAAATCCATAAAGATATTGCAGGCACAGAAATCTAAATACAAGTGCCTAAGTAGGCACAAGTTACCCCGCGGAACTTTGATTCAGTTGTAAAGGCTGAGCGTAATTATAATATTAATATTTTTCAAAGATCGGACAAAACTTCCTGAAAGTGACAATTTCGTCGCCTATTACCGCGGCCCGAGCGCGATCAAATTCGCATTTCACAGCACCGGACTGCATTCCGAAAGCGTACCACGGGGAATGCCACGTCAACCAACTGCGGAAGATGCAGGCTTCGTTCGGTTGGGATTTGGCGCCGGCCTTTCCTTCGGTAGGCCTTTGGTAAGTAAAAAATTAAATAACATTCAATACTAATTAAGTATTTTTAGCTAGATGGATAAATAAATACCTAACTGGGAGACACGTAAAACCCTCAGTAGGCTTATAATGCAGAGAGAGAGAGATAAAGATAAATTTTATGGATCATCATCATCTTGGCGTTAATGTCCCGGTTGTGCTCTCGAGAACGAGAGCCCGGGGTCCGCCTTGACCATGATCCAGGATTTGGCAGGTCAAGTAATTACAGTGCAGCGACTGCCATCTGACCTCCATGACCCTGCTACCAGGGGAACCTGACCAGATTGGATCATGGTTACACATTCAGGCGCCTGAATGTGCAGGTTTCATCACGATGTTTTCCCTCACCGTAAGAGCATCGGTTAGTATTCAACTAATGTACATAACTCAGAAAACAGTCATTGGTACATGGCCGGAGCGGGATTCGGATATGGATAAAGAGCGATAAAGTAGGTATTAATTACTTCCAATATTTATTTTGGACATAGCTTCCCTCAATGAGAACTACGGAAGACTTAAATTTACATATATTGATTCAATTCAAGACATTACACTTAAATGTAATGTTACGCTTCCCTTCCAGGAAACCAGTGTCTTTGCAATTTTACAATGGCGTTATTATAACATCGCTTATGGTAAACACAAAAAACGAAGACGATCACTGGACCGTAAACGTCACGGTACATTTGGAGACCGGCTCAGAGCTCAGATATTGGGAGGGCGTCGCGAAAGTGGATCTACGCGTTGACTGGAGCAAGCAGATCAACATTGATGAAAATGTGAACACTACTTTTAATGACGATGGAACGGCAGAGCTGCAGCTAACTCTAAACGTTAATGAGGTAGGTAACTGAAGAGTCGCTGCGTGATCGTTTTTAAAGAATTCTACATCTAGTGGTCCACCTCCTATGCGATGCTAGGCTATGCAAGGCTCATGATCTGTACAGATGTCCTGGGCACTAACAAAATGTGTCAATATGTATCGACAGAAAAGATAACTAGATAAGAATTATCAGATTCGATCAATATACATTCAGATATTTTAATTAACATGTAGAAAGAAAGGCAACGGAAACGTGCATTCTCCGTAAAATTTTAACTATTGCAGAATGTAGTGAGTCCATGGTGGCCAAACGGCTTTGGTGCGCAGCCGCTGTATGCCCTGCGTGTGACCATAAAGCAAAGCCGGGAGGAGCAAGCCCAGCAATATCATAAGTCAGTGAAAATTGGTTTTCGTACATTGGAGCTGGTGGAACAAAATGCGACCGAAATATTTGGTAAGGCTGAATACAGAGACCTTCTCAATTTTTTGAAATACACAGCACATGTTTGAGTAGAGGAGCATTAACCAATTTATAAACACAGTGATAGTTGGCGGCGCTCCACTCGAAGTTGTTGACGACTATACATGCCTAGGACAAACAGTCCAGCTAAATAGGTCCAATTTCGAGAAAGAGGTAAATCGACGAATCCAAATAGGTTGAATAGCGTTCGGGAAGCTACGCCATAAATTTTGTCCCAATTACCGCAGTGTGTCAAGTTGAAGGACCAGTATGAATTGACAGTGATGACCTACGGAACAGAAACGGGGCCGCTTACTGTGGGCCTTAAAAAAAAACTCTCTGTCACCCAAAGGGCGATGGAAAGGGTTATGCTTGGAGTTTCATTGCGCTGTCGAATCAGGAATGAGAAGATCCGCAAGCCAACCTTAAGTGGCAGTGGGCAGGGCACATAGCTCGTAGAACAGATGGCCGATGGGGCAGGAAAGTTATCGTCCCGACCACCTACCGGAAGGCGCAGCGTGGCCTCCCTTTAAGTGGACCGACGATCTGGTAAAGGTTGCAGGTTCTAGTTGTATGCGGAAGCACAAGACCGGCCATGGTGGAGATCTTTGGGCGAGGCCTATGCCCAGCAGTGGGCGTCTTCCAGCTGATATGATGATGATGATGATGATGATGAAACATAAAACGTACCTTCATTCTCCCTCATTGCTTACGCACATCATCGAAAAGTACAAAAATGTAGAAAGTTTTGGCCACAAACTGAAAAGTAATAAGTTTGATAGAGAACCACCACCAGTAGGTACCATTACTAGAGTTGTTATTGAAGCTTGCAAATGTAGAATTCAATTGCAATAATAAAAAATCGAAGTTTTCAGTTTTAAAGATCAACTCTATAGTACAGCTAATAAAAAATTGTTACCATAATTTTGTTGCCCGACACTTCAAATTTTTGTTCTTTTTGAATGGGTTGATAAACTAGTCTGTCTATTTAGTTTTTGAGCTAAGTTATTTCCCCTCCCTTTCTTGTCCTAGGTAGGGAAAGGGAAAACGAAGGATTGATACGCGGAGTCTTTTTAGTCTTATAGATTCAAGAAAAAGAAATCATCATCATTATTCAAGTTCAGCCATGGTCCGAACTCTTTTTCTTTCATTTCGTCCAGTCTTAAGCATTCTTATCTCCAGGTTCTTCAAATTTCAATTATCATTTTATGGTATTTTATTCAATTTGCTTTATATTTTAGGTAACAATACTGGGGCTGGAAGTGGTTTGACGTTTTATTTCAAGATCAACGGCTACCCAATATTTATGAAGGGTTCCAATTGGGTACCGGCTCATATACTGCCCGAACGTAGTGGACATAAGGCCACGGGTATGGTGAACTTATTATACATACACACCCCATCTTCGGCAGCATCGTCATTTATCACCAGATGAAGTGGCGGTCTAAAGGCGCCTAAAATTAGTAATTCTACCGTACCTCTACTTTTTGAGAATGTTAGTGATCCTGATCAGTGAACGTTTTCCTAGGTCATTGGATAGGATGTTTGGGTCTGGATGTTTAGAAATGTCAAATCAAAACAATCTCAAAACCTGACAAGGCCTATATAGTGATCATAATGAGTATCATAAATAAATAGAAATTCTTCCACCAGTGGACAAGCTATTGGACGCAGCGCGGGACGCTCACATGACCATGCTGCGCGTGTGGGGCGGCGGTATCTACGAATCTGAGTATTTCTACAAAAAATGCGATGAACTCGGAATACTTGTATGGCAGGAATTTATGTTTGCGTCCTCCATGTATCCTGCCGACAATGACTTCCTAGAGTGAGTTTTGAAAATAACATTAAGTTTAACTTATTAATTTAGCCTACAATAGCCTTTCTATATGTATTCTGAAAGTACGTTTTAGAATTTATTTCAAACATTTTTGGTGATTTGAAGAAAATACGACTTTTAGTAGGTATATACATAATCACAACTTTATGATGATTGTGTAATTTCAGTTCAGTGCATTCAGAAATAGAATACAACGTGAAACGCTTACAGTATCACCCCTCGATAGCTGTGTGGGGTGGCAACAACGTGAACGAAGTCGCGTTACGCGGCAATTGGTACAACACTCGACCCGAGTTCGACAGGTACAAACAAGAGTACATTCAGTTGTATATCGACACAATAGCGCCCATAGTACGGGAATTAGATCCAGCGAGAAAGTACCTAGTCTCTAGCCCCTCAAACGGGTTAAAATCTATAAGACACAAATACATAGCAAATAACCCAAACGATCCCCATTACGGTGATACCCATTACTACAATTATAAGCATGACCATTGGAATCAAAACATATACCCCAAAACGAGGTTCGCGTCAGGGTATGGCTTCCAATCGCTGCCATCGCTCGACACAATGATAACGGCGACCAGCAATACGGATGACTTCAGCATCACCAGTGACTATTCTAAACATCGGCAACATAAACCTAATGGCTACGATTCAATTACAAAACAAATACTGGCGCATTTACAACTGCATAAGAGAGATGAACAATATTTCGAAAAATTTATCTTTTACAGTCAGGTGACTCACAATATTTTAATCTTGAACACAATAAATGGTAAGCAATAAGCAGCAACAGTTGTAATTCTTAAACTATATTAATTAAACTTGCCAGATTTCCCAGGCGATGGCAGTTAAAGCAGAAACAGAATTCTACAGACAAAGTCAAGAGGATTGGTATACAATGGGGGCCCTATATTGGCAACTGAATGATGTTTGGCAAGCGCCATCATGGTCTTCAATAGGTATGATATACGAGTAGGTACTCCCCCATACTTCTCTCTAATCACGATTTGTGGGAAGGGGTGTGCTACGTGTGTACAGTGGTAGGTAATTCATTGTTGTTGATGACTTTTGCAAAAAGTACGTTGATAAATATTTAAAAAAATGTGTACCTAAATTTCAGAATATGGTGGCAAATGGAAAATGCTGCATTACTTTACCAAAATATTCTTCGCTCCTGTCTTGGTGTCACCTAGACTTCTAGTGACGGGAGAAGTGGAGGTGTATCTCATTAACGATAGATTCGTGCCAATAGCGACTGGTGATATTATAGTAGAGTATTACAATTCCACCAGTATAACTCCCGTTAAAACTGAAAAGTATCCGGCTTATGCTGCTCCATTGAGTACAAAGAAACAGACAGTGATATCACTATCATCACTTTGGCAAGATAAGCAAAGAATGCCAGGCTTAATGACTTTCACTCTCAATGCCCCTGGTGTAATAGATCCTCCAATCAACTTTTTGTTTACCAAATCATTGAAAGGGATGAAAGTGTTACAGGCGCCAAGTATTCTGGTACGTAGAAATTGTGAACTAACTCAGTTATAGGTTTCCACATTAAACACGCACGCTACATCTTCGATCTCATTGTCGCTTTCCATCGGGTGAGTTGAGGTCGAATGCAAGCCTATTGATAATAAAAAAAACTTCAGAGTCAGATAATCTTTTATCTGATTCTGAAGTTTTTCTTACATGTGAATATTTTAATTACAGATAACGGTTTCTCAGCGAGGCAACCCGCGGAAGCTAGGTCAGCCGGCGTTGTACATTGTCAACATCGAGGTGGACGCGCCAGTGATGTTTCTATGGCTGGAATCCACGGTGGATGGGCACTTCGAGAACAACGGCCTCATTGTCACGTCTCCTATAACAGTTAACTTTATAAGCAAAACACAAATATCACTCACTGATCTAGAAAGTTCTATTACCTATCAAATTTATGGAAATCCGCCAACCACCAGTGGAGCAGAGTTCGCGCCAAGTTTTATGAGAAGGGAGACCGGGTCTAAACAATGGGGCAAACACTAAATGTGTAGGTCGATGATGCCATTAGTAGTTTATGCAACTGCAAAAAATGCATAGCAGTGCAATTTTGGAGTTCAAACACAGTCAGCGTAGTGATATATCGAACATTATATCGATAAATAAATATTTATTACAGCAATTTCTTTGTGAACCTAATATTTGACCTTGTCTTGATTTCAGTACTTTTAACTCTGTAGACTTAAATGTTCTTCTCACCATTCATGCCTCCTCCTATAATAAAATAGTTAGGCACTCCGCACATGACGCAACAGCGATGCGACAGCCACGCGACGGACACATGTAGGATGCATGCAGGACGCATGCAGCACGCATTCACTCCGCACAAGACACGACACTGTCAAGTGACGGTTTACAAAGATCATTTGGCACGTGGCCGAAATCAGAATTAACGCTGCCATCTTGTAAAGCATAATTTTTGACAGACAGCTGGAGTTGATGTTTAACACTCACGCCCTCATCCAAATGCCAAATGATCCTTGTAACTGTGATGCAATGAGGAAAGAAAAAGCTCCTTTTAAGAGGAGAGAGCACAATGTCAAATAATGCGTGAAACAGATGTGCACAAACTAGAAGAACCATACATAAATTTCCATTGCATCATAGTTTATCTTATCTTATACATACCTACACTCAGGAGCACAAAAACGTGTCCAAGTGCTTGTCGCAAATTTATAAAGAAACTATGGGTTATTTATGAGATGTTTAATAGTGCGTATAGATTTGAAACAACTTGTTTAGTTTATCTACTTTGTGCTATGACTTACTTTTTCTAACAATCGGTGCCAGAACTGTTTTCAACGTTAATCCAAGAGGTAAGTTTAATTTATATGTGAGTCTAAGACAAATGTTTATATATTTATTTTTGTTTTTGTTTATGTTTTTGTTAGAAAACTTATAAAAAAAAAATTATAGTGGAACTTGTATAAAGTTCCACTATAATTATTATTTTTTATTTGTCACTTACTGTTACCCAAATTGGTCAGGCGGTCTTCTTAGCCAATTTGGGGCCAATTATCACCATATTATTTGCACTTTAAGAGGTACCCGTCACAATGAACGGTCACAGGTACGAGTATTTAACGCTAAAGTTGTATCGAAAAATGGCTTACTATGCTCTATTTTTTCAACTATAAAGTACTGGGGCTGAATACAACGTGCTCATTGGTTCAATCAAATTAAGTAGGTACGCTAAGGCGGCTTTCACGGTGTGGATTTTACCTACGAATATCATGTGTTACAAAAAATAAATCTAAAATATCTATATATATAATAAAATCGTAAAGACAATATGTCTGCACATTGAAGATAATCGAAAGAAAACCAACCAGAGCGACTTAAAACAACCACCTGAACTCGTTACGACAATTTTAAAATTTTTTGTTTGTCTGTCTGTCTGTTTGAACGCGCATCACGTAAAAACTGCTAAACAGAGTTCCATGAAATGTTGTATAGCAATAGTGTATATCCTCGGCCAAAATTTAGGCTATAAAATAAATCAGAACTTGCTTGAGAAATAATAAACTAGCAATAAAAACCTCTGGTGCGTTACAAATATAGTATTTTCTAGAGGTCCACTGATTGGCGCATGAATGATCTAATTCCCAGTACATTTACAATAGCTACAGAGGTCAACGTATTTTTGACAGAGATGGTAAACATTTATACAGTCTTACCACAAAAAAGTTAAACATCTGTTGAACACATGTTTAGAAAAAGTTGTACCATAAAAGAGCTTTCCTGTGCTTCTCTCCTACCTGTACATCTATTAATAATAGACAAGGGCAGCGACACCGTAAATCGAGGTTGGTACCATAACTAAAACCTTTAAGTGCGTCCGGGCTCACAGCACACTCTATTATCAGTTCACCTGCTTTACATTTATATTCAGTATCTGAGATGTATAATGATAAGAGCGTTGGTGGCCTAATGGTTACGGGATAGGCACGTACCCCGAGGTACCGTGTTCGAACAGCAGTGCCGCTATGTACCAATCTTTATAAGTTATGTACATCAGTTGAACACTGACCAGTGTCCTTGCGGTAAGGAAAACATGGTGATGAAATCCGCACGTTCAAGCCCCATAATCCAATCTGGTCAGGTTCCCCTGTTAACAGAGTCACCGTGGTCAGATGGCAGTCGCTCCGCTATAATCGCCTGATCTGCCAAATCATGGATCGAGACGGAGCCCGGGCCCTTGCGCGCGAGACCACAACCGGGACATTATCGTCAAGATATGTATGGTTCATTTTAAATTGTCATTGAAGGATCGGTATTTTGTTTATGTTCAGAGGCCCATGCGGATGTAGTCGCGGGCAACAGGTAGTATATAATAATAATATGAATAAACGGCTGTCAATCGGCACGCTCATGGCCTATTATCGCCACAGAAACCATAACCAATTATCCTGTCTTCTGGTTTTATTCGTCATTCCTATGGGCTAACTCACTGGAAAAATAAATTTTATTAAAAAACAAAAATAAAATAAAATAGTTTTTATTTCCATAATGGTTGCTTACATTTTATACACTGCTTCCCGAGCTAGGTACATATATACCTGTGTTACGAGAAACAGTTGCATCTTCCCTTAAATTGCTATTATAATCAGAAAATTAAAAATTAAAAATTGGTACTTAAACAAATATTAAAAATTAACTATATTAAGCATCTGCAATAATATAAATCTGCAATAGTGTGTGTGTGTGTGTGTGTGTGTGTGTGTGTGTGTGTGTGTGTGTGTGTGTGTGTGTGTGTGTGTGTGTGTGTGTGTGAGTGAGTATGTGAGTGTGTGTCAGTCTAAGTGTGTTGTGCATGTTTATACTCAGTGTACTTACATAACATAACATGAATCCGTGTCATGTCTAAATAAAAAAACTAATGCAACAAAGCTTCAGTCTGGGTATAATCTTTAGAGAGTAACCATTTCTTCATTTTACCCTTTACCTCGCAAAGTGTAAGCGGATAGATATTTAGGGACCTATTTATTTTATTGTACACAGATACACCCATGGGGCCATGTTGGCGTCCAGCTGTAGCGGTTCTACAAGAAATGTAAAAACAGACATCTCTTATAGTTCTCTTCTTAGCATAACTGTTTTTATCAAACGTGGTTAGAGTATGCTGCCTGCAGACTAGTAGTAGAATGTATAACTGTCTGACAGTCATTACACCAACTTTTTCGTAAAGTAATTTTGTAGGGAACCTAAACGGACTATAGGTCATAACCTTCAGAAGTGATCGTTGTGCTCTCTCTAAATTTATCATAAAAGTCTTACATGCACCACCCCACACCACGATACAATACCCCAGTATAGACTGGACCAAAGCGTAATAAACTGTTCGAAGCAATTTAAAGTCCGCAACATGTCTTAGCTTCTTAAATATCCACATTGTTTTTCTAAGCCGGGAAACAACAAGTTCAATATGGGATTACCAGCGTAGTTGGTCATCCAATAATACACCAAGATATTTGATTGAAGATGTCTTTTTTATGACCAGACATGTACAACTATTGTTATTAGGCAAGTCACAACAATGTAGTTTTAGATCGGGAATCACAGGTTTAAATGATTTCACTGTGAATTGAAGATAAACTGTTTTTGATAAATTTAGAGTGAGCAAGTTAGATCTCAACCAGCTGGACACCGTATGAAGTCCCATCTCAGCATATTTATCAGCCTCCTCCCAGGTCTCTCCATAAAAGATGATTGCAGTATCGTCAGCATAGGTAAATATTCTCCCATTTTGTATTGACAAGTCACATAAGTCGTTGATGTACAACAGGAAAAGACTCGGACCCAAAATACTGCCCTGTGGAACCCCAAATGTCACATTAGCTTCTGAACTTATGTAGTCCCCAATTCTGACTTGCTGCAAACGATCAGAGAGGAAATCTGTATAAATACCCAGAGCCCTACCACGAATGCCATTGCGTTCATGTTTTTGCACAAGTATTGGTATCGAGACGGTGTCGAAAGCTTTCGCTAGATCGAGAAAAGCTCCCAGGTATTTATTTTTTAAATCTACTTGCATTCTCAAGAAATCTGTTAACCCACAAATTGCGTCTTCTGTACTTTTATCAGCTCTTAAACCAAATTGATTCTTAGAAAGGATATCATAACGTTCCAGAAAATTTACTAACCTTGTATTCAAGACTCTCTCCAACACTTTTGAAAGAGCTGTAAGGACTGAAATAGGTCGATAATTAGTGGCATCGTCACGTGACCCGTTCTTGTGCACTGGTGTTATTAAAGATTTCTTAAAAGCCTCAGGAAAATCTCCTTGATGAAGACAGAGTCCAATAAGCTTAGTCAATGGAGCGATAATAACATTTTTGGCTAGCTTAAGAAACTTGGCTGGTATGGCGTCCCACCCCGTTGCACTATTACTCTTGAGATTTATTATGATTGCCTCAATTTCTCGTTCATCAGGTGCAAGTAGTACGATTGACTTATCAACACTAGATACCGTAAATTTATTGCAGCTACTACCTTTATTTATTTTGTTAGCTAAAAGTTTTCCTACATTTGCAAAGTAATTATTTATTGTATTCATTTCTCCGGCTATATCATTATTATATAAAAATCTTACACTACTCTAATTTTGTAGACGCTATGGCCGTAGATAACAATGTAGGTGACGTAGTGTAGAATTAGCTAATGTCAAATTCAGTTTGCAACTGAGTTAGACAAAAGTCCCCCCGTCATTTTGAACTAGTGTTGAGACGAACTTCAGTTTTGGCTCTAAATTAGAGTTTATATAGAAAATGTATGCATTATTGAAGGAATAATTTAGATAATAATAATAATGTGTCTCAGTAAAGTGTCACGACTATTTTTGAAATCTAATGTACTTTCGGCATGCCATTATCTCATGAACCGCTCAAACAAGCCCAGCAAACCAGGTGTCAGGGAATAGAGTCACTCGGCGCTCTTCCACCAACAGTAAGTACTAATAATTTTGATACCTAACTTACGTCAGTCATTTGGGCCGAAAATGTCTAATTTTCCTCGTTAAAGCCTACATATATTGGAACTGAAAGTCAGTTTTCGAAAATATAAAGTGAATTGTGATTTTCAGAATTAAATCTCTCTTATAGCACTATCATTGTGTGTACCAGAAGCACTTACAAAATATTATAACACCATTCACTTAGTGTGGTGAGTAATAATTTGACGAATAGGCACACACCAGCGCGAAGAAAGAACGGGATCGAACGGTTCGAACTTGTACCCAGGATAGTGAAGATACGAAATGTCGGCCTGTTGTTTCTACTGTCCACCATTTTGATTGCAAAAATTTCACAAGTCCCGGGTTGGTGTTTTGCATTTGTGGCAATGTGCGTGTTTCATATTTTACGTAATTAATTGTAAAAAGTCACAATACGCAATTAAATCCCGAGTTGGTATTTTGCACTGGTGCGCCTAATACGGTCCATCGTTTGAGACTAAAATCAAAGAAATCGGCCGAGAACTCAGAAAATAGCAATGATTAGAAGATCCCCCCAACCCCCCAAAGCGACTCTAATCGAGCGTACCGCTAGCTTCAAACTGTATGTATGTATGTATGTATGTAAACTCGTTATTGCAACAACATAGTACATTTCAATAGGAAACACTTACAAAACAAAGGCGAACTTATCCCACAAAGGGATCTCTTCCAGCTAACCTTAGACAAGCCGAAAGGAGCTTTAACGAGCGGCAGAGGTAATAATAGAGTACCTTACCTACTTTTAAAATAACCAAAGAATTAATTTAAATATATACCTACCAGTAAAACTTATCAGTAAGTAAGTACATAAATATGTAAACCATAAATATACATACCCATAAACATATTATATCCATATGATAAATATATACATATATGTATATACACATAAATATATACATACAGGATGTCCCGTAAGGTTACGATAAGTTGGGATAGGGTGATCGAGGAAGTCACTAGGGTCACTAGAAAAATATAAAAAAAAATCGCTCTTAAATATTTTAAAAATTATCCCAATTTTTGTTTTTTATCAAAAATTTAACACCCGTTGAGCCTATTTCATTAACTGTGACTACAAATATTGCTTCAGAAATAAATAAAAATCTGTAATGTAAACGTAAATAACCTTTCTACAATCTGAAATAAAAAAAACAATACATATCTGACCAAGATCATAAAGAAAATCATGTTTTTCCCTTGCCAAGGACTTAACAATTACGATTTCACTCAACTTTATCAGATTGTCCTGAAAAAAAAATGTACTATGCAACTCTGGCAAGTTTCTTCAAAAGTTAGCTTATTTTATCACCATTCTAAAATGGTATAACACTTATTTGGTTAATTCGTAATACGACAGCTAAAATAAATTTTCAGGAACAGTACCCTAATATTGAATGAAAAAAAAAGAAGACGCTAAAACTTAGTCCCAAATTCGTATGGATTTTTATGTCTACATGTCTACAGTCTAGACTCTAGGCCAAATGACATACGATTTACCCTGTGACAAGAAAAATAACCAATACTACATTGACATAACACGTTCAATATCAAAGCTTGACATGGCCTAGACTGTAATTTTGTAAAGAAAATTATGATTGAGTGAAATTGAATTGGTAATCTAGTTGTGTTTTAGGACGATGCCATATTAATTGATCATATCAGTGAATCCATAATCAAGTGTGATAATATTCATTATCATTTCAGTCCATAGACGATTACAACGATTTTTTTACAGTTAACGTTTTGAATGAAACTGAATAAATAAGACAAAAACTAAATTATTTATTCAAATACCTAATACAAATTTAGTCGTTTTCATTTAAATTAGATTCTCAAAGTGTTTTCCACCAACATAAATACACGCCCTACATCTTTTTAAGAATGATCTAGAGATATGACGTGCAAATCTTCTATTGTTAATAGTATCCGCGGCCTCTGTTATCCTCATTCTCAGTTCCGTCATATCCTGCACAGGTTTTCCATAAACTATTTCTTTAATTGTTCCCCAGTAAAAAAAATCCAACGGGTTTAAGTCTGGTGAACGAGCCGGCCACGGTATAGGACCGGATCGTCCCATCCATCTATCAGTGTATTCGTTATCTAGGAACTGCCTTACAGGGCGTGCGTAGTGTGCCGGACACCCATCATGTTGTAGCCACATACTTCTTAATGTGTTCAGCGGCACATCTTCTAACTGATTTGGTAACTGATTTTGTAAGAAGTCTAAATAGGCCTCGCCAGTGAGTGCCTCTGGTAACTCGAACGGTCCGATCACTTTCCCGTTCAGTATGCCAGTCCACATATTAACTTTAAAACGGTATTGACTTCGATCTTCTCTCATCAGATGAGGATTCTCGACATGCCACTCATGTAAATTATGTAGGTTCATGTACCCGTCCTTTTTAAACGTAGACTCGTGAGACCACAATATTTTATTAAAGAATTGTGGGTCTTCGCTGTGCATTCTTAACATTGTTCGACAGAATGCGAGTCTCACTGGATAGTCACGTGGTAAGAGACCTTGTACTCGTTGCACATGGAACGGGTGTAACTGATTCCTTTTTAATATTCTATGGGCTATAGTTTTTGGTATTCCTGTACTGGCCTCAATTGCTCGGACTGAAATACTCGGGTCTTCCTCGATGGCTTGAAGCACTTCTTCTTCATACGGTAACGAAGGTCTTCCTTCAACATTAGTTTGATGAGGAAATTGACCCTCGGATAATAATCGGTGCACATTTTGGAAGACACGGTAATCCGGGTAACGTGCAGCATTCAGGTATCTCTCTCAATAGAGTCTAGCTGCAGCACTGGCACCACCTACATCTGCATTCACCATAAATTAGATGCATGTTAGCATATTCCTGCGTATTTGGCATGGCGGTAAAGTATCTTCACTATCACACACGATTAAACTCAGTCCTTGAGAAAGCCGGGTCGTTAGATAGTACGAGTAGAAATCACAATGTCCAAATCACAAAGAATAATCAAGTCCAGTAAGCCAAGCAAAGTAGTTAGTACGAAATAAACAGAGACGAATACGAAACAGTGCGCAGTAAACAAAAGAGCTTAACGTACTGATGAATTGATTGAACTGCTTTAGTATCGCAAATAACTTATTACCTGTCTCACTACCTCTATTAACAATGTATTGTCCTTAAAACCGGTTTCGTCAAACTCGCTTTTCTCTTGATTCTGGGGTGCATTTCTCGGAATTTATTTTTAGCTGTCGTATTATGAATTAACTAAATAAGTGTAGTACTATTTTAGAATGGTGATAAAACAAGCTAACTTTTGAAGAAACTTGCCAGAGTTGCATAGTACATTTTATTTTCAGGACACTGATAAAGTTGAGTGAAATCGTAATTGTTGAGTCCTTGGCAAAGGAAAAACATGATTTTCTTTATGATATTGGTCAGATATGTATTGTTTTTTTTATTTCAGATTGTAGAAAGGTTATTTACGTTTACATAGCAGTTTATTATTTTTTTCTAAAGCAATATTTGTAGTCACAGTTAATGAAATAGGCTCAACGGTGTTCAATTTTTGATAAAAAACAAAAATTGGCATAATTTTAAAAATATCCAAGAGCGATTTTTTTTTATATTTTTCTGGAGACCCTAGTGACTTCCTCGATCACCCTATCCCAACTTATCGTAACCTTACGGGACACCCTGTATATGAAGCTCTATCGTCAAATTCTGAGGAAATGCTTCATCAGAAGTTCCCTGATGGGAACATGTGAGCGTGCGTCCTGTATCTCTTCAGGTAGCGAACTGTTATGACTAGAAAACTATTAGTCCTAGAAGACTAGTTTCTAAAGAGAAATGATAGTAATCGTCGAGATTTACATTTCGGATGACTGCTGTCAAACTTAAAATAGTTATAACTCGGAAACTAGTGGCCCTAGAACACTACTTGCTAAAGGGAAATGATAGTACTCGTCGAGATCTACATTTCGAATGACAGCTGTCAAAATTAAAAGGTTGTAACTGGGAAACTAGTGGTCCTAGAATACTAGTTTCTAAAGAGAAATGGTAGTACTCGTCGAGATCTACATTTCAGATGACAGCTGTCAAACTTAAAACAGTTATAACTCGGCAACTGAAGGTTCTAGAATACTAGTTTCTAAAGAACAATGATAGTACTCGTCGAGATCTACATTTCGGATGACAGCTGTCAAACTTAAACCAGTTATAACTCGGAAACTAAAGGTCCTAGAACACTAGTTGCTCTAGGGAAATGATAGTACTCGTCGAGATCTACATTTCAGATTACTGCTGTCCAACGTGAAAAATGTAATAACTTGGAAACTATTGATCTCAGAACTCTTGTTCCTGAAGAGTAATGATAGATCTGTGCCATTCTGTCCATGATTCCATGTCTAAAGGAGTTGTAATAAAAAATAACAATATATTTAATGTATAATATAAGGAGAATGTGTCATCATCATTGATAAAATGAGGAGTAATGTGATAAAAGTTCGTAAGGATGATGTGATGACTAGGATTGAAAGAGGTATGCTGAAATGGTTTTGACACGTGGAGAGGATGGCAGAAAAACAGCATACGAATGGTATCTATCGTATGAACGTGAATGGAAGGGTCGAAAGAGCGCCCAAGAAGGCCATTATATTGATCAACTAAATGACCAGCTCCAATAAGGGCAGGTTAGGAGTACCCTCAACCGGCGTAAATGCATGAAAAGATGTATGAATGTGGAAGAAGCAAAAGAGGTGTGTTAGGATCGTAGCTTGGGCACTCGATAGTCTCTGCCTACCCCTATGGGACACGGGCGTGAGTGTTGTATGAATGTAATAATAGTACCTATACATATATGACGGATCCGGTCAATAGCATGGAATCATGTGGTCAATAGTACGGACTCATGTAGTCAATAGTACGGACTCATGACGCAGAAAACGGAAGTGGGAGTGCGCCGCCTGGTAAGGCGTGCTGACAGAGTCTCGACGGCACGACTCGGGCGGAGTGGCGGGCAGTCTTGGCTCAACCGCCAAGGAGTAAACACGTCTTGAAACTGTCTCCACATTTCGTTTATAGAAAGTGTTGTTCACGTTTAAAAATAAAGTGATTTTAAAATAACCTTTGAAATAATAATGTGAATTACCTCAAATGCCTACATTGTAATACCTCTCTGATTTCAAGTAAAATTATAAGTGATGTGCAAAAATGAAGTGGAATAAATACAGTGGAGTAAATGTGAACCCTTTCTTTAATTTATCTGTACGAATACGATCTAATGCTGATATCACCACCCTGATGACAATTATCCTGATACACCACTTTCCTTGACGCAACGACATATATATTTAGGTTTACTTAATGAAAATTGAAAAGCATGCGGGACCAATTTTCATATCAGAAGTACCTTATTTCATACTACATAATATTTAATCGATGAGAGTCTTACATTTGTATACCGGGTCACAGCTTTCTAGTTTTTAGCTTCAATTAAACAAAAACTGGAACATCCCTAGGAGACACGTATGCAGTGAGTATCATGTTAGTGTCAAGTTGCATGTCGTTACGATGTCGTTCGCGTGCGATGTGCACAGACTAAGTATATAATTTTTTTCTCACACACGACATGCATCCGACGTGTAGGATGCATGCATCCTACACGTCATATCACGAATCGATGCTACACGGAATGCCTTAGATTTGTATAAAATAAGTCATGTGTGCGTGTACATTAGGGACGATCTGAGTTCGTCGAGTCGGAAACCTTGAAGGTAGGGGGACCTGTCCACCACCTGGGGCCCTATTTTTGAATCGTTCGCGTCCTATCCTTTCACACTCGTACTAAGTTGCTAGATTGACAAGACAGGCATTAGAAGGCGAGCGCTCTCGTGGATGCGGTGATGCCGAAACTGACCGACTCATCGAGCATGTCGAAATAGCAACAGATTATCTGCTCCAATGGAACTCCTCCGCTGATATAGTGATTCTTGGCGATTTTAATGCCCACCACTCAAAATAGCTCGATCCTCAAAGAAATGGCCATGTGGGTTCAAATTCATGAGGCATATTTGACAAAGTTAATAACATCGCCAACGGGAGTTCTTGATGCGAAGGACCCTATTATTAGGGCCTGGGGGCGCTCTCCATACAAACGAAATTGAATCATAATTTCAATTTAACTGATCACAGCCAATAAAATTTTTAGTACAAGATTTTGCACCAATATCTATGTCTGGGGTTTGTCAGATTTTTGTTACAATAAATCGTGAATTTTAAAGTTCATCATCATCATCATATCAGCCAGAAGACGCCCACTACTGGGCATAGACTTCCCCCAGAGATCTTGAGAAAGGCTGGTTCTGTGTTTTCCGTATCCAGCTGGTACCTGCGATCCTTACCACGTCGTCGGTCCACCTTGTGGGAGGCCTACCCACACTGTGTCTTGCGGTACGTGGTCGCCACTCGCTCACTCTATTGCCCCATCGACCATCTGTTCTTCGAGCTATGTGCCTTGCCCACTGCTGCTTCAGCCTGGCAATCCTTAGAGCTATGTGGATGACCTTGGTTCGCTTGCGGATCTACTCATTTCTGATTCGATCGCGCAACAAGACGTTTTAAAGTCGCACGGGCTTTAATACTTCAACCACAGTGGTGGATTAAACTCTAGGCAAACTAGACACGTGTCTAGATTTACCTAATGGCTAGGGCACTTAATTTCAAGGGGCGTTAAGATGTTCAGGGGTCATGTAAAGTCAGTTAAACCTGCGAAAACAAGTGAAATTTTACAAATCCGCGATTAAGAGCTCATTCAATTGATTAGGTAAGTATACCAAATTCCATTTTATCCTTACCCAATACGCCTATTTAATAATAACTAGGTATATAACGTGTATGTTAATAAGAAATATTTTGTTGTTTATTTATATTGTAGAAATTGCCAAATAAACATTATGTCTTATGTCTTATAGGTATACAGATTCCACATCACAACACTACGTTGGATCGCATTTAACTTAATTGTTCTCTATTAGCACGATGTCTTCCACAGTGCATTTCGAACCATCCTTGCGTCCATCGGCTTCGAAGTTCTACGCCGCGATTACCGGTACGTTGTCGCCACTCGTGAGCATTTCAGTTAACGGTTGTGTACCCGACATAGCTATTGCCACTTCAGTCTTTACTACGTTGCCACTAAGAATAAATCTTCATAGTTTGGGAGTCTTTCCCTCGTTAGCTGTGTGAGTGTGTTTGATCTTTCTAACAACCGACGTCCGCACAAAAATAGCAATTTCTTTGGATGTAAACATCTTGTAGTGGACTGGTATGGATTGTTGGTGTGTGCGTGTTTGCATGTTAAATCTTATAATATTTGAAATTTAATAAAATAGCATAGGTATCGAACATTAAAGTATGCTCGTAATCGAATTGAGGACTATAAAACGTTCGATATAGGTACCTCGAATACGATATTTGTTAACGTGTTAAATCAACCAATCAAGTATAACTTTTGCCCGCCATATCGTTGGCATTGAGTTCCATAAAAGGTAGGTAATTAATGTACTGCCTCGAAGTTTATAACTAACTAAGAATAGAAAATATCTATTCAAAATTACTTAAGTCAGATTTTTTATACTTCTATTTTTTCGAAACAGACATGCAGATGTGCGCCCACATACGACACAAGGATTTAGATCTTTAGATCGTTAAAGATAAATTAATTAGGACATTAGTTTGATCGCATTGAGGATCTCGATATTAAATCTAATGATTTGAGACGTAGAATTATTCTGATATCAGAAGTCATTGATAAACAATTCAAAATAATGAAGAACTTCACACAGTGAAGATGCTTCTCGTGACATTAATATGGTTTCTATTAAGTGTCGGGATAAACACCATTGATGTACGGCGAAACATACAGTGGACTGTGCGCAATCAGAATGGCTGTAAGTTTAAATTCAAGATATAACATTTAAAGTAACTAGATTCTCTTGAGAAGCACTTGCTCTTGCTCGAATTATAGGGTTTCTCATACTTAGTCTATAGATGCTATGCATAGTGGCTGGTTTTGTGCCTCGGTTTTTTGCCTGTGTGTGGTCTACGGTCGAAACCCCTTTTCTTAAATTTGCTTGTTTACTAGGCAGGCGACGATTTGTGATGAGTCTTGAGAATAACTCATTCATGTGTCTGACTCAAAAGTTGGATACTTAATTGTATTGAAAATTGAGTTTACCTCCTCATGGAGGCGTGCCAAATATGCGAAGCTTTTCGTGTTATATGCCACTCTACTTTGCCGCATACTCAACACGGATAAAAATATTGGGTATAATACCTAATTATTATTTACAAGATATAAATTGTAACCGAGAACTTGTTCCAGCAATTGAGATACCGAGTCGAGTTCCCGGTGGAATATACACGGACCTACGTAATGCCGGAATAATAGGGGATATAATGTATCGCTTTAATGACGTATTGACGAGATGGGTAGCCCATGACACTTGGACATACACTGGAAAATTCACGGGTAAGGCTTGGATCAAAACAGTTAATGTAACTCGTAAAATCGCTCCATTGTGCTTTTTTTATACTAGCCAAGAAATATATGGCGTTCCAACCAAAACTGAACACACTTTTGCTTGTGGCAAGATGTTGTGGCTAACCTGACAAAATGGCCTACATTAAAGGATTAAAAATATATTGCGCAACTTCATAAAATGTTGTGTACACCTGGTTAGTACCTAGCCAAGGTAATGCTTAGTGAACTGTACCTAAGCATACAAGACACCTAACTTTTATCTCCCTATATATACCTATCGTATTAGGTATAATTACATCATCATATAGCATAACCGAGAATATTTAATTAAAGACGATTTCGAGGCTTAAACTTTTATAAATTCACAAAGATGCATGGAAATATTTCTATTTCAGTTACCGACAACCAGCTGAAACATAAAGTAGTGAAGTTAGTTTTGGACGGGGTGGATACAGTAGGTTTTATAGAGCTGAACAACAATCCTGTCGGTTTAACTGATAACATGTTCGTGAGATACGCCTTCGATGTAAGGCCCTTTTTAAAGGTAAGGGAACCATTCAATGAAATAAATTACCCTCAAAGCAATTTCTCACCGCAACCATCAATCCAAAAAACCGAACCGATCAGAAAAAGGATATGGAGCTATGCTTACCTCGTTAGCAGTTTTTTACCCGCGCGTAATTGGTATCCTTTTTACTGCAGGCGCTTCTTCGGAAATATCCGAGTACTTATTAGTAAAGGTACTAAATTATACCATCAGTGTTGGCGCTGCTCCTCACTGTAGGATCTGATCCTTAAGCCCCCGACCCTGGTGCTACTGGTTCGGGCGGCGAGTTCGCTGTAGCCGACAGCGTCCAACCGCCACTGGTATCCTGGTTTCCCCGCGCGGGTCCTCAAAGCCTTTTGAAAGTCGTTTTATGTGTGTTTTATAGGTGGTCGTTTTGATTAGCTAGAGAGATTTTGCTTAGCGGACAGTTCACAAAATTCTGTGGCGGTAGAATTTTTAATTTATGCAATAAATGAACAATGAACAATTATGGTCATTTCGATTGTCGTTATCTTTCTGAACTACGCAGCCGAAAACAATGACAGTGTGAACTTTAAGTTACCGTAAGACTAATTTCGGTATCTGTATGGTGATCCGGACGTCCTGTGTCTTATGGGCAACTGCTACACAAAATTGGCTAGCAGAGCTACACTAACGGAAAGGACCACAACACAAATTCTATTGCTAATCATCATCCTGGCATCAACCCCGGTTGTGCTCTCGCGTAGCACGCGAGGCGCCGGGGTCCACAATTCTACATTCCTACTCAGTGATCTACTTTAGACTTACGAACTGGAGCGCATTTGTCCTTTTCATTTTTCCATTTTCAAAGACAGGAGACAACGTATTGAAAGTGACAATTTCTTCACCCATTGCCGCGGCGCGAACGCGATCAAGCACACATTTCACAGCACCGGACTGCGTCCCGGACGTGTACCACGGGGAGTGTCACGCGAACCAACTGCGAAAGATGCAGGCTTCGTTCAGTTGGGATTGGGGCCCGGCATTTCCCTCAGTGGGTATCTGGTAAGAACTATTACATTCTTTTATAATTAGTATTAGAAATATGAAAATATGTCCTGCATCAGCATTGACCATATGCGCAAGCCTACTGATGATCTTGCAAGCCCTTGAGCTTGACAGGGAAAATCTACACTATAGTTGAGCATCTCACTTTCAGGAAACCAGTGTCCCTGCAATTTTACGACGCTGCCATTATCACTTCGCTTGCGGCACACACGAATTACGAAGGCGATCACTGGACGATTAGAATCGTAATATACCTCGAGACCGGGCCGGCGATCAAACATTGGGAGGGCATCGCGAAAGCTGAGTTACGCGTTGACGGGAACCAGCTGATCAGCGTTGCAAAACATGTGAATACTTCTTTTAAAGAAGATGGAACGTCACACTTGCAGCTTGACCTAAACGTTAGCGAGGTTGGTAACTAAAATAACCATAGAAAAAGCCTGCTGCAACGGGGTGATCGCTTAGGTGCGCGCCTTCCTTACCACCCTCCGCGGTCAAGCTCGCAGTATGAATCACCCTTGGGTGAAGCCAAGCAAGCGACTAGCATAGGGGTGGACTTCCAGGCGCGAGAATGTTCTATATGGATGGGACTACCACTGGCGTGACAGCGGTATCGCCGAAAGTGAATTGCGACCTTATTGCGTTTTTTTTTATGTCATACGGTAGGCAAACAGGCAAGTGGGCCACCTGATGGAAAGTGGTCACCACTGCCTATAAAATGCCTCTTCACTGCCAAAGCTACGGTTCCCAAAATCCTCACCCCATAGATCACTGGCGACCTTACTCACCGGCAGAAACACAATACTATTTAAAAGAGTATTGTTTAGCTGAGGTATTCTGTAAGGTGGAGGTACTTCCCCAGCCGGGCGGCTCCAATTCGAACGGGATACCCCGCTATGTCCTACCGCTCTTAAACTTATTTGATGTTATAGCAACATCATTACCAAACGGAAGACGTCCAGAGCTGGACCTTCTCTAAATAAATTCGCATTATCGGTCTACTTTGTAGGACTTACAGAGCTACGCCTACCATGGTCAGTATTTGTAGCTTTTGAGAATTAGCTATAAGATAGGATCGTAGGCATGGACCTCATACCTAACGCGTGGTGCGAAAAGTCATTGTACCTGGATGGACATGTCACGGTCAGTGTTCAGGAGTGCGGCAACTAAAGAGGCATCAAACATATGAGCTATTCAAGCTATTCGAATTTCTCTCAAACGATATAATTAGTAGATTGATTGTCAGTTATATCTACATGTGCTTGAATACTTTTTAATAATATTGCAGAATGTAGTTAGCCTGTGGTGGCCAAACGGCTACGGCGCGCAGCCACTATATGAACTGCGCGTGATTATCCGTCAAGATAATAGCAATGAGCAATATTACAAGTCAATAAAAATCGGTTTCCGTACTATAGAGCTGGTGGAACGCAGTGCTTCTGAAATGTTTGGTAAGTCGTTCTTGGAAAATAAAAAAAATCCTTTTCAAAATCTTTTGCCAACACTGGCGGCTGGGTCGCCTGTCCCTCATCAAAGATTTATTTCATAAGGAAGGTGGAACGAAAACCTATGGGGGCCAAGGCTTCAATAAAGATCATAAATTTTAAGAGACTCGCTGTTGTCGGTGAAGAATCGCTCGGCCTTTCCTTCCCTCCATTTTCCCCTACATTATTGTTTTATAGAAGTCATTTTCATTCAACACTGCGATATCACCAGCCTGGCAAGTATTTTAATGAAGTACCAGTTCTGCTGGAGTCTGGAGGGTTTTGTGGATTGTGGAGGTGTTATATGAAGGTGCTATATAACCAAGCGGTGGACTTTTACGTTAATGAGATGATGTGAGTTTTAAATATTTGTCTTTAAATTTCAGCATCCGGCACCGAAGCTGGCAATGGTTTGACTTTTTACTTCGAGATCAACGGCTACCCAATATTTATGAAGGGTTCGAATTGGATACCGGCTCATGTATTGCCAGAACTTAGTGGAAATAATGCCACAGGTATTGTAAATTTATATAAGTTTAAATTTTACGATTGAAAGTAAACAAATCGCGCGTGGTGTCACAAACCCCAACCAACCCATTCCAGGTAAACTTAAGTGTCGCACAAGAAACGTTACAGTTCGTAGGCTAAGTCTACCTTAGATCAGAAAAGGGCCAGTAGCGTTTTCTCTTGTTAATTGCAATACTTCAGTCACACGTGGAGATTATTGCAAAACTGTACTAACAAGTGCAGAAGACAGACTGAGCACCTGATCAGAGATGAGATATTTTTGACGGTGACGCTGATAAATTAAGACAACTTTTTTTTCATCAGTGGACAGCCTGCTGCAAGCGGCGAAAGACACTCACATGTCCATGCTACGCGTGTGGGGCGGCGGCATCTACGAATCTGACTATTTCTACAAACGGTGTGACGAAATCGGAATACTGATTTGGCAAGACTTTATGTTTGCATGTTCCATGTATCCTGCGGACAAGGACTTCCTAGAGTGAGTTCAGGGAGTTACGACGGTCTCTTCACAATCTACTTACCTACCTATATCTGTTTATTGTTGATTTTTTAATCTAGATGGGCCCCAATGAGAACTCTAATGTAATAAGTATAATTTCAGCTCGGTACGAGCAGAAGTAGAACACAACGTAAAGCGCCTACAGTATCATCCCTCGATAGCGCTGTGGGCCGGCAACAACGAGAACGAAGTCGCGTTGCGCGGGAATTGGTACGACACTCAGCCACAGTTCGACAGGTACAGACGAGAGTACATTAAGCTGTACGTCGACACTATAGCCCCCATTGTTCGAGATTTAGATCCTACGAGACGGTACCTAGTCTCTAGTCCTTCCAACGGAATAGAATCTGAAAAAGAAGGATTCATAGCGAATAATCCATACGATCCCCATTATGGTGATACCCATTACTACAATTACCTGGATGATCATTGGAATCAAAACATTTATCCCAAGACGAGGTTCGCATCAGAATATGGGTTCCAATCGCTGCCATCGCTCTCCACAATGAGAACGGCGACCAGCCATGCGGAAGATTTCAGCATAACCAGTGAATATTCCAGACATCGGCAACATAGCCCTAATGGATATGAATCAATCGGAAGTCAAATAGAAACGCAGTTACAATTACATAAGCTGGATCCAAAATATTTCGATAAGTTTGTCTTCTACAGCCAGGTGAGTATTCACATAATTTTAATCAATGCGTTTAAACACCATCGTTATTTAACTCTATTATAGTATTAGTTCTTAAAACCTAACAGATTTCTCAAGCAATGGCATTGAAAGCAGAAACGGAATTCTACAGACAGAGTCAAGAGGATTGGTATACAATGGGAGCCCTATATTGGCAACTAAGTGACGTATGGCAAGCACCATCGTGGTCTGGAATAGGTATGACATACTCCTTTCTATCTCGCCAAGATTTTGTGGAACGGAAGGGCGACGAGTAGTCCTACATAATAAACGTAAGTTGTTGATCATTATGGAATACATATTTACACCAATACTGTCATTTCAGAATACGGTGGTAAATGGAAAATGCTCCATTATTTCGCCAAAACATTTTTCGCTCCCGTGTTGGTGTCGCCTAAACTTCTATCGACGGGAGAGGTGGAAGTATATCTCATTAACGACAGATTCGTGCCTATAATATCTGGTGAAATTCTAGTGGAGTATTACAGTTTTGGTAGTCTAATTCCCGTGAAGACTGAATCGCATCCAGCTTATGCTGCGCCGCTCAATGCAAAGAAGCTGACGGTTATATCGCTATGGCGAGAGAATATGCCAGACTTTATAAGGTTTACTCTCCACGCCCCAGGTGTCGCAGATCCTCCAAGTAACTTTCTGTTCCCTAAACCATTGAAACAAATCAAAGTGTCACAGAAGCCAAACATAAACGTACGTATTGTGATTGATATTGTAATCAAACATAGGTGTATCCTCGGTGTCAGAAAGACTATGTAAATGTTTTGATTACAGGTAACGGTATCTCAGACAATTCCGGCACTGAAGCCAGAGGACCCGACGTTGTACGTTGTTAAAATCGATGTGGATAGGCCAGTTATGTTTCTATGGCTGGAATCAACAATGCACGGGCACTTCGAAGATAACGGATTTATTATCACAACTTCTCCATTTACAGTGAACTTTATAAGCAAAAAATATATATCACCTGTAAAGCTAAAGCGCTCCATTAGCCATAAGTATTATGGAAATACGCCAACCCTCATAAGACCAGCGTGGTGGTTTAAGCCTAATTCCCTCACACGTTTTACGAAAAGGAGACCTGGCTACTTCTCTAAAATACCATTATTTGGTTGATCGCTCTCGTATTTTACATTAATGAGTTTCAGTATACCTATTGTATCTACAAATTTAGAGGGAAGCGAGTAAGGATTTTTCCCTAATACGTTTTCTTTTTGTAAAAGTGAAAAAATATCTAAAAGTTTTTGAGGTAAGCCTATCAAAAGCTTTTTCCGAAACAAGATTTGGCCTTATAAAAATGTTATAAACCTGGTGTCTGGACACCTTATAGCGATCAACTTTTTGTGGTTTACGATTTTTTAATGCACATAAATTGAAGCTAGATCTTTGTAATATCGTTTTAGGTAGACTATTAAAACAAATTGTAATAAAAAAAAAATATGTTACCTAAATATGATTTTGCTCGATCTCTTGCCCTGGTCTTCTATTGGAAAATAATGTCAGCTTCATGTTATAATTCATGTCCTTTAAAACAGGCAGCTATCAGCGTTTCTAAGCAAAGTGCCATTTTCTGGAACCATGATTTTTATTTTTACCTTTCGGATTCACGTAGAAAAAAGGGTCATCGAGTCCGCTAATTTACTTGGTTCAATCGAATTCTAATTCGATGGCAATAGCAGCTCAACGGCAGTTTCAATCGTAAACACGACGGTGGGGCTTTCCATCAGGTGGACCGACTGTCCGTGTGCCACCCAAGGCAAAAAAAAGTTTCTTTACAAATTCGCGATAAGCACTTGGGTCACTCTTACTTACCTACCTTTTACTGTACCTACGTAGTATTTTTTTCTCTGTGCTGTTGATGATGAACCGCTCTCGCTTTTTGAAAAGATACTCTTGACGTGCCCTTTCTTTGAATTATCGTCGATTTGCTCGTTTTAGATACGTCAAGGTCTTCTGTCACACTTTTTCGTTAATATTCTTTCATTCATCCACTCTATATGAGAATCCAACTAAGCATTCCTATCTCTATCCTAATCACTACATCTTCATACAACACTTAGTATAAAACTTTGTTTACAAATTCGCGATTATGGGCTCACTTTTACCGCTGGTATTTAATAATGAACAATTACATTTGCGTAATAGATAACTATGCATTATTGCACAATTGCGTCGGCCACAAGGTTAAATAAACATCACATAATTTCCCACAATCAAACACAAGTGAACCTCACCTGTACGTGGGCCCCGGCTCACAGATGGTCGAGGCTCTGGTGAATCGGCTTTTCCCTAACGAAATGTGCAAGCCAGATGGTAGTCGCCACAGGCCGCACATAAAAAGCCGAAACAACATTTTTAACGGAAGATTCGAGTAGGAAAATCTTTTCAGTAATATCGAAAGTTTATGTTTCAGTGCACCTAAAAGGGCTTTCCTACTAAAAGCCACTTGGCAGAAGCTAGGATCATGATCATCTATTCTATGTTCCGAACGTTTTTAGAAATTAGTGCTGTGGTTACTGAGAATACCCTCCAAAGACAACACTTTTTATGACATTCTCGTCTAACATTCCATTATTCCAAGCATTCGAAGAATGCTCGCCTAGTAATAGGTACACCAAGAAGTCAAGAACATTAAAGAATGTTCTTATCTATTGTTCGCCTGGTGCAAACGCATCGTCACCCATGACCGTGACGGTGGGCTTACACCAAGCGAGCAAATGCGGCAGACGGGTCCCATATTCGTATAGGTAGGTACTTACTTACATTATGATATTTTATATAAATGTAGATTTGATGCCCTGCCTGCTTTCAAGTTTTAAATAAAGTATATATACCTACCTACATAATATTTACTGGTTACTTTCAGTTTTTAATAGCAGTCTGTGTTTTTAGTTTTTATTAGGTAGACCAGATCCGATTCAAGATCGACTGTTGTCTACACCTTTGTCAATGGCCGGGAACGCATTCGCGACTCTCCCACCATTATTAAACAATAATAGTAAACCTTCACAGCATTATGTTTAAATACGGTGGCCAGAGATGTATCTACACAAAATTATACCTACATTTAAAAAATACGAAAACACCCCCCTCGTAAATATCGAAGAAATTATTAAGCAATCAATGTGAAGGGTTTTTTCAAGGCCAAGGAAATTATTTATCATACATAGTATTGCCTAGCTTAGGCAACGTGCAGGATACTGGGTATTAAATACCCCAAGCGTTCGCTCGGTTGACTGGGTACCTACAGGTTAATACTTCAATAAAATACTCGGACAATAACAATATGAAACTGAAACCTGAGAAGCAGGACCGATGTGTGTGTATGGTTACAAATTATTGTTGACCATTTAGTGATGTTGGTATCCAATCAGTGTCGATAAAAAATCGACATTCCTTTTTATGTATATGTATACGTACGCATCCACCAAGTATTTCGATTTGAATCATGTTCTAATTTCTGTCTATACATAAGGCATTTTAAACGAAATAACTTTTTAAAGGTATGTTCCGGGTTTCCGACCGCGTACCTTTTTTCAAATGCGCCAAAACTGTTTTGTGGTCAATTGCCAGTTCTTCAGCTACAACGTAACTACTGATATGCCGATCTTGCTCCACTTTTTCAATTTCATTTTATCCGTAACAGGGCGACCAGAGCGACGTGCATCTTTGACATCAAAATTTCCGGATTGAAAACGCTTAAACCAAATTTGTGCTACTCTCACAGACACTGCATTAGGTCCATAAACATCGCAAATTTTTTTCGCGGCTTGCGTTGCATTTTTACCTTTTTTGTAGTAAAATTTTAAAATGTATCTAATTTCTTCATTAGATTCACTCATCTTGACGGTAAGAAAAACAAATGAAAATCACGTATTTTCATAATTTGAATTTGGAATTATCTTCTTTAAAATTTAAACTTTTAAATGATACCAAAACCAGCCAGGTACAAATAGTATAGCCAAAGAGGTTTTATTACAAGTTCATACATACTATATGCGAAAAGACTTTTTCCCCAACCCAATAATTATCGCCATCTCTTATAATTATATCATAAAATGTATGATTCTCGTATAAAAACTATTATAATCGTATTATTTCCTATTGCTTACTAAAGAACGGCCTAAAAGGGTTGTCTTTAGATTTCTTCCGTTATCATAACACTGTTCACAGGTAGCAATTTTCGTAAACAGACACGCAATCATACGTCCACATACGGACTGAAATAATTAAAGTCGTGAGTTACGCTCTCATACTAAATGAGTTACGCTCATTAAGTATGATCATTTGTAGTTATAGTTTTATTATCTCGATATTAAACAAATGGTTTGTGGCGTTGCACATCACTAGTCCGTGTGCCGTCTGCCGCCTGGTATGAAGTGCTCGATAAACTTCAAAATAATGCAGACACTCGCACAGTGAAGATGTATCTCGTGACATTGGTGTTTTTGCTATTAAGCGTCGGGATAAACACCATTGATGTATGGCGGAATATACAGTGGACGGTGCACAACCAGAATGGCTGTAAGTTTGTTTTATATTCTGACAGTTAAAATACTTTGTATTATAGACAATATTTAGTTGTTGATTAATCGTGAATGTCTACAGTTGTACACCAATGCTTCACCAATGCTTCTTTTCTTATTTTTGCACTTATAAAGTTATTTTTCATTCGATTAATTTTTTCAATAGGCTTTCGATAAATATTAAAATTAGAAATGTAATAGGTAGCTTTATTACATTGCGGTGTATTTAGACCAAGTGAACAGCTAGAGCTCTGTAATGCTCTAGTAGATATGTTTAGATGAGGCGAAAGTGCAAACCAATCATGTAATGGCCCTGATTAGAGAGAGTAGGTATTAAGTCTTAGTATAATAATCCTAGAACATTATTAGATTGTTGTTTTATGTATTTATTTTATTTATTAGGATAACCAACCAGATTTACAATAGTTCATATACAGTGGGATACAAATTATGTTTATACAAGGTAGTCGCACTCTTACTCACAGGTCATCACAGCATGATTGATTATGAATATGAAACAACTGCAATGAAAGGACGCTCTTCGAATGTTAACGTTCATTTATTTTTAAATAACAGTTACAAAGACCCGATACGGGGCGGCGTCGCAAAGTACAAGCTATGTACCTATGTAGATTCCTATATGTATTAAAATGAACGTAGTAAAATAAAAAAAAATCCTTAATTCTTTTATTTCTGTCGAAAGAAGAATTGAAGCTCGGGATTCGGGAATCAGAACACAACAATGAGAGTGAAATTATGATTTAAGTTTAGGCTTCCGAATATACAAATGTAAAAACGGAACACATTACTTAGTCCGTTAGTATTATACGTAAAATATCACTCTTCTAACTCGACGCATGAGATGATACGGCCATTTTTGGCACATATTTTGTTTGTCGAAACTTTTAATCAAAGGCCTGCCCGAAATTAAGCAGTCGAGGACTTGAAAAATATCCGAAAACTATGAATTTGTTGATACATCTCACAAAACAGTTAATTATAATTCATAAATTATTGCGCGAGTGCTTATAACGCTAGAACGATGTCTTGAAATTATGCAAAAAATAATCTTTCCAAAATATTAAGTTTGTCGGCCAATTTTACCATAGCTTCTTTTTCTAAAAAATTCTATTTCGAATATAGAAATGGAATGGAAATATTTGCCAAATCAAATTCTTACCTCCGTAACCCTGCTACCAGGGGCATTGTACTAGATTGGTTTATGGTTACACATTCAGTGCCTGAATGTTCAGGTTTTATCACAATGTTTTTCCTCACCGTAAGAGCATGGGTTAGTATTCAACAAATGTAAAGCATTTCTCGAGGGTGTAAATTACTGAGCGATCGTGTATGGAGATGTAATTATAGCATTTAGGGGATGAGGTGTGAAACTCGTTTTAGGTCCTTACATAACTCAGAAAAGAGTCATTGTTACATGGCGGCAGTGGGATTCGAACTCTGTACCTTACCCACTAGGCAACCGACGCACCAGTACTTAGATAGGTACATGCTTCTAAAAATAACAAACACACTATGTTGATGAAAATCTGTTGTAGTAGGTAGTCAAAATATTATTCAATTGATAATGTAGCGGCATGAAACAGCTATAGTTATAGTTTTTGTAGCGGCATTCCACAGCATGAAACCCGTGAGAACGTCAACATGGTCAGCACATAAGTACTTATTGTAAGTAAGTACCAAGACAAATCCAAACAATGAGTAACATATGAGCGAATTTACAAGTAGGTTGAATCAATTTCAATCAGGGTACAGGACAATTTGTTAATTAAATGATTTGGCACTGTTTACTTCAATTAGGCGTTGTTATCATGTCCTCCTGTACCTATTAACTCTGGCCGAGAACTTGTTCCAGCGATTTACATACCGGCCCGAGTGCCCGGCGGAATATACTCGGATCTACGCAATGCTGGGATAATAGACGATATCCTGTATCGCTTTAATGACGTCTTGACGAGATGGGTAGCCCACGATACGTGGACTTACACTGGAAAGTTAATGGGTAAGGTTTGGATCAGATACATTTTTGATGAACTTCCTAAAGAAGTTAATTTGTAAATATATGTCCTTCTCGAAATACAAATGCATGAAAAATCAGTTGATCATAGGATCTGCTTTGTTTCGAAAAGAAGGAAGGCCAAAGGAACAAACAGACTTCCAAACATATATTATTTCAAGTATTAATTTTTTTCACGTCGTTCCTACAAATTGTAAATTTCGATTTTCTTTGGAACGAAATTTGAAGAAGTAAGCAATGATTATTAAATATTTTGTGGGAAAAATTCCCAATATTCTTTGTGATTTGTGGAGAACTACAAAAATACTTGCACTTATTCCAGTTACCGAGAGCCAACTGCAGCGTAGAGTAGCCAAGTTGGTTTTGGAAGGGGTGGACACGGTAGCGTTTATAGAGCTGAACGACAGCCCTATAATCGGCATCACCGACAACATGTTCGTGAGATACGCTTTCGATGTGAAACCCTATCTCAAGGTAAGAGGTCAATTACCGACATACACAATTGGCAACCATAGCTTTCGAATGATATTCTAACAGTCAAAACGCTACGTAGAGATATAGAAATAAGAGTAAATTTCATACAGGAACCGTAGACTGGGATTATTTTAATTTGCGGGGTCATATTGATCATTCACTTTCTTTACTCTATAGTGTAAGGTTCATTGTTGCATACCGGGCCACTGTAGTGCTCCCAGCTGCGTATAGGTACTTATTAGACTAAGGCGACCATTCATGGTGGCTATCGTTTCTCCGTACTCATCGAATTCTGCTATGTTTATATAAAAGCAATAAGAATGTATTAATGTAAGACTCATTGTCGCATTCCGGGCCTCTGTAGTGCCCCCAGCTGCATATAGGTACTTATTAGACAAGGCAACCATTCATAGCGTCTATCGATCCTCCGAATTCATCGAATTCGGCTATGTTTATATTAAAGCAATAACACCGTCCTGTGCTAGAGACCGCAGTGCTTTGTTCTGTAGTCGGTATAAGAATATTTGAACACCGGAACTTAGTTAGTTGATTAAAAATAGTGAACGAGAACGCAAGTATTTTTACTAGTGATTGTATAGAGACTTTTAAAGCTAATAAACAGTTTGTGAACGATCAGTTGAGTTTAAATGGTGTTTGGACCCAGTTTGATTTCTTCAGTCTACTTTTACTGAGATAAAGAATTAGATCCTTTATCTCAGAAGTGGGATAGTTGAAAACCACTGTTGAAACGCCCACGTCAGTAGAAAATATTTGACTACTTATGGATACCGAAAATATGCGAATACGAACAGATAGAAAAAGGCGTCATACCAGAAACAAGTCGAAAGCGCGTCGATCTGAGTACGAACAGCGGAGGTGTGAATCGGATGATAGAATGCCGTCATCGCGAAGGAGCCGTTCTAAGAAGAAGGATAAGAAGCGACGTAAGCGAACAACGGAGCCGAGCCAGAGGCGTCGTCATGTCGAGCGAGCCAGCCGCAGCCCGGATCGGAGGCAGACCAGGAGCAGACGCAGTACCCGTGAGCGCGTCGCCCGCAGTCCAGGTGGGCGGCAGACGAGGAGCAAATGCAGCAGCCGTGAGCGTGTTAGCCGTAGTCCAAGTGGAAAGCAGGCAACGAGCAGGTGCGGCGAGCGCGAGCGCGCTAATCGCAATGGGAGACAGACGAGGAGCCGGTGCAGTAGCCGGGAACGAATAATACGTCCAGACTTGGGTACAGGTAACCAATTTGACGATTTGGTGACACGCCCTATGCATGTATGTAATAATAATGAACTTAAGGATAATAATACGCAAGTGCTACTATCTATGCTAGTAAACGCTCTTCAAGCTAATAAATCCGAGGGTAATAAATTCCCCATTTTAGGTAATGTCATACCGGAGTTCAACCCTATGGTTAAGGAACAAACCATTCATATGTGGATTAATAAGGTAGATGAATGCGCTAGATTATATAGATGGGGCGATGATCAGATAATTCATTACGCTTTGCCAAAGTTAGTAGGTGTTGCGAAAACCTGGTACCAAGCTTTACCATCCATTTCGTTCACGTGGCTTGAATGGAAAAATAAGTTAATCGAGTCCTTCCCATGCAGTGATGATTATGCAGAATTGTTAACAGAAATGTTAGCAAAACGTGTGAAGTTTAACGAATCATTAGAATTATATTACTACGAGAAAATAAATTTATTGCATAGATGTGACGTTAGAGGTAAGGAAGCGGTTGACTGTTTACTGTACGGAATCGAAGATCGTTCGTTACGGTTAGGTGCTAAGGCTGCAAAATGTCAGGAACCTGAGGAAGTATTAAATTATTTTCAGTCAATAAAACAACTGCCTCGTGAATCGGATAGATTTAGAACTAATTTAGAAAAACAATCAAATTTACATTTGAATAATTCAAGTGTGAAACATACATCTACTAGTGACACAAAACCATTTTATTCTCGACCAAATTCGAATATTGTTTGTTATCATTGCAATGAGCCGGGGCATTTTAGTTTTAAGTGTACAAAAAAGATGTTGAAATGTACTTTATGTAATAGATTAGGTCATATATCTATTAATTGCCCAAAACTACCAAATCAGTCGGAAAAAAGGAGTATCAACCCACAGGAGAAGTCCGTGATGCGTCTTGAAAACGAGATAATAAATGATAATAAGTACTTGATACGTTTACAAGTAAATGGTAACGATATGGAAGGCTACGGATCTGGGTAGCCAGTGCACCTTATTGCGGCGTAGCTAAGCGAATAGACTAGGTATTTCTTGGTTGAATAGCCAACTTCCTATGCTGCGAGGTATAGGTAATAATTTGATTATGCCTGTAGGATCTGCAAGAGTAAATATCAAAATACAACACATCACAGAAAAGGTTGATATTTATATTGTCGACGATAACATAATAAAATATTCAATTCTTATTGGCCATAGTTTTACTGAGAAACCTGGCATTATAATAACAAAAACAACTGACTCGTTAATCTTGACTAGGAACTCTGATATGAAAATGGCGTTAAAATTAAATAGCGACGTCACTGTACCCCCTAAAAGTATGTTTGCAATATTGGTTAACGGTGAAGAAGGCTATTCAGGTACGATTTACGTTAGAGGATCTCTATGTGGTCTGAGAAATCATGAATATTATATTTTACCTGGAGAATACGACTTAAAAGATGGATTCGGTGCATTGCTTGTTCAGAACTTGAGTAGTAATATTATATCATTAAATAAACATTCATTAGTCACTCGCGCCTTACGCGCGGATTTTTTTTTAAACGTGAATATATTAGATTTTGATAATAAACAGACACAGGAATCTTTAAAATACGGTAAACAGCTGCAGGAACATGAGATTACAAGTTTAAAGGATTTACTAAAAAAGTATGAATTGTGTTTTTCAGATAATTTAAAGGAACTAGGGTTTACCAATATTATCGAGATGGAGATTGATCTTATTGACTCTAACCCGGTGGTATATCGCCCGTACAGACTTGCTTACCCAGAACGTGAACTAGTTCGCACGATGGTACAGGAAATGATAGATGCTAATATAGTATGTGAATCAAATTCATCGTACGCTAGCCCAATACTAGGTCAAGAAAAAAACTGGAGATAAAAGGTTATGCGTTGACTACAGAGCTTTAAACAATAAGACCCGTAAAGAGCATTATCCATTACCGTTGATTGACGATCAATTGGATAGATTAGCTGGTAATTCTTTATTTATTAGTTTAGATTTGGCTTCTGGGTATTATCAGATTCCCATTTCAGAAAATTCACAGCATATGACCTCATTTGTGACTCCGGATGGGCAATACCAATTCAAAAGAATGCCTTTCGGATTAGCAAATGCGCCTTCCGTTTTTCAATGGGCAATGAATAAAGTATTTACTAATATAAATTATGTTATAATTTATATGGACGATATTTTGATTCCTGCGCAGTCATTTGATGAAGGGATGCTGCGTTTGGAGGAAGTATTGAAGTTGCTTAATGAAGCGGGGCTAACTTTAAAAATTAGCAAATGCCATTTCTTTTGCACAGAATTGGATTTTCTTGGTTTTCGCGTTAGTGGCGATGGAATACGTCCAGGGGAACGAAAAATTGTAGCGATATCTCAGTTTCCTATACCACGAAACGTGCACGATGTAAGGCGTTTTCTTGGACTTTCGGGTTTTTTTTTCGGAGGTTTGTAAAAAATTATTCGTTGATTGCACGACCACTTACGAATTTATTAAAATCAAAATTTGAATGGAAGTGGGGAGAGGACCAGTTTAACGCTTTCAATACTCTTCGTAAGAAACTTATAGAACGACCTATTCTTGCATTATATGATATGAAATTAGATACAGAACTTCATACAGATGCCTCTAAATTTGGAATCGCCGGTATTTTGTGGCAAAGGGGCCTGGATGGACTATTACGTCCTGTTGCGTATTATAGTCGCAAAACAACAGGTGACGAACAAAAACTTCACTCTTTTGAATTGGAGACATTAGCTGTAATAGCGTCCCTGAATCGATTTCGTGTATATTTATTAGGTATACGATTTAAAATTATTACAGACTGTAATGCTTTACGCACGACATTGACTAAAAGAGACCTGATTCCCCGTATTTCTCGTTGGTGGGTTCAGTTTCAGGAATACGACTGTGAGATAGAGTACCGACCTGGCGAACGTATGGCACACGTAGATGCGCTCAGCCGTGGCCCTGTCACTGACCCTACTGAAGAAGCTGAGGAATGCGTTTTGGATGTACTTAATGTGAACGTTGATGATTGGATTGCAACTATTCAAATTAATGACAGCGAAGTAAATCGTATACGGCAGGTATTAAAAGACGATGAAACGAAATATGTGGCAGATATTCGCAAAAATTATCAGATTAAAGGTAATTATGTTTATCGTATTACAGATGAGGGTTTACGATGGGTTGTTCCAAAAGGGTGTAGGTGGCAAGTCTTGCGCATGAACCACAACGATGCTGGTCATTTTAGCTATGAGAAAACTTTAAAACGTTTAAAGAGTACATTTTGGTTTCCAAAAATGAGAAAATTCACAAAGAAGTATGTACTGGCTTGCTTGGAATGCGCTCATCATAAGGCACCAGGTGGGCCCAAGGAAGGAGCGCTTCATCCTATACCAAAAATTGAACAGCCATTCCATACATTACATGCCGATCATTTAGGACCATTCGTGCAATCACGAAGAGGTAACATGTATATTTTAGTTACAATAGACGCGTTTACTAAATTCATTAATATTCGGGCCGTGAGAGACACAAAAACGATGAGCGCCATCAAAGTATTCAAGGAGCAATTTAGTTATTTTGGCGTCCCCTCAAGACTAATAACTGACAGAGGGTCCTGTTTTACTAGCGCAAAATTTACTGAGTTCACAGTAACATTAAAAATTAAGCATATCTTAAATGCAGTGGCAACTCCAAGAGCGAACGGTCAGGTTGAAAGATTCAATCGTACCATCTGCGATGCACTTAGTACTAAATGTCATGATAAAAATGCTAATTTATGGGATGAATATTTAGGTGAAGTTCAATTAGGCATTAACACAGTTATAAACAAAACCACCGGTAAAAGTCCCGCGGAAATACTATTTGGGTGTAAGTTAGTGAATTCATCGGAAAATTTGTTAAGTGATCTTATTATGGAAACTACAGAACGGGTCACTGGTGACAAAATGGTCGAACTTAGATCGAAAACAAGGAAGCGTATAGAGAAACAACAAGAATATGACAAAAAGTATTTTAATAAAAAGAGAAAAAAAGGTACTGAGTATAAAGAAGGCGACTTAGTACGGGTTGAAAGAACCATTATTGATAAAGATCATGCAGGAAAATCGAAAAAGTTAGTTCCGAAGTTTCGTGGTCCTTACCGCATTCTAAAAGTATTACCCAATGACAGATTTGTAATTGAGGATACTCCGCTATCGACAAAGGGAAACAAAAGATATGAGAATGTAGTAGCACTTGGTAAAATTCATCCTTGGTTAAATTTTGAAGGTTATTCAAGCGAAAATAGTGATAATGACGATATGTCCGAACTGATTTGATTTTACTTGTACCTAGTTGAGTTTGATTAAGTTTACTTAGTTTAATGCATGTATGAATAATATTATATGAATGGCGATCAGTGCAGAAAGCGAATGGCATTGAGAAATTGATGTCGCACAGATGATCGTCACACAGAATTTAAGTATGAGCTATGGAAAATCATGAGCGATCAGTGCAGACAGCGAATGATATTGAGCAATCAGTATCGCACAGATGGTCGTAGATCACGATGGACCATGCAGAAATGATTGGATTGTTTAAGTATGAGCTATGGAAAATCATGAGCGATCAGTGCAGATAACGAATGATATTGAGTAATCAGTATCACACAGATGGTCGTAGATCATGATGGACCATGCGGAAATGATTGCATTGTTTAAGTATGAGCTATGGAAAGTCATGAGCGATCAGTGCAGATAACGAATGATATTGAGTAATCAGTATCGCACAGATGGTCGTAGATCATGATGGACCATGCGGAAATGATTGCATTGTTTAAGTATGAGCTATGGAAAGTCATGAGCGATCAGTGCAGATAGCGAATGGTATTGAGTAATCAGTATCGCACAGATGGTCGTAGATCATGATGGACCATGCAGAATTGATATGTTAAATGTAAGCCATGGAATGCTATGAGCGATCAGATCAGATAGGAAATGCTATTTAATAGTAAATACTGCAAAGATGATTGTAGATTGTGGCATACCATGTGCAATAGATTAAAATTTATATAAAATCATTATGGATCATAATGATCACAGAGTGAAATCTCACTAATTTGTAAAAGAAGTAGGTACTTTGAATGATTTACAATATTGTATAGCTTTAAGCATCTGTTAGATTAACTATTAAAGTAAGCATTTTCATCACTTTATTTTCTTTCATGTTGCGTTTATTTTGTACAAGCATATATTGTTATTGTGATTTTGTTCCGACTGTTTGTTTTATTAGTAGTATTGTTCAATACTTATGTAAGTACTTATATATATTTTTAGTATTGTATGTGAATTGAGAAATTATCATAAGTGAAGGGACTCACTTCGAATTGGATGGCCGAATGTAAGGTTCATTGTTGCATACCGGGCCACTGTAGTGCTCCCAGCTGCGTATAGGTACTTATTAGACTAAGGCGACCATTCATGGTGGCTATCGTTTCTCCGTACTCATCGAATTCTGCTATGTTTATATAAAAGCAATAAGAATGTATTAATGTAAGACTCATTGTCGCATTCCGGGCCTCTGTAGTGCCCCCAGCTGCATATAGGTACTTATTAGACAAGGCAACCATTCATAGCGTCTATCGATCCTCCGAATTCATCGAATTCGGCTATGTTTATATTAAAGCAATAACACCGTCCTGTGCTAGAGACCGCAGTGCTTTGTTCTGTAGTCGGTATAAGAATATTTGAACACCGGAACTTAGTTAGTTGATTAAAAATAGTGAACGAGAACGCAAGTATTTTTACTAGTGATTGTATAGAGACTTTTAAAGCTAATAAACAGTTTGAGAACGATCAGTTGAGTTTAAATGGTGTTTGGACCCAGTTTGATTTCTTCAGTCTACTTTTACTGAGATAAAGAATTAGATCCTTTAATAGATAGCAGATATAATACAAAGTCGCGTCTCGCCGTCTGTATCTATGTACGCTTAGATCTTCTAAGCTACGAAACGGCTTTTAATGCGGTTTTGAACAATAGATAGAGTGATTCAAGGAAGGTTTAGAAGCAAAAAAGGGTAGGTAGGAGTACAGTAGGTGTACGAGAATGAAGTCGCGCCGGAGCCATTAGTATGTTCTAAGGGAAAGATTTTCAGTAATGCCATTTATCAGTGTTGCCACACTATATTGTGCTTTGTTTGTTTAACAGAGAAAAGTAAGTGAGCTTTAGTGAATTTAACGCCGCAAATGTACCGACTTTTCTCGTGCCTAAATCATATTAGAGCCGTGGCTATATATTAGAGAAGTAAGACTAGGGTACAGTACACTAATACTCAGTTTACAACATGGAGTTCTTCAAGAAAGGGGTGAAAAGGTTTTTACGGGGTCGGCAACGCGTGGGTGGTGCCCCTGGTATTGCAAATATCAATAGGCTGCGGTGACTGCTTTCCATCAGGCAGGCCGTAAGTTTGTTTGCCACCTTAGTGGTATATAAAAATAAAAAGTATATTAAAAAAGTTTAATTGGAACTTTTAATTTTACTGTATAGGCAATTGTGCGTTCAGAGTTCCGACCGATATGTACTTTAAATTTTATACTTTTTAAAGATCGGGGAGAACATACTGAAAATAACATTCTCTTCGCCCATCAACGCGGCCCAAACGCGATCCAGCTCGCATTTCACAGCTCCAGAGTGTGTCCCAAATGTGTACCACGGGGAGTGTCACGTGAACCAACTGCGGAAGATGCAGGCGTCGTTCAGTTGGGACTGGGGACCGGCCTTTCCCTCAGTGGGCATTTGGTGAGTTCATTATAGGTAATATTTTCAAATGGGGATATGTAAAGGGAAATTCTCCCCGTGACTATGTCGTATCGCCGCAAACCATGGACCACCTCGTGTCATGCTCGGCGTGTCCTAAAACTTGCACAGTAGAGGACTTGTTCGAGACCACTCCAAATGCTGTACACGTTGCCGAATACTTTGCAAACAAAGCGTAATGGGGTTAAGTGCTTCGTCTCGATAAGAAGAAGATAGGTAATATTGACCCTTATGTATTATAATTTCTTTGAAAGTCCTGGGCGCCGTTCGGAACATGCTTGTTGATACAAAGAGAAATCGTGCGCCCCCATACTAACACCCAGACTCGGTAACAATTCGATATTTTAACCAGGTATTCATTTGAGAGCAAAACTGCATACATGGATTGTGCTCTGCGACTAGTGGGGTAGTTCTATTTTATTGTTATTACTTAGTAACCATTAAATGCATACAAAACATTTTTATCAATGCTTGATAAATGATACTTAAGATCACACTTGAAAGATATGTATCTCGTGCTAAGTACGTGCTGACCTCGATTTAAATACGGATTTAGGTATTTATAGAAGGCAAAAACAAGATAAATACTTTTTAAGACGAGTTAGCATTATTCAAGATAATATAGGTACTCATAAGTACCTAGATACCATTTATGAAATTTTGCTCTAAAATAATTCTCCCTTCTAGGAAACCAGTGTACCTGCGATTTTACGATGGCGCTATTATATCTTTAGCTACGGTATATATGAAAAACTACCAAGATAATCACTGGGCCTTAGACATCAAAGTATATCTGGAGACCAGTGTTGGGACCAAAAATTGGATGGGACTCGCGAAAGCGGAGCTGTATCTTGACGGGAACCAGAGAATCAGCATTGCTAAAGATAGGAATGTTACTATTGCAGCCGATGGAACGGGAGAACTGTCACTTAACCTACGAGTTAGCGGGGTAGGTATAAATAAAACAGTAAATAAAATGCAGATAGTATGATTCATGGATGACGCATTGAGGACTCTGTTCAGTTTTCTTTGAGGCAACAGCAATAATTATTATATTATCATTAACAATCTAAAAATATCGTGCTCGACGAAGATCTTTCTCATAGAATTCATTATCATCATCATATCAGCCGAAAGATGCCCACTGCTGGCCATAGGCCTCCCCCAGAGATCTTCACAAAGGCCGGTTTTGTGCCTTCCGCATCCAGCTTGTACCTGCGATCTTTACCAGGTCGTCGGTTCACTTTGTAGGAGGCCTACCCACACTGCGTCTTCCGGTACGTAGTCGCCACATGAGACCTTTACTGCCCCATCGGCCATCTGTTCTTCGAGCTATGTGCCCTGCCCACTGCCACTTTAGCCTGGTAATCCTCAGGGCTATGTCGGTGACCTTGGTTCGCTTGCGGATCTCCTCATTTCTGATTCGATCGCGCAACGAGACTTCGAGCATAGCCCTTTCCATTGTCCTTTGGGTAACAGTGAGCTTTCTCATAAGGCGCATAGTGAGCGGCCGCGTTACTGTTCCGTAGGTCATCATTGGCAACACACATTGGTCAGACTTTCGTCTTGAGACTGCGGTAATTGGGACGAATTGCAAATATTGAATTGCTCGCAGGCCGCATCTAACGGTTTATCTCGACCCAAACTCTGATTGTCGCCCCACCTTGTTCGACCTACCTGCCTTTACTAAATATTATAAGTACTCTTCTTAAGGCAGTTTAACCTTAACGTCTGTTCGTTAATATATTTACCAAACTATGCTTGACGCTCTATTGTTTCCGAATTCACGATCATTCTCCATAGTTGTCAAAGGGCTTTCTTGTCATCCTTTTAGATAAGTTATATACCCCACTTCATATTTTAATTCCTATGAAAGTACAAACATTACAGTTAGGCTAGAAAGAACAGCGCCCCTTCATAGGACTTGCATATGTTGAAACGGTTTTTACCCCAAAAAAAAACCTATTGTAGCGACATCTATCGCTCCAATAGGGAAACTCAACAATTCTTGCAAGGTTGGCAAGAATCCGCACATAGATGGCGCCAAGTGTGCCAACTTCCGTGGCAATATCACAATTTCCGACGATCGACTGTCGGACCCTTGGTCCCCTGGTCATAACAACCGGCCAGGTGGGTAATTACCCATTTCCACCTTCTCCATCTTCGCTTGCCAAACCTTAGTGGCTACCTTATTCCTTCACCGCCAAAGTGGTGATCCCAACGTGATAATTACGTCTTTCCTACCTAACTCTGCACACAGCAGCCACAGCCCTTGACCAAAGTCGGCACGGACGCGTGCTACCTGGTCGTTCACCTGCGGCCTCTCACTGTCTTCACCCAGTCTCAACTCACCGAAGACCTGGGGGCAGCTTCGCTTCGGAACAGCTCACAGCGCAACCTCACGTCAGTGCTTCGCCATTGCTCACCGCATCGCCACACTGACTACCCCACATAAAGTCAGCTTCAGCGTTTCTCGCTTCGGTATCGATAGCCTTCTCCGAGGAGAGTACTGCAGCGACATCTATCGCTCGAACAGGGAAGCTCAACAATACCCACATTACGATTACACGAACACAAGGTTGGCAAGCACTCGCACATAGATGGCGCTGACCGTTCCTACATTGCGCTAGAGAAGTGTGCACAATTCCGCGGCATAAAGACAACTTCCGACGATGAACTGTCGGACCCCTGGTCCCCTGGTCACACCACCCGGCTAGGTTGGTAATTACCTTTTCCACCTTCTCTTCGCTTGCCAACATTGGCGGCTAACTTGTCCCTTCACCAAACCTATCAGTATCAGTTAAATATGAAAAATAACTATAAAAAAGATCACCTCTCAATAGTAACATCGCGCCTTTTTGCATAGTGCGCACTCGTCAATACCTAGGTACTATGTCACTATACCGTTCCGTCGCGTAACGCGCAATGTGACCGCTGCCATCAAGAGCGACAAGTTGTCCAGATAGGTCTGTTAGTAGGACTTAACAGAGAAAAATATCCGTTAGTTTCTACTAGTAGGACGGAACGGATAAAAAAAATCAGACACTTCCCCATTTTAAGCTACTGCTCCGGCCGCTGTTGCCGAGAGATAGTCTAGGCAGGAATAGCGTCAGCTTCACTAATAATGTCTAAGTAGGTACACTGTACTAACAGTACCGTTGTAAAACTTTAATTATTACAGCATGCAGTGAGCCTATGGTGGCCTAATGGCTACGGCCCGCAGCCGCTATATGACCTACGCGTGAGCATAAGCCAATTCAACGATAAATTTACCAAATTGATGAGAGTCGGTTTCAAGACACTGGAGTTGGTAGAACGTAATGCTTCCGAAATATTTGGTAAGTTCGAATCAATATGCATTAATAACCCTCCCTTCTGTGGTGTCCGTCTGAGTAGAATAGCGTCAACCCCTTAGGTACACACAAGGCGACTAATATTTTCGAGGGAAAAGATCTATTCTCCATTGGCTGGACAATGGGCAGCAGCATTTTCCATTCTTATATTTATAACACTACGATCTCCAACCCGCGTGCCAAGCGTGGAGATTATGGAAATAACCTCCCCTTTCATGAGAGAGGCCCTAAATCCTGCAGTGGACTGTTATGGGTCGTGATGATGAACCGTTCTGACGCAGATATACCTGCCTAACGCAAATGCTGAACAGGCTTAGAAATTAATAGGAATGAAAGGGTATCGGACTAAAGATCAACGGAACGTAGACCGAGCATTTGGCCTGCGACTGAATGTACCAGACCATCGAAAACCTGCTGGGTTTAGAGTAGGTAGCGCTACAAGTCTTCTCCGGCTTTGAGTCTACTTTGGGATTATACCGATGCCGGATGATCGCGGCATTGGTCGTGACGTGAATCTACACATTTTCAAGTGGTTAAACTTGAAATATGTTATGGTGGGTAGGTGATCTCCGACACTACTGAAACAATATTAAAAACTTTACTATGTTACCGAGTGTAGTTTATTTTGTCCGGATAATAGCTACCCAAGCAAACGAGCATAGCAAGAGAATTAAATGTGAACATCGCGGGGACCGTTCATCCAATCTAAAATACCCGAATTTTGTGCGGACAAAGTAACGAGCACCTCGAAGGGGAAGTCAGAGACTAAAATATTAAAAGAAACTGAAATAATAAAAGACAAAAAATAGCAACGGATAAATGAAAGTTATGGATATTTACACCAGTAGCGTTAATGGTGATATGCCTGTGAAAGGAGAGCATTCGAGCATTAAGATAACTAGGTACATTGAAATGTGTTCCATTCTATTTTAGAGGGCAATACCGCGGCTGGCAAAGGTTTGACGTTTTACTTCAAGATCAACGGCTACCCCCTATTCATGAAGGGGTCTAATTGGATACCGGCTCATATACTGCCCGAATTTAGCGGTTATAAGACCACAGGTATAATAGATTTATTTTATTATTTCTTTAATTCTCCAAGAATAATTTACAGCGTTAAATAGTTAAACGAACGATTAGAGCTGAGAGATAGTGAAGGGGGATACGCCTGTCACGTTCGTACGAATAGAGTGCCACAAACTTCAAATCTGACCTGGAGGCCGAAACTGGAACTCATCATCATCATCATCATATCAGCCAGAAGACGCCAACTGCTGGGCATAGGCCTCCCCCAGAGATCTCCACAAAGGCCGGTCCTGTGCTTTTCGCATCTAGCTGGTACCTGCGATCCTTACCAGGTCGTCAGTCCACCTTGTGGAAGGCCTACCGGCACGTGCGTCTTCCGGCACGTGGCCGCCACTCGAGAACTTTACTGCCCCATCCGCCATCTGTTCTTCGAGCTATGTGCCCTGCCCACTGCCACTTCAGTCTGGTAATCCTTAGAGCTATGTCGGTGACCTTGGTTCGCTTGCGGATCTCCTCATTTCTCCAAAGAGACTCCGAGCATACCTCTTTCCATTGCCCTTTGGGTAACAGTGAGCTTTCTCATAAGGCCCACAGTGAGCGGCCACGTTTCGGTTCCGTATGTCATCACTGGCAACACACATTGGTCAAAGACCTTCGTTTTGAGACACTGCGGTAATTGGGACAAAAATATATGGCGTAGCTTCCCGAATGCTGCCCAACCGAGTCGGATTCGTCGATTGACCTCTTTCTCGAAGTTGGACCTACCTAACTGAACTATTTGTCCTAGGTATGAATAGTCGTCAACAACTTCAAGTGGAATGCCTCCAACGGTCACTGGAGTAGGCACAACATGGACATTCGACATAATTTTCGTCTTGTCCATGTTCATTTTAAGACCTACTTGTTGAGAGGCACTACAGAGGTCATCGAGCATTTTGCCCAAGTCTTCCAGGGTTTCAGCCATGACTACGATATCATCAGCAAATCTGAGGTAAATAAGGTACTCGCCGTTAATATTGATGCCAAGTCCGTCCCAGTCCATAAGCCTAAAGATATCCTCCAGTGCAGCAGTGAACAACTTCGGTGATATGACATCACCTTGTCTAACACCCCGCTGCAGCTGGATAGGTTCTGTGGTCTTATCCTGGAGACGAACTGACATAGTGGCGTTTTCGTACAAACCCTTCAGTGCTTCGATATATCGATAGTCAATTTGGCACCGCTGTAGAGACTGGAGCAAGGCCCAAGTTTCGATCGAATCGAAGACTTTCTATATTGTTCGGTATATTCTTCGGTCTTCTGTATAACCTGCCGCAGAATATGTATGTGGTCTATGGTACTAAAACCTTTTCGGAATCTGGCTTGTTCGGGAGGCTGGAAGTCATCAAACCTGCGTGCGAGACGATTCGTAATGACTCTCGAAAACAGCTTATACACATGGGTCAGCAGCGATATTGGTCTGAAGTTCTTCAAGAGAGCCTTATCACCTTTCTTGAAGAACAATATCACTATACTTCTGTGCCATGTTTCCGGCGTTTTTCCCTCGAGGATGACGGAATTGAACAGCTTCTGAAGGGTCTTAAGCACAGGTTTGCCACCAGCTTTCAGAAGCTCAGCCGTAATTCCATCATCACCCGGCGCCTTGTTGTTCTTGAGCTGTTTGAGAGCCATACTAATCTCGTACAGGCTGATGTCCGGGATATCTTCGGTGTAGTGTCGGGTCAACTTGGCTCTGGGGTCTTTTGCCATACTGGTAACAGGTGCCCGTGTTGTCGTGTATAACTGTCCATAGAACCTCTCGACTTCCCTCAAAACCTCGGACTTGGTCGAAACAACTCTGCCGTCATCCGTTTTCAGTCTTGTCAACTGGCTCTGTCCAATCGACAGATCTCTCGCAAAGACTTTAGAGCCTTTATTCCGCTCGATCGCCGCCTCAATGTTGATAGTATTGAATCGGCGTATATCGCGAGTCAGAGACTTGGAGATCTGTCGATTAGTTGCCTAAATTGAGAGACATCATCAGGGGATTGCAGAGTCAATGCGCGTCTTTCTTCCATGAGTTTGAGGGTATTGTCAGAGATTTTGCTTGTTCTTTTTGTACGGCAGGTTTTGTAAAACTTTGACCCAACCGTATAGACAGTTTCCACGAACCTGTTATTGTAGTCGTCCACGTCGACGCAATCTCCTAGGCACTCGAAGCGATTTTGTAATTCGAGTTGAAAGCTCTCGGGGTTTTGGATTTGGGTGGGTACAGGCCGGAGCGTGGACCTCATCAATCTCGATCTTTCCAGCTGTGGGAAACTGGAACTAAGTGTTCCCATTTTGAAATGTCACTCTGTTGTCAACAACGGTGTCGCCGTTCAGATAAGTTTGTGGTACTCTACAACCATAAGGAGGCTAGTAACCAATTTATTATTTTAAATTCCAGCCCTCATTATTTTCAGTACACTATTCGTTTTCGATATTAATATTCCTAAAGTTGTGGTAGATTCCATAGGGCTTAGGGTACATAACCAAAACAAGACAGCATATGCCTCTAATTACGAGTAACATAACGTTTATTTTACTTTAATGCTTTACTTTACTAACAGCAGTTGTCCGCTATCCCTCATGAGACCAAGTGACGAGGCGACCAAAGATGAAACCTACCTATTCAATCTGGTCTTGAAGTTCTTTTGAATATTCGTACTGTCCGAGGAACGCGTCGATGGCAACTTAATGATAAAATTTCCTGCTCCCAGTGGACAAGTTATTGCACGCGGCGCAAGACGCTCACATGTCCATGCTGCGCGTATGGGGCGGCGGCATCTACGAATCCGACTACTTCTACAGAAAGTGCGACGAGCTCGGAATACTGATCTGGCAAGACCTTATGTTTGCGTGCGCCATGTATCCCGCGGACAAAGACTTCTTAGAGTAAGTTTGGAAAATTACGTTACCTACATAAGTACAAATGTTTTGCATATTGTCTAAGAATCTACAATATGTCTAACTTGGTGCAGCCATAATAAAGCTAAAAATATTGGACAAGTTTATTTTATTTTGTTACATCGACAAAAAAATAACGCCCTTACTGTGCGTTGTAATGTTGCGTGACATCACACATAAGGTCAAATTATGCTGAGAAGTGACGTCACGAGTACCCACTCACGCAATTTGAAACGCTTTATCTTTCGTCTTCTTTTCTTTGTCTAATATAAAAAAAACATGAAAAGCTGTTGACCCAGTCATCATCCCTATTCCAGCTAAAGAAACATATGGTTATCAATGAAAATCCCTAATGCCTACCCATAATTTCAGCACGGTTCGAACAGAAATAGACTACAACGTAAAGCGGTTGCAGTATCATACCTCGATAGCCGTATGGGCCGGCAACAACGAGAACGAAGTCGCGTTGCGTGGAAATTGGTACGACACTCAGCCCCAGTTCGACAGGTACAAACGCGACTACGTTAAGTTGTACGTCGACACTATAGGTCCTATCGTTCGAGACTTAGATCCTATGAGACGGTACCTAGTCTCCAGCCCTTCCAACGGATTAGAATCTGAAAGAGAAGGATACATAGCGAATAACCCATACGATCCCCATTACGGCGATACCCATTACTACAATTACCTGGATGACAATTGGAATCAAAACATTTATCCCAAGACGAGGTTCGCATCAGAATATGGGTTCCAATCGATGCCATCGCTCGCCACAATGAGGACGGCCACCAAGAATATTGAAGATTTCAGCATCAGTAGTGAATATTCGAAACATCGGCAACATAGTCCTAATGGCTATGAAACAATAAGGAATCAAATAGAAAAACATTTCAGATGGCATAAGGACGAAGAAAATCACTTCGAAAACTTTGTCTTTTATAGCCAGGTGATTATTCACATTTCACTGTTACCGATAACACTATCGTGTCGTTTAAATAATTCTATAATATTTGTCCTCTATACATAACAGATTTCCCAAGCGATGGCAATTAAAGCAGAAACAGAATTCTACAGGCAGAGCCAAGAGGATTGGTTTACAATGGGAGCCCTATATTGGCAGCTGAACGACGTATGGCAAGCGCCGTCGTGGTCTGGAATAGGTATGACACACACAACATACTATTGTGGCAGTAGTGGAAGGTTTTGTTTATAACCTTCACGCTTGGTAGGTGGGTTGGAGATAATAGGTACTCCTCCAAACTTCTCTCATTGAGATCCGTGGGATGGGAGCACGGCGCCACACATACGGAGAACTGATGGCTGTTAATAGGCTATTATTAACAGCCATCAGTTCACCGTAATAAATACGTTGTAAATCCTTTGAAACTCTTTACAATAAATAACAAGTGAAACGATTTTTAATTTCAGAATTCGGTGGCAAATGGAAAATGCTTCATTACTTCGCCAAAACCTTTTTCGCCCCCGTGATTGTGTCAGCTAGACTTCTTTCGACGAGAGATGTGGAGGTGTATCTGATTAACGATAGATTCGTGCCGATAATAACGGGAGAAATTCTAGCACAGTATTATATTTTCACCAGTCTCACTCCCGTGAAGGAGGAGACGTTTCCAGCTTATGCTGCACCGCTTAGTGCGAAGATACAGACGGTGATACCTTTGTGGCACGAGGAAGCGATGCCGGACTTTATCAAATTCACCCTCAAGGCCCCTGGTGTCGTAGATTCTTCACGCAACTTTATATTTCCCAAACCACTGAAACAAATTGCATTGTCACCGACGCCAAACATTCGGGTGAGCAGAAATTGTTATTGACTCAATCATATCCAACATATTAAAGCGTTAGTCCAAAAGCAAAAATAGTTAATTGACGACATGGTAGACAATTATGTTCAGTCACAACAAACATATACATAAATGTTAGCAATGTAATTGTGTGCATTTTCGTTTAAAGTTTTGATACCAACCTAATAATATAATACAGTTTTTAGAACTGACGTTTTCTCAACCTGGTGACATAATATTTGTCGATCTAGTTATACTATAATTACCTACAAATAATTTTTATATCATTTAGGCAGTGTATACCTAGTCGTCCATCACTAGACTAGCCTTGAAAAGCCTACTCATTTTAATAATAATACTAACCCACATCATACATGCCTTCAGTGTCAAAAAGACAATGTGTATAATTTGATTACAGATAACGGTAACTCAGGGCGGCACCCCGCGGAAGCTAGATGAGTACATTGTGAACATTGAGGTGGATACGCCAGTGCTGTTTCTATGGCTGGAATCCACAGTGGACGGACACTTTGAAGACAACGGCCTTATTATCACAACTTCTTCAACAAAAGTGAACTTTTTAAGCAAACAAGAAGTTTCACCACTAGACTTAAAGCGCTCCATTACCTACCAATACGTCGGAAACATATAATGGAATCATTCTGGTTTTGGTGCACTGACTCTTGAACACAAAAATATTTTCGAAATCGAAATTGTCATCAACGACGATAATTGTTGAAATAGAGGAATTCATAACCAGTAAAACAAGTTTTACGGCAAATAAATAATTATATTTCTGTTCGGTAATATTCGCGTTGTTTAAATACAAACTAAGTTTAAATACATGCAATAATATTTATATAATAAAGCTTATAAAATTAATCTTTGGACGACTTTTATTGAACTGGTAAGGGCTTTGTGTGTAATTTATTTTCTAAAGTAATTTTTTACTAATCTCATCGATGGTTGTGGAAATGACTGCATTTTATACAGTACCAGAATAGAAGTATACATGGGAGCAGCAGTTTGTATGACTTAGTACTATAAATTTTTATAAAACTGCAATACGGGCGTGACACGTACCAAAGTACAAATTGAGTTTATATAATCTACTAAGTTGGTAAATGGTTCACAAATTACATATTGGTTAAGTAGTTGTCACCGATATTAGCTAACATCATTGGAATGGCAATAATACTCGAGCGACTACATTTGTTTCATGGTAACTATTTTCTACACTGTTTATTTTTTTAAACCATTGGTATCCATATCATATATTATTTCATCAGTATACTTATTTGAGTAACAGGCACAAAGATACGTCTGTTGGTTCGTCTACAAAATATCGCCAGTTCAAACTAATTATTTCATTGAACAAACCGAACACAATAAAGCGTAAATTTTACACAACAATCGGTCTGTATCATCCAATAAAATATACTTACAAACTACGTAAAAGTATATAAAAAATACCATACAAAATATAGCATGACTCTACAGTCACAAGCCTTGAGATAAAGGTCGCGACAGTTAATAATAAATCGTAAACAATTATTCAATTATTCTTGTAAAACTCTATGAGTATTGACAAAATAATTACTATCTAAGATGTTTTGTTTAAGCACCTATTTATTCGCGTGTAGCGCAAGTACATTCATCATAAACACTACAAGTCGGAAGCCGTTCGAATAATTTGTAACGTTTCAATTAGATAATTTGAAACCCAAAGTTTTGAAAGTGTCTCTCGATTGACAGAAGATAAAAAGTATCCGAGCAGAGAAGTCTGTTAAGTGAATTCCTCCCTTAAGATGTCACGCATACAAGAAAATAAAAGTTGGCTGGAATTTTCGGAATTAACTCTTTTCATCATTAATACGTCATCTAGAAACTTTTTTAAATCTTCGGTGAAACATTCTAACAGCTATTTGACACACTCGCTTTAACACTAAATGAGGAGAAACTGATAACTAATGGCGTTACCAGCGGCTACACCCAAATCTGTAGATTGGCAAACTTGGCAAAATTACAAGTACTTATGTCAAGTTTTGACTTGACTTAAACCAATCAACAGATTTTGGGTAACTCACTGGTGGCGTCATTAGCTTTTAGTGTGCCTCCTCATTGCAACATAGCCAGCAACTTTCCCAAATTGTTATCTTATGTGTGTTTGAAACAATATTTCAATTTAGTAGCTAATAATTGAATATAAGTACACATTTACAACAACATCCAGTGAATAAGCACCATTGCATAAAGTTATGTAAAAATAATATAATATCAAGTTACTTTTTTAATATGCATAAATAATAAAAACAATTAGAGAGACTAACAAGCAAGAATTTGTAAGTTTCAGTCCTATATAACACATAATTAGATATTAATAATTTCATTTAGGAACATGTAAACAATTAACAATGACATGCAACAGTTGTTTCGCATCAATAGTATACAGCATGCTGGCTGCACATTTATGTAATCAAAATCGAATCAAAGTAATAATTACATTAGGTAGTATTTTCAGGCCGTTTAAGTTTATGGGTGCATATCACATATTACGATATTTAGCAGTCGTTCTAGGTAGGACATTGACGGTAAGCGGTAATTTATGTTCCTAAAATGTACCGAATACTTAATATGGACCGAATGAACTGAATTATATATTTTTAACAAATGAACGGGCACGGTGAGATGGCCAATAATTTGGTTAGTGGATTAAATGGAAAAAATAATATTAGGAAATTTTCTAGCTCAACGATAGGTAGAGTTGGAATTCTTAAATTCTAAAATGCATTTAATGTTGAGCATTTATAGCTAATATTGCTTAATGAATGACGAGATAAACTAAATTATCACAAAAAACAAACAATTGTAACTGTAATATCTCTTGGTACCTATTACATTAGTGTGTTAGTGGTCCATGCACGACTTCAGAGATAAGCACCGAGCCTGTAAAGAAACATCAATTCATTTTATTTGGGATTTTAGGCGAATAAACATACATAAAATTTTATTAACTGTTAATTTGTTGTATAATCAATATGATTAAAAATAAATAAAGAGCATAACAACTGTTAACACAGGTACTTATATTTTTGAACGTTTAGATAATAATAAAGCAAATAGGTTGGTATTCGCCTTTCGTTTCCATAAATACATAAATACAAAATAATAAAGCCGCCACCAAACTTGCCACCAAAACGGATAAGCCAAATACACAGACACATCAAGCCAAACTACAAACCCAGAAAAAAGCAGTGCGAAAACTTACCACTTTAAGTGAACTCCATAAATGTGATGTGAAATTACAATAGGATGGAAGACTTAAACAAAGCTGGTGTACCGCCAGTGTCGAGATACCGATTAGGCTCCTGGGTCATACCATTACTGATGCAGGACTGTGATATGACATTGCTATTGCAATACTATAATGCCTATACTTGACGGTTTTTTTTTTATTACCGCATTAGACACTTTTTCTTAGCAACAAATAACAAAACTATAAGTAACAAATAAAATTAGTTTTTAATATCTTAAAAAATAAGACATGAATGAACAATTTTGAAATTAAAAACCGCAACGTTACGTCAAGAGGCAGACCATAATCTTATCATCTTATAAGTCCTGTTTTTTTTTATTTTTATTCCGTTCAAATCTTTGTTATGAGGCGATTTTTATATTATGTTTGATCAAATATGACATTTAAAGTAGCAGTCATTAGCGCTATTGCCACCAGGGACCTTAGCTAGCTTAGCTAAGCCATACCTTGAAATTGGATAGAAACACAGTCTTGCTTCAATCATGGCGTCTTATCAAGCGTCGGCTGTAAATGCGAACGGTGCACACGAAATACTAACTACAGTTGTATAAAAGTATAAAAAGCTTCAAAAAGTTACACACCTTAATCAAAAATTCCCAATAACGACCTAAATTAACAAACAATTTATAATATTAAGCAATTTATAATCACAAGAAAACCATGGTAATATACAAGGTTGCGACATAGATGAGGATTTTATTAACTTGTTTTAATTGTGCGACGCGAAGATAAACATACAGAAGTAGTCAAGCAAATGATCCTGCTTTTACATTTCTCACCATAAAAAGAATTTTGATGGTGGATTAATTTTATTTTAATCCAATTTATGAATCTAATCTAGCAGAAATCGAAAAACATTACAAACTATAAAAAGCAAAAACCTTTCCTTACCAATTTCAATAAACGAAATATAGGGTTTGATACGTTTCGTGTACCTCCGATTACAGAGAATCGTTGCGAGTCTGATCCAAACTCATAGCTGCTTATAAAAGCGAGGATTATCTGCCTGTAATGTTGTCTTGATTAGTTTCATTAACAAATTATCAACTAGGAAACACTATGTAGAAGATTCTGCATAATCCTTATTTATGTCAGAACCAGTTTAAGCCGGGTAGAAATCAACAGCAGCTGGACAAAACCGGGTCGCATGTTACCTGGCCCGCGTGTGCAGTGCCGCGCGTTCTTCCGACGGTGTGTCCCGCAGGATGGTCGAGGAAAGATTCGAATAGAAATTTTCTCTTCTTTTCCCTCTTAAAAAGGCCACAGCGGCTGCTATTATTAAAATTTTAGAAGAACTTGTATTTCTGATACATGGTGTCCCTCAGACTATTATTATGGATAATGGTTCCTGGTTTGTTCCGATTTTATAGCGAGAGGACAAGGTGCAATGAAACAGCCGATTAAGTGACTGACTGGATTTATTGGCGGGTAGGCGCCGAAACACAATTCATACATTACCCTCATATTACAATATATACCATTCTTCCCCCCCTAGTTTGATAATAACAAAAATAATTACAAACTAACTAACATGTTAAGATAAAAGTAATATCTAGCACGAGTTTGGTAGGTTCATACCTAATTACATTACGAGTTTACGAGTTATAATATACAACTACAAAAATGCAAGGACAAGCGTAGCGTAGGTAGTTACATCGTCACAACTAGTGTGTAGGCATGAACCAATGACTATACTATAGGTAAATAATAAAATTATACTTATTTTTCTAACTGTTGTTTACAACACTTACACCTATCGTATTTTAACGCTTAATGCTAAGAGAAAAAAAAACACAAAGGAAAGTTCGCGTTTACATCTGTCGATTGGTAAGTAGGTATTTACACAATACAAAAGGTACCCTTTCGACAACGCGTAACCACCTACTGTCATAGGATTCCGTTGAACAATCCATAAATTAATAAATCTATACCTAAACACAGAACATCTGTGTACGTTATACAGAGTAGGTAGGTAAGGTTTGATTATAGATCAGAGTAGACAGGTATATAGGTACGCTTATACAAATCATGTAGGAAAATGATTTGGGAGGTAAACAATGTTTTATTATTAACATAGATAGGTATTGTATACCTATTTCTTATTTCCCTTCGAAACCGTATCTTTCAATAGGTTTTCTTATCCTACTTGGCCGCAATTCGTCTCGAATGGGCGTACGACCCGCGTCAGCCGAGTCCCCGGGCGGCGCGGGCGCGGCGGGCGGCGCCGGCGCGGGCGCCGCTTCCCGGGAATCGCATGGCTCTCCTTCGGGAGCTTGCCCCGCGGTGCATGTGCTACTGTCTGTCAAAGATCTCTCAGGGCTAGGACCGATGAGGTCTAAATCGACGACTATGCTATTATTTTTGCGTAATTGATCCACATGCTTTTTGAAATATTTGTTGTCACACTTAACAAAGTACGTTAATGGTCCGATACGATCCGTAACTAAGCCATTTTCCCAAGTCCAATCGTTGTATTTAAATAATTTAAAATACACTTGATCGCCAACATTAAATGCACGTTCAATGCTGTCTTTGTATTTTATTTGATTTTTTTGTTTTTGTAGCACGCGATCTTTCGTACTAGGCCGCAAAAGATCAATAGGAGTGCGGACCTCTCTGCCTAACAACAACCGCGCCGGGGTTTGCCCGGTTATGCTGTGTGGGGTAGACCTGTATATCAACAAAAAATAATCTAATGTTACGTCACGATCTATTTTATCATGATCGGCTTTTTTCAAAGCATTTTTTACTATTTTTACTGCGTTTTCGGCAGCCCCATTGCTACTAGGTTTGTAAGGTGTTGTTGTAATTTTATTAATACCAGTATTAGTAAGAAAATCTCTTAATTCACTGCTAGTGAATGGGGGTCCGTTATCGGACACTAACTCCTGTGGTAGTCCGAACTGAGCAAACAAACGTCGCAGTTTGCTAATTGTATATTTAGCCGTAGTATTCACCATTCTAAATGCTTCTATCCATTTCGAATGCGAGTCTATTATTACGAAATAATGTTCGCCGTTTCCAGCCAATGTAAAGAAGTCGACATGCAACCGATACCATGGCTCCTGCGGCCAGACCCATGGATGCAGCGGCGCGGCGGGCGGCGCGGGGCGGGCGCGCGCGCACGTCTCGCACGCGCCGCACAGCCGCGCGCACGTCTCGCACGCGCCGCACAGCCGCGCGCACGTCTCGCACGCGCCGCACAGCCGCTCGAGTTGCGAGTCGATTCCCGGCCAATACACATAATTTCGCGCCAGATTCTTAAACTTTACAATCCCTTGATGGGTCGCGTGTATTAACTTTAAAACCGTCCTCTGTAAATCGGTAGGAATAATTACTCGGTGACCATATAATATGCACCCTTGTTCGATACTTAAACAATCTTTAAGCTTGTAGTAGGGTTTTAATTCGGCTGCTTTGCAATATTGCCAATTGGTTTTAATCGCTTTCATAAGATTGACAAGGACGCTATCCTGCGAAGTATGTTTAGCTATTTCTTTAAAACACAATGGAGCCGTCTTACTAATAAAATTTATGTACGCGTCGATGCGAGTATATTCAGGAATTTCGGTAGTCGAAATTCTCGATAAACAGTCAGCAACGCAGTTATGCTGAGACCGAATGCACTTGACTTTGTAATTATAAGCACCCAGTATGACCGCCCACCTCTGGAGGCGGCTCGCTGCCATCAATGGCACTCCCTTATGTTCACTAAATATTGATGCCAATGGTTTGCAATCAGTCACGAGTGTAAATTCGCGGCCATAAATGTAATCGTGGAATTTAGTAATACCAAAAATAACAGCAAGCCCCTCCCGACAAATCTGTGCGTAGTTCCGCTCCGCGGGCGTCAGAGTGCGCGCCGCGTGCAGCACGGGCCGGGCGCCGCTCGCGCCGGCCGCGCCACCCGGGCCGGCCGGGCCGACCGGGCTGCCGCGGCCGGCGGGCCCCGCCACCGCCGGGCCTTGCCAGAGCACCGCCGCCACCCCGCGTGGCGATGCATCGCACGTCACCGTGATGGGCAGCGCCGGGTCGAAATGTGCTAACACTGACGATTCTCTTAACTCCATTTTGACTCCTTGGAATGCACTCTTACAATCGTCGCTCCATTTAAACTCGCGCTCCTTTTTTAATAGGTCATACAAAGGTGACAAAGTGTCGCTCAAGTTTCTTAAAAAATTTCCATAATAGTTAACTAACCCTAAAAAAGCTTTTAACTCTTTAACATTGCTTGGAATTGCTGTATTGGAAATTGCATCAACTTTCGCTAAGTCTGTATGCAACCCATTGGCGTCTATAACATACCCAAGGTGCGCAATAGATTTCTCGAAAAATCTACACTTGTCTGCTGCTATGTCTACAATCACACTCTCAACCCACAATCGGACATAACTGTGAACACTTTCAATAACGTTTCCCATAAATGTTTATTATTGACCCCACAGATGGTAATATCATCCAAATAACAAGATACGAAAGGCATACTAAATATTTGATCCATTATTCGCTGGAATTTGTTTGGTGCACATTTAATACCAAATGGGAGTCTATAAAAACAAAACATGCCTTGTTGGGTAACGATTGTACACAACCGCCTTGAGTACTCGTCCAATTCGAACTGTAAGTAAGCGTTACTCAAATCAATCTTGGCGAAGATTTTGCCTCCTTGTAACGAAGCAAAAATATCCTCAATTCGAGGTATAGGGTATTTATCATCAACTAAAACGGGATTTAGCGTCGTTTTAAAGTCCCCACATAATCGTACCTGGTTATTTTTCTTGATGACCGGCACAACCGGCGTGCCCCAGTCGCTCCACTCGACGGGCGTTACGATCCCCTCGGCCTGCAGCCGCGCCAGCTCGGCGGCCACGGCGGCGCGCAGCGCGTGCGGCACGGGCCGCGGCCGCCGCCACGCCGGACGACAGTCCGCCTTTATTTCTAGTTTTATTTTGCTTTTGTTAAATACACATATGCCGGATTCGAACACATTAGGAAATAACTTATTAAGTCTCGTTAGAGCACTCTGTGAATCGGACGGTGGTTCTGACATTACATGATTTATTTTGGATGTGGATATTCTAGGGAATTGCATACCGAAAAGACGCATCCAGTCTCGACCGAATAACGATGGGCTACATTTATTGTCGATAACAACTAAATTTAGATCGTGAATTAGAACATTGTTTACCTCCACCGAACAAATCAGTTTACCTCTCGGTTTAACCGTTTGGCCGCTATACATTTTTAAATTTGACATGTAAGATTCTAATTTGTAGGCACTAAAATATGACTTATAAGTCACATATGAGATAACACTCACTGCCGACCCAGTGTCGTCTTCCATTATCATATTAATGCCATTAATTTTAACTGAAATATTCCACTTTTCATCGATTTCATCATTACTTACTTGATAAATCGCTACTCCCATACTGTCAGAATCCAACTCGCCGGACGACGAGGGCTCGCCGCTCACGCCGTGAATCGCTTTTTGTTTTCGCTGACGGCACACTTTAGCGATGTGGCCTCTCTTACCACACACATAACAATCGCTTTGTTTAAACGAACATTTCTCGGCGTCGTGTCTTCCATCACACCGTGGACACCGGGCGTAGCCGCCGCCGCCGTCGCCACCGGCGCCGCGAGGCGGGCGCCGCGCGCCGCGGAAGCCGCCGCCCGCGCCGCCGCCGCTCCCGCCGCGGCCGCCGCCGACCGCGTACACCTGCGCGGCGCCGCTGCCGCGAGCCCGACCGGCCTCCGCTGCCGGTCCTGAGTCACGTATTGCCGCCTCCAGCGACAAAGCTAATTCACTCGCGCGCGCGAATGTGAGATCTTCGTCCTTTTCCGTGAGCAAACGTTGCCGCGAGCGTTCACTAAGCAGTCCATAAACAAATTGGTCGCGTAAATTTTCTTTCAAAGTGTCAGCTGTAAATTTACACGGCTTACTTAGTTTCTTCAGTAGCACCAGATAATCGCTAACAGTTTGTCCGTCGGTCTGCTTACACGACCGAAATATTATTCTTTCCGCCATTACCGACTGCTTCGGAGATAAGTGTTCCTCCACCAATTTGTAAATTTTATCATTCGATACCTCCTCCGGATTGTCGGGATAACACAAATCAATTATGAGATCCAAGGCTTCGGTTCCGACGACTGCCACTAAATATTTGGACTGTTGAGTCACTTTTACGTCGTTTAACGTGAACCACGCCTTCAGCCGGCTCATGTAGGTGGGCCACCGATCCACGTGTAACTTAAACTCTTTTAACCCGCCTATTTCCTTTGCACACTTATCTGCCATGATACTAATAACTTCACACGCGGGAATTTACCGAATTTTATCGTCGCCAAATGGTTTGTTCCGATTTTATAGCGAGAGGACAAGGTGCAATGAAACAGCCGATTAAGTGACTGACTGGATTTATTGGCGGGTAGGCGCCGAAACACAATTCATACATTACCCTCATATTACAATATATACCAGTTCCCAGTTTCAATCACGTCAGTTCCACGATCTGATTGGAAAATATAAAATTCCTTTCGCTTCTTTCACTCCTAACTATTGCCCGCAAGTGAATCCTACTGAAAGATAATACTACTATTATTACTGCCTTAGCTTCCCTGGTCGGTAATGATCATCGCAGCTGGGATACGTTTCTCCCAGTTGTCCAATCGGCTATGAACAATTCAGTTAATTCTGTTACTGGATTTTCCTCATCTTTTCTTGTGTTTGGTCGTGAGATCATTACTTGTGGGTCTCTGTACTCTCAAGTAAGCAATATTGATGAGCTGATCTTTTTACCCAGAGACACTTATGCGGAAAATATTGGTACCTTGGCACATCTTTTTGACAGAGTGCAGGTTGCTCTGCATAGTGCTCATATGAAGAATGCGTCTCATTATAATACGAGGCGATCTCTTAAAGAATTTAACGTCGGTGATATTGTATGGCGTAAGAACTATGTAATTAGTGATGCTGGTTCATATTTTTCTAAAAAGTTAGCTCAGCGTTTCATTAGATGTAAGATAATTCAAAAGCTCTCTGCTTTGGTTTATCTTCTGGAAGATCCTAATGGATCTCGTGCTAGATGGCATGTAAAGGACTTCAAGATTTAAACTTCTTGAACTTATCAATTCATCTCTTAATTATATTTTTGTTTATTTTTCCTGGGTTATGGGTTGGACCGCCGGTATAAAAAGCCTACACCGAGTGCGGATTGCGACACTTTAAAAAGCCTTATGCTGCAACTCTTAGAGCGGTTGGTGACTCTACAATCCCGTGATAGGTACCGCCTGTTCCCACTAATATTTATTTCTTTAATTTTGTTTTCGTGATGGGTAGGACTGTCCAGATAAAAAAGCCTACACCGGGTGCGGTTCGCGACACTTTAAAAAAGCCTTATGCTGTACCTCTTAGAGCGGTTGGTGACTCTTCAATCCTGTGTAAGGTACCGCCTGTCCTCTTGTACATTCTTCTCGTTGTGGATGCTACGAGCGCTCGCAAATGAGATGAACTTGTTGAATCCCGTTTGCGGTCATCGTGTATTTCCATTAATATAAAACATTTATTATAACGTATTTATTGATTATCAAGTTTTCGCGTGTTCTGTGTGGTAGGTAAAAATATTAGCCTTTCACTGATGCGGATCGTGACATCTACTTAAAGCCTACACGTTTCGTTCTGAGCGGGTGGTGACTCAGATTTACGTCGCACAGAACATTCGAATCTTTGAGTCACCCTTTTTATTTATTCTTATTAATATTTATCCTAACGTATTTATTTAATGTTTATTCATAATATTTTACAGTCGGAAAAGTTTTACTTTATTTTCTTTTATTAAAAATAAATAAATTTTTAACTGTTATGTTGGAATGTTAGGGAAAATAATATAAACATGTTACAAACTTTATTTTATTTGAACTTCATATTCCAATTTCGTTCTTATTGCATGGTGATTGATACAATATTTTCTTCTACAAAAAAACTAACAAACATATTCTTACATTTACTAAACACTTTCATAATAACCTTGTTTTTCTTTTTCTCTTATTTTCTTTTATTTCTGTAAATATTTAAAGATTTTAGTTTTTTTTTAACATTGTAAAATTATAAATATACTTTAATGTTCTTTTTACTTTTGTTGTAACAGGGGATTTTCTACATATTACCCATATATTTTTTTCACCCTCTACATGTTAACCCCTCTAAAGGGTTCTTTCTTATACTTTGACCCCTCTAAAGGGTTAGGGTTGTCCCTATACTTTAACTCCTCTAAAGGATTAGGGATGTCTCTATACTTTAACCCCTCTAAAGGGTTAGGGTGTTTCTGTTTACTTTAACCCCTCTAAAGGGTTAGGGAGTTCTTGTTTACTTTAACCCCTCTAAAGGGTTTGGGTAACCTTTAACCTCTCAAAGGGGATATAGGAATTACTTGGAGCGGCTAACAACTCCTTAAATAAGCCATTGTTTTAACTGCCTAACACAGGTTATAACTCACTTGGACTTAAGCTAGAATTTTTTTTTTTATAGTATCAAATTTTTTTTTTCCGGGTTTTTGGGGTAATATGTAGGGTCTTGCCCTGAAGGTACTTACTGTTACTCCTGTTCAAATAACTGTTCAGCAAGTTGACACTTTTATTGTCAATTTTTAAACATATAATTGGTATATTCTTGGGTTTGGCCCTTCAGGCTCTGAATGCTCATCATCTTTGCCTGGAAAATTAGTTAATATTGTAAATTCTGACTACGTTGTAATTACGTTCTACAAATATTTTGAATCGAATCGAACTTCGATTAGAGTATTTCCTTTTGGGGAAATGATCTCTCGTATCCTAAATATCCAATTGGTAAAAGTAATGAGGGTTTTTGGACAAATACAAGGGTATTGGGGTGTGTGTCTGGACTCTTACCGTTGTATCATCTGTTTTCCTTTTTTATGAATCCAAGTTTGCCCCGATGCCACGGGGGTCATTTTTCCATCACATTAGAAGGTTTCTTTCGTTGCAAATATTTTATTTAGTAATTAAAATCTCACATTTTCCAAATTGACGTTAATCTTTTATTATTTTATTCTTTATATGTCATATGTTGTCATGCGGACACAGTTCATAGATGGCGGAGATTTTAATCTTTTTTGTGCTCCCCTTATTCTAGATATTTGCTGGATCCAATTCTTCATCATATCTTCATGGATTATATCCTTGGCTGCTAAACACGAGGTCGTCCGAAAATAAATATCGACCACTTCAGAAACTGGCTGGTCGACTACGAGTACTGGCCATCAAGACTATATCTTCTTTTGTGCCAAATGCGTTCTCGAACGTGTTTCAATGAAGACCCGAGCCTTTGTTAGAGAGTGCAGCGGATGAGTGGGCAGAGTTCTCCCAGCCTTCGAACTAGAAGGTGGATTAGTATCATAGCTAGAAGAAGCTATCTTCAGAAACCAAAAATTAAATACCAGTCGACCGGTCAAATTATGCACGTGACTGCATAAAAGTTTATCCTCGAAGTTTTCTAAATTAAATAGTCTGTCGAGTCAATCTGCAACCTGTACTTTTCGGCCAAAAGTGAACCCAGTGATCCAGCCCGGGCATAAGTTGTGGACTTTCGTGAACTTTCGTACCTTTAACATTTTAAATTATTTTTAAAAATTCTTGTTTAGTAGATTGTAGTTTCTGGACTGATTGTACATAAACCCATTACCCTGATATTAGTTGTTTTATTATTAACTGAGCCTGGCACTGTCCGTCGGACAGTGTTACGTTACACGGTGCAAGGTTAATCCAGGTGTATTTCCATACTTTGCGCTTTCATATAAATGTGCACTAAATTACACACAAAGTTACAATCTTTTAAATGGTTTGATTTAAATTTGATTAGGAAATTATACAATTTACACCTATGTTTCAAAACAAAACGTCAGGTCGTTAAGCCCTCGAGCAATATGTCGAACGTTCAAAACATTGCGCACGTCATTTTCCGTTAACTTATTCCAATGGATGAAAATACGGGATAGCAAGATTTATAATCATTGTAGAGCGAGCGAACAGGGAATATTTGTGATTTGTGTTTAGTCTGTTATGTCTGTGTTTGCAACTGAGTTAGACAAAAGTCCCCCCGTCATTATGAACTAGTGTTGAGACGAACTTCAGTTTTGGCTCTAAATTAGAGTTTATATAGAAAATGTATGCATTATTGAAGGAATAATTTAGATAATAATAATAATGTGTCTCACGTGTGTCACGACTATTTTTGAAATCTAATGTACTTTCGGCATGCCATTATCTCATGAACCGCTCAAACAAGCCCAGCAAACCAGGTGTCAGGGAATAGAGTCACTCGGCGCCCTTCCACCAACAGTAAGTACTAATAATTTTGATACCTAACTTACGTCAGTCATTTGGGCCGAAAATGTCTAATTTTCCTCGTTAAAGCCTACATATATTGGAACTGAAAGTCAGTTTGCGAAAATATAAAGTGTCTTGTGATTTTCAGAATTAAATCTCTCTTATAGCACTATCATTGTGTGTACCAGAAGCACTTACAAAATATTATAACACCATTCACTTAGTGTGGTGAGTAATAATTTGACGAATAGGCACACACCAGCGCGAAGAAAGAACCTGGGTTTGAACTTGTACCCAGGATAGTGAAGATACGAAATGTCGGCCTGTTGTTTCTACTGTCCACCATTTTGATTGCAAAAATTTCACAAGTCCCGGGTTGGTGTTTTGCATTTGTGGCAATGTGCGTGTTTCAAATCCCGAGTTGGTATTTTGCACTGGTGCGCCTAATACAGTCCATCGTTTGAGACTAAAATCAAAGAAATCGGCCGAGAACTCAGAAAATAGCAATTATTAGAAGATCCCCCAACCCCCCAAAGCGACTCTAATCGAGCGTACCGCTAGCTTCAAACTATATGTATGTATGTATGTATGTAAACTCGTTATTGCAACAACATAGTACATTTCAATAGGAAACACTTACAAAACAAAGGCGAACTTATCCCACAAAGGGATCTCTTCCAGCTAACCTTAGACAAGCCGAAAGGAGCTTTAACGAGCGGCAGAGGTAATAATAGAGTACCTTACCTACTTTAAAAATAACCAAAGAATTAATTTAAATATATACCTACCAGTAAAACTTATCAGTAAGTAAGTACATAAATATGTAAACCATAAATATACATACCCATAAACATATGTACATATATCCATATGATAAATATATACATATATGTATAGACACATAAATATATACATATATGAAGCTCTATCGTCAAATTCTGAGGAAATGCTTCATCAGAAGTTCCCTGATGGGAACATGTGAGCGTGCGTCCTGTATCTCTTCAGGTAGCGAACTGTTATGACTAGAAAACAATTAGTCCTAGAAGACTAGTTTCTAAAGAGAAATGTTGGAATCGTCGATATTTACATTTCGGATGACTGCTGTCAAATTTAAAATAGTTATAACTCGGAAACTAGTGGCCCTAGAACACTACTTGCTAAAGGGAAATGATAGTACTCGTCGAGATCTACATTTCGGATGACAACTGTCAAAATTAAAATGGTTGTAACTGGGAAACTAGTGGTCTTAGAATACTAGTTTCTAAAGAGAAATGGTAGTACTCGTCGAGATCTACTTTTCAGATGACAGCTGTCAAACTTAAAACAGTTATAACTCGGCAACTGAAGGTTCTAGAATACTAGTTTCTAAAGAACAATGATAGTACTCGTCGAGATCTACATTTCGGATGACAGCTGTCAAACTTAAACCAGTTATAACTCGGAAACTAAAGGTCCTAGAACACTAGTTGCTCTAGGGAAATGATAGTACTCGTCGAGATCTACATTTCAGATGACAGCTGTCCAACGTGAAAAGTGTAATAACTTGAAAACTATTGATCTCAGAACTCCTGAAGAGTAATGATAGATCTGTGCCATTCTGTCCATGATTCCATATCTAAAGGAGTGTAATAAAAAATAACAATATATTTAATGTATAATATAAGGAGTATGTGTCATCATCATTGATAAAATGAGGAGTAATGTGATAAAAGTTCGTAAGGATGATGTGATGACTAGGATTGAAAGAGGTATGCCGAGTTGATTTTGACACGTGGAGAGGATGGCAGAAAAACAGCATACGAATGGTATCTATCGTATGAACGTGAATGGAAGGGTCGAAAGAGCGCCCAAGAAGGCCATTATATTGATCAACTAAATGACCAGCTCCAATAAGGGTAGGTTAGGAGTACCCTCAACCGGCGTAAATGCATGAAAAGATGTATGAATGTGGAAGAAGCAAAAGAGGTGTGATAGGATCGTAGCTTAGGCACTCGATAGTCTCTGCCTACCCCTATGGGACACGGGCGTGAGTGTTGTATGAATGTAATAATAGTACCTATACATATATATTTAGGTTTCATCATCATCATCACAGCCCGTAACAGTCCACTGCAGGACTTAGGGCCTCTCCCACGAAAGGGGAGGTTGCTGCCATAATCTCCACGCTTGGCAGGCGGGTTGGAGATCGCAGTGTTTAAATATAATAATGGAAAATGCTGCTGCATATTTTCCAGACTACGGAGACTCTTGCCTCGAAACCATTAGTCGCCTTGTACGACACCCATGAATGTAAGGGTTGGTGCTATTCTACTCTGCCGGACACCACACGGCCAATATTTAGGTTTACTTAATGAAAATTGAAAAGCATGCGGGACCAATTTTCATATCAGAAGTACCTTATTTCATACTACATAACACTTAATCGATGAGAGTCTTACATTTGTATACCGGGTCACAGCTTTCTAGTTTTTAGCTTCAATTAAACAAAAACTGGAACATCCCCAGGAGACACGTATGCAGTGAGTATCATGTTAGTGTCAAGTTGCATGTCGTTACGATGTCGTTCGCGTGCGATATGCACAGACTAAGTATATAATTTTTTTCTCACACACGACATGCATCCGACGTGTAGGATGCATGTGTTAGATTTAATATATGTCCTACTTATGATTATAGTGACTTTTATTAGTATAAACCTTTATTTTAGTAATTAAGCTACAGAATAATAACAGAGTGTGAGTATTTATCCGAAACCCCAGTGAAATATATGGAAAACGCTAAATTAGGTAAACAAGAGCATATTAATAAATATATACATATCTATGTCATGTAAAATATAGTTCATGGAGGTAGTGCTATTTGTTTTCTAGGATAAAGTATTATTCTAGTGGACATTATTTAATCAAACAAAAGCATATTTTAAATATATTAGGTATATTTTAATAAGCAATGTAATCCATTATAAAATGAGGTATTTATTTAAACAACATTAGCTGAATTAAACGAGATTTTATAAAACAAACAAAGTACCATAGGTTAACAACATTTATGCAAAATTCTAACCAAATGTCACAATTATCGATCACATAACCAAATATTTATCCTTTAAAAATGGGACAGTGGTATTACGTACGATTCAATAAATAACCGATTATATAAATAAATAAAACTTATACAAAATATAAAGCAACAATAATACAATGCAAGTGTACTTAACTCTGTGCCGGCTCTGGAGCAAAAGTCCCTCTCACTGTCACGACTGAACCTTTATACTAGCTATCTAGCTGGAAATGTCATTCTTATTCTCATTTCCGGTCTCCTTAATTTAATGATAGATAGCTTACATGTTAATTTAATGTATTACAATACTTTTAACATTTTTTAACATTATAATAAATTTATTACATAATTAATTAAGGAAGTTTCTCATAAACAGTATTTAATCTGATCAAAAGTCACAATCGTTCAGAAATCCAGACATTTCGTTCTGAAGTTGGTAAAATGTTTTGTGAAAGTATTTTGAAATGTTAATATTAATAACCACTATAGTTTTCAATATATATGTAATATATGTGTAACTTTAAATAACAATTAAAATATACTAAAATACCTTATATCTAACACGGCCATACTGACAAGTACTTCGTCCCTGAAGTACCTATTTATATCAAAATTAGAACAAATTTCCATTTGTGAATCAAATTTTAAATGTATGTTACAAATATCTACTTCAAAATATATTAATGTTTTATTTTGTGTCATTTACTTATTTAAAACGACTCAACAAAATATTATACCACAAATAGGTAAATTAACCACCAAATTCCAGCAACGTAAAATCACAGGTATCAGAATTTCAGAAAATAATAACTTCTTGCAATGCCACAAATAATTCAATCATAACTTGTAAAGTATAAAAATCATATCGGTATTTAACTTTTATAACAATTAAAATATATTGCAGTTATTTTTATTGTGCACATTTTTAAGTAACCAAATATTGGTCTGTACTTTCAAAGTCATTTGTCCCGTCATGCCAATTTCCTCACCAGTGCCGAGGAAAACCAGATTAGCATCGTCTATGGGACTAGCAAAACTTTATTTATCAGTGTAATCTTTTATGCTAAATTATAAAAAAATATTCTCGAGGTTACAGAATTATAGCCAAGTTCAAATATAGTCATGAAGAATCGCATTACAATATTATTATTTGGTTTGAGTAGTAACCTGTAATGTTGGCCTCATCACCGCCGCCCGTGATACAATGACCAAACATCAGGATTACTACCTAGCACAGCTAAGTTTCGGTAGACGCATAGAGATGTTGGCAGCGTCACTGCTGCCCGGTGAAGGTCATCTTGCCAACATCAAGCTAACTACCTAGACAGCAAAGTTCAGTATAGGCCTTCCCAGGTGCTGGCTGCAATCACCGCTGCCCGTGAAGCCAAAGCCACACCAAGCCAAATACCTAGCAGCAATATTCAGTAGTAGCCTTCCAGGTATGGTCCCATCACTTCTGCCCGAGAAGTGGACTTAACCACGCTCACTACCTAGCAACAACGTTCAGTATAAGCATCCAGGTGCTGGCTGCAATCACCGCTGCCCGTGAAGCCAAAGCCACACCAAGCTTACTACCTAGCAGCCATATTGTAACACGGTTTCCCACAGCTGGATTCAAACAATCTATATAACCATGTCGTAATGGCATTTTTCAAGTTTTTACACTTTTACTTCTATTTATCGAATAATTTACTTATTACATGTGACTGAATAACTGGTGGCATTTCAAAAGTTGTACATCATTAGCATGATTTTCTATAAAATATTGTACCCAAACTTTCTTTGAATAATTACGAATGATGAAATAATTCAAACTGAATAGCATCTTCAGTAGCGTTGTTCTTATAGACCCACATCGCAATTGATACCTATAATATTTCGTTTTATCTATCACCAAAATATCAATTTAAATAACAATATCCTGTGGTTAATGGAATGCGAAACATCACACAGATACGGAGCAGATTATTATAACGGAGCAGATTTTTATGGTACTTAATTAGTAATACTTCAATTCTACTCGGGCGGGAATCAAATCCGCTGCTACTGAAATCGCATATTATTAACGATACGATAAATCAACAAGAAAGTAGAAAATATGAATGACGTCATTGCAGGTAGTACCTACTTTTTCAATTCGCTCGGCCAATTCTGACGTTTTATTTCGAGGCCACTAGCGGTAGACAAATGAAATATAGTTTATGCAAACAAAGGTAGGCAAACATTTTTTTTTTTTTTTTTACACGGATCGTGTTTATGTAGGTACTTTAATAAATAGCTTGAATTGAATATTTATTGTATCGTGAAAGTTTGTTTAAATTAAAATGAAGTAAACAAAATAAATATTTTGCGTTAAGCTGCGTATCCATCGAACAAAACTTTGTGTTGTCAACACGTGTTGATGACAAAATGTTGCCACCTTTCGGCGGAGAAGCGCCTTAATGCAAAGTCTAAATTCTTATTCAAGAAATTTAATGGATTATTTATTTATCATTCTTCTCAATTCCCCCTATCATTAATGTCATGATTTAAGTAGCTAGTTGATCTAGGACTGAAAATGCTAAACGTAAAGTGTTATAACGGTACAACCTTGATTACATCTACTGTGCCGACCCTATGATTTTTATTTTTTGCATCACAATTTATTTGGCTGGTTTGAGCCACCTTGTAAAATAGGGATCGGGAATTTTAAACGGTAATTTAAGTATTTACGGGATATAACGTAAAAAGAAAATGTACAACAAATTGTGTCTAAAGGGCAATAAATGAAAAGATTCGTAATATTCAACTTATGTATCCTTTGTAGGTCCAAAGGTACGTACTGAAATAAGATTTTGACAAATAAGCATTTAGGGAATTGATAATCCAATATTAATAATAATGCAAACCTATTTTTAAGTTTTAGTGATTTCTAAAGATATGCAACATGTTGGAAACATTATGCAACAAAAATAGGTATTATAGTATTTTTGACAGGAAAAATAAAAGTTCTCGTAAATTAGGGACAATTGTTAAAACAACACTTTCATTGGGAACTGTGGAGCAGGAGCTTCGAAAAGTTGTCTCATAAAATTATCAACCCAAACATAGTTCAATGTTGGAAGGGGGTATCTACTACAATGGAAAATAAATATATGTGCGTTTTCATTTTCGAAATAACTCGGTCCGACTATTACAAGTAGGTACTTAACCCATTTGGACCCAAATACAAACCAAAAGCAATTTTTTTATAAAAACTTTATTAGTATGTTAGATGGACGTTAATTAAACATATTATACCAAAAAAACAAAAAACAAAACTTCTTTAAGTATTAAAAAAAACACTGTCCTCAAATGGGGCCAATGGGCTTAAGTGTGGTATTTTTCGAAACATTCTTTTTCAATGCACAACGTTTTACAGCATTTTTTACATTGCCAACGTGCTTTCTTGTGACATTGGATGCAACGCAACTGACTTGGAAGTTTCTGAGGGTAGTGTCCAACACCATCAGTATTCATACTTGGCACCACTGACGATGGTTTACGACGCCGTCCATCAGGTCTTTCAGAACCTACACTCCTCAAATAAATCGAGTGATACTGCGACGAAACTGAAGCTGGTCTAACTTGTCTTCAGCTGTCAGTACATGGAGACGCCAAGCATTAGAAACAGATAAATCAAGCATGTAGGTAAACAAAACCCACCACCATTTTTTGCCTCGTATCGCTGTTCTAAATCCTGCGATTGATTGGTCAGCTTGATCAACTCCACCCATGTGTTTGTTGTAGTTCTGGAAGAGAAAAGGTATATTCACGTCTACCTTCCGACCTTCTGTAGAGCTCCATCGTTTTACTTTACCCAGAGGGTTGACAAAGTCGTTATTTGTACCCACAGTACAAACACTGTTGTCAAGCCATCGCACAAATAAAATTTGATTGGCTGTGTCAAATCTGTAATCAAAATCTGCTCGATTCTTTTTTTTCATATCCTTGACAGATATCAATGGGCACTTCTTCGTCCTATTTTCTTGTACGGTACCAGTCGCCCGAAACCCAGATTCTCGTAGATCTTGCAGCAATGCGTGACTTGTAAAAAAGTTGTCAAAATATACAACATGTTCATACGGAGCTGCGTTTGATTTTTCTAGCAGACCTTTTACTACTCTTGATCCCAAAGGCTCATTACTGGCTCCCCCTGCTGATTTACCACAGTATATATCGAATGCATAGCAATAACCATCAGCACTTGTCATCATCCAGTTTTTATATCCGAATCGCACTGGTTTACCTTTTATGAACTGCTTGGATGGATGACGTCCAAAATACTTCACCATTGATTCGTCTACCGATAGATGCTCATGGAAAATACCCCACTGAAGAAATTTATTCACCAGTATATCAGCAAGAGGTCGTACTTTGAACATTTTATCTGTGGATCCGGCAACAGTTTCATTATCACAAAAATGCAAAAATTTCTTTATCTCTAAGAATCTATTTTTTGACATGGCTTTTGAAACAATATTGACGTTGCAGTCTTCATCTAAAGACCAGTACAATCGTTCTCTTGGAAGTGAGTGATATCCAGTCAAAAGTAAGATACCAAAAAATAGTTTGAGATCATCAACAGTTACTTGGAAATCATGGTTGTTGTGCTGTGTGGCATATAACTTTGTGTTCATTAGGATCATTTCAAAGACCTCCGCATCAAATATCTTTTCAAAAATGTTGACTGGTGTTTGGTTTTTGAGTTCATTTACAACAATATCTCTTCGTTTTTGAACATTGATTACGTTGGGAGGCAAATCAACATAGGAACCTTCACATTTACGCCAACGAGGTTCTTGGACTTCAACGCGATTTCTTTTGCAACTTTGTAATGGTTCATCATCACTGCTGTCCCATTCCTCGTTGTTTCGAGACTCAAACACTTCAACTCTACCCGGAATATCGCGCGGAAAAATATTTGTCTGGACATTGCGGGAGGCCAAGGGGAGGCCTATGTTCAGCAGTGGACGTCCTGGCGTCGAGATGTTCAGATATAGAACCGTACGGGGTGTTACCTGCCATGGCACCTTTGATGATGCTGTTCCGGGTGACGATTTCAACCAGGATCTGCGAAGCTCTTGACAGCGATGGTCCGCGAAGACAGCACAGCATATTTCCTTTGGTTTTTCGGTCCCTCGATCTCTCCGACGTCGATGTGTCGTTCCAAACACCGTCGTCATCGATTTGCAAGATGCCTCGTGGAATCGTCCGCCCAAGACGCAGCTTCTGGATAATAGTGATTTTTATATCGATATCAAGAGTTAACGAATCCCACTTCTGATGTTAGATTTAATATATGTCCTACTTATGATTATAGTGACTTTTATTAGTATAAACCTTTATTTTAGTAATTAAGCTACAGAATAATAACAGAGTGTGAGTATTTATCCGAAACCCCAGTGAAATATATGGAAAACGCTAAATTAGGTAAACAAGAGCATATTAATAAATATATACATATCTATGTCATGTAAAATATAGTTCATGGAGGTAGTGCTATTTGTTTTCTAGGATAAAGTATTATTCTAGTGGACATTATTTAATCAAACAAAAGCATATTTTAAATATATTAGGTATATTTTAATAAGCAATGTAATCCATTATAAAATGAGGTATTTATTTAAACAACATTAGCTGAATTAAACGAGATTTTATAAAACAAACAAAGTACCATAGGTTAACAACATTTATGCAAAATTCTAACCAAATGTCACAATTATCGATCACATAACCAAATATTTATCCTTTAAAAATGGGACAGTGGTATTACGTACGATTCAATAAATAACCGATTATATAAATAAATAAAACTTATACAAAATATAAAGCAACAATAATACAATGCAAGTGTACTTAACTCTGTGCCGGCTCTGGAGCAAAAGTCCCTCTCACTGTCACGACTGAACCTTTATACTAGCTATCTAGCTGGAAATGTCATTCTTATTCTCATTTCCGGTCTCCTTAATTTAATGATAGATAGCTTACATGTTAATTTAATGTATTACAATACTTTTAACATTTTTTAACATTATAATAAATTTATTACATAATTAATTAAGGAAGTTTCTCATAAACAGTATTTAATCTGATCAAAAGTCACAATCGTTCAGAAATCCAGACATTTCGTTCTGAAGTTGGTAAAATGTTTTGTGAAAGTATTTTGAAATGTTAATATTAATAACCACTATAGTTTTCAATATATATGTAATATATGTGTAACTTTAAATAACAATTAAAATATACTAAAATACCTTATATCTAACACATGCATCCTACACGTCACATCACGAATCGATGCTACACGGAATGCCTTAGATTTGTATAAAATAAGTCATGTGTGCGTGTACATTAGGGACGATCTGAGTTCGTCGAGTCGGAAACCTTGAAGGTAGAGGGACGTGTCCACCACCTGGGGCCCTATTTTTGAATCGTTCGCGTCCTATCCTTTCACACTCGTACTAAGTTGCTAGATTGACAAGACAGGCATTAGAAGGCGAGCGCTCTCGTGGATGCGGTGATGCCGAAACTGACCGACTCATCGAGCATGTCGAAATAGCAACAGATTATCTGCTCCAATGGAACTCCTCCGCTGATATAGTGATTCTTGGCGATTTTAATGCCCACCACTCAAAATAGCTCGATCCTCAAAGAAATGGCCATGTGGGTTCAAATTCATGAGGCTGTGCATATTTGACAAAGTTAATAACATCGCCAACGGGAGTTCTTGATGTGAAGGACCCTATTATTAGGGCCTTTACTTTTACTTTTACTTTAACCACAGTGGTGGATTAAACTTTAGAGCTAGGGCACTAAATTTCAAGGGGCGTTAGGATGTTCAGGGGAAGGAAATCAGGTAAAGTCTGGGTATGTAGTCATGTAAAGTCAGTTAAACCGGCGAAAACAACTGAAATTTTACAAATCCGCGATTAAGAGCTCATTCAATTGATTAGGTAAGTATACCAAATTCCATTTTATCCTTACCCAATACGTCTATTTAATAATAACTAGGTATATAACGTGTATGTTAATAAGAAATATTTTGTTGTTTATTTATATTGTAGAAATTGCCAAATAAACATTATGTCTTATGTCTTACAGACATACAGACAGGTATACAGATTCCACATCACAACACTACGTTGGATCGCATTTAACTTAATTGTTCTCTATTAGCACGATGTCTTCCACAGTACATTTCGAACCATCCTTGCGTCCATCGGCTTCGAAGTTCTACGCCGCGATTACCGGTACGTTGTCGCCACTCGTGAGCATTTCAGTTAACGGTTCTGTACCCGACATAGCTATTGCCACTTCAGTCTTCACTACGTTGCCACTAAGAATAAATCTTCATAGTTTGGGAGTCTTTCCCTCGTTAGCTGTGTGAGTGTGTTTGATCTTTCTAACAACCGACGTCCGCACAAAAATAGCAATTTCTTTGGATGTAAACATCTTGTAGTGGACTGGTATGGATTGTTGGTGTGTGCGTGTTTGCATGTTAAATCTTATAATATTTGAAATTTAATAAAATAGCATAGGTATCGAACATTAAAGTATGCTCGAAATCGAATTGAGGACTATAAAACGTTCGATATAGGTACCTCGAATACGATATTTGTTAACGTGTTAAATCAACCAATCAAGTATAACTTTTGCCCGCGATATCGTTGGCATTGAGTTCCATAAAAGGTAGGTAATTAATGTTCTTCCTCGAAGTTTATAACTAACTAAGAATAGAAAATATCTATTCAAAATTACTTAAGTCAGATTTTTTATACTTCTATTTTTTCGAAACAGACATGCAGATGTGCGCCCACATACGACACAAGGATTTAGATCTTTAGATCGTTAAAGATAAATTAATTAGGACATTTGTTTGATCGCATTGAGGATCTCGATATTAAATCTAATGATTTGAGACGTTAAATTATTCTGATATCAGAAGTCATTGATAAACAATTCAAAATAATGAAGAACTTCACACAGTGAAGATGCTTCTCGTGACATTAATATGGTTTCTATTAAGTGTCGGGATAAACACCATTGATGTACGGCGAAACATACAGTGGACTGTGCGCAATCAGAATGGCTGTAAGTTTAAATTCAAGATATAACATTTAAAGTAACTAGATTCTCTCGAGAAGCACAGGCCTCGCTCGAATTATAGGGTTTCTCATACTTAGTCTATAGATGCTATGCATAGTGGCTGGTTTTATGCCTCGGTTTTTGCCTGTGTGTGGTCTACGGTCGAAACCCCTTTTCTTAAATCTGCTTGTTTACTAGGCAGGCGACGATTTATGATGAGTCTTGAGAATAACTCATTGATGTGTCTGGCTCAAAAGTTAGACACAATTAAGTGTCTAACTTTTGTGTGTGTTTGTGTGTATTGAAAATTGAGTTTACCTCCTCATGGAGGCGTGCCAAATATGCGAAGCTTTTCGTATTATATGCCACTCTACTTTGCCGCATACTCAACACGGATAAAAATATTGGGTATAATACCTAATTATTATTTACAAGATATAAATTGTAACCGAGAACTTGTTCCAGCAATTGAGATACCGAGTCGAGTTCCCGGTGGAATATACACGGACCTACGTAATGCCGGAATAATAGGGGATATAATGTATCGCTTTAATGACGTATTGACGAGATGGGTAGCCCATGACACTTGGACATACACTGGAAAATTCACGGGTAAGGCTTGGATCAAAACAGTTAATGTAACTCGTAAAATCGCTCCATTGTGCTTTTTTTATACTAGCCAAGAAATATATGGCGTTCCAACCAAAACTGAACACACTTTTGCTTGTGGCAAGATGTTGTGGCTAACCTGACAAAATGGCCTACATTAAAGGATTAAAAATATATTGCGCAACTTCATAAAATGTTGTGTACACCTGGTTAGTACCTAGCCAAGGTAATGCTTAGTAAACTGTACCTAAGCATACAAGACACCTAACTTTTATCTCCTTATCTATACCTATCGTATTAGGTATAATTACATCATCATATAGCATAACCGAGAATATTTAATTAAAGACGATTTCGAGGCTTAAACTTTTATAAATTCACAAAGATGCATGGAAATATTTCTATTTCAGTTACCGACAACCAGCTGAAACATAAAGTAGTAAAGTTAGTTTTGGACGGGGTGGATACAGTAGGCTTTATAGAGCTGAACAACAATCCTGTCGGTTTAACTGATAACATGTTCGTGAGATACGCCTTCGATGTAAGGCCCTTTCTAAAGGTAAGGGAACCATTCAATGAAATAAATTACCCTCAAAGCAATTTCTCACCGCAACCATCGATCCAAAAAACCGAACCGATCAGAAAAAGGACATGGAGCTATGCTTACCTCGTTAGCAGTATTTTACCCGCGCGTAATTGGTATCCTTTTTACTGCAGGCGCTTCTTCGGAAATCCGAGTACTTATTAGTAAAGGTACTAAATTAGACCATCAGTGTTGGCGCTGCTCCTCACTGTAGTATCTGATCCTTAAGCCCCCGACCCTGGTGCTACTGGTTCGGGCGGCGAGTTCGCTGTAGCCGACAGCGTCCAACCGCCACTGGTATCCTGGTTTCCCCGCGCGGGTCCTCAAAGCCTTTTGAAAGTCGTTTTATGTGTGTTTTATAGGTGGTCGTTTTGATTAGCTAGAGAGATTTTGCTTGGCGGACAGTTCACAAAATTCTGTGGCGGTAGAATTTTTAATTTATGCAATAAATGAACAATGAACAATTATGGTCATTTCGATTGTCGTTATCTTTCTGAACTACGCAGCCGAAAACAATGACAGTGTGATCTTTAAGTTACCGTAAGACTAATTTCGGTATCTGTATAGTGATCCGGACGTCCCGTGTCTTATGGGCAACTGCTACACAAAATTGGCTGGCAGAGCTACACTAACGAAAAGGACCACAACACAAATTCTATTGCTAATCATCATCCTGGCATCAACCCCGGTTGTGCTCTCGCACGCGAGGCGCCGGGGTCCACAATTCTACATTCCTACTCAGTGATCTACTTTAGACTTACGAACTGGAGCGCATTTGTCCTTTTCATTTTTCCATTTTCAAAGACAGGAGACAACGTATTGAAAGTAACAATTTCTTCACCCATTGCCGCGGCGCGAACGCGATCAAGCACACATTTCACAGCACCGGACTGCGTCCCGGACGTGTACCACGGGGAGTGTCACGCGAACCAACTGCGAAAGATGCAGGCTTCGTTCAGTTGGGATTGGGGCCCGGCATTTCCCTCAGTGGGTATCTGGTAAGAACTATTACATTCTTTTATAATTAGTATTAGAAATATGAAAATATGTCCTGCATCAGCATTGACCATATGCGCAAGCCTACTGATGATCTTGCAAGCCCTTGAGCTTGACAGGGAAAATCTACACTATAGTTGAGCATCTCACTTTCAGGAAACCAGTGTCCCTGCAATTTTACGACGCTGCCATTATCACTTCGCTTGCGGCACACACGAATTACGAAGGCGATCACTGGACGATTAGAATCGTAATATACCTCGAGACCGGGCCGGCGATCAAACATTGGGAGGGCATCGCGAAAGCTGAGTTACGCGTTGACGGGAACCAGCTGATCAGCGTTGCAAAACATGTGAATACTTCTTTTAAAGAAGATGGAACGTCACACTTGCAGCTTGACCTAAACGTTAGCGAGGTTGGTAACTAAAATAACCATAGAAAAAGCCTGCTGCAACGGGGTGATCGCTTAGGTGCGCGCCTTCCTTACCACCCTCCGGGGTCAAGCTCACAGTATGAATCACCCTTGGGTGAAGCCAAGCAAGCGACTAGCATAGGGGTGGGCTTCCAGGCGCGAGATTGTTCAATATGGATGGGGCTACCACTGGCGTGACAGCGGTATCGCCGAAAGCGAATTGCGACCTTATTGCGTTTTTTTTATGTCATACGGTAGGCAAACAGGCAAGCGGGCCACCTGATGGAAAGTGGTCAATACTGTTTATAAAATGCCCCTTCACTGCCAAAGCTACGGTTCCCAAAATCCTCACCCCATAGATCACTGGCGACCTTTCTCACCGGCAGAAACACAATACTATTTAAAAGAGTATTGTTTAGCTGAGGTATTCTGCAAGGTGGAAGTACTTCCCCAGCCGGGCGGCTCCAATTCGAACGGGATACCCCGCTATGTCCTACCGCTCTTAAACTTATTTGATGTTATAGCAACATCATTACCAAACGGAAGACGTCCAGAGCTGGATCTTCTCTAAATAAATTCGCATTATCGGTCTACTTTGTAGGACTTACAGAGCTACGCCTACCATGGTCAGTATTTGTAGCTTTTGAGAATTAGCTTTTAGATAGGATCGTAGGCATGGACCTCATACCTAACGCGTGGTGCGAAAAGTCATTGTACCTGGATGGACATGTCACGGTCAGTGTTCAGGAGTGCGGCAACTAAAGAGGCATCAAACAAATGAGCTATACAAGCTATTCGAATTTCTCTCAAACGATATAATTAGTAGATTGATTGTCAGTTATATCTACATGTGCTTGAATACTTTTTAATAATATTGCAGAATGTAGTTAGCCTGTGGTGGCCAAACGGCTACGGCGCGCAGCCACTATATGAACTGCGCGTGATCATCCGTCAAGATAATAGCAATGAGCAATATTACAAGTCAATAAAAATCGGTTTCCGTACTATAGAGCTGGTGGAACGCAGTGCTTCTGAAATGTTTGGTAAGTCGTTCTTGGAAAATAAAAAAATCCTTTTCAATATCTTTTGCCAACACTGGCGGCTGGGTCGCCTGTCCCTCATCAAAGATTTATTTCATAAGGAAGGTGGAACGAAAACCTATGGGGGCCAAGGCTTCAATAAAGATCATAAATTTTAAGAGACTCGCTCTTGTCGGTGAAGAATCGCTCGACCTTTCCTTCCCTCCATTTTCCCCTACAGTATTGTTTTATAGAAGTCATTTTCATTCAACACTGCGATATCACCAGCCTGGCAAGTATTTTAATGAAGTACCAGTTCTGCTGGAGTCTGGAGGGTTTTGTGGATTGTGGAGGTGTTATATGAAGGTGCTATATGACCAAGCGGTGGACTTTTACGTTAATGAGATGATGTGAATTTTAAATATTTGTCTTTAAATTTCAGCATCCGGCACCGAAGCTGGCAATGGTTTGACTTTTTACTTCGAGATCAACGGCTACCCAATATTTATGAAGGGTTCGAATTGGATACCGGCTCATGTATTGCCAGAACTTAGTGGAAATAATGCCACAGGTATTGTAAATTTATATAAGTTTAAATTTTACGATTGAAAGTAAACAAATCGCGCGTGGTGTCACAAACCCCAACCAACCCATTCCAGGTAAACTTAAATGTTGCACAAGAAATGTTACAGTTCGTAGGCTAAGTCTACCTTAGATCAGAAAAGGGCCAGTAGCGTTTTCTCTTGTTAATTGCAATACTTCAGTCACACGTGGAGATTATTGCAAAACTGTACTAACAAGTGCAGAAGACAGACTGAGCACCTGATCAGAGATGAGATATTTTTGACGGTGACGCTGATAAATTAAGACAACTTTTTTTTCATCAGTGGACAGCCTGCTGCAAGCGGCGAAAGACACTCACATGTCCATGCTACGCGTGTGGGGCGGCGGCATCTACGAATCTGACTATTTCTACAAACGGTGTGACGAAATCGGAATACTGATTTGGCAAGACTTTATGTTTGCATGTTCCATGTATCCTGCGGACAAGGACTTCCTAGAGTGAGTTCAGGGAGTTACGACGGTCTCTTCACAATCTACTTACCTACCTATATCTGTTTATTGTTGATTTTTTAATCTAGATGGGCCTCAATGAGAACTCTAATGTAAAAAGTATAATTTCAGCTCGGTACGAGCAGAAGTAGAACACAACGTAAAGCGCCTACAGTATCATCCCTCGATAGCGCTGTGGGCCGGCAACAACGAGAACGAAGTCGCGTTGCGCGGGAATTGGTACGACACTCAGCCACAGTTCGACAGGTACAGACGAGAGTACATTAAGCTGTACGTCGACACTATAGCCCCCGTCGTTCGAGATTTAGATCCTACGAGACGGTACCTAGTCTCTAGTCCTTCCAACGGAATAGAATCTGAAAAAGAAGGATTCATAGCGAATAATCCATACGATCCCCATTATGGTGATACCCATTACTACAATTACCTGGATGATCATTGGAATCAAAACATTTATCCCAAGACGAGGTTCGCATCAGAATATGGGTTCCAATCGCTGCCATCGCTCGCCACAATGAGAACGGCGACCAGCCATGCGGAAGATTTCAGCATAACCAGTGAATATTCCAGACATCGGCAACATAGCCCTAATGGATATGAATCAATCGGAAGTCAAATAGAAACGCAGTTACAATTACATAAGCTGGATCCAAAATATTTCGATAAGTTTGTCTTCTACAGCCAGGTGAGTATTCACATAATTTTAATCAATGCGTTTAAACACCATCGTTATTTAACTCTATTATAGTATTAGTTCTTAAAACCTAACAGATTTCTCAAGCAATGGCATTGAAAGCAGAAACGGAATTCTACAGACAGAGTCAAGAGGATTGGTATACAATGGGAGCCCTATATTGGCAACTAAGTGACGTATGGCAAGCACCATCGTGGTCTGGAATAGGTATGACATACTCCTTTCTATCTCGCCAAGATTTTGTGGAACGGAAGGGCGACGAGTAGTCCTACATAATAAACGTAAGTTGTTGATCATTATGGAATACATTTTTACACCAATACTGTCATTTCAGAATACGGTGGTAAATGGAAAATGCTCCATTATTTCGCCAAAACATTTTTCGCTCCCGTGTTGGTGTCGCCTAAACTTCTATCGACGGGAGAGGTGGAAGTATATCTCATTAACGACAGATTTGTGCCTATAATATCTGGTGAAATTCTAGTGGAGTATTACAGTTTTGGTAGTCTAATTCCCGTGAAGACTGAATCGCATCCAGCTTATGCTGCGCCGCTCAATGCAAAGAAGCTGACGGTTATATCGCTATGGCGAGAGAATATGCCAGACTTTATAAGGTTCACTCTCCACGCCCCAGGTGTCGCAGATCCTCCAAGTAACTTTCTGTTCCCTAAACCATTGAAGCAAATCAAAGTGTCACAGAAGCCAAACATAAACGTACGTATTATGATTGATATTGTAATCAAACATAGGTGTACCCTCGGTGTCAGAAAGACTATGTAAATGTTTTGATTACAGGTAACGGTATCTCAGACAATTCCAGCACTGAAGCCAGAGGACCCGACGTTGTACGTTGTTAAAATCGATGTGGATAGGCCAGTTATGTTTCTATGGCTGGAATCAACAATGCACGGGCACTTCGAAGATAACGGATTTATTATCACAACTTCTCCATTTACAGTGAACTTTATAAGCAAAAAATATATATCACCTGTAAAGCTAAAGCGCTCCATTAGCCATATGTATTATGGAAATACGCCAACCCTCATAAGACCAGCGTGGTGGTTTAAGCCTAATTCCCTCACACGTTTTACGAAAAGGAGACCTGGCTACTTCTCTAAAATACCATTATTTGGTTGATCGCTCTCGTATTTTACATTAATGAGTTTCAGTATACCTATTGTATCTACAAATTTAGAGGGAAGCGAGTAAGGATTTTTCCCTTATACGTTTTCATTTTAAAAAAGTGAAAAAATATCTAAAAGTTTTTGAGGTAAGCCTATCAAAAGCTTTTTCCGAAACAAGATTTGGCCTTATAAAAATGTTATAAACCTGGTGTCTGGACACCTTATAGCGATCAACTTTTTGTGGTTTACGATTTTTTAATGCACATAAATTGAAGCTAGATCTTTGTAATATCGTTTAAGGTAGACTATTATAACAAATTGTAATAAAAAAAAAATATGTTATCTAAATATGATTTTGCTCGATCTCTTGCCCTGGTCTTCTATTGGAAAATAATGTCAGCTTCATGTTATAATTCATGTCCTTTAAAACAGGCAGCTATCAGCGTTTCTAAGCAAAGTGCCATTTTCTGGAACCATGATTTTTATTTTTACCTTTCGGATTCACGTAGAAAAAAGGGTCATCGAGTCCGCTAATTTACTTGGTTCAATCGAATTCTAATTCGATGGCAATAGCAGCTCAACGGCAGTTTCAATCGTAAACACGACGGTGGGGCTTTCCATCAGGTGGACCGACTGTCCGTGTGCCACCCTAGGCAAAAAAAAGTTTCTTTACAAATTCGCGATAAGCACTTGGGTCACTCTTACTTACCTACCTTTTACTGTACCTACGTAGTATTTTTTTCTCTGTGCTGTTGATGATGAACCGCTCTCGCTTTTTGAAAAGATACTCTTGACGTGCCCTTTCTTTGAATTATCGTCGATTTGCTCGTTTTAGATACGTCAAGGTCTTCTGTCACACTTTTTCGTTAATATTCTTTCATTCATCCACTCTATATGAGAATCCAACTAAGCATTCCTATCTCTATCCTAATCACTACATCTTCATACAACACTTAGTATAAAACTTAGTTTGTTTACAAATTCGCGATTATGGGCTCACTTTTACCGCTGGTATTTAATAATGAACAATTACATTTGCGTAATAGATAACTATGCATTATTGCACAATTGCGTCGGCCACAAGGTTAAATAAACATCACATAATTTCCCACAATCAAACACAAGTGAACCTCACCTGTACGTGGGCCCCGGCTCACAGATGGTCGAGGCTCTGGTGAATCGGCTTTTCCCTAACGAAATGTGCAAGCCAGATGGTAGTCGCCACAGGCCGCACATAAAAAGCCGAAACAACATTTTTAACGGAAGATTCGAGTAGGAAAATCTTTTCAGTAATATCGAAAGTTTATGTTTCAGTGCACCTAAAAGGGCTTTCCTACTAAAAGCCACTTGGCAGAAGCTAGGATCATGATCATCTATTCTATGTTCCGAACGTTTTTAGAAATTAGTGCTGTGGTTACTGAGAATACCCTCCAAAGACAACACTTTTTATGACATTCTCGTCTAACATTCCATTATTCCAAGCATTCGAAGAATGCTCGCCTAGTAATAGGTACACCAAGAAGTCAAGAACATTAAAGAATGTTCTTATCTATTGTTCGCCTGGTGCAAACGCATCGTCACCCATGACCGTGACGGTGGGCTTACACCAAGCGAGCAAATGCGGCAGACGGGTCCCATATTCGTATAGGTAGGTACTTACTTACATTATGATATTTTATATAAATGTAGATTTGATGCCCTGCCTGCTTTCAAGTTTTAAATAAAGTATATATACCTACCTACATAATATTTACTGGTTACTTTCAGTTTTTAATAGCAGTCTGTGTTTTTAGTTTTTATTAGGTAGACCAGATCCGATTCAAGATCGACTGTTGTCTACACCTTTGTCAATGGCCGGGAACGCATTCGCGACTCTCCCACCATTATTAAACAATAATAGTAAACCTTCACAGCATTATGTTTAAATACGGTGGCCAGAGATGTATCTACACAAAATTATACCTACATTTAAAAAATACGAAAACACCCCCCTCGTAAATATAGAAGAAATTATTAAGCAATCAATGTGAAGGGTTTTTTCAAGGCCAAGGAAATTATTTATCATACATAGTATTGCCTAGCTTAGGCAACGTGCAGGATACTGGGTATTAAATACCCCAAGCGTTCGCTCGGTTGACTGGGTACCTACAGGTTAATACTTCTATAAAATACTCGGACAATAACAATATGAAACTGAAACCTGAGAAGCAGGACCGATGTGTGTGTATGGTTACAAATTATTGTTGACCATTTAGTGATGTTGGTATCCAATCAGTGTCGATAAAAAATCGACATTCCTTTTTATGTATATGTATACGTACGCATCCACCAAGTACTTCGATTTGAATCATGTTCTAATTTCTATCTATACATAAGGCATTTTAAACGAAATAACTTTTTAAAGGTATGTTCCGGGTTTCCGACCGCGTACCTTTTTTCAAATGCGCCAAAACTGTTTTGTGGTCAATTGCCAGTTCTTCAGCTACAACGTAACTACTGATATGCCGATCTTGCTCCACTTTTTCAATTTCATTTTATCCGTAACAGGGCGACCAGAGCGACGTGCATCTTTGACATCAAAATTTCCTAATTGAAAACGCTTAAACCAAATTTGTGCTACTCTCACAGACACTGCATTAGGTCCTTAAACATCGCAAATTTTTTTCGCGGCTTGCGTTGCATTTTTACCTTTTTTGTAGTAAAATTTTAAAATGTATCTAATTTTTTCATTAGATTTACTCATCTTGACGGTAAGAAAAACAAATGAAAATCACGTATTTTCATAATTTGAATTTGGAATTATCTTCTTTAAAATTTAAACTTTTAAATGATACCAAAACCAGCCAGGTACAAATAGTATAGCCAAAGAGGTTTTATTACAAGTTCATACATACTATATGCGAAAAGACTTTTTCCCCAACCTAATAATTATCGCCATCTCTTATAATTATATCATAAAATGTATGATTCTCGTATAAAAACTATTATAATCGTATTATTTCCTATTGCTTACTAAAGAACGGCCTAAAAGGGTTGTCTTTAGATTTCTTCCGTTATCATAACACTGTTCACAGGTAGCAATTTTCGTAAACAGACACGCAATCATACGTCCACATACGGACTGAAATAATTAAAGTCGTGAGTTACGCTCTCATACTAAATGAGTTACGCTCATTAAGTATGAGCATTTGTAGTTATAGTTTTATTATCTCGATATTAAACAAATGGTTTGTGGCGTTGCACATCACTAGTCCGTGTGCCGTCTGCCGCCTGGTATGAAGTGCTCGATAAACTTCAAAATAATGCAGACACTCGCACAGTGAAGATGTATCTCGTGACATTGGTGTTTTTGCTATTAAGCGTCGGGATAAACACCATTGATATACGGCGGAATATACAGTGGACGGTGCACAACCAGAATGGCTGTAAGTTTGTTTTATATTCTGACAGTTAAAATACTTTGTATTATAGACAATATTTAGTTGTTGATTAATCGTGAATGTCTACAGTTGTATACCAATGCTTCACCAATGCTTCTTTTCTTATTTTTGCACTTGTAAAGTTATTTTTCATTCGATTAATTTTTTCAATAGGCTTTCGATAAATATTAAAATTAGAAATGTAATAGGTAGCTTTATTACATTGCGGTGTATTTAGACCAAGTGAACAGCTAGAGCTCTGTAATGCTCTAGTAGATATGTTTAGATGAGGCGAAAGTGCAAACAAATCATTTAATGGCCCTGATTAGAGAGAGTAGGTATTAATTCTTAGTATAGTAATCCTAGAACATTATTAGATTGTTGCTTTATGTATTTATTTCATTTATTAGGATAACCAACCAGATTTACAACAGTTCATATACAGTGGGATACAAATTATGTTTATACAAGGTAGTCGCACTCTTACTCACAGGTCATCACAGCATGATTGATTATGAATATGAAACAACTGCAATGAAAGGACGCTCTTCGAATGTTAACGTTCATTTATTTTTAAATAACAGTTACAAAGACCCGATACGGGGCGGCGTCGCAAAGTACAAGCTATGTACCTATGTAGATTCCTATATGTATTAAAATGAACGTAGTAAAATAAAAAAAAATCCTTAATTCTTTTATTTCTGTCGAAAGAAGAATTGAAGCTCGGGATTCGGGAATCAGAACACAACAATGAGAGTGAAATTATGATTTAAGTTTAGGGTTCCGAATATACAAATGTAAAAACGGAACACATTACTTAGTCCGTTAGTATTATACGTAAAATATCACTCTTCTAACTCGACGCATGAGATGATACGGCCATTTTTGGCACATATTTTGTTTGTCGAAACTTTTAATCAAAGGCCTGCCCGAAATTAAGCAGTCGAGGACTTGAAAAATATCCGAAAACTATGAATTTGTTGATACATCTCACAAAACAGTTAATTATAATTCATAAATTATTGCGCGAGTGCTTATAACGCTAGAACGTTGTCTTGAAATTATGCAAAAAATAATCTTTCCAAAATATTAAGTTTGTCGGCCAATTTTACCATAGCTTCTTTTTCTAAAAAATTCTATTTCGAATATAGAAATGGAATGGAAATATTTGCCAAATCAAATTCTTACCTCCGTAACCCTGCTACCAGGGGCATTGTACTAGATTGGTTTATGGTTACACATTCAGTGCCTGAATGTTCAGGTTTTATCACAATGTTTTTCCTCACCGTAAGAGCATGGGTTAGTATTCAACAAATGTAAAGCATTTCTCGAGGGTGTAAATTACTGAGCGATCGTGTATGGAGATGTAATTATAGCATTTAGGGGATGAGGTGTGAAACTCGTTTTAGGTCCTTACATAACTCAGAAAAGAGTCATTGTTACATGGCGGCAGTGGGATTCGAACTCTGTACCTTACCCACTAGGCAACCGACGCACCAGTACTTAGATAGGTACATGCTCCTAAAAATAACAAACACACTATGTTGATGAAAATCTGTTGTAGTAGGTAGTTAAAATATTATTCAATTGATAATGTAGCGGCATGAAACAGCTATAGTTATAGTTTTTGTAGCGGCATTCCACAGCATGGAACCCGTGAGAACGTCAACATGGTCAGCACATAAGTACTTATTGTAAATAAGTACCAAGAAATATCCAAACAATGAGTAAAATATGAGCGAATTTACAAGTAGGTTGAATCAATTTCAATCAGGGTACAGGACAATTTGTTAATTAAATGATTTGGCACTGTTTACTTCAATTAGGCGTTGTTATCATGTCCTCCTGTACCTATTAACTCTGGCCGAGAACTTGTTCCAGCGATTCACATACCAGCCCGAGTGCCCGGCGGAATATACTCGGATCTACGCAATGCTGGGATAATAGACGATATCCTGTATCGCTTTAATGACGTCTTGACGAGATGGGTAGCCCACGATACGTGGACTTACACTGGAAAGTTAATGGGTAAGGTTTGGATCAAATACATTTTTGATGAACTTCCTAAAGAAGTTAATTTGTAAATATATGTCTTTCTTCTCGAAATACAAATGCATGAAAAATCAGTTGATCATAGGATCTGCTTTGTTTCGAAAAGAAGGAAGGCCAAAGGAACAAACAGACTTCCAAACATATATTATTTCAAGTATTAATTTTTTTCACGTCGTTCCTACAAATTGTAAATTTCGATTTTCTTTGGAACGAAATTTGAAGAAGTAAGCAATGATTATTAAATATTTTGTGGGAAAAATTCCCAATATTCTTTGTGATTTGTGGAGAACTACAAAAATACTTGCACTTATTCCAGTTACCGAGAGCCAACTGCAGCGTAGAGTAGCCAAGTTGATTCTGGAAGGGGTGGACACGGTAGCGTTTATAGAGCTGAACGACAGCCCTATCGGCATCACCGACAACATGTTCGTGAGATACGCTTTCGATGTGAAACCCTATCTCAAGGTAAGAGGTCAATTACCGACATACACAATTGGCAACCATAGCTTTCGAATGATATTTTAACAGTCAAAACGCTACGTAGAGATATAGAAATAAGAGTAAATCTCATACAGGAACCGTAGACTAGGATTATTTTAATTTGCGGGGTCATATTGATCATTCACCTTCTATACTCTATAGATAGCAGATATAATACAAAGTCGCGTCTCGCCGTCTGTATCTATGTACGCTTAGATCTTCTAAGCTACGAAACGGCTTTTAATGCGGTTTTGAACAATAGATAGAGTGATTCAAGGAAGGTTTAGAAGCAAAAAAGAGTAGGTAGGAGTACAGTAGGTGTACGAGAATGAAGTCGCGCCGGAGCCATTAGTATGCTCTAAGGGAAAGATTTTCAGTAATGCCATTTATCAGTGTTGCCACACTATATTGTGCTTTGTTTGTTTAACAGAGAAAAGTAAGTGAGCTTTAGTGAATTTAACGCCGCAAATGTACCGACTTTTCTCGTGCCTAAATCATATTAGAGCCGTGGCTATATATTAGAGAAGTAAGACTAGGGTACAGTACACTAATACTCAGTTTACAACATGGAGTTCTTCAAGAAAGGGGTGAAAAGGTTTTTACGGGGTCGGCAACGCGTGGGTGGTGCCTCTGGTATTGCAAATATCAATAGGCTGCGGTGACTGCTTTTCATCAGGCAGGCCGTAAGTTTGTTTGCCACCTTAGTGGTAGGTATATAAAAAAAGTTTAATTGGAACTTTTAATTTTACTGTATAGGCAATTGTGCGTTCAGAGTTCCGACCGATATGTACTTTAAATTTTATACTTTTTAAAGATCGGGGAGAACATACTGAAAATAACATTCTCTTCGCCCATCAACGCGGCCCAAACGCGATCCAGCGCGCATTTCACAGCTCCAGAGTGTGTCCCAAATGTGTACCACGGGGAGTGTCACGTGAACCAACTGCGGAAGATGCAGGCGTCGTTCAGTTGGGACTGGGGACCGGCCTTTCCCTCAGTGGGCATTTGGTGAGTTCATTATAGGTAATATTTTCAAATGGGGATATGTAAAGGGAAATTCTCCCCGTGACTATGGCGTATCGCCGCAAACCATGGACCACCTCGTGTCATGCTCGGCGTGTCCTAAAACTTGCACAATAGAGGACTTGTTCGAGACCACTCCAAATGCTGTACACGTTGCCGAATACTTTGCAAACAAAGCGTAATGGGGTTAAGTGCTTCGTCTCGATAAGAAGAAGATAGGTAATATTGACCCTTATGTATTATAATTTCTTTGAAAGTCCTGGGCGCCGTTCGGAACATGCTTGTTGATACAAAGAGAAATCGTGCGCCCCCATACTAACACCCAGACTCGGTAACAATTCGATATTTTAACCAGGTATTCATTTGAGAGCAAAACTGCATACATCGATTGTGCTCTGCGACTAGTGGGGTAGTTCTATTTTATTTTTATTACTTAGTAACCATTAAATGCATACAAAACATTTTTATCAATGCTTGATAAATGATACTTAAGATCACACTTGAAAGATATGTATCTCGTGCTAAGTACGTGCTGACCTCGATTTAAATACGGATTTAGGTATTTATAGAAGACAAAAACAAGATAAATACTTTTTAAGACGAGATATGCAATATTCAAGATAATATAGGTACTCATAAGTACCTAGATACCATTTATGAAATTTTGCTCTAAAATAATTCTCCCTTCTAGGAAACCAGTGTACCTGCGATTTTACGATGGCGCTATTATATCTTTAGCTACGGTAAATATGAAAAACTACCAAGATAATCACTGGGCCTTAGACATCAAAGTATATCTGGAGACCAGTGTTGGGACCAAAAATTGGATGGGACTCGCGAAAGCGGAGCTTTATCTTGACGGGAACCAGAGAATCAGCATTGCTAAAGATAGGAATGTTACTATTGCAGCCGATGGAACGGGAGAACTGTCACTTGACCTACGAGTTAGCGGGGTAGGTATAAATAAAACAGTAAATAAAATGCAGATAGTATGATTCATGGATGACGCATTGAGGACTCTGTTCAGTTTTCTTTGAGGCAACAGCAATTATTATTATATTATCATTAACAATCTAAAAATATCGTGCTGGACGAAGATCTTTCTCATAGAATTCATTATCATCATCATATCAGCCGAAAGATGCCCACTGCTGGCCATAGGCCTCCCCCAGAGATCTTCACAAAGGCCGGTTTTGTGCCTTTCGCATCCAGCTTGTACCTGCGATCTTTGCCAGGTCGTCGGTCCACTTTGTAGGAGGCCTACCCACACTGCGTCTTCCGGTACGTAGTCGCCACATGAAACCTTTACTGCTCCATCGGCCATCTGTTCTTCGAGCTATGTGATATGCCCACTGCCACTTTAGCCTGGTAATCCTTAAGGCTATGTCGGTGACCTTGGTTCGCTTGCGGATATCCTCATTTCTGATTCGATCGCGCAACGAGACTTCGAGCATAGCCCTTTCCATTGTCCTTTGGGTAACAGTGAGCTTTCTTATAAGGCGCAAAGTGAGCGGCCGCGTTTCTGTTCCGTAGGTCATCACTGGCAACACACATTGGTCAAAGACTTTCGTCTTGAGACTGCGGTAATTGGGATGAATTGCAAATATTGAATTGCACGCCGGCCGCATCTAACGGTTTATCTCGACCCAAACTCTGATTGTCGCCCCACCTTGTTCGACCTACCTGCCTTTACTAAATATTATAAGTCCTCTTCCGTCGTGGATACTTTAAGGCAGTTTAACCTTAACGTCTGTTCGTTAATATATTTACAAAACTATGCTTGACGCTCTATTGTTTCCGAATTCACGATCATTCTCCAAAGTTGTCAAAGGGCTTTCTTGTCATCCTTTTAGATAAGTTATATACCCCACTTCATATTTTAATTCCTATGAAAGTACAAACATTATAGTTAGGCTAGAAAAAACAGCGCCCCTTCATAGGACTTGTATATGTTGAAACGGTTTTTACCCCAAATAAAACCCTATTGTAGCGACATCTATCGCTCCAATAGAGAAACTCAACAATACTTGCAAGGTTGGCAAGAATCCGCACATAGATGGCGCCGACCGTCTTACATGGCCATAGAGAAGTGTGCCAACTTCCGTGGCAATATCACAATTTCCGACGATCAACTGTCGGACCCTTGGTCCCCTGGTCATAACAACCGGCCAGGTGGGTAATTATCCTTTTCCACCTTCTCCATCTTCGCTTTCCAAACCTTAGCGGCTACCTTATTCCTTCACCGCCAAAGTGGTGATCCCAACGTGAACGTCTTTCCTACCTAACTCTGCACACAGCAGCCACAGCCCTTAACCAAAGTCGGCACGGACGCGTGCTACCTGGTCGTTCACCTGCGGCCTCTCACTGTCTTCACCCAGTCTCAACTCACCGAAGACCTGGGGGCAGCTTCGCTTCGGAACAGCTCACAGCGCAACCTCACGTCAGTGCTTCGCCATTGCTCACCGCATCGCCACACTGACTACCCCACATAAAGTCAGCTTCAGCGTTTCTCGCTTCGGTATCGATCGCCTTCTCCGAGGAGAGTACTGCAGCGACATCTATCGCTCCAACACGGAAGCTCAACAATACTCACATTACGATTACACGAACACAAGGTTGGCAAGCACTCGCACATAGATGGCGCTGACCGCTCCTACATTGCGCTAGAGAAGTGTGCACAATTCCGCGGCATAAAGACAACTTCCGACGATCAATTGTCGGACCCCTGGTCCCCTGGTCACACGACCCGGCCAGGTTGGTAATTACCTTTTCCACCTTCTCTATCTTCGCTTGCCAACAAACTGGCGGCTAACTTGTCCCTTCACCGCCAAACCTATCAGTATCAGTTAAATATGAAAAATAACAATAAAAAAGATCACCTCTCAGTAGCGACATCGCGCCTTTTTGTATAGTGCGCACTCGTCAATACCTAGGTACTATGTCACTATACCGGGACGTCGCGTAACCCGCAATGTGACCGCTCAACCGCCATCAAGAGCGACAAGTTGTCCAGATAGTTCTGTTAGTAGGACTAAACAGAGAAAAATATCCGTTAGTTTCTACTAGTAGGACGGAACGGATAAAAAAAATCAGACACTTCCACCTCCCCATTATAAGCTACTGCTCCGGCCGCTCATACCGAGAGATATCTAGGCAGGAATAGCGTGAGCTTCACTAATAATGTCTAAGTAGGTACACTGTACTAACAGTACCGTTGTAAAACTTTAATTATTACAGCATGCAGTGAGCCTATGGTGGCCTAACGGCTACGGCCCGCAGCGGCTATATGACCTGCGCGTGAGCATAAGCCAATTCAACGATAAATTTACCAAATTGATGAAAGTCGGTTTCAAGACACTGGAGTTGGTAGAACGTAATGCTTCCGAAATATTTGGTAAGTTGGAATCAATATGCATTAATAACCCTTCCTTCTGTGGTTTTCGTCTGAGTAGAATAGCATCAACCCCTTAGGTACACACAAGGCGACTAATGTTTTCGAGGGAAAAGATCTAGTCTCCATAGGCTGGAAAATGGGCAGCAGCATTTTCCATTCTTATATTTATAACACAACGATCTCCAACCCGCGTGCTAAGCGTGGAGATTATGGCAATAACCTCCCCTTTCATGAGAGAGGCCTTAGGGCCTGCAGTGGACTGTTAAGGGCTGTGATGATGAACCCTTCTGACGCAGATACTTGCCTAACGCAAATGCTGAACAGGCTAAGAAATTAATAGGAATGAAAGGGTATCGGACTAAAGATCAACGTAACGTAGACCGAGCATTTGGCCTGCGACTGAATGGACCAGACCATCGAAAACCTGCTTTAGAGTAGGTAGCGCTACAAGTCTTCTCCGGCTTTGAGTCTACTTTGGGATCATACCGATGCCGGATGATCGCGGTATTGGTCGTGACGTGAATCTACACATTTTCAAGTGGTTAAACTTGAAATATGTTATGGTCGGTAGGTGATCTCCGACACTACTGAAACAATATTAAAAACTTTACTATGTTACCGAGTGTAGTTTATTTTGTCCGGATAATAGCTACCCAAGCAAACGAACATAGCAAGAGAATTAAATGTGAACATCGCGGGACCGTTCATCCAATCTAAAATACCCGAATTTTGTGCGGACAAAGTAATGAGCACCTCGAAGGGGAAGTTAGAGACTAAAATATTAAAAGAAACTGAAATAATAAAAGACAAAAAATAGCAACAGATAAGATGATAAGTAGGTATTTATTATCCATGAAAGTTATAAATGTTTACACCAGTAGTGTTAATGGTGATATGCCTGTGAAAGGAGAGCATTCGAGCATTAAGATAACTAGGTAAATTGAAATGTGTTCCATTCTATTTTAGAGAGCAATACCGCCGCTGGCAAAGGTTTGACGTTTTACTTCAAGATCAACGGCTACCCCCTATTCATGAAGGGATCTAATTGGATACCGGCTCATATACTGCCCGAATTTAGCGGTTATAAGACCACAGGTATAATAGATTTATTTTATTATTTCTTTAATTCTCCAAGAATAATTTACAGCGTTAAATAGTTAAACGAACGATTAGAGCTGAGAGATAGTGAAGGGGGATACGCCTGTCGCGTTCGTACGAATAGAGTGCCACAAACTTCAAATCTGACCTGGAGGCCGAAACTGGAACTAAGTGTTCCCATTTTGAAATGTCACTCTGTTGTCAACAACGGTGTCGCCGTTCAGATAAGTTTGTGGTACTCTACAACCATAAGAGGCTAGTAACCAATTTATTATTTTAAAAACCAGCCCTCATTATTTTCAGTACACTATTCGTTTTCGCTATTAAAATTTCTAAAGTTGTGGTAGATTCCATAGAGCTTAGGGTACATACCCAAAACAAGACAGCATATGCCTCTAATTACGAGTAACATAACGTTTAGTTTACTTTAATGCTTTACTTTACTAACAGCAGTTGTCCGCTATACCTCATGAGACCAAGTGACGAGGCGACCAAAGATGAAACCTACCTATTCAATCTGGTCTTGAAGTTCTTTTGAATATTCGTACTGTCCGAGGAACACGTCGATGGCAACTTAATGATAAAATTTCCTGCTCCCAGTGGACAAGTTATTGCACGCGGCGCAAGACGCTCACATGTCCATGCTGCGCGTATGGGGCGGCGGCATCTACGAATCCGACTACTTCTACAGAAAGTGCGACGAGCTCGGAATACTGATCTGGCAAGACCTTATGTTTGCGTGCGCCATGTATCCCGCGGACAAAGACTTCTTAGAGTAAGTTTGGAAAATTACGTTACCTCATCATCATCCTGGCGTCATGTCCCGGCTTCGTCCTCGCGCAGCACGCGAGGGCCCAGGGTCCGCCTTCCTGCTATTTCTGGCCCACCTCGCTCGGTCTTCGGCATCTCTCGTGGTGAGCTTATTGGCACGCATATCGTTCTTGACAACGTCAAGCCATCGCTTCTTGGGCCGGCCTCTCCTTCCCGTGCCCGGCGGGGGCGGCATAGCCAGACACTTGTTCCCCACATAACTTGCCGATCTGCGCAAGACATGGCCATACCATCGAAGGCGGCACTCTTGCAGCTTATCTGCGATGTCACGGACGCCAAGGCTACCCCGAATGTGGGCGTTTCGAACCCGATCCTTCCGAGAAACTCCACACATCCACCGCAGCATCTTCATTTCCGTGACACGCAGCTCCTGCCTGTGCCGCTCTAAAAGGGGCCAAGTCTCGCTACCGTAAAGAAGAGCAGGTCTAACGATGGTCTTATAGACCTGTCCCTTCAACTTTATCGGCATTTTGGGGTCACAAATGACACCTGTTACCTCCCGCCATTTGGCCCAAGCAGCGGATATTCGGGCCTTGACGTCGCCATCGATGTCCCCGGTTGAGCTAAGCACAGATCCCAAGTATCTCACCTGATCCGTGCACTTGACTTCCTCATCGCCTATGCGCACGGGTAGGGGATCTGCACTGTTGCAGGCCATGTACTCTGTCTTCGCCACATTTATCTTCAGACCGCCGTTCTCAAGTGCCTCCTTCCACTTTTTTACACGTTGGATTAGCCGCCCCTTGTCAGAGTCTGTCAGCGCGATATCGTCAGCATACATGAGCAGCCATGGAGGTACCTCATGATAATCTCGGATGCTGTCTGACAATACGTCTAATATCACGTTGAACAGAAGTGGGCTGAGCACAGAGCCCTGGTGTACCCCAACGGTAATCGGGAACGGTTTGGTGTCACCAACGGCAGTCCTTACTATAGAATCGGAGTCGTGGTACATGTCTCGGATAATGTCAATATAGGCCTCAGGTATCGACTTGGACCGCAACGCCCACCATATCATCTCCCGAGGGATACAGTCAAAGGCCTTCTGCATATCCAGAAACAGGAAATGCAGGGGTGTGTTCTTTGATCTGTATCCCTCCATGAGAGTTCTCAGGGCAAATACGGGGTCCATGGTCCCACAACTCGGCCGAAACCCATACTGACACTCCGAGAGTGTACACTCCCGTCGGATCCGAGAGTCCACAATGCGTTCGAAGAGCTTCATGGTGTGAGACATCACCTTTATACCGCGGTAGTTAGTGCACTCCCGCACCGAGCCCTTGCCCTTATAGACTGGAGTAATAATACTTAGCCTCCATTGGTCTGGTATCTTCCCGGTGCGGAGAATGCGGTTATAAAGGTCGGTTAGGATGCTCACACCACGAGAGCCCATCGATTTCCACGCCTCGATAGGGACTCCATCGGGCCCGACAGCTTTCCGATTCTTCATGCGGCGAAGAGCCGTCTCGACTTCCTCAGGCGTTATCGGTGGCACAAGTCCTTGGTTCCGAGGGAGGTTCGGGGGCTGCACCTCTTTGTGCTGCTTGTTGAGCAGCTCGTGGAAGTACGAGCGCCATCTCTCCTTCACCGCGCGGTCATCGCATAACAGGTTACCGCTAGGGTCATTAACACAGCGGCACGTGGAAATGTCCTTTGCATATTGTCTAAGAATCTACAATATGTCTAACTTGGTGCAGCCATAAATAAAGCTAAAAATATTGGACAAGTTTATTTTATTTTGTTACATCGACAAAAAAATAACGCCCTTACTGTGCGTTGTAATGTTGCGTGACATCACACATAAGGTCAAATTATGCTGAGAAGTGACGTCACGAGTACCTACTCACGCAATTTGATACGCTTTATCTTTCGTCTTCTTTTCTTTGTCTAATATAAAAGAACATGAAAAGCTGTTGACCCAGTCATCATCCCTATTCCAGCTAAAGAAACATATGGTTAAAAATAAATAATCATCTTGGCGTTAATGTCCCGGTTGTGCTCTCGAGAACGAGGGCCCGGGGTCCGCATTGACCATGATCCAGGATTTGGCAGGTCAGGTAATTACAGTGGAGCGACTGCCATCTGACCTCCATGACCCTGCTACCAGGGGAACTTGACCAGATTGGACCATGGTTACACATCCAGTCGCCTGAATGTGCAGGTTTCATCACGATGTTTTCCCTCACCGTAAGAGTATCGGTTAGTATTCAACTAATGTACATAACTCAGAAAACAGTCATTGGTACATGGCCGGAGCGGGATTCGAACCCGGGACCTCTGGCTTACGAGTCGGATACTGTAACCGCTCGGCCACCGACGCTCCTCAAACATAAAGAAACATATGGTTATCAATGAAAATCCCTAATGCCTACCTATAATTTCAGCACGGTTCGAACAGAAATAGACTACAACGTGAAGCGGTTGCAGTATCATACCTCGATAGCCGTGTGGGCCGGCAACAACGAGAACGAAGTCGCGTTGCGTGGAAATTGGTACGACACTCAGCCCCAGTTCGACAGGTACAAACGCGACTACGTTAAGTTGTACGTCGACACTATAGGTCCTATCATTCGAGACTTAGATCCTATGAGACGGTATCTAGTCTCCAGCCCTTCCAACGGATTAGAATCTGAAAGAGAAGGATACATAGCGAATAACCCATACGATCCCCATTACGGCGATACCCATTACTACAATTACCTGGATGACAATTGGAATCAAAACATTTATCCCAAGACGAGGTTCGCATCAGAATATGGGTTCCAATCGATGCCATCGCTCGCCACAATGAGGACGGCCACCAAGAATATTGAAGATTTCAGCATCAGTAGTGAATATTCGAAACATCGGCAACATAGTCCTAATGGCTATGAAACAATTAGGAATCAAATAGAAAAACATTTCAGATGGCATAAGGACGAAGAAAATCACTTCGAAAACTTTGTCTTTTATAGCCAGGTGATTATTCACATTTCACTGTTACCGATAACACTATCGTGTCGTTTAAATAATTCTATAATATTTGTCCTCTATACGTAACAGATTTCCCAAGCGATGGCAATTAAAGCAGAAACAGAATTCTACAGGCAGAGCCAAGAGGATTGGTATACAATGGGAGCCCTATATTGGCAGCTGAACGACGTATGGCAAGCACCGTCGTGGTCTGGAATAGGTATGACACACACAACATACTATTGCGGCAGTAATGGAAGGTTTTGTTTATAACCTTCACGCTTAGTAGGTGGGTTGGAGATAATAGGTACTCCTCCAAACTTCTCTCATTTAGATCCGTGGGATGGGAGCACGGCGCCACACATACGGAGAACTGATGGCTGTTGGTGTAATAAATACGTTGTAAATCCTTTGAAACTCTTTACAATAAATAACAAGTGAAACGATTCTTAATTTCAGAATTCGGTGGCAAATGGAAAATGCTTCATTACTTCGCCAAAACCTTTTTCGCCCCCGTGATTGTGTCAGCTAGACTTCTTTCGACGAGAGATGTGGAGGTGTATCTGATTAACGATAGATTCGTGCCGATAATAACGGGAGAAATTCTAGCGCAGTATTACATTTTCACCAGTCTCACTCCCGTGAAGGAGGAGACGTTTCCAGCTTATGCTGCACCGCTTAGTGCGAAGAAACAGACGGTGATACCTTTGTGGCACGAGGAAGCGATGCCGGACTTTATCAAATTCACCCTCAAGGCCCCTGGTGTCGTAGATTCTCCAAGCAACTTTATATTTCCCAAACCACTGAAACAAATTGCATTGTCACCGACGCCAAACATTCGGGTGAGCAGAAATTGTTATTGACTCAATCATATCCCACATATTAAAGCGTTAGTCCAAAAGCAAAAATAGTTAATTGACGACATGGTAGACAATTATGTTCAGTCACAACAAACATATACATAAATGTTAGCAATGTAATTGTGTGCATTTTCGTTTAAAGTTTTGATACCAACCTAATAATATAATACAGTTTTTAGAACTGACGTTTTCTCAACCTTATGGTGACATAATATTTGTCGATCTAGTTATACTATAATTACCTACAAATAATTTTTATATCATTTAGGCAGTGTATACCTAGTCGTCCATCACTAGACTAGCCTTGAAAAGCCTACTCATTTTAATAATAATACTAACCCACATCATACATGCCTTCAGTGTCAAAAAGACAATGTGTATAATTTGATTACAGATAACAGTAACTCAGGGCGGCACCCCGCGGAAGCTAGATGAGTACATTGTGAACATTGAGGTGGATACGCCAGTGCTGTTTCTATGGCTGGAATCCACAGTGGACGGACACTTTGAAGACAACGGCCTTATTATCACAACTTCTTCAACAAAAGTGAACTTTTTAAGCAAACAAGAAGTTTCACCACTAGACTTAAAGCGCTCCATTACCTACCAATACGTCGGAAACATATAATGGAATCATTCTGGTTTTGGTGCACTGACTCTTGAACACAAAAATATTTTCGAAATCGAAATTGTCATTAACGACGATAATTGTTGAAATAGAGGAATTCATAACCAGTAAAACAAGTTTTACGGCAAATAAATAATTATATTTCTGTTCGGTAATATTCGCGTTGTTTAAATACAAACTAAGTTTAAATACATGCAATAATATTTATATAATAAAGCTTATAAAATTAATCTTTGGACGACTTTTATTGAACTGGTAAGGGCTTTGTGTGTAATTTATTTTCTAAAGTAATTTGTTACTAATCTCATCGATGGTTGTGGAAATGACTGCATTTTATACAGTACCAGAATAGAAGTATACATGGGAGCAGCAGTTTGTATGACTTAGTACTATACATTTTTATAAAACTGCAATACGGGCGTGACACGTACCAAAGTACAAATTGAGTTTATATAATCTACTAAGTTGGTAAATGGTTCACAAATTACATATTGGTTAAGTAGTTGTCACCGATATTAGCTAACATCATTGGAATGGCAATAATACTCGAGCGACTACATTTGTTTCATGGTAACTATTTTCTACACTGTTTATTTTTGTAAACCATTGGTATCCATACCATATATTATTTCATCAGTATACTTATTTGAGTAACAGGCACAAAGATACGTCTGTTGGTTCGTCTACAAAATATCGCCAGTTCAAACTAATTATTTCATTGAACAAACCGAACACAATGAAGCGTAAATTTTACACAACAATCGGTCTGTATCATCCAATAAAATATACTTACAAACTACGTAAAAGTCTATAAAAAATACCATACAAAATATAGCATGACTCTACAGTCACAAGCCTTGAGATAAAGGTCGCGACAGTTAATAATAAATCGTAAACAATTTTTCAATTATTCTTGTAAAACTCTATGAGTATTGACAAAATAATTACTATCTAAGATGTTTTGTTTAAGCACCTATTTATTCGCGTGTAGCGCAAGTACATTCATCATAAACACTACAAGTCGGAAGCCGTTCGAATAATTTGTAACGTTTAAATTAGATCATTTGAAACCCAAAGTTTTCAAAATGTCTCTAGATTGACAGAAGATAAAAAGTATCCGAGCAGACAAGTCAGTTAAGTGAATTCCTCCCTTAAGTTGTCACGCATACAAGAAAATACGTCATCTAGAAACTTTTTTAAATCTTCGGTGAAACATTCTAACAGCTATTTGACACACTCGCTTGAACACTAAATGATGAGAAACTAATAACTAATGGCGTTACCAGCGGCTACACCCAAATCTGTAGATTGGCAAACTTGGCAAAATGACAAGTACTTATGTCAAGTTTTGACTTGACTTAAACCAATCAACAGATTTTGGGTAACTCACTGGTGGCGTCATTAGCTTTTAGTGTGCCTCCTCATTGCAACATAGCCAGCAACTTTTCCAAATTTTTATCTTATGTGTGTTTGAAACAATATTTCAATTTAGTAGCTAATAATTGAATATAAGTACACATTTATAACAACATCCAGTGAATAAGCACCATTGCATAAAGTTATGCAAAAATAATATAATATCAAGTTACTTTTTTAATATGCATAAATAATAAAAACAATTAGAGAGACTAACAAGCAAGAATTTGTAAGTTTCAGTCCTATATAACACATAATTATATATTAATAATTTCATTTAGGAACATGTAAACAATTAACAATGACATGCAACAGTTGTTTCGCATCAATAGTATACAGCATGCTGGCTGCACATTTATGTAATCAAAATCGAATCAAAGTAATAATTACATTAGGTACCACTCAACATAATTTGGCTTCATTTAAAAAATTTGTAATAATATGATGAATAATATAAATGTGTAACCTGTTTATTTCTTTATCATTCTACTACAGAATACAAATTTGATTTCAATTTTTCCTTATAATTTAATGTTACACACAACACAACGAACGCCTTATCTTGGCATATAAATAATTGGGTAGACAATGTTAAAAAATATTTTCAGGCCGTTTAAGTTTATGGGTGAATATCACATATGACGATATTTAGCAGTCGTTCTAGGTAGGACATTGACGGTAAGCGGTAATTCATGTTCCTAAAATGTACCGAATACTTAATATGGACCGAATGAACTGAATTATATATTTTTAACAAATGAACGGGCACGGTGAGATGGCCAATAATTTGGTTAGTGGATTAAATGGAAAAAATAATATTAGGAAATTTTCTAGCTCAACGATAGGTAGAGTTGGAAGTCTTAAATTCTAAAATGCATTTAATGTTGAGCATTTATAGCTAATATTGCTTAATGAATGACGAGATAAACTAAATTATCACCAAAAAAAACAATTGTAACTGTAATATCTCTTGGTACCTATTACATTAGTGTGTTAGTGGTCCATGCACGACTTCAGAGATAAGCACCGAGCCTGTAAAGAAACATCAATTCATTTTATTCGGGATTTTAAGCGAATAAACATACATACATTTTTATTAACTGTTAATTTATTGTATAATCAATATGATTAAAAATAAATAAAGAGCATAACAACTGTTTACACAGGTGGAAACACATGTATTTTTGAACGTTTAGATAATAATAAAGCAAATAGGTTGGTATTCGCCTTTCGTTTCCATAAATACATAAATACAAAATAATAAAGCCGCCACCAAACTTGCCACCAAAACGGATAAGCCAAATACACAGACACATCAAGCCAAACTACAAACCCAGAAAAAAAGCAGTGCGAAAACTTACCACTTTAAGTGAACTCCATAAATGTGATGTGAAATTACAATAGGATGGAAGACTTAAACAAAGCTGGTGTACCGCCAGTGTCGAGATACCGATTAGGCTCCTGGGTCATACCATTACTGATGCAGGACTGTGATATGACATTGCTATTGCAATACTATAATGCCTATACTTGACTGTTTTTTTTTATTACCTCATTAGACACTTTTTCTTAGCAACAAATAACAAAACTATAAGTAACAAATAAAATTAGTTTTTAATATCTTAAAAAATAAGACATGAATGAACAATTTTGAAATTAAAAACCGCAACGTTACGTCAAGAGGCAGACCATAATCTTATCATCTTATAAGTCCTGTTTTTTTTTTATTTTAATTTCGTTCAAATTTTTGTTATGAGGCGATTTTTATATTATGTTTGATCAAATATGACATTTAAAGTAGCAGTCATTAGCGCTATTGCCACCAGGGACCTTAGCTAGCTTAGCTAAGCCATACCTTGAAATTGGATAGAAACACAGTCTTGCTTCAATCATGGCGTCTTATCAAGCGTCGGCTGTAAATGCGAACGGTGCACACGAAATACTAACTACAGTTGTATAAAAGTATAAAAAGCTTCAAAAAGTTACACACCTTAATCAAAAATTCCCAATAACGACCTAAATTAACAAACATTTTATAATATTATGCAATTTATAATCACAAGAAAACCATGGTAATATACAAGGTTGCGACATAGATGAGGATTTTATTAACTTGTTTTAATTGTGGGACGCGAAGAAAAACATACAGAAGTAGTCAAGCAAATGATCCTGCTTTTACATTTCTCACATGTTGGATAAAAAGAATTTTGATGGTGGATTAATTTTATTTTAATCCAATTTATGAATCTAATCTACCAGAAATCGAAAAACATTACAAACTATAAAAAGCAAAAACCTTTCCTTACCAATTTCAATAAACGAAATATAGGGTTTGATACGTTTCGTGTACCTCCGATTACAGAGAATCGTTGCGAGTCTGATCCAAACTCATAGCTGCTTATAAAAGCGAGGATTATCTGCCTGTAATGTTGTCTTGATTAGTTTCATTCACAAATTATCAACTAGGAAACACTGTGTAGAAGATTCTGCGTAATCCTCATTTATGTCAGAACCAGTTTAAGCCGGGTAGAAATCAACAGCAGCTGGACAAAACCGGGTCGCATGTTACCTGGCCCGCGTGTGCAGTGCCGCGCGTTCTTCCGACGGTGTGTCCCGCAGAAAGGTCGAGGAAAGATTCAGAACCACCATCAGGCAGCAAAGGAGCAGGGGCCCGAGTATCGCGCCTTCGGGCCCGAGGTAGAATATACCGCCGGCTATGGCCAGCCCTGTGACGTAAGGGTGGCCACCACTGGAACAAATGAGCGTTACTAGTTTCTCCTTTGCAATTTATGACTACATCTAATTAGAAAAGCCAAAGGCTTACGAAAAGCGGACCCCAGCACAAAGGCCGGTCCTGTGCCTTTCACACCCAGCTGGTACCTGTGATCTTTACCATGTCGCCGGAAGGTGGTTATGTGCATTAAAAAATTAGAAAGTAGATTTCAAACCTATCTCAAGCCGATAATAGGACGCTACAATAAAGTGCCGTGACCAGAATACTCACTCCTTGATCTCGGCGTACACAGCGGCATCTAGGAACGCTATTGGCGCTGCTTGTGCGATGGGTAGGGCGATGGCGGCCATGGGGCGCCCCTGGAGCCAAACGTCGAGCGCGGCCGGCACGCCAGCCAGGTATGGGCCAAGGAACGGCGCGGCCCCAAGAACGGCGGCTAGCACTGGGGGGTGTTGGAAAAGATAATGTATTATGAATTTATAACACTGTTAAGTCTGTTTTCGCCTAAGTAGCACCCTCTAATCTATTTCTCCAGCAGCAATGTTTGAAGGATAATGTAAAATTACAGGCATGAGGCATTATCATTTTAGTCTTTATAGTGATAACGCATCGGCGGTCCTGCATTTTTGTAATTTGAAAATTTTAAATAAATATGCTTGAACAAATTCACACAGCGCCATCTAGCCCCAAAGTAAGAAAAGCTTGTGTTATGGGTGTTAGATAACTGATAAACTACTTACTTACTTTTTTTTTAATACATACTTATTATACATAATACACCCAGACCCGTAACAAATTAAAATTCATCATTTCAATTTCTGCTCGGCCGGGAATCGAAGCGTGTTAACCAACTGAACCACTCAGGTCGTCATTGAACCACTTTGGTCGTCAGTATGAATCGTAGTAGACTGTGAGGGCGCCGTAGTTTATCCGTCAAGTACAAGAAAAAATCGATTTTGTAGCGATAGTAAAGGTTTAGGAGACCTCAACAAACTTCGGTCGCCCCTTCACAAAAGGGCACAAAAACATTTTTTTTAAACTAAAACTTTACTTTTCGTGGCGATAGTACTTATATATCCTCCTAAAAACGGGTGCCTTACATCCTCTTGGCAGTTTCCCTTTTCTGCCACATTAGTCACTTTTCATTTTGGCGACTATAATGTGGCTAAAAAGCGAAACGTTTTGTAGGTCTCGTAAACCTCTACTATCGCTACGAAGTAGATTTTTACTTATACTTGATGACGTAGAATAACCTACGGCACCCTCACAGTCTATAAGATATTACGGGCATAATATAGCGCTTTTCACAGCGCACTACTATACCATACTGCTTTCCATCAGGTGAGCTGTACGCTCGATTGTCACTGCTTAAAATAAAAAAGATGTCGGCATTATTCTATGCTGCAGTGAACGCGAAGGTTAGCACTGTTACTCACAGAGAAGTACATTCTTATACGTGGATACTAGAGGATTGTGGAAACTAGTACCACAAACGAGTTGTAAGTACGGTCATGGTGCAAGCGCCCTTCCCAGTCACTGTACTTTTTTTCCTTTTTTTCCTATAAAACTTTGTGTAACCAGCTTCGTGGTTCTCGACTTCAACTGAGCCCCAAAGACTAAAAGTATAGCCCTAAACGTATTTACTAGGGATTGTGACTGATCTTTTACTATCTGTCCAATTATCGGTCTCGCTTAATTTCGCAGTAAAAGTTTAGTCTGTATATGTTACCCATAAATCAGGTAGTTAGCCTACAACATGCATACACGCATTCTGCGGTGAAGAGTATGTCGGTGGGGAAAGTATCCTATTGTAATTGTGTACAGATGAAACGAAATCGGTCAGTCTTTCTAATGATAAAGTATTAAAATATACGTACGACCCTACCAGTTGAATTGTTTTGCAATACAAAATTGTATCAACATCTATATACAGTATACAACAAGGTCGCTTCCCGCCGTCTGTAGATGTGTATCTATGTAGGTACGCTTAGATCTTTTAAACTACGCAATGGATTTTAATGAGGCTTTCAACAATAGATAGAGTGATTCTAGAGGAAGTGTAGGATAGGTGTAGCGTATTTGTAGGGTAGGTGTAGGGTAGTGTAGGGCAGGTGTAGGGTTGCGTAGGTTAGGATAGGGGTAGGGTAGGGTAGGTTAGGATAGGGGTAGGGGTAGCAGTAGTATTATGAATATTATGATAATCAATAATATGGTATTTTCAGTTTATCAGAAAACCTTTTACTTAAGAGCAAAAGTTGGGATAAACGATAAAATTATCAGTCATAACAAAGTATCAAGCTTTCTTTCTAGTATATAGTATGTATATGCACGCACAGTAATGTTTGTATCCATTAATTAAACTACACTATCATGTTTACTGGGTTGGATAGATAAAGAAAAATGCATGTTATTGTAGTATCGTATGTTTTCATGTTAAATTTTTTTTCTTTTTAATATCATTGGGCCTTGGCGGCCTTAGTTGGGCATAGACGTACTTGTAGAAGTCCAAGGCTTTTTGTCTATCATACGCGTTAGTCCTGCAATGAGCTCCTTGGCACCTATTGATGTATTCGTTACTCGCTGGGGGCTTCGAGTCCTCCGCTGGCCGTTTGCGAGTGGAGCTGGTACTTCTCAAAGTCTCCACGAAATCCCTGGATGAGTTGAAGTATACTTTCAATAAGGTCCGGTTGCCATTGTCCTTCAAGAGGTCATCTTTGTCTAAGGCCGTCATTGCCGCGCTCGCGTCGCCATTTTGAGAATCCGCTTGCCTTATAAGGTAGAAAGTCGGCGCTGGCTCCGTATCCTCGGCCACTTCGCTTGTAGAGTGCTTGTCGTGGTAAAACAAACACATCACCTGCGGGTTCACGTTCAAATCGCACATGTCGCTCTCCATTAGCAACTTCAGAACTTCAACGGGGAGCGTGCAAGGCATAGAAATGCAAGTGTTGTTGCTAGCCAAATCTAAGATTAACCGGTACAGCTCGTTCGTCGAATCGGAGTTCAGGAAATCTATGTTGCGGCATTTGCAATCGATCCTGTTGTCGTTAAACGATATTGGTGTGCCGAAGGATTTGCAACCGGCGAAATCGAACGTGAGCGAATAAGGTTCTACAGTTGCGATTTTGTTTCTCGAAAAATAAAACAGCTTCGTTTTGCTATTATCGCGAATGCACTTCACTTTCGCAAGGGCGGCTCGCTTCAAACAATTTATGTTATTATCTGTTATGTCAGTGCCGACGGAGTTGAGAACGAAGCCGTTTTCGCTTACATCTTTGAATGTGTTTCCCGTAATAAGTAACCGATCAGATGTTATGTTTATCGAATTACCAACGATATCATTGAACGTGCTCTGGCCGATAGTCGCCGCCGCGCTCTGCACAGCGATCGCATGCGGCTCCAAATTATCAATTTTACTGTTCAATATAGAAAACGATGTACTATAGAGGCCCATTATGGCCTCGATTCCTTTGTTCTGAATGTTGGAGATGGTCACATTTTCGAATTCAAGGCTTTTCATGCCGTTTACGTTGTAGATAGCGTTGGTGTTAATAGTGTTGATTTTGCTGTTGACAATACGCAGTTTCTTCATATTTGATACGCCAGCGCATTTGAGCTCGGAACTAGTGACTGGCTTTTTGAACAGCTTCTTCGGAAACGACACGATTTCTCGTATATTTTCTAATAAAAGGTCCGGTGGTGTTTGCAGCAACGAGCTGGGCGACAGACTGATAAACTCCAACCTGTCACAGTCTTTCACAACGAATGTACTTAACGCGGAAGCCCTTTGTAGCAGCGGGCAATCGAGTACGACCCTTAAATCTCGGCAGTTTCGTACAGTAACACTCTTTATGTAGTCCGTATAGTAATCCTTCAGATGTATTATGAAGTCCTGAAACAAGGGAAGTGTGAATGTAGTTATTCCCATGAATATTATAACGGAACAGAAACTACATAATAAAAATAGAGTATTGCACTTGCATTATATATTATAGAAGACAAAGAGGTACAAACAAAATTTTTAAATTCAGACCAAAAGTGTACATTTACTAGTTAATTGTGTTTATGTACCTAAATAAGTAGATATACATATAGCAAACAACACATTACTTACATTGCTCTGCACCTCGGAGCATGTGTACACCAAATCGGCGGGTGAATTGCTGACGCAAGACCATCCAGCCTGCTGGCAACTGGTGAAGTTAATCCTGACTGCTAGCGAAGAATGCACCACCGTATACAACAATAGAACCAACCAACCCATCGTCAGAGCGTTTGAAATTAACAATCACCGTTCACCGATTCGCGGCCAATTAAATTTGTTCAGAACAAGTCGCGAACGCACCGAGATAAATCCACGCTAAACGGCGACGCAAAAAACAGTAATGAGCTATTTATCTGTGCATAAAAATCAATTAAGAGTTCGCCGACCCGCGGTTGATTACTGGGAATTGCCCGGCAGATGTGGATTATTACGTAATTGTGGGATTAAAGTATCGATACATATTGTACAGAGATAGTGTACACGGACAAATATTATAGGTTTCTCAAATCATTTCATGGGTTTCATTTAAAAGATATACTACATGCTGGAAGCTTCGGTTGCTTTACTTCTTGTACTTAAGTACTTGGTGCGCAAATTATGTTATTATCAAAGGTCATTAAAGTTTATATCTGAGAGCGTCTGTGGCCTATTGGTGAGAGGGTCCGACTCGTAAGCGAGAGGCCCAAGTTCGAAACCCACTACTGCCATATATCAATGATACTTTTCTGAGTTATGTACATTAGTTGAACACTAACCGATCGTGATGAAACCTGAAATTTTTAGGCAACTGAATGTAACCATGATCCAATCTAGTCAGGTTTGCCTGTTAACGGAGGTCAGATTTTTATTATTGTATTCCTACCTACATATTTAATATTACATTTATTTATATATGTTTAGGTAGTACAACCCGGCCCGCGCCGTACCTAAAAATGGGCCCACAGAATACCAGCGCCGAGTACACCGAGTAGCCGAATACACATGCCGAGTCGATACCATTTACGCTGGCCGCCGTGGCACCGACAGTGGCATGGAAGGCTACGCATTGTTTTAGATGTTTATTTGTTAATGTTTCCTTTGTCTGTAACTGTAACTGTTATTGTGTCGTGGTGTGCTATGTGTAATAAATTTATTTTCTTTCTTCTCTTTCTTTCTTTCTTACATGATCTCACAGTGCTGAAATGATTATGTGAGAACCCAACTCACCTGAGGGCAAATAGACGACTTTGGCGCCAAACAGATTGTGCACCAGCCACGTCCAAAGCCCATAGAACAGCGCCATCTTGAACGACGCCCGAAACACCTGCCAAAGTATAGGGCAAGTTAATATTTTGGCCACTTGTGCCACTATTGTATAGGTAGTAGGGTCGCTTGCACACATAGACCGCATATTCCACGTCTTTGTGTGGTTAAGGCTTACAGCATCACACCAATTATAGCGAAATCGAGATAAGATTGATTGGAACAAAAGTTAATAAAGAAATAACCTTCCCGACAGAAAAAGTTGCATAACCCCCGACCAAGTTTATTTAAACACTAATATTTTCTAAACTACAGAACCGATTTTAATGAAACAAAGCTAAGAACCATCTCGATTAAACTGACTTTCAAAGAAAGGAGACCGCATCCAAATCGGTCCATCCGTTCGGGAGCTACGATACCACTGACAGAAAAACATTTAACACCCCTCTTTTTTTCGTCGGGTGTTAAAAGCTTTAATCTTTACCTAGTCCTGTTTTAGCTGTACATTTTCATTCCGTGATCGTACGTTGAGTGTGACTAAAAGGTCCGATGAGGCTGAGAAGTCCGCCTGGGTGGGTAAGCCTTATCTCCTCATCATTATTATTTTACGATTCGGGATAGCGGCTTATGCCAGGGTTCGCTTTCCTAAATTTATATCATCCCCTTCGCCCGGTTTTCAGCATCCTCGCGCCGTAGGCCATTGGCTTTCGCATCTAGACTTGGAAATGTCAATCTATCGCTTCCTGGGCCTCCCTAGGGATCTATTTTCTGATACCGGCACGTTTAGACACCTGTTTCCCACAAATCCCTGAGACTTACGCAGCACATGACAAAACCAGCGCAGGCGAGCCTCCTCAATCTTACCGCAATGTCCTTCACGCCAAGGCTACCCTGGATGTACTCCTTACGGACTCGATCGAGTCATGTAACGCCGCACATACACTATCACTTATCTAATTCTGCCTGTTGGTCCCGTTTGAATGGTAAGTGCAGTTACATGCATGAGGCGTTTACCTTTATTTTTTACGCTTACCATCAGGCAATTAAGCTGCCTGCTACTCTGTCCCTGTGTAGCACTAACAGTAAGGTAAAAAGCAAGAAAATCTTACCTGGTTGATGGCAACAGAGAGCGCGATGCCAAGCCGTGAACCGAAGCTGGTGCACTGCGTGATCACCTCCACTGGCTTATAGAACGCGTTGCTGGAAGCCAGCAGGTAGAACAGGGTTGTCAGGAACACCACCTGTGAAACGGCCGAACGATTTATACACTGTTGAGGTTCATACTTATTGTTAGGAGACAGTAATTTGAGCCGACATTTGTGTATACTAAACGGAACAGAAAGTGATCGGGACGGTAAAGACATTTATTTAGTTTGACCTCTGGAGCATATAACTGCATCGGTAAATAAAATGACAACAATATGTTGCCATATTCAAAGACAAAATTCCCGTGTCACTCATATATCGCACAATTGAGACAGTTAACTAGCAGAACATAAATTCAATGGAAAATCGACCTTGTTGCTTTATATCATAAATTATATCATATTAATTTTTTTGTTGTGTTGTATTATCTGTGTTAGTTTGATACCTATATGTGGAGACCTATAATTGGCATTCTATTTCTTTTATGAATAACTATTGTATTATAAAGCTGTTGGTCTTCCTAATAAAATAAAATAAATAAAGTTCACTAGCAAGTTACAACGTATTTATAACGTGCTAATGAACGTCAACCTTTGTATGATAAAGCAATCCTGGTCGACTATACATGCTCCAAGCGAGCTCCACCAACCAGGTTAATGAACATGTTGATGACCGCGCCGCCACCGCTGAGCAGGAGCGAGGTGAGCGCGCCCACGCTGCCCGCCAACAGGGACACGTTGCTCGCGAGTGGCGCCCACGCGCCGCGAGCGATCGCACTGAGCGTGCCCACGTTGGCCTGCACCCAGGACACTATGCCTGAGTAGTCGAATAGACCTGTGGATAGGAGTACTGTGTTAGGGCTGTCGAGAAATATATATTGGACTAGTTTATCGCGACTACATCCGAGTAAAAATCGGTAATTCTGAGTTTCCGCGGAAAGTACCTTGAATTTCGGAATGATTGTGTCATTATATGTAAAATTAGTATTTTCAACTTCAATTTAGTTATTCAGATATGAGATTAATTTTTGTGAGTATGTTAGTAAACACCTTACCTACAAATACCTACAAATGGCTGTGCCATACAGTGGAGTCATCCCTATCAGCTATAACCTACTGGATACTGTTCGGGTTCCAGCGCACGTGCCTCAGTTACGAGCAGTTATTTTGCACCTAATGGCTAATGGTTTTCGCGATGCCTCATTCCGCCAGATGGCGCTACAGAGACGTAAGGTCTGATGTCAAAAGAAAGCCACGTCATTGGCTGGAATGGATACGTCATTTTACAGCTGTTGTTTCATTCATTTACTTTACATCTCGCCATTTGTTGGATACTAAATAATATGCGAAAATCCCAAGCTGTTTTTTAGTACCAGAACTTCAAAATACAATACTGACCTGGTGTATTGGTGACGTCATTGACGAAGCTCTCCCACGAGTCCTGTATCGCATTGCTGTCGACTTGAGGCCCGATTTGCGCGGCGAAATGTCCCGACACCCAGCTCTGGTACACCCGGTCCCACAGCTCTAGCAGTTGCTGCTCGACTCGCTCTATCTTCTCGGGATCTCCCTCTTTTAGGATGCTCTTTACCTGTGTGGTGGGGTATACATAAAACACAGTTATAGGAGGGGGGCTGTCCCATAAGGAAGGGGCTATCGTGCGTCGCAAATTGGACTGTCAGGACTATGTATATTTATTAGGCAATGTATATTTATAATCTTTTATTATTGTTTTTTAAAAAGTCATACGCAATAAATAAAGAGTCTATATACATACATACACATGATGGAAAGCGGTAACTGTCGCCCATAATATATATGTCGGCCACAGTATATTTCACACCCTTAGGTTTCGTGTAACAAAAGTGCTGAACCGCAGGTGCGTCGTCACTGTGACGAGGCTGGGGGTCTAGCTTTGTAGCGATTCTATTGCGATTGACGATCGGAACATATCGGCTATCTACTTACGTATCCATGTAACTGAGGACCCATTGAATGCATAGAGATAGAAATGGTCGTATTAATCATTTTAATTTCAAAAGAGAGCTGTTTTAGGACTCCAATTTTTTTTAAAAGCGTCTCAAACAATACAATACAGCAATATTTACCCCAGTGGAGATTCCTTCCCTGCCATAAGTGTATGCATTGTCTATGAGCGAGTCTAGTTTCTCCTCCCAACCCTCGGGCAAGTACTTGTGCAGCTCGCTGTTCTGCACAAATGTGCTGTTCAAGAGGCTGCCACTCAACTGCACCACTACTATAGCTTCGGAGTAAATCTGTAAACAAAAAACCATAACATCAAAAGGATTATAGTAAAAATAAGATTGATCATTGTACCAAAATGACTAAGTAAATAGTAATAAATCATATCAATAGATCTATTTTTATACATAAATTAACCTAACCTAACCTTACCCGACCTCAGCTAAACTGGGCCAAGGGCAGGAGGAAGAAGAAGATAGATATTGAGCACTTTTAACGGATGAATGGTGAATGAACAGATAACCCGGTAAAGGTCACAGGGACCAGCTGGATGCGGGGGGAACAGGACAGGCCATGGTGCTGATGATGATGTAATTTGTAATGGGATGTAACTAACAACAAGCCCACTACTGAGCGAGGTTGACAAAGGTCTTCCACTGGGGACAAACTCAAATTTTTTTATTGATTAGGACATTAAATATCTATTTCAATCATCAAAAAGGCAGGGGATACGTAAGTAGTGACACGCTGGCCGCTCCATGGCCGCAGCAAACCCTACCCACGCCAACCACGACCGGACCGTGCCCGACAATACCAGGCAGAGTCGGACCGCGCTCTGGTTGGACAGGTTAGAAACCCATTACTGTATATTTTTTTAGATTATTTGTTTTTTTGTGGATTCTCACTGTGTGGGCAGTGTATACTTTAATGTTTAATTTTGAAGCACTTACCTGTATACAAATAAATATTATGGCAACCGTTAGGAAAAATATAAGGCCGACTATTACAAAGCAAGTTGACACAGTATCCACCGAGTCGTATCCTATCTTCCTCATTTTTTGGTTACATAAAGACATCATTTTGCCAATTCCCCGAATATGTGCTGGAATCAATGCTGACTGCCTGTAATTTAAAAGTTTTACATTTTAGTAAAACACAACAACATTTTAAGAAGTAGATTTTCAAGTTAGATATAATTGAATTCAATAAAATTACCTATCTTCCCACCAGCATGTAACTTTGCCTTTTACATTTTCATACTGATTCTGACAGAACAGCCACACTCCAAAGAAATCTAATACCTTCTTCAACACATGAATGGCTAAAAAGAACAGCATCACAGGCAGCAACCAAATATGTTTCCATACTAACATACAAAAACAACCGAAAAATAACAGTTTAAAATACAAAGCTGTTTCGTCATCGTTATCGAAATTATTTCGCATGTAATTTTCGTCCAAAGACCTCTGCTTGAATGAAGCTAATAGGCGATTTTCGAATGCCGATTTCAGTTTAGAGTTGGACAGTGGCAAAGCAGACAATGTCCTAGTCTTGTACAACATTTTTGCATGTCGTGGTGAACTCTGTATAGGTTCATTTCCCGTCCAACTTCCCCTTTTTGTATCTGGTGTGACAGGGGATGGACTGTCTTTCTCTGGTGTTGTCTCCTGGTCACTGATAGTCGGTGGACTTTGCTCCAGAGCCTGTTCTTCCATTTCTTTAGTCTCTTCAAAAGTGCTGTTAGTAAACACACAGTGCAATGCAAGCCATACTGAAGCTTCTGGATCTGAAAGGAAGGTATTTGATTGTATAAGTGCAATGTAATTTTTTTTTAAGTTACTGTCTAACCACTTGGCTTTGGAAAAATTTGATTTCATGTATTGCACAGTATGTTGAACCACAAGTCTGTGGCACTCACATCTGAGATTAAGCTGGCTAAGCTATCCTTCAATCCAGAAGAAAGCCCACAAACATTACTGCATGATGGCAGAAATAGATAATTCTCCCCACACACCTGACACACACGCCTGAAAAGAGTACCTACATAAGATTATGGGCATATTTTTATCTTACAACAATCAAATGTGTAACAGACCAGCAGCAGTTACAGTGGTACGGAAAACATTTGAAAGTTTTGTCTAACAACTTATCATTGGTTGAGTAATCTGTAGGCAAACATTTGAAATTCCTAATTAGATTTGAGGGCAATTAGTACCGCCATTGTATGTTGTGCCATGTATTTCATACACATAAATTTTTAACGAGATATACAAATAATAATCCTTAAGAACTGCTTGCTTTTTTAATTTTGTTACTTTCTAATGTTTGCATTGTGGATATTTTCATATTTATTACTAACCTCTTAACAATAATTTTTTGTGTACATCTATCACCTCCAATGCAAAGCCAGTTATGCACAGACCCTGCAGCAGTACAAATGTGTAGACCTGAAGGGATCCGGTAAGACTGGCCAGGAAACTTATGATGATCAGCCAGAGGAACTGAGACGTACTTCTAAACAAACTGGCCCTTTCCGGTGTCCATAATATGTAGACACTGATTGAGTATGCCAAAGCTATAGAAAGTGTCTGAAACACAAATTCACATTTTAAACAATTTTACTCCTTTGAAATGAATGGATTTTATCCTTGTCTGTCGGTATAGTGCTCTTCTATGAATTTTAGCTAATAAAACACTTCATACATTAGAATTAACAGTTTTTAACTATTAGATCAGGCCAGGGCAGGGTTCTGAATGAAGAAAAAATTAAGACAATTTTAAACCATAGAAAAACATTTTAAGAAAAGAGCATATCTTACCACATAAGATGAGCACAAACTAATTAGCATGGTGGTAGAGAAGTTGATGAAACTTGTGAGTTGCCAAAAGAGGCACGAGAAGCTTCGTGGTACAGAGTTATATAGCCATGGCAGCACAAATATTGCTGACAATAGTCCAATCACAGTCTGTAATAAAACATAAATATTCATTTATTTTCTGTTCTTCACATTATTACTAACTTCATAGCTTAGTTGCAGACGTAGAGGTAGGCAAGAAAGCCCACAAGCCATACCAGTAAGTCTCCAGTAACACAAATTGCAACAATAATAATAAAGCAAAAAAAGCTGCCAACAAAAACCAAACAGGTATAAAAAATTCAAATTAAGAATGTAGCGATGTATATAAGATAGTACTCATAGAACGATTTGGCTGTCACTTACTTTGTAATGTTCCCTGAACTGGTGGCCAGCAGTATCGGATGCAACATTTACAACATTTACTGGTATCACCATTAACCCGAATATAACAGATGTGTTGGATTTCTCCAAGTCTTCGAACCATGTCTTCAGTTTCTTTGAAAGTTTATACTTGAAGGGATGGAGGATTGAGCCGACCAGTAGCGCCCAGAACAAAGGCTTAAAGAACGGCTCGAGTATTAGGAACAACACGTAGAAGGCAACGCAACAAACCGCTAATACAAATAGCGCAAAAGCGTTGTAGAAACCATGTTTCATGGGCTTCTCATTGCCCTCTGTTATGCCCCCTATAATGTTGAAAATATTCTCAAATGGCGACTGCTGCATTGTGTCTCATTAGCACGCACCTTAAACACTATAAAACACTAATAATGCCAAACATACTGGTTTAGATGAGATCATGGCACAAAATTGGATTTTTGAAAACACTTGCTACTGAAATTTGACAATTTTGACAGTTAACTATAACTAGTGATGTGCTAGCTTGGTCATCACTATTTCAGTCAGGATATCTGACCCGAATATTGGTTAAATTATAATCCAGTGAGTCCGAAATGTTAATTATCCATTAATTTCATAATTTTACTCTCCTATTTCTTCGTCTTCTTCTACTTCCTTATTAGACCTCTTAAGAAGACCAAAATATGGTCCATAATATTATTATGGTAGGCAGTATTGAGCTAGGATTAAAAGAACTATAAGCAGGTAAGAAATGCTATTGGAATCATTATTTTTGCAAATTATTACAGTCAGAGTAAGTTGATCCATGCATACCAAAAATAGAAAAAAAAATACTCCTCGCAGATACCAAATCGTAAAAATAATAGGGAGGTATTAAGTACCTACCTACATTCGGAGTTTGTGAATAAATGAAGAAGTACAAAAAGGACGCTTCTCTTTTTATCTGTTACAAACATATTTTACCAGGAACATTGGTCAACATTCTAATTTAGGACCAACATTTTTGCATTTTGGTGTTGTGGGACAACTCTACAAATGTCAGGTGAGGTTATGTCTTGTCAGTTTTTTATTTTGCTCAATTTGAATAAGCTAAGGTTTTCTTACTATACCGCCCAGCCTTTATAAGTATAGTACTTATTCTGTGTAATCCACACATCGATCTCAGAATGTCCCTTTGTGCATCGTGGTTCTATTCTACTAGGATTTTGTGCTAGTAACACTATCTCAGGGGCCCATCCAACCTCACCTGCACGTGATCCGACATTAGAATACAGTCTCGGCTCGCACTGTCAGTACGGGCACAAGTCATGGGGCCCGTATTTACTATAAAAACTCTAATGCAACTCTACACTCCAATGATCCAAGCCCACTAATTGAATAAGATTTAGTCGTTCCCAATCGTAGATAGACAAGTAGTTCGCGAGCTCCCTCCGCTGTGGATATTGGCACGACCGTCACTGGATAGTATATCATTGATATGAAAGAGGTAACAGAGTTGGAGACAGCATCGAGGTTTGCGGGACACCAGTATAATGACCAAGCTATCGGAGCAACAGCCGTCAACATGGCTTTGAGCATCTTCTGGACCCATTTGCACAATCCCTCGAGAAGCCCGTATGATGGTGACTTTGATAGAAGACCCCTTTGCCAGACCCGATCAAACGCCTTCGCACTCATCTCTAAAGCCTAATGGCGTGTTAGATAGACTAGAAGATCATCTGTTGAACGACAATGTCGGAAACCATATTGACGGTCGCTCAAGAGATTGTGTTCCTCTAGGTAACTGAGGAGCTGGTGTGTTTATAACATGCTCCATCACCTTAGAGAGAAGGGAGATAATAGCGATAGGCCAGTTATTCGATGGGTCTGATCTGTCATCCTTTTTGGACCTAGGATGCACTTGGGCAGTCTTCCATGAAGACGGGGCTATCTCAGTGGAGTATGAGAGCACAAAGACGCGCGTTAGTACAGGACTCAATTCGGGAGCAACACTTTAAGCACCATCCCGGTATACTTATTTAATATATTTATTTAATATTTATATTTCCATATTTATTTACTATCAGACCAACTCGGCTTTCGAACATATACAGAGACTACCTTCTGTAAGATGGATATTTCTGGCATAGATTTGCCGCACCATGGGATGGTAGACGGCTCGGCGCCTCCGTCATACAGGTTCGAGTTTGACGCAAAGAGAGAACCCAATGCGGTAAGGCACCGTCAGCAGAGCTGACTAAAGCTTCCTTTGGCAGCTTTGCCCTCTTGTAGTTCCTCAAGGCAGCATTAAACTTTCACTTTGCATCAGCAACACTCGGGTCATTGCTTCGTAAGACGAGCCTCTCTGCATGATCGATTAAACCACGATCGTCTCCATGCCCCAGTAGCCACTAGCGGGTTAGGAATGATGTCCGTATCCGCTAAGATGGTCTCGGCGACTGAGGTGGCACAGGTACGACCATCCGATGCGAAGCAGAGTTGCCTCCACGGTGTAACGTAACACTGTGTAAACGTTCAGTGCCAGGTTCAGTTAATAAAGAAAAACATAAAGACTCAGGGTAATGGGTTCTAACCTTTTAGTCCGGTTTTTTCAGTTCTTTCTTTTGGTCTGGGAAAATATAAATACGTAATATTAAAAAAAAAATTTTTTTATACTTTACCTATTTGATCATTGAAACGATAAAAAGTCCGGAAAACTACATAAGTACAAGAAATTTATAAAAGTAAAAAAATAAGTAAAGCACAAAAGTTCCTGAGTCTACTCCACGTAACCTTAGTCCAGGCAGGTTCACTAAGTTTACTTGGATTTCGTTAAAGCAGGCCGAAAAAGTACAGATTGCAGATTGACAAGGCAACCATGTTAGTTTGACAATTTCAGAGAGAATTATTTGATGCAGCTATGTGCATGTTTTTTGGACCGGTCCATTATTATTTATTTAGTTTTTGAAAATAGCTTCTTCTATGCTATAATACTGATCCACCTTCTAGTTCGAAGGCTGGGAGAACTCTGCCCACTCCTCAGCTGCACTCTCTAACCTTAAACACGTTCGAGAACGATTTGGCACAAAAAAAGATGGCCAGTACTCATAGTCAACCAGCCAGTTCCCGAAGTGGACGATATTGATTTTCGGCCGTTCTCGTGTTTGACAGCCAAGGATATAACCTATGATGATATGATGAAGAATAGGATCCAGCAGTTATCTAGAATAAGAGGAGCACAAAAAAGATTAAAATTTCCGCCATCTATGAAATGTGTCCGCATGACAACAAATGACGTGAAAAGAATAAAATAACGAAAGGTAAACATTAGTTTGGAAAAATGTGAATTTTATCTAAAAATACATTTAAATATTAAGAAATAAGCCCCCTAAAGCGAAGAAAAATGCCCCCCGTGGCATTGGGCCCGATCTGGATTTACAATCATAAGAAAACAAGAAGTTACAGAGGTAAGAATCCAGACACACACCCCAATACCCTTGTTTTTATCCAAAAACCATCATTACTTTTACTAATTGAATATTTTGGAAACGAGAGATCATTTCCCCAAAAAGAAAATACTCTAATCGAAATTTAATTTATATCAAAACATTTGTAGAACGTAGTTACAACGTAGTCTAAATTTACAAGATTAACTAATTTTCCAGGAAAGAATTATGAGCAATCAGAGCCTGATGGGCCAAACCCAAAGAGATGCCAAACGGATACCCATAAAAACGATTATTATACATTTAAAAATTGAAAATAAAAGTGTCAACGTGCTGAATAGTTGTTTGAACAGGAGTCCTAATAATCGTAAGTATTAATACAACTATTCATCAGGGCAAGACCCTACAACGGGTAGGTACGAATCGTAAAAATCACGCAATCCACCCGATCCAGTCTGCTAACTTATAGTGCCAAACGCGACGTCATCCAGTGGGTCGGGGAAAGTTGGATAGTGTACAAAGCACTTGTATGTCCACAAAGCAGTGAACCGACGAGTCAAGAAGGGCATCCACGGAGATGGAGTACCCACTGGAGCGCGTAGTCAGCTGAAGGTCCAGCATGGAGCTTGTGTGGCCCACTTCTAATAATAATAAGGACCCGTTTATACGTTGACGCTTACAAAACGCGTAGGCGTCGTGTCCGCTTAGTCACTGCGTAGCGCCCGAACAGGAATCGCGTCGGTAGTACCATTACGGCGCGGACGATAACATGACGCGACGCGATGTGATGCGAGCGCTGCGCTTTTGTTTACAGATAATAATTGCTTTCTGTCATTATAGAAACCAAAATCGCATAAACATTTGGGACAAAACGTGTAGAAATCGCGTATGTCTGTATAGGCTCTGACTCTGTAGATTAATACTACCAGAATAAAATGATGCAAAGCTTTTTGAAATATTAGAAATAACTTATATTTAGAAATGGGTTCGAATGATTAATGGTAACGATTTGTAATGGTATTTCTTTTACAAAAGGTGACTCTTAATAACGTATCCACTGAAATGTTTGATTATTGAGATATATTATTACATAAAAGTCAAATTTAAATGATGCTTGCACTTCCGTCGAGTTATTTCGTTGAAGAACATTGATGTGTATGTCTACGAGATGTATCTATTTGCAAGATTAATTTTTATTGTCAATATTTTTACTTTGTGCAATGGCTCCATGGACGAGATACTTAATCAAAGAAACGAAGACAATTTAGATACATGTACAGTTAACGTTTTTGAAAGTGTGCGAATGAAGGGTGTGAAAACGGACGTAACTTTAACTAATGTTGGAAATATTGCAAAAGCTATATTCAACAAACTAGAAAATGTCAGCTTTTTAACAAACACTCCGTCGTGGTGGAATGGCATTAGCTGCAGTGAAATTAATATTATAAACTGCAATGATTTTAGTGAGTTAGAAATTGTTGTTGATTCTTTGCGAAAAAGGCCATTCTGGAATAATAAAACTAAATTTATCATTATTATAACAAGTTTAGTACAATGGTACCAATGGGAAGATGTGAAAAATCTTTTAGTGATAAATAATATTTTAAATGTAAAGTTTATAACGAAGTCATACCAATCATACGCAGTTTATAAGTTAGATAAATTAGACTCATGTCACCGATATCAAACTATAGCAATGGTTTCTAGTTGTTCACATTTCAACAATAATTACCCAAATACTGTTAAACAGGAGAACGATGGAAACTTACGAGGTTGTCACATAAAACTGGTTTCCCATAACAATTGGCCCTATATGCTATTTAAGAAAATCCAAGAAAAAGGAATTGATCAGTTTCTATTGGATATACTGTACGAACATGAAGGAATTATAAGCGAAATTAAGCTATTCAAAAATGATGAAGAATATGGAAGAGTATTGGAAAATTACACTCATACAGGTATGCTTCACATGCTGGAAACAAATGAAGTGGACGGAGCTATAGGAGGATACTACATAACATTTAACCGCAGCCGTGCATTGGACTACACGCAACCATATTTCATTGACCATAGTAAAGTGATTTTACCAACAGTGGACTATCTTGAAACATGGCAGGCAGTTTTTAAACAACTTACCTGGACATTACCGCTTATAGCACTGTATTTTATTTTGTTTTGTATATTGGTAGTATCTTTTCAAGTTTTCCGAAAACGTGATGCAGATATTCTTCGTGACATTTTCATTGTGTTTGGCTACTTTTTAAGCCAAACAAAAAGAAACAAAGTTTTGAAAAAAGGTATTGCTCAGAGGCTACTGATGGTAAATTTAATAACATTTGTATTTTGGTGCACTTGTGCCATTCAAGCCACGCTGTTAAGTGTTGTAAGTAATCCCACGAAGCCTAGGCAGCCCAATAGCCTCGATGAGTTAATGGTTTCTACTGACTATCGAGCTATAACGCAAGAGTTTTATGCCTACAATACGGAGGGAAAATGGACTGACATATGTTATAAGACTTCTGAATGCTTAAGAATAGTTAAGAATAGTAAATATGAGCGAGTGAAAGTGTTTACAATTTTATCTGACTTTAACTACGAAATAAAAAAATGGGCGTCAGTATCTAGATCAGAGAAATATTTGCCGTTCCAAAAAGTGAACGAAGCAGTTTCCGTAGTTTTGCATACGATTTACTTTAGGAGAGGCTCTCCATTCTTGAATGTTATAAATAAAGTGTTGCGTCGTTTGCAAATGAGTGGTTTGATAGATCATTATAAAAATAAACTATTGACTGAAACGAATAGGGAGAATTATACTGTTCGTGATAAAATGGAAGGAGTTAAGAATTTCTACAGTTTAAAGGATATTTTCATTATAGTATTGTTTGGACAAGCTCTGTCGATTATAATATTTTTTTGTGAAATTATTTACGTGAAATTGCAAAGTCATAAAAGTACCTAAACGAATTAGCCTATTTAGTCTTAGTTATCTTTTATACTGAGTATACAGTCTGTATATTTCCCATCCTCCTGCGTGGCTTGTATATTGAGTTCAACACGTTTGCTACTGTAGTTAATTATATGTTTAACCTACTTCAAAAAAGAGGAGGTTCTCAATTCGGTTGTATGTTGCTTGTTGCTTTTTTAGTGTTTGTTACCTCAGAAAAACGTCATTTACATCGTACTTCCAGTTTGGTCCCGTTTTAACACAAGCCATTTCTGGTGATGGAATCCATTAGGAATTAGGGGAAATCCTCAGATATCAGTATTTTCAGTGGCAAGTCAAGTACTCTTTTATTAAAAGGTTTACTTCTGAGGTGGTCCCATTTTGATCAGGTCAAGATCTGATGATGGAACCCCTGTGAAATCGAGGGTAACCCACGAAAATTGTAGCCACGTATGGGGTATTTGTTACGTTATCATATCTTACTTAGGTGTTTGCTTCTGGGTAAACGATTAGGAGTTAGGGGATAGTACTGCAACTTGATGCTTGACCTACCTACTTCTGAGGTGGTCCCTCATGGTGGTCATCATCTTTTTTTTTTTTTTTTTTTTTCATAGAGTCAACAGCTCTTAAAACTTTTACATCAGATATTCGTAAATAACAGAAAGCCAATAACAGATTCTTACTCTGTAGAAGAAAACTGATGATGCCGTGCTTATCATGAAGTCACAGAACTCTTTAACGATTAGGAATTAGAGAATAGTACTGCAACTTGTCAACAGCAACTACTTAGTACATCTGTAGTATCTAGGGGTAACATGATACTTGAAAAGGTCTCATAATTCTGAAATAAGAAAATTTAATAAAAACAAAAAGCCTATTTCAAATCACAAAAAAGTTAAAAATGAGTTTTTATCGTAAAATACGAGCAAATTAGATATCATTATTTTTAGAGTAGGTGCCATACACCAACTCTTCCCGTCCACCAAAGGTTTTACCCTCTCCCCTAGATGAATAATTGGTACTATACTGGCACCGAGTGATAATTTTTAACTTTTTGTGATTTGAAGGTGGTTTGGTGGATTTAATTCTTTTTTTATTCTACTTCTTATGTCTCTCTCGCATCTACCTTCCTTTCACTAATGCTGCCCAAATACGTGAAGGAAGAGACTTGTTAAATTGTTCCGATTTTTAGCTGTAGGTAAGTGCGGTGTCTCCTCGTCTTAATTATTTAAATTTCATGTTCTTTTGATTTAAATATAATTTTACTTCAAGTGTGAGCAGTGTGAAAAGTTTAGTTAAGAAGACATCATATGCAGTAAAAATAATAATAATCATCTTGGCGTTAATGTCCCGGTTGTGCTCTCGAGAGCGAGGGCCCGCGGCCCGTTTTGACCATGATCCAGGATTTTTCGATCAGGTAATTACAGTGGAGCGACTACCATCTGACCTCCGTGACCCTGCGACCAAGGGAACCTGACCAGATTGGATCATGGTTAAACATTCAGTTGCCTGAATGCGCAGGTTTCATCACGATGTTTTCCCTCACCGTAAGAGCATCGGCTAGAATTCAACTAATGCATATAACTCAGAAAAGTGTCACAGGTACATGGCCGCAGCGGGATTCAAACCCGGTACCTCTCGCTTACGAGTTGGATACTCAACCGTCCGGCTACTGACGCTCTTTCATATACATAAACAATGCAGTACCCACATGTAAAACTCAATACAGTACCTTGGTAAATACTTACCCACGGTAATTGGGAAGGGATTTAATTAGTCAACTTTACGATGGTTTTGGTTATATTGCAACCAAAATCGTTTACTTACCCTTAATACAAATAAATCGATTGGTTAGATAAGTACCTACTGGAATAAATTGATTCCAAAGCTTTTTAAAGTATTACGTTCATACTACAAATGAATGGATTTGTGTGATTAATGGTATCGGTTGAGTTAAAGTTAATGTAGGAAATTTTCTAATTCTTTTACAAATAAAATGATAAACATGCAATGTCAATTGTAAATATTGATGATTATAGTAATACGCATGTACTACTTAAACGCTCGATTTATGAAATCTATTAAACCAGTAAACATAACATTATGCTTGCTTTTCCATTAAATCAATTCATTGAACAACACTGTTGTGTAAACGAAATGTGTTTTGCCAGTTTAATTTTTATCGTCACTATTGTCCATATGTGTAATTGCTCCATGGAAGACGTATTTAATCTAATACTAACTGAAGACAATATAGACAGATGCTTAATTAACGTCTTTGAAAGTGTACGCAGTGAGGGAGGCAGAACTGATGTAAAATTAATTAATATCGAAGATATTGCAAGTGCTATGTTCTACAAACTAGAAAATGTCAGCTTTATTTCACAAACTTCTACATGGTACAGTGATACTACCCGCAGTAAAATTTATATTATAAACTGCAACGATTATAGAGATTTAGAAGCTGCTGTTCATTCGATGCGAAAAGGGCAGTACTGGGATTCTAAAACGAAATTTATTATTATTATAAAAAGCTTAGTGCCGTTGGAAGATGTGAGAAATATTTTAGTAATAAATAACATTTTAAATATAAAGTTAATAACAAAGTCATTTAGAGAATATTATGAAGTTTATAAGTTTGATAAATTAGATGCATGTAATCGATATCAAACTATAACACTGGTTTCTAGTTGTGCAAATTTCAACAAAAATTACCTAAATGCTGTTAAATTGAACAGTCTTGGTAGTTTTCATGGTTGTCGCATGAAACTAATTACCCACAAAAGTTGGCCCTTTACACGCTTTAATAGAGAAACACACCAAGAAAATGGATTAGATCAGTTTTTACTAAATACACTGCACGAATACGAAGGCATTATAAGCGAGTTTCAGCTATTCAAAAAGGACGAAAATTTTGGAAGAATACTAGAAAATTTCACGTATACAGGTATGCTTCACATGCTGGAGACTAATGAAGTGGATGGAGCTATTGGAGGGTACTACATATCATTAGACCGAAGCCGTATTTTAGACAGTACATATCCATATTATATTGACCATTTTAGAGTGATATTGCCCTCAGTGGGTTATTTCGAAATATGGGAGGCAGTATATAATCAGCTAACATGGACGTTACCGCTTATAATTCTGTATTTCATTATGTTTTGTGTTTTAGTAATATTTTTCCAAGTATTCCGTAAAGGGGACAGGGAAATTTCTCGTGACATTTTTATTGTGTTTGGCTACTTTTTAAACCAAACAAAAAGAAACAAGATGTTAAAAAAAAGAGTTCCTCATAGGCTACTAATGTTAAATTTAATATTTTTTGTGTTTTGGTGCACTTGTGCCACCCAAGCCTCGCTGTTAAGTGTTGTAAATAATCCTACAAAGTCTAGTCAGCCGAAGAGTCTAGATGAAATATTAGTTTCTAATAACTATAGACCTGTCATGACAGAGTTTTTTGCTTACGGTAGCAAAGGGAAATGGGCTGAGTTATGTAATGGTATTTTTGAATGCTTAGCAATAGTTAAGAATAGTAGAAAAGAGAGAGTGAAAGCGTACACATTGTTAACTGACCTTAACTACGAAACCAGGAAATGTGCGTCAGTGGATAAACAGGAATATTTGCAGTTGGACAAATTGAATGAAGCAGTAGCAACGGTTTTGCACACGATATATTTTCGGAGAGGCTCTCCATTCTTAAATGTTATAAATAAAGTGTTGCGTCGTTTAGAAATGAGTGGTTTGATAGACAATTATATTGATAATCTTTTGTATGAAGCGAATAGGGAGACATATTTTTATCGTGAAAAAATAGGAGATAACAGTTTTAACAGTTTAAAAGATATTTTCATGTTAGTATTGTTTGGACAAGTTTTTTCGATTGTAATATTTTTTTGTGAAATTATTTTCGTGAAATTGCAACAATATTTGAAGCAGTAAATTTATTTTTAGTTTAGTATGATACTATTTGTATATGTGTATTTGTTTGTAATCATCCTGTGTGCATCACTTGTTTTAGTTTAGTATGGTAACTAATTAATGAGCTCCCGTACAACCGGCAACCCTTAGTGATATAGTACGCAAGTTTACTGGCTAAAGCTTTTTATAATTTCCTAAGGTACCCCAAAAGTACCACTAAATATTTACCGATTTTTTATGATTCAAAGGATAGGTAGATGGATATATTTAGCCCAGGAAAATCCAACATTCTACCTTGCAAAAGGTCAGGTACCTATGGGCGATTTTTGGGTGTGTTATACAGGTAAAAGCTTTGGAAATTTGAAAAAGTGTTTAGGGTAAAGGTTATAGAGACATTTAGAAGCTTTTATTCGTTAGAAAAACCCTTATCTGTACGGCGCACCATTTTCGAGATATTAATTAATGATCTAAAAATCCTCGTAATTTTCCGCGTTTTACGGACATCGCTGAGTACGCGGTAGTACCTCGAGCTTTTCGACTACGATTTTTCATGAAGGCGTCTACCTGTATAACGTAATGTTACTTGCGATTTTTTAATAATATTATTAAATTATCGCCCATTTCTAATCTTTTGCAAGGCAAAGGCGTTTTTCAAATCAATTAATTGGGCTAATTCTCCAAGGCGGTTCTTTGTTTTTCTGATTATGTATTATTATATATGTTTTGATTATGTATTATTATATATGCATATTCACGTGAAAACGTTGTGAAACGACATCCTGTAATATTTTGAAAGTAACCTTTATAAAAACGTTTTCACGTCCTGAAACAGCGATGAACTTTTGTTATCGCCATAAACGGTAAAATACCAAGGTTAGTACCGCCAAGTGGTGTAGATACTTACATATTTTGAAAAGAAATACGGGTTCCTGTTATAGCTGAGGCCTTAGCATTGATTGTAGTTATATCGCCTTGTTTACTACGATTCACGTCCTGTCAATGCGAGTTAGTCTGTGTTGTTTTTGTCTGTCGTATATAGGTACGTTGCGTCGTCTCTTTCGGTTAATGATCATTTTCTATCTCTTTCTTATGGGAGTATCTAAATAGGGTATTTAATTATTCAATATGTCAAATAGATGTCGATGTCGATGCACTCCCTTCATAGCCGATTGGGCCACTGATACGTAAAGTCAACGTACCTACATAAAAATTGGTGAATATTTAATGGTCGGTACTTTTGTGATCCCTTATGTCGCCGTATGAAGTTACATAAAAGCGTACGATTTCACAAAAGAGTAGAGGTTGTCCGGGAGCTCATCAACTTAATGATAGTTAGATATGTATTTTAAATATCCCATGCTTCATCCAGGTCGAGAACCTAGATGGAGCACGGACTCGACCACGATTTCAAACATTTAACCATGTTCATCTTATTGCATTTACTATTATCATTAAATCCCAAAGTTTCGAACATTTTACAGTTATCATGGTCACGGGTAAATTCCATTTGTGTTTATATAAATATTGAGCTAGACTACTTCAAGTACATTTTGCTCGATCAGGCGCTCCGTTGCACGTAAAACAAACAGATCGTATCTAGCCGTATGATGATGAGTATGGTCGTTGATGATCTTAATTACTCGATCCTATATAGGTGGAAATTACTAACCATCTTGCCTAATGTATACTTTTGTAGTTTTTATATTGTTATCTATAGGTCTCATTATTTTATTATATTATTAACCTGTACATTCAGGCGACTGAATGTGTAACCATGATCCGATCTGGTCAGATTCCCCTGGTAGCAGGGTTACGAAGGTCAGATGGCAGTCGTGCCACTGCAATTACCTGATCTGCCAAATCCTGGATCATTGTCAAGGCGGACCCCGGGCCCACGTGCGCGAGATCACAATCGGGACATTAACGCCAAGATGAGATGAGATGGGATATTGTATTAGTTTATTGGTTTTTGTATAAATATTGTGTATTATATATGTGGGCTGTTGTTGCCCGAAATAAATAAATAAATAATGAAATTAGGATGCTTTTTAAAATTACAAGTGCTTCCCGGATAATTAACGAGGACTTCGGGTTGCTCAAATTACAAGTCCTCGTAATGATTGGTCATCAGCGTAGGTTCGCATACTGTAGATTGTTAATCCTTTTTTAATTGCACCAAACCCTCCATTAATGGTGAGGTGACTCAAACCCAACTGTTACCCGTTGCGACTTTCTATTAGGTACTTAGATATAATAAGCGCCACACGCTTTTACACACAATATTAAACGTAACTACTTAATTATAATTTTGGGCTAATTATATGTTCCTCAATGATATAACAAAAACAATGGTTTGATAATTATTTTACCCTTAAGGCTAGTGTCCCCCTAGCGTGTTAATGTTTATTTTACCCTTAAAATGTTGCACATTATCCCCTGTCATAAGTCCCGTGTAACTTTGAAACGATATATTTTAGCGAAAATCTGATAAACTACAAGCATAAAAAAGTTGGTATCAGGATCACATCTACACAATTTCATTGGCTCAGATAGCGTAAGATTAAAAATATTATCAAACTACGTTTGTAAGAAACGCGCTCGGGGGACAATCGTAATAAAGCAGCGTATTTTAATTGTAACAATTAAAACGAAATACTATAAGTAGGTACATTGGTGAATTATTTACAGTACCTATGGTATTCCGGAAGGGATTAAATTTGTAAAGTAGACCATGGTTCCAAAATTCTTACTTAGGTACACTTAATAAAAAAATTATCGATGAATGACTACACTTTATTCATGTATGTACTATTGGAGATAGGTACCTACTAGAATTACATGATTGAGCTTTTTAATGTATTACGCATAAGTACAACAAATGGACGCATGTGATTAATGGTAACGATTGAGTCAAAGATAATGTAGAAACATTTTCAAACTCTAATAAATTAGTACTTAAATATGTAAATATTGATTAGGCCATTATATTAATACTACATTTTTACATTATAAAACTACCTCAATGCTCGATTTGTGAAATGTACTTATGTAATTCAACAGAAAAATTATCCTATAGACTTGCCCTTCCATCGAATAAACTCATTGAAGAACACTGATGTGTGTTCGATAACGAGATGTGTTTTGCCACTTTAATTATTATCGTCACTATTCTTACTATGTGTAATTGCTCCACGGTCGAGATACTTAATCTAATATTAACTGAAGACAATAAAGACAAATGCATAATAAACGTCTTTGAAAGTATACGCAATAAGGAAGTGAGAACTGACGTAAAGTTATTTAATGTCGGAGATATTGCAAGAGCGATGTTCAACAAACTAGAAAATGTTAGCTTTATTTCACGAACTTCTACCTGGTACAGAGATACTACCCGCAGTGAAATATATATTATAAACTGCAATGATTATAGAGATTTAGAAGCTGCTGTTCAGTCGATTCGAAAAGGGCAGTACTGGGATTTTAAAACGAAATTTATTATTACTATAAATAGCTTAGTGCCATTGGAAAATGTGAAAAACCTTTTAGTACTAAATAATATTTTAAATATAAAGTTAATAGCACAGTCATTTAAAGAACATTATGCTGTTTATAAGTTTGATAAATTAGATGCATGTAATCGATATCAAACTATAACACTGGTTTCTAGTTGTGCGAATTACAACCAACATAAACCAACCAACCCTGTTAAAGTGAACAATGTTGGTAGTTTTCGTGGATGTCGCATGAAACTAGTTTCTCACAACAATTGGCCCTTTACACGCTTTAGGAAAAATAAAGAAAGTGGATTAGATATGTTTTTACTAAACATACTGCACAAATATGAAAACATTGTAAGCGAGATTGAGCTATTTAAAAACGATGAACATTTTGGAAGAGTACTTGAAAATTTCACGCATACAGGTATGCTTCACATGCTGGAGAGCAATGAAGTAGACGGAGCTATTGGAGGATACTATATAACATTAGACCGACGCCGTACATTAGACTTCACATATCCATATTTTATTGACCATATTAGAGTCATATTGCCCTCAGTGGGCTATTTTGAAACATGGGAGGCAGTATATAAACAACTAACTTGGACGTTACCGCTTATAATTCTGTATTTCATTTTGTTTTGTGTTTTGGTAATATTTTTCCAAGTTTTCCGTCAAGGGGATAGGGAAATTTTTCGTGACATTTTTATTGTGTTTGGCTACTTTTTAAATCAAACACAAAGAAACAAGATGTTGAAAAGATATATTCCTCAAAGGCTACTAATGTTAAATTTAATACTATTTGTGTTTTGGTGCACTTGTGCCACCCAAGCCTCGCTGTTAAGTGTTGTAAATAATCCCATAATGCCTAGTCAGCCGAATAGCCTCGATGAGATAGTAGTTTCTAATAACTATAGACCAGTCATGACAGAGTATTTTACTAACATCAACAAAGGAAAATGTTCAGACGTATGTAATAATGATTCTGAATGCTTAGCAATAGTTAAGAATAGTAAAAATAAGTGGGTGAAAGCGTATACTATGTTATCTGACCTTAATTACGAAACTAGAAAACGGGCGTCAGTAGATAAACAGGAATATTTGCAGTTGGACAAATTGAATGAAGTAGTTACGACGGTTTTGCACACGATATATTTTCGGAGAGGCTCTCCATTCCTAAATGTTATAAATAAAGTGTTGCGTCGTTTAGAAATGAGTGGTTTGATAGACAATTATATTGATAATGTATTGATTGAAGTAAATAAGGAGAATTATTCTTTTCGTGAAAAAATTAGAGTTAACAGTTTTAAAAGTTTAAGGAATATTTTCATTTTAGTGTTGTTTGGGCAAGTTTTTTCGATTGTAATATTTTTTTGTGAAATTATTTACGTGAAATTGCAAAAATATTTGCATATTTTTTTTAGGTTAGTATGATACCATTTGCATATGTATATTTCTAGTTGTCACAAGTAGCAAACGAATAATTTAAGTAGGTATTGAAGATATCTTGAAGACAAATAGACAATTTTAAGCTGCTGTCTTGGTTAAGACTATAATGCCCTGAAGATATTTTCTACCTAGATAATCCGTTTAGTCCGAGGGTCACGTGGTCACAAGATATTGGACACGTTTAAAATAGAGTTAACACTACTGATAAGACAAACTTTACTACCTACTAATTAAGAGTGGGGCTTTATCTTGCAGGTTAACTTTAGCTAATACGTAGGTAAAACTATAACATTAAATTGTAATATTTCATCATAACTTCTTGAAGTGAAATTTAAAACTGTTTTTGCTTTATGTAATAATATCTTAGAATATATGGCGAACTTCTAAAAGTTTTTACCTTAACAGTTTTATTTAGATAAAAAGTTCTATGAAAATGGCGATTAAACAATGATGTCTAAAAGTTGATTCATGTCGTTGTGTACATTGTAATGGCGCATGGTGGTTCCTCGTATAAAATAAATTGAAAGTACCGAAATATAGACGGGCCCTTAAAAAAGTGGAAAAATAACAATTGGTACAATTTCGGATTGCAAATAAAAAATTGCATGCATATAGTCAGAATTTTATGTAAGTATGAGATTTTTAATGTAGTTCCAGCTACTATAATAACAATATTATAACGGCAATATACTTTACTTTTTGATAATGTGGTTTAAAAAAAATTAATTGCATTAGGTAATCATACATAAATTAAAATTGCGATAACTCTAATTTTTATTTACAAATTAAAACTTGATAGAATTTTGACTTGGCGAAAGTCTCGTGATTTAATTTTGCTTTAAGTGAACTTACTTATAATATGAGTTAAGCAGAACAATATTTTTATATTTAACTGTAGACATCAAGAGATTGGAAAGTTCGGAAACCTTTACGGCAATTTTTTTTTCTGCTGCTGACAGAGGTTCTTAGCCCTGCTTGTACCAAAATTTATAAACACATTTATGGTTTTTTTATAAAGTTTTTTGTTTAAGTGTCAGCTTAAATGCGTATAAGAATTTGGTGCAAGCCGCTCTTAAAAAAAAATAGTTTAAAGAATACTTAAATTGGTTTTTGCTATTTATAACTTACTAAAGTAGCGGTAGTTTAACACTATTTAGTCACAAAGAAAAAAATGTCTTATCGAAATAATTTTCGATTTGGTAAAATCCATGTTTAAATAAAGTATAAACATAAAAGATTTTATCACTATTCGTGTTTGCTACTAGCATCTTTTCACTAGATAGGCGCTAAGCGAGCATGCACACCGGTGTTGAGTACATACATTTGTAAACATTTTAAAACACGGTGTGGGAGCAGTAAAACAAAGTTTTGAAATGTTTATGACACAAAACGAAACTTTTTAACAAAATGAAACAAAAGGACCCTCTTTGCAAGATTTGTCAAAGTAGTCATTTAGTCTTATTTTGCTTATAAATGTATCCAGCCAGCCAGACATATTCCTAAACAAATTGCCACAAAAAGAAACAAAATGAAACTGTTTGCAACAGTAGGTAGCCAACACCTATGTGGGAGCATCTGAAGGACGGACCGTTTTTTTTTCTTTGTTTTAGAAGCTTGTATAGTTTCCTTTCCGTTGGTGCCTCTTTATTCTCTAGTCTAGGCGCAAGCCACCTATCAAATTTACAACTTACCAAAATGAATGAAACTTTGTGGCTGTAGAAAGATGACGATGAAAGTAGACGATTTCATCTTGCCAAATAATCTTACCGGATTTATTATTATCCTCTAATCCCGATGTTTAGACAGTTACCATGGTCCCAGGTGAACATTCTAAAATGCTATTTGGCTTTAAATAAAATATTGTGACCGGTATATTGCTTAACTACCTAGGCTCAGAACTTCCTGGTAAGATTTGCAATCTGGCTGTATGATGATGTTTTATTTTAATTACCAGATCCCATTTAGTTAAAAATTTACAATAATTCTTTCTATTAAAACCTGATGTTTTTAAAATTTCAATTGCGGTTTGTGAAATCGAATGTAATTATTCTACCAGCATATCTAGTAATCATCAGATGTTAATTTAGCTTTATGTTTTTTTTTCCAATATATGATTTTTACCTTTATGCAGCTTATAAAATTGTTTTCTTAATATACCACTTACAAACAGAGAAGTAAAAAAGGCGTTAAAAGTACATATACGAAAATACATTTCTCTAGTTTGGCATTCCTGAAATACTGAAATGTGTCATCTCACGTAAGGGGAGATTCTTGCCATAATCCCCATACTGGGAAGGCGGTTCGCCGTGTTGTAAATATAACAGTGGAAAACGCTACTGCCTATTCTCCAGCCTACGGAGATTCTACATATTAGTCACCTTGTGGGACACCAACTAGTGTAAAGGGTTGTTGCTATTCTGCTCTGCAGGACAGCACACGGTAAGAAATACTGAAATGTGGACCTATTCGTACATATGACATCCGCTTTTTATTAAATATTGTGTGGAAGATACACTTTAGGGAAGAAGCAAGCTGTTTCTTATCGAAGTCAAAGCAAAATGTAATTATTAGTTGTTGCCAGCACCCAATCGTGAGACGTTTCGGTAGGAAATTAACCCTACAAGTACTTAGATATTTAAGTTGTTTTTCCTGTGTGTGTGTGACATTAGTAAATGATCCATTAGGCAATTGATGGATTATAATGTGTGTTATATTTAATGACAAAATGAATGTCATTAATTTTATTGATTATAAGAGAGCTTATAAAACTTTGGTAAAGAAATGACAGTGCTATATTTTGGGTTAGCTCGAATACTGTAAGATTAATTATAATAATGGTTTCTATTGGCTATTACGCATAAACTTATTATATTATGTTTTGATAAGCGATTCAGTGACTGTGGATTAGTCGTGTCAACCTAGTAAGGGTATGTAGTCACTAAAGAATCAATGTTCAAAAAATGAAGTTCAGTTTTTATACAATACTACTGTTAACAATTACTTCATATCATTGCCGTTTGCATATAGGTTTCGTAGATAACAATGAACAAACTAGTGTAACTGAATGTGTTGTGAACATTTTCGAACAAATAAGATATAAACATGCGGTAACTGACGTGAAGTTAATGAATGCTGATGATATAGTTAGTGCAGCATTTTATAAATTAGAAAATGTTACATTTACTGACATAACGGACAATTCCTATGATGGTAGTATTGGGAGCCACATATTCATTATAATGTGTGACAATGACATGAGATTAGACCAAGTTATCCTCAACTTGTACAGAGGTAAATATTTGTGCGCCGAAGCAAAATACGTAATTGTTTTGCGGAATTCTCTTTTCACACTCGTTGAGGCAACACGTATGTTACTGAGCTACAATATATTTAACGTGACGCTAGTAATGAGAAGAGATACGGATTACAATATGTACGCCTTCTCCGAACGCAAATCTTGTAATAAATATGAAATGGATTTAGAATTAATTGCTACCTGCTCACAATTCAGAGCAGGCAATTATGTGGTGCCCTACGTAAAACCACTAACGAGTTTACAAAGCTGTACCATACGATTGGTTACACACAATTTTTGGCCATTTACGAATTTAAAAATTTACGATGATTTGGGACTGGAACAGTATATGATGACAGTTATGACGTCTACATATGCTGTTAATTTTGAATGGAAGAAACATAACTCAGATGAGGATTTCGGTAAAGTATACCTCATTAATACTACTCTAACCGGAATGCTTCACGAGATAGAAACAAATGCAGTAGACGGAGCTATCGGCGGTTATTATATAACGGAGAATCGAAATCAAATATTGGATTTCACATATCCGCACTTCGTAGACCATCTGAGGATAGTGGTCCCAAAAGTAGGCTTTCTTCATTCTTGGGAAGCAGTATTCAAGCAGTTAACTTTTGTAACGGTTCTTACTATTGCAATATTTCAAATACTTTTCTTAATAACTGTAGTTAAACTGAAAGTATTTACAAAACACAATAAAGATGTATTAGGAGAGGTATTTGTTGCATTTGGTTATTTTTGTAACAACCCTAAATCCAACGCTTCGATAGAGGGCACTGCTCAGAGAATATTGATGATAAATATGCTTTTATTTGTTTTTGTCGTGACGTGTGCAACGCAGGCCTGTTTGCTGAGCGTGATCAGCCACCCTGTTAGAGCATATCAAGTCAGTCTACCAGAGGAGGCTGTCAGGAAGTACACGCCCATTGCGACTAAGGGCTTCGCGACACGGGACGATACGGGCCACCAATGGACAGATGTATGTGAAAGTATACATGATTGCTTGGAACGAGTTAAGCTAAATCGAAAACTTTTTACGATTGTATCAGATATTAGCTACGAATTTTTATATTGGGATGTCGCCGAGGAGGAGGGGCTTTACGAATTAGAAAAATTGAAGGAGTCCGTGGGTACCATTCTACATACAACATACTTTCGCCGGGGTGAGTTATTCACATCTTTGCTTACAAGAAGCTTACAACAGATGGAAAGTGTGGGAATATTACAAAATTATGTTGATAATTTAGAATTCAAAGCAAAGATAAAACATTCTTATCGTCACAAGTACGGCGAACGAAAAAAAGGAAATTTGCAGAATTTGATGGACGTGTTCTGGAACGTCTTAATTTGTGGTCATGTAATATCAGGGCTTGTATTTCTCGTAGAATTAGCTTACTTTAAGATATGTAACTGGTAACAGTAATTTGATCTGAATAATTGTAAATAGGTGGGTTATACTATCACTGAAATAATGAGCCCAAAATACAATGTAATACTTAATTTATTACCTACCTATAATATATGTAAGCACATATACTGAGTATGCCTCAGAAGCAATAATAAATTATAATAACGGTAATGATATTCGCGTGTACATGTTGTTTTAATAAAAAAATACAAAATGACCTTTTTTATTAATTGTAGTAATTAATTAATTAACAAGGAAAAATATAACATAACATTTATTTTAAAGCTAATTGTAGATTAAACAATAGAAAGGACCAAAATCATTATTAACAAAAAATGTCAACACCTATCGAAGTAGGTATAACGATGAGTAAACATGTGCACATATAAGACCTTTTGAATCCGATGCTGTACATTCATGGGACTTCGAATACCAATATTATGAGCGGCTTTCACCAAATTCTGTAATCGTGCAATCTTGCACGTAATTCTAAATCTAAATCAATACAAATACGACAGTTACAAATTGAACAAAAAACTTCATACAAAAAAACGTTAAACGTCATTCGTAACGTGGTTAAGAATTTGATGCAAACGGGTTAAGATTGTGCAACCGACAACGAGCATTTTTTTTTATTTGTAACTGTCTACCAAAGACGCCCGAACTGGTTACAAAGGCGGCCGAAAGGAAAAATCCCTTCACTCTATAATTTTAATGATAATATTCTATGTCAAAGCACATTAAGGTTATGTCCTCCACAACCTTTGTGGGAATCCATGGGGAATAATGGACAATAGGGTCCAATTTCTTTGGTGGGCAATTTAACTGACTTCAAAACAGACTCATAGTTCCACTTCCTACGGCCTGCGGTCCTGACAAACCTCTCTCACTCCTTTCACATGCATCAGCCTTTTCATAGGGCTCGTTGTCGTCATCTATGATACTCCCGGGAAATAACAATATTCAACAAAACAGCTTGGAACGACAAAGAGTGGCTAGGCTCTATTGGAGTTGCGTCAGGTGACTTGCATCCCGGCTTTGGGTCGAACAAAATATTTTCTCATCAACACCGTGACTCGCGGATCACGGTGAGGGAGCTTTTAGCTAAAGACCCTTTCCCGACTTAGGAGGATAAGGGATTGATTGCAGATTTTTTTTCCACAAGTATTTGAAGATGGTGGTAGAAGGGTTTCGACGGCGGGTTACGCAGGTTCGAATGTGCAATACAAGACCTTTTGGCTCTACTCTCTACTATTTTAGCGACATTGGTGCATCGTTAGACAAATTGAAATGACTGAATGAAAGAGTGTGTCCCCTAGAACTTGTCCTTTGTAAATTCTTTGTTTTTTATATTATTTATTTATAAATTAACAGCCATTACATCGGTATCACAAACAATAAAAAAGTACATAAATGTACAGCTAATTATAAAGTTTGACATTTTAAAAATTTTATTTTTATAAATAAATAAATAAATATTAATGGACAAATTCAAACAGCGCCATCTAGCCCCAAACTAAGCAAAGCTTGTTCGATGGGTGCTAAATATCTGATAAACTACTTAAATACTTTTTTAAATACATACTTATTATACATAGAACACCCAGACCCGTAACAGAAATTAAAATTCATCATTTCAATTTCTGCCCGCCCGGGAATCGAATCCGGGACCTCTTGCGTGGCAGACCATTTACCTTATAGTTATAAAAAGAAGTGTAACAAAAAACAATACAACTTTACACAAAAATAGAGTTATGTTTTGAGTGAAGTGTATGGACAAAGGGCGTGTGGTAGGGAAGTGCGTGAATGTTTATGTATGTTGTTGCTCTGTTCTGTTTGTTGAGGGCAAGTTTTCCATTACAGTGCTGATGAACTTACTTAATATATCAACGTCCCCAAAGAGATTTTCATAATTTTGAACAAATCCTTTTACCTAAATTCACACATGTAATGATGAAAAAATTAAAGAACAGTTTATTTAAAAATATATATTTTGTTGCTGCTTCAATAAATATGTATCCATATTTTTTTTATGTCTTAGGCATCTAAATGTTTTCCTAACAAAACTAAAAATCCTATTGTAGCCTTTACCTACCGCTGTGGCATGCCTACGTAAGAGTGAATGCAATCGATTTCAACCCTTGTCTAACTAAGCCCAAAAATTTGCAGTTAAGCGAACCCAACATCCTGGAACCCTTGACCGCGAGGGTTGCACGCAATCGTAAATTATCGGCTATCATGTAAGCTGTATTGCACGTGGGTAATAGTGATTCCAGTAAATATTGAGGCAATCTCCGGACCAGGGTCGCCTTGGTGCACGGCATATTTTCACCAATATTTATTGCCATAATCTCAGGCGGAGTCGTATTTCATATTTATCGGGACGTCGGACGATCGGCCTCTCGTAGACTAGTTACGGTTACGTTTTACCACGTGTTGAGGCACGGGCTTATCTAAGCACTTATAACGTGGGATGAGGTCTTAAATACTAATAAAATATCGAATGTTCAGAATACAACAACATGGAGAGTACCTACACAATGGAATTCTTCAAGAAAGGGGTGAAAATGATTTTAGGGAGTCGGCAACGCGTGTTAATAATATTACAAAAAAATTATTAAAAAAATATATATATATCTGTGGCGTGGGTGATACACCTGGTATTGCAAACGTCCACAGGCTGTGGCATGGTATACTAGTATTTTTGGGCTGCGCTGAATGCTTACCATCAGGCAGGCCGTAAGCTTGTTTATCATCGTAGCGGAGTAAAAAAATTATACCTCGCGACTTAATCACAAAGGGATCCAGACATGAATAAAGGTAAGACTTGAAAGTAAGGTAAATACGGCGTTAACTATCGAAATAAAAAAAACAGGTTAGGTACTTATGAGCTAGTTGGAAAAGGGCTTCGTACCGCGTATAATGGGTGGTGCAGATATAACGAGATTTTGTAATCCATCTAGATTTCACCGCGTTATCTGTTTCTGTCGAGAAGCGACAATACTTGCATTGTGTATTTACACTGGTGCATTACGCATAGGTACCTCATACTCACAGTGATATCACCTGCGTTTCTGCATGTTTGTCACTTTATAAGTACCTAAAGTGTTTGTAAATTGTAGTGCGAAGATAGTAATGTTATGGCTGATCGACTCGTAAGCGAGAGGTGCCGGGTTCGAATCCCACTGCGGCCATGTACCAATGACTCTTTTCTGAGTTATGTACATTAGTTGAATGCTAGCCGATGCTCTTATGGTGAGGAAAACATCGTGATGACACCTGCACATTCATAAATGTGTAACCATAATCCAATCGCAGTCGCTCTACTTTAATTATCTGATCTGTCAAATCCTGGACCCCGGGCCCTCGTGCCTGATGCACAACCGTAACATTAACGCCAAAATTGTATTTATTATTATAAGTAGCTAAAGTATTTGTAAATATATAAAAAATTACAAATCCATAAGATAATTAAGCATTAAATACATGTCATGTTAAATTAAAGTCAATAATAAATGTCAATGTAATTAAATACTAATACAACCGTCAACAGAATGCAATATTGCTTCGTCAATGAGGGTAGTAAATATCTTAACGTCAAAGAAATGGGACAAGAAAAACCAGCAACACAACCAAAACAAATCGCATAAGTCATTAGACATCGTCATATAACGACAATGACTACTCGAATAGCCCTCCCCAAGTAGCACCACGCTCAAAAGTGTAAATATTAGTAACCATTTGTAAATAGTAGTGTGAAAATAGCGATGTTATGGGCGATAACTACCGCCGCTATTCAAGAAGAGTGCCTGCTGCTGTACCACTACATAACAGTTCTAGGTAAGTAACCAATTGGTATCTAAGAAAAGAAAAGTGCACGAAGTGCTCCTGATTGATTTAGTTGTTGATATGATCTGATAGTCTGTTGGGTAATTCCTACAGTTTTCCCCGATCCCGCCTAAAACCAAATATCTTTCCCCCGATGCAAAGATGGAGATTGGTGGTGATTATTGTTGTAGCATTGGACACGATGCAATGCTCTCGCTTGCCTTTAAGACATCGCATTAGTTAGAATGAGTCGAATACTGTTGGATGCTGTACACAGACTGCCTCGAACCTTGGCACTGCAATGTTAAGGAAAATCTTAATCGCACAATTTAATGCGTATTATTCAATTGACTTGACATTATGACTAAGGCAAGTGTCGTGTCTGTGTATATAATTTATCCTATTACCTTATACCTATAATAACGTCTCGTTGCATAATACTAATTACCCGTAATTGAATGAACCATAATAATAAACCAAATTCATACTCGCTATTGATATTTCCACGGAATTTATGTAGGTAGTCATTCACTAATGAGTAATATTGTAGGTACCCCATACATACATAGATAGATAACAAGATATTTTGGTGGTGACAATTTTCCATCAGGTCGCCCTTCCTGTTTGCTTACCTTATGACAACCCAATGAAATTAAAATTTTACCGGAAAGAGAGTTTAATAATAAGTTAACAGAATGGCTATTCAAATTTTGTTTTTATTATAATTGTTTTTGTTATAATTTTAGAGATATGGTGCCGTGTAATACTTAGTTATGTAAAAAATGACTATGAAATGATTTAATTAGTATTAGTCATTATGATTTTATTTGTATAATTATAATATTCGTATGCCTACAATTGGGGTTAACACAGAGATACTCACAAACATTATAATATCTTATCTGAATCTGTATGCCTACCTGTGTCACAAATAAATGCCCTTGACTTTGACTTTGACATATTACATAAAAATTAAGATATACCTATTCACCAGGCAGGCTGTAAGCGTGTTTTCCACTTTAGTGGTATAAAAAAAAAACTTCAATTCTGCAAAACTGTCACCGATTCTCGCCAATAGATAAATCTAATTATTCTATTTATCTCTAATACATTTTATATGAGTAAGTACATAGTCCATTCACGTAAATAAAATAGTGAGTTAAGGTGTTTCTACTGTGGTGTTTTATAATAAATATTTTGTAATTGCAGAAACGAATTTTGAAAGATTTTGGAAAACAAATGTACGTATCGCCACCGCAGGATATCTCTGTCACCCAGGACATAAAGCCGAATCACGTGTACATGAGTCAGACTTTTGTTTTAGATTAAGAGCATACCTACTACACTTAGTTTATAAAGTCGTTGAAATTACAATAATCACTCTGACTTGGCAAAAACATTCCGTGTATTCCCGTTATCCCCATTCATAAGTAAAATGATTGGTCATCTTGGCGTTAATTTCCCGGTCTGCCTTGACCATGATCCAGGATTTATAGATCGGGTAATTACAGTGACCTCCGTGACCCTGTTAACAGGAGAACCTGACCAGATTACACATTCAGTCAGATTACACACTCATCACGATGTTTTCCCTCACCGGAAGAGCATCGGTTAGCGTTCAACTAATGTACATAACTCAGAAAACAGTCATTGACATATGGCGGCCCTGGGGTTTGAACTCGATACCTCGGGGTATGAATCTGGCCCCCAGAGATTTAATTCCCTTCGCATAGGTACTTTGGAATTGGCATGTAGCAAAAAAGCCACCTCACCTTATGGGAAGCGTCGATGCGGCTGGCATGGGACATGTCTATCTAGGAACAGCCTATTCACTCTGGCCTTGGATGAGTCCATATTGTATGATTCGGGGAATACAATAGCAGGCAAAGCGTTCCATTCCTTAGGGCGCCCGCTATATTAAGCGTGACACGTGCGTGGGCGTCCGCTCCGGGAGTTGTATGACACCACAGAGGAAAAAAAATGCCATGAACGTACCTAACTTTCCAATCTTTTCTTATGACACCGATTTTGTGACTCATAAATGCTTAGGAATATCTAAGGCGTCACCACTTTAGCGTCGCCTAAGTTTAGAACAATCGTTCATAAGAATAATATTCATGGCAGTTATTAAAAGGTATTTACAACCTTCATGAGAGAAACTTTCATTCACTAAATATAAGAATTCTGGGAATGAAGGATTAGTTCTTAGGGCCTTTGCTTTTGGTTGTACTATATTAACATTTTTTTAGATCCCTGAGAAGAGTGGCATTCATTGTTACCTTGACAAGGTCGAATTTATTTAGATTTATTTGTGATGTATAGATTAGGTAACGAGTTGCTTTCCTGTGAAAGTATTAACCACTATTATGTATATTTTTGATAATCTGTGTAAGTATTTGATAGAAATCGAATATTTAATATGACCGTGCACGGGGCACGGTCAAGGTAACTACGCGGTTTTACTGGTACTTGTATGTGCGTGCATCGTTTGTGGGACTATGAAATATCCATAGGTAGATGTTATAAGCGATAGTTGCTACTTCCTGAATGAGATGAGATGGCGGTTAAATGCCTGTGGTGCGACCGCCTAACTAGAATTGAACTTCGCCATCTTTAAGTACGTGCAGCACAATATTCTGAAAATAGGCGCACTTTTAAAGCACCACCACTTTGTGATGAATTAGTTAAATACATGAAAGGAACATATCTAAGTTAACTCAATCCTTGTCAAGGTCACTGCCTTGTTTAAATTTGAAACAATTATATTTAAAATTAATAAACAATATATAAAAGTGATGACATCTAAAAACAAATTTCTTTCAAAACCTTGTAAATTTTACGCATGAAACAATAGTTCTCTCATGAAAGTCATTGTATTGATATTACGTAGATATTCCTAATGTTCTTTATCAATACATGAATATAAAAATATCTCAATTTCGTGTCCAAACGCCTGATGTTTTGTAAAAGGCAAGAAAAAGAAAATCTTTCAAAGTGACGACACTTTTGTCCCAGTGTTGGCCACCGTAGTGGGTTTTACACAAAAAATAGACGTGCAAAAAATGGGTTAAAGCCCGTCCTAGTAGTGTGTGAATCAGCGATTCGCTGGTAATATTTGTGATAACCTACTTACAGTAGCACGCATAATGAAAAAAAGGGTTTAGTTTGGGTTTTTCCCAGGCCTGGAAGGTAGTCTGCGGAAGTACCTGACGTTCAGGAGGGACAGTGAGTCAGCCGCCCGATGACATTCGGGGAATCTACTCTGAGACATTATTTCATCTTTGAAGGACAATCAGTTTGCGGTGTTTATCAATTGCGCAAGAAGTAATAATTTTGAGTTGATGTTGCCCCACCGACAGGAGTAAGTGATTATTACCTTAAAAATATTTAAAAAATATTTTTTAAATTAACAAAATGCATATCTATACGGACTTACCTACCTCCGACATCACTCAAGCTGAGCACACCACTTATGCTGTGGATGTCCAGGATAATGGTGACCACTTTCCATCAGGTGGACTACCTGTTCTTGGCAATGAATAAAAAAAATAGTTTTTTAGTAAAACGGGTTACGACGAAACGATCAAATCTGCTTATGGCCGTCATAAACACTTATAGACAGTCGTACACTCTGAAACATTGAAACAGTCCAAAACCCGCACTGTCATTGCCCTGTTCAGCGAAGAATTTGAAATGTTGTCAAGAGCAACAAGTTCAACAGCCGAAGTGATACACATATATAAGCGGTTGAGTTTCCTGCCGTCCACACTTCATTGTGAGACTAGTCCAGCGGCAGTCGCGTCACACACCCACACGCGTCATTCGCGACTTATCCTTACGATCTCGGACAACTTTGTTTTAAACATGTCAACATTGACAATCACTTTGGCAGCAGTCGTGTGCACGATGGCAGTGATCGAAGCCAGATTCATCGCAAATCAACCAATCCCGGACGAAGGAGTGTCCATGGACATAGTGATCAGGAAACTGGGACAACACGAAGGACCTCCAATCGCAACTGTGAACATAGATTTGAGAAACAAGCGGCACATCGTACCTGTCGCGAAAACAACGCCGGCACCAAAACAAGACAATAAAAACACAACGGGCGTGGACGACAGATTCGCTATCGATGTGGAGGGTTGCCCATACGGCTTTGTGAGGAGGGGGGATGTGTGTTTCCCAAACGATTATAGCGAGTATTAATGTCAAGGGAATTTCAAATTTGGAAGTGAGGCTCAAACCAAAAATTTTTTTGAAGAGAAGAACAGATTAGTGACCGGCGATGTTAACGCTCGACGACTCGAGTAAACGTCTTCGCAGAATGTAACTGGATTGCTATTTTTAATCTCAATTGCAGCATGGTCACTTAGGATATGTAGGTAATTTAAACATGTATTCAAATTGTTTAACAAGTCTAGCCTGTTATTATTTACCTGCATATTTATGTCGTAGTGTAATTCTAGTTTTAATAATTATAAGTTATTTATTGATTGACGAGTATTTATTACATGAAATTAAATGGCTGCTTAATTTATTGAATTAATATTGTTTATGTAATTTTTCATTCATATTTTACCCAATTAACATAATATTTATACTTATTATAATATCTGCACAGTTCAGTAAAAACAATAATGTATAAACAATAAAGTTGGTAACTTATACATATACAGTCCATACACCTGCACAGGGCAATCATATCCTTGAATTTTCATAGTCTTATGAAATTATCTAGAAATTGTACATAATTAAGGGCGGCTTGCACTAAATTCTTAAACGCATTTAAGTTGATACTTAAACAAAAAAACGTTAAACGTCGCTTTTAAACGCGTTTAAGAATTTGGTGCAAGCCGGGCTAAATATTGTAACTGCATGTAAACGCTGTGGCGTATAGTACCTACAAATCGTCACATGAACAGCTGACAACAGTCCACTGCTGGTCTCCAACCTCTTCCACATTAGTAGAGAGTATTGACATAATCGATGTCTATCGGTTGCGGTGACATCTTTCCATCAGGTGACATCTTTCCATCACTAGCCCGTTTGTCTGCCGTTCGACATAATACAATATCGGGTTGGAGATCGCATTGTTGAATACTCAACAGAAATCGCTGTTAATACCTCGGGTCAGCCTTTATACAAAACCCATCAACGAGAGGAGTAATTGGCAGTTAAAATAGGCGCTATTTCTTTTTATAATAGTGACGTGACCGTAAATCTAAAAATTATTTGTATTTTAAATACCTCCGTATAAAAGACATCAACGAGGCCTCTCTCTCGTTGAACTGTTTTGTACATTTAAAAAGTCATAATTTGTATGCATGTATAACAATAACACTAATGTTCAACCTTGTAACCTCGCCTTAAAATAAATGAGAAATAGAGATATAGTACAAGGTGTCCAAAAAGAGTATCGGGTATTTGTTAGTTCAATAAAACAAAAACTACTAGTAATCAAGTATTTTTTTTATTGTTTATTATTAGAGTACCTAATGGAAAATTATTTTGAAAAGATAATATTATCCAAAATGTGACCGTTACGCTGCTGGCACTCTTCTAATCTGGCGCGCAGATGGGTGATAACACGCTGGCACGTAGCTCTCGATATTGCTGCCATTTCTGACCTGATATTTTCTTTCAATTCCGTTAGGTTCTTCGGATTATTCTCATAAACCTTACTTTTAAGGTATCCCCATAGGAAATAGTCAAACGGGCTAAGATCGGGGCTTCTGGGAGGCCAGTTGATGTTACCTCTACGTGAAATGACCTTATTAGGGAATAATTCATTAACAGCTTCAAATGATTGATTTGATGTATGGCAAGTGGCCCCGTCTTGTTGGAACCACGTTCTTGAGTTGAAACCTTGAAACTCCTGTAATTCTGGGCTAAAAAGGTTTTGCAACATATCGCCACAACGGTCACTATTCACATTGAGCGGTCGGCCTCGTCGATCTTCATGAAAATAAGGACCGATAATGCTTTTAGCAGATATAGCGGCCCACACAACAACCTTTGGGCTGTGCAGAGGTCGTTCATATTTTCGTCTCGGATTTTCCTCTGCCCAGTATCGACAATTCTGCCTATTAACATAACCATTCAGGTGAAAGTTGGCTTCATCACTGAACAGTATGTTTTTGAAGTTGTTGAATCGCCGCAGCATTTCGTTCGCAAAATTTAATCGATTTGCGTAGTCTGTAACCTTCAATTCTTGCACCAATTGAATTTTATACGCTTTTAAATGTAACTCTTCCTTTAAAATCCACTGCAAAGACGACTATTTAATGTTCAATGCTTGACTTCGCTTTCCAATGGATAAAGACGGATTTTGACAAACTGACGCCTTCACTTCTTCGATTGTTTCCTGGTCGGGACTGAACGAGGGCGACCAGAGTTTTGAATTTTTACCGTCGCACCTGTATTTTCGAATCATCCGGATCCATTTTATAATGCTATCGTCACTTGAAGCCTTGCGTGTATGATACTCCGTACGATACAAACGTTGAGCAGTCACTATTGAATCACCGTTTCGATAATACGCTCGTACGCAAAAAGCGCAATGCGTCCCCGGGTACTGATCCATTGCGACTAAAACTTCACAAAATGGCGAACTCCACGATACCCTCCCCGCGCCCCTCCGCCGCTCTGAATCAACTTCAGCGCTAAAACAAATACCCGATACTCTTTTTGGACACCTTGTATAATTTACCAATTTTAATTACATAAATTACAAAGATATTAACGTTGGAGTCACCCATAATATTTATTACCTGCCAATGCCTTCCCTGAACAGTTAAATTCGGACTCCTTCTAGGAGAGACTGAATAGGCTGAAGAGCATGGTCTATCTCCGGCTGCATTGTCACTTATCATCAGGTGCAAACTCACTTAACGTATCTTTAAAACTACACAGCCCACCATACAGCCCATGCAGACGTACACGATTTCTACACGGTTCAGTGTCAGAAGTTCAGTCGGAAGAGTCATTGGTACATGGCCGCACCGGGATTCGAACCCGGTACCACTCGCTTACGAGTCGGATACTCTAGCAACTCACTTACTCTTACTTACTCACTCTAGTAATCACTTTAGGACACTTTAAAATTTTAACGGGTTTCGGCGGCACCGGAAATCGCCAATATTCTTCCGTCATGAAGAACTCCAGATCTGCAGTAGGAACCAACGCTACAAACGAGTTGAACTTACTTCCATGACGTGATTCCTAGAGCTGGAGCCTCACGAGGTACTTGGTACAACGGATGCGCTCTAGGTGGTTGGTACAGCGGATGCGCTCTAGGTGGTTGGTACAGCGGATGCGCTCTAGGTGGTTGGTACAGCGGATGCGCTCTACCACGTCCTTCGTCGTTACAATTATGGAGTGAGGCCATTGAGAGACATGACGAGGCCCTTGATGTGTCTCTTGATATCTCCAAGGCCTTTGACAGGGTTTGGCATGCAGGCCTTCTAAGCAGGCTTCCTTCATTTGGTATTCCTGTTGGCTTTTGCACCTGGATATCGGATTTGTTGAGTGGACGTTCAATCCGTGTAGTATCGATGGCTATTCGTCTGATCTTCAGGCTATCGACGCGGGAGTTCCTTAGAGATCTGTACTGTCCGCGACTTTATTCCTGCTGCATATTAACGATCTGCTTGTACCAGGTACCTTTGGGTACGCAGATGACAGCACAGTAACGGATAGATATCTGTCAGAGGCCATGGTTGATCGTTTGAACAAAGCTCTCAAGGCAGTTTCTGATTGGGGCGAAGCCAATCTAGTGGCGGTTAACGCAACCAAAACTCAGGCGTGTTAGTTTTCCGCCAAAAGAAGTCCATTCCATCTAACTCCAACTTTTCGGGATGTTCCTGTGGAAATTACCGACAACCTACAGCTTCTTGGTGTTGAGCTATCTTCAAATCTCAACTTCGGTCAGTACATCGAATCCAAAGCAAAGACTGCAGCAAAAAAACTTGGTATCCTCTCGAAGGTTAGGCGGTACTTCACTTCAAAGCAGTTGCTTCAATTATATCAAGCACAAGTGCGATCCTGCATGGAGTACTGCTGCCACCTCTGGGCGGCTTCAACTGGCGGCTTTGGATTCGGTGGAAAAACGTACAAAGAAGATAATTTGTAACCCGCGGTTGATTGAAGCTAGGCTGCAGAGCTTCGAACATCGGCGGAGGGTTGCGCGTCTGTCGGTCTTCTACAGGTTGCATTTCGGAGAGTGTGCGAAGCAGCTGCACAATCAATGATTCCGCCGGCCCCTTTCCGCCATCGGGCGAACGCTTCATCCTTATGTCGTGGATCTTCCAGCTATCTGCACGAGCCGCTTTGGCTCGACCTTTATAATGCGTACGGCTAATGAATGGAACGCGTTGCCTGCGAGTGTGTTCCCTGATCAATAAAATCTGGATGCCTTCAAGGTTAGAGTGAACAGGCTGTTCCAAGACGGGCTTCATGTTTGACCGCATCGTCACTTACCAACAGGTGAGATGGCGGTCAAATGCCTGTTTTGGATCGGTAGAGCGAAATTAACGGTGTCGCAGCGCGCAGCCGGAAGCCGGGCCCAGTAACTGCGGTGCCGCGACGGTTCTGAGCAGCACGACGTCGGCGCTGTCCTAATTGGCAACAGGCCCATGTTCGTGAGGGCGGTTTAAAGGTCTCCTATTGGTCGGGCGACGTCTGTCGGACAACCGTTGCCAATTAAGTTAGTGGCGTCTGCTTTCCTTCTGGACCGTGGCGAAAGTTCCTCATCACGGACCACGGTGAAGACGTTTGGGTGGCTTTAACACCGCAGATTCCCGTGGAGTTGAAACATCCACACGAGAATTTTGTTGCGTTGTCGCGAACGGATGCCTTTCACTATAAGTACATTTTCTGTTTTTTTTTGTTACTATTTTTTTCAAATTTAATCTTATAAGTTTCTCTGTGGTCGGTGGTTAACATACTCACCTTGTTATGGGAATAGGTAGGGCAGGTTCGAATCGCAAAAGGTTATAACTATGTACTTTCCAATTCAGCTTCTAAATATTCACTTTACAGACCCTCATAGAAACGTTAATGTTTCTAGTACATTGTAATATGAATAGTAAGGACCAAATAGCTACAGCCTCTTGCAGATCTAGGTAGTGCAAAAGGTCCTTCTCTGCAGTTATTGAACATAAAGCAGCATGCCACCGTGCTAAGGTCACGCAACAATGCAGCAAACCTGCAGTTTTATTACCATTTTCCCGAGACGGGAGTATCCCGTTAGCGGTGTCCCTAGTTATTTTTAGTGTGTCGGTATTCTAAAGCCCAATACACACCAAAGCCAACGACATTATGTTAATCACGATCAATAGCAATTGACTTATAATGGCGGGTCGGCGTCTTTTGGTGTAAAGAGCCCGTAAGGTAAAAATGTAAAAAAGCGCGACGGCGGCGGCCCGATGATAGGTATTTATCATCGCCACACTTTCTCAATGTAGATCGAAGGTATATTTTTAAATTTTGTCATAAAATATCCTACCTACATGAATATATCGCAACGCAAAATACATATTTCAATAGCAATTCGATACTTAACAACCTTCACAAAACGGTTATTTTTTAATATTATACAAGACAGGCATTTGACCGTCATCTCACCTGTTGGTAAGTGACGATGCGGCCGAATTTGGACCATGCCCGTCTTGGAACAGCCGCTCTCTCTAGCCTTGAAAGCTATATATTTCAATGATCAATATAGATTATATTGATCATTCAACACCCCCGCAGGCAACGCGTTCCATTCCTTAGCCGTGCGAGACAGAAGCGCAACCCTACGCCGATGTTCGAGGCACTGCAGCCTAGCTTCAGTCAACTGCGGATCACAAATACTCTGCTTAGTTTTTAAATACTATGTATAATATAAGCGCAAAACTAATTAATTACATCTCTACATAGAATAACACGCATCCTCTAGATATAAGTGTTTGTCTGTTTGTCAATTACCTTGTGTTTTTCCCTATTTTTTGTTTATGTCATGGGGTAGGCAAAGGCAAACTGGCCAGCTGATGGAAAGTCTTTAACGCCCAGGGGTATTGCCCATGCGTTACCCACCTCTAGACACGTTGCTCTGGCAAAAAAAAGGAAAATATCCCTCCACTGCCAAAGCCACGGTAACCCAAATCCCCCCAGGGAGCACTGGAGACCTAGGAACAGTATTGTGTTACAATCAATACTCAATTCTGTTTAAAAGAGTATTGTTTGGCTGCGGTATTCTTTTAAAAGTTTAAGACCTACTGTATACTACAAGTATAGTACTGAACTTTTAATTTTAAGACATAAAACTGACAAAATAGCAGTAAAAACAAGTTTTACTGCAGGATAAGTGGTTTCAAAAACGTGTGAGCGAAAAAATTGATTGTAGTAATAAATAGTAAGTAGTAAAATAACTAAAAGGCTATAAAATAACAAGTAGTCACCTTATACTTCTATTTGTAACCTTTCAGTTATCATAAACGACAGTCAGTGGGTATTTTAATTTATTTGAAACTTTGAACGTTTATTTCTTGAAATTTAATTTTTGCTATCATTGGTCTTTATTCTCAGGAGGGTAGTATAGATCAAAATTATAACAGTCAATTTATAGGTAACTCATGTAATAAGAAAGATCGTCAAACCTAAAAACAAAATTACCTTTTTTAAATAGACCCAAAAACTCTTCATTGTAAATGTATACCTACAATAGTAGGTATACCAAATAAGTACTGAGACGACGATAAATGCACAAAACTAAATAAACAAATATTACATTGGTGTACGAGAATTGATTACGTATTATATTTATAACTCTAAATTTTACACTTAGGTTCTTTTTTGCTTACACAATGTTGTAAGTACGTATAATTTTCCTTGACAATCATAAAGTTTATGATGCGTCTTATTGTTTGAGTCAACTGTATGTGACAGTGTTGTGGTGTTGCGTAAAAATACGTCATTGGGTGGATAAACAAATTACCCGCTTGTATTCCGGCAACTTGCTTGCCTTACATTATTTATACCTATACATAATATGAGGAACTTAGCCTAAAGGACACTGGGAGCGTCATATAAAAGCCGTCGTTTTTCCGCCATCCTTCACTTCATAGTCAGCCGCAGAGCGTATAGTAGTCCCTGTGGCTCTCGCTCAAATCTGCGAAGTGAACATGTCACCTTTAACTCTCGTGTGTGTAGCAGTGATCTCTCTGGTGAATAGCGGAATAGTTTCCGCGCATCCAATAGAAGGCTCTGCATCGCTGGATATTGTCGTCAAGAATATCTTCGAAGATGGTCAAATGGTGCCATCAGTGAACCTAATTTGGAGAGACAAGAGACACAACGCTTTCGACACAAGGAGGACGGTTACCCAGCAACCACCAGCACCCAGAGAGTTGGCAAAGGACGCGAACACAGGTATTGGCGACAGAAACGCTATAGGCTCAGACGACTGCCCGTCAGGTCACGTTAGGAGAGGCGAGGTGTGTTTTCCCGAAGATTACGACGAGTAAGGGAAATTCCTAGTAAAAGGAAAATCGGAGATTAATTCAAACGATGGCGAAATGTTGTGCACTTTTTGCTTGCTTGAAGTGGAAGATTCTTAGAGATCAAAGTTAACTCTACCTATAATTTTCACTTTAGATTTACCAACATATAAATAGTTGTAAATATGAATCATAGTGAAGTTGATTTGAATTGACGGCAACAAAAAATGTACCTAACTGTATTAAATAAAAAACCAATAAAAACAAGTTTTGTTTTTTTATTGATTCTCGTAATACTGATATCGTATTAAAATGTACTTCATTTGAATTTGAATTTACATAATGATGTGATTCACGGCCTATGGACTATGGTTAACAATAGGCTGTGTCTGTGTCTAAAAATTTTAATGCATGTTATTATTTTACAAAATTGCAGTAAATATTTAAACGTGTACTTTTGTCAAAAATTATTTCTGGTACTTTCGGAAGGAGCGAGCTTCGGTGGCCTAGTGGTTAAGGGTTCCTACTCGCAATCGAGAGGTACCGCCAGATCGAACCTCAGTCCCGCCATGTACAAATTACTCTCTTCTGAATTATGTAGATTAGTTGAACACTTTCTGTTACTCGCTCAGTGAGGGAAAATATCAAGATGAAATCTGTACATTCAGACGGTTGTATTTTACCATGATTGAATCTAGTCAGACTCTTCTGTTAACAGGGTTACTGAGGTCAGGTGGCAGTCGTTCAACTGATCTGCCAAATCCTGGATCATGATAAAAGTGGACCCTGGGCCCTTGTGCGCGAGAGCGCAACAGGAATATTAACGCCATGATGATTATTTTTATTTACATACTTTCGGAAGATAGGAAATGTGCAGACAATTTAATGCAAAAAAATACTGAGATTCTTTTTCTCACCGAGTGTAAAGATGATTAAAATTTGTTAATATTAATGCTCATTAAGCTATGGCAGGTGGATAGCACTTTATTCGTTCTATCAAGTATTGCAGAACAGGATTATAAATTATTGTCGAAGTGTGACAGGTTTTTACTGCAAAAGTGGTCCGTACAAATACTACTGAGCGGATAAAGACAAAACAACAACAGGTAGCATAATAATTTTTTTGGGTTTTTAACCAACGTAAATTTAACTAAGTTTTATGTAGGATGACTTTCAATTAATTTTTGATACAATGGGGTATGCATGTGCTCGCGATAACAAATAACTTTTACTATGGCCAACTCTGAAATCAGAAATAAAATGATCGAATAGGAAAATTTAAAGTTTACTTGGTGTAAGTAATTTTGAATGGCGGTTTTGATTTTGGGTAAAGGCACATAATTTTACACGCACAAAACTATATGCAAAAGTCACTATATCTAATTATTCACTATACCTCACCCAAGACACGCCATTTTGACCGATCCGCCATTTTGCGCATTCAGCTATTGCCAGCCATTTTGCATTAATATTATGGCAAAGCTAGCTGACGTGTCTTATGTTGTAAGTCGGGGGTTTTCCTTCACATTATCTAATGGAGTTTGTCCCCGTATTTTCCTTTCGTTTAAGGAAAACGAAACATTTTCAATGACACATGCTTTTTACGGTGGGCGTGGATTGTCCGGCAGAGTACTTAGAATAAATAAATAATAATGTACTAGGACAAATACACACAGCGCCATCTAGTCCTAACCTAATCTACTAATGTTGAGTCATCTTCGGAAAAGCGGTGGTCTTATTAAGTACGGCTTTAAGTTGTACTGCTGACATGGCTAAAAACTAGCAGTAATCAGGTACCATTTCTCAAATTACTTTTGTAATCAAACAGAGAAACGAAGTCCTTATGTCGCAAGTTTTATGCAGATCACTAAAAATATTGTTTATTTTCATCATAACTGGTTGATTGCCGCATGCTGCAACCTGCTTTAATAGCAGGTCACCGACCAAGAGTTTGTTATAATTATACTTATTCGAGTTTCTACGAAGATGAGGTAGCCTGCATGACATTTATAAACCTAGAAGAATGCTGGTTTTTTGTATGACATTATTAAATATTAAACTTTAGAAATACTGCCTCGTTCCTCGTTGTAGATATTAAGCAATTGCAGCTCACTGCTGAACTTCACCTCCTCCACACTAGTGGAGGGTTTCACTAGACGATTGTGATGTGCTTCGCTGCTACCTATTTTGTGGTCTCCGGAGTTTCCAGCTGATTGACTTCTAAGCTAAAACACTGGTCGATTTTCGTGACTCCCATTATAATGTGTTTACCTTCTATCATTTGTCTAGTAATTAAATTTATTAACATGGGTATAAACAAAATATTTATAAAACCATAACAAATAAACTAAATCTAACACTAAAAGTAAATCAATAAAAAAATGAAAAAGTCATCCACATCACTGCCCCCGAATGGTGCCCAGTAAGCTGGCTACGTTGCCTCGTTGGATAGCAAAACTTATCCTCTGTCCGAGGAACGAGCCAGCTCCCCGATCACCTGTGGCGTCATTTGTCTTAGTCTATACTTATATGTTTTTTACTTACAATAACCTCCAAGTAATTTATTCATTTAATCATTTAGTCTGGATTGCTCTATTCTCTAAATTATGACTCCACGTTCACCTGTCAGTTTTTAAATGACAGCGAAACCCTAATTTTGTTTTTGTTTGTTAAAAATTTAAACTGAAAATTCTAAATATCCCGCAGGGTTAGGCTCGTATTGTTCCATTGGCTACGGTCCTTACGATCGCTCTCGCTTCTTTCACATTCATTAACCTACGTCGGGAAAACGGCGTGACGTTATACAAGTATGTATTTCAATTATCCCTAGACAGCTTAGAGCAACATGGGCCACCGACGACTCTGTAGGTATCTTTCATAAACGTTGGTCATTTCCACATGTTATGCCACATTACATGAGCCTATGTGAAAAACTTTTATGTGCAGCAGACTCTAAAAGCAATTTCTCTGAGTGAGAGAGTGACTGAGAGAGAACCACAACCCAAGAGGACATCTGTGTAGGACAAAAAGCTATTTTATTACTGGTTAAAATAGTCAACCGGTGCATAAAGATGCACACTGCAGAACATGCATGTCAAGAAGAATGGTATTGGCCTCAAGAAGACGTCTGCATGATCGTACATTTGGATATCTCAGTCAGACAATATTACTCAGGAGGTAGAAAGAATAACACTGTGGCACGAGTTCAGGTGTGGCATTATGCATATAGTTTACGAGATTCCTGAATTAACAATTTCTTTCATGTCAGTAACTGGTTCGCCGGCCGTGTTAGTTAAGCTATACAGTGTTGATGTGTGTACCATATGCATCCAATGCTGCAATAAATGCTATGTCTAGCCAGCACAATTACAGGCAAGAGGTACATAATCTTAGTTCTCACAGTGACAACCTAAGTGCATGAATCGTTTCTAGATGTTACTTGCGACAGTGTTCGCTTTCCACTAGATAGTCTGTTTGTCACTGAATAGCAAAAAAGCGTATTAAGTGAGAGGGTTGGTCAGTGAATCGTCGATTGCATGGCGCCGATGGTGTCTATAAAGATACTTCATACTGGTGCTTCTAAAATTGATCTGGCTAGAATATTATGCTAGAAATCGCCTGCAGCGGTAAGTTGCAGCCAGCGACAATCAAGCGTTGTAAAACAATGTTGCTGTGCTCGTACCTTTGAAATAGAGATTATGTATCGAGCAAGCGCTTTAACCGCTTTATTGAACGTTGTATTTAGCCGCGTTATTGAATGTTGTTGTCTTATCGAGCGTCGGTAGCCGGGCGGTTGAGTATCCAACTCGTAAACTAGAGGTTTGAATCTCGCTACGGCCATGTACCAATGACTCTTTTCTGAGTTAGTTGTATTCTAATCGATGCAATTGAAGCACCTTTACAATGAAGGAAAACATCGTGTTGAAACCTGCAAATTCAGGCAACTGAATTTGTAACAATTATTCAATCTGGTCAGGTTCCCGTGACATCAGGGTCACGGAGATCAGATGATAGTCGCTCCATTGTAATTACCTGATTGCCAAATTTTGGATCATGGTCAAGGTGGATCCCGGGCCCTCCTTCTCGAGAGCACAACCGGGACATTATCGCTAAGGTAATTATTATTTTTAATTTTATTGAATGTTGTTGTCTTAAAGAAGGCAGCCAGAACTGTTAGAGAGGAATATTCTGCAGGTAACTAACAGTAATGTCCGATTGCACCAAAGGCGACGCTTAAGATATTCCTAAACATTCAGGTGCCACAAATCGGTGACTTAGCGAGTTTAGTTTTCAATGTTTTTTCTGGTTAATAATATCTTGAATCAACCTAAGCATCGCCTAAAGTTTAGTGCAATCAAGCATAAGATTAAGTCTAACCATTCAAAGAGGTAACGCCGTCGGCATCCTGGGTACAATTCCACAAGGCAGCGATTTGGATTCAATTTTCTTTTTGTGATACTGTTTTTATTTTAATTTGTTGTATATTTTTCTATGGATGATTAGGTTTCTTTTTTAACGTAGTTTAAGTTAAGGTATATTTTCGTATAGTATATATTGTTACTGAAATAAGCGTATGCAAAGTGCAAGTACGTCACAGGACAATACCTACACTCACTGTGGCGACTGTAATCATAATCACAAATAGAAATTTTATTTAAATTCAGCAAAACGAGTCCCGAGTCATCGGCCTGATGTCATCAGCGTTATCATAAGCCAAGGAGTCGTGTCCAGGATGTCTGCTGAGACGGTATCAAGCACAACGCAGAACAAGTAAGGGCTACAGCCCTGGTGAACACCTGGTGGTATGGTTACGATACTTGTTATTACTATACATAGTATAAAAAGAAGTCGATTCCCGCCGTCTGACCGTATGTATCTGTGTAGGTTTGTATGTATATATGTACGCTTAGATATTTTAAACGACACAACGAAAAACGAAAAACGGGCAGGTTCCAAAAAATAAATATAAATTCCTGAAATGGAATAAAAGCAATTTGTAAGTGTGTTTAGGTTCTAAACTGGAATAAGTACTAATAATAGTATAGGTATTTACTAGCGCTGGCCAGCACTGACGAAGCACGTTCGCGTACTCCAAACCAACGCAATGAGAATGCTGCGGTGGATGTGCGGAGTTACGCGACTCGATCGAGTACGTAATGAGTACATCAAGGTACAAATAGGTGCCTGAATCTGTCAGTATCGGGAAAGAGGTCCCGTGGGCGACCCAAGACGCAATAAATTGACATCGCTGAGTCGAATGCGAGAGCCAACGGCTTACGACGAGAGGATGCCGAAGACCGGGCGAAGTGGAGAAGAATGAGTAAGAAAGCGGACCCTGGCAGAGGTCGGGATAAGCGCTAGGACGACGATGATGATGATGAATACTAGAGGTATTTACTATAGGATTGTCGGTGGCTTAACGGTTCATGGATCCGACTCGTACCCCTAGGTACCGGGTTCGAAACCCAGTACCGCCATATACCAGTGACTCTTTTCTGAGTTACGTACATTAGTTGATCATTAGCCGGTGCTCTTATGGTAAGGGAAAACATCATTATGAAATCTGCACATTCTCGCGCGAAAGCACAACCGGAACATTAACGAAACCGGGACATTAACGGCAAGATGTTATTATTTGTAGAGTACTACCTAAACAATATTTTTTTATGTGGAAAAGAATTACAACACTGTACTGGTGTCCTAGACGACGGTCGCCCGTCAGGTGGACCATACATTCGTGTGCCTGACAGGCAATAAAAAAAAATTAAAAAAATGAATTTGACGCTTAAAGCTCTTTCCAACACACACCACTCCATAGAGTGCACTAGGCACTACAAAGCCGCCCTGAAATAAACGTACGAGTAATTGGTGTGTATCGCTCGTTACGCGGTCAGACAGCTTAATTTACACTCGAGTACGCTGTATGAAATATATATTCGCGAATGTTTCATATTGACTGGGAAATATGACCGCGGGGAGCGTTCCGAAACTTTATAACGTTTATTTTATTTATTCCTGCTCCAGCCCGGAACGGATCGCGTATTGCACTGGTTATTATTTGTTTGATGTAATACCGGTTCACTAAAGCCCACTAAAGCAAAAATACACATGAAGCGAATATGTTTGCATGCTTACTCGAAATCGTAATGTCATTTCATTTTAAAATTACGGAGTAGGCCTCTGGGTATGAGATTAGGGTTTGGCCTAAGCTAAAAATATGTTATGCCCTCTAGCGCATCAGGTGCCGTACGATGGCAAAAGTGCCCCATACAAAAATCCTTGCTTATGGAGTCTCTATTTTAAATCCCCAAATAAATAATTAGAATACCTATAAAATAATAGATTCCCGTTATACTACAAAAGTACAAACTTGATAATTAGTGTGGCTATCTTACGTATGGGAAACGGATATAATAAAAGTTTGTAGTACGCGAACATGCGAAACAACAACCATTGCATTTGATTTGGTAAATTAAATAAGTACCAAGGAGCGTCGGTGGCCGAGCGGTTGAGTATCCGACTCGTAAGCGAGAGGTAGCGGATTCGCATCCCGCTGCGGCCATGTACCAATGACTCTTTTCTGATTAGTTTAATTCTAACCGATGCTCTTACGGTGAGGGAAAACATCGTGATGAAACCTGCAAATTCAGGCAACTGAATTTGTAACCATGATCCAATCTGGACAAGATCCCCTGGTAGCAGGGTCACAAATGTCAGATGGTAGTCGCTCCACTGTAATTTCCTGGTCGCCAAATCCTAGATCGTGATCGGGGCGGACCCCGGGCCCTCGTAATCGAGAGCACAACCGTGAAATTAATACCAAGATGATTATTTTTATTTTATTACCAAGAATGATGTGGGAAACATGCATCCAAATTTCAATAGGGAAGATGGTTGAAGTATTCCACCTGTACAGAATGCTGTAATTAATAACAGCCTTTACTACAATATAAAAAATATTTGTATAGTGTACTAAGTACGTCCTCTTGCCGTTTACACTAACAATATCATTGTTTAGTTGTTAAGTTTGAGTGGTGGTAGATTCAGATTTTTTTTTAATTAAGCGCGATCGGTTCTATTGTAAACGTAAGATTGCCTGTTATTGGATTTATATTTAAGTGTTTTGGATGTTTCATGTAATCATTAGATGTAACAAAAAGTGTAAATCTGTTGGCAAATTCAATAAATAAAATAAAATAAATAAAATAAACCTGCCACTAAACTGCTAGATCTCAAGATACCGTCAAGGTGCATGAATGGGAACTCCTAATTTAATAAGCAGTACAGAAATCTGTAATTAAAGTCATTAATGACCATACACGTGACATAGCCGAGTCGGATGCGAGAACTCCTAATCTAATTAAATATACGCGAGATAGAATAGTTTAATACGTCATTTGTTGGTACTTTTGCGACAAAATGTCTCTTTCGTCTAATCGTGACCATGATCTAAATAAATAAGCTTGGACAAATTTACACAGCTTCATCAGCTTCTTGTGTTATGGGTGTTAGATAACTGATAAACTACTTATGTACTTTTTAAATACATGCTTGTTATTCCTACTAATTACACCCAGACCCGTAACAGAAATTAAAATTCATCATTTCAATTTCTGCTCGGCCCGGAGTCGAACCCAGGACCTCTACGTGGCGACCGGCATATTAAACAACTAAACCACTTAGGTCGTCGTCTATGTGACTGGAAAGGGATAAAATCATAAACATAAAACCGCTTATGTCTGAACATCGCTTAGTAGTTATTCACCCGTACCTATTTACAAATAATACCTTTCTAAGTAAACAAGCGTTACTATGTGTTCACTTAGCAACCTTTCCTAAGTGAACGTACTGCTTTCAAAACGCCTTTGAAAGTATCTTTTATTTTGACGGCTGCATAGGCTGATCACCACTGAATCCTGTGCGTACGCGCGCACTGTAAGCCTCATAGCGACTTTATTAATAATTTAACTGTTTATTGTACACAATAAACAAAAAATAAATAAATAAACAACTTTATTTCTGAATACGGGTGCGGGTGGGTAATACCCACCACGCGGTCTTTTTCACCTTGGTTATTGTTCATAAATTAGATGTTTAATATCTTACTTATGTATGTATGTATGGGTCCGTACCGATGAAATAGGTCTTTTTTTCTTTTTAGGAAATTAAACATTTACTAAAATATTTTTAATTGCACATAGCACATCAAAATTAATACTTTATTTCGAAAATAAACATGTTTACATGCCAGAAAATCCCTAAAATTGAATCAAAAATATTTTCTCAGGTTTGAAAGGGTTTGAAAATACACCTTTTTATTTGTTGTCAGAATCGCCTCTTGAACTAGATGTAATTTAATTAAATGGAACTAGCGTATAAAAATTACTTGTATGAAATTTGAAATTTCTGTTATTTTCGTGGCAAAACGTTAATTTCAAAAGTAAGGACCTAATATTTTGTAGTTTGTAACCGACATAGTCAGTATTTCCATCCTCATGTATTCTTTACGAGATATTAGATGTTGTCTCTGGTTCTTCACGTGCCAAAGCGTAGGCAAACACAAAGAAAACGGAACTAAGATAGAGTGGGTACTTACGACATATTCGTTTTATTTCTGTTGTCTTGGATGGAGACATTGACCTGAATACGGATATGAATAGTTTGCTCGAGCCAACGGCTGTGAACTCTGCCTAATGGGATAAATACCTATTTGCCGTTATATTATTTTGATTATAAAGGTTTGTCATAGGTACGATCTTTAAATTAAATAAAGACGACCTGAGTGGTTCAGTTGGTTAACATGCCGGTCGCCACGCAGAGGTCCTGGGTTCAATTCCCGGCCGAGAGGAAATTGCTTGGCGAATTTTAATTTCTGTTACGGGGCTGGGTGTAGAATATGTATTATTGTATGTATGTCAACTATCGTAAAGGACCTAAAAAGTGCACAAGGAGGCCCGAACCCAGCTATCTGGGACAAGGGCAGGAGGAAGAAGAAGACTCTCTCTTCTTGAACAAATAACTATTACTCTCAACAACAACAGTCTGCTGCGGGAATTGAGCGTCCTTCATATTAGTCGAGGATTTTGGAGCGACGATTTGGGTAGCAGTAGGTAGGCAGTGTTGAAAATATACAACAGAAAACGTTTTTTTTAAGGTCCCATTGTTTGTATCTTTCAGTGGCCTTGAACGATACCCGTAACAACGTTGTTGGTTTTCTCACAGACGGGTCTGTTCTCTGTGTCTAGACACAATGTCTAACGATATGTAAAATATTGTAACTACATGTTCCTTAAATAGCCAGTATACCTTAATTATTGCTGTTACGTCGTTACATTACTCGTTTATTAAGACCTTCAATTTATTATATGTCCCCGTTGTTCCCTGAGAGAGGTCAAACATTAATTCACTTTGCATTTGGGCTGCAATTTTCCTCGTAATCAAATCGCATAAATTGTTTGCGAAGGCTTTCTTTCCCATTAGGCGCGCGGCAGATGATTTATGTCGCCGAGGATTCCCGCTTCTTCCTCTGGTAACTCGAACCTCGGCGCGATTTCATAAATACCAATGTTTTAAACGAGGATACCGAGGATTTCGCGAATAACTTTTCATAGCAACATTGCTCCGTTGAAATTGCGTGTGCCCAGTAAGCGAAAGCAAAACATTCACAACATAGCCTTGTAGAGACGTCACTTTTTTCCCTCCAAGATGAAAGGAAAGTAATTGCACCCGCTCCCGATTGGAATCCGTTTGCAACAATGCCGCCGAGATTGGACCAGGAAAAATTCAATTAAATACACAAATGAAAGATTAATTCGAAACATCCTGAGGGAGGTGAGAGAGCGAGCCTTCTCCGTCCGGTCTAGGGGAGTGTTTTGGAAAATACGTGCGAACAGGGGTCAGCCGGTGGCCTTGGCCCGTGGTGCAGGTGTGCGCTGCACCACACTGGCGCGTTCTCCTGTCAATTGATTCCCGATATAACGAAGGGTAGTTACATTGGAGCGGGCTGTCAGAGGCGGTCTCTCTTGGTATAGATTTCTGGCGGGATCGGGGCGAGGGGCGCTGCGTGCGCCGCGCCGCCTATCGCCGTCTCGCCCTCGCAGCCTCCGCGCCATCCCACGCAGCCCGCGACCTACACAGCCTACCAAACTTGCGTGCTATTTGATTACGCGCGTCTGTGTGGACTCTTGTTTATATTGGGCTTAATGCCACTTTAAATTGATTAATTCCTACTTCGACACCTTCGTTTCTGGAAGCGGACTCCTCTGTTGAACAGTTAGGTAATTGGGGCACTTCCTGAATTCGTTACTGAAAACAAGTCGTTATTCGATGGCGAATGTAGTAAAAAAATAAAGAGAAAAGGGCGAAAATATGTTATTACAATTGTAATAAAGAGCAATTAAGGAAGACATTAAAATAATCAAACTTTGGGTACCCACTGAATATTACGAACGTATATAGGAAAGTACACTTCACCATACTTATTTAATGCAGAAGGTAATGGGAAGAATAAGAAACAGAGCTTTGTACAAAGACCGCATAGAAAGAGCAAACAATAGCCATAAACAAAGCATCGACGTCGACAGCCCGCATGCAATATTCAATGGAATCAATTAGGATCCCCGTTGAAAAGCAAGAAAATCCGCGAGGCTGTGGAGGCGCCCTAAGAGAGTTTTCCACAACTCACTAACACCGTTCTACCGGCCGTAGCCACGCAAGTTTCCACGCACACACGTGCTCGCGGCAAAATAAGCGGCTGAAAACCGCGGCGGGGCTGCTAGAACAGCCGGCGTCCCGCTCTCGCGCGGTCCCCCGTCCCATTTCAACAGGTTTCGCCTTTCAGCAGTTGCAGTGTGGAAAGCGTGGCTCTAGTAACACGGCACAAACAGTGCGGGGAGCACACGTCGCGTTCGGAAAGCGAAAACGGAGTTTCAGTTTGTGTCGGTGCGAGTGCAGCTGGCGGCATGGCGGCGACAGTCGCGGGCCCGCGCGACCTGTAGCAGGCGCCCCGCGGACCCGGCGCGGTGTCGGCACGTGCCGCCGTCCCGCCAAACTTCAGTGCCAACAAACAATACCCAAAACTCTCAATAAAATGTATGCGGAGGCCCCGCGCGCGACGTGCCCCCCGAAACGGTGAATTGATAAGGAATTTACCTCGAGAGACTCGAGTTACCATGTAATTGATCAATGTTTACCTCTTCAGTGTTGTGAGTAACTGTTAGTTTAAATTATTGTAGTGTTAAATCAAAGTGGAAGACATGTAGCAGCGATGTTACGGATGCTGGACGAGCCGGACTGCTCCGCGGGAGCCAACTTGGTTGTGATAAATTAAAAGGCGATTCAAGGAATGCGTCGACACCCCCTAAACGGCTCACGAACACTTCAATATCAATAACAAAAAATCTGGTTGTAATTTTCCCGGAAGTTGTGATTAACGCTAAATGATACAATATTTATATAATACGTTTCTAATAAAGTTCTAAGTATTTATTGTACACATTAGGGTACCTGTTTCTAGTGTTCAATGTTACTATTAGCATAACAAACGCTGATACGGGAGGGATGTGTGTGTTACGCACGAAACTCGCTTTCCCGCTATAATTTCCCTGGAGGTTGTGAAAACTACTATAAGAGCATAGACTTGGAGTTTTGTATTGTCCTATTGTGTTTGTGGCGGGAGTTCGGATCGGCGAAGTGGCCGCGTCGGGCCGCTGGCCGCGCGGCACGCGGGAACATAGCAGAGCCTTGTCAGCTGTTTGCTCAGTGGAGGTGAGTCTGTGTGTTGTGCCGTGTTTTGTTATGGCCGAGGCCTTTGTGGGCCCGCTTGACATAACAATGAGACAGATTTATGGCGCTTTTCGGAGGATCACCGCCGCATTCTGTGGGTGAAGAATGGTACTTATAAATATAAAAGGCGCTATTTTGGCTACAATGAAAGTATACGGTATGAAATAGAATATAGTTATGGTCATCAACGTAACAATAATTAAATTGTACATATGGAGCACGATAGCATTATTAATGTAAAACTAATGGTAACAATTGAGTTTTATACCAAAAAGAAAGGTAAAAATATTCGAGCTTTTACATTTAAACAACCGCTAGCTCGTTTGCCTCGCTCTGTTATAAAGCCTTACAATAAATAAATCCTATAAAACTTAGAAATATTTGATTATTCAATAATTAACAGTATAAAAACCAATAATATACCTGCCTCACCCCCTCCTCCTGCGCCTCAATTTCCATATGATAAATACAGTATAATAAAAACAGAAATAAGGTTCTACATAATCTTAGTTACAATTAAACCGTTACTGCGGCAATTCCTGCAACTGTTCAACCCACATCTGATTCCACCCTTTCTGCATCTGTTTACGTCTGATTCCTCCCTTTCCAATATTAATACTATAATCTAAATTGTGTACGAAATGTACGACTTCAAGTACATTGGCATTTCCTAAGCAATTAAATGCGAAGCCGTTGGCAGAATAAGCAAAATAACCCGATTCGAGCGTTTACGAGCGATTAACACTTATCTAAATTTACGTTCCGCCCGTTTCAGTACCTACGGAACGATGCATTTAAAATTTGTCATCGCATCCAATAATCCTCTATTAGATAATTAAAAGGTTAAGCTCGTGATCCAGCTAGAGCTTTTATAATTAACCTACCTCCCTATTATCATATTTTGGCTGTAGGTATAAGTAATTAATTTTTAAAAAGCCCACGGACAATTTCTTTTTGGTATTTGATCTTTGATCTTAATGGAATTAGAAACGTTGAATCTGAGTATTTTAAAACGAAACATAATTCACTGTAAAATGTAAACACGCAAATTTTTAATTCGAGGCAATAATTTGTCAGTTCAAACGTAACGTGGCTCCTCCCCCACGTCCGTGTAACAGTTTTCCACCCCTCTGATGCCGTGTTAGTTCAAAGATTAGTCACTAAACTCAAACGATAAATAGTTCTTATAACTTCGAACTATCAAAATTATCAAATCGTACTACAGTAAAGAGATTACATACATACATATATACATACAGTTTATCACAATGATGCAATAGGAAATGTCAGCATGCCAAGAATACTAAAATAAGGACGTGGATTAAAAAGAGGTGTGTCAGGTTTATAGCTTATGACTCCACCTCATTATTCTTTGCCAATTGTTGGGGGATGTAGGAGTATAAGATAATAAAATATACTATTAGCGTCAATGTTCCGGTTGTGCTCTCGCGCATGAGAGCCCGGGTTCCGCCTTGACCATGATCCAGGATTTGTTGATCCGATAATTACAGTGGAGCGACTACCATCTGACCTCTGCGACTCTGCTACCAGGGGAACCTGACCAGATTGGATAATGATACCACATTCAGGCGGCTGAATGTGCAGGTTAATTTACGATGTTTTCCCTCACCGTAAGAGCATCAGTTAGGATTCAACTAATGTACATAACTTAGAAAAGATTCATTGGTACATGGCCGCAGTGGGATTCCGATACCTCTCGCTTACGAGTCGGTTACCTCAACCAGTCAGACAATGACGCTCCCGTATGAAGTATGAAATGCGTTAAATATATTTCAATGGAATAAGGAAACAGAGCGCGATAATGACAATAATGGCTGTGATGAGGGCCTCATTGTCTGTTCTTCATTGGTTTCCCTATTGGCGGTATGTCAATTTTATTAGATAGAAATGGCACAAACAATAACAAGAATGTCTAAAAAAATAATAATCAAAATTTTACACACAAAGAGTAATCAAAATTAAAAACGTATCTATTAAAATTTGGATGCGGTTTTCTCTATTCGAAAGCCAGTTTCATCGAGGTGGTTCTTAGTTTTGTTTCATTAAAATCGGTTTAGTAGTTTAGGAAATATTTGAGTTTAAGTATACTTGGTCGGGGATTATTCGATTTATGCTGTCGGTTAGGTTATTTCAGTTGTATTTTCTACAGTATAAAGTACGCCTCGCATTTTGTGGTTACAGTTTCATTAAGCTATATGTTTTGTCATCGGACATCTTGACGACCTGGTAGTTTAGTAGTCAACATGCAACATGGTCTGCCTCAAGTTCGTTTCCCGGCCGGGTAGAAATGAATGTTAATTTTTGTTACGGAGCTAAGTGTTTTGTATGTATTATAAGTATGTATTTAAAAAATATATAAGTAGTTCATCATTTTTCTGGCACCCATAACACAAGCTTTACTTTTTTTGGGGCTAGATGGCGCTGTGTGAATTGTCCAACAATACAAAAAGAAACTTTATGCTTTGTCATCGGGTAAAGACATTGTAAGATTTGATAGTCATAGCTATCGCTCGGAAGTGCAGTCGGCTCGTCCATCTGTGTAGGAGCCAAATCGCGGCGAGTAATGTCCGACCTACTGCCAAGGCGAATCTATCGGTGTGGGATAACGACGACCTTCTATTGTCTCCCGGTGTGGGACATTTCTTCGGTACACTTGTGCACGGAAATGTAAAGGAGTGCTATAGTCGCAAAATACGTTTTTTAGAACGCAAAATTTGTAGCCCGTTTCTTTGTTTAGATTATTTCATTTACCGAGTTCTAGAATTTGTCAAAAAGCTCTTTCTATAATGTGTAGGTATTATCGTAATTGTGAGGAATAATTATTATGGTTGGGGAGTCATGTTTAGATTACAATACAGTACGCAAGGACCTAAATAAATAAATAATTTATTATCAACTGGACGCCACAACACAACATTTTAATAAAAATTACATAGGTACATATTTCAACACACACAATCATACAAAATAAAATCAATAAAAAAATATATAAATACATCTAAGTTCCACAAATAGTAGTATTTCCAAGAAAAAAATGTAGACTACACATTTTCTCTTCAACTATTCGCTTTCTTAGCCCACCATTCCAACTGCCATATTGTACGAAAACGTAACGTCTATCCATCAACGCGTTATTTATAACTTATATGACAGTGCGAGAGCGACGTGACGAAATCGTTTCTGCATCCGACTGTACAAGCAGATCTAACGATATGACAGTAATATATTATATTGAGCGTAGTATTACGATCTGTTTGTCTTTGATTTCGTAAATAAATGATGTCATCATCGTTTAGCAAGCGAAGTAAATTGTCATTACACAACCTGTGTCTGAGGTCCGAGTAAGCTCATCGCTACATTTTACCTCTGAATTATACCACATAAGACTTATAAAGACTTTAAGAAGAGTGCTTCAAGAGCGCGCTCCATACTTTTATTTATTTTATTTATTTTATTTTATTTATTTATTTATTTAGGACAACCAACAAGACTAACACTAACAAAGTTATAGAATCTTACTTAGCTAAAATATAGTTTATTTCTAAGTGCAGCCTTAATTATAGGTTACCACGATATGGAATATAGACAACATCGTTTCACATACTACTTAACGTAGGTTATTGTTGAACTTACTTAAAGTACTTTAAATATATTTTTTGAAAAAACTATGTTATACAAACGTAGTTTGATCATATTTTCAATATTAAGCTATCAAAGTCAATGAAATTTTGTAGACGTGATCCAGAAGCCAATATCTATGCTTGTGCTTTGTCAGATTTTCGTTAAATATATCGTTTCAAAGTTGCACCGGGCTTAAAGATCTTCATACAAATTTAAAAAAATCCATAAATTAGATATGCTTCCTGAAATACAACGTAGTTTCCGCAAGAACGGATCTGAAACGTTCTAACCAAATTTTACGCGGACGAAGCCACGGGCGAAAGTCAGTCTCTTAATAATGTAATACAGAATCGCCATTCGAATTTGTTTGCTTGTTCAGTGATACAGTTCTCAACAATGTTAAAACCGATTTACGAGGAAAAGAGCAAAGCCTAGAACAGACCAGGCCAATCGAAACGACCTTTGCATCGAACACAATCTAAAACCGAAGGCTACCGCAATGAAATACCGTAACATTCCCGAGTCCGTGTCACAAAACGGTTCGCAAATAACAATATAGGTGTTCTGTGACATCTGGAAAGACGACATTGTGGTGGAACGTTATTTTTGGACGAATCGTCACACGCCACGCGTTACGGACCACGCGTGCAGAAAAATCTCTTCTCTCGCTTTAAAAAAGTGATGATAATAATGAGAACAAAAACATGCGGAGTTATTCAGCTGCAAGTCAAGGACAAAGCTCAACGTAAATAGATATTGTTGATGCGGTTTGTCGCTAGCGTGGGGTGCTTCTGTTTGGCGAGTGGCTCGGATTAAATTAGTATAATAAGTATCATTTATTGTAGTAGAGAGCGGTGGTCGAGTGGATTCAGTATCCGACTCGTTAGCGAAAGGTACTAGTTTCGAATCCCACTGCACTTGTGTACATTAGTTGAATACTAACCGATGCTCTTACGGTTAGGGAAAACATTGTGATGAAACCTGCACATTCAGGCGACTGCATGTATAACCATGATCGAATCTGGTCAGGTAATCCTGGTGGCAGGGTCACGGAGGTCAGATGGCAGTCGCTCCACTGTAGTTATCTGATCTGCCAATTCCTTGATTATGTTCAAGGCGAACACCGATCCCTTGTGCGCGACTTTACAAAAGGGACATTAGTGCCAAGATGATGATGATGATTAAATTGTCAATTGAAACCTTGTTACGCAGTTACACGGGGCTCTCGTAACATTATCCTAATATTTTCGCAGATCCGAAACAAATATGTATTGTTAAAATGTTGGGTACCTATTTCTCGCATTATTTGTACAACTTTATTGATGTCGTTATACTCATATACTTAAATATAAAAGTGTTTCATATCTCTTATATTTACGCAATAATCGGTCCTGAATACACAGTGTGAGTAATTAAATTGTATTCCATTCCATTTACACCACTTACATCAAATATACTTACTCTCAAAAGGAAATTGTTAAAAATATAACTTGAACAGTACAGGTGAACAAGTCCGAAAAAGACAAGTACGGTTAAAATCCCAACTTCAACTTGGCCGTAGCCGTAGCGAATTGGTAGAAGTGCTACGGTGTCTTAACATTTATTGCTACGACAAGTTGCGATGAACGTAGGGAAGTTTTCGTACGTGTAATGGTTTTAGTTCGCTGGACGTGATTGTAAACTTAATTATTGGTTGTTTTGAAAGGGGAAAAATGTAGGTATTTATTAATAGGTGAAATATTAATACATAAAGTTGCCTTTTTTCGAGCTAATGCGGTCCCATATATAGGAAAATGTACCAGTCTGATCACAAATATTTGTGTAACATAATTATTATAATTAAAAATAAAGTTTTTATGCGGCTGAAAATAACAGATTTTCATGTATAAATAAATTGTGCTTCCTTAATTATTAAAAAGAAATAAAACTTTACAAAGTTATACGCTACGTAGATATGGGCTGAAAAACCCTTTTTTGTTTGTCGTCAGTTTAGCCTCTTTCATTACTTAATATCTAATAATCACTTTTTCAATTACAATTTATTTATTCATTGCAATCACATGGTAGCTAAGTAGTTCCTTATAATAATTCCAAAAACTAGTTATGTACTAAATTAGCTATAATACCTAAAATTGAAATAGTTTTTCAATGTTACATAATAACAAAAAAAAACAATTTCACGCCTTAACTTTTCAAGTGCAACGCTTCAAAGGTTTATTACCGAAACTTGAATATGGAACAATATAAATAACATATTTAAAAAATTGTCTACCTGTGTGACTTCACGAACTATGGGCAGTCAAACTGTCAAAACTCTCTTACCCAATTACACTAAACTTAGGCGTCTTGAGATATTCCTAAGCATTTAGGAGACACAAAGTGTTATAAAGTTAAGAGTGACTTAGCTGGTTTAGTTTTCACATCAGGCTTGCGTTGTCCTTTTAGGAATATTTTAAATCAACTTCGCTTAAAGTTAAATACAATCGCCAGCTACAGTTTAACGTTCCCTTGTTTTACGAAGAAATCGCAATGAAATGCCATATTGGTCTGGATTGAAGCCGGGTGCTGGCTGACATACTGATTCAGCGAAAATCACCTCGCCGCTCCCGTCCATCAATCAGCGGCTGTCAAACTGTGTCGAACTAGCCGGATTATAAATTGCCGCTGCCAGAACCGCTGGCCGGTTACAGTGCGAGAAAACATAACCTTGCCTCAACTAATGGTGGTGTTTTGTCTTGTCCGTAAAACAAAAAAGCTCTTGGCGAAACACGTGTTTCTTTGGCAGATGTGGACTCGTCCGCCGGTTTAAGAGAAATTAATAGTGACCGGATTTCAGTCACTTTAGTTCTTGCTCTAAAGTATGTGTTCTGTTCATTTTTAAAACAAGACGATAAGTTTGTGGCATTGTAGTTCCCGAACGGATGGACCGATTTGGATGCGGTTTTCGTTGTTTGAAAGCCAGTTAATAATAAGATTACTTTATTTATTTATTTATTTAACATTTATTGTGCACAATAAATAGTATACAAAATTGACATATAGATAAGATCACAACAGGTGATTTATTTATTTTCTTCACACAGAGTAGTCATGTAGTAGGTAGTATACAGACATTTTAAGTAACACAAATTAAGTTTTTTTAACACAAAGCTTTGTGTGAAGACTGGCGCCTGCTATAGGTTGTACACAACCTGTACTACAGGACACCAGGTCTTCACCCCCAGTTTAAATAGCACATTTTTCATATAACATGTATCCCCTACAAAGCTATACACGTCTACTATAATATCAACAAAGAGTCATATTAAAAAAGTTTAATGAAGATATCCTTAAACCCAGAACATACCTTTGAAATGTGTGATAATAACCGCGATAGTTAAAACACTGTTTTATCATTTTATTTTCTTATTATCGTTCATTTCCGTACCCAGGCCATTAGTAAAACTCCTACAGTTATACACTGCGAACGAAATAATAATGGTGTTTTACTTTACCTTTCATCGGCTCCGGAATAAAAGCACCTACACATTGTTAGTTGAGAAAAATCCCCAAGGTGTTCTTTGTGACATCGGAAAAGGTCGCAATAACATACTATCCAGAACTGTTTCCAACCAATATTGTTTGTGATATACAAATAATTTGGCCACCAGTTTTTTTGTGTGAGAAATTTCTCATTAGCCGTTTGGAAAAAGGACAAGAGACAAACGTATTTTTAATTTGTTTCGGGTACCTACGGCAGTGAGTGTGCTGTCATAAGAAATTAAAATCACAAACAAATTACACACGTTCGTCACACCCGGGACGTGTTCTTTCGACACGTTTCTGAAAGTTTTGCGATTTCATTTTTAGCTTTTGTTCAAAGCTATGTTTTTGCGCGTCCTGACAATGTGTGAAATACCATTTACCTACACAAATGAAAACTTGGTCGTGGGTTATCAGAATTTTTTGTCGGTAAGACTTTTTAACGGACAATATAAAGGGGTGGTTTAATTGTATTTATAATCGACTTGTTATTATATCAATTTATAATCGATTGTGTTAATCGACTATTACGCTGATTGTCGTGACCTTTTTGGACGCGAAGGACCTGCGTCACTGTCTATAATCGATGGTCAGAAATAGTTGTAAAGTTACGCAAAAATCCAAAACCGCGATGTTTTGTTTACGAGTAGTAAAAACAAACGAAGTGTTTGCTTTATATTAGGTACGAGACGTTCTTTAAACTGTGTTATTTAATTCATTCATTAGTTACGACAATAAAGGCGTACAAAGAACGCCCGCGGTTATCTATTTTGCGGCACAAGTATAGATGTTAAAAAAGGAATATTTAACACCGCCGTCATACCCCGAAACGATGCATATTTTAGGTAAACAATTTATTGTGTTTTGAAAATTCATAAGGCTGATTTCATCCGGGATCTATTGCATTATGTGTTTGTTTTATATACATTTTATGTTACACGATGTGTTGTTTTCCACAACTTAACCCGCGGGAGTTACGACCGCGTACTGGCGTCGGTAGGCAGACAGTTCCCGAGTGTTGTGGACATGTTTAAAACTAAAACGTTCACGGAGAGTTAAAACCTCGAAGCAAAGTAGCTGGAACAGACTGGCGTGCGCCAAAAGTTATTTACTTCAAAGTTGTGGACGAAAGACGGGAACACAGCGAAAAGCGCTGTAAAAGTATTCTGAAACACTTTTTCCATTGCTTAAACTAATTTAAACACGAAGTAGACGCACAAAATAATAATTTATGAAGTCCTGAGAATATAACAACAATTATAATATTTATATACTCAGCAATAAACGAACTGTTAGGCCCCTACTCACGACAAAACAGGCACTAGTATACAGCCCTCTGAAGAGCATTAATTTGTCGTAGTCTATGGCACCGTCCATCCGGTATATTCTCTTTGCTCCTATTATCTCTTGGCATTCACCCTTGATCTCTCTCTTCCGTTTCCGTGGGATTACTTATGATACTACTTTTTCTGTGGTACTACTTACGATGTGCGTTAATTTGCATTTTGTACATGTATTATTTTATTAGACAGTTCATTTCATTGAGTGAAATATTAAGTGAAATGTACATTCGTACAATAATAATAGTGATTTATTTGTGTACAAACACAACATAAACAATGGTATTGTTGGTGGTTCATGGTATAATTGCTACTGCGGCCAACAGGGCTGTAGTAGTAAAGATGATGAATACGTAATCAACGTAAGTTGACTCTTAAGTTAAAATAATCAAATAATCAAGAATGAAGTTCTGATACGTTTTACAAGTAAACACTTTTTACAACACACGGCACTTTATCTGTCACAGTTAATGCAAATCTCCAAAACGTTAGGCCGAAGAAAAAAAGAAAATTTACAATCTCGCCGAAAGTATCAACTGGAGCTTCGCAGCCAGCATTTCAACCCCTTCAGTCGCAGATGGGGTAGCCGCCCCCAGCGCGTCCGCCGGCGACCTAGTTTCGCCGTTTTCTTTCCTCGGCTCTTAATGACGCCCGCTGGAAAAGTTGGGAATATTAAAATGAGCGAGCACTTGTTCCGACCGCGAAACGGCCAGCGGTACGCGGCTGCGACCGCTAGCAGGCTGCGGCTTGTAACAGGGGTAATTCATGGCTAACAATGAAACTAATACAACTGATGAAGAAACTAGTGAATATTGTAATATTATAAATATACCGTCACTGGGCGGCAATCGGCGCCCGAGACTGTTCAACCAGTCTAATAGTCCAGCTGGAGAACTTGGTCAATCTCGCTTCACCAGTGGTATTAGGAAGAACACCAAATGAGTGGCGAGCTTGTTGCGGCACTGAAGTTCGACTAGGCGCAAAGTACTAAACGGTCACTCGGTTGCTTAACCTTGGTTATCAGTTTCGAAAGCATGCTTTTACTATACCAGTCCGCATCAAGCTTCCGCTACTAAATATAGAGACTAATTTTTTGTGTTGAATGAATTGAGTGTGAAATGACGGACGCGGCTGCGCGCCAATTACAAAGATCACAGCGAATTCCCGCCCGTAATTTCTAGTATCTACTATACTCGCTATATTTAAGAAATTAGTAATCCCACTTTAGTATACAGCAGGAGGTATAAACATCCGGAACATTTACATTCGAACACGGAAATGTAGTAGGTACTCGTCTAGAAAATACGGGAAAGAAAGTCCTGCTCTGCACAGGATGTCCCCAATGACAAATGCCCCCGCGATTTAGTCGTCAGTCGATAGATCCGACGTCATGAATGATTTATGCATCACCCTCGCGATCCAATGAGCCACAGTAAATATTTGAATCGGCTTCGATGTGAAAGTTACGCTTTATTGTTTAGCTTTAGTACCTACATTGTTTTGTACTACCTGGCTACCCACAATTCGAAGTTCGTAATTCGATCTAATTGTACTGTTCTGGGTTAAAGGATGTTTGGGTATCTTCTTTGAATAATAAGCAGGTCAGATTCCGCGTCACAGACGGCGACGCACCTCTGACTCATTTATGCACCTCTAACTTTTGTTATCATCACATCACAGCAAATAACAGCCCACTGCATGACTTAGGGCCTCTCCCACGAAACGAACTTTTGTTATAATAGAGAGATATTACTTATACTTACCTCCATAAAATATTCATTGCTCACACACCGAGTTGCTGACTTCATATGTTAAACTATACGTGGGAAACTAACAATACTTAAACATCGCGATGGCAATAGAGTCTATAACTAATGGTTCAAAGCAAGGAGCGGAAAACAAATATTGCGAGTTCCCCATATGTTAGTTTTGCCTACATTTTGACATTGAACCCCGCTTGCACCAAATTTGAATGACGTTTAACTTTTTTTGTATAATTTTTTTAATTAAGAATTTGATGCAAGCCTGTCAAGTTAGGAGTACGATGCTTTTCGTAGCTTTGCAACGATAACCTACCGAGTAAACAAAAACTGGCTTAACAAATTAAACTTTACCACCATCGGCTCCAATTTTGACACAAACAGTAGCAAAAATCACAGCTCACTCCCAACTTAGAAGGCAAATTCTTAAAATAACGGTAAGGTTTCGTCAAAGCTATTGAGGGACCGGTTGAATATTCTAGGGAGGGCCGAATCATGCTGCCTGATGCGGTGTGATGAGGGTCTCGATACCTCACTGGCTGCAAGATTTAGTAACGTTCCGTAGGGTTGCCACTGGGTTCTTATTGTTTTATTGGCGACTCTGCTGTTTAATTGTAATTTTGCAATAGATAAATGCTTCGTGTTAGGTGCTTGCAGTAGCCTAAAAGTTTGGCAATTATTATGATAGATTAGATGAAGATATTGTGTGTCATATTTTTTTCTGTCAAACGTAGGATTTTTAACTAAAATGAAAGTACTGATGTATATTAGTTACATACAGCCTGCAACTAATATAAGAAAGACCATCCTAACCAACATCTAGGGCTCATAGGTTTTATCCACGAAATCTAAATAAATAAAGTAAAATAAATTTTAATATGCTTGGATAATTCACAGCGCCATCTAGCCCCAAAGTAAGCAAAGCTTGTGATATGGGTGTTAGAAAACTGATAAACTACTTATATAATTTTTTTAATACATAGTTATTATACATACTACACCCAGACCCGTAACAGAAACGCAACTGCTCGGCCGGGAATCGAATCCGGAACCTCTGCGTGTCAGATATTAACCAACTGAACCACTCATGTCGTCGACTGACTTATTTATTTAGATTTCTATGATTGTACAAATCCCAAAGAAATAATAATCATAAAAATGCTCATTAAAAGCAGTGTCAACCCTAAAGCAGGCAGAAAAGGCCCACCTGCATATATTTATCTCGCTCCCGTCACCTGTCACTCCATTGAGCTTACACAATTTGAATACACCATTGATAATGGATTGATGTAATTTATTATCTAACGCGCAAATGGCGATCAAGGAATCTTCCCTTTCAACGTTATGAAGGACATTGTACTTTTCGCTTTTTCTCGGGAGCCGTATCTTGTAGATATAATTATTAATATAGGGTCACGGGGTGCGAATCGACTCTCAAGACTGTTCAACCATAGTATATATGCTACATGCATTATTTATATTATTACCTACAAGCTGTACCCGCGACTTCGTATGCATGGACTACAGGATTTTTATTATTCTAGACGCCTTCAAGGCCAGAGTGAACGCTCCTAGACAGGCATGCTCCATCAGGCAGGTGAGGTGGCGGTCAAATGCTAGCCAGGCAAAAAAACCAAAAAGAAAAAAAAAAAAGTCTGATATTAAGCAACACTGTGGTCTGCTGAAGCATTCTTATCAAAAAAGAAGCTCTTTACTTTATATTTAAAAACTTCCAGGTTGTATTTATCAAAGTAAGCCAGGAAGAGAGTTCCGTCGCAGTTCGCAAAATAAATTTTAATGTTGAAGCAGAGTTCTGTGTGCGAGTAGATGATTATTTTAATTGTTGCCAAATATTTTGATTTGCAATATTCACGAATGAATGGGATTATTACTGTGTATTGTGATATGTTTATACCACTAAGCTTACAGCCTGCCTGATGGTAATCAGACACCGCAGTGTATGGACGTTTGCAATACTAAGGGCTTCACCCACGCGTTGCCGACCCAGTAACGACCTTTTCAAACCTTTCTTAAAGAACGATTATCTCAGTATTTGCTTAAAACAGTAGACGAGAAGTTTTAAAGAATCAGTTTTGTATCAAATGGTACTTTGTTTATAGACAACCTAATCCATTTTAAGTTACCTATATTGAATACTTACCTTGTATAGAAACGATACATAGGTAAATCCATTTTATACATTTTACATATTAAAACTGATTATATTGTGTATCTACAAGTAGTTACTAGTAAGAACAAACATTTGGCGATGTAAGTCAAATAGTTTCCCCATGTTGCTCCAGAATTTACTCTGGTCTTGCACTTGCTAAGTAAACTAGAACAAACTGCTTTCAGTCGGCGTGTGCTATTATAGTTGTCTGTATTTCTGTATTTGCGGATTACGTAATCTAATAGTACGTCTGAAATCAGCGATTCTTGATGCTCCTTAATCCGCACTAGTATTTTAACAGAGATCTCACACGCCTTCACTTTTAGTACTGTTGTTGAATGATTGGACTTGATAGTAACAAATATTCAGATGGTATATCTCGTTAACAATGGAATTCACAAACACGCTTGTAATTTAAAATAACAAATAGTACTTTGACCTCGTTTTAGTACACGTTCGTCGATAATTCATATCACTATGTTGGGCATGAGCCTAGTCGGTGGATCGTAGTGGAATAAGAAATGATATATGATTAATTTAGATCCACTTTTCCAAATGGAAAAAAATATCCATAGATCCACCGGTGGAGCCTCGTCGGTGATCCTAGTGGCAGGACAGTAATTTTAGCAAAAACCTAGGACTAATTCCGGTGGAGTATCTGTTTTTTTAAATGTTCATTAGCTCCTGTTTAAGGGAACATAGGTATAGTGTAGGACCCCCTCAAATATCTCCCTAATAGTATTTTTTGTTATTAACGTTCAATTATTATAACGCGTAGTTATGTTTAGAAAACAGTATCCTAGGCACAGAATATCTGTACCTACATAACCTAATCTAGGTCAAGGTGATTTTATTTGAAAGTTCGCAACTGTTAGTAAAAATAAAATGTGGTATATTTTACATCAAGCTAGACAAAATATTTGATAATAAGCATGTGTTGCCAATTTTCATTTGCTTCGACCATGTATGATAATTTTATGACGGAGACAAATATAAAACTAAGCATGTCTCGATAGATTAGGATTGAGAAAGAGATCAGTTATGTTTATTTCTACACGATGGCTTTTCATCGACACTTTATACATGTCAGATACAACGCAGCGCAGCAATAATTTTGAAGCAATTTATCCCTGTTACGCTAGTTTACCTCCAGCCATTGTGACGGAATCGCTTTAATCCTGCAGGGTTAACCAGCAAGGTCGCTGTATTCGGCAAAGAGAGCGCGTCCATTATTGGTAGAGAGATTTATTGGCCGGTGAGCCACATCTGGCACGCGATTCGCTCATAGCCGTAGCCGCCATTTTTTGTTGCGCTGTCAATAAAGCACCGGATGCGGCCCGGGCGCCATCGCTACTGATTCTGCTTCCGGTCACGTGCATGGCTTAGTTTTGGGAAGCACAGTTTGGGCAGGTGACTTTTCGTGCCAACTTTCTTCGTAGAGCCGGTGGCGCCGTGACAGGCGAGGCGATGCGACGTTTTTATCGGAGCAGCTGATGTATTTTATTTACTAACTTCTTGGCTGAATATTACGTACGTCTATTCTCCGGTATTCTGTGCAGTGTTGCTTGTTATGCCTCGGTACAAACTGCTTGACGCTGATTTTTCTCTACTTTGTAGGTATGCCAATGTTTGTAACTCTTTGTGACTGAAGGCTAAAACTTTCTACCGATAATACAAACTCTATTGTAAAAATATAATAAATAATTGCAAAAATAAATTGTAACAAACGAAGTATAAATTGTATTGCCCTTGTATTGCGATTTGGCGGTAAAAGCAAGAAAAGTTATCAAAAACTGAATTTCTTTATCTATAAGGCAAATAAAGTTAAATTTCTTGATTGATAAGACCTTTGCCGCGATTGTCTATCAGTTTAAGTTAAAAAAGCACCCCCGAAGCACCTGTGCTTTTATTACAACTCAGTTCCTATCCTCATAATAAATCATTGGGCCTCCTCAAACATCATATATTCGCAGCAATGTATGTCTCCATGGCCAGAGATACGTTCCCGCGGAACCCTGCAGTCACTCGTGCGTGTCACACTGCCCCAGTTTGCCCCAATGTGATCCCGCACATATATCACATAATATATCATACCTATAGGTACTCTCATACAAATATAGTGTTATACAGTATGTAACAAAAAGCCCTTATTCGATCTGATAAGGTTTTGGACCTCATGGATTTGTGGTGTGCGACTTGGATACTAGTATTACGTTAATTCTAAGCTGTCTAATCCAATGGCATTTGGTTTGTTTTGTATCAATTGCTGGTTAAGTTGGCATTCCAGGTCCTACATTTTATCAAGTGATAAGATTTCTTTATGTATTCCTGCCGCCACGAAACCATGTTTGCATTGTTGTGTTCAGGTTTGAAGGAAAAGGTGGCCAGCACAATCACAGATATGAAGCATTTAATTTTAGTTAGAAATCACAACGCATCTGAGGTTCTGCTTTTATTAGATGAAAGCCAAGTGCATGAATCGTAGGTGTTGGGCGATAGCTACCGCTTACCATCAGGTTTGCTGTCTGCCCGTTTGTCATTGTGTGGCATAAAAAAATTGTTATCGGTGCTTTTGACAGAGCGTATATCATATATCATAAGTAGAAAAAAAATGGTTGGTAATTTTGGTCCCAATTTTCAAATTTGGTCATAAAATCGAAGTTTTAATGAGCCATTCTATTCAATAGGTTTATTTTACATAGGATATTGAAAAGAACAATTCATTATATGCTGTATAAAGTGTAAATACATATAATGGAGGTTTCTGCCCTTGGCTGGCTTAGGAAAACGTTTATTGAAATGATATATTGAATTATTGAATATGTTCTGTGTATAAAAGTTCGAGATTTATAAAGATGATAGAAAAACAAACTTTGCGTGACGTGCGCATTTTGCGTGACGTGCACATTTTGAGTATTGCACATGCTCTGAAAGGTTTTTACAGAATGTCAAGAACATTCTGCCTACTTATAACTAATTGGAATCTATTGTTTGTTACCTACATTCTTAAGCAGTTTTTATATAACAAAATGTTACATAGGTACGTCCATTAGGTACGTCACATCTCATATATTATTATTATTACAATAATAGATAATAACAACAACATCATTATGATTGCTAAACAAAAGCGTAGGTAACGGGACTACAAGCTATTCGCAAGTATTAACGATATCGCATGCCAAGTTTTCTCATTCCGAAATATAAGCAGCAACTAATTTCAGATTAGACAAACAACTGTGATTACGGCGGCGATGTACGGTAGCGTCAGCAGCTAGTAGCGTCGGCAAAAAAACGGACCATTTATGAAGCTTCTACAAACCTCCGAAATTGGGGTCGGAGCCGCCCCACGGCGACTCAGGAAACGTCCAAATAAGAAGCATTAGCTCGACTGATTGTGAATGTGCAACGCTATAGCTAGCTAGGGCTAGGCAGTGCGCCCTTCATGAAATTATTGCACGCCCGAAAATAGGTCAATTGCCTCCCTGCGGTGAGAGGGAGCGTGCGACAGGGACGGCAGATTTAATTCGGTCAGGTGACGTCACAAGGGTTTTAACAGGCTCGTTCGAGTTTCCTTTTTCTATTGTTTCACGTTTCCGAGCTCACGCGGCCTCTCGTCTCTATCAGACGGGTGTATTTGCTCACCGTCGTCGCTGCGTCGAATCGGTAATGTGTCCCCGCCATTACATTTATCTCTGGCGGCGTTTTGTTTTTCATTCGTGTGTTTTTTCTTCATCTCTCGCAGAGCCCGATAAGGCCGGGTACGCACCACTGCGAGGAAATGGCCGAGATGAAACAAACGACGTCACTTTGATCTCGAACGTCGCTGTTTATTTTGTTATAATCAGCGGGGATGCCGCCGCTAGATGAGTTCTTTGTGCTACATCTGTTGATAGTTATTAGGTAGCTGCTGATTGTAACCCGGAGTTTGTTCGATGCGAATCGGCGTCCGATGAACTTTATCAGTAGCGGATATCGGTTTTGTACCGAGCATTGGGTATTAATGTCCTAGTTCGCTGAATTAATGCAGGGGCTGTGGCGAATAATTATTTACACTAATTAAACGCTGGCGGCGGCTGAGTTCTCGCTTCCTCTTGTCGCTTTTGAGAGTCAAGCGAGTGTGTGATTAGGGGGTGACGCAGCTTTTTCGCCTACCCTGCACTGTGTCGCTCTGTGAGCGGCACTCAACTCGAAAGTCAACACTCCTTTGATTACTTCTTTGTACGATCTAGCTTCGACACTTTACCACTTTCAGTTGTGTTGCGATAAGTGAACACTTTACAGAGACTAGAACAGTCCACTGCAGGACTTAGGGCCTCTCCCACGAAAGGTTACTTCCACTTCCACGAAGGTTATTGCTATAATCTCCACGCTTGGCAGGCGGGTTGGAGATCGCAGTGTTTAAATAAAACAATGTAAAATGCTGCTGCCCATTTTCCAGACTACGGAGACTCTTGATCTTTTGCCTCGAAAACATTAGTCGCCTTGTACGACACCCATGAGTGTAAGGGGTTGGTGCTATTCTACTCTGCCGGACACCACACGGCTACTATACATCACTAGTATCGGCGGCATATTTATACTATCTTTCTGCGCCACATTCATTATTTTCCCATGCCGCCGATAGGGAAACTACTGATCAGAGACACTGGCGGCCCCTCACGGTCCTTATTATCGTGTGTCCTACATGTTATTCGTGACTTTGTAACATACTTCCTTCGTGAAAATATCTATAGCACTTATTAGAGTTTACTTAGTCAACACCCCGTTCCATAATCAATTTAATGGTTGGTATACAGAAATTAAACAAAAACATTTCTGTGGGTAGGTATATCTCCGTTGAGGAAAGGTTGCTTATTTGTCAATATCGTGGAATAGGTTTTACTTACTAATTGACGCGTTATGACCTTTCTACCCTTATTAACTAGAAATTTCATGTAAATACTTACTATCGACATGCGCAAAGTCAAAATATACACACCTACCCACAACAAAATCCATCATCCGTTTTAAGACCGAGCTGCATAGCGGACCGAAATATAACTGCGACACACATGTTTTGGGATAACACCTGAAATAAATTCTAGTGGACATTAACGTATTAGACCGGTATAGAGTGTCATGTCACGGCTCATTTGCGGGTAGACGCTCGATTTGCGGCAAATGGCGTTCGCGTGTCGAAATGCAACCAATGGATACGCTTCGACACTGTAAAATGCCAAAAACTTATCTGAGCCGGTGACGGCGTCGCTGTTCTTGGCAACAGAAAGACATTTAAAATGGCGAGACTTAGTTCTACTTTTGACCACCGGGTCAGATAAGTTGTTGGTGCTGTACAAGATTATTTGTTTCTTTGGAGACTAATATAGTGTGGCTGTTCCACTAATACTATAAATGAGAAAATTTGTGTGTCTCTGTGTGTATGTTTGTTACCTCTTCACGCCTAAACGATTTGGATTAAATTTGGTAGTTAGCTAGATTAGGGTCAAGAATAAAGCATAGACTACTTTTTAATCCCCGCCCCCTCCCCCTCCCTTTACCCTTACTTGTGCGACAATAAGGTGTAGTACACGCGGAGGTAGCCGCGGGCGGCAAGCTAGTTACTCATAAAATGAACTGTAGACTGAGGTTGTATAAAGGAACTATTTTGAATAATCGAATAGATTGGTCACCATTCAGAGGCTTGAATTCGATTCGCCGGCCGAATGTTATATTTTTACTCGTATTTCTAATTCTGAGTCATTCCTAAATGTTAAAATAATATATAATAATCTTAGAGAGTGGTTTGGAATGGACAGCCAGTCTCCTTTTAGAACAGATTTCAATACGTTGCGAATTGCCACAAAGAACTAACCTCCGCACAAGAAGGCGTACAATATCTCCATACAAGGTAGCATAAAACATAGAATCAATCCCAGTGTCTATGGAAAAGCAAAACCTACGGAGTTTGATTGGCTTGTTTTGACTACTTTACCAGGAAAAGCATCATCGTTAATGATATTTTGATTTGCAAATCGTACCCGTAAATTAAAAATTAAAAACCTTTGTCTAAAAGTAACCAGGCAGTTCACACCATTGCCTTAATAGGCTTTCCGATCCACTGGCTCTCAGGTTGGCATGGCAAAGTATGGAGCCTCCCTACTCAGGTCCCACAGTTATGGAGAGGAAAAGGAACTCCCGGGCTTTGATAAAGTTTTAATATATTCTTCGTGGAGTTTCCAACTCGTCCTGAAGAGCAGGTTATGACAGGTCCCTGTGTGTGGCGGTTCTCTCCGTCGTCTCGTTTTATTTAAGTTTTACACCGACCTCTTCAAGTAATTAAGGCTCCAAAGGTGTTTGTGTTCGCAGCAAGTTCAATTGGTGGTTATAGAGTCTGTTGCACATTATCTATTACACTACACAATAAATCAATTATCAGATAGGTATTTACATCGGCACGGCATGTATTCTTTTTATGTCTTTATGTTATCTTGTATCTTTTTCAATGTTGTGGTGTTGTTGTTTGTGTTAATAAATGTTCTTTCTTTCTTTATTTCTGTTGTCTAAGGAATGATGTCCTGGATTAGGAGAAGTTAAAGAGTAATTCTCCAAACCGTAATCGACGCAACAATCAACAAAAATACTCAGAAAAGTAAAGGGACGCGTAAAGATTTAAATTAAATAGAATTCTTTAGAATCACTGATTGCTTCTGAAACGTTCCGCGAAGGGTATTCTGGGGAGACAGGAAAAATACATTTTAATAAAGCGCTTCGATTACAAAGAATCATTCGAGAGTAGTTAATAGAAAATGGACCGTGAATATTGTAACTTGCTTACGAATTAACAATGGTTGGTCTGATTGCGAGGGATTTAGTTTTTTACTTTTTAATTTGCCGACAGAAAAATTGTGCGAGCGAGGGAAATCTATTGAAGGAAAATAATTAACCCACCGAGCCGTCAGAGCCAATGAATTGTGGATACGGAATACCTTTTTTATTCGTCGTCGTTTGCAGTAAACCAGTCTTAATGAATGGGGATGTAATTGTTGCGTACTAATTATTAACTTTTTGAACGGAGTGGGGATCAATGAATGTACGCTGCATGGGGCGTCTCAAATTGAACTTTAAAAAAAATTAAAAATAAATATATTTATTTCATAAACCAATGTAACAATATCCGATGTGAATGGAATCTTCTAGTAGACGATTATGATTGACTGTGTCAGGATAGCCCGCTCTTCCATAACCCTTAATCGTAATTTAGATAGGTTTACTCAAAAACAGTAATAACTTACGTAATGTAAGTCGTACGCAAGTCTTCTGTTTCATTATGATCTTTAATTTTTAGCCAGACTATAACTTTTTTTAATGTCATACACTTTCAGATTGTTTTCTTAAGATATTTGTTACCTTGCACAAAGGACTAGCCGCTTGAAACTGGAACTATCATTGTGATCGCCGCGTACGCGTATGAAGACGCATCAGGGCGTGAAGTTCCGGTCTAGGTCTTGCTACGGTATTTTGGTCTCCAGACAGTCTGCTATCGGCGAGTGGCTGGTGATATTACGGCTGCTCCCATTACGCGTGCTCGACGACGCGACAAACAATGCTTTGATTGCTTCTAAACGAGGGCAATCCCGATGCCTGTCCTTGTCACTCCCCCGCCCAGCGGCCACCGTCTCGCTCGCACGACCTGCAATCACTCCCGACTGCTGCCCCAATGATATTTGTGTTCGATTATAATTAAACATGTCCTCTTTCTTTGAAATGTCAAGCTGTATTTAATTAAAGAGCGGCGCTTAATAATAGCACCGTCTCTTTTTGTCCTCGAATGACAAACAAAGCTAGAAGAGAACTCGAGAACTTGAACTAAGTATATTGCTCATTGTGTAATATCAAATTCTCCGTGACTGTGGGACTCTTCAATCTTGTGAGTCGGCTCGCTCATTTAGCCGTCAGTTTACTTTATAAACAAGTATCTCGGGTGTCAGCCTACTTGTTGATTATATTCGAGGGCTCGTGTTTCTTTTTGTTACGCCCTAGATGGGATTCAATCTAGGGTCCAGATCTACGTTTACATTTTTTATGCGACCATGATTCCAAATGAGCTGATGGCTAAAGTTCTCACAACCTTAAGTTATTGACATCTTGGCGTTAACGTCCCGTTTGCCGGTTGTGCTCTCGCGCACCAGAGCCCGGGGTAGGCCTTAACCATGATACAGCACTTAGCAGATCAGATAATTACAGTGCAGCGACTGCTATCTGATCTCCGTGACCCTGCTAAAAGGGGAACCTCAACAAATTAGATCAAGGTTTTAGATTCAGTCGCCTGAAGTCGCCTACATCAAATGTTACAATATTCAGAACCGTAGTTCTGTCTCAAAAACAACTCTACTCTACTCTACTCTCTCTCTCCCTTGTTTACGGTGGGTGGAACCCATCCAAACGAACTTGCAACCGTTCTTCGATACACGTTTCTTTGATGCTAGACAGAGTCCTAGTACCGGATATTATTTTTTGATAAAGTTCGACATTTTAATCAATCTTCCATGAGGAAAATGTGCCCCGAGGGAAATATCACCAAATTAAATTACCTAAACCGTTATAGACTGGTAAAGATCTAAAAATATCGCTCTAGTTTTCATGGTCACAAGTAAATGATGTAATTTGAGCAGATTAATTTCTTGAGTAGATTACAAATATATAACATACTACCATATTAGCACTATCTGTTCATACTATTTATTCAAAACATTTTCAAACCCAGCGTTTTAGATTCAGCGATGTTCAAAACATTAGCAACTTGTCAGATGATTTTCTTCTCACTTTTAAAATTCTGACTTCAAATCCTAGTCTATTACCATGAGGTACCATTGGTAAAAGACTATCTTTAATATTATGTTTTATGGGCGTACGAAAAAGGAAATACATAGTACAGCATCTTATATTCGAGATATAAATATCTCCATCACTACGATTCGCGTATTGACGTAGTGAATGTATGCAGTTTATATCTTCCCACTGAGAGCCAAATTGGATTAGTGATTGTGAGCTATTCGTCAATCCAGCCGACTCTATTGATTGTTGTGCCAAATCTATTACCTAGCACAATAGCCAATGGTATGCAGATATATTAGACGCTGTTATGGTTAGGGGAAACATCCTGAGGAAATATGCGTGAAACCTGAACGTGTAAACATGATGTAATCTAGTCAAGTTTCCCTGTTAACAGGGTCACGGAGGTCAGATGGCAGCCGCTCCACTGTAGTTACCTGTTATTCCAAATCCTGGATAATGGGCAAGGGTAAACTCGTCACAAGTCGCCATTTTATATTATTAATACATGTAATGGTATGAAATGGAGACAAAGTAATATCAGCAAGCAAAGTTCTAAGTTTTAGCATCGGAAACAAAATGCAGGTATTGCAGTTAGGTAGTAGTGATAATAACGTCCATTGCGAATGCGTTTCCTTTTTCCTTGCGCTCCTGCACACGTTAGTGTACAACTAATTTACATTACAAAGAAAAGAGTCATTGGTACATGGCGGCACTGAGGTTTGAACCCGGTACCTCGACGTACGACTCGGACCACTTAACCTTTAGGCCACCGACGCTTCTCTAGGCGACTATATGACTCAATTACACTTAAAATCGATGTTCCGCAATGAAATAAAAATAAAAACCAACACCACCACAGTAACACTTCTCTAGACCGAGGGCACGTAAAAGACAACACATTAATAGTTGCAGAACATAGCCGGCGCCGGCCAACAATAGAGAGCGTCACTTTTCGTAAATAGTTGTATCCAGTAGCCAGCCGATAGTCCTGAGGTCGGGAACAAACACGCTCGTCGAAAACAACATAATTTATCAACGCTAGAGGGTAAAGATACCAACTCTTTTCGTTCGGGGAAACTCCGGTAATAAAACCGCAAGTATGGGAACGCGGATTTCATATTCCAATATGGCGGCTGGTCGCGCCAACCAATTCACTTATACGAGGCGCTGGGGGCGCGAAATTGGCAAGTTTGTTTTTTTAAGTAACTGCGCGGATTTGCTGTTGTGTAGCAGTTGCTGTGCGGGTATTCAAGACTGGCTTTTTCCTAAAATAACTGCGGAAGTATTGTTGATATGATGAAGTTATAATAAATCAAACAAAGGATACAAAGTAACTTAGATGCAAGGAAAAGCAAGTTGCTGTCGGACAACACGTCCATCTAAACTCCATCGGGCCTCCACGGCTTTAGTGGGGGCCAAAAAAACTAAGTGTTTAATATTTAGTTAAAAAGCGTGACTTTGTGTATGTACGTATATTTAGTTAGTTTTCTTATGTTTTACAAGAAGTTTAGGTATACGTACACTGAAAAGCTGCAAGTATCAAAACTGTTTTCAAATTGCACTAGCAGCCAACAATCACGCACTCTGGTCTAACTCTATTATTTTAGTGGAGATTTAGCAAGTGAAGTGTCTAGCGAATATGGTGCAATCTGGCTGAAGGAGCGCTTCGCTACGACACGCGAATACAAAGCGACGGTTATGAGGTTTCGCTACGTACTGCCATAGACTTCAGCCTCCACCGGGAATCCTAAATGTGAAATTACCCTTTATCTCCCGACGAAAGTGGAGACTGAGATCTTTCATTTGAGTTCTTTTATGGAGCGTTTGAGGTGATAGCTGCTGTGGGCGCAACAATACAATATTTTATGTAAGTACCTAATTTACAGGTATGTATCTCTTTTTTTTATAATTTACCGACAGGTATTTGACTACCCTCATACTTGATGTTAATGATATTTGAAGTAGGGTGCTGCTTAACTGAAGTTAGAAAACCGTAGAACTAAAAGGTTTTAATCTGCTTTGGGCAGAACTGTAACCTAAGTTTACACCACAATAATGTCCGTGCGCTCGACATTTAGCCGGCCCACGTGTTAGCACAGCTTCAAAAGACTCCATTATCATAATTCTAACTTGGGAGAGAAAAAGCGCCCAATGCTTGCTTATAATAAAAACAATGGAGGTCACCCCGACCGTGCGTGAATGTTTTAGCGGTTACCCTCCTTCGCGCGCCAAACATTTTTACTTTACTTTTTACAGACCTGCTCTTTAAAAATGACCGAGCACAAACCTCTACGGTACAAAAGGGTCGCATTAGTATACAGCTCTCTCAACTTTACCGTCTTTTAAAATTAAGGGGCGCTGATTTGTCATTCTTGCCATTTTGGACTGAGCCGGTGGCCTTGTTTCGTCTTAAATTTTCTGGTTTCAGAAAGAAATTTTACTGTCGACACGAATTTTATCTACCCGAGTTACAGTTATTATCATCTCCCAATATCGCAATAGTGCTAATACCTACCTACTTCTTTGTATGAGCATGTTTATAACAGCTAAAGCACATATTTGTGTTGATGTATATTTCTTAAACTAAATAAACTCTTTTATTGAAATCTGCGTTAACGAAATCACAATCAAAAGTAACTTATAAGTAAATATTGGCAAGCTGAGAAGAGTATAAGGATGTAGGTACTATTTTTCCATTTAAGATACTTTTAAGATGGCCATTTTTCGATTCATAAATCAATTTCGCTCAGAATGCCTGCACAGAGTCTGTCTTAATCAAAATTAATTTACTTACTTTTACCTAATATGACTACTACTATGACGACGGAGCTAAATGAGGCTTGGCCTCCGACATTAAGAAGCTGACAAGTAAATAAAATAAAATAAATAAATATTTACTGGAGAACTAACACGGCCACCTTACAGAATACAGCAGCCATACAACACTATTTTTATTAGTAGTTATTTTTTTAATAGTAGTATTTTTAATAGTGTTGTATTTCTGTCGAAGAGTAAGGTTTCCAGTACTCTATGAAGAACCTTGGCTTTTGCAGTGGAGTGTGTGTGCGGTGTATTGGCGCGGCGGTCAGAGAGACCTAGTGAAACGTTGCCCGTGGCTGCCCGCAGGTTAAACAGGCTCCCGAACCCAGAGAATACATAATCTCCGCCCTCGGTGGCTGAGCTGCCAGCATCGCGAAAAGCCCTTGGCGTAATATTCGTGCCGTAGGAGGAGACCGGAGTGGACTCGGATGTTACGTCAGGGGGTCATGGTCAAAGCTGACCCCGGGCCCTCGCGTGCGAGAGCACAACCGGGACATTAACGCTAAGATCATGATAATGATGATATGCTTATATCAGATGTATATCAAATTGTTTAGGTTACATTAAGACCTATAATTTTTCGCCTAAAACACAGGGTATCCTAGTTTAGGCAAACTATTTTATTAATAATTATCAATGTGTTTCTAGACACTAACCATAAATGTAATGGATTTCACAACATTTAATCAATTTTAGTCTGTCCTACATGTAAAGTGAGTATCATCAAAGTGCAGTGCCGCGGGGAACGCTGGCGGACGCCGGACGTTAGAATTTTATTTTGAATCTAATATTCAGTTTGATGTCAACAGAGATAAGCGGAATTGCACTGTTATTTTGCTACACAACGGAAACGGTGGGAACCTGACGCGGACGGTTACAAATCACGTCACTAGTGGCGTATGCGGAGTAATTTTGGAATGTGAGGGTAGTTTTGAATAGCATTCTTTATTTTGCGTTTTTCGCATTTGACTGCCATCTACCGCCATTTTACCTGATTGTAAAGTACGTTTCAAAAGAAAAAGACAAAGTAGAGCACGACAACGATATAAGTAATATCCAAAGAAATAGAAATATTTTTTTTTGTGCTTGGTCAATTAAAACTGACTTTAAACACATTCAAATACCGAAGCACTTGTAAGACTAATGAATCGAGAAGCCAAATAGGAAAAAAAGAATATTTACGATGAACCATTTCATCATTCGATTAAAAATATAATTTGAAATGTACGATCTAAATGAAATCATAAATAGAGTCTTAGCATATTAATATTCTACATTGAAAATAGGACAGGATATTTGTTAAAACTCTACGTACGTTTCAAACTTACTAATGTCAGGTCAATTACTGAATTAATTAGAAAATCCATTGCAAAATTAGACACTTCTATTGTGAGATTGTACCAGATTAGAGGTTGCAACCCGTTACTAGTTGTTAGAAATACAATTTGTGCGTATTTGAAATTATTATAATTATGAAATTACGCCAGCCGGGAGTGCGAGGCAATTACAGATGGCTTAGAAAGTTATGATCCCTCTTAAACGTGAGACGTAGATTTATCTGTTTTGGCTTCGATTTGCTTATTTTACGGGAGAGAAATGCGCCTGAGAATTTTGATTAATTTTATTTCTTGTTCATACGAAGGTTTTGCCGGGACTGAGCCAATTATTTATTAGCGTATCTAATCTCTTCATCATGGCTACGAATGGGTACACAATTTGGTGATAAGTTGGTACTTTTGCTTTCGGTTATAAGTTGGGTCGACGTGGAAAAAGCGTTTGAATGCAACTGGTTTTATACACGGATGAAAAAGTTTCTGTTCGTAACTGATTACGAAAGCGCGGGCCATACTAGTACAATTAAGGAAGCACGTCTAAACTATCGTGCGTATCTAGCGTGGGTAGGCCTCCCACTAGATGGACCAACGATATGGTAAAGATCGCAGGGGATCGCTGAATGCGGAAGGCACAAGACCGGCCTTTGTGGAGATCTCTGGGAGAGGCCTACGCCTCCCTCGGTTAGATAGATTAAGGGTTAGGTTAGTAAAACATATTAAAACACGCATACTATTTATGCCATATGTAACAAAAAAAACGGGACAAACTCTGTGCGCGTAAAATTGAAAATCTGTAACACAAAGAGTTCCGGTGGAGTGGGCATGATTGGTCGGGCGTCCCCGAGGTGCCCTCCATTTGCAGTTGGCTCACGCACCAGCTGTTACGGGCCCGTGACGTCATCGGCTCCCAGATTCTTGGGCTCCTGAGGCATCGGTATGTAAAGCAAGTGTCTCTGGAGCTCCTTACCATGCACGACAGTCGGATTGTCTTTATTTGCAAAATTAAGCAGCAGATTTTGTCACTCGATGGGAGTACTATCGACAGTTTTACTAGATATTTACTTACATAGATCAAATTGCAATGCAGTGCTCACAAAAAAGTCCCTAAAGGAATTCTTTCAATATTTATTTCGTTTTTGAAATACATACCTGCATAGGTTTTCCGCTGGGGACAACACTGGTTGAACAGAGTCGATTGGCATCCTGTGATCTACCTATGTAACATGAGCTTGTATTTTAACAACTTTCTAGCTCACTTTGTGCGTCACTTTTCATTCCTCCATTACATAAGTCACATCAGGATTTCTTTTTTGTCTAAGCATACCTAGTTACTTGCAAATAAATAAAGCAGTTTTATCCTTACAAATGACTTTTGACAGATTTCGGGTGACGATAGAATTAATAAGCAAAGGAAAATTCCATCAAAAGAGTCAATTTCTAAGACTTATCTAGACAGTTAATCATTTCACCGAAACACTCAATGGAAAATACAGCCAGACAAACCGATGGGAGACAAAATAATTATAAATCCTCTAATATTATAAATCCGAAAGTTTGTAAGGATAGATGATTGGATAATTGGATGTATTTGTTACACTAACACCAAAACTCCTGAATTCATTTTAATGAGTTGAAATACATAGGTAGCTAGGCTATAATTTAACCCGAAATTCAGTGTTAGAAAAACTGGGTACCCAATGAAATAACCAAAATTTATCCGGACGAAGTCGCGGGCAGAAGTTAGTTATTCATAAAGTTATAAATTTATTAAATAATTAAAGTAATGATTGATATATTAATATTAATATCAAATCCATTCTAAACTGAGTACATAAAAACGGACTAATTAAATTTTCTCATATTGTAATTGATATTTTATATACGTCAAAGAGACCAATTATCCAACAAACCGTAAACTCAAACGCGACCGAAAGAGATAGGAAACTTGGATAGAACCGAAGATAAGAGAAAGAAATAATAAAACAAACGATTACTTACACAAATGCAGGCCAATCCCCGTTTATTCGGGAAGGCTGGCGCGTGACTGGCATGGCGCGGTGTGCCGCAGGGCACCCTTTTAGGCCCATTCCTATTCAAGCCCAACGCCAAAGCAGACCTGAGTGCTAATAGTGATAGCCGAGTATTCAGACTGCGCGCACAAAGCCCCCGTAATATCGCCGGAATAAGTAATTATTTTTGACCTCTCATATCAGGGACAGCTACCTGTTTCGAGGGATAATTAACCAAATGTCCATATTAATATAAATAGCGTTGATAGAAGCCTCTGAACAAGTGTTAAGTGCGCCCGCTGTGATTAAGACCGGTTATTTTAACTCTCTTCATCTCTCTTGGGGATTATAACACGATAGGTTTCTGATCTCTGAACAGTTTTTAAGCACGTCTGCTTGTACATGAAGGAAAATTTCGCTAGGTAAGCTGCCCATATCTTACATGAAATTCGTGGTTATAAGTGAAATATAAACTACATAACATATAATGGGCTACTTATCCCATATTTCAATATTGGTGGGTTAGCTTTATCGTCGATTGGGTTTGGTCGTCTACGTCCAACCTAAACAGACTCTAAAACAAGAATAAACCTAGTTAAATGTCCTAGCGAGACTGTTCGGCACATTTTACTACATTGTTAGCTTTGTCGCGTCCTACGTCTCGTGTTGTAAAATCGGTGATAAAAATCGTTACGGCTGAACATAGATTCAGCTGATTGTAGCACTATATTCAGTTTTATCGGCTGGTCCATATTTTATTGCCATACCTACTGTAATGTAAAGAAATCCAAGACTAGCCATTTTGAATTGAATTAACAAGAATCATAATATTTCAAAATGTAATTCTGAACATGTGGTGGGTGTTTTATGTAGTACTAATAGATCTACGATCTTATTTATAGAAGAGTATTTGTTAGAATATTTTACCCCATTTCTGCAACAAGTCCCCTAGTTCTGGTTTTGGTTCACAAATCTTCTTCATTCTGTTTCAATGACAGACTTTTGTGTCCCGCCTCACATTGCAGAAATAGCTCAGATATTCGCTACGCAATAAAGCGTATTCGCGGAATAGTGTCGTAGTTCAGTTATTCAGGAATAGCGCAGCCGACACTCGGTATCTAATTGCCCAACCTTCGGCGTATCGGGTTGATTAACCGATACAGGTTATTAAGCGGATTGCTCATAGCCCCGCATTCGTTCTGGCGGGCGGCCAGCCGTCACATAGGAACAATAGTGCCGCCCACTGGCCGCGTCGCGGTACACGCGGCGCGTACGCCGGTGCCAAATGTCCCACTGAAGATCCAATCGTATTTACAGATGTCTCGTAACGAAATTAATGGCACTGATTATTTGTAAAGAATGGACGGTTGTTCTCTGTTTCGAGGTGCATCGATGGAGGGATGATATTGATAACGGTGGAGGATCGTAAGATTCCTTTGGGGATGACGTTGCATCTGAGAAGACTCCTTTGTAACAACCGAGTAAAACCCATATATGTTTGTATTCATCATCATCTTGCCGTTAAATCCCGGTTGTGCGCAGCACGCGGGTGCTTGGGATCCGCCCTCCAGATCGGTTCTGCACCTGCTGTTACCTGCAATTAATCTGTATTCCTCCCTCTAAATAAGGTAGCAAACATCAAGGTAAAGTCTATCTAGCCTATCTACATTTAAAACCTGTATTTGATGGAGATAAAAGCACATAAAATTGGAAGTTGTTACACAATTGCTGAATGACCAAGACACAACAAAGATTAGGAGTCTACACTTAAAAAAAGTCGTCGACATGCCTACATTGACTCTTGTATAAACAAAGCTTGGCAGTGTTTAATTTGAAATTTCATTCGTCCCAATATTGCCGGGGGCTAGGTAGCAAAAGTTAATTTGCTGCGTATTCTTATATTTCACAAATCAAATTTCGCCGAGTCGAGCAAGGCGCGTCATAAAATGCCTACCCTTGGATTAACGTCAGGCCGATTTCGCAGACGCCTGGGCGGGACACGAACCGAACTTGACGTGGATTTTGTGAATAAAATAAAAAAATATGGTATATATTGTTTCTCTCGTTTTGTGCAATAAAACGCGCCGCTCGTCACACGGTCGCGGGTAATGGATAACTGACAAATTGTCAATATGCGGCGGAATATTGTCGGAACATTTTGGAGGAACGCTTTAAAGGCATTTCGTTTGGATAAATTGCTTTTTCTGTGTACCCGGATTAGCATGATTATTCAAAAATTTGTGGTTGGCTTAACTGTCTGGAACTTAAAGCCTTTTGGGGTTACTAGATTTTGTTATGACCAGCAATCAAATTGTTAAATTGGATTTGATATGAGTGAGGTCTAATAAAGTATGAAGTCAAATACTGTCATTATGCAAATTATCTTTTTATCTCTTGGACCATGGTCAAAGCGGACACCGGGACCTAATGCGCGGGAGAACACAAAAGGGACATTAACGCCAAGATGATTATTATTTTAAAGCGTATAGATAGACTTTAAACGGTCTCTATGTAATCGAGGCCGAGGCGGCTAGGCCTAGTTAGACCTAATCAGCTAACACTAACTTGTAAAAGGGGGCTTGTACTTCAACGGCAGTGCTTTACTCATATTATTATATTAGACAGGGTTACACCCACCGTGATCACGAGAAGACTAATCTAATGTAATAATATAGGTAAAAAACGCGAGTTTATTTTGAAACAAATAGTAGTGCTTTACTATTATAGACTGACAATGAATACGTACAAGAGGTGTCAGACGGGTACCCAGGTACGCACTATATCTGAGCGAGTAGGTCGCGGTGACACATAGCGCTATTTCAGTCACTGCGTCTCAAATGCGATCGCATAATAATATATTTTGGTTGCGCGTACGCATACGCTGTAGACGACGACGCCCCGTTTCGCTCCAACGTGCAATGGTACAGGCTGACACACGATTCCTTTTGGAACGCCCGATTTCTAGTTGACGTCCAGAATTGATTTCATAGAATGAGCCACCCACCAACTTGTTTAGCTTTGATCTTCGAATGTCAATAATATTGTATGTGGAGTAGAAGCCTTGCAGCGAGCGTCTAATGATTTGTGCATGTATTTCGTATTGAAACGTATTTATTGCACAAATGCAATATAATTGGAGGATTGTAAGTGGGGCCCCCATACCAGCCTCTGGACCCAATCCCCCCTCTCCCATGGTCCCCACACTGAACTTCACACACACACACACACACACACACAGAGACACACTGGTCTTCTGCTGGCAGGCAGGTACGGGCCTATGGGGCTAACCCCGTGCCCGGGCATCTTCTCGGCCAGGCTGCGTCCTGGCCGGTCAGGTTATAGCGCTATTGCGCCTTAGCGGTCTCAATTTGGCTTGTCTTTGCCATTTGGTCGGTTAAGTCGGCTATATTGCCGTTTGTCAGCTTCATTATTTTAGTATGGTCCCCTGCAATCCCAATGCGAGGTCCTGGCTAATCGACTTTACACTAATGGGTTGTGCCGCATGTGAAAAATCAAAACATTATACATATTTATTTTACGAAATTTTTTATACACAACTAAGGTAGCAAACAAGCTTACGGCCTGATGGTAAGCAATTACCGCAGTCTATGAAAATTCAAATTTGAAAGCGCATTTCCATTAAAAAAGCGGACTCTGGAGGAAGCGGAAGAGACCGGTAGGATGATGATGAATATAATAACAAAGCGGATCGAGCAAGCACAGGCAAATGGCGTCCCTCGAAATTTACCTACTGAGAAGATGACAAACCCAGAAAATTACGTTTGTCTAAATTTACTTTTCAAGAAAAAGCCTGCCTCGCCAATAGGACGTATATAGGTCTAGCAGAACTAAGCGAAGCAGAACTAAAGCCAACGCAATGGGCAGGCCACGTAGCATGCTGAACCGATAACTGATAAGGCGGACAGGTTCTGTAGTGGCAACCACGTACGTGGGACGGCCTCCCATGAGATGGACGAACCAAAACTTGAAGTTCGTAGGGTACAGATAGAGCCACAGATTCGATCGGTGTTGAAAACGTGGGGGGAGAACTATGTTCAGCTGTGGACGTCCTCCGTCTGAGATGGTGACGGTGATGATGACGTATAAAGGTCAATAAACAACTTCCGTTTATTATCTCGCGCGATCATGATCAAGATAACACTACTAACGTTAGTTTCAGTCAAGTCAATAAACAGTCTTCAGCCCTATGACTGACACACAGACGTCTGTAGTTCTCCTGAATATGCATACTAGTTCTTGGCTAGCCTTATAAAGAAAATAAAGACAACGATCGGCTTGGTTACGATCAACAAAAATGTAGACGACTTGTCGCACAGCGGTGGTTGTTTAATTGAGTTATAGCAAGACAGACACTTTGTATCAGATCAGACACATTGGATTATTGCTGCATTGTATCTTCGATAAAGATAAACTTATAAGTCCATAGTACCTACCGCTTGTGTTTGTTACTAAGGTATTGCATAAAAATAAAATACAGTATGTATGTTAATTATTACCTAAATTTTTTTCTTGATATTAACCTACCTATTGAATCACTCTATCTATTGTTGGAAACCGTATCAAAATCTGTATAGTTTAAACGATCTAAGCGTACATAGATACGAGTACACAGGGACAGATGGCGGGAAGCAACTTTGTTTTATACCATGTATATAGATAGTATAACAATTTTAACAAGTGGTGCGATGGTTAGATTGGAATAATGAATATTCCTGACGAACAAACATACTGACTAAAAATGTCTTGTCGATAAAGGAAACCGAGATTGCGAAACTCGGTGTATATTTACATATAATAACGAAAAGCTATAAAACACTGTTTACTTCGTGCTTGCGTATTAATGAGCTGGCTAGTTTGACATCAAAAGCAGACACGAATTTTATGCGTACCTATCCATAGATACATAATAAATATCGTATAGTCTTTATCGATCGTAAATTGAAAATTTGAGGAATTAGTAGGTCTGTTAGATTCATTCATGGCTTTATAGACCGGCCTTCGTCGTTCATGGCCTGCGGTGGATTGTTACAGAATTTTAGTTTTTAGTTTATTCATTACAAACAAAAATCGATAAATTCAATAATACAAATATTTTCTCTTTTTAATACGTCGTCTCTTCAAAAAGTATCGCGAATTTTGTATTTTTTCAAAAAGTATTTATTTATTCATGAATATCTATTGTCCCCTTCAAAGTATTCCCCCTCAGATATAATGCACTTGTGCCAACGTTTTTTCCAATCCTCGAAACACTTAAAAAAATCATTTTTTGTGATCTTGTTCAGCTCCTCCTTCGATGCCGTCTTTATCTTCTCAATCGTGGCGTAGCGTCGTTCTTTCATGGGCCTCTTCAGTTTTGGGAACAGGAAAAAGTCACAGGGGGCCAGGTCTGGAGAATACGGTGGCTGCCATTACTGTGTTGTTTTTGACCAAATATTCGCGTATTTTGGCACGAATTTCGCGGCGACCTGACTAATGCCCAAATCATTGGTTGAAATCGAATGGCACGAGCCAATCGATATGTTTAGGTCCTCAGCAACTTCTCTAACGGTGATTCGACGATTGGCCAATACTATTTTCTTCACTTTATCAATGATTTCGTCTGTTGTTGAAGTGCTCGGGCGTCCAGCACGCTGTTCGTCCTTTACATCTTCTCGGCCCTCTGAGAACATTTTGTACCACCGATAAACGTTGCTTTGGTCCAAGGTAGCTTCACTATATGCCATAGTCAACATTCGGAATGCGCCCGCGCACTTTATTTTGTTTTGCACACAAAATTTTATACAGATTCTTTGCTCCGTTTTTTGGATAGACAAAAATCGAAGACGAGCCTAAACATATCCAAGCAAAACAGCTGTCAAAAATTAACTAAACAATCAAAATGACCGACCTTGTGAGCATAAGTAACATGAGTACCAACATAACGCTACAAACAAAATCAAAAATCAAATATACGTAGCTCGCGGAAATACAAAATTCACAAAACTTTTTGAACAGACCTAGTATTAATATAGATATGCCCAAACTGATTATAAGTCAGGATTAGTGCATTAGTTAGTGATCTAAGGCTCATAATCTTCACCATCTCAGCCGCAAGACTCTCTCTGTTGGGTATATACCTCCGCCCACGCTTTCATAAACTACGATATTGTCGGTACGCGTTGCCACTCGCGAACTCAGCCATCGCTTTTACAAGCTATAGTGGCTTACACACATACATATCGTCGTATTACATACATGGGTACATACCGTAAAGCGTTTTCATTCACCTCTCAGCATATAACGTAGAATAGCTCCCAGCATAAACTGACCGATTTTTCCTAGTTTCTGAACATGAACTCGAACGATACGAGATTCGTCCTACAATTTATCTCAATGCCAGGCCAGTCAAGCGAATTAAGTGGAAATTAATTAGGTACTTCGAAATACTGAATACCAACTAACAAGTACCTAAATAAAACAAGAAAAAATTAAAAACACGATACCGTTGTTAAAGGCGTAACACGCCTAATTTCCCAATTCCGGACCCCGATCCCGCGGGCCGCCGCAACACGGTGTGCAAAATTGGAAAAAATACGATCACAGTATTCGCAGTAAAGCTTTCATCGGCGCGTTTACGGAGCAAATTAAAATGTCGGCCCGAATCGCAAAGGTCCCGAATTCTCGATGTTGTAATTTTAAGTCGGCGAACGAAACGGGGCTATCGGAGTGTGCGAATCGCAAATCGACTCACGCTCGGCGAAGCAGAAAGACAAGGATGTATTTAAATTAATTTCGACGAGCACGCCGCCGCTTATCAACATTCGGCATTAAGGAAGCGACACAATGTAAACAGAAACAGGCGACTGTGTGCGTTTCCGGAGTCGGATCGCGGGCCCACCCGTCGCGCTGGCTGATACCGTCCTCTCAGGCTTACGAGACTGTCCGTGCGAGTGTTGATTGTAAATCCGTATTTTGGGAAAACACTTTCCTACTCCTATTTGAGTATGCGTTAATCGATCATTGTCACTAACAGCTCACTTTGTCTGTCCACTTTTGGATGTGTCTAAAATCTGTACCATGATACCGCTCGGGAGGTTTCTCACTTTTGGCAGGTGGCCGCTGCAAAATCGCTGTTGCAAATTTTCATTGTCAGATGAGCGCCCAACTTTACAATGAGTTAGGTACTTATAAATCTGAATTAGTTAAAAACCAACAGAAGATACTTTATACTGAGACAAGACAAAAGTACCTAAATCTTTATGTAATGCATGTAATTGGTATGGCAAATCAATATCTGTCTCGGAGCAGTCTTATTTCAGACACGAGTCACGATCATATAACAAAAAAACAGAGCTCTCTTACCTTCTCCTCTAGACTGTTTTCCCCGCCGAAGTGGTTTAATATCGAACAGAAATAAGTAACTTAAGATCCCATCGTTATGTTTAGTCTGCGTCTGAGTTTTGAATCCGAGACGTAAACACTCTATTGAAGTTATAACAGATGTCTTTGATCCCATCAAAGAGTGGATTTTCGCATTAATGTTAATTAGAAAATAATCGTTTTCGATTCACGCAACCTTATTCGGAGTGGGTTTCTAATTTAAATTGCGACTAAGAACCACTGGGTTATCGTGCCGGCGCGGTGTCGCGGTAATGATTCTCCAAACATTAATTTAATGTTGTACAGTTCGGTTTCAAAACATTAATTTATTTTTACAGTTAGCAATGAAAGCAAGTGATCAATCAATTAAAATTAATTGTTTTGGCTTCAATCTTGCTTGTGCTCACGCGCGTGAGGGCCCGGGGTCCGCCTTGACCATTATCCAGGATTTGGCAAAATGCCGTCTGACCTCCATGACCCTGTTAACAGGGGAATCTGACCAGATTGGATCACGGTTACACATTAAGTCGCCTGATACGGTTTTCCCGGGATGTTTTCGATCACTGATTATAGCGGTTAATGTACTACTCAGAAAAAGGCATTAGTAAGTTCTGGCCGTGCCAGACAGAGTAGAATAGCACCAACCCCTTACACACATAGGTGTCGTACAAGGCGACTGATGTTTTCGAGGCAATAGATCAAGAGTCTACGTAGTCTGGAAAATGGGCAGCAGTATTTTCCATTGTTATATTTAAATACTGCGATCTCCAACCCGCCTGCCAAGCGTGGAGATTATGGCAATAACCTCCCCTTTCGTGGGAGAGGCCCTAAGTCCTGCAGTTGACTGTTACGGGCTGTGTCGTGATGAAGTACATGGCAGCACTGGGGATGGAACCCGGTACCTCTCGCTAGCCGCTTCGCTGCCGACGATCACGATCTCATTCTGCCGACCCCTTTCCTGCATCGGGAGACGCGATCCGGGCGAATGCTTCATCCTTATGTCGTGGATCTTCCAACTATCCGCACAAGCTCGACTTTAGTAATACGTACGGCTAAGTAATGGAACACGTTGCCTGCGAGTGTGTTCCCTGGTCAATATAATCTGGATGCCTTCAAGGCTAAAGTGAATAGGCTGTTCCAAGACGGGCATGCTCCATCTTCGGCCGCATCGTCACTTACCAAGAGAGTGGCGGTCAAATGCCTGTCTTGTCCAATATAAAAAATGTTTATATGACGAACTCACGAACCGAGATGCGTCGAGAGCGCACGCGTCGCTTTCGGAATTCGCTAATTTAATTTGTCTCGTTTGATTGCTCTGGAGCGCACCTATTTAAAATGGATGATTTAATTTCAAATGTTGCTCCATTTCGTTTCGAGCTAGCTAATTCGCTAATGGCTTTGATTGCCACGTGACATGCCGAATACATTTTTGTAATTTAGAATAATCGTTAGGCTATTTACCAGAAAGTGTCACAAATTCCAAAAATGGCATAGGTTGTATGGCATATCTTTAATGCCTACCTTTATTACCTTCTATGGAAGAAAGAGTTCTATTTTGCCGACCCACCTAGTAGAATAAGGGCAGGTGGATGTTAAATACCTTTCGCATTTAATAAAAACGAGAAACAAAATGAGTCTACAGTGCGTCGTTGAAATGTGAAAATAATATTTCGATAATGAACTAATTAGTCCCAGAACTATTCATCTGTATTCGGGGCCTGCGAGCGCCGACAGCGACATCAAAGGGAAACGTTCCGCCTAAGAGATGCATCATTCATAATATTTTTCTCTCGGACACGAATGAAAAATGGAGTAGCGTCGTTCGATTAAGGCGGGGTCCTCTCAAAATTGTTTAGGAAATTACCTACTAATGGACATCAATCTTCCCGTAGGCGCTTTATTTAAAGCAGCTTCCCCAAAGAAAAAGCCGTAATTTGTTACTGGACGCAAATTAAGACGGGAAGTTTCATCAAGTGCCCCAACGAGGAAATGATAAACAATAAAAATAAGTTGGGAATTTTCCTTTCAAACGGGGACATCGCTTCCGTCCAAGGGGTACTTGTGCTTTTATGATTGCCTTTGTGAGCGAACAATTAAAGTGTTTTTTAATCTATTACATTAAGAGGCGGCCAACGAAGGCGTCGTTTGGATTAAGTGTACGTAACTGTACGCTCACAATTTTACTAAGTACAACGACATTGAAATTAAACTTACATTACGGACTCTGCCCCAGGTGTTTTCAAATAAATTAGTTGTTAAAATTGTGCTTGGCGTAAGATTTGCATGATGAAATAAATTTATTTAAATATATATACGTAAAATTAATTACACATTAATCTTAACAATGAGGCTCTGTCCTTATTGGCAGCGGTAGTGTGACCATGGTCGTATGACGCACATTGCCCGATCAATAGGATACCTCAAACTGTCCGTCGCACGACCATTTCCCCAAATTTAATTTGAAAGCTTCTGTAATTATACTTGTACAGTACATAGGCGGACCCCGGGCTCTCGTCCTCGAGAGCACAACCGGGACTTTAACGCTAAGATGTAATTATACTTGTACAGTCTACGTAATGTTATATGATAGATAGATAAATTCTTTATTGCTCACACAAGAAACACTACATTAAAAAGTTCCGACAAAAACCATAACTAGTTGTGGGAAAAGGCGGCTGCAAGCGATCTCTACCAGGCAACCTTTGTCTAATGAACCGCTTGATACACAGGCAAGTCAACAACATGAACTTATACTAGCGAACTTACACTTAATACAAAGTAGATATATACACCTACATTCAAATATACACATATAACAAAACTAAAATATTTATAGACAATACACCTACATAAACTAAATAATAAATTGCCATATATGATCAAAAATCGTAACAAATAATGTCGTGACCATGATGCATGCAGTTGCTTTGAAATATTGAGGTAAAGACAATACAAACCGTGGTTACAAACCCGATAATATGTGTAGTGAAAGTGTAGTGAATAACCACGAAAGTCATAAAACCTATGGAACAAATAATACTGCCTCCCACGACGATCACGGTAAGATCCAAAAGCCGTCTCTTCGTAATAAAACCAGAGTTCATTTCAACCGTAAAATCAAGTTCAAATAACGAGTTCGCCCTACACTTGTTAGGTATTCCTGTCATTTCGCGTCACGAATGTTGGAAGTTTCGTTAACTAAGTAGCCGACTAATTCAATTTCAATGATGCTCCTGCTACGAAGTTAGGGAAATTACCTAAGTGCTTTTCAATTTCGGTGCCCGGGCGTAGGTATTAGATGCGAGTTGCTACATTAAAAATTCACTGCTGAATTTATTTGTAACCGCGAGGGTGTGGAGCTGGTACCACTGGGGCCTTTGATTTATTTGGGTCATAAATATTGAATTAGCGTTTTTCTAGATCTGTGGGTTAGATATTGTATTCACACAGTGTGGTAATATCAATGTTTACTTTGATGTATCATTCAATTAAGTATACTTTTTTTCTTATAAGAAACATAATATAAATGTGATGAATAAATAAATGATAATGTCGTCCACTAGCGTTATTAGTCGCCTTATACGGAATAAGTTACATTTAATGAAAATCATAATCATAAATGTGCGTATCTCTCTACTCATTGTGCTTACTGTGATCTCTAAGATGATACGCCCTTTACCTGTAGTCGTGCTAACAACCATATCCTTCGAACCATCATCACCCCTGTCCTTCTCCCACTGGGTGAGATCGGCACAACATGTCTCTCGGAGATATGCTGCAAAAAGTTGCCGGAGTTGGCCATGTTGGTTGGCCAAAAGCTTCCCTAGCGTCAACCCTTCTTGGGAAAGCTTTCGAGATCGAAGTGTTTAAAATACAACGGAAAAATTTGCCATTTTTCGGTCTTCGGAGGTTCTAGCTAGTCAGTCTCTATACGCAACAATGTAAACATAGTTGCTTGGCGAGAAAACCGGGAACTACCCTACTCCCCACCTAGTCGGGAGGAGCGGAGTCCGGAGTCCGGAGTCCGGAGGCTTGTCAGAATCCTACCACTGGTAAAAGTAGTTAAGGGCACGGCTGTTATAAGCGATCACCGCGACGCGCATTTGGCGCCGGCCGCGGCAAACGCGAGTAATTTGAATGCATATAAATCAATAGTAATAGTAGTAGTTTCGATATTGATAGTTCGTAAATTTGTAAGTTCGGTAATTAATGTGACACTTTGATTATTTTCAGGTATGAAATGCTGCCTCGATTTTTGTAAGTAGATACACCACACTTCGTAATTTTATACAGTTACAAGATGTGTAATAAAAAACACATATTTGTAACCCCAAATATTATTCGTGTTAGTCCTCCGCTTAATGTTCTTTTGAGGAAATTAAAATAGCATTATCTCTTAACGCCTTTGCCAATATTTCAGTTGTTGTTATTTTATTTTAGGCAATGTATTTTATTTTTTGTGCCTAATCCCTCGGACAAAAACGTAAAGCACAAAAGCTACTGATCGGATTATAATTTATTATTTTAGTGTTGTAACTTTACCTGTCCCAGAATAACACAGAATTGATCGTTCTCACGGAAACACGGCTATTTTACGCGGACGAAGTCGCTGGCAAAGCCAAGTCTATAATTAAAATAAATTAAAGTCTGTCTGCATTTCCGCTAACTCCTCCTAAACCACGCAACGGATTTTGATGCGGTTTTCACCATAGTTTTGTAAACGAAAGCCGAGGAAACCCATGCGAAGCCGGGGCGGGTCGCTAGTTACAAACATGACTATTTATTGACCATAAATAATGACGACAATTAAGTAAATCTAGAGGGTTCCGTAGCCGAAATTTATAGTCGCCAGTTATTCGGCAGGCAATAATAAATCATGTTATTACAGCCCATTCCGTATATTTCGGACACAAAAGTTGCGTGCTGGCCACAAACGTGTGTTTCATGAATACAAGTTTTTTGTTCCCTTTTCAAAGCAAATCCTTTTCAATGTCGGTTACGTGAAATAAAGCAATTTTCTTTTTAACAATACCTGTACGCGGAAAATCTCTTTTTTAGGCAAAACATGCGCAGAAATAACCGTTTGGTGGAACGATGAAAGACTGCCGCGGTATAAGCTGCGGAATAAGCAATAATAAGTTGGAGTGGTTTCTGTAGTATGTTGTCTCTTCAAAAATAATCTAAAGTAATATTATAAATGCAAAAATCCGTGTATTACGTATTTACATCTAAACTGTTGTCAGGTTTGGAAAAAACCTGGCAAAGTGATTGAGAAACGGGGTCAAGGACTTCGGTTATTTCCATAAATAACCGAAATCAGGTAATAGCTAGCTCCAAACCCTCCATAACCCTTCCAATCTACCCTTACAAGACTGCCACTTTAGGTGGGTATACCGACCGCTATCGGAAAACACACAACGATGTCTACATATACTGGAATATTTTTTTAAACAACTGAACCGGTTAAGAAATGTGCAATTAAATTGGTTTACAAATAAACAAAACTGCATCGAAAATGGTCCATCCGTTCCGAGGATACACTCTGATACACACGGCAGACTTATAATCTCTATTTTTGACTAGAGGAAGTCCTACGCCGAATCTATAAGTGTGAATGAGGTATTTACGTATGTTCATAGTACCATCCTTAGCCATCGTAGGTGTAAACTGGCGTAAATAATCTAATATGAAATATGTGAGGGAAGTTGTTGACAGTAGTCTGGATGTGGGCGGTTAATGGGCATAACATTTCGAGATGAGTATTTTGTAGGCACATCAATAATTATATTACTTATGCCGGGTGTTATTTAATCTTATTGCGGGCAGTCTCCTAATATAATGTTACCTAACAAGTGACATTTCTTTAGATATAGGAATATATGTATGCATGAATGAACTTTAGTTAACTGTCTTTCGCTGAGTATGGTGGTCCCCATTTCTAACCCTACGTCTGCCAACAATGCCAAGGCGTGAAGCCTATGTCGGCGAATAGGCGTGCCACGGCTGGGATGATGATGTGTTAGTAAAGACTGGGGGGGCGCCATATGTTATCCTACGTCATAGAGTACAAGATAAATTCTACTTTGTAGCGATAGCAGACGTTTAGGAAACCCACAAAACGTTCGTCTGCCTGTGCACAACCCGGCACAAGAAATATTCTTTATTGATCCCAACTTTTCGTAGCGATAGTACGTACTTACATATCTCCTTATGTGAATTCTAGAAGTAAAAAAACCGACCTGCTCCACATCGTTTTGGCAGGTTCGCTTTCCAGCCACATTACACCAAAAAGAAAAATGCCTTTACGGCGCCCTTACATTCTAGTATGTCAAGATAATTTTTCAGAGCCCAATTGAGATTTTTTAAATATGTGTGATGATGTATGAAGGAAGATAAAAGAAGTTTATTAGTATAGTAGTTTGTGATACTGAATATAACTTATCTGTAGGGGTGCAGGCGTGAATGTATCGAATGTTTTGATACACATTAAAATCGAAAAACTGCTGACAAAGTAATATCTTCATAGACATAATAGACGATATGACAGTACACCATACTTTGCAATGTATATGATAGCACTATAGTCACTGTGTCGTAACAAATGGATGTGTAGGTACATCGCCCGCCTAGCTTTGTATTTACTAGAACACATCTGTTGCGACATTGAACATTTTCGGGATTTTCATAGTCATGTTTATTTTCAAACGTCATCCTCTATTTATAGTATACGCTATTCTTGCTCCATGGATTTACGAACTACAAGCTCGAATTCTAAACTTTAAAAAGAGAACGAGTATAATTTACGGCCACTAATGGAACGACTACATTTTAGATCATAAACCTTTGACATCAATTGAAATGTAAAAAATGCCTATAATAAATTAGTTAGGTATGTAAGGCATCCTTTAAAATAGGGTTCATTCCCATTGTCCCCCAAATGTCATCCCCTGAATGGGGGACAACGGGTATTATAGTTTCGTTGTCCCCCAAATTCTGAAATGCGACACAATGGAAATAAAAAACCCGTTGTCCCATTTTAAAATTTAGTTATTTATATTTAGAAAACTTAAGCTCCAAGGCTTCTTATCAACGATCACAAGTGCTTGTCCTAACTTTAATGACGAAGTTACATCTAAGGAATGTAACTTCGTTACATTGCATATTTTATATTGTTTTGCTTCATAACTTCTTAGAGGTTCTTCCTTTCTATTTAGGTATTTTTCCTTTTTTCGTTTGTGAGTAAACAAGTCTCGGAAAAGTACATTATGCTCACTTCTAGGTATATAAAAGTCGTGTATTTTTTTGCTTTTCTTATAATGTATTTAACGATCGAGCAGGCGTATCACCGAATAGTACCTAATCCTGAATGGTTCCTTGCGTGTGTTTTTCTTGAATGCGAATATAGTCAAATTGAATGTTTCCAAGAAACAAATTATATCTTCTATATTATTTATATTACTCATAATAGTCTTTACCACTTTCCGTTTAGGATTTCATTGCTTGTCAGGTTAAACCCACTGTCGTATATTGGGTACCTATTTTTAACTATATAAAGGTACGGTTTGCTCCAGATTTTTTCACTGTCCCCAAAGTATTACTCTTGGGCATTCTTCAGACGTATCTGATAGGCACAGAAATAGAGCAAGTTTACGAGTTTTTACGATTAAGCTTTTAGTTTTAAAACATCGCTCATTTGGTCCTAGGCACAACATTCCGATACTATTCTGTTCATTTTATTTTCAATTTCTTTGGGGTGCTGCAATTGTAGGTATATAGGTATCTACTACTTTCAAAAGTTTGGTGATAGTTATTCCAAATCTCGATTCTCGGTTGCCTGCAAGTGTGTTCCCTGATAACTATAGCACGATCCATCTTCGGCCGCATCATCACTTACCACTCGGTGAAATGGCGGTCATATGCCTAGCTAGTCTAATTAAAAAAAAACAGATAACTTTAAAGTTTTGTAAATTACAATAATTGTGTAGTGAAGACACAAAAGACTTGACTTTGAAAAATATTTTCAAAAGATCTTGTATTAACATTCTATAGACAGGATCAAGAAAGAGGAAGAGCTTGTTGCTACAACGCACCGATGGACTCCGCATACTGTTGCTATTGCGCACTCCGCAAGGCCTTAAAATTGGCAACTCTAAACAGTGCGGACAATGTAAAACATCTTCGCTAAATAGTCGTCCCAAACTATGACAATGCCCATCAAAACATAACGACCGCTCTGTTGAGATCAATAAAGTTATTTCCGATGCCCTCCTTGGAATCACCGGTTTATGGGCCATTTATACCTACCATTTGTTATTGTAAACAAATTATATTGAGGAATGTAGGTCGACAGAGGGTGGTGCTGTCATATTATCATGAAAACATGTGTATTATAGGTATTGTGTAACATAATGTATGAAGGTATAGGTAGCCTTGACAGTCTTTCTAGTTTTCCGTGGGATTGTTACATCTTTCCAAACAATAATAATGACTATAATAATAATTCTCTTTTTTTAATATGTTTTATACTATGTATAAATGGGGACAATAGTGATTTAGTATTGATTTGTTGACCTATTAGTGTGCATGAAAGGTAGGTGTTGGGACTTCCCTGTAATAGACTATGGTCGTTGTTGCTAACCTAGCGGGTTATTGGTCCGCCTTCGCTTGTCACTTTTCTCTCCCGGCAAAAATGTAAGTTGTGATTTTCTCATAAGTAGAAGTACAATATTTAGAGAGAGGTTTGTCAGGACCGTATCAATTAACAATTTGGTCTCTACCTACCCGTAAAGGAAACAGGTGTGACGATAATGCCAATAATAGAGCACCTGATTTTTATAAATTATTAAGTTAAAAGATATTTATTTAGCATTAAAAAATTGACACAAAATTATAATAGATAGGTACAAACTTTTATCAAATATACAAAAAAATAAAAAAGTAAAACAAAAACAGCGACTATAACAAAAAAATTCGCGAGCAGTCACGGCATACATTGTTTTTTTAAAGTGTCCGTAGATCACGTACTGGAGGTGGCAAATCATTCCAGACTTTATCTGCTGTGCAGGCCAGATGCAAACTGGGCAGTACCAATTGGGGGCCTTTGTCGATCAATCCGAAGATAATGACTTCAGTAGGTAAGAAAATTAAATGTTATCTGAAATACAGAGATACTCTTTATATTATTCAATCCACTTTATTTTAAACATTTGATTCCGTAAGCTTAATAAAAAAATAATTCATAACGGGAGGAAAAAGCTAATTAACTAACAACAATTATGAATGAGGAACGAACTGAATCAATTCTCAGAATATAAATGCTACATAAAACAGTTTCCTTTAACTCATGAGTAATTATCATGAACAATTACGTAAAGACAAAATACAAACATCGAGGAGGATAATACGTAGTAGAATACTTACAATTTATAATCCAATAACTACGCAAAAGTCGTCGTCAAATAAATATACTTGAACAAATAAATGGATGGATAAATATTGAAACTGTGTTTGCTGATAAATAATGACGGATATTATCAACAACTAAACGGTAAATTGCAACAGTAATTTCCACGTAATTTTAAATTTCACCGAGTTTAAATTGTTTAAAACGCGCTGTACAGGCCGTACGTTATATTGTGATATTCTTTTTTCTTTCTAAATTCAAAATCAAAGAGTGTATTGTTTAGTACCACAGCGGCGCGCCCGCGTTGTCCACGCCATGAGTTAGTACCGGACAGATGTCGCACGCATTCCAAATGGACCCGCCGAGAATAGTCGACGTAGACTCACGCGCTTTTTTCGTCACATAATTGAATACATAGAGCACACAGAGTTCTGCGCTCCTGGCCGCTCATAAATTTTTTAATTTCGAATGTTTCACATTTTAAAACATAAGAAACTCAATCATAGTTTGAACAGAAAATGGCTGAAAATCGCGTGTCAATTGTTTTTTATCACAAGTTGAAGTTTGTCGTTCGTAGCAAAAATGAAATCAAAGCAAAAAGATTTTAGGGCGATGATTTTTTATAATTTTGAAAGTTTACTGTCTCCGCAAATCTGCGCTGCTCGTCTCTACAATACTTTTGGGAGGGAAAACCATTAAAACAGTAATGGATAAAATTCGCAACACGAACAAATCTCCACCAGTGATGTACCAGCTTGAATTCCTAACGAAAAGGATTCCCCATCTCCTCGTCAATATCTCAAATAAACGAAGGAGTCTAGATGCTATATGAACAATCTACACATCTATTATTAGACAGTTGTTTAAATAAAACGACTTTATTTTTAAATATCTTCTAAGATCTTCCTCATCTTTCGCCACTTTTAACTCTAAATAACGTTAGAAATTAGAAACTCCCCAGGGACAGATGACATCGATATTTCAAGTTACTTTTTGGCACCGGGCCCAGCTTTTGGCGGAAGAAACAAAACAAGAAACTAAATCGTTGAATGTAATTGGAACAATAAACTTGTGTCGTCATAGAATTAGTTTTATTGGGACAGAATTCCTCGTAATAAGATGTGTTACGCGACCGCGTCGTAACTCGTACCTTACAATGTTGCTGCCCTGGTACCTTCACCATACCTCTCATACTTAGTAACAAGCAACCTCGAACAGAATGACTCCACTGAACTTTTATTCACAAATGTTAACTCAAGATCACATGTGTATGCTAGCACGCTCGTATTGCCCCAATAAAGAAGTCAAGAACACATTCTTTGATTTCGCAAAAAGAGACGTTAACTGTTTACCCGCACTACTCCACGCAGTATTTTCTCTTTACTGTCCCAAGTACCTACTTTCACCGAAAAAATGGGTCCATATTTCCCTTTACAACGTTCAAGGAGTTATATTTATTTTGTGCTGGTGTGGGATTCATAAATAATTCGGTAGCATAAAGACCTACATGGGCGTGCACTCAACAAATTCCGACGGAACCCTTTATCCAATCATGGGTGTTACGGATCACCGGGCTCCGGTGCGTAGAGCCACGTTCTGGCGAAATCCTGAGAGCGAATACATCAAACTGGCGGGTGGTGAAGAAAGCTTTGCCCGAAAGCCTTACAATGGAATCAGAATCCTATTTCTGTGTAACAGCTCGACTGTGCTGGAAACAGTGCGTTAACATGGGGACCTTTTATCTGCCTTTCGGAATATCAATCTTCTATACATAAATGTATGGAATGTAAAGGAATTAAAGTTAGTAATTAAATGACAATCTAAAGGTTTATATTAAAAGAACCATAACATTTTTGAAAGTTAAAAGCGTTATTTATTAGGAAGTCTTATAATTGCTATGAATGTAACAATAATTAAAATCAATCTTAGGGATTAACCTGGAAACAAAGTGTTGGAAAGTGCTAGTACAAAGCAAAGCATGTTATTGATAATTTCTAGTGGAACATGACTTACACGTGGTAGAGTTAGACGAATTCGGTCATCATACAAGTTACAATTCGTCCGTCTCAAAAAGTTTACCCGGAATTTATTTCAAAGTTGCGCCGCAAACGCGCAAACTCCTGTCCGTACGCTGCATCTGTCGCAAATGCTGTTATCTGTGCCGAGTGCCGTCGCTCAGTAATAGTTTTCCACTCATTCCCACACCTCCCTTCCTAGGATAGCCTCAATTTGCCGTCGCCACGCTTGCTACCTCTCATAACTCCTCCATAATGTGGTTATCTGTTCTGTCGTGTCCCCCGCGTGCAATAAAATACAAAGCACTTTCGTTCTCTGACATTATTTGCTGAGAGATCGTGGAGCCCGTTGTTAACGCACTGCACCTACATATTTGATATCGAGGTTTTGGCCAAATAAGGTGTGGTGTAGAATTTTTTACATTTTTTTAATGCTTTTTCACTATAAATATATCCTAATAGAGGAACATAAATAAACTAACATATTTAGCTACGCAGTACTGTTTTAGTTTAGTTGCTGCGTAATAAACATCTCAATTGTAACTTGTGTATGTGTTTTATTGCAGGCGTTATTATTTATTTAGTAACATAATCAAAGAAATTTTTTACGACTATTTTAATAGTTTATTATAAAAAATATTAAACGCCCACTGAACTCGTTTACAAGTAGCGCCTTCCAGTACCATCATCAACAAGGCAAAGATTACGTTGAAGAATAAGACGAATTTCTTCCTCTTTGATATAGGTAGACACTGTCGGATATTGCTTTTTTGGTTTTAGATAGTCCAACAATGCACTATTACTACCTAGATGATGTTGATAATGACATCTAGACAAACTCCTAGACAGGATCCGGATCAATATTCCAAGTCGAAATAAATTAACACATATTAACGAGATCTGACCGTCCGAATGTTTATGTTTCAGTTTATTTTCTGTGATACCGCATTGACGCGTCCCGAAGCCGCGGTGACTCATGATAACATATTTAGGTTACTGGGTAGGTATTTGTCTAAATGTCAATGAGGCGCGACGATATCCGCTAATCTCACAAATTAGACGGCCAAGTGTAATTTTATGAGCCGTCGAGTGCTTTCAGAGTTCAAGATGAAGTCGTTTGACGGAACCCATGATTGCGCTCGACGAATTATTTCATGTTCATTCGTGTTTAGTGAAGTCGTCGTTTCTTTTTCGTAACAATGGCTTTGGTGCATACATTTAATAGAAGCAAAGTAAAGGTATATAATCAATGAAACCAAATATATGTTGCATTCCTGATAGAAAACATTATTTTTAGATACCTGATTGATTATTAATTTACTTCTCTTTACTCATAGGGGAGGCTTGGTCCAGAATTTGAGGAATATTTATGATCACTATCATTTTAGCGTCTATCCCGGCTTATGACAGGATCCACTCTAATGCTTTTAGTTCATCCACTTCGCACTGTCTATCAGCTGTAAATACAGCATCCTCATCTCGTAAGCCATTAACTCTTGCATCCCATGAACGATGATTTATGCACGAAAACATCTTAAATCTACACAGTATAGTAGGTATAGTAATAATAATCTGGTATTGAACCACGATTTCAGAGTATTGAACATGATCAATTATCTTACACACTTTTATTACATAATATTGCGGGATTTTTATAAAGTTCCAAAAAAATTCTGTCACTATGTGTTGGTCTATATATCTCGCAATCGACAGTATGTAGCCGAAATGGGCTTTCTTCGAAACTTATTGGCTGTGTAGGGTACTAATGCCGTGCAATCTTATGCAGATGCATTGGTGCTGGGAGAGGGAGTGCAAGGAGGTGCACTTGCTCTCCTGTCATTAAAAAAGGTTAAAAATATTTTATTTCTTAATAGTATGGTCCAAAAAATTGGGACGCTGCGCTCCTAAGGTAAGGTCACTATGATATAGTGTCCTCCTGAAAATAATCTATGCGGACACTATACACAGATGTAGTAGCTGTATGTAATTTAAACCTCAACGGTCAGCAAGCAAGAACCATGCGAGAACTCCAACCAATAAATTCCCGGTCAATCTTGAACTTTGAAGCGTAAAAAGTGCGGTAATAAATCCCGCATTTGAACCGGCGGCCCAACTTTCCGGATTAGTTGTCCGGTTGTTCGCGAGAGTCAGGTGATCCGGGAACTTGGCCCGGGTAGTTGTGAGGCCGGACAACTTTTATTTCCAACTACACGTAGAAAATTAACGTTCGCACGAAGCTGACCCGTATCGGGATCTGCCTGCTGGCTCCGAGTTCGTTACCGGAACACGATGCTGAATGCTAATAGCGTTATGTCTACGTAAACTGAGCGTTTTAATCTACTAAATTCGTTTCTGGGGAAAACCTTTCTCCCAATATTTCTTCGTCTAACAATCTTTCGCTGTAATGCATTTGCTTTTTGTCTAATCCATTGCATTTCATCATGTTTATGGTAAAAAGGTAGTGGTCTCCGGTTGTCATGTTTGCTAACCGCAATATATTTTTTGCCGCACTGATCACTAGTTTTTATGTAGCCGTTTGATTGTACTTGTTTTACGAACAGAATTATCATTCACAATAACTACTGTAGTAATTTTGTTAATTTTTACTGAGTTTCTTAATAGTTGTACTTTTGTAACTGCCTCACAAACACTCTAACTTTAATTTCACACAACAAACTTCAAAGACGACTCATATAACTATGTTTTTCTTTATTAAATATTTTTTATAATAACAAATACTACGGAGACGATGTAAACACTGACTTATGGATTTATTATTTCTTCGAGAATAGCGTAGATATGTACTAAACAAATAATTTAACTTAATGAATAGTTAATCATGTTAATAGTGTAATACAAAACCCAATTACCACCGTACGTAAAAGCACAAACTCAGTTAAAGCTACGAATACGACACTTACGTAATTGCAGCTTATTTACCCAGCATATGTTTACGTCGGCGTCGGCACGGCATGTTTGCGCGCGAACTTGCCAGTATGTGCGGCTTAAACTTAGTTGTGCTTAGTTTTAACTTCGCAAATCCATCTTGGATTAGTGGCGGGCCCCGACCACTTTCGTACGATGGCCGGGGCGGTCGCAGTTTCCGTAAGGTCTGTAACTAAATTAATAACATAATCAAACGTTCCTGTTTAGTGCGGAAATGTCGTTTCGTGTTCGAAAATTAACAGCCTGAAAGCGTTAGCGCTTGAGGGGTTGGAAGATGTATGCTCATGTTTTCATATGTATATTGTATATATACCTATGGATCGATATTGAGTGTATGTAGATGTTTGTTTCTCGATAACGCAAGCATGCCTTTTCTTCCTTCTTATTAGGTGTGATGTTTAAAATTCAAATTTTACAAATCTTTTATATTATTAATATATTGGAATTTTGTGCCTCACTCGGGATTGAACGCGTGCAATTGTCTTGTCTCTTACTGGGTTTATTAAAACGGGTATTGAATGGTCAGGGGCCTCACCTTGAGCTGTAAAAAGACCTACTCGTCGATATGTAGCCGACTATTTATTTATTTAAGATGACTCAAACTTAATTCTTGACGCCAAGGGCCTAACAATCAACTTTATCGTGGCAACAACTCTAAAATCACAGAAAAACGTCAGCTGCAGGTATCATATAATATTGATTTTTTCGCAATTTCGGAGTTGGTGGCACTGTAGACATAGACATAGACATAATATCATTGGTAAAAAATGTTTACATGTCATTATTTGTTGTTACCCAGTTTAGAGCGTCGGTGGCCGAGCGGTTACAGTATCCGACTCGTAAGCCAGAGGTCCCGGGTTCGAATCCCGCTCCGGCCATGTACAAATGTCTGTTTTCTGAGTTATGTACATTAGTTGAATACTAACCGATGCTCTTACGGTGAGGGAAAACATCGTGATGAAACCTGCACATTCAGGCGACTGGATGTGTAACCATGATCCAATCTGGTCAGGTTCCCCTGGTAGCAGGGTCATGGAGGTCAGATGGCAGTCGCTCCACTGTAATTACCTGACCTGCCAAATCCTGGATCATGGTCAAGGCGGACCCCGGGTCCTCGTTCTTGACAGCACAACCGGGACATTAACGCCAAGATGATTATTTTTATTTGTTGTTACCCAGGTACAATAAAAAAAAACTCAGTAAAAGCTCTATGTAAGAGAAGTAGAATAGCTATAGCTTTTCAGTTTACAAGTGCTAACCATTCGTTTGCTACAGCAGCGTATACACGAAAAGCAAAACCACACAGAACCGATGCTAAAAAAGGACAATAAAACAGCAAACACTCTCACATAGATAAGATAAACATTCGTGTCTAGCAATTCATGTTTCCTTTGTAAATCTGCGCGTCGGCTTTGGCTCGCAGTCCCAGTTATCGGTGGGCCGGTCCCAAATAAAAAACTCATCAATATCTCTCTCCTCGGTCCCGGCGACTGTTAGCAAACTCTTCGCCTAGACAGGGAGGCATTCAGGTTTACTCGGAGGGGGTCCAAAAAAAATATAGCTCATAATATTAGTTCAAAATATGAACGAAAGGGTGCAGCTGGATGCTGGATGCGACAAGTCGGGGTTGGGTGTATTGGCATTTATTTTTGGAGGCAAATGTCTAGTTTTACTGGGCTAGTATTACGAAACAAATCCTTGGAGCCACTATTTTATCACCACTAACCGTAAAATATTTTAGAATTAACTTCATAACACCGTTTATAAACGAGCTGCGCTACGCTAAAATAAGTTTTCGTCGTTTTCTCTGCCACAACGCTTCCAAAATATATTGCGAATACAAAATTAACTCTGAAACAACATTAAAACTGAAACTGAATTTAGGTTTTCGAGAGTACCTGTACAATTCTTGACAATTATTTTCTTAAAACGACGTGACAAATAAGCCAATAAAAAGGTAGGGTACAATAACGTTGCTGTTTCTTTAACTTTAAGCTCCTTATTTTACTTAAATTAAATTAGTGACATGAACTTGAGAGAACTTTTTTGAAAGTAGATAAATATTTTCCTATTTTTATTTATCATACGTCTTCAACTTGCTAAATTGTCACTGAAACGGTGTCTGTTCATTCCTATCTTGTTTTACGTGACCTCCAGGGGAGAATTGGATAAGTTTGTACAAAAACCGTTTCTCTTTCTAAACAAAAGGTGAACACCCCTTGTAAGGATGTATAGGAATTAGGTATAGACAAGCGACTTTATACTTGCATTGACCTAAATATCTTCATTTTTTAACCCCCGACGAAAACAGTGGAATGTTAATGTTATAAGTGTGTGTAGGTATATGTGTATCTGTGTGTCTGTCTGTGGCATCGTAGCTCCCGAACGGATTGACCGATTTCGATGCAGTTTTCTCTATTTGAAAGCCGGTTTAGTCGAGATGGTTCTTAGCTTGAACTAACTAACTAACTAACTAATGAAACTAGATGGTTTCATTAAAATCGGTTATGTAGTTTAGAAATTTGAGTTTAAATAAACTTAGTTTATTTTTAAACAGGATTCATTTGGCTTAAAGAGTAAAAGGCATGACGTTATGTATCTATGTACTTATGTATACATCGTTGTCATTAATTTTGTTTCAAGGCTTATGTTTTTTTCTCATTTCAAAAATGAGAAAAACAAAGCTATTTTCCGAATTTATATGACATTAAATAAGCGTCTTACTACATTGGGATATCCCAAAATAATTCTAATAGGTTGTTTTCATTTTATGGTTATTTCTTTAATTATCTATTAGTGTCTGCATTGTTGGCCTGCGACTGCGTCCGCGCAGATATCAATAAAAATTAAAATGTATATGCTTAATATTGTGTACCTTTCCGCCGTGCATTGGACAAAAAATCAAACCACTACACGATGGATGGACCAAATTACATAAATGTACAGACTATTTTTGCATTAAGTAGGTACGTAGGTATTTATTTATTTAAAACTTCATGCACTGTTACGTACAATGGCTGGCTTAAAGCTTCATAGCTTTCTCAACCAGTCAACTGGAGAGTTGATAGTATGAAAAATTACAGGGCGGTGCAAGATGATTGACACAAATATTGATGAACACATTTACTACTAAGTACTTATATTTAAGCAAATTTGACATAATATATTAACAAACCAAGACTGACAGTAACATAAAATACCCGAAGAAAAAGAAAGAAAAGAAAAAGCAAATAAAGAAAACACAACGTGCGAGAAATTGTTATTTCAATCACACATGCAGGTAATGATGAAAGAAACAACAGGAGGTTTTGTTAGGTACATATTACAATATTTTACTTTCCCTACCTTTAACGCAGCAAGGGAGCAATGGGTTCATGATATTTTACAGATAGTTTGCGGACAGGAGTGAAGACGTCGTAAGATAAAATAATGAAACATATTATTTATTCAAAATGATTTCCTAGAATGTTTGGAAGGTCGATAATTCTTGAAAATCCGAACATTCTCGCCTACACAAATATTGAAAATTGTTGTAACATATGTCAATTTGAAAAAAGCCATTGGCAGAATTTCCGCTTGTTGTTGTTAAAATAAATTCCGTGTCAGCGATGATTATCGGAATCATAAATTCACACTGTACGAAATGTTTTAATTAAAAATATTAATCAAACATGACGACTTAATTAAAATACCCCGCGTTGAAATTGCTCGTCGAGTATAAAAATAATGATCATAAATAAAATTAATTAATAGCCTAATGACAAGCACACGTGACATAATTATTTGGGAGTAATTATTTCGCTACATACCCTCTATTGAGAGTGAGACATTGATAGAAGAAACATACGAATATGTTTAAAATCGTTTTCTTTCCTCTAAAGAATTACTACTTGATGCATTGTAAAATAATCCAATAAAGTTTTTAAAATTTTGTTGAGTGCTCAAAAAACAGAGATAATGTTAAGACTCCGGAGAGTTTTATGTATTAAATAATATTTTGTGCGATATTGATGGAAATGAGTAATAGGTAGATCAAAAAGATAATGTAGTCGTACCTAAATTGTTAGTATAGTTTTGTTATTCATGTTTATTTATTTAATTTAAATAAATATTTAGCGACGAAAAGAAAGTAAATTGTACACTCAGAATATCTGAAAAAAATAATCAAATGCGCTTTATAAGAAGTTTTTATTTTTTCTCTAATTAACACTGCATCACTGATGAGATAATGCAACCGTGTGTGGCCTAGAAACCAGTAATTAATGCCAATTGCCACTGCGACCAGGACGCCTTGCCGCCTAGCCAATTAGTCTGATTTAGCATTGCGCGAAATCAAGAATATAGGTACACGCATGGATTGTCACAGGAGTGCACTGGTGATGCGAAAGATAAGCACATGTAGTTACACCTTAACTTCAACCTGCAATACCAACGCGTCAAGTAGTAAGTACTTCGATTACGTAGTCCATCCATTCAAAGGAGTTATACAAATAAATAAATAAACAAATTCACGCCTGCATCCCTCAGTGATATGTATGTACAGTAATAAAGTATTTACGCAAGTGAAGCTCTTGTACCTCTTTAACAATTATATATGGCGTATTAACTTTTTAATAATTTTTTATTGTTTATAATGTGCCAAAAACGACACTTATACATTTTGGGATTATTTTAAAGGGAATCTTCTAGTTCGGTACAAAAAAAATATTTTTTCACCTCCAGTTGTGTCATTCATTTAATTTTTTTTTGTAAAATTAGTCAATAATACCGGTGGTCCATCTTACACCATAAAGAGTTTGGAAGGTTAGCTACCTTCTAGACAGGCAAATTTTTTTTGCTCTGTGTTACACCCCTTTCAAAAGTTCATAAATTGAATTTTTTAAATTGAATTGAATTCAAATAATTATTAATTTTTTTAGAAAATGTTTTCTTTTATTTGTTGCAATATCAATGCCCACAGTAGAGCGTCGGTGGCCGAGCGGTGACAGTATCCGACTCGTAAGCCAGAGGTCCCGGGTTCGAATCCCGCTCCGGCCATGTACCAATGACTGATTTCTGAGTTATGTACATTAGTTGAATACTAACCGATGCTCTTACGGTGAGGGAAAACATCGTGATGAAACCTGCACATTCAGGCGACTGGATGTGTAACCATGATCCAATCTGGTCAGGTTCCCCTGGTAGCAGGGTCATGGAGGTCAGATGGCAGTCGCTCCACTGTAATTACCTGACCTGCCAAATCCTGGATCATGGTCAAGGCGGACCCCGGGCCCTCGTTCTCGAGAGCACAACCGGGACATTAACGCCAAGATGATTATTTTTTTTATTAATATCAATGCCCACAGTATGAAATAAAAATATTAAAAACGTTTTAATTAAAAATATCAAAATACGATACGTATTTTGAATTTTATTAAAAGAAAACGATGTGGCCCCGCTTGCAGCAAATTCTTAAACACGTTTAAAAATGACGTTTAACGTTTTTTGTATCACGTTTTTTGTTTAAGTATAAGCTTAAATGCGTTTAAGAATTTGGTGCAAGCCGCCTTTACTCTACTACTCTACTTATTAAAACTTACGAAAATTAATATTGTGTAATAATCTCGGTTTTCCCCATACAAAAGCGTATAGCGAATTAATGATGTACGCGGTAGAGCGAGCATATATGATATTTGGCCTATCGTTTTTGGTTGATTGGAGACAAGCTCCAATTGGGAGCCGTGTCTGGTGGACCGAACTTGATGCGTCACATCAGACGGATGTATTGTTTACTGATATGTATTTAGGTATCATTATAACTAGTTATTTAGGCAGTGGGCGAGGATTTCATTGTACTCAAACCCGACTATAATAATGGCGCGATTACATTGGGATGTTTCCACGACTTCGGAGAGTTAAGGGAATTCGGCTAACGACTCGTGCTGGAGTATGTTGAGGACGTACGGTGGTAGTGGAATAATATACCTATATCCACAATAGGTATTGTATTTATATTTAGACAGTTCTGGATAAATATAGTACACGTCTTATGATCAATTGTCATCTCACGGTAGTAGGCTTACTGGAAGAGATTTCTTTCTAGAAAGGCCGTTGTGTAAAATATCGCTGAGTTCTCTCGTGTTTGTATGTTTTATTTATTTATTATATTTAAAACTCTTTATTGTACTTATAAGGACAGTAAAAATAATTAAAGTAAGACAATTTAGTACAGAGGCAGTCTATCGCTAAAAGCAATCTCTTCCAGACAACCATTTTCACGGACGTCGTGGACGGATCTTTAAGAATGCAGGCATGAACACAACAAAAGTTTCTAAAGCAAATTATTGAAAAATCACAAATATTGCGATTTTAGTTGTTTTTTATCATATAAAATAAATAAACATTACATCTTTTTGGCAACGCATTTGACTCGCCTATATATTGTGCAAATCACCATCAAATGAAATAATTTATCATTACGCCTATTCGGGCAAACGACCTAATGTAATTGCACCTTAAATCGAATTATTCGAATATTCGACAGAGTTCAGCTCACCGCGAGCGAATCGCGTTTCACGGAACAAATGTTTCATGCAACAGCATCATTGTTGCACGTAACAGGTAATTTCGAATATTCATTTTCAAATTTCTAATTCTAAATGCAGGATGCATCGTTATTGTCTAAATGTGTTCTCTCGCCTAGCTCATGTAAATAGCGGAGAGTAGAACACGAATCGTATAAAGTACTAATAGGATTACATGGCACATAGTACCTCTTAAAAAACATTTCGTCCGATAGACCAGTAGGTATAATTAAATCTCTAAAACTACATACATACATACATAAAGCTCACGACTGTGTCCCACAAGTGGGGTAGGCAGAGACTATGGACTGCCACTTTGCTCAGTCCTGTCACAACTCCTTAGCCTCGCATATATCCACAACTCTTTTCATACATCTCCTTTTATTCTTACCACTTCGGACCCCAGTTTTTTTGAGAACATTACTGATCTGATCAGTGAATATTTTCCTGGGTCGTCTCTAAAACTAAATAATTTTTACTAAGATTATATTTCGTCATTTAGGCTAGTCATGAGTTGGGTATCAGCCCTACAAAAGATATAAGACGGTGAGGGCGCCATAGGTTATCCTACTTCCTTGAGTATAAAAATAATCCACTCTGTAGCGAATGTAGAGGTTTAGTAGACCCACAAAACGTTGGTCTGCCCGTGCACTACCTGGCACAAAAAATATTTTTAGTGCCCTTTGTCTTTTCTGTTTTATCCTCTTGTGTGGGTTCTAGAAGTAAAAAAAGCGGTCAGCCACACATCCTCTGGGCAATTTCGCTTTTCAGCCAAAATATAGTCACTATTGCTACTGCAACAAAGTGGAATTTTTCTTATACTCGAGGACGTAACCTACGGTCCCTCACAGTCTACATAGTTTATTACTGGTCCAGCCTGTATAAGTATCGCGTATACAGTGAGCAATACGTATATATAACTATACAAACTGTGTTATATAACCCCGCCTGACACTCGGTCTATTAGTTAGACCCCGTTTACGCGTAAACAAACAAGCTAGGTACCAAGAAAAAAGCGTAACCTCAGCGTTCGCGTTGATACATCGCTGACGAATCCATTAAACGGATTACATTCTTGGCTCGGCGACAATACGACAAAAACAACGTAACGACGCACTGGGGACACACAAAACAGGAGATATTGGGCGGAAATGCTTATCTCCAAAGTGCTGGGGAAAGAGTTGCTTTAATTATGTACTCGTGCCAAACGAGCTTATCCAGATTTTCATTTCCAGGAGCTTTCCAAAATAAGTAGGTGACTGTTCTACAATCGACTCTAAGGCTCTAACAAAGAGCATGATTTTGTATATAGAGCCCCTGAGTATTTGGTCGACCGCTATTTTTAATGTAACTGAGAAACACTTTTTGTTACGTATGTTCCTACTAGGTCAGATGTGTTAAAACTTGATGCAAGTATTTTTGCATGAATCTACCGAATTCGTATTAATTACTTATCAATGGACGACCCAAGAAGCGATGGATTGACATCGCTGAGTCGGACGCGAGAGCCAACGGCTTACGACGTGAGGATGCCGGAGATCGGGCAAAGAGGAGAAGAAAAAGTAGGAAAGCAGATGCTGGCATAAGTCGGGATTGACAGCTCGGATGATGATGATGAAGTAGTTATCAATCCCTGTTTATAGTTTGTTTATGGTTTCAACGTAGTTTTGCCAATTGTTCTTCAAAAGTTTAAGCCAATGATTTGAGAAAGTACAAACGCTCGTAACACGTGTCACATTAAAATAAAACCACGAAGGATGTCCCTCATCACCACATCTCGTAGTTTTTGCCGGTGCTCACGCGCATGTATAATGCGTCCAATGACGCGTCCGCATCGCTGCCAAAAGGCTTCGAGCCGACACGACCCGACCGATTACGGTGGCTCCCGAACCATCCACTCGCTAATATCAACCGACAGGGCGTCATTTTGATCAGGGATGTGGGACATCCGCATCCGTAAAGATTGCCATATTTTAATTGCGCCTGCCGCCAATAATTTTTATATGCGAATTGCTTTATTGCGTTCAAAGCGCTCTGGAACGGTAAAACAAAAATCTGAAATCTACAGAAAAACATTCAAGTACTTATCTTTCTAACATCAATATTATGGGAAGCAAGTTCCTAATTCCACTGGCATCTAACTAATGTATGTGCATTGCAAGCCTTTTTAATCACTTAGTTTTTTTTTCATGAACAACGTAGCACACTCATCGTGGCGTTAATGTCCCGGTTGTGCTCTCGCGCGAGGTTCGCCTTGACGGTTTATCAAATACATTTGTACAGAAAACAAAGTGATTCCAGTGCTCAGTAGGATCGTGAAATCAAAGTAAATAAAGTAACGAAGAACAACAAGATCACACTTAGGTACAATATCAGGGCGGCTTGCGCCAAATTCTTAAACGCATTTAAACTGATACTTAAACAAAAATCTTCATACAAAAAACGTTAACATTCCTAAATGTGTTTAAGAATTTTGTGCAAGCCTAAGTATTATTCATAAGAGATTTTTGATTTGTAACATAAGATTTTTACAATCCGCATCCGCAGGAACCAGTAAACAAATCCGCGTCCGCCAACATCGCCAATTGAAACACGTGTCGTTCCTTCGAACAAATGTTTTATTTTAAATAGTCCCGTTGCCACCGGAACGTCGCTATTCCGGAATGTGGGTGGTGACGTCACAATGCTAGAATTAAAAAAACCGTAGGCACGTCGCGGATGGTCGTTTTACTTCATCTCGAATGGAGCCATTCACGAGTGCCAAATCTGATACGGAAACTGTGAGTTCTGTATTTATAAAACGTCTGCGCATTTTTTCTTTTTCTTTTTTTTTCTACAAAGGTCGTGGCGTGACGTTTAGATTGTAAGAGCCCGTTCAGACGTAGATGTTGTAGGTGGTAAATAATAAACGTATGTTAGTTCGTATTTTCACCAACTAGATGGAGCGATCAGTTGAAGGTTGCGCCATCTAATACATTCTGCGACGCGGTGAGGCTGCCGATGGATAGGAGGTTGGGGCCATTTCGTGCGCTCGAAGATGTCAAGATCAATCCACGATCCTCAGTCATGAGGGACCGACTACAGAGTGAGAGAGTTCGTATTCGTATAGCGTCATCACTCTCGCACGGCTTGTTAGTAAAAAACAAATACATTTGTAAGGAAAATAAAGTAAATCCAGTACTCAGTAATTAATGTGTAACCCATGATCCAATCTGGTCAGGTTATCCTGTTAACAGGGTCACGGAAGTTAGACCTAGCAGTCGCTCCACTGAGCATAATTACTTGACCTGCCAAATCCTGTATCATGGTCAGGGCCGACACCGCGTGCGAGAAAGCCCATCCGGGACATTAACACAAAGATGACCATCGTATGTAGGATAGTTTAAGATAGCAGGATAGGATATGCAAAGACGAGAGGCAAATGGCATAGACGTTACTTCGAAGTCATGACGTACGAAACCATATTCAAACGCTAGACATTCACGTCACGAATCCGTACGGACACATTCGGTCGCTATTCGCTTCATTTCTCTGTGCTGGCTACGATTTACCTTGGGCCCGTGAAACAAGGCCTGAGGGGCGATTTAATCCAGTCGCTTTCGATTAGTTTTGGCGTCGTTTTTGTAGAACTTCCGTAGTTTACGATTGATTAACGTTATATATTTACTATGCATGTTTAACGTGTGTATTTCTGTTTATTTATGTCAGAAATTGTAGCAAACTTGTGATGGGGTTTACCGGTCGAAGCTTTTAACAGATGGCGCCAGCATAGGTTTCCCCTGTCATGTCTCCCAAAAGTGTCAAATACTTGTTTTTTATTTTGGAATTTTATGGCCTGGATGCGCGAGCCCTTAAAGCCAAATCTCATACAACTAAACTAGAAACGGGGGAAACCTATGCTGCCACCATAAATAAAAGCTTTGACAGTTGCGCAGACCAACTTCATGCCACTGCGTCGAAATATCAGGCTACTCGTTAACCAAGGTATTCGGTATAAACCCGCAAACCAATATGTAAAAGTGTGATAATAACCGCGATAGTTTAAAACAGTATGATATAACTTAGGCGCCACATAAAAGATTTCCAATATAATTTAATCCTCCATATAATCTAGCCTAACAAATATTATATATTAGTCTACACAAATATTTTAAAGAGGTAAAGTTTGCATGTTTGTCTTGTAATTTAGTTTGTATAGGTATTGGGGGTAACCTCCGAATCTATTTAAACGATTTTGAAAATTCTTTTTATTAATAGGAAGCTTTATTATTCTATTATTCCTGAGTGTTTTTGATCCCGCAAAAATAATAATAATAATGAATTTATAAGTGAATAACTTACGGACGACAAAGGCGAATATTAGGATCCCGCGGGATATTTGAATATTTACAGAGATCCGAACTTCGTGTGGGTAAAACCCGCAAGCAACGGCTAGGTATGAAATCAAATAAATTCATGCGTACGTCACGCCATCGAATTGAAATGATTAGCGAAATCGCAACGAAAATGATTGAGTTACGTAATTCACCGCTTCAGGCCCTGAATGCGTCGTGTCGGCGAAAGCTCAGCGACCCTGTCACCTTCAGACAGTCGACCTAGAGGGGAATAGGCGTGGTGGGAGGGGGAGGGGGGCAAGTAGGTTTGACGGCGCGACTTGCAATACGATGAGGCTGCTACCTGCTACCTACTGCTACAGTTTGTGGGCGAATTGGCCTAGTAAAAAAGAAATTGTATTAGTGTAGCTGTAGGTATCTCCTAAAGTCTGTGGGTGTACCGTTAGAGATATTATGTAGATTTAACATATTATGTACTTACCTATGTACGGAAGAGCTAGTTTTTTTTATTAGACTATACAGACATTTGACCGTGATCGTCCGTGGTGGTAAGTGACGATGCGGCCAAAGAAAAGCATGCCTTCGTAAAATCGTAACAGTTGTCCACCTACGTTCTTTGAATTGTCGGTCCCGTTTGAATTATAAATTTATAACCCCTGCAGTTTTTCAGTGTTGGTTACTTGCGGTTTATGGTTTCCTGAGGATGCTCCGTGCAGACGCGAAGCACGTGTCGAGGTTTGGCAGTGATAATAAAGTGGTGGTGGTATACTTAAAAAATCTGTCAAAATTCATACACGACTTGTTAGATACTACATGCGCGAGAGTCGGCTTTAATGGCCGTATATAAATCACAAGATTAAACGATTTAAATCATTGAGATATTAAAATATAGAGAAACTAAAGTTAATGTCCGACGCCCACGCATTTACAGAATATTCATAGCAGACTATAATTTTAACTTGTGCGTGCGCAGGTGGTGAGTAATTCGTAAATATATGTTTGGTTAGTTATGAACTGGAGTTACCTTTATGGGCTAAGAATGTTATATTCGGCTATGTCAATCTACTCGTGCGATATGCCTACTGACCTACAGGTCAGGGGTCACCAAAAGGCGGATGGGCTTTAAGTCGAAGTAAACTATTAACGTAACTATATATCGATTAATTAGCGTGCGTATTGAGCTCGAAATGTGGTTTGGCTATTTAACTGCATGATTTAACCTATGTTCCAGATTTATATCGGATGGAATCAAATGATTGGGCTGCTCCCCTGGATCCGCTAGTGGGCGGTAAAAATATTGTTTGAATTAGTCTAACTACTTGTACATAATTAATAACTCTATTTAGGTCTAGAATTACTTAGATAATTAACTACGCGCCAAACTCACCGTCTAATTCGGCTTTAGCCATTAACGTGCACTCGAATTCAGCGATTCAACGGCTTTGTAGCGGAACAACTTTGCAAATGGTCGCCAACTAAGTGCAGTTCTAAGTAAGAAGCTTCTGAGGCGATAAATACGTACTATGTTGCGTGTTAACAGCCACATTTGGGTTGGATATCTGTTAGCTAATTCTGTAACTTTTCAAGCTATGAATTCTTACCTAGTAGGTAGGTAAACTTTTTTTTGTTATTTATTCTCAATAGGATTTTTATAATACGCCGAAGATATAATAGAAATATATTTGAATTTTAGTAATAATGTGATAAATAAATACATATTCACTAATGTTGTTGCTACGAGTTGGATGTATAGAAAACATAATACTCGTGTATTAAAAGTATTGTACTAATTACAGTATTGTAATAGAATGTGAGGGTCATCGAGTACAAGAAAAGTGCCACTTTGTAGCGAACCCGGTACATCTAGTTTACGAGTCGGATACCGTTACCACTAGGCCACCGACGCTCCTTGGCCTTGAAGAATAAAGTACGCATGACCTTCCTAATATTCCAAATGGATCTATATTCATTCTAATTGTCCCACATAGTATACGCAATTTGTAACGTTATTTATCCTGTTTCCGGTGTCCATTAAGGAAAAATCGTATACACATCCAAAATCAGAGTCCCGTGCACAAGACACAGACTGACAACTTTGAGTAATCCGCTTGGCAGGAAGCGGATACGCGTCAGAGCCGACGCAGCTCATACGTCGATCGTTTTATTTATGTGTTTACGCGAATCTTGTTTTGACCAAGACCTAACGCCCATTGTTGGCAAGCCCCGAGGTTGCTAATGTTACGCGTCGTTGAGTCAGAGCGAGTCTTTGGTCACGGGCGTCACAGTGATCCTGGTTATGTGGCGTGTGCGTAATCGCGACCGTGGTGTAATTGCGAAATTACGGCAACGATCGCTAAATGAACGTGTAATTTGGGTTTACATCGTGTGCTTGTGACTGAGTACTGTAGCATGACTCTCTTACGACAGATTTTATGTAGGGCTATGCTATTATTTTCACAGGTGTGTTGGGTATATCGCTGTTTTTGAAATTCTTCCCAAAATTATGCTACCTATTTTCCGGCTCTAGCTAATTAACCGACAACGAAAAAAGAGGGATGTTATCAGTTTAACGTGTGTATTTGTGGCTTTGTGTGTCTGTTTGTAGCATCATAGCTCCCGAACAGACTATTTTTTTATTTGAAAGGCAGTTAAATCGAGACGGTTCTTACCTTTGTGTTATTGAAATCAGTTTTTGAGTATATGGGAACTTTGTCTGGGGTTTTCCGATGTTTTCTGTCGTTAGGTTATTTAAGACATTGATCCCATGATTAGGAGAGCCGCAATTCGTCATGTAGAATATCAGCAAGGTCTTCCACTAATGGTCGCTGTCTTGGCTAAAGCTTCAAGGTCCTCGTAGGTACCTACCTACGTCTAATTGGTCCTATTGTTGGCGTGTCCATAAACTGTGTGCTTTTCCTACTCATCCTACTTGCATAATGCAACATGGAAATTTTTACAGCTAGTCCAATCTATTCGTCTCCAGCTTACAGTCAGCTGCAAAATCACAGGACCCCTCCAGCTTACATAGTAGAGCGGGTCCGTTCTGCAGCTGCCTGTACCTACTGCCCATAGTTACCCCATCACATCAAAGTAATGAATTTACACCGCCATATCCTTTACATAATAATCGCTTACTTAGCCGAAATTAACGGCGTGCCTCACGAGCTCACCTCGGTGGCTCCCCGTTTCCCATGTAATTCCCGTCACTTCGTAAACAATGGAATTAAGCCGGGCATACGGCGGCGGGCTTGCTCGTAAAGCGCTGTTTTATTGTGATATAAACAGTCCCGGCAGACTCCCATTGACGCGGCGCCGGCGTCGCCCGCCCCGGTATCGTAATCTGCACTTTTATGCCAGCACGCTTGCGGCTGACATGCGTGAAGACGGAAAGGACAAGCGTGGGTATGGGCACTTGTGCTGGGGCAAATGGAACGCGAGCTGTTTAGTGTTGTTGACTCTTTGTTTGTTGCAGTTTACATGTTTTGAACAAAACAACTTTGCGATTTTATATTTACGGTTACGTTGAAGTTACGGTAGACTTCACGCTTGCGTCACTTTAAGCTATTTGAAATTTACATATTTCTTTTATTAGTGGTAACTTCGTTTTTATTGCCCGTTTACACGTCATCATTTGCAAACCGGAAAGAAAATGCGTACGCGTCGCGCCCGCACAGCCACCGTGTAGCAACCGGACACAAAACGTGCAGTCTGGCCTATTGGCGCGCACACCACACCGTGACTGTGCGGGAATTACGGAAGCGATAGCCGAAGGATGTAAAAATGACCAAAAACGAAAATAACTTTTAATAATAATATAATTCTGATTTTTAGAATTACAATAAAATAAAATTAAATAATCTAGAGGAGTGACATGACCGATGGTTCGGATCAAAAGTAGTTCGGCGTTTCTATGCCAGCGGCAGGTGGCCGGGCGTGTAGCCGCCTCAGCGTTTTACTTCATCTGCATGAAATTGCGGTCATAGCTAATTCACCAGATTTGGGTGGCGTGTGCGGGCGGAGGTATCGGGCGTCAGCTGACTCCCAGTTAGTTGCTAATGTGACACTGACGTGATGCGGGCGCTCGCGTTTGTTTACAAAAAATAAAATAAGCTTTTTGTCTTTGGTATAAAAACCAAAATTGCATAAATATTTGGGAGAAATCGCGTCCGTATGGGCTTTTATTAATCTACCAGTAGTAATCAATACGTAACGCTCTTACAGTAACGATGATCCCCCTAGAAAACGGATTTAAAATCAATTTAAATTTGATCCAATATTTTGAAGGTATGTTCCGGGTTTCCTACCGCGTACCTTTGTTTACAAACCCCGGAAACCCTAGTAAGAGACCCGGAACATACCTATAAAATGTATTATCACACACAATCGCAATAGTTGAAAACATTTTGATCCAGTGACTCATTCTGTTTGTTCTTGCGTTTACCCGCTACGTATCCCCACAATGACCATGTCACTCAACACCAACATTAAACAGTGCACGCCGCATTTCAGATCACAACATTATCCCAACAATGCCGGCGTAAACAATATAAATCTCTGTACAAATTAGACATTTACATGGTGGTTTTAATCCGGCGTTTCGTTCTTGATAAATTCGTCCTGCACTTTTTATGTGGAGAGTAAAGTTATCCAGACGAATTCCATGTAGTCACCGTGTTGGCGCTGTCCATCATGATTCAATTAGGTTAACTGTGGGTTGGTGTGTTTTGTGTATTACACAATGAGAAGGTTTACGACGGACAGTTCCTTTTTAGCCGACATCTATAATGTCGTCACAAAAAGACACTGAGACTGTGAGACAATGCAAATATTTTAATAAACATGCAAAATCGAGTAGTTCGGTTCATGGAGGATTCTGATGTGACAATCGATCTTGTCCTAAGGCACTTTCCTAATTGGCAACGGTCGTGCGTCCATGGTCGTACGACGGGCGTCGCCCGACCAATAAATAGGAGACCTCAAAATCACCCGTCGCACGACCATTATTTAATTATCTCATTAACTCCACTGGTGTCTGGGAGAGCTTTCTCTAAATAGCAATTTTAGATTAGCAAGCGGGTTGAAGAATGCAACGTAGAAAATACTCAATACTTTTAAAAAGCTGCTGCTTATCTTTTACGAAGAGGCTTGGAACACTATATCGACTGTTGAAAACTGCATTAAAATCCGTAACATACATAGATACATACAGGCGACGGGAAGTTACTTTATTTTATACTATGTATGTATATAGATTATTCCATGTAAATTATTAACCCACGAGTGATCTGCATCTCAAATAAATTTTACATTTCTATCTACTATTTATGCAATAACCTATCTACCAATGCATAAATAGTAAAGAAGGAATCTGAAAGGCAATCCAAAATAGGCATATTGTCCGTACATGAGCGTGCCATTCATACTTCAGCTGGACACAAGCCTAAAACAAGAGCCTCAAAGCATTTTTCATTATATTGGGACAAAGGCCGGTATCGAACAGGTTTTGGATTCGGCATTTTTCGTGTTGATTACGCTTTGAGCCAGATAGTGAAGTGCCATTGTCATCGAATACCGGTCGCTAATTCAATTTTGTTAATGGATTTGCCTATTGCCGTCTGTACGCTTGTAAGAGGCCCTTTGTCTGCTTTTGTGTTGTTTGTTTTAAAAGCACCCTCGAACATTGTATGCGCGTTTGGATTCCTGAATTAAGAGAGGAAAAACACTGTGCGCGCGGAGATTTTCTTTACATATGTCGGTGGAGAGGTGTGTCTGGATCGTAGCTTCGGCATAGTCTATGGTGAAAAGAAATTTGGAATTAAATCACTACGTTGGCTAAGATTCAGCCACATAATCTTATTTATTATCCTACCTCTTAGGCGTTGTCCTAATTGGCAACAGTCGTACGACCGCGGTCGTGCAACGAGTGGTTTTGAGGTCTCTTATTGGTCGGGCGACGTCTGTCGTACGTCCGTTGCCAATTAGGACAGCGCCTTACAATGCGCCAATTTATCATCCTAGCTCTTTCCTTTTTCTATTTATTTAATTTCCTTACCCATTTTTTCCTCATTGTTTATTCCTCGTTTTTACCATTTACATAATCACATGGCACTGAGCCTATTACATTAAATAACCATGCCCTGTATTACCCAAATCCCGGTTCTTTGCCCGAAGACTATATTAAAAATACCTGGTGCATAAAAATGTAATATCTCACGGTAGGTGCGTCGCGTCTCCACTTTATTAAAGTTTTTTAAACAAAGTGATAAAAATGATAGGCATCCTCATAAAACGGTTGCTTTGTCTTTATACCGTAATAAGTCTTTATGAGGAACTTCGTCGGCGCCAGTCCCCTGCAACTATCAAGTGTTTTGTAAGTTAACTACATTCAACAGTTAGTCAAGCATTTTATGTGAAAAAAAATTATCTACTAACGTAGCGTAGGCAGTATTGTTCATTTACTAACAAATTATGGAATATTGATTCTGAAATAAAAGATTAGAATTGAAACGAAGTCATTTGCCTAGTTTTATGTTCATTCCTAGTTGCCATGGGCGGGCAAGTGTCCGCTTTCCATCAGAATGGATGCTATTTAAAAATATAATATTTATTTTATAATACTATTATCTTTTACATTTTAAAATTTTCAAGTAACATTTCGTCAAATAAGCGAGAGCTTCAGCCGCAAGGGACTGAAAATCTTCCACTTGCTCGCTGTCCTTGGTATACTGACATTCAAATATTATATGTTTTATTGACTGTTCAGGATGGCCGCTATGTATGTAATGTTTGTTTTACAATCACTACAACATTCGCTCTCTCTAACTTCAATCCTTCGAACCCCTCCTCATATTTCACACAACAAGCTCGCGACACCAAATCGGCGACACTAAGTGCGAATCATAATTACCATATCATCGTCGGGGCGTGTGCTGCTAAAACAATATATCCTGGAGCCCTGGAGCCTCTGGGAGTGACGCCGCATCAATCATAGCCCGTCCGGCAGTTGGCACCGGCTTTGGGAGTAACAAATGATTTTTTAAACCCCTCGGTCGCCGGACGGAGTATGGAGGAGACGCCACACAATTTGGGTCTGCGAAGAAGGCGGTGCCGACGCCAAATTATATTAACGTTAGAAATTAGTATTTATGTGTAGACGATGTCTTATTCAGATGAATATTCAGCTAAATCAGCATGTAATGTTTCCGAATAGCAAAATTGAAGAAGCCATGGATAGGCCACATATAGCTAATAAAACCGGGGCGGAAAGGTTTTAGAGTGGCGACCATTTACCGGCAATCGCAGCGTAGAATGGTCTTCCATGAGATGGATGGACGACCTTATAGAGGTCGTGAGAAGGTAACTGATCGTCTATGGAGGCACATATAGGTACCATCGGTGTGGAAGGCGTGGGAATTGCCGACGCTCAACAATGGACATCCTACAAATAATTTTTAATAAATCTTATGAAATACATTTCGATATTACATCTACAAAATACGTAAAAGGTAATAATAATAAATATTTTTTGGCTGAGCTAGGTTAATAAAATACCCTAAGTTTCAGTCAATAATGTACCATACATATCACTTTTCATATCGAAAATGGCTAAATGCATTCTGCCCGATGGGTGGATACCCGCCACAGGTATCACTCGTATAAATCAAATTAAAACCAAAAATACATTAAGTAGCAACATTGCAGTTATAAAGTTTGTTCTGCAGTCTAAAAATGTCTAATCGGTGGTTTCCATCCGAACGCTCGACTGTCACCAACCAAGCGACATCATAATAAAACCGATATTTGAATAGATCGCCACGTGCTACTTTCTAGAAGCCTTGCTATGATGGTCAACCAGGCGTAAAATATGGGCTTACTCAGGGTATATAGATATACTCAACTGTTCCTATATCTAAATAAGTTTAAAAAGTTTGCTGCCAGGTATATTTATTTTTCTATCTGTTTCCTGTGATGGAAGAGGGCAGCATTACTTAGATCTTTAGCTTATGCTGTTGTTATACAGAGAATAAACTCAGAGGGCTTAGATTGAACATCAATATGACACTGTCTAAGTTTTTTCTCTGGCCGGCTCTAACATTTTGATCTAAAAGCATACCAAATAGACCTTCTCAGAATACTATTAAATATCGAACAATACACTGTCTTCATTAATACGAGAGTTTTATTGCTACAGAATAAATACAAGACGGTAAAACGTTTCGCTTTGATATGAGTATTTCTCATATATACTTAGGTGACACAGTCAACTCTCCAAAACATGGTTAAGAACGTAACAGAGCTCTTAAAGACTTGGGAATCGTATTTCAGCCGCGAGCCAACGCTGTAAGAATAGTTGCACCGCTCCGTCGCGATGTTATCGCCAACTTTGAACATTTGACAACCATTTTATTGTACGAAACTCGCTCTCCGCGTAAAGTTACCGCTTTATTGACTCCATATAGTAAGCAAGACGATGTTCTGAGCGGCTTGTTTCGCTTTAAGCGTGTAACGTTGCGCTAAGAAACCACTTACATGACATTATACCTTATTCGCGTTTATACCTACACACTCGAGAACAACATTTGCTTTTTAGACTATATATTTGACGGGTTTCTCACCGCCAACCCTACTTAGATAGATATTTTGATAGCGATCAGTCACGGGACAAAAAAAAAATTTTTTTTAACAATTAGAGACACGCCTAAGGTGTGTCGAGCTCGTTAGCTGAAGTTCGTATAGCTGAAGTACGAAACGGTCACACCTGGTTCAAAATGCGTGATAGTGACCGCGATAGTTTAAACATTATAGTTATTTGTACAATGTCTGCTAATAGTAGTTTTTTACAAGTTGCTGGTTGTACTGTTCGGGGAACAAATTAGCAGGCAAAAGGTTATATTCGAGAAAAGTCAAAGCTGTTCGTGCTGATAACTGATACCTATATCTACAACGTTAGGATGGCACTTAAAACTATAACTAAGTAACTAAAACATTATATTAGCTTTTTAGGTTTAGTATAACCTGTTAGAAACCATTAGAGGCAGAGAATTGCAATGGAAACCGGATTAGTGCCGTCATAATGTACGCGAAAACTACTTCAATTGAAATTAGTGCGTGATTGTGGTGGAAGTTAAGAGAGTAATTTAGCCGTTTATGAGAGTAGCGGTTTGCGGGTTTCGCCTACGGTCACCCCCTCCCTCTCTCCAGTTTTATTTATTCCCCCGCGTGCACATATTGTGCTACGGAATGTCCGTCTGATTCAATTTTATTAATGGACTTGGACGCTTGCCCCAGTGACTGCGAGCGCGACTATTCTATTTGTCACGGGGCGTATCTTGTCTAACTAATCTGCACTGAATTTTGGCTTTTAACCTGACGCTTTAAGGTACAAATTCTAGGGACCGCAAGAGACGACTTCACGGCTAACACAGTTCTTTGTAAAGATGTATTCAATACGATATTATTATTATTGGGAGTGATAAAATGCTGCGATTATTCGGTCGTTGTTTTCGGTGAAGGCAATACTTACGTTTTATTGGACAATAGCAGGGATTCTAGACCTTGTAGATACAGATATAAAATTATTTTTTACGCATACTTTGTTGTCATTATTATTGTTATTTCTGTTCAAAAGGTTTTCTATTGAAACGGGCTTCACATATAACAATCTAAAAATATATCTTTCATAAGCATATTTCGAATTTCCTACCGTAAACCTTGGCTTACAAATAGCCAGATATTTCGACGCAGTTGCATGTATCATGATCACGGAACGATTCAGGAAACAATAACTACAATCATTTCCAACGTTACATCTAAAACATATTTATTAGACACATAGACACGATGGCAGAAAGGCCATGCATGTTTCAACACCTCGTTATTACGATTATAACTCATCTGGCTGACTCAACACGATGTCACAATTGGCTTGGCAAAACGCAGTTTTTGCTAACATCTGCTAAGCCGGCTATGAATCCGGCTTACGGGACGGCGGGACTCGGAGACTGCATTCAGTCAGCTCTCGCACCCGACACGTCAACAAGGCTGAACTGTACACTCTATGTACAGTCATATAACTTACTGACCCCTTAATACCAGACCGCTGAATATCATAAGATCGAAGGGTCTAATAATTTGACTGCTTGATAATTATTTTATTTTATTTTACAAATCCAGCATAATAAATTAGGTACTCTATTCCGTCTATAATGTACGTATGACGAAATGCATGAATTGCAGGTTAAATTGATGTGCTATTTTATATATATATTTGCTAGAGAAAATTTAATTTCTATCTATATATTATCGTAACTGGCCTTTAACTAGTGCTGTACCACAAGCAATGTCAGCGGGTCAGCCTCGTAAACGAGAGGTACCAAGTTCGATCCAGTACCGCTATATGGTATATACCAATGACTTTTTCTGAGTTATGCACAGAAATTGTACAATACCCGATGCTCTTACGGTGAGGGAAAACATCTTGAGTAATTTTGCGAATAGAGAGAGCTTAGGCAAATGTTCTAATGCTAGAGTTAATCGTTCAATGAACATCACGACATTGTCATCCACAAATTCAAACGCGAATCGCCTCCGTTGGAGGACGACCGCAACGTCCTGGCCAAACGAAACAACGATATTAATTGAATTGAAATGCAATTAATTTTAATAGCAAGAATTGAATTGAAATAATTAATTCGTGTAATCGTTTGTTTCAGAATGTACCAGTGACCCGATTGAAGCTGCAATGGCGGCAGTGAATTCGGTAAGTTGCTCGGTGTACGTGCTTTAAAAGCTTTTACAAGCAGTGTTGATATCTGGGAGCTTATTCTCGCGCCTTCGACATTCGAATTCGACATTTTTTCTTGCCACAAATCTCTATTAAAAATCACTGAAGTCTCTATTGCAGGAAAAAACTTATTTTCAACGATCTTCGCGAATCCTTTAATAGCAATTATCGTTTTCAATTACATTTTAATAGAGATATTTGATTAGAAAAAATGTCGTATTCGAGATATCCCATCGCGAGAAAAGGCCCCTGACATTCTTTACAGCATGACTCCGAGGGACATGTTGTGTCACCTTACTTAGTGGGATACTGAACGTAGTTGTGTAAATCTGACCATAATTAAACCTACCCCAATCAATTATCTATGGCAAATATTTCATTTGACATTTATTTAGACCAACACCTGTGCCTGCTTGCACTTTGATATTAGGTCTGTTTTGTATATATTCTGGTCTAGTTAGGTTTTAAAAGGAACAGCTGGATAGACTATTTATGCGTTGGTATCAATGTGTAACTACGGATCAAAGAACACAACACAACTTACAACGCTTCAATACAATGTCACACACTTCAGATCGATACTTAATAATTCCTTGTGTTATACCGTCTACAGCTTCAATAGCGGTGAATTCAGCGTTATTACAAGTTCCAATCATTAAAGGGATTTAATCTAAGGTGAAACCCAGCCAGTTATATTCTCCACTAATTGGCACCATTCCTGTTAAGCCTCTTATAACATCCCACGCCAGCGGCTCTGAGATTTTCAAACGAATGTTAACTCAGTATGAGCTAAGTTCACATTAATGACAGACGTATGTTGCTAAGTGCGGAAATATTCAGATTTCGTGGAGATTCCATTCTGCCGAATTATTCGTAGCGTCATATATTGAGGAGTCGGGTATAGGAGCATCGGTGCCTAATGGTTAAGAGTACGACTCGTACCCCGAGGTACCGTAATATATCCAGTAATTTAGTAGGATTAGGGTTTGAAATAACACATAGGCTACTTTATATCTCCCCTTCCTACCCCCACTTGCGCGTCTAACGTGTAGTCCAAGCAAGCGGAGCCGCGGGCAGTAACCTAGTAAACTATAATCTCGGAGTAAATTTCCTCCGCGCCACGCCAAAACGGCCCCAAAAACTAAGCTACCACGTCAGCAGGTCCAACCCCTAATTTAAAAAATCAATGGACACAACGTACCCAGTAAAGCGGTCCGTCCAGCCGTTATCGACTCAGCTAGACATAAACTGCTTTCCGAACTGCCTCGCTGTGTTTTATCTACTCTCGCGTTTTTTCCAGCCATAAGGCCCCGTTTAGGGCTTAACAGCGGCCATTGAGGTGCGGAACTGCGAGTTGGCTCATCACTGCTCTCTCGCAGGTATAACGCGCCCAGATAGTCTAGAGCCCTCGCTTTTGTGCCGAGTTTTCTTTTTAATCCGGTTCCCCGGTTGTTCTAAAGAGGCTGAGGCTCTCACGCCACTGGGGACGTGTAATGGCGTTCGTCGGCCCCGCTATGGACGGCTTCCAAATCACATCGCATTTGAATAGCGACTGCATTGGGCAATAGACAGTTAATGAGTTTCGACGATTCCTTTTGCGATTGGTTTGCGAGCTTTAAGGGTCCGGCGCCGATGAGTCCTGGACTTTTTTTTACATGGCAGTGACGATACAAAGAGTTTCCTTTTCGGACTTTCGTAGAATTAATTCGCTTCACAGGATGTGATAAAATGACATTATTTATTTTGTTCAACATCGTATTCGGTAGATACAACAATATCACCGCAACAGAAAAAAATTAACATTTGAATAATTTTTCACACAACTTTTCCGAGAACACGCTTAGTGAAGAATGGTAACATTCTCCTTCCAGCAAAATTTTACAACACTTATTTTCTTTCACGTCCCCGTTTAACAAAGGGAATGAAACTATATTGTTATTCCTTGTTGTAATTGGAGTTCACAGCCCCGGCGATCCCATCGCGATTTTAATTGATCAGCCACGGACTTGCTGTTGTTTTAGGATCCCTGATTAAAATAAGACGGAGTTTGAACAGATTTGTTAAACATTTACCATCAAATACCATAGCAACTTAAAATCCGTTAAGAGCTTGTTTTAGTTCTGAACGTATCTTATAGACGAGCTCGGATACTAAAACAATTTCCAAGTTTAATTTTATACGTTGCCCGAAATAATTTCCTGTTGGAATCATGGTTTCCTAAAATGACCATCAATTAATAGTTAATAAAAAACTTATTTTCGGTTTATTCTTGGAATCATCATCACAGCCCATAACAGTCCACTGCAGGACTTAGGGCCTCTCTCCACGATAAGGAAGGATATTGCCATAATCTTCACGCTCGGCAGGCGGGTTTTAGATCGCAGTGCCCATTTCCTGCTGCCCATGTACCAGTCCAGTCTTTTGTCTCGAAAATATTAGTCGCCTTGTACGACACCCACGAGTGTAAGGGGTTGGTGCTATTCTACTCTGCCGGACACCACATGGCCAATTCTTGGAATACTTAGTTGAAAAAATAAGGTTCCAAAGTCAAAGTTCAAAGTTCAAAATTATTATTCAACTTATTTAATATAACATTGTACACTTGGCGTCAATACACATGATTAATTAATATTATTATACACTCTATAAATATCTTATAATATAAATACTGATGTAGGTGCCTATGGAAATTAAAACAAAAATTTTCCTCAAAAAATCGCTAACAGCAGGGAAATACTTTACATCAACGTTGTAAGTATTAATATAAAAATTAATATTAGATAAATATGTATTATCAATTCATTAATTACCAAGTAATTATCCATTAAAAAATACACTAATACAATTACATATAATGGCATATATTTCATACAAAGATCATTACCATATCATTGCCCCGCTTACATTTTATGCCTTACCTGTATTGTACCCCAAATGGCTACTTAATAAAATGTTCATAGGAGTTTTGTGCTACGTGGCAACGAAATTACGCCACTGGGCCGTTGGCACCCTCATTCTGCCTGATATTGCTCAACTAGCCAAATAAAATAGGACATGATGACCACAGCCAATGGGAGACTATGGCGGTAAACGTACTAAGATCCGAATGACAGCAGCTATGTGGCAGCAATCGTTTCGAATTACGTTCATTCCTTCGCTGACACAGTTTTAGCAAGTTATAAATGAAATTCGAAAAGCTGAGAACCATCTCGGTTAAACTGGCTTTCAAATACATAGAGAAAACTATGGTTTTATATTACATTTTTCTAAAATCACTATGATTTTAAATATAAAGAATAATAATATATTATAATAGTGGTGTCCACGCGAAGATTCAAAAGAACGTTTCTTGCTCGTGCGATTTGGATTTGCAATGAGCTCCCTGCTAATGTGTTTCCTTTGGACTACGACATGGGATCGGTCAAGCGGTATATTGAAGGTCTCCCTAGAGTACGGCAACGCATTGGTAGCGCCCCTAGTGTTGCTGATGTCCATAGATAGCGGTGACCACTTTCCATCAGGTGGCCCGCATGCCGTCTGCCGTACCACATAAAATAAATAATATTAACAGCACTTAAATGTCAGAGAGGCAGCCCACATAAGCATCAACATCTCGTTTCGTGCGCGGCTCCGTCGTAAATTTCTCGAACAAAAGTCTTGTCGTGTGTCTGTCTACTGAACTTGTAATTACTCGTCTACTCGTATGTGTAATTACTTAGAAACAATAAGCGTCTCATTCGGCTGATGAGTGTTCACAACGGTTGAGCATCGAGATATGATGTCTTGTGTATTTATGTTACAATTCCACAATATTTATTACAGTAAATAAATATACTTGACTAATTCACACAGCGCCATCTAGCCCCAAAGTAAGCAAAGCTTGTGTTTTAAGTGCCAGAAATTTATAAGCTAATTATATAATTTTGTTAAATACATACAACAACCAGACCCGTAACAGAAATTTAAATTCATCATTTCAATTTCATTTCAATTTGTGTCCGGCCGGGAATCGAACTTGGATCCTCTGCGCGACAGACTGGCATGTTAAACAACTGGACCACTTAGGTCGTCAAAAGGTATGTATTTATAGAGAACATCTTATGGGCATCTATTGTCACATCACATTACACACATATTTACACATTGAGAAGGCTTCGCCACATTGTAAAGCCTTTCCTAAACAGGTGCGATGTAACGCACGCTCGATATTATCGCATACGTTCGTGAGGTAATATGTTCCACGTCCTTTCGTCGTGTGAAATCGCGTGCGACATAATACAAAATGTACTCTAAATATTATCGTACCTGTTTGGGAGAGGCTTTATAGTATTACAGGATTTAGTAGCATAGATATCAAAGAGTCGCATGATCAATGTCAAAATTATTTTGAGGGTTTCCTCAGGATCACTCCCCGTCGTCTACCGATTGACTGCGTACCTCTTGCATCCATTGCTCACTACGTTTGTTATTAGATTATTAGGTTTTTTTCCGCACCTGAACCCATAATCAGTACTTCTCATTTAGCCAGTCATGAAGTCTCTTTGGACTGCCGAACGAAGGATTGTTTCATAATGGTTATTCTTATGGTCGCCATCCGGAAATCGACCCGATAACGACCGGATTAGATAGACAACAATATGGAGCGGCATGTTCCTTAAATAAAGATTTAAAAAACTTAGCTGACCCGATGGCTAAAGCTGTAACTAAGTGTCGCCATTAACAATAGCGACGCTGTCATCGGATCAGTTTGATGCATTAGAACAATTACGATACATTTGTTTCGCGGTCGAAGAGTGACTCTGGTCTGAGATCGTACTACCTATTCCTTATAAATTTAACAGCTACTTTTGATGTATCGGGCCTCAATGACAACATCGCTTAAACCGCAGGGCCACAGAGTGTCTGGCGTCTTTCAGCTTGTATGAAGGTCGTAATATTACGTCGCAGACAGCCTTCTCTGCAGGCGACTGTCTGCTCGTTTGTAATAAATATAATAACCCTTATTACTTAACATGAAATACGGGGTATACTGCTACTACCGTAGATTAATAAGTACAGATGTATGACGAAGATGGCGTTAAAAGTAAATATATCTTATGAACAACTGTATTTAGTTGCAGTATATTTTATGAAACGAAAACTATGTAGGTAATTCAACACCCTCATCTTGGGGTACTCTCGCGCAAGAGGACCTGGGGTCCGCCTTGACCATGATCCAGGATTTATTGCCAAAATATTCTTCGATCCCCATTTCGTCTCGAAATATAATTAATTTGATTTTATATAATAACATTTTCGGTTTTAACATTACGAGATAGTTCAATTAGTAACCACATAATACATAAATATCCAACCACAAACGAACTTTCTATATCTACGATACAGAATAAGAAATCTATACTCAGACGTTGACCAAAAACACACTATCTACTTTCGGCATGAACAATAAAAGAGATCGGACCTGTCGTAATCCACCCTTACCCTGGATCCACGGGCTCGTGGGGCGAGCTTGCAAACAACATCTACTTTGTTATCGCTGGCCCTTCATCCGTCGAGCGAAAGGCACCAAAGAGCACTCAGTCAAAAGCACAACCCGTCTCTCGGCCATCCTTTTAATTTGCGATCGGGCAAATATTGTAAGAGCCTTTTAAAATTCCAGCTAAAGTGGACAAAAGTAAACCGAAAACGGAATAGCACGCCCCCTGAAATGAATGAGCGGGCTTCTAATATTCTAGTGCTACAGTGGGTTCTTTTGTAACGGGGTAATAAAGGGCATTCTAGGGCTGGAGTGGACCCGCCGGAAATTTAATCTGACTGAGGGCCCTTTTGTTCGGCGGAATTTTGTCCTTAGATAAATGCTGGTGTAAGTGGACGCGGGAATGAATGAATATTTCAATTTAATTAAAAATATTGCGCACCCAATGCCACCGTTTGCCGCAATTGGCTCATTTACAAATCTAATGGCGGTTAGTTCTCGTATTTCGCGGGTACCCGTTTGACCCTCGGTCTGCGGTTTAATCTCGACTTCAATAAGGAATCATTAATTCGTGGAATATTAAATTTGGGTTTTGTTTTACAAAAACACCGTGTTGGCCGGTGTATGGCGTTTTTCAGATGTCCGCGTTAAATAAATGCACAAAGGCTGAGTAATTCTTCTTCGTAGAGCGTCGTCTCTGTCGCACGTGTTATATTATAAAAGGTATTTTAGTCTTATTTTCATAATTGTTATGATTGTAATTAATAATAAAATTAATATTGCAAAATAGATTCAAAAACATTTCTGAACAAAATGTATGAGATTCTTGAACGATGTTTACTCTTCGAGTACATTCAGTACTAATTTCCTGAAAGTTAGGTTTCTAAATATGTAATCAATTCTATAATTATTAAAAATAGTAGCACATAACATAACACACGCGTGCGAGTAAATATTACGAAGCCAAAACTAGCCGATGTGCGTTATTTACCGCCACCGTACTCTGTAACCCCCTAAACCCGAAATCAAGTCCCCAGAGCTATCCCACCCCTACCCGCCGCTATTAGATAGCTATTGTGCTAAATAATTGTATCGCCTCAGGCTGAGGCGCAAGCCTGATGTGATCTACAAAGGCGGACCTCACACATATCATATACGTACACAACGTTGTGTCTGCGTGCCTTAATTAATGTACGCTCGCGTAAATCACGTCATACGACGTACCTAGAGACGCTCCACGACGTTATCGTGATGGAATATCGGGCAGCCGGGCGTATTCCGTGTTCCGTGTTAATAGTCAGACTGCAATAAGATATTATTCACCTTTATGCAAATTGTGATGGTTCTCTTGTAGTATGGGTGTGAAGCGATTTACTTCAAATCAATTGTTTACATGACGCACCTCGTCATATAAACAATTGATTTGAAGTTCGCAAACGACTGGGTGAAATCTCGAGCTTTTCGAAGCGATAAGACCGCCTTTACGCGCATGTAGACTATGCTGATTCTTGTACATTGTCATATCTATGTGTGCAATAAAGAGTTTTTACAAACTTACTTATTTTTGTGAAGTGAAATGTCATACGACGTACCTAGAGACGCTCCACGACGGTATCGTGATGGAATATCAAGAAGCCGGGCGTATTCCGTGTTAATAGTCAGACTGCATCAAGATATTATTCACCTATATGCAAATTGTGTTGGTTCTTTTGTAGTAAGGGTGTGAAGCGATTTATGCAAGCACCTCGACATGTAAACAGTTGATTTCAAGGCCACAAACGACGGCGTAAAAGCGAACTTTTGTAGAGTATGTAGTGAAATTAATTAATGAATTGCTCTTATCTAACATTCAGAGACAACATTGACATTGTGAACCGACTTTAGCATATAGTTTGCATGTGGTGTCTTGATAGCTTCACTTGACTTCGTAGGGTGCTTAAACATTCAACATTGGATCCTTCAAGAAAAAAGCCGACACATTTCTCAAATGCCCGCTACACATGCGTGATACTTCAGAGATCCTATTTTTGAATCGCCTTTATCCATGCGATCCATATCGCGAGCATTACCTATCTCTTCCACACTTGTGGTAAGTTGCTAGAGATAGAAAAGACGAGAAGAAGGCAAGCGCGCGCATGGATGCGAGTGATACAAAAATAGGGTCCCTAGTGTTGCGTCCATCGTGGGCGTCGGTGTGTGCTGTGACCACTTACCATCAGGTAACTCTCTTGCGCGATGCCTCCTTGTATTACAAAATAACAACATCCGTTTCCGAAGCTACTGCACCAGCGCCCTGTTTTGTATTTTAAGATTTGATTCGTACAATGTAGAGACGACCAAAATGTAAAATGTACAGCATTTGTTGACTCTAGGAATGCTTACAGATAAAGGAGCGTGTCCCATTTTTCGCAAATGCATCTTATGCGGGAGTCCCGCCGACTCCCGCCACTGAAATAGTGTTGTCAGTGTTCGAGAACCATTTGGGACCGGTCCGGAAATTTAAAATATGCAAAGCAGCGGATCCGGACGGTTGGCCGCGCCATTTTATTTTATTCGCACAAAAATAATATCGTTTGTGATGTGTTGCGCGGTTGCAAAAAATATTTCGTACCGTGTGTTGTCTTTAAAATGGTGCAAGTGTAGTATTTTAACTATACTTCAAAATAAATAGTAAAAAGTAGCGTCAATTAGATGTTGTTGTATTTTTGTGTTGGTCTAAACTCCTTTCTCTGGATGGAGTTTTACATCTCAGAATGTCTCAGATACCACTTGGTGGAAGTACTTTACGATATTTTATTTATTCTTTTCTAAAAGTATAGCTACTTAGTGTAGTCGATATAATAACGATTATGTTTATCGTCTAATTAATCAACTAATTATTATCGGAAAATATAACACACAAACAAATAACTTACAAAAAATATAAAAAAAGAAAATCTAAATCAATAGCGTTTCAAACAAATTGAGAAGTTACGATAAGCCCACAAAGGTATTAGGCTCTTTCGAATAAAATGTACCCATGAAATAGACATGGGAACTATTCGGAGGGTTAACCCTGCGGGGCCGGGCGGGTCCTTTTCACCCTTTCAACGGCGGAACATCCGCGGCCCGGATACATCGGATCCTGGATACCCGTCCGTGTGTGTTTGCCCAACTTTAATTGTGATTATCCTAATTCAAAACGCTTTTAAATCGAAACTTTAACTTTAACTATGCTCTCAATGTTGATATTATGATCGTTAAAAACGCAACGGAAACAGAGATTTCGGCTCGAGGCGAACAATAGTGGCAAACATTTTTCGAATGTACTCGTATGCTATAGCTGTATGAGTAGAGGCTCCATTTCGCAAAAGGCAATTTTCCATCCCGCCTCGGAAGTATTTCGGAGCGAATGGGTATGCAAAAGATGCAATTCACTCCGCGGCCACCGGCCATAATGTGTATGAATGTTGGACGCTTTACCGCCGCCGCTTTATGGACGTTGTACTTTATAAGCATGAACATATCATCGCGGAATTATGTAGCCTATGATATTTTCGGTGTTCAATATTGTTCTCTTCGTTACGAGTGGCGAGGGAATTTAAATTTTATATTGTACTGCAAACGATTGTACTTGTATGATTTATTAGTCTTAAAAATGAAAATAGTTCGTGATAGGTATTCGATTGCACTATATTGCGACTCTTCACTTGTATAATATTTAATTCTTGCTTTGTGGGTCGTTTAACCAATTATTTGTTGTTTGTTTTTAGATAAAAGCCTGCCCGTGACCATGATAACTGGAAACTGATCCCATTTTCGAGATAAAATTATAAATATGACCATACAATATTAAACCCGTTAAAAGTGTTTTCATTTAAAATACCTACCTATGCATAAATTGTTTATTTAAACACAAATTTCTTAATATTTTTACCCGCTTTTGAGAAAATAATCTTGACGTATAGGCTGACGGAGAGGCAAACCTACATTAAAATTATTCTAAAAAAGTCCGGATTTTCTTTCCGAGGTACGCTGCCAGCCCGCCGAATCAATAGTAGGTAGGTACTCATATTTTCGGGTAAACCGGAAATCTGAAAAGAGATTGACTGCCGAATATTGCATTACGTCACAATTCGTCGGGATCTGTCGGGGGTTATCGGGATCCCTCGGCTCTGAGGCAGGGATGACACAGGTTAAGGAGAACTCGACAGTTTGGAGTCGCGCCAACCGGGTATCCCGCAGCGTGAGTGCCAAGCGTATCAGGTTATCTGGTTACGAGAAAGCTATTTCGAAAATTGCACGCCTACCAGGCATTCTTCCATGTACTATGAGGATTGAAGAATTTAGTTGTCAAATAGGAAAGCCTCGTACGCTGCCGCCGGTTACAGCACTCGACAAGTGAGTGGAAGAACGAATCAATGGAAGTAATTGGTAGTTGTGTTTTGTCTGAATGGGGCATATACACGATGCCAATGAATAACTAACGTGCAACGAAGGTTGTTCAACTAGAATCTTCAGTTTGCAGTACTCTGTTTGTTTATACTACAGTCGTCCGATTTTTACGAGGATTTCTAACAAATATTCTGGAACTTTATGCGTTTCCATTGTTTACCTACACTATGAATTCGATGTAACAGTGTAGGAGTGCGGCTATGAATATAGCTGTAAGTTTACGTCAAGTTTGACGACCGCATCAAGTTCATTTGCTTCCTAGTTTGCAGTATAAAGACTCGCCATGAATTCTACCAATATCTTTCTTTTATCTTTGACAATGACGTTTGATCTGCTTCCATAAGGTATTCTGTGTAAACAGCAACACTGCTGTCGGTGCGAGCTCAAACCGTACTCGCAGACTCTTTCTTAAACTTCCTAACAAAGTAGCACAATAGAGCCGCGTGTGTTGCGCATGACAAAGAGGATATTTCGCCAAGTTTACAGCGAAATATAAAGAGGATGTACGAAACTTCCCACGGTATGAGGGAAAAGTTTCATTACCATTAAAAAGTTGATGAAAATTGAAAATAAAACGTGAACTTCCTAGCGCTCGCACTTTATACTTACTTTATAGCTCCTCGTCTGGCTCAATGACACTATATCCGCACGTATATTTAATTTGAAAGTACTCTCCTACTTGAAATATTATACTAGGTATTCAAAATGGATGTTCGTGGTTTGGATCCATTTTTCTCAATATAAGTTACAAAACCAGACATTTTGGAAAATTTATAACCTAAAAATTATACCGTTTAAATAACGACTATTCCAATTTTGACACTCTTCAAGTCGCGACAGTAATATTCCTATAGAACATTCTCATAAAACGTTAGTCAGTATTCTCATTTCACTTACAATATTGTCATTCACTAGAGGTAGCTCCACAAAAATAATCCAGTACACTTAATTCCGGACACCTAGGGGGCCATTTTATGTTACCCTTTATTGAAATCAATTTTCCTGGGAACCACTCATTCAAGGCTTAAATTGACCTGTCACTCGTGTGACTCAATGGCACCATCCAGCTGGAAAAATGTTACCGAATTGAATTATTTTAGAACGTAAATGCAAATTCTTCTTTACAATCAGGTGTAATGTTGAATTTTTTAACGCTTACACATTAATAGTGAGGTAATTATTTATTATTATTTACCTTTTACTTGTTTTAGATGTTATATTGAAATGTATTTTACAAAGATTTAATAAAAAAATACATAGATTTTTATTTTTTATTTAGCATTTTTGATTCGTGCACTTCCTTGAGTGCGTGGCTGTATGACTCTATTGCAACTGAATTTCCAAGAAATTCTCCCTTCACCAACAAGTTTTCTTTACCATCTAGTATCTACCCAAAAAAAACACTTATTGAACTTTAAAAATGCCAACATCTTTCTGTACACCTCGTAGCTAGCTAGAAAACAGGTGACCGCAGAAAGAAAATTGCTTCGCCACAATCCCCGGACACTGCCGCAACAATGAAGTGAGGATATTTCGCGTCCGACCTCCCCGTTGTTTCTTCTCGGCGGGATATTGTTAAGAATTAATTAAAGCTTGTGCTCTCAGTGACAGGCAATTGCTGGGACAAAGCGGGGGAGGTTGGGGAAAGCGGCCGCGGGCTGTCGGTGGGCTCCCACGCAGCCCGTTAGGCTAGGCGTATGCTGAGACGCAGGTGACGCCGCACAGCATGAAACAGATTTCATTAGATCGCAAATAATATACATTTCGTCTTATTCCACCTATGGCTCACTACACTAGCCTACAGTGCTTCTAGTCTCTTGAAAAACTACGTATTTCGTTTTTACTCACACGCGGCAGAGACGACGCCCTACGCAGCCGAACAAGCCGAGAGACAGAAGCACCACTACACTATCAACGCGAATTAACCTCTAATACCATCAATAATCTTGAACAGCGTCTAATTGGAGTGTCAGCGGCCTAGTTAGTAAGCGAGAGGTACTAAGTTCTTATCCCATTGCAGTCGCTCCACTGTAATTACCAGATCTGCCGAATCCTGAATTATGGTCAAGGTAGCCCCAGGCTTTCGTTGGTGAGAGCACAACCGGGACATTAACGCCAAGTCTTTTTTTTAGATTTTATATGGCAGCGGGCGTAGGTAGAACGAAAGTCCTAGTTAGAACAAAGAGCAGACAGCTTACGAGTTGGCGAGTAACATGAGTTCAGATTCAGAGTCTGGTTATGAAATGAATGTATTCTTGTAATTTAATTCATAACCAAATTATATTCTACCTTCTTTTTAAAACTCTGGGTGATTTGCATCATACAAGCAGGGCTAATTTAATTCCTTCTTATATGAACTGTTCACACATTACAAAATCTGCTATGCCAACACAACCTTTCTTATTGCAACACGGCGTGGCTTCGAGGTCTTTCTTTTCAAATAACAGGGTTTGGTACCATTTGAAAGTTTTAGGGTATTTTTTTATGTTAACGTAACAGTTATATTTCTGCCACCAAGCAACAATGCTTCCATTGTTGTGTTCCGTTTTGAAGGAGAAGGTAGCCAGCGACATTTCATCTTAGTCCTCACAGTGACAACGAAAGATGAAGCAAATAGCAGTATCTATGTCGTGCCGTTTCTCGCTTATCGCACGCGAGAGCAACTCGTGCTAGCCTTACAGGTGCGTACGCGGCCTCGAAGCACGTCATGTACATAAATTCGGTGATTTCCGCGCGAGGGCCGTCGCGTCGCGGAAACGTTAAGCCGCTAGGTGCCATTAATAATTTATGGCAGGCATCGCCAGGCATTCAGTCACTGGCTCCGGTACCCTACTAGGAGAGGGGAATTCATTAACTAGTACCTACGCGTTGCCACGTGCTCGGTGTATTGTTTGGTGTAGCATGAGACGGATGGCGGATTTGAGATGATGGTTGGTAACCTAAATACGGGTTGTGAGTGGCTCAAGTAATTGTTATAGGTTTCTGAATGATAATGCTGTAGATAGCTGTAGTCTGTTGCGGAGTATAAATGTGATGTTAACGTGTGTGATGTCTGTTGGTCTGTTGAACCGTTGGATTGATTTCGATACTTATAAAAGAAGAAAAATAGTTTTCCAGTTGAACCGAGATGGTTGTTAGCTTTGTGTCATTAAAATCGATCCAGTACTTTGGGTAGTTAAAATCTTAGGGCCTGGTTTTTAGCACCCGATCCTTATTTTGGACAGCAGCATCTAAAGATCAATAGCTTTAATAATAGCACACCTTCGGTAAGAAATGACAATAAATGATGCAAGAAGTAGTGAAGAAAAGTGCTTTGGAAAACATTTGAGGTTCCGACATCATTTATCAGTTAGGTTACTTGGTAGATTGTGCTAAAAAGGAACAGTCTTCCAGCTATTGCCAATTAGTTTGACGATACACACGGTCAATATGTTACGACGCCTTTTCTGTTTTCATCGTAATGTAATTCAAATTAAATTTTACGTGTTTTAAAATGACATTCTAACATATTAGGGTGCGTCCAGATCTCGCAAACGTACCTCGAATGCACCGTTTCAGCAACGGCTCATACGCACCTCGCTGTGACAGACTACCTTATCACCATTACTAATAGCACTGAGTTATCCAGTCACTCCACAGGCGATTGTACAACACAAAATTGACTTGCTAATTTGTACAACCTAATCACGGCGAAGGTGCTATCAAGAATTGGAATTAAGTAACCGATATTCGACCAATTACGGCTTTCCAGCTAAATTGATCGCGATCTAATAATCGAAGCGAACGTTTTTACGCCCACCGATGTTTATGAAATAAAACGCTCGCTCCCATCGCCGTCCGATTCGCCGAAACATTATTTAATTAAAGTTGAAATTAAGCTTGAAGCCGACGACACGCCCTCGAACCATCTTAGATTAATTTTGATTCATTCTGGCTCCCACCTGTTCGTAAATTAATTAAGTTCACTTGATAAGTAGGTATCTCGTTTCACATGATTCCTTGGCTTGGATGCCGGCTAATTAAATTTCTTCATGTCACGGGTAATCATTTTAATTTTGGACGGCACACGCGACCGTTTGCGAAGCGTCGCGCGATGATTGACTGTGTGTCGTTGGGGTTGTGATGAGACGTACCTGCTGTACAGCGTTGAATTGTGTGAAACACGTGGGTTTGCCGAATACTGAACAAACACGTGTACGCATACACACGGTGCAGGCGCCTTAACTGTATTATTTCATGGATAGCAAGAAAATCCATATTGTGTGCCGAATGGTTGAACTAGACCCTGATTAAGTATAATATTACATGCCAACCAATAAAAGCTGGACTGAATTATAATTAGATCGCAGTCGCAACTTAATGGCAGTTTGATACGGGTTTGGTATTCTACTACTGTTACGAATAGCTTGTTTGAATTGTAATTGGACCACAATAGCAGCTCAATGGCAGCTTTACGCGTCTTTAGTATTCAGCTACAATTATAAATGCCGTTGAGCTGCTACTGCGAACCTATTACAATTCAATCAAACCAATAAATTAGCGGATGACAACTGTGAGGGTGCGACTCAAGTCGCACGTTTCAAGTCGGCAACCTTGTCACCTGGTAGATTAACGCGGTTCAGTAGATCACATACAGGCTTATAGCATACTTATACCATATTGTAATTCATATTCTAAAAGGGTAGGGGGTTCCGTACCCGGGTTCAAATTCAAAATCAAGAATAGGTGGTAGTAGAAATAAGTCTGTAAACAAATTGTTCGTAAAATTAGCAATACCTATTTACGTTTTATTATCTTTAGAACTCAGCGATTTCCATTGATGCATCCAAAATAGTGTTTACGTATTAATATGAAACATAGCTCATTCATCAGAGCACATGGTACCTACGGGTTTCTGGGCAACGCGCCAAGGCCTGAACACACAAACACGATACTCAGCGTCGATATTTTATATTTCCCGCCCCTCATTATTAAGCGTTTCTGGTCGGCGGTGTTGACGGTACTTTTCTGTATTGTGGGTAAGTAAATTTTGAGTTATAACGACAAATGAGGGTAGTGTAATAAAATAAACTTCTATGGGTTCAAATTTAAATTTTCTTTATTGATGAAGACATTAAATATCTCATTCAATCATCAAAGAGGAGGGGTAGGTAATTAGGAAGGCAACACACAGTGACACGTTGGCCGTCTTATGGCCGAAGCATGCCCAACTCTACGCCGACAACGGCCGGACTATGTCCGTCAATACCAGACAGAGTCAGTCAGTGCCCGACAATGCCAAGCAGAGTCGGACCGTGCCCGACATAATATTATACTCGTACTTAAATAAATTACCTAAAACTACACCGACTCCCTGCAGCTGTATTCCCGAGTCAATACAACATTGGGGCCATCAAGTGCCATTTTTTCTCATTATTATCTCACTATTTGCCGGCTAGCATTTACAACCCTCCTGATGTTGTGGGTGCGCACGAGCCGCGGTCCATCTGGTACCCTGCACGACTGGTACAAGATACGAGAGAAGGCGCGACGTAGATCTTGCTATCTCTTTCATTTTAGTATTAAGAGAAGGAAATAAAGACATTCTCGCGGCGCGAGCTATGTCGCCGTCACTCATTTACTAGCCGTGCTGCTTCCTCATTCGCCTCCTAGTCCCTGATCAATTATATAAAAAAGTAGTATCAATTCAGCTCAAACTTCCACAATTAGCACGTGTATACCCCTGATAGTCTGTGGTAACTGCTTACCATCGGGCAGAATGTAAGCTTCTCTGCCACCTGTATAAAAATAGCTTCTACAATTTTGTAAATAACTTCTACAATGTCATAGGTACATAGGTAATATAGTAGATACAGCAACATTGTTCCGTTATCTCTTGTAATACTTAACAAGAAACACGCGCAGGCTCTATATTCCCAAACTAAAGGGACTGCTAACCGAAATCCCGACATAAGCTAACATTTCTTTGTGGTTCCGAGGGAAAGTTCTAAAAAAGTTTTATCAACATCCTCCTATGACGCGGGTTGGCGACCGCGGTAGGGCGCAAGTTCGCTTGTTATCCGAGAAATATCACAACAGTCGCCTTTATAGACAAAGTTTGAAGTGCACTATTGAGGTATAGAATCATTGACAAGTTTGAGGCGTATTGGATGTCATACTTAAGGGGCCATGTTGTGTTTTTGTGACGTCACTGAGCATCGGGGCTACTTAGGTCTTAAATTGAAAACGATTTAATTTTCTCTCGGAGTCGAGGTAATACGTGTTACCGAATTAGTTTATTACCTATACTGGTTTGCTTGCAAATTATGTCGCAAAGATATGTTACGTAGACACAGATAAGCATACAATTACATTTTTAATTTCGGGCTAAAGTAGCCCTCCAGCGGGGCAATTGACTAACTCAGTTGGCAACTGAATTTGACACTAGATAATTGTACACTATGTCATCTACGTAGGCCACTGGCAATAACGTCTACCAAATTAGAGAAGTGTAACGTTTTTTAATGTCAAATTCAGTGGTCCACTTAGATAGCCAATAGTCCCTCAGGTCCAAAGTAGCACCCTATTACGATACCTAATAGAATATATCCGAGCTTATTGTCATTTCGAGATACATGATATTGCGCGAGTTTGGTAGGAATATTTAGGTACATTAGGTATTATTTTATACTTTCCTTCATCTTCCTTATAAAGAGACTACGCCTACAGACAATGAAAAGTAGCTTATGTCATTCTCCGGCCTATAAACTATGCCTGGGAAGAAATACGTCGATTCGTTGCTATGTGAACGATGGACAAATCAACGGGCAAGACTCACAACTTCATATTTTTGACTTTTAGGACATGTTTCTCAATCTAAGTAAGTACAGCGGGTAATGTTACTGATCACGGTCTGACTGTTAGTCTGTTTGCCAGATAAAAATTGACAGGCCAGGTGTCAGATTGTTGAAGATTGTGAAATAAGCCCCTTACACTTCAAATGTTTGTACATGTGAAGTACTTATTCCAAATGAACATACTTTTCTTTCATGACATTTTTACCAGCCAACAAACACTGAGATGGTCTACTCATAAGAATACAAGGTAATTTTTGAAACCTGAATTTTGATTCTTAATAACTTAATGACTAAATCAACTTCGAAACACTATATTTTAACAAGTTGCGCCAAAGTCCACCACTACACTTCGAACCGAGCCAATGATACCCAGCAAAAGTCGGAGCGCGAAGTTCTTCGTCTCGGAAATAGAGAAATATTAAATGTAAGTAGCATTTACTTCCAAAGAGCCATTGTACAAATTCCGCCATCCATCGCGAGGAAGTTTCGAATGCACTAAACAATTTCCAGTACTCGGCGACTCCTCGTAAAATTCAAGTTAAGTCACTTAAAAAGGGATCTAGTTTAATTACGAGATTTGCTATAATAAATAACGGAGTTTGTCGCCGTCTTTTGTTTCCTATGGGGCTGCGTCGCGATATCGGGCAGAATTTTGCTGGAGCAGCTAACTTTGTAGCTCTTATTTGTTTAAATTATAAATCTGTTTGCACTAATTAGCTTCCTCACTCCTATTTCAAGACTGTGCTGATCGTACTCGCATTTATCAGAAATCGGAAATTCTATAATCAATAATCGAAATTTTCACAAATACGCCATAAGGTTTAGCTCACTTGGTATATGTATTACCCTAAGAAGCGTCTACTAGAATTGGTACACTCAAAAACAAAACATAACAACACAGTGTGTGTGTATATGTGTGTGTGTATTATAATCAATAATATAATTTTTCACTAACACGCCATAAAGTTTAGCTCACTTCGAATATGTATTACCCCAAGAAGCGTGTGTCAAAGACACTTGCAGCGTCGGTTCGAGACGGTGAGATTTATGCACCGAGACGCTCTTAAATCTGAGGGAGCGTCGGCGAGTACGGCCGACTCAGCGCTCACAACAGCACCGTCTCAAAAGGATAAAATCCAGCGCACGCGAGCCGATGTAACTGTGCCAAAGTAGGGATGTGACAACTTTGTAATCGATTACAATTATTTTAGAGTTTATATTAGAGGTCTCCTTAGAGGCGGGCAACGCATTGGTAGCGCCCCTGGTGTTGCTGATGTCTGTAGACGGCTGTGACCCACTTTCCATCAGGTGGCCCGCATGCCTGTCTGTCTGCCGTACTACTTAAAAAATATATATTAGTCGATTCGAAAGGGATTGCAAGCACTCGATCCCATCTGTGGATGATTAAAGGTACAATTAGTTACCTAGTTTAGTTTCACGCAGGTGTTACAAATAGGCTAAGTTTCAAAGATCGTAATGAAATGTGCCCAGTTAGGTATCTATTTATTTATGAAAAGAAAATTAAACTTAATTTATCATAATTTATTTTAGGAATTCTGGCTGGGCAACTAGACCTTTAAGCCAAGTCGTTATTTTTACAATAGACTGATTATTATTAGGCTGAGTATCGGGGTTGCTAGGGTATATTAATAGGTAACTTCACTACCTGCCAAACTGGTATTTTGACATCGATTTCCTACTCAACAGCCTTGTATTTTTTCCGTAAGGATAAAATTCTGCAATTCAATATTAATATAAGTAATATAAGCTTTCTTTCATTCTTTCTTTCTCATACACACCTGGTCCAGTCTACTGGCCTAGTCGGTTCTAACCGATAAACTAGAAAATCGCGGTTAAAAATCGATTGCCTCGTGCTTGCTTTTGCCTCGATCTCCGATTCAATCGAATCACATGTGCCCATCCCTATTCCAAAGCCGAGGCTCGATCCGGACACCCGACGATTTATATCATCCGAGTCACCGCTTTTATTTAACTTGCACCCCTTTAAATGTTTTCAACACGGAAGTCAGGTCACACAATGGCTGGTGCCAAGATAAGACTGGGTTGTCACAACATTACCTATTCAGACTGTGGGTAGCACAAACCAGCGTGGAGATTATGTGACATGGTCGTTTAGGTTCCTCTTTTGTCTGTGTCGTTTGCACTATAATATAAAGTATCACAATATAACAATAATTAAGACGTTCCTTTTTTAAACTTACCTACTATAATACTTAAATAACAAACGAGCAGGCATCTTATGGTAAGCGGTAACAGTGCCCATAACAATTACCACTTATGCGCTTAGTTTGATTTGAATTCGTTTGTATGTCCTATGTCCATCGATTGTGTGTTACGTGGGATCCTTCAAGAGGTATGGTAAAGGTATCCTTAGATGTGGACAAGGCCAACACATTGGTGACGCTGCGGATCTCGCTGATGAAATAGGCAGCCCGCTTGCCTTTTAACTACCAAATGCCTTAAACAAGTACCTTTGAAAATCTAGCGTCATAGCACTATCATACAAGAATTACCTAAAAACAAACAAATTATTTAATCAATCTATGATAGTTCGGCTACAGAAGCGTCAGAAAATGCAGAAAATTTCTGAACCTTATAAAGTAGCGGTGGAAAATCATCGCAAATAAAAACGAAATACTCATATTTTCATCAAAATAGTTACACAGTTTGTTTACCTACCTGGCATGACTACACGTTCGGAAAACATTCACGGCAAATTCCTACACGTGGTGTCCAGAGATGTACACGGAAGCGTACACCCACATTTTGCCTATCTAACAGCCATTCGAACGTGGGCAAGCCCATCGCCGTATTTCGAATATGCCATTAGTTCACAGAGTAGTATTCATCGGACCGTCCAAGCGGATAGGCAAAGGCGGCGATGGGTAAAGGTGCACGTCACTGCTTTGTCGACTGAGCCAGCGCTAATGAAGATGGCTGACTAGTCGCAATCACTGATCATCCTTTGACGTGATCATATCACGGCATCATTATATTTTGAGTGGACGTAGGTATCTCTATGACTTAGCTTTCAATCGTCAGCGAGAAATATATGGTGACTGGATTATTATTAAGATTAATCTGTTAAGACTCAAGTAAGTCTTGCTTCATACAAAGTCACATGATCATATCTATCGGTACTAATATTTTAAAGAGGAAAAGTTTGTATTTTTCTATGTAGGGAGAATCCCCGAAACTACTGAACTGATTTTGAAAATTCATTCACTAAAAGGAAGCTACATTATTCCAGAGTATCCTAGGGTATATTTAAGTTGAATACTAACAATATTCCAAGGTCACCGACATAGCTCTAAGGATTGCCAGACTAAAGTGGCAGTGGGCAGGGCACATAGCTCGAAGAACAGATGGCCTATGGGGCAGTAAAGTTCTTGAGTGGCGACCACGTGCCGGAAGACGCAGCGTGGGTAGGCCTTCCACAAGGTGGACTGACGACCTGGTAAGGATCGCAGGTACCAGCTGGATGCGAAAAGCACAGGACCGGCCTTTGTGGAGATCTCTGGGGGAGGCCTATGCCCAGCAGTGGGCGTCTTCTGGCTGATATGATGATGATGATGACTAACAATATTTGTATATTTAGTTATTATACCTAGTTTACATAATTGCTTGAAATATAGTTCATTATTATTATTATAGGGTAGGTACTTTTAATCCCAGAAAAGTTACAGGATCCTGCGGGATAGTTAAATGTTTACAGATATGCAAACTGCGCGTGGGCGAAACCCGTGGTAAACGGCCAATATAGACCTTTCTGGTCTATAAGGGTCATTAATGTTTGTTTATTGTTGACTGAAAATGAACCAATCAGAAACTAAATGTTCCAACTGAGCTCAACTATTTTCAGTTGCAACATTCTTGTTTCGTGTTTAGATTTTCGTTCGTTGATACAATTATACACATCCACGCCTGCAACCTGCGGGATTAGGCATTGCTACAGGCTACGTCGTTCGTTCGAACAAATTATGCAGGTGTTGGATTGGAACCTAATTCAGATACGTATAAGTACTCCCTTGTTGATTTAATACATATAGTATAAAACAAAGTCGCTACCGCCGTCTGTCTCTCTGTATCTATGAACGCTTAGATCTTTTAAACCACGCAACGGATGTTAATCCGGGTCAACAATAGATAGAGAGATTCAAGAGAAAGGTTTATAAGCAAGTAAAAAAAGAGTAGGTTCGTAATAACGTAGAGGTCGCCACGCGAACGTCTCGCCGGGTCCACTAGTTAATGGTCCAAAAATAGCCTTCGTTCGACCATTTCCAAAGGACGAGTTGTCACCTAAACCGCCTAACCCACCTAACATAACCAATTGACGAATTGACGATGCAATCAACGCACCTCCTCTTTTCCACGAGGTACCGCAGCCAAAATCAAAGAGCACCCCTGATTTAGCCATAGGCTGGATTGAGTGGAATCAGACCGGATGGGGATTGAGCAGCGTATACAGCCACTAATGAACAGACAGTCACAATCATCGTACCACATAGCCGAGCCACGAGCCTTTCGAGTTCCGACCATTAATTGACGTCACACCACCGTTGTCCCACATAGCGGGGCCTTAGCCTGCGCTTTATTGGTGACTAGGATACCGTGACTTTGTCAGCGTAAAATTCGATTGTATCATTGTACAGTGGGAGCTACATTAAAATTCGGGATAAGAAGTATCCCCTTAATTATCTGAGTGCCAAATATCATAAATTTTTGTGTGTAAAAATCCTTGCATGGGCAATTCACAGCCCAAAGCTTGTGTTATGGGTTCTAGATAACTGAGAAACTACTTATATGCTTTTAAATTTACTATTATACATATAACACCCAGACCCGTAACTGAAATTAAAATTCATTATTTCAATTTCTGCTCGGCCGGGAATCGAACCCGGGACCTGGCAGACCGGCTGTTAACCAACTGAATCACTCAGGTCATCATAATTAATGGACATCGAATTTATTATTTGAGATTTCTGTACGAACGATACAATTACTTTGATATACTATATCAAATATGGATGATTATAAGGTAACATTCACACATGTTGATACCACTACAGACTAAATAGTCTGCCGACTATATTCGTAATTAAATCGCATACAGCTCGAGCAGGCCAAAACACGGACTCCAAAATGAGATAATATATGTTCGTGCAAGAAGTTCGCATGAAGTTGGAAACGTGTGGTCCAACGAGGAAGGGTTAATTAAATTAGCTGTCAGAAATTCGGAGACTTTCGGCAAAAATAGTTGGACTGCACGAATCTCTGGGAACTGGGTACAGAACTTCGTCTCGTAAACTTGTGTGTCATAATCATTTGCAGTACGACCAAGTTGTCTATTCACTAGCCAAAATCGGAATTAACATGCTAGCTTGTAAAAACGACTATTTCAATGGGGGATTTTTCAGACTCTTTTTTAAAGTAAAAAGTATAGTTCGGCGTGCCTCACTAGATGGCGGTGTCTGGCGAATCGTGTCTAATCAACACCATCTATTACAATTATTTGAACTATTGTTCTTTTTTATCGGATCTCGGAAAATCTCCCATTGCTACTGAAACAGCGCGAAGCCTGGAGTAAAACATAATTCCACACAAGACAGTACCAGTGTATAATGTGGCGAATTCTATCATTTAGCTCTAGTTAATTTTTAATTAGTAATATAATTACTATCAACTTAATCACAGTAGGAATGTACGATACACAATTAACTTCAACTAATTTGGCAATTGGTAATATGTTTCAATTTCGTGGATCCATATGGTTTTGGTAATAATAAAGTTGTACAGATGTAGGCGGTAAATAATCTACGTCTGTTTGTTCGGGTTCGTAGGGCGTAGACTATGTTGCAAGCGTTTGAGTAGTTAAATACAAGGAAACTAGCTTTGTTAGTGTACAATGTACAACAGCCCATACAAGAATACAAATACAAACCCGTAACGCGTGTCTAGCTCCTACATAAAAAAGCAAAAGTTGAACATTTGCATTTCATAATAATTCGTATTACAAGCACATTCGCAATACATCCTGCGAAATTCCATTACAATGCCAGCACCCCGCGTCTCCCCTTAATTACCTCAAGGTCATAAGAAACACGAACAAAGGGTTATTACCCACCTCAAAGCTACGTCGTGTCGTAAAATCTCACCCAAACGTTAGAATAGGTGTTCCACAGTCTAACGTGGAAGTTACTCGAATAAAAATTCTATTATTAGCTTCTCCTATCACAAGTTGAGCTGTAAAAGTAATATTTATTTCTTTATCAATAGTATGTTACTTGCTGTACCTATCATTAGGTATGTTGGCAAAATTGTTTTATGCTAACCGATTTAGTAAAGTTGCCACAATACTATCCGAGTTCTGTGCGAGTTTTCTACCGTCCACTAAGTATAAGAAAAGTCTGTAAAGTGGGTAAAAACCAAATACTTTTGATTGCACTGTACTTCGTATTTACACCAAGTAAATAAATGTAGAAGGCGACGCCAATTGAACATAAGATCGAACAGGAGTCGAATTGGATGCAGTGCGTAAACATATTTTTGAACCTTCGAGTCGAACAGTTATCAATTTTTTTTTAAGCATGAAAATTTCAATATTTTGAAGCATGTCCCTGAGTTTTTCTATTGTTAACGCGTTTTTTTTCGATGTTGCCAATGTTATTAAAAACATATTGAATTTTCCATACAGAAAATCACAATTGAAAACCGTTCAATTCGAGGCGGGCGGTTCAAAAATAAAGCCCCAGTCCCTCTCTGCCGCATTGAGAACTAAATTTCGCAACTACAGAATCTTTTATCTTATGTGGAAAATATATACGTACCTTAAAAACATTCAACACAAACAAATCCCACAGCTAAACAGTCACCCGAATCAGGATAATCACGACACACACGCAAGAACAAAGCAACTCAGTTTTCAGGTCACTGCTAGGCTAATGCTTGGTACGGGATTACGCGGGCACCGAAAATCCCGAAATCCTTTTCACCTGTTCCCTAAGCACAGTGAAAGGGCGGGATTTGAACTAAGACACTTTGATATAATTTCTATAAATAACTGAGTTGTTATCCGCGGTTTTTCTTTGAGTCATCTCTAATAATCTCTAATGTTGATTTGATTAAAAATAAATATTTTATTTGTGTCATTAATTTATTAAATCAGACTGACACAAGCAATTTTTACACCTACTACACAATAGTAAACAGCTAAAGAGACAGCTCACATATATAAATACAGGAATTGTCAATACCTAGATATTTTCGCGGATGGATAGAAAACTTTATCCGGCTCTATATCTATGCGATTTGCCATTAAACATGTTGACAGTCCAGCGCAAATCTAGTAAGCTCACGTGACGCTCACTGGTTCTGTTTACCTTAGTAACTGGCTTGGACGTTCTTTTGATATATATTTTTTTTCTAACTGAGACGTCCATGCGTACAAACGCCTTTGGCGCTGTCCTAATTGGCAACGGTCGTGCGACGGGCGGTTTTGAGCTCTCCTATTGGTCTGCGGCGTCCGTCGTATGACCATGGTCGCACGACCGTTGCGAATTAGGACAGCGCCTTAGAGTTAGTATGGCCGCATGCATTGCATGCATTGCATCCCAGGTCCTTACATCATAACGCAAGCTACCTGGGATTACGGTTTAACTTGTGTCATATGTGATGCATAGACAGTCAACGTGTTAACAGAGCGATATAACATTTATATGTTATAACGCTCTGTTAACACGTTGACTGTCTACATCGCTTTTGGCGTATTTTCGGTACAATTTGAGTTCTAGTATTTAACATGCATCCTAACGTTGAATTAATAATATTGTTACCTACAATACTTAGGTCACGATTTGAAACGAAAAAAAAAAAATATCTAAAATGCAGGTAGGAAAACCGCAGGGCGGCCCTGGCCCTGCCAAAGCCCGGGTGTAGGTCTAATAAAACGCGGGTAGTTCCACGCCATTTACCTCGACGCCAGGGCAGACCAACTTTTGTTTCCGTTTTAAATTGATTCTACACCGCAATGGTCACTGCAACTCCGTGTTACTTTTTTTATAAATCATAACGATGTACTGTAAATTGTACCGTGGAAAAGTTTTGGTAAAAGAATGCAGAGTAGGGAATGAAGCACGTGCACAAGCATTTTTTTTTTAAGGAAGCACACTGACTGCTACTCTGTAAAGTGAAAGAGGATGCGGTCCCGGTCCTTGAGGTACCTGCAGACATCTTTAACTCGCTTCTTGAATACGGTGATAGAAGAGCTATTACGTACTTCATCTGGCAGATATTTCCATTCCGATACATTATTTCGAAAACCTGACAAACCTCAGTCCTAGGTATATATTGGTTCTAAATCTTGTCTAAAAATACATTAGCTTTGATTGGTTAATATTGAAATTATGATCAAAGTTCGTTTGTATGGTGCAAACTCGGGGGACTCTCCTCTTAATGTACATTTATAGGTACGTTCATATTTCACACGACCAAACCAACTAAGCAAATGCCTTCATCTATCGAATCCACAAGATTTTTTTTCACTCCAAACTCAAACTAATAAATTACTACTATTTTGCTTGTAATATATATAGTCGCATCGTCGTTGGATGTTGCAGATACAATACTAACATTTGCAACGAAACGGAGAAAGATTCCCGTGTCGTGAAAAACATCACTTTGAACTTTAGATAGCTTCGCAGTTAATTAACATAAAGTTCGGCTTATCTAAAAAGAATCTCGAAATAAATCCTGGCAAAACAAGTAGCGTGTCTTTTTTGTACTTCTTTTCTGCGAATATATTACGTACCTACTTTTCGTCGGGATGTTTTATTCCTATTTCTGTCTCTGTCGCTGCACTGGGCTGGAAAAAAGCGGACCTGAATTTTGTAGGTGCGAAAATGTTACCCATTCCACATAGTGCTAAATGTCGGAGTGACTGGTCTTAATATATCGGGCGGGTTTTCGTATTTTTTGTTTTGGTTGGACATTTGTCCTTTTCTTTTACAATTATAATTTTATTTTATACGTTTTCTTCTTTTCCTATGTAAATAGCCATTAATATAATTAATAAGTGTCAATGTTGTAACGATTTGAAAGCACTGCTGTAGGCAGATCATTCAGAAGTTTCGTGAAAATGTTATTTTTTTACAATAAACCCGTTTCAAGTTATTTGGTACCGGCACCATATATTTTTAAAATTACTACTAAAGATAGAGCGACTCTGTTTGGATGAAAAACATAACAAATCATGTTAAGTTCTACCATTCGTTAATTAGTTGCACTCGCCCAATCACTCGATATATTATTCTAAATCCCCAAAATAAAAAAAATCAAACTTAATACTTAAATAAAACAGACCCGTTTATTCCTAGAACGATACACCAAGCCGAGGCGGTCCAAGCAAGAATGTTGTATCATCAATATTGGCTGTCTTGGAGTTTATTTTCCCACTTCGGCAGGGTATTTTTCTCTGCACTGCAGTTCCGAAGGTAGCTACTATCGGACTTGGGTGCTGATGGATTAATAGCCTGCGGGGTTCAGTTGCAATTTAAGACCTGGAGACAATGGAAACTTTATTTACCGTGGTTACATCGAGTCGGCCAGTTGTTCTGTGTAGTTACTACTGGTATGCTACACGGGTACGGCTATTTAAATGTACTGCAGCAGCAGTTTGCGAGTAGCCCGATATAAAGTGTGTGATAATAACCACGACAATTTAAAATATTACGTTTCGTAACTATGTTTCTTATTAGTAAACAGAAATCGAATCTTTTATCCATGACTTTCTTCGTATAACTATTGTCATAGGTACATGGTACTACTGATGAGGGGGTCTAAATAGGCCACATTAGCGTTTGATATTATGATTCATATTAATTTGTCACAAACTTATTTGCTGTGTTGCTGTTGATATAGTCCGGCAGATATGTGAAAAAATTGCGCATGTAATGATAGAAGCATACAATTTGGACCACATATACTACATATATAAAGGTTTAAATTTGGATATGAGGCTATCTAAAATTTTGCCTTTTACATTAATGGCGGACATTTAAATGGGGGCTTCAGAGAGTTTGATAAATGCTGCCTTTAAATGTTCTTAGATGATGTTAAATGATAAATAGTATAGTAGTGGCAAGTCATTGTTGTTCTGTGTTTAAAAAATTTTAGTATAAAAAAATAAAGACACATTTTGTTCAAAATGTATTACTAGTGAACCTAGCGCGATTTCGTTCGCGTACACCTACTTTACCCCTACCTACCCTTTTTTTACTTCCTTATAAGGAAAAGGTTTATAAACCTTCCTCATGAATCACTCTATCTATTGTTGAAAACCGCATTAAAATTCGTTGCGTAGTTTAAAAGATCTAAGCGTACTGTGGGAAGACGCTTTGTTTTATACTATATACCTATATATAGGCTAAGATACTTAAACAAATTAGCTTAAATAAAATGTTTAACGGAAAAAATAAAAGTACGGTACCATGAAAGTGTAAGTAACGTGAAAAAAGTGAGAATGGTTACTAACTAACTTTAAATCGTTATAAATCCTATACGGTCATTATAAATGAAAAATTGTGTGAGAAACTTATAAATGATTTTTCAATACCTATTCAACGATATACCACATGACATAGTTTGTCGACATCCATTTTTATTTTACAAAATGGCGGCTGGTAGTCGCCAAATTGCTTTTTGATCAATTTCAAGTCTTCATTAACACTCGCAAGATTAAGTAAAATCGGTAGACGTAAGAACCATCAAAATCAACCCACGCATTTAGTCTCTACAGTGCCACAAAGGAACAAATACATACATACGTAGACTGATAAACACATTACCCGTCTTTGCGTCGCGCAGACGGGTAAAAACAAAGGTGCGTACTACCTGTCATTGAATAAATGTATTATTATGTCATGCATACATAGTTAAAACAAATAATAATCGTCAAATAACAATAAAACATTGGTGTATAACAGTATTCAGTGGCCGCCATTTTGAATGTCCACCATTACTGCTATAGGGGAAATCAAAGATGGCCTCATATCCAAAATCAACCCATATTGAACTTGAGAAAAAATATTTTTAACTTGAGAACCTATTCAATAACAAAATAGGCCCAATTATTAATACTAGCTCTAGCAATTTCAATGATCAATTAGTCGACTAAAGCTGCTAAAAAATCCATAAATATCGGCTCCAAAATACCTTCTCATTTCGTAATTGGAAATCATTCCCCCAACAAGTTAAGCACGGGCGCCACGTTTTTCGCAAACAAATTATCCGGCCAATAAGTTACACGTCCATTACGAAATTTGAAAACAAAATAAACATTTTACGACCTCGCGAACGAAGCAAGAATTTTTCCTCAATAATTAATGTCCCGATTTAGATCTCGCTTTCCTTCGAAAATGAAAAGTTTCATAGCGTAAAATCGAATGAGGATCGGCGCACTTCTACGTTTGTAGGTCAGCCGAAAGTCGTATTTATTATTTCTCATTTAAATGCAAGTTGCCTCTTAAACATTTTCGCAGTAATTGTAATCTATTAATACTGATATTTTATTTTTCTCTTTTTTTCAGGTAAGTCGACTTCATTCATATTACCTGCTGATCGAGATATTTAATTAAACGTAAGTAATTAATTTATTTCGCTCTCCTCTGTAAATACATATATTAAGGTTATACGAAAAGCGAAGTCTCAAAGAAATTAAAACAGATGACAAAATCGACGAAGAATATCCATTTCCACACAATACAAACTAACTGCCACGCAGAGGTCCCGGGTTCGATTCCCGGCCGGGCAGGAACTAAATGACGAATTTCAATTTCTGTAACGAGCCTGGGTTTTTATATGTATAACAATAATGTATTAAAAAAAATGTATAAGTAGTTCATCAGTTTTCTGGGACCCATAACACAAGGTACGCTTACTTTGGAACTAGAACAGCTGTATGAATTATCTAAGCTTACTTTCCTACTTATTATTACTTACTGGACACATCCACTCGCATATACAATAGTCGGACAATTGAAAGAAAGAAAAAAGCGTTTAAAGTAAAATAGAACTAAAGTTGGCCGCAAATAACAAGTTCTCTGTTACACTCGAACAAGTCGTCGCAATTAAATTGCGGGACCGACTGCGGAGCACGTGAAAGTTCGATCCAATACAATGGATGAAATTTTTAAAGGAAAGAAAATAAACGCTCTCTGGGAAATAAAGAGCAGATGTCTCCGACAAGGCGGCGAACAAAAGTTGGACGCGTGCTCTGACAGCGGTTCCAGAAATATTCCGGATTGCGTATCTATTGTTTGCCTCGGAAAAGGACTGCTAGCGTATACTGTCTATATCGGCATGCTGCTTCTGAAACTAAGACTCCACAGCGTCTTTCAACGAAAATATTTTCTGCATAAAATAGGTACATTAATTTTGACGTAGGTAAATTATTAGACGCTCAAAGCAAAAAAGCGAGACAGTAGCTTCATTGTCGGGGAGAATTAAATTCTCCGTCGTCTACAGTAACTAACAATGACATAATTAGAGCCATATTACTAGACACAAAGCGGCGTCTTGTCTTTGAACAATAAAGAGTGTCAATCAGTACGTTTTTGGTTACAATGAAGTCTGCAGCAAAGGGTCAAAGCCACCGCGGCCGCTGGAAAAGCGCCGGTAAAATATTACGACCTATTTACGTCCGAGGCAGAAATTCGCTTTGAGAAATAATTTTCAATAGGAGCCGTTCGATACCGCGGCCAGCCTTCCGTGTCAATGGCGAAGAAATTTGTCGCCTTTGTCGCCCGGTCCAAAGCCGGCTTTGAACCGTCCCCTTTCACTGCTGACTTCCTGACTGTGCGACTGCGAAGCGCATTCACCGGTTTTTGCATTAAAATACGAGTTCCCAACAAAAAGTTTCTCGTGTTATTGTGTTCCTGTTTTTAATTCGAAACGGCAGTTACATTGTTCGCAGTTGACAAAGGTAATCTGCTTCGCGAACTTTCATAGTCACAAACACCGTTGTCAACAGGGCTCCCATGGCAAGATTTAACGTGTTCACATTTTGCTCTGGAATTTATGAATTCACAGCCTCTACTTTTCCCCGCTCGGACAGTTCGCACACCCTTATTATATTCGGGAACGTATTTGGGTATGGACGTTTTTGACGTGGAACCGTCCAAAGAGAATATATTTCTTTTGTTTTCGCGTCAAACTCAAAGTGGTCAGTAATGTAGCCTCACGACTTAACTCACCTCACTCAAAGCGAAGTTTTGCCGTAAATTATCCCGGCCTATTTCTGTCGAAAACAGGGCCCCGCTTACGGGGAATAATTCCCAATACGTCCCGTACACCGGTATTCCATCATCTATAGTGAATGAGCCGGCCTTGTCACCGAAGCAGAAGGGCCGCTTTCAATCCCACGGGCCGTCTTAAAACCAGGGCCTTTCATTGGGCCCGTTTGAAGGCTGTTGTAATTGAATGGAACGTTGATGCTGCCTGCTCGAGTGGAACTGATAGCGGTGTTGTGACGTATTCTAATTTTTGGCTCTCGTAGATATAAATCAAGCCCTGGTGTGGACATTTCAATAATTCACTTCTAGAATCATTAACGTTTTCAAATGATTAAAATGTGGTTTTTGGTAAAGAGGCGTCATAATTATGGTGATATTGAAGCCCCACACCAAGTGATTCTTTCGTCACGGTCCAAACGATTGCCTAATGTGTTAGCGTTGCCACGGATATTTTTTTGTTAATTTAAAATGTCTAGATATTTCTTTGTTATTTGTTATTCGTATAAAAATAAAAAGTTACAGTTATCCCAAAGCTTCTACCACCAACTATTGTCAGCACCCGCACGAAAATTCCTTACATCGTCCGTTTTGAGAGCGCTCTGTTATGAGGCATCGCTTTTATAGAGCTATCTCTAGAAAATATTATAGATAAAAGTGTAGTAGACGCTCCCATGATATATCGCTGTATTTGTCCAGCTGAGAGTTCATAAAGTAGACTGTATCCCGTTATTCTCGATCGGGGGCTGGCTACCCTTTCAAGTATTAAATGTAGTGGAACGGGTACATTGGACCAGCAAACTTCTTGTCCCAAACATACCTCGTATCAAATCGAAATGCGGGACTCGGAACACTCTAAGAGTACACAAGTACCCACTAGACGTTAAATCAGTAACTTTGAAACTTATAGCAGTACGAAATTGAGCTCTCGGTTCGTCTGAAGTTGTGCGTACAATTTTTCGTAAGTATGCTGTACAATGTTTGAAATTTGAAATATTTGGTCGATTGTTTATATCGTTGGTGTTTTCATCACAATTTAGCCCTAAATGTAAGTTGATTGGTTTTTGTTGTAGTGGGTTGGAGACGGGAAGATTGTGGTTTAAAGTTTTAATTACTTTATTGTTATTTTTACCTCACCTTATGACTTTGACGCTTGGAGACAACTTTATTATGTGAATTGGTAACGAAGTTATTTGCAAAGATCTTCATCAAACGAGACTGGACTGACAAGCTTATAGATGTAGAGCCTTGGCTACACAATAACCATTATTATCGCATGTTCTATATCTTGTCTATAATACTAATATTGTAAAGAGGAAAATTTTGTAAGTTTGTTGTTGTTGGGGATGATCTCCGAAAAAAATAACCGCGGAGATTAATATTTAGAAATTTTATGTGATTTTAGAATACCTAATGCGCAGTATCTGTTATAGTTATATTGTCATTTAAACACTGAAATCGTTGAATGTCATTCTTTTTGCATAATATGAAGTCGAAGTGATACAGTCCAAGAGCATAAAGTCCATTACCACTACAATACAACAATACAATACAAAAACTCTTTAATCTTTATTGTACACAAAATAAATAATACAAATTAACAGAAGGTAACTTACGTACAAAGGCGAGCTTAACTCAACAGTTGAGTTTTCTACCAGCAAACCTTAAACTCTTTATTTGTACACTACAGGATTCACTACAAGTTTTTTTTCTTTGCAGCTTCAGAAACTGTGTATTCGGTGCATCATTAACCAAAGTGAGTTGGTTAAACAAATGGGCCACTGGCTGTCCATTAGTGTCTTAGAACGCATCTTTGACCCCATGATTTTTATTTGTTCTTGTATTGTATAAGTCTGACAATTCAGAGAGGTAACGCTGCCAGCCTTATTGGGACACTTCGGCATAGCAGCGAAATAGAGTCTGTTTAATATGTAATCTTTATTTTATTTGTGTACAATTTTTAAGTAGTCTTAAGTGTGTATATAATGTAAATAACAATGAACAAATTACAAACTAGGTCATCATCACATCTATAAAGAGTAATTTGGAAAACTACGGACCTACATTATAGGGGGTGATATTCGGCAGTCGAGAAGAAGAGGGGGAGGCCATCGATCTTCCGTGAAGAGTTTAATCGCTGGGCAACGTTCCGCCCTCGCGACAAGATTAAATGCTACAAAAACAGCGCGCTCTCCTGGGTTCCTTGGGCGCCTCGACAAAAAGTAGGCCACGAAATTTCTAATGGAATGGATAACAAAAATAGAAATAAAACGAAATAGCGACAAGAAACAGGAATAAAGAAAAGTTAGAAAGAAAATAAATAGAAAGGAAAAAATCAGCTGGCGACGACTACCGTAGTTGACCAAGGTCTTCCGCTTGACTGAGACTGGTTGAACAGTTTTGAGAGCCGATTGACACCCCATGATGGTATATTATTACGATATAGGTACCTATTGACCGCGTGGTGTTCGACAGAGTAGAATAGCACCAACCCCAAACAGTCGCGGATGTCGTACAGGCGACCTAATGTTTTAGATACAAAAAAATCTAGTCTCCGTAGGTTGAAAAATGGGTAGCAGCTTTTTCCATTGTTGTATTTATAACACTGGATCTCCAACCCGCCTGTCAAGCGTGGAGATTATAGCAATAATCTCGGCTTTCGTGGGAGAGGCCAAAGTCCTGTATTGGACTGTTGTGGGCTGTGTTGATGATGATGATAATAGGTACCTACCTGTTGTTTTTTGTCTGCCTCTATAGAATTTCGGCGTATTAATTGACACCATGTGAATGAAAGGGGTTTGTGCTTTTCTCTTTTGCTGTGTTAATAATATTTAGTTCCTACCTATTGTGATATATGTAATTTTGCTAATTACATATACGGAACCCCAGAAAACCGATTTGATGCTGCACTTAACTGATTTTCCTTTGTTTTTCTGTAGATAAAAGAATGTTCAGGTTAAGTGGGATACTGTTAAGCAAGATCGAACGTTTTTTGTAGCATTTTCACTGTATACTTTTCTATAGGCGCTACGTAGGCATACGTATCTGTACAAGTAGATTAATTTTCAATCTTATAACCAAGAATTTAATTCGCGATGTCTACATTACATATAGTTGACTTAATAATTTAATAATAACTCATAGCGAGTTGCTTGCGACAACAGTGGACTCTTTTCCATAAGTTTTTTACGTTTTTAATTTAAGAGCTTTTCCATGCTTATGTACTGGGCACTTAAGTACAGAATAGGTACATAGTGCCCTCTCGTCAATGAAAATATTTCTGAAAACCTTATTTAAGACTTACCAGCTAGAATTATAAGATTTTCAAGAAAATAATGCTATGAGTAATGTTTAGATAATTTTCGAGTTACAATAATAGAAGTGACACAGCGAAGAACCTTATTTTTCTAAAGATGAAATCTCTCGTAGGAAGACCCCATTCACTTGAAACTTTTCTAAGCTGACTAAGAAGTTGAGCGACAACAAATGTTGTTTTTGGAAACTTCCACGTAGTTAGAAGAATTCCATTTCAAAATCTCTCTTTATCTTGTTGGAATCCATTTTAGTTCGTGGTTGAGCTAACGTTATATAAAGCGGCACTGCTCTGATGGCAACGTGCTTGAGACACCGATAACCAAGGTGAAATGTTCGCAATGTCCGGGAACTGGATGGGTGACCGTTTCGTACTTTGAGGCTAGTCGAACTTCAGTACCGCAACGAGTTCGCCACTCGTGTGCCTCCTAATATCGTTGGAGAGGCGAGGTTGGTCAAGGTCTTCCGCTGGGGACTCGGAGACTGGTTGTACAGTTTTGGGCCCCGTGACGGTATTTTTTAATTGTATACTAGCTTTTGCCCGCGACTTCTGCGTAACATTCAGTGTTAACGTTCCCGTCCCCCGGGAACCACATTGAATTTCGGGATAAATTATACACATAAACTTTCCTAACACATAAACTTGTCTATTGGTGAAAGGCGGATAAAAATCTGTACAGTAGTTTTGAGTTTATCGCATCGGGAACAAACGAACAGACAGACGCGGCATGGGACTTTGTTTTATAATATGTAGTGACTTGTGGGCCCGGCGCGACTTTGTTCGCGTGGCGTTCTACACCTACTTTACTCCTACCGATATTTTGATGTAAAGAAACACTTCGTTTGAATGCGAAATACAAAATTATATTAATTGGTTTTCTTGCCACGTTGCCATGAGACAACTTAAACTTGTTACATTATAGGAAACTCGGATAATTAGTGTGTTATATGTTATGGGAATTTACTGGTGTGGCCACATCGGACAGCATTTTCTCGGATTTCGATCGGTTGCAGTGCAAAAACACACATAGTGGAGATATTATTCTCTTTTTATTCATTACATAATCGTCTCACTTTTTCTTTCATAACAAGTGTGTTACAATACTTGAATGAGCTTATGTGTCTTATGTATTACACCAAACGAGCTTTAGACGCTTAAATAAGCTGCTTAGTTTTGAATGCCACTCAGAAGTTTTTTTTTTTTTTTTACAGTTTATTGCACACAGTAAAATACATAGAGAAACATCATACATATAGACGACACAACAGGCACTACTTTTCTTCCAGCAGGCCTACAAAAGAGAGATGTGATAAATAAAGCAGATCGACGTACGAGATATAGAATACATACTAAAATACTTTTTGTTTGAAGTTAAAGTATTTTCCTGCAACTTGGACACACTACTTTAGACATATATAATAGGATACATAGGTAACGCAATTCATTCAGGTGATTCGTCCGAATTAAGACAGAACTACAAATAAATGTGTACTTATTTGTATATTTCAAGGTACTTTGGCTGGCGCGTTGCCTGTCAAAACCGTTTTTCACTTTGCCACTTTTCACACATTAGGTACAATTTATGTAAATTCATATTATATCTAAGTTTTGTCTGAAATAAAAGTTAATAATTATTATTACAACGCTAGTGTTTATACTTATCGATTCAGTACACCCTAAACAGATTTGAGGCTTCTGTGTCACCTGAGTCACCTCACCGGTCACCGATTTTTATGTAGTTATTCATATATGAAACTAGCTAAAACAAATAAAAAAGAATTCGATGCACCTGTGACCCCGGGGCTGGTTTATTCCTTTGTTAAGATAACATATAGGGATAGCCATCCAGCGGGAATGCAGCCAGCCTTACGGACATTCGTCCCAGTGGCAGCGATCTAGATGAATGTTACAAACATACATCTGATGTGATTTTAATCATATATCCTCCTTATTTGCGTTGTTGTTATGTAAAATAAAAATGTGTGTAGGTAAATAAATACATCTAACATTTGTTACGTGTATTTCCATCGATAAAGAGAAACCCTATACAATTAGCGTAGGCTTTGTACTATCGTTTCTTTGTGGAACAGAAATGTTATATGGCATAATAATAATAATGAAAGTATGTACTCCAATAAAAAGCTAATGCCTACACAATCGGAATCGCTCAAACATACTCCAGAAATAATTTGTCTACGGCAAAGGAGGTATAATATCAATTTCAGGTTAATATTGTATTGAATACACTACAAAGGCTGTTCTGTATCCAATATCCTGACCTGTTATTGACTGCTGCGCCCTTGATACGCATTATGAGGTAAATACTTTGCTTCTACATCGACTAACTTAATATCCTGAAGCGCATACGGGTACTGTTCATGGCGTGGGATCTCATTATGTGAAAAGACGGAAGTTAATAAAATGTTCAGTTTTCCGATTTTTCCCTTGTCTTGTAACATAAAGCTTATTTACATGCCAAGTTTCTAGTCTATCGGAAAGTGCCTCATAATATTGATGAGTCAATAAATCAGTCTTTAGTAAAATGGGCTTTCTCGGAATTTTAAAAGGTGATTAGAATACTTATGTCAATTGACATACCAAATCTCATACCATTATGTGGAACGATAACAAAGTTATAATAAGGTGAAAAACACGCATAAACGTTTCGTGTAAACATAAAATGAGTCAATTCGTGCTAAAAATATTTTTTTAGAATGTCTCGTGTTGTTTGTCTTGTAGGTACAATACAACTATATTATTACACCTACAAAGTACAAAAACCTAGTATTTTTTTTACGCAATTCAATCCCAAGAATTTCACTAAATTTAATCAAATTAAGAAAACCACACACAATTTTATGAGCCCAATAAAACCGCCCCGTAAAATTTTCGTTTATCCGTTTAGGAGTATCCGTAAAAAAATTCGGCTCCCCTGAAGCGCTCTGTGCATAAAGTAGAAATAGTCTGGCGTCGGCGTCATATCCTCCGGTAACTGTCAAGCGAACTAGCTCGTAGATAAACCGTTGAATTATTTATATTATAAAACTGAGCGTCGGTGACCCAGTGCCGCCATGTACAAACGACTTTTCTTAATACTAACCGATGCTGTTACGGTAAGAAAAAACATCGTGACGAAACCTAATTCAGGCGACTTAATGTATAATCACGATCCAAGCTGGTCAGATTCCTGTGTTAACAAGATAAAATCTAGTCAAGGCGGATTCCGGGCCGTCGCGCGCAGAATTACGACCGAGATATTGACGCCAAGTTTATTATTGTTAGCTAATAAAACTAACAAAAAAGCAGCTCCGAATGGTGACTGAGGCACTAACAGGTCACGGCGAGTATAAAAAACACATTTTTACCATAGGTTTGACGGACAGTCCTGTGTGTAGAGCATGCCTCGAGGAAGAAAACAGCTGCCCTGTCCTGTCCTGTTCAAATGCAGTGGCGAGGCTCGATAAAGGTCTAAATATTTATGACAACTAATCACTCTTTCGGAAATTTTCCGGAGGGTGAAGAATGTTTTGAATTTTCTTGAGAAATGGGGTTGATTCTCGCGTAAAAGAGGCGCATGGTCGTCGAGTCACAGGAAATTTCCGGATATATCTATCTAATGTAGCTGAACCGACATATGTTCTATGCGAATTTCCAACTGTGAGCTAAAGTCTCAAAGTACGGAAGGAGGCCCTTGTATACATCTTGAATTCATATTAAATCCCATAGAAAAAAAGCACTTACAGCCAAATTAAAAAGCCAAGTTTGTTTATTCTTCCTTTACGTCGAAACGGAGTTCCATTGAGTTTATTTTTAGTACAGAGATAATAAAAGGTCTGCAAACCTTTTTCTACGTCGCTTAATACATGACGTACCTGTCGATACCTGTTTGAAATCGATATGTGGGTTATTAAGTTTTCAAAGACTTTGTTATAACATCCTTACCGAAAGCCGAATATAAAGGGCTAATAAAAACACATTTAGGGATCATTCCATTTGACATTTACTGCCAATTTTTATTTATGAGACCATAATATTTGAGAGTTCGCTACCTGCCGAGTAGAAAATAAACGTATTAGTCATTGTTTTGCGACGGCATTATGTGAAGTGAATCTTCAAGTGAGCCCGCTTCGCGAAGGGGACCCTAAGTAGCAAATAATGAAACGTGGATATTGAAAGTCATATTTGATACTAAATATTACCTACATAGATTTGCAATTTTGATTTCTATACGAATGACAGAAAGCTTATTTGCTATTTATGAACAAACGCGCAGCGCCCACAGTAACAGTGTCGCATCCGCACAATTGTTGTGTCGCGCCCACCTAGTCGAGTAGAGTGCGCGTTTCTTCGAGCGGTACGCGGTGACTAGGTGGACGCGACACGTACGCGATTTGTAAGCGGCGACGTATAAACGGGCCCTAAGGAAAAAAACGAATAATGATCACGTTGTGCTAGCGCAGCATAGGAATCTATAACATACGAGTGTAGGTTTTGATAACATTATGGAGATGTTATGATGGATACCGGCGACACGCGCGTAATCCTAAGTAAGTTAAGTAACTATCGTTACGTGGCCAGTTACCATCAGGTGACTCGCCTGCTCGGTTGTCTCCGCCTATTATATCAAAAAATCATATTAAAAATACGAGGTTTTTCCTGTAGGAGTAAAGGTCAAAGCTTTTTCAGGAAACCGTGTTCAAACACGCTTGGTATTTATTTTATTAACAGTGTTTTATTAAAAAAGGGCAAGTCCCTTAACCGTTGTAAATGTATGAATATGGAAGACTAAGGCGGTGTGTTAGGAGGCGTCCAGATATCGCAACTTAGACCATTTTACAACATACGGCGACGACCATGAACGTAATATCGGTACCAGATGGCGCGATTTTCTTCACATGCCAGCGACTAGGCTGTCAAAGTCACGTAAACAACTGTCTGTGATTGCACCTAAAATATGTAGATAATACTATCCCATCTTAAACAAACTCTGCGCCCAGCTCCGTATTGTATACGAACCTTTAATAAAATTATACTAATTTTTTTGTACTAATGAATTGCAATACTGAATTCATTAACATTTGATATGTAAATTTATATTTATCAAAATAAGTGAATTGAATTGCATGGGAAATGGGGAAAAGTGGGTGGAACAACGAGTACCAACATTCTCGCGGAGCCTATGGGACAACGTTCTTAGATACTTAAAGATTAAATGACTCCATCCACCCCTCAAATAATAATCATGGACACCTCTCTACAGGATAACTTCCATGAACAGTCAATAGATCACAGCCGAAGCAGAGAGCAAGACTTTCCCATTATATTTATAAGAAAATGATTCTGTGTAATCTTCTCTTCCATTTTGGGCCCCTAAGCGGTAGAATAACAAAACAAAGGCGGGGAGGATATTAAAAAGTCGTTATTTATTGTTATTACAGTGGATGCGCTGAAAAAGGAGCCGATTCGAGGTTCGATGAGAATTAGCGAATGCAAAATACATAATAATGAATCCGAGGACGTGATCTGACTTATAATTTCACTATCATTCACCCTCAAGTCTATTTACAGTATATATAATATAGTCCTCCTCATCGTATTCGACGACAGAGACTCCTTGTAGACTTGAGAGTATGCAGCTAGATGTTCTAATCCTGGTCCAGGTTATGAAATCTCTGATGTGACTCGCAAAACCGAATTTTGTCTTGAAGATCCGGTCACATGTAGCACAACGATAACAACCATTGTATTGAAGTGAAAGACGGCTTAAGACATGGGGATGCCGAAGATCGGGCAAAGTGGAGAAGAAAAAGTAGGAAAGGGGACTGGCAGAAACCGGGATTGACCGCTCGGACGACGATGATGATGATGATATAGAAGTGAATGAGCCTCAATGCTCGCAATGATAGGATAGGAGGGATAGCTCTACTCTCCTTTGTAGAAGCACATTGTAGAAGCACAGACTCACACATCCTAGTGAGAAAGTTCGTGAACGCACTGCATACGCTTCGAAACCGAGAAAATACAGATCTCGGGGAGATCTGTATTTTCTAACAAATTCTAATAGAAGACTTAGTATTACCTAAAATAAAAAGGACAATAATATGAATCACAGCACTATTTGTTTTTCGTTTTATGTGTATATTCTGGGTTTTTATAATAGGTATAATTTTATGTCATAAGCTTGGAGGTAGTTGAGGACACTTCAGGGAGGGAATGAGGCTGCGACTCAGTCCGCTTTAAGTTAATTATTGTCCTCTAAAATTCTACTAAGCGTTCAACGAACTGTCTAGCTAATGCTATAAAGCTAATTCACTAAAAGACTACAAATTTAATTAATGTTCTTGACTTGAATTTTGAGATGAAACAGTTGTTGGGACAGTATCCGTTCCCATGTAGGTATGTACCGTCGTAGTTTTATAGTAACTTAGTTATGCATGGAACTTTTTTTTTAATAATTGGAATAGCCAGGCAATAGACCGCCACCTCACCTTTTCCGCATAAAACAAGTCCATACTGAAAAAGTAGGCTGTCAACTCAATCCACGCAGCACAGCATACTTACGTACTTTGTGTGAACGCCCACAGACCTAGAAGCAAAACGTTCAGTTGCGTTCATTGTCCAGAAAAAGTGCGTCCAACAACTCTAAAACTAATACTACCTACACTAATATACGTAGCAGCATTATATTATCTAGATCGCCCGGGGTGACCGGGGGCAATCCAGATGGAAGTCACGTGGTAGAACGGAGAAACGTGTGTTGAGGGGAGTCCGGGCGCCGCGAGCGACCTTGCCCCCGCTAAATGCAGACATCTCATTAAATAACGAACATGACAAAGTTCACCTCTAAACATGAGCAGAAATAAATATTTTGCAAAAGAAAACGGAGACCTTTGAAGTGAAACTGTACACTGTGTTGTACAATCAATTCGTTCTTATATTAATGGAGAATCGTTTCGGTTAGAAATGCTCTTGTAATGTTTTTTTATGTTATGCGGCAGACACACAGGCAAGCGGGGCAAGCTGATGGAAAATGGTCACCGTCGCCTATGAACATCAGCAACACCAGGTGAGTTACCAATGCGTTGCCCGCTTTTGACCTCTAATATACCTCTTGAACGATAATATTAGAATAATAGTTCACATTAAATGTTTTGGCATAGTAGTACAGATGCACAGATTGCAGAAACTACCTTATTGCTGCTGAACTTTTCTTATATTTTTTACTTACCACTGAATCACTGACGGCAAACTTTGAGAGCATCTACGCATCGCATTCGATTGATGTTCTAAGGTCTAAGTGAAGCTTATGTTGGCGTTCCAATAGCGACGCCTCCTACATACGAAACATTGTCTTCGTATGAATACTAAATACTATAAAATTTATTCATTTTCTTGCCACACGACAACATAAATCTCATCAGCATCATTTTGGTTTGATGTCCCGGTTGCGTTCTCGCGCGGCCCGGGGTCCGCCTACAACTTAAACCTGACTGTAGAAAATTCGGTCCTGTACCCTGTGGCTACCACGTGTAGCATTTCCTTGGATGCGGATCAGATGCAGTAGTTTGCATAGGTAAGAAATTTTGCAATATCTACCAGAGGGACTTATAGAGGTAGGTTGTCGATTCTATAAAAAGAAACATCATGACTTCCTTAAGCTAAATTGATTAATTCCATTTTATACTCTCTAGGGTGAACCTCTCCAGGGAGTTCATTCGACATTCTAAGAGGCAGAAAGTTTCTTTTCTCTAATAATACAGGCGTTTATTCATACAAAATTTAAAAAGCCTAAGTAAAAAGTGAGAAATCAAAAGTGGGTTAGCGAGGAAATAGCTAAATAAAAAAGAAATGCCCAATCTTGCGGAGTAGCGTGCGCTATTCGCTCTCACCCTCAGTGACTCATAAATATTACATAGATCCAACCCGGGCGAGTCTACTCAATTCAACTAACAGATTTGTAGCGTCCCATCTGTTAGCGCGTGGCATTTCCAACCGTTCAAGGAGCGTTTTAATATCGAAGCCTCACAATTATTTATTGCGACACTACGGTGAAGTTGGTCTTTTAAAATATGAATCTTTCTAAAATAAAGATTTCTGCATTCTTTCCTCCCAATTTATTTGGGAGTAACAAATATCCTTACGAACTTTCGCACTTTTATAAGTACAATCAAATAAGACACATTACAGTTTGAAATATGTTTCTAAATCTGGCTCGTAAGCATTGTCTGGTATGAAAGCATAAAATAAATTTAAGCACCCAAATACTATACAAAATAACCACCCAGATGTAGCAACCCGACTATTAATAGGTGTGGTAGACATTGAACCCGGGACCTTCAAGCAACGCGCTTACCGCCATGCTTAATCCGCTGGTCTCTCAAAGCATTCCTGCCCGTGTTCCTATAAAATACCAACAATAACTGAAGTTAATATCTGCCGAGAATCCGCCCGAAACAACTGCCGCCTGGCGAAATACTCATAGCAAATAATAGCACAGGGATGGACAATGGACATAAAGTTGTAATCCTGGCTACAGGAGAATCGGATTATTTTTTTATTCGTCTAAAGAACCTATTAAGGCAATGTTTAAAACTATCGCAGACGCTTTAAAAGCATTTTTATGTAACTTCGTCAAAATATCGGGCTGCTTGTAAAATAAGGAACGCGTTAAGAAACCCGGAGAATACTTTGACAATTATCTTGTCTGGTAAAACAGAACTGGGGGTTTACAAATTATATTTTTTTTGTTGTAAATTATTCGTCCTTAGTACTAACTCATCTTAACACATACATTTAACACCCATACAATACAACAGCACTAATTACACTTTCACTGCACATCTTATCGGGTTTAGTCTTAGGAGCGACTTCTATGAACAGTCTACTCGTAACCATGTCGCATGCAACTGCGTCGAAATATCGAGGTATAAACAATACTAACCGTAGGTAACAAATTCGGTAATATGTGTAGTGAGAGTGTAGTGATTAACCACGAAAGTCTTATAACGTGTAAAGCAGTAATTGACTGGCATGGGGACCTTAACAATTTGGTTCCTAGATGTGTAGACTTTCTTGTCTAAATATCGACTAACTAAAGCCTAGACTAAAGGTGTTGAACCTCCATAGGCAACGTCAACTGCTTACCATCAGACGGGCCGTTGACAAACAAAGCGTACATTCACGTTATTTTTCGTCTCACACGAGCGCGAAGCGTGGGAAAAGATTCTTATCTTTCCGTGAACTCAGACCCGTCAATAATAATCATCTTGGCTTTAATGTCCCGGTAGTACACCCCGGACCCTCGAACACGAGAGTCCGGAATCCGCCTTGACCATGATCCAGGATTTGGCGATCAGGTAATTAAACTCAGACCCGACAATAGCATGTCTGAATACGCGCCTGTGCTTCGACGAGGCAGGAAACTGTGAAGCTACTAATTATGCCAGCGCCGGATCGACTGACACCTCGCGCTGTGCCCAGGAATCTCAGCTACGATTCAATATAATTGCCCCTTTATTAACCCTTCCAGACGACGAATATTTGGGTATTTTGACAAGAATTCCCTCGTAATTAGTAGCATGATCCACTTACAGTCCGCTCATTTTAAACCTGCTTTGCATTTCGGTCTAATTTCGGTTTTGGAACGTAAAATCAAATAGTGCAATGGTGTAGTCCATTTCGTTTCAAACTATTCACATTCATGATTTCATTCACTATTTAGTTATTTAATTCCGTTGATATTTGTATTTGGTTACAATACATGATGTTACAGGTATTAATTATGTGGTTATTGGAAGTAATTATCATAATTTTACCATAATGACTACATATTACCAGCGGAAACCCGCGGCGCTGTTCTGATCTCTGTAAACATTCAACTTTCCCGGGGGCCCTATCATTTTTCCGGGATAAAAAGTACTCTATATCACTCGGGAATAAAGTAACTTCCAATTATTGAATTATTTTTTTATATCCCTTAAGTAGTTTGTTTTCCATTACAAAGAAATAAACCGACATACAAATAAATATTTTCCCTTTACAACATTAGTATAGATGACGTTATTTCCACGTACCTCTACAATCACGACCACCGATCTGATTCAGCAATCGTCTTTCCAATCGAACGGTTAGCCTAATTAACATCGTAAATCGTTATAATAACGGGAGCGCGAATCGTTGCCAGCCCAATCGTTGCAGAGTGCGGAATATTCGGTCACATTATTCATGGCGAAGTTGGACAATGAGGCGCATCTGTTGATCCGGGTGGCGGGAACTCCTGTAATTATAACCGGGATGCACTGCCTTCACCGCAATCTGCACTGTTACGTGAGCTTCCCTACCGGAAGGAAGGGAATCGGCGAGTCAATTGTAGGTCACCTACACGTCAGGGAGAGTCTGGTCTAGAAGTTAATAATTTAGACCTGATGTTATCGTCATTTCTGCTATTCACAAGCTTGGGATCCTCTAGGCTAATTACGTAACTCTGTCGCCAACAACTCTCTCAATGTCGTTGACATTTGCTATTAATATTAATTATAATACCTATTTCGACATTATGTTATAATATCAAATTTATTATTTGTATGCCTATAATAAGGCTAAATGGTGATACAAAATTAATATATTTTCAACAATGTTATACTATACCTGTGTTTACAAATAAAGACATTATGAATTATGAACAATTATCTTATTTTTATGTTTGAAATTGTTACTTTTGCCGATACGTATCATCGATTTCATGGGTTCAGTTGCTAACAAAGTTCCATAGCAATAAACTGAAACTATTAAATCTGTCATAGATAATCGCAATAGTAACAATTTGAATTAAACAGAGTTGCGTAATTTGCCTACTGTTCTCCTTTGTTTGAGTTGCCTGCAACTGATTAAGCTTTTCAGATTTCCAAATTTTCATACTTATTACTGTTTGGTCTAAGTTTTATCAAAAGGTAACGCAATAATCACTTTTAAATTAAGATATAAACCATTTTATTGTAGCTATACATTCAACTCGAAATGTCTAATAAAATGTTTTATCCGGTTTTATCCCACAATGGATTAATGCTACTTTGCAGTAACCAATAAAAGCTCTCTCATACCTATAACTTTGACATAAAGCTGCGTGATCGATAAAAGCTTGCATTGGAATGTGACTCACGAGTGAGATTACGGTGTTCGCGAAATAACCGTAAAACTAACTCGACTCTGATTGCGGAAACTTTGTAAAGTACATTCTTATGTCGGATAGAGTTCACTTTGTAGGACATCGATTGGACCGAAACCAAAGTTAAAATGAGCTCTTTCTACGACTGTCAAGCATATAGGTTCTACAACTGGATGGATAGTTATCACATTATCCCATCGATAAACAATGGATAAGATACCTGAGCCTTCACATTAGTGGAATCCTCCACACTGTCCGCTTGGCCGGCGGGTCAGAGATTGCAAAGTGCTTGTGCCCATGTCCGGGTTTAAGGCTTTAAGACCCATTCGACTAGGTGAGATGGCGATGGCGGTAAAATGCTTGATGCATCCAATAAAAAAATTATGTATTCGGCAAAATCGTTGAACGACTCTCAATATTTCGTCAACTTGTTACTGTTTTATTAATAAACCGAAACCAAAGCACGTGGGATCTCTACCGCTCATAAAGGTGGGGTATAATTTACGGAAGACTGGTGTCGAAATAGCGATGCACGCGGCCAGCAGTCTTCTAAACATATTTCTGAGAACTTCAGGGGAAAAACACCATATTGTACGCGCCAATTTATTTTATATACTTTCACTTCGGCACGAATGGAATATTCGTATCGGAGGGAAACTAGTAATTCCGCAACGCAACCGATAAACTCGGCGGTCAGTCAGTTTTCTGATGGGCAGTCACTAGCACTGATATTTTGATAACTAACTTGAAAACTATTGTACTTTCGCTGCCTATTTAGATCACCTTTCAAATAACCGTAACTTACGCAAAAGTTAAACAAACGACTCACCGACACCGACACCGATTTGTCAAATTATTCAATGTTCATAGTTTGTACGTACGTTAACTCTAGCACGTGTCTATAATTTTATAGTAACATACCTTGGGCTCTATTTTTAAACCGCTCGCATCGATTCGAACGGTTTTCAATTATGATTTTCAGCATGAAAAACTCGATATTTTTGAAATCACATTGGAAACACCGATAGAGTATGGTTAAAAAAAATGGAAAATCATCATCATGTATCAAAATATCGATTTTTTCATGCTAAATAAAGTCCTTTTTATTTCTTTTCACTTAACACATCACACATTACAGGCATACACAGATCAATGCACTGTTCTTGTTAATCTTTTGTGCAACTTTTATTTAAAGACAGTTTAAGCATTGGTCTCGAATTCTGTGCAACGATGGATGTCGTTAAGCTACATCAGAGGCATTAGGAATTGTTGTCGGTATGCCGAGTCTCTACGGAAATGGACAGGAAAATACAAAAATATCTTCACGAATGAGGTAGCGGGCAAAAACGGGTGCAATTTTAACTAGAATGTAACCTTCATAACGCATACGGCTAAGGAATGGAACACGTTGCCTGCGAATGTGTTCACTGATCATTATAATCTGGATACCTTCAAGGCTAGAGTATATAGGCTGTTCTTAGACAGGCGTACTCCATCTTTGGCCGCATTGACACTTACCACCAGGTGAGATGGCAGTCGAATGGCTCGCTAGTCTAATTTTAAACATAAAAAAAGTAGCGACTAGCTATAGTTTATAAACAATAATGATAATGTTTTAACGATAGCGGTCATTATTAGACACATCTGAAAGTATTCATTATGTATTTATTTTGAAAGTACGTTGGTTTACGCGTATCTAATATGCCGTGGATTTAAAAATGAAAGCTTAATTTTGTCTATCACAAAACAGAATAAGCCTCCAGAACGCGATATCACTATATTTTATAGCCAGATCGTATCGAATAGTGAAATGATATCCACATCCCGACTGAATAAATAAGAAAAGTGCGATCCGTTGCGATCGTGTGCGCGGATTTCCTCTCTGCGATGTTTCCTTCCGAGGCGGCCTTGGGCACGGCTTCCTGCGCTCATTCTCACTGCTAAGCAGAAATTATTCAGCAAACGTAGCCATTTATTATCCCAACTATAGTTTTGGATACGTATTCCATCGTCACAGAAAGTCATACCCTTTTTTTTTTGACTCGGCGTGTGTGAAAAATTCACAGTCCATTGCGTAGTTTATCATTATTTTAACTGATATAAATTCCGCTGTGGTTGGCACATTATCATTTTATAGCGCAACGTCGCCCTTATCGGGCCTCTATCAAACATAAACAAAGTAGTCTCGCAGCCGCCATTGCAGCGAGAAAGTTTACAGCCTTACACGCGGAGAGCCATCTGAATAAAGCCCCAGATAAAAGGGAACTTGGAGAAAATAAAGCGGGGAATATTTTTTCTGGAACAGCTTGCGTTCGAAGCAGAAAAAACCAGTTTGACCCCCAAGACGAGCGGAACTTGTAACCGCGGAGTTGCGTCCAACTCAGCCCAACTTACTAGCTCATGATTAAATTTCGTGAATTATGGTCAGAGAAGTTCACCGGTTTTTTGCCCGTCCCTCCGGCGTCGTACATTATTTATCGGTCCGATATGAAATATGCATTAATCATGTCTCCGAAGGGCCTCCCATAAATAAGTTTTGCAAGTATAACACTTCCAGTTTTTAATAGGTTTTATACGTTTTATGTCGGACATGATTTTCATATCAAAGCCCCAGAGACGGACATATTAGCCAGTGGCGAGTTTTTGCAAAGCTATTTGAGCTGATCTGTAATGTTGATATTTACTATAGGTACCTACTAGATATGTTGCCTTACATTTTCATTAATGTTTCCTGTATAACGTAGAACGTCAAAATTGCTTCCTTGGATACAAATACAACGTTCGATTCACACAAATTCGACAGAGCACGCGTTCTTCCCTCCGAGCGTTGTCTATCGTCTTCAGTGTGCTATCGGGTCATCTCCCACCGGGTACCGAAATACCCAGTAAACGGCGGAAAGATGAATACATAATGGGCAGGTGAGATGCGTGTTTCTTCGCCCTTATGGCGGTCGGTAACGAATCACACCAGCGGGACCGCGGATTGACAGATGGCCCGTCGTTCTAATTGAGACGAATGCGACTACGCCCTAGCCGTCGATAAATCTTTCCGACGCGTTTTTAAAAGGCGCGGATTCGAAACTTATCAACATTTTTCGGTTAACTGGTGGAATTTGTGAGGTAAGTGTCGGCAGTGGTTACGCGGTGTTCCCAATGAATTGTTTGCCCTTTTTTTGTGAAATTTGAGTGATTCATTGAAAGCCGTTAGAATAACAAGCTTTTAATATGTTTGTTCAATTGTAGTTAGTTTTGCTTTGACTATTATAAATGGATTTTGGAGGAGGGTAGCTACTTTTCGTCAAATTCTCCGTGAAGTAAGTTACCTAAGCTTGCCATTATAAACTAGTTAATTTTGCTACTGGCCCAAATTGTATAATACCACATTGAAGTTTTTATATGTTATACGGCAGACAAACAGGCAAGTGGACACTGATGGAAAGTGGTCACCGCCGCCTATGGACATCAGCAACACCAGGGGAGTTACCAATACATTGCCTGTCTCTGAAGAGACCTCTAATATACCTCTTGAACGATCCCATGTCATAGTCCAAAGGGAACCCTGTGATTGGAAACACAGAAAACAGATCCAAAGGAAACACATCGGAATCGTACGAACGAGAAACGTATTATTAGCGAACCAAAACATGAAATGAAAAGTAATAAGCACGTTCCACAGTCTAGGCGTCAGTCAATTTCCGAGACTCGCTTACCTAACAGGTGTAAAATTGAGTAGCAGAAAGCCTTTAAAGGCGCCGGCAGTGCTCGCTGCCAATAAAACCTATTTGGCCACTCACTATCAGGAAACGGGAGTTGGAAGTCCAGCGTTATGTAACGCCAAAAAACGTTTGAGAGGAATGGACGAATTCTTTTTTACTGACACAAGGTAGGTACGCTACGCTAACCCGAGTACTTATAAGCTTTTCAGTAAATGAAAATTTTCATATTTCGAATACAAAGAAGACGGGACGGTATATTGTATGTAAAATTAATAGGAAACTACAGATACTGATACATTCGGATAAACGTCCTCCATAAAAGCTAGTTTATAATACCACGTAATTTACAACACGAATCCATAAAAAAGTAGTATCGCTTAACGTATCTGTTAACTTCTAACAAGTCATACGTCCACCATTACGCGCCGAACTACCCCTTAACATCCGAGTTTTTGCGAAACTCGTTGCGAAAAATCTCTAAAGAAACATTCGGTTACCTCTCTCATAATAATAAAGCTAGAACAAAGAATAATATATCACAAGAAAGCTGAGAAACGGAATGAGGTAGATACCTAAACCACGCAACAGATTGTGATATTTTAGAGTATTTCTTCCGAAAGGCTACCCATGTACATGTATATTATTACATACAAAACCCGAGAACACCCGTGCAAAGCTGGGGCGAATTGCAAGCATGTAAAAGAATAACAAACAATAACGCTGCTGTAATAGATATACTAGTTGTGGTATAGTTGATCTAAAGCTGCTGTCCATTATCTGGTTCTACGTATGCCTAGACCGATCGCACTTTGGTTATGTATTCGTACAGTTACGTATGCATCTACTTAAAAATTGTGTGAGGTTCCATAGAGCTGGGAATGACATTGGGACAAACGCATGGAAAGTCATTAACTGACAATTAGTTAGTAATTTAGTAAAAATAAATCTTTATCCTAGATTCAAAATTCGAAATTCAAAATTTTTTTATTGATTAGGACATTAAATATCTCTTTCAATCGTCAAAAAGGAGGAGGGTAGGAAAGTAGGAAGTAAATACCTGTAAAGAACAGCAGTTCAGTCCCATGGACTTTTGTCATTTACATATTCAGATATACTTGAATAACTTTTTTGACATAATTTGTTTTTTATAGTGACTTTAAATTTATTCAATGGTAAATTTTGTATATCTGTTGGAACCTTATTATAAAAGCGTACACATTGACCAATAAATGATTTGTGGTCTTTGGCCAGACGACAAGCACTCGTAACAAGTCTGTCTTTATTTCTAGAATTCCTATTATGAACACTGTTCTTCATAAACAAGTGTATATTTTTATGAACATAGATCACATTTTCAAATATGTATTGTGACGGCATTGTCATAATGTCAATACTCTTGAATTTATCTCTAAGTGAAGTTCTAGGTCTCAATTGGTAAATCGCGCTTAATAATGACACCGTTGAATGGAAAAAGACGGTGCTATTAAGAGGTAATGGACCTAACTACATTGACTATACTTTATTAACCAATAGTTTAGATTTACAACGTGACGTAATTCGAACGGACAAAACCGACCACATCCACAGCAAATCTATCTCCAGTAATAGAACTTCGAACAACTCTCCTACGATACTATTCCAATTATACCACCAAACGGCCATGTAGATTTCACAAGTTACTCCGATGCACCAGCAAGTTTGGCAGTGAACAGTGAGAGAACCGTCCACTACTGTAATCGGCAAAACTTGGAAAGCTACTAGAAGACGATTTATAGAGCTACAATACTGGACCATAAATATCTAGAATTCGCTAAGTTAGTACCTAATGCAGACGTTTATTTATTTAGGTGGTTAGAGTGAATACTTTATTCGCCACAGCCAAAATTCTGTGCCTGAATAAATTACTAATTTCGAATCATAACCATTCTTAAGCGCTGTCCTAATTCGCAACAGTCGTGTGACCATGGTCTTACGACGGGTTCGATCGACCAATAGGAGACCTCAAAGCCGCCTGTCGCACAACCATGGTCGTGCGACCGTTGCTAAATAGGATAGCGTAGTCTACTTCCCGCCATAGTTATTGCCGTTAAGTTTGGATGTTTACAATACTGGCAATCAAACACCAGGATGAAGAAATCCTTACTCATTAACTGTCTACGGAAAACCACATGCAGGATATTTTACTTCATCCGCAACCTAAATGTACCACATAGTACAATCAGGCAATGTGGTGATTGTGGCGTCAATTAATCATAACTTTAAAATCACTAGTTTTTATAATTCAGGTCATCCAGAGCACTAGCCGGTGGACAAAGTTGCTCCTTTCATAGCCCTGGTTGAAGATTCCATTCAAATGGAGTGCTTTCACAGTGAAGGCATCAATTTCAAAGTTAAAACCACTTTACCGGCAATGTTTGGTGCTCCATCGGAAGGTTCGTAAATCCCACCGTTGTTAGGCAAACACTAGTTTAGATATTGTTTATTACTACGCTCTACTAAGGAAATTGTTGACAGTTCTCATTGCGACTGTGGCATATCTCCCCAAACCATGGACCACCTCGTTTCATGCTCGGCGTGTTTTAAACTTGTACAATGGAAGACTTGTTGTCGCCTTGGGCGCCGAATACTGGACGAGTAAAGTGTAAATCAGAGTTTAGTCCATCAACTCGATAAGAAAAAGGAAATTGTGTCGCGAATTCATGTCATACCTTGCATACGCTTCCAATAGGTACTATTTTTGTTGGCATCATAATCTTTCGTATGTAACAGCAATACAGCCTTTAATAGACATGTACTTCCCCCAAAGAACTCCACTACGGGCTCACCCCGCCCACATCGTCCATTAGTTGGCATAACAGCATTAAAAAACGGTACCCACAGTCTATTTAATATCAATTAACTATGTAAATGAACTAGGATAAAATTATGCGAACGGGGTGGGTTTTATTTGTTCCCAATTTGTTTTGGCGAACATCAAATTACGCGCTTCCTGTTAGCGCTTAATAATTTCATCAACTTTCAATACACTTTTAAAAGCGCTCTCAAAAGCTGCCATAATTAAATTTCTAGTTCATAAAATCGCTCAGAATTTTTAATTAAAACTGCTGCCTGATGCTAAACTTGAATGGGGTTGAAAAATGAATTCCGTATCACACGGCGAACATTGTAGTGAGGGTAATATTAAAAGGCTATAATAACATTGCTTGCGTTGAATGTTAATGAAGTATTGATGTTCTAGGACAAAGGGTGTTGTATTACGTGTGAATATATTGTTTAGGCCCCGTCGAGGCGGGACAATACCTACGGAACGGCGTCTGTTTTGACGCAATTTTGGTTCATGAAACCCGATATTGTTTACCCGAAAGTCCGATCACAAAAGTCCGCCCGCGAGCTCTGGGATTTGCTTTTAATAAAAATTTTACGTCGGCGCGACGCTGTTATGAAGTTGCAAATTAATTTAGGCCGGTTTTGGTAACTCAATTTTCGGTATATTTCATCCGCCAATATTTACCGAATATCAATTATCTGGCAGCGCCGGAGGCTGGCGCGGACACCGGCGACGCCTATCAATCTAACTGCCCTTTCATACCCCTGAAACCTTCCATTTATATTCATACAAAACACGGGCCCCCGTATTTGAGGATTCAGACGGCTGACAATTTCACCTGCTTTTTATGAAGCTGGCTTATGGGAGATGGCCAATTAAAATTGTTAATCACGTAGTCACGGAAGGTGTTGAAAGCCCTCAAAGACGTGAATACAAAAGTGTGTGACTTTATGAAAGTCAGTACAATTTTTAAAATAATCAAATTTTCGTTGTTTTTAAAATGATTTATAAACATTATAGTGCACAAAATGATCCGGCTTGATTGCGGTGCTTTTTTCTTAACTTTGTACTCTTCAAAGTACCTAGTTTTTTATTTCTGAGCAAAACTAAACATTTTAAATATACAAATTCACAATCACACATGATGCGCACTAAACACTTTCCGTTTTACTTTCTCATAAACATCACAATTACCCATTCCGCTAGGGAAGCCTTTTTGGGCTAACCCTTTGTGAACTCTTTGAGCTGTCAAAGACACACGAGGGCTGAGATTATCCCGCCCAAGCGGCAGCAGGGTTAAGATTGGGTTTAATTTAATCCTGACGCGTACTGACTTGTCCTACTTCCTAAATCCTCCACTTAACACGGGATAATGTATTTCAACGTTCGGCCCGACGTAATACATATTATGTTTGTTTCTCAATAATATGTTAGGTACTGAGTTTCTTTTCTATTATGTAATTTACTTATAGGTTACAATACGTTGTGCCGAAATAGTCAAAATTTTTTAATAGATAGGTATGTAAATAAAATTTTATTTTGTATTTTACAATCATTACTTACGTTCAGGCCAATACCAAATAACATTTGGACCACTAAACGTGTTGCCACAACATACAACGGTGCTCTTACTGAGCTGTACGCAGAGTCACTATTTCTTTTACTATTGACTATAGGTCGATAACTTAACTGGTATATCGCCTGCGGAAAATGAGGTAGGTGGGAGGGTGATTTTTCCGGGATGAACGCGGGGGTGCGGGGCAGTGAGCATTTTCTTCCACGAAACGTCACTCGATGACGTTCCTCGGAAAAAGAATGCACACGAGATTATGCCCGAACTTGTTCCAAGATATTATATCCCGAGACGAGAAACCTTATGTTTGCCAATGCAAATTGTAAAACTAAACCTCGATTTTTAATTCGGTGCAAAAAGAAGTAAAGATTTGTAATATGATATGTTAGATAAGCAGTATCTGTTGCGTCATATATGTATGTCTGTAACATAAAGTGACTTAACCGATTTTTTTATTGAATTGAGATATTTTACTGCTGGGCCTCCCCTAGAGATCTTCACAAAGGCCGGTCCTGTGCCGTGCGCATCTAGCTGATACCCGCGACCTTTCGTTCAGGTACCGGCGACCAGGTCGTCGGTCCATCTTGCTAGAGAGAGGCGTGCCCTTTGAATCCTTTTGGAAACCTGCACCTTTCGGGTGGGCGGACAGCACTATTGCGACGTGATGATGTTCTTGAGCATGAAAGGGATCTTGTATCTAGGAAAATGTTTAGACTAATTTTTTGCGAACATTTTCGAGCCTCCATCTCAGGATTTATTTTCGGCAAATTAACCTCGTGTGCGTTGTTCCGAGCGTTCGTAACAAAATGACCAATCGCGCTGTGCGGTGTCCGCGAGCGCACTGAGAAACGTTACTTGAGCTCCCTGCCCCGCGCCCCCGCGCTCAGCCCCAAAATGTCACATGACGTCACCCACTCTGCCCCCCACCACCGCGCAGGCGATATACCAGTTAAGTTGTCGACCTATAGGCATTCATTTGACCGCCATTATAAGTAACGATGCCGCCGAAGATACCTCTCTGGAAACAGCCCATTCACTCCAGTCTTGTACAGTCCAGATTGTACCTACTAGTACCACTTCCATCGAGTAATCGAAAAGCACTTGTAGCTCCCAGTAACAGCCTAACGAACCCTAATTTTAGGTAATCGGTGAGTTCCGTACCCGGAGGCGACTGCCGTCGTATCTTTTTACGACTTTTCCTTTTAATGAATGAACTTGTCTAATACAAACGGGCCAGGCTTTGGCCGAGTTTTAACGAAGCTTTCTTTAAAAACTATGAGCTAGTGAAATCATTTCATACACCTAACTATACTACAAGTGGGCATGCCTTGATAGGACAAGGAAAGCACCTCAATAAAAAATTCTGCTCTCTTTGTACGATAATTATTAAAAAAAATTGTTTTAATGTGTGATAAATAGGCAGTGTCGTGGTATATGCTTCACATTTCAGCCCACCCCATTTAGGGATAGTGTTGTGAACGTATTCATACCATATAATTATAAATGCTACAGTGTCTTTGTCAGTCTGTTATTGCCACGCAGCAATCGTGCGACGGATTTGTTTGTCGAAAGTTGATTTGTCGAAAGTCACTGCAAAAAACCCGTAAGCAATAATTATAATATTACCTCCGAGCGTTAAACAATATTTATAATACTTACCCAGTAGCCGAAATATTACAAAAAAACTTTAAGCATTTTATATCCCAAAGCAAAACAAGTCATTAATTTCGTTTTTTTTTTTAATATTAGGAAGGCACTAGACATCGGATCTCGACGCCAAGGGAAGACGGACGCTTCTAATAAATTAATTAAAGTCGTTTTTTAATGACGCGCCGTGATTTTGCGCAAAGGATATATAATGTCTGCCAGTAATTAAAGAATTTTTAATATCATCCTTCATTATAGAGCTCCTGTTTTTAATTAAACCCGCTCGAAGCTGTTCTCGGCACCAATATTTGATCACTACGCTCGCCAATATTACTATTTCTGTTAATAAAGCTCCACCGAATGTAGTTGAAATTTGTTTTCGGCTGAAACGGATAAAATTCAGATTCGACAAATTGGATAATCCGTTATTTTAATACCAATGCAAACAAAACTAGCGCAGGATCCAATATTTGTGGCAAACAGCAAAAAGTTTAATAAGAGATATTATCGATTGGTACGTAAATTGTTTGTTTTCCTGTGGCTGGAATAACATGGCTTTGTTGTCTGGCTGGATTAGATACGAATAAAATGTTACTACGTGTTTTAATATAGGTTTCTACGTTGGTATTTCTAATTGTATAAAGTCTTACATCATAAACTACGATCACTGCTCAACTAGAGCCTGGAGTGTTGTGCTGTATTTTTCCCGCTTGGCCGTCGGATTAGAGATTGCACTGCTGAAAATACATAACACAAAACACTATTCTGGTTTATGAACACGTGATGTGGCAGGCCCAAGTAGCAATGGACCACAAAGGTCCAATGTATAACTAGGAGCTGTGGGCAGATCCTTCTACGACAACTGCAAGGTTGGTCGCCAGACACTACATGAGGCGAATCTCCTTACTTATACTATATTAAATTTGTATGCCTCTAGCAGCAGCAGTCTAGTTACTCTTGCGTTTGCCTTTTGCATGTACTTTTTATACAAAAATATAACTTTCTAACTTTCCACTGATAAAAGTGTAAACGGTATATTCATAAGAAGGACGCCTATAGGTAGATTTACTACGACTATGTATTAGCAGCCCCTCCTCACTCTGCATCTCGGAAATGGCGCGGGCCGGAAGGACGCTCTGGCGCAGCACCAAATAAAGTCGCCCACGGAAATGAGATACCGCCTCCACAAAGACTTGGATCAACTTGACAATTTACATTCAACTCCGTAAGGAACAACTATCTACGCAATGGGGAGTGTGCGTCGTGCTTGCGTCACTTATAAGACAGCAAAATGTTTTGGAGGTACTTTTTCTGTGCAGGGGGGACCGTGGCCTGAATTTATCAGCTGTTTTAAGAGGAACATTTCTCAAACGCGCTTCATACAAACGTGGTTTGATCATATATTTAATATTATGCTATCAAAGCCAATGATATTTTGCAAACAAGATCCGGAAACCAATATAATAAATGCTTGTGGTTTTCTTGATTGCGATGTCAATTGGTTTTAGTGGGGTGATATACCTAATAGCTTTTTGGCCTTTCCTTTTTCTAGAGAGGCCGAAGTTTTATGTAGGATTGTTAGGCTAGGGATGTCAAAAACGACACTGTAAAACACACAGACTTCCTACAACCTTACTATTAATAAGTAAATATTTACCTGTCTTTAATCTAAAATCCAAACGACACTGTAAAAACACACTGACTTCCTACAGTCACACTAATAATATTGCCTTATTTATTTACCTGTATTTAATCTTTACGTAAGTTATACGTAGTATTTTTTTGCTCTGTGATAATAGCATATTTATTTTATTTGCAGGTAAGACATGAGTGTTTGCGGAATCGTCGACGCGGTATGTAACTGCCGAGTAGAAATATAAGTATTAATATTTCATCGGAATTGCAGATACAGTGCTGGATATGTGTCTAGAACCTTTTACCATGTGTTCCCGCAGTACTTTCGTAATGAGTATACAATGGATTCAGGGTTCAGGCTTGGCAATAAATGCGCTTATTTTTCGTATCATGTAACAAAAGAGGAATATCTTAAACTATCCGTTCTCCACCGCTTTCACCCACGCATAGTTCGGGTCTCTGTAAACGATAAACTTTCCCACGAAAACCTATTATTTTCCCGGGATAGAAAGTAGCCTTTGTTACTGAGTGATAATGTGGCATTCTATTATTATTAAAAAATGTTTAAAAATCGGTCCAATTGTTTTTGAGTTTATCCAATACAATACAATGTATTGTAATTTAATGTATTTTATATTGTGCAATACTGATATGATTTTCCATATAAGACTTCATTATGACAGACTACTTACATAATCAAAACACTAAAAAAAAAATACCGTCCCGAAACCCTAAACTGCTGTAAAACACAAAAAGTAAATGTAAAATACTGACTATTAATTGCACGATATATGCAATACGTGAGGTTGACCAAGACCTTACGCTGGGGCTGAGGCTGGTTACACAATCTCCTGCTTGTCACCGCAAGACGGTATACCACACGTGTCACCGTACGTTTCCCTCCCAAGGCAAACTATTCCTATCACGACATACCTGTTTGAATATTAAATACCTTGGAAGCTCGCTGCTTGCTATTGGTTCACTCACAAACGAAGGCTCGTAAGGATTCTTTTTAATCCCAAGCAAAGCAAAGCAAATCCCTTTACCGTACCTCTAGGTATATCATGTGACATATTTAATCAGTTTTATCTTAAGGAAAGGAAAATAACGGTGCAGTAAAGATAGGGAAAAATAAAATCAATAGGAAGGACATAATTTAAGTACGTAAAATATTACCGAACAGTCAATTATTTTGTTACTCGTAGAATTCATGGATCTCCGCCCACACAGTAATTTGTTTAAATAAAATAACAGTTTTAATAATGAACTGTCAACACCCTCCAACACCCTATTCGCGGATTCCGAGCACTCGCAGTCGCAGAATCGAAATGGAATAACTCGAAATCATCAAAATCGACAGCGCAGCCATACTCCCCTCGCTCCCGTCTAAATATACTTATATTCACAAAAAAAGAAACGCTCCATTCGGAAAATATTAATAAGACAAGTTGTCAAGGGTCGCAATGAGCTCCAACGTTTAATATTTTACTTAAGTTGTGAGCAAGTTGACTCCAAGTTCGGGCGGCCGTCCTCTTACTTATTCATGGTGTTTTGACGGAACTTCAAACTTTTATTTTCGTTAATTGCGAATTCTGTACGGAGCGAATTTGTTAACTTTGATGTCGGGCCTCGTTGCTGTTCGAGTTAATCCCTTTATGATATTGTTTTTGTAATATGCAGCGGTGGGTCTGGCGTTTTGGTGACTTTCTTGCTTTTTCTTAAATCTCTACTGGAGTTTGAATGACGGAGTTTTGAACTCGTAATTTTCCATTAAAGTCGATCATCCGCTTCTGTTCTGACGTTCGTTTTTAATGTTCTATTATTAGAAGCGAGTTTCGATTTTCTTTCTCTGTCTGACCGCCCTCTCGCTCCCTCCTCACCCTCGGCGGACCAACTACTCTGCAAAGTTAACATTCGGGCGAAGATCCTGGAAACTCTCAAGTGATTTTCCGTGTTCCCTCTCAGCTGTCACGTGAAAAAATTGACCTTAATACCTACTTAGAGAAATGTGGGAGTGGAATACAAAAGTTCTTTATGCACTTAATTATTCATAAGGTTTCTCCAAATCCCCTAGGGAGGCGTTCCCACGGCGCTGTCAGGGCCCTAAGTGACAAATTATGGCCGGGAATCGAACCAATTTTTCATGAAAAGCGAATTATGACAGCCTCCGGTTTTTATCACAAGTTTCGAACTGCAGCTATCTATCCATTAATTTTATATGATTAATGACCTTTAATTTTTCACGGGTCAACTATTTATGAGAGTTTCTGGGCTACGCGTTGGGACGGCACAATACGACGCGCCTTTACCTATTTTCAGGCTTCAATTTAAAAATAAACCCTTAAGCCTGTTCCATTATACTAATGCCAACTACTGAGAAGACAGGATTATCAGAGCTTATTCTCTGCTTTTAAAAAAGTGCGTCCTCATTCTACGGCGTAGAGGCTCTACGCAACAGTATGCCGTAGATGAGCTACGCTTTTCCATGTATGAGATAATAATTTCAGTTCTATTTCTCTCCTCGATCTGGTTTATCCTCAAAGTGATGGAATTCATTTTATTTAATTGAATACGTTGATGGAAAACCCAACGTAGCCACACGAATCGTTCTGAATACAACACAAAGTACACAACTTTCCAATTCACTGTACGCCCACCGATAAAGCCAGATTTAAAACAGACATCCATGCAGAGCCTGAAATTGACTGAACCCATTCCTCATGAAATCCGCGAAACCAAACGAGCTCCCCAAATAAAAACTAACAAACAAGAAAAATGTCACAGGGCTGGCTGTAAATAAAAAAAACGGATCGGAAAAATAAAAAAAGGCTTTGTGTTTGGGGAAGGGATTTAGTGTGACGTGGCTCCAGGCTGGCAGGCTTATCGTCATATTGGCGCAAGTATATACCACGGTAAAGAGATCGGATCACTTTCAGCTTTGGCCCCATTCGCGTTTGAATCTTGAACAAACTTAATTTCTTTTTTCACTTGTCACTTTCGGTAAATCCATCTTAAAAGTACCTACTGTTTCCTATAATGTAATAACCAACTTCCCACTGGTAACTGGTAACAACTGTGAATTTTTATTTTCAGAGGAAACAATGAATGAGAACTTTTACCCATTCCCAATTGGAAATTTGCTAGTAGGAACAACTGGGAATAACTGCTAATGCTTTTAGTAAAGTTCCGTGACGAGCGTCGGTGGCCTAATTGTTAAGGGGTCCGACTCGTAACCGGAGTTACTGATTGACCAATTCGCTTACGGTGAGGGAAAACATCGTGATGAAACCTGCACATTCAGGCGACTAAATGTGTAACCATGATCCAATCTGGTCAAATTCCCCTGTTAACAATGTCACGGGGGTCAGATGGCAGTCGCTCCACTGTTTACATGATCTGCCAAATCCTGGATCATGGTTAAGGCAGACCCCGGGCCCTCACGTGCGAGTGCACAACCGAGACATTAACGACGACCTGTTAGCTATAGTTACATTCAAAGATTACTATTCGAGTATGTACCTATCGAAAAGCCTACTTCGAGTACTATTTACATTCACATTCAAATCATTGAAAGATTAATTTGTACGTATCTCTTTGTCCCATTCCTAATAATAATCCAAGTTTCATTAATGGCCGAGCCCGTACGCAGCGGGCCTGGCCTCTAAAGGCGGCACAATTGCGTTTGTAAATATGTTGTTTGTACCCGCATTGATCTCATTTTTCAAAGGACTCCGCTCATTTATCTGGCACAATGGAGTTTACAATTCAAAGGGCGACAATTTGTTTATTCTATACGTTGAACAGATGGGGAGATAATGTATATTTAGAGTAAGGTTGGAATTATTTTTGTTTTGCATCTGTATTGGAACTAATATTGCACTACTGCGTTCGAGCACAACAAGCGATAGATGCCAAGGTAATGATGATGGTGATTTGTTTATTTTTTCAATTATTTCAGGCAACAAGGGCCCATATATATAATACACAACATTAAAATTTATAAAAACCAATAAACGAATACAATATTATCAATACGGAAACCTATACACAACATTATAAAAAAAAACTAAAATTATGAAAGTGTACATTTTTAAATTAACCTACACTACACTTTATGTAGCACTTGTGTTACGTCTATGATGTCTATGTAAATATTAACAAACTACAACTTGTTAAATAGATCTCGCGAGATCAAAGTTAAACTGCACCTAATAATCGACAAGTTGCTGTACTCGACTTGTTTGTTGCTACAGTGGTACTGGAATGCAATCATAGAGGTTCAGGGCTATTCTATTGTATAATTTTTTTGTAAAACGCGTGATTCCTGAAGGCCGAGCGAAGAAGTGGAAAGCTCACCCAGGCAGAAGCCCGTATTGACGGCTAGGAAAACAGAAATAAACGCGGATGGACTTTCTGTAATAACCTTGCAAATAGGATAAAACTACAGGCACAATAGAAGTGCCATTGTGTACAAAAAATATTGATGCTACTTCCAATAAGGTATGTAATTATTTAACTGGGTCGATTGGCATCGATACCTATTAGTCAGTAGCAAAACAAGAAATATCCGCCAAATTGAAGCGGGAGTCACGTCTCAAGGACATGAGATATGATAACTCGTGCGAATCGTTTAGTCTACATTTGACTGATTCTACTTTTGACATAATTGTCTATATTTGCCCTATTCTTCATTTGACCGATTCTACATTTGACTAATTCTGCATTTGACTGACTCCATATTTTCTTTAAAACATTTTAATAGTAAATCAAACGTAGAACTTGTACTACACGCATAATTTAGAAAATTTGTAGTTGAACTATATTATACCTACAGTTACATGGTCGCCGTGAGGGGGTGCAAGATGGTGTACCTACTATCATAACCTTTTTTTTAAAAAGGATGGAATACAGTTTGTTGTTTAAAAAACTAGGCAAGATAGCGATCAAATACCTGGCTGGTCTAATAATAAAAAAGGCATTTCTGTAATATTTTACATTATTAACCAATTTTGGTTTTTCGAATGTCATATTCAGCTATATATTATTTTGATTCTGAACAACTTTCACATTCATAGCAAATTGAATTCTTTCTCAATCATGGGGCGCAGAAGTGCAGATGTCTTTGCCACGAAGATGGGCCTATAGAAAAAGTTGTTTAGAATATCGTGTAGTTAAGCGCCGTTACTAGGATTGCTTTAAAAATATGCGCAGATTTTCTCTCCACATTTTATTTTGGCATAAAGGGTCGCGATATAAAAAGAGCTTGTTCTATAAATAGATATTTTTATGCCGCGAGCCTTTCTTTATTTACAGTTTGGTTCGAATTTCGTCATCTGCTTAAAATTAGACGCATTATCTACAAATAGTCACCATTCATCAATCAATATTAGGTACTTGAGTACTTACAAGCTATAGAATTATAGAAATAATTTATACATTTAAAGAAAATCCTTAAATGTTTTCTGGTTGAAAGATACTTTCCATATTTTCCTACTTTACGTTTCTGCTTCGTTGGCTATGAATCGGTAATTTGATGTTGCTATCATTTTGCATAACAGCACCACCAACTTATCTGCTTAGCGCAATTGTGCTGGTTGTGCAATCGCGCGTGAGGGCCCGGGGTCCGCCTTGACCATGATCCAGGATTTTGCAGATAAGGCAACTACAGTGAAGCGACTGCCATCAGACCTCAGTTAATAGGGGAACCTGACCAAAATTGATCTTGGTTACACATTCAGTCGCCTGAACGTGCAGGTTTCACCACGATGTTTTCCCCTGCCGTAAGAGCTTCGATTAGTGTTTAACTAATGTACATATCTCAGAAAAGAGTCAGGTGCTGGGGTTCGAACTTGGTGGCTCAGGTCAAACCCCTTATCAATAAGGCCACCAATGCTCTATGCGTTTTTGATTTGTACCTAATTCACACAAATCCAAAACAGATAAATACATTGCAACTGACGATTTAGTAATGCTCCCATAGAATAATTTGTAAGAGGAAATCGGATCGTAAATTCAGCGGAGCACGCTCCAATAACTCCACCGAAAACACTCTAGCACTCGATAATTGTATTAAATCATTGTTTTGTTAATATTCCGCACACAACGGGAATAATAAATGGGTACGCAGAGATAAAAGGCTTCCAAAGACATCTGGGGAGACTCCGGAGATTTAATCTGACGAAAAGTACTTCGAGGTCAAAACCGTTTATTCAAATAATACCGTGACATTTAAATTGGATGTTTCGTTTTGTTATCGGTTTGAGAGGATATTTTGAAGGTTGAATGTGAGCGATTGTCGTAGTCATTTCTTCCAATATTATTTTCAATATTATTGCTCGCTATTACTCACAAAATTGTACCTTAGTCTTGATTTTCCCAAGGCTAAAACTGCTATCGCGATTAAAATTAATTTACACGCCAGTTGCGTTTTCCCATTGTCTTCTTTGTGTGTACATGCAATAAAGTGTCTTCATGCGTTCATTCTTTTTTTAAATCTGAAAACAAACTACTTCCTGCCTTTAGCTATTGTCGTGAGGCTGCCAATTTTGGCGAAACAATACTCCGCTTATAACCTCAATATTACAAATTAAAATTTCCAGTGTAAAATCTAAAAACACGCCACACACAAGCGCTCATTCGCGACATCCTCGTAACTTTGTGAATCCGGTCGCTGCACATTAAATTCTGTCTGACTGCGCGAATCTGCCGCGGGCGCCGCGGAAAAAGTCAAAAGCTTATAAATGACTACCAGTAGGATGATGTAAAATGAAAAGTTACGGAATTCAGTTTGGCCGCCGCCGGTCCGCGTCGGGGGCGCTTCAAATGGTGTGGCGTGTATGGCCCTTTGTTGCTGCTCGCTAGCTGTCGTGTATGGTACAGTAGGTAACAGAAGACGACCTGCAACCAGTATAAAATGAACTAGCATCAGTGTGGACAGTCACAGAAACCAGAGACAATCCAAAGTCCGTGGGTAGGGAGCTGTGTCCGTTGTACCCCTCTGCCCGCGCCCTACTCACCCCACCGAGTTGGACCCCATCCAGACGCGTCGCAAACGATAAAAATCCTTTGGAACCAAGCCACAGAGGTAATATTAAAAATTGCTTTAAGAATTTTTGATATGTAACAGTTTCCGACTTGGACGGAGGTGTCTGCCAAAGAATTTGCCTGCGCGGATTTCGCGCATTATTCAAATGCTGGGTATCCGATCTTGGTATTTCACCGTTTACAGTCTTTTTTGCACCTTTCAACATATTACGTAGGTATATGTGTGGAATGTACACAATGGAATTGTACTATGACGGTAAACAATTGCTTAAAACAAATCGTTACTGACTTCAGACACTATTCCATTAGCGTTTCCGTGAATCAATAACCAGGCCCCACATACTTACCATCTTTGTGCGTATCAAAAGTAAAGCAGGGGATCACAGCTCCCATTTCATAAAGACGGAGTATACAGAAAACATTCAAGGAAAATGCTGAAAGAAACGTAGGCAACTCTCAATACCTTCATACAAACCTTTTCGCCCTAAAAACAGAAATAAAACAACAAAGATCTAACGAACGAGACGAAACGACGACATTCAAAGACCATATTAATTCAAAGGAAAATTGTAAACATGGAGTATTTTTTACTCAATAGAGCAAAAAGCATAGACGTCCCTTTGGCTGGCGAGTTCGTAAAAATAAACTTGAGTTGCTATCTGGCTATTTGTGTTACTCAAAACTGTTGGTTTTTTCTTTTACACGAGCCACTAAAGCGCATACGGATGCTCAAATAGCCTTTATTTCCATGTAAAACTTTATTTCAATTTTGCGTCTGTTTAACGTTTAGTGACAGTCGGAATTCAAACTTTAACAGTACGTGCTGCTCTGTAAAATAAAACATAACTTAGTGAGAACTGACAAACTCTAAAACGTTCACGTCGTTCCACTGCGTAAGTTCGTAAAACGGGTAAACGGAATTTGAAACTAGGGCTCAGCACATATGTTTCAACTATAGTATTAGTATTCCGTGGAGCACGATGGGAGGACTCCAGCGAAAAAATCACATTTAAGCACACTAAGCGAGTGAGCACTAAAATTAAATCCCGGCGTACGGCGCTGAGAAATGCGCTGTTTCAGCTAGGACGCGGGTATTACAAACATGTTTATTCCGTTCATTTCGCAGGGCCTTGCTGCTTTGTGGAATACACAAATTGCAACAACTAAATCAAGCGACGCGGCTCTGAAAATAATAGTTCGCTTTACCTCGCATCGGGGAAAATGGAAAATATCTCTATATATCTGAGTTTAGTATTTAGAATTAATTAAAAATAACATTGGTTTTATACTACTAAACAGACCCACCTGATGAAAAGCGATACAGTTATAATAATAATATCTTTATTTCAGACTTAAAAATCCATAGAGTTTTAGTAAAAGTGTGATAGTTGACAGATTAATCGTAATTTTTATGTTAGTACTATTAGTATAAATTTTATTAAGCTTATTTTTTAACTCCAATGGCTATTTTTATCCAATGGTTTTGGATCGGACAGTCCAATCTCTCCGCAATGGTCTTCAGGATGCTGTTGCGACTACTCCTGCGGCGCTGCAGCAACGACGCGGTTTTCTTGCGCATTATTGCATGGAAGCCGTCCGTCCTCGTTATGATACGAGGTGGTTTAAAACTTCAAACACTAGCTACATTTTACAGTCCACCAGTAGTAGTAGAGTCAAATGCGTTTGTAACCTCCTAATGCAAACCCAACACTGTTTCAGCGCAGTACATAAATTTAGTTTGAATAAATACTAAATCCCGTGGGCGCCGTACTAAATCTGGCGGCACATTAACGCGAGAGATCACAGCGGGGCCGTGGGAATATTTCGAAATTTATTAGCGTTGGAAAAAATATATTTCCATGCCCGACCACCCGGTTCTCTTGTCGGTGAATCGCTGCTCATAGCGCCTTTAATCGGCCAATTTGGTGTAATGAATGCCCCGCTTGGCGAAGAGCAAGCGTCAGCTGTCCCGTTACTTGCTGGGAATAACACCCAGTTACTGAGCGCGGTAGTTCCCCGCTTCTTGCTTAGTAGATGGTGCAATTTTATTCCTGTAACGGTTTACTTTCTGCATTTTACTTATTTTAAAATGAGTACAATATGGAAATAGACAATATGTTACGTGGTAACTCTTGCCCATGTATTTACCTATAGCAATTTAAAAATGCATACCTATCCTGTACTGCTACTGTTAGGACAAATTGATATACCTACATAGCTTTTTCCTGCAGTGGTGGATTGTCACTTTGAGGAAAAATGACCCATTCCTGCATACTGGTAGTCCTCCATGATGATGATACCAAATCGATAGTAGTAGTAGTCGATAGTACGTCACGTCCGACTAATAGTTCACTTATTCTATGTTTACAGATAAATAAATTGATAAAGTGTTTTATGTAATAAAACCTTTAGACGTGATGTTCAAAACTAACAACTCTCCCTCCACCTCCTTTTAAGGCTTCCCCCCTCCTCCCCCCCTCCTCCCCCCCCTCCTCCCCCCCTCCCTCACCGTGAAATTTGCTTTTTTAACTGCTTTTTAACTTTCTTGCTTAATCAGTGCAACCTACGGAAATATGGTATATTTGTACATATACTATCATAAAACGTACATTTTCATTAAATTCCCTAAGAAATTGATGTTTTTCCTGGTGTCACAATCGGGAGTGTGTTGCTCGTAAACGGTTGGGAATTTTCAAGGCAAATGTTGTAGAGAATTTGATAGGCTAATTAGAGACTATATTTCCGTAGGGTGCACTGTTTTTGAAAAAAGTTTAAAAAATGCAAATTTTACGGTGATGGGGTGAAGCGTCAGATGGAGAGGAAAGAGTTGTGAGTTTTGAACACCACATCAAAACATTTCAAAACTTTATTAATTTGTTTGTTTTTCCCATACATTGATTACATATAATCACTGAACTACAACGCGATAATTCGATGCGCCGAAGACCCGCCACCGAAGTTACGGATTAATTGTATGAAGTTTTGTCAGGTCCATTCATCAGCGAGTTCAGGCTAGGAGGTGAGCATCAATCACAACCATCGCGGTAAGTGCGCGGACCATTATAATTTCAAATGATTTACTTTCAAACGGAAACTCTTAAAATCTGCCGGGGCGGGGAGCAAAGAGGAATAATGGTCCATTGCCCCTCATTATAAATCGCGCGATTAAAGCGAAGTATGGCCAGAGAATTTTTAAGCCTCATCCCTTGTGTTTCCCGATTAATAATGCATGAAGCGTGTATCTAAATGAGTAATTGGCGGAATACGCAATGGCGGCAAATAGCTACGGAATTGAAACTGAAAATACAACGTGGAACATCATTAAGATAATGGTGTTGGAGCATTAATTAAAGTTTAAACAGTTATAAATCAGGTCACGAAAAGTGTGGTAATGGACAACTTCCATGAAGTCTTACGGAATCTGTGGAACTATAATCGTAAATTCACCGCCGCGCACCATAAAACAAACTTAAGCTAAAGTTTATAGTCTAGCAAGTTAAAAAATATGCCAACGAACTTAAATCGCCACATTTTAGGTTCTCAGTTAAAAGAAAAGACTAGAAAGATTGCTTGCTTTAAAATGCAGCTAAAGTTTTAAGCCATTGTTTTACCTATCTACACAAAACTATTCGTTAAAAACACTATTTTGTATATTAAACTCAGAAGATTTTTGCATACCATCTGTATTATTAAATATAGACAAAGCTTTATTACATGTGAATGTAAGGGTTGGCAGAGGGCGCCCGAGATGGATATATATAATAATATACAAATCAAATAAATGACATCCTCCAAAAAGGGTCATCAGGAGTACCGTCAACCGACGGAAATGTAGGACATGTATGAATATTGAAGAGGCAAAAGAGGTGAATCAGGATCGTAGCTTGTGGTATTTAAAGCTTTGTTACCGAGCTTGGCCTCTGAAAAAAGAATACGCTATACTTTCTCCTGTCTTCCCAATGTCTCTTGTGAAAGTGTCTTGTCTTATCTTGTGTGTATTTCGCTGAATCTTAGTAATGAATTGTTTTAATTTTTGCAATACACCCATATTAGCCTCAGGCTCGATCCTAGATGCAGTGCGGGTGTGACCTCTGGAATCCAGCACTAGCGGGAGGGTGTCACCCTGACCGCAGTCACCTAGATAATGCAGGAGTGGGTCCGCTCTCAAATGGGACATTGCTCAGCATAACGAGGCTTTATAGCCTCCCCCAACGCCCGTAAATTTAGGCGCGCTATTCTTTCCGATAGCTATCCGCAAATTTATTCCGTCCCCGGATCACAATAACAGATAGATAACTACAGAAATAACAGATAGATATGTAGTGTATTGTAGTTTCGGGAGTTGTTTGCATAACATTGACTTTGCAAACACATTTAAAGATTATGTACAATGAAAGATTAAAGGTTAAAGATTACATAGTAATGCATATTTTTAAATGGCCGCGGAGTGAAACAACGCATTCGCGGTTCGTTTGTGAGATTATTAGCGTTCATTACATGACAATGGGTGACGAATTTAGATATTTACTTGTAGTTTTAGTATTCATTTATAATACCTAGGTTATAATTAGCGACTCGGCTATTAATGCCATACGTATAAATAAATTACATGACAGTCCTATGTATGCGATCAGCGATGTGAAGGAGAAAAGGGCTTTTTAGTAAAAGAATTGAATGCTCTGTTCCGTAGTAAAATACTTTTCCTACAGTGGCCACGGCATCTCATTGGACTAATAAAGTTTCAGGTGAAATGCACCGGAACTCGCAACTAGGGCACACAGAATTCAAACTGTAGCAGCCCGATACTCAATAGTTTTTGTTTGACCTCTCTTATCTTCATTTTCTCTTACCTTGTGGCTTTTCCTAGACTTACAGTGTGAAGTAGTAGTGAAGCCCGCTCTGGATTTCGGGTGATGCTGCTTGAAATTTACCTCAAAATCTGAAGCAATTATTATTTTGACGATGAACGTTTCTCTTGTAGTCCCAACGAGTGTTCCAGAAAATTGTATCACGAAAGATGTGACGTTATGATGTGAGTGTGATATGAAAGATGTAAGTTTGACCTTCATACTCCCTAAAGTTTAAAAGTTAGAAAAATATATTTATGTCGTTGTGAAGAACCATCCGACAATACATAAATATAGGTTTGACCTTCCCTCCACCTCCCGCTATGACGTTATAGACATCAGAAATGAGCATTAAAAACACACTTCATGTCATTCGGTAGCCGTTCAGTACAACTCTCGCTAGCATCTCGATAGCATAGCATTTGTTATATAAATTTACTATTGACCAACGTTTATTATAATAATATTGACATTATGAATATCATTATTTATTTAATTAATTACTTGTTAAGTAATTATCATTATTTATGTTTAATTATTGATGGATTGCTATAATTATTTTTATGATATTTGTTAATATTACGATATGATCATGATTGTTAAATTTAAGAAATTATTATGAAATGAGTATAAGTTCAATTAATTTAAATGACCTGTAAATTATTTTATCAATAAATCAATGTCTAATGTCTAATGTCATCAAAACTACTGGATTTGAACGAAAAAATAAAGATAAATAAATTGAACAAAAATAGAGATTAAAACCTAAAGGTCGTATTAAGGTACGAAAAATAGTTATTGACTTATTAAAAACATATTAGCACCCAGAAATGGTGAGACCGAAACTTAGAAAGAAAAATATAGCAAAAATCAAGTGAGTTTTTCCCGTTTGTGACCAACCAAAACCACTTTCATATGTGGAGAGACAACGTATTAATAAGAAGCCCAAAAGAAGAATACTCGTTCGAATCCCAGCGACAAAATCTGACTTCAGTCACCAAGTTATTTCTGACATAGATCCGTAACACAGATTTTTCATGAATTAACTCGGTCAAAGAAGATCAGAGTTCTGGTTCTGGGGAGTAGTTTAGGCAGCTAGTTTCACTACCGTAGTACAGGCCACAAATTCAGATGGCAGTCGCTGCACTATCATTATCTGCCAAATCCTGGACCATTTTCGTTCGGCAACGCATTCGACTCTCCCAGTGTTGCGGGTGTCCATGGGCATCGATGACCAATTACCATTAGGTGACCTGAAACGGCTTGCCTCACTCTAGGCATTAAAAGAAAATAATGAAGACTTTCTCGAAAGCGCTACTCAGTAAGACCCGAGGTTTCGGGGATAAAGGAACTTCCATACGCTTTGCGCTCGTAAAAAATAAAGTATACGACGATTTAGCTGATGTTAATTATGATGGGAACAAATTTAATGAGGCCTAAATACATTAAGTAGGGTCTTAATCAAGAGCCGTTTGGGCTCTGCTCTCGCAAAAAATTAAGATCTTTAATATTATGATTTACCTTGTACGTGTACCGGCACATGGAGATGTTAATTTCGCTTAATTAATTGTTATTTATGTAAGCATAACATTTTCAGCTCCGAGATTCTTGTAATTTTCGTGGAGTTGCTGCGAATATAATTAAATGGACAATTGTGTCATTGACTTAAGTATGTAGGGTGAGAGCCGGATAAGTGCCTCAGTGGAATACATGTCCTGGTTTTAGGTTTAGGTTAACGCTTTATAATATTTGGAAGTGAATTTCCTTACAGTCCTACCTTAGTGTCATGTAATCTATCGGCGTCGGCCCTTGCTTTTTGTCTGTGTGTTAAAAATCTTCCGCGGTGAAATTTTATAAGAAATTTCTATAGAATATTTTGATTACTGATTGTGGTTTCAGCCAACCCTTCCTTTCCAGAGTTTAAATTACATTGTTCATTATGTTTTATTGTTGAATAGTTGACATTACAACTGTAAAGTTTAACTATTAAGTGTAATAATGAATAATATTGTTTAGTACTCAACAAAGGATCTCCTAATAAGAATAAAGGATACCTACTTAAACTGATATACATTTTGTTTCTATCCATCCATTTTGTGGCATCTAACACGCCACTACACCAGGATACTTTCCTCAAAGCAGGCTACTATCCGTGTGTGTCCGGTAATAGTCGTGTGATGTCCGGCAGAGTAGAATAGAACCACCCCTTTACACTCGTGGGTGTCGTACAAGGCGACTAATGTTTCTAGACAAAAGATCTAGTCTCCGTAGGCTGAAAAAGGGGCCGCAGCGTTTTCCATTGTTATATTTATAACACTGCGATATCCAACCCACCTGCCAAGCGTGGAGATTATGGCAATAACCTTCCCTTTCGTGGGAAAGGCCCTATGTCCTGCAGTGGACTGCTATGAGCTGTGATAGGCTACTATCTACTATCCGTCTTTTGAGAGTCAAAACAGCGTTTACTCAAAACCAAAATATACTACCTACCTCAGAAGATCAAAGACCAATGTTTTGATTTATTCAAGAACATATTTTCAATAAGAGCTTTCTTTAATAATGGCCTTTTTCCACCTTTTACCCTGTAAATAAGATTTGATTTCATACGAAATCATTAAACTCGCTTATGTAAATAATTAATTAAGTAACAAAAGTATAGCTTATATATTTATAGGTATAATATAGGATCATACCGTGAAAAATCGTTCTAGGTAAAATTAAGTATTCATTAGTGTTACCTATAAGGGAGAAAATGAACGAATATTTATTTAGGATGGAAAGACATATTGTATTAACCACGTCTGACATATTCGGAGAGAATTTAAAATAGAATTGTGTACAAAAACCCTACCAGAGACAGTGTAACATCTATATTGTTTACCCCTGTAACAAGGGATACGGTATCGGTTTACTTGTTTGCCGAATTTTATTACATCCCACACAATTGTGAAAAGAAAATTCGTATCAAACAAGAGCGATATTGCGTTTGAATACTTCCATGGGCTAAGAGGACGTGCCACCAACTTATCTGTTCAGTTGTCGGCGTCGCTAGTTGTAAAGAAGTGGGCGTTTCAAACTGTCATTTTGGTACAATAACGGCTTAGTTCCGATGTTGTCTACTGAACAAATAAGTTTGTGGCACTGGAGGATGGAGCCGTTTGTCAATAACCGATCGGTTACGCGTGTATGCCGACAGTCCTTTGGACACAATAGACAGGTAGATCCGAGGTTTAGAACCTATTTGAAGGGATTCGGGTATGTTTTCTTCTGTTTACTGGCATCTTTTGCATAATCTTCAACCAGTAAATAATAAAGATCAAATTCAACGTAGAACAGAAATGCATAGAATAAAGCCTGATGAATTGTGACACCAAGGGGATTTGCAACCTTATCACATAACTAGCGGATCCGGTGCGACTTCGTTTGCGTGGTGTCCTACCCCTACCCTACCTTACCCTACACCTACGTTACACCTACCCTACACCTACCTAATATCTACTCTACACCTACCATACACCTACCAACATGTACTTTACCCCTACCTTCCCTTTTTTTCTTCCTTATGAACCTCTCTCTTGAATCGCTCTATTCATTGTTGAAACCCGTATTACCTTCAAGCATACAGACACACCGGGAAGCGACTTTCTTTTATAATATGTATATAGATTGGTGAATTTAGATATTTGTTTATTATTGTATAGGTATATTTGGTTAGGTAGGATATTTGATAAGACGTGGAACTGAAAAAGACGTTCATGCAATACAGCTAAAACGTTCTATACCCATGTTTTAGACATTGACACGTTACTATACTGGCAAGGCACATTAGTTGAGTGTATGCGTCGAAGTGTTAGGAAACCCCTAACTATATACGCACGTGATTAAAAAATCAATTAACCAACAACACCGCAGCTAAAACCACGGAGCCATTTTTCAAAGTTCAAAGTATTGGTGTCGCTTTAGAGCTCCCAAAGCGTCGGGTCGGCGTACCGGTGAAATTTATCGGACGAAATGGCGCGTGATCCCCGGAAACTCTATCTAAATTGTTCGCTTGTCTAATTTTTGCGGATTTGATGGCTCATTTCACCGGATGAATGTCTAATATCAGAAAATTGATTTTGTGGCGACGCGCCAGCTCGATCGGAAATGTAGGTACGTTGGGAATCACTTAAAAATCAGATTTTGAAATCCTTTGTCGTTTCAATGAGAAGTCTAATGGAATCCTTTGTCGTGGATGTAGAGCTTTGTACTGCAATATGGCTGTATTTGTATGGGATTTGGAAGATATTATAGTTGAGAGGAGCGTCGGTGGCCGAGTGGTTACGGTATCCGACTCGTAAGTCAAGAAAAGACTTTTCTGAGTTCTGTACATTTGTTTAATACTAACCGATGCTCTTACGGTGAGGGAAAACATCGTGATGAAACCTACACAAGAATTTGAAACCATGATTTAATCTGGTCAGGTTCCTCTGGTAGTAGGGTCACGGAGGACAGATGGCAGTTGTTCCACTGTAATTACCTGATCTGCCAAATGCTGGATCATGGTCAAGGCGGAGCCCGGGCCCCCGGGCCGAGCACAGTCGGGACTTCAATGCCCAGCTGATAGATGAAGTTAAAATTATCAATACATGTTCATGGAATGCATACACAACCTTTTCTCGTAGAGGGCAAGAAGAGCCGTAACTTCTGTACACCAATTTGACCAATTTCTCTCACATAGCCCGTTCAATCGGGATAGTTCATAGCTTTGTTTCATTGAAATCAGTTCAGTAGTTCAGGAAATATTTGAGTATATTCTAGATATTGGAATATATTTTAGACTTAAATTGTCAATGTCTGAGATTCCACCGATAACTACAACGAGGTTCAGCACAATTTCAAAACCTTCTTGGAAACGCTCATAGAAGTCATAAGGAAATATAACGACCGGTGCGCGCTAAATCACAGTAAATTTGAGTCTGGAACACAATAACTCAGAGCGGGGCAGCCATAACTGTCGCGAACATTGTTCAAATGATTCACGCATTGGGTAATGCGGTGTTTTTACCCAGAGTGATACGGGAGTCGGGCGGTGCTTGTTTTCGTGCCGCCTCAACTCTTGTTTTTCTCGAACATTCGCCGGTTTGTGCGTTAGGGTACGCAGGGTAGGATAAGATTTCATTTTCGACCATATTTATTGTCATGTCGCAATAGTTGCTATATTTTTAAGTCACACTTTAGGTATACACTTTAAGACCGTTTATACGTACTACTGCCGATCCAAAATCAATTTTTGACCGAATCAGTCAATATTTTAACCTGATTAAATTATAACCGCATATATTTTAAGGTATGGTGGGGGGGAGTGGGCTCCGTTCACAGGCTGTATTATGCTCATATTAGCATTATCATTTCAAATATTTTTTGGGTCCACGCAATATTTTCAAGTCCCATTAGCTCCACCTTTTGTGCATGTAATTATCGAAGCAAAGAGCGTTTACCTTATCGGAGAGCTAGCTTCGTACAATATGTTAAAACGGCCATAAAATTTCAATAACAAATTCGCTCGCCACATTTGGGTCGCACTGACCTTTCTCACCGGTCGCCGCTCATGTTATCTTAGATGGCCAGGTTCGGGAATAATTTAACATGTACTTACGGTCGGAATAGGCTCCTAACTCGCAATTTAGATTTTCAAAGAGCAAAGCCAGTTGGTTTGAAATTAGCTTTTTCTGATTAAGAAATATGTCTGGCTAATTTGTAATAAAAGTTGTATTTCAATTGTTACTCCAAATTAGTCAAAATGTATATATAATGTGTTAAAAAACAATGCAACTGACAGAAAAAGACGTATAACCCCCGACGAGAAATTGCATCGAAATCGGTTCATCCGTTCGGGACCTACGAAACGACAGACAGATACACTAAACCACACATAGACGGAAACACACGCCAAACTAATACACCCCTCCTTTTTCGTTCATGCTCATTATGAACTTCTTTTGCACGATTAGTTCACAGTGCGAATACACAGAAAGAAGTGCTTGTAGTAATTATAAATTGCGTAAATTGACAATCAGTTGCAAACAGACATTATTTCCAAGCAATCCTACTATTTTAGTACGTATAGTCTACCAAGTAAAGAACTGAACAAAAACGCATTTGCAGGCACCCCACAAGTCAGCGTTATCTCAGATGACCGCCCGCTATTCGGGAACTAGTGGTTGTAAATCGGGTAGGAATTGAATCAAACGGCTTCGGTGGTGGGATGTGGGGGGGGGCTAATTCGCGATTTATCCCCACCTCAAGCCCACCCTTCTACCCCCACTGGTATATAAATTTTTAATTTTATTGTTTTTAACGACGTTTCCCAGCGAAATGAAGGACAAGGGCGACGTTTTAATCCTGTTACCGGCTGACGTGAAACGCCCTTTTTTGTAACGCGTAATTAAGCTGTTGATTGTGTTTTTTTGCAGGTGACACGCAATTACATAATTGATGGTGGCCGGTCCGGCTCGGCCGAGTTGGGAACAGGTGCATAAAACGATTTGTTTTGTCGAAATTTTGGATAAATGGAGTTTAATATTAAAGTATTACGTGTAATGGTCATTTCTGTCAAACTTACATCATGCTGAGTCATGCATTTTGTCCCTAAGACACCTAAATTTATAGCAAAGTAGCCAATATCTTGCGTACGACTAACGAATGGAACACAATGTCTGCGAGGGTATTCCGTGGTCATTACAATCTGGACGCCTTCAAGCCTAAAGTGAATAGGCTCTTCCTAGACGGGCATGCTCCATCTTAGGCCACATCGTCTCTTACCACCAGGTGAGATGGCCGTTAACCGCCTGCCTATTTTCTCTAAATATGTCTAACAAAACCTAGTCCTTCCTCAATCATCAATCATACTTTACAATAGGATAATTCCATCTTACGTTGTGTTAACGTGGCAAAGTCGAATAAGCAGCGCTGCGCACAAAAACTGTATGAATAAATAACACGCACTCTAATATCCGCGGAGTAAGTTCTATCGGCTTAGTGTAATACAAAATCAATACAGTAAGCCCCAATTAATCGGTGTACGGCGAGCTTTTGCGGCGGAAGTTCCCTGCGCTTTCACGGAGCTTTCAACCGACTACCATTTAACAATTAAATGTAAAATCTATATGCGTAATATTATGATCTTGTAGATATTTTTCTCATTTAACCGCTTCAGTATGAAGAAATTGTCGTTAACTATTCATTCAAAACGTTGATGTAACGAATCTGTATATGCTACATTTTCCAAAAACAAAAGGAGGAACTCTTGATATAATTTGTTACCAACCTAAAAATTCATACAATTTATAGAGCGCCCGATACGCAGCGCCCCGTAGGATGGTAAGCCCCTATAACACTGCGTTAGGTACAGGTAGGTAATTCCCTCGTAACGAGCTCAAAAGTCGAATTGAATTCGAGAATCTAAGCACCCAGGTACCGCGACCCAGTACAGTCTGGCAAGAAAGTCGAAAAAAGCAACTAATGCTCTTGCAACAATGAATTCAAGAGTACTTCTGTTGTCTCAAAATTTTCACAACTTTCTCGCCAGATTGTACATTTCATCTCAACCGTGCAATAAACAAGACTGGCAGTCTAAATAAACACAGGCGCGTGAGGCATGTCATTTCTGTCCTGGGGCGCGAAAGCTGGCAACGTGTGGCCTGCTCTATTGGGGAACACGGAAGTTATAAGCAGCAATTTACTGCCAATTTCCAACTCGCTTGTAAGGATGTCGAACGATGACAGTATATATACAGACATTTCTCCTCGCGGAGTGGGGCGGGAAGCAGTTTGTGACTGCAATGGGTGCGTTGAAAATGAAACATAACATTATGGAATAATATAAGGTGAGAAAGGCCCAAGAAATGATGGATTGGATGCTCTTGCATCCGACTCAGATAACGCCAGAAGCCGGGATAGACCGCTCGGATGATAAGTAAGTTCATAGTGTTGATATTGCCAGCCTTCTGGGCACCATGCCTCGAGGGTATTCCCTGGAGGAGGTATATCTGTAAATATACTTTTTAGGTTTAGGGTTATGTTGTTGTGTTTATTGTAATTTGTGTTTATGTACGTGTGAGACAATTAAGTATTGATAATGTAATAGTAGTTTATGCAAATGTCTTATAAAAGGGGGTATTATAAAACATGAGTGTCTGTTTAATAATAGTTTGACACGAATGTTTTAATACCTAATTATAAGCCGTTGCATACAATACTTTATCTAAACTCATATTTTTATGTTAAAATATCTTACCTATAATTTTCTCAACTTTGCTGGAAGTAAGCTGCGAGTCAGTTCTGTTGTATCTACGCGTCGAGGATATTAAGCGGCGGGAAATTCACTTTACTACTTTCACATTTATCTATTTATTTTATTAATTTAACAGTTTATTGTTCAAAAGATAAAACATACACATACTATTTATTTGCTTCAAACAAGAAAAAACATTCACATACACAAATTATGACAATTACAAAAATATACCGTTTAGCAAGAAAATTACACACAAATATAAACAAGAAAGTATAAATTTTGAATTAGTTGAAAACATTTATTCAGCCTACATTTCGCCGTGTCCCGGCGCCCGACAAAAATTTAAAAAAGAAAAGTGTTGCGTAATGATACAAAATTAATTTTCGATACAGCTGTAATGAAAATAGTATGGGAAATGTTGTATCAAAAAGTAATTTATAAAAATTTTATATACTGGCGTGAAAAAAGTGTATCCTTTTTTAACAACTGTTTTCGAATATGTAATTGGATCATTACGCTATGAGTGTAGATAAATAATACATTACACCAGTTATGTAATGTTTTCTTCAAGAACTTGTCTATGGAAAACATTCTAGTACATTTGTTACGATTATTATGCTCTATAATAAGGTTAGTGGAATAGGCAGACAGAGAATTATCTCTCTCTCTCTCTCCCTATGTCATCAATTAGCAGTATACTGTCGTTCTGCATCTACTTTTAACACGCTGTTCATCCTTAAGAGGAAAGAGAAAGGGAATGAGTTATACAATACAGCCTCGTTCTACTGTCACCCTCTAACCTCTGCCTGACCCTGGCTCTGACCTCCGAACCTGTTTCGGTCATCTTTCTGTATCCGTATTTTTCCGAAGCTTGGACTAGAATTAATTACTTATACGTTAGATATCAGTGTACGCTTAGAACGCTATAGTAACGGCTACTTTGCTGTACTGTAGATAAATTGGATCACAGGATATAGAAATATACTTTCTTGACAAATGTATGATACGAACACAATTTCTTACGGTCTCTGCATACCCTTACAGAAAAAAAGGCCTGACGTTCTTTATGTATTTATTTATTCTTTTATTTTTTGTTTCGGTATACATAATATATATAATCCACAAGTAATATTAGTTCATAAACAAGATGTTGAACAAGATTATAATCCTTAAAATACGACATGATAATATAACGAAGTGAACTAATTAAAAATATCACAATACATCTTTAAAATACCTACAGAAGACACTTGTGTTATGCTAGCCGTTTAAAATCATTTACACTAAACCAAATTTCTGGAAATACCCTTTATAGAATTTACCATCGCAGCTTCCACATCCCGCAGTTAATAAGCGAATATTAACTGATGCTTTCCGTAAAATACTTTTCAGGTGCAGGTAAATATTGAAATTCCATTCCGTAAATTCGCTACCTACCCACAGGCTGCCCGTCTGAAAATAATTGACTGTCGGTGAAATTCCGTGAAAACCATTCCAATTAACAACGTGTAGGATGTAACGGGAATGCAACCGAAGCCCTCACCCGTTGGAAATATGAAAACAAATTAATTTCAGTCGATGCCGCGGTGAGCGTAGCTCAAATACAATGTGTAAAGGAAAATATTACAGTAATAATGTTATTTGCGAAACGTTTTAGATTGTGCAGTAGGTTTTTGTGCGTCATCGTGTACAAGAAAACCTTTCTATTTAGCGATAGTAGAAGTTTAGGAGATCCACAAAGCGTTGGTCTGCCCGTGCCCGGTCTAACCTAACCTGGCACAAAAAAACATTTTTTTAGTGACTTTAACTGTGACTTTTCTTACCGATATTACTGACTTATCCTCTTGTGTGGGTTCTAGAAGTAAAAAAACCGGTCTGCCTAACATCCTTTTAGCAGTTTCGCTTTTTAGACCCATTAAAGTCACTTTTCTTTTTGGTGACTTTAACTGACAAGAGGAGGATAAGTAAGTGTGTCGCAGTTACAAACAAAACAATAAAAAGCAACCAATTGTCTAACTTAAGAGGACAATTGAAATAAAAAGTGCTTGTAATTTATTTCATTTCATTCAAAATATTCAGTTAGTAATGAGGAAATTGAAGTCAGGTTGTATTCATATAAAAATCTCCCACAGAACCTGGCTGCAAATTTAATCACAAATCGAGCCTATCTGTTGGAAACTACTGTGTTAATAAATTAAATGAAGTTTTGTATATTAATCAACATATATGAATTTATCATAATATGAATTATAGAGTACAATGTAAATGTTATTTAAATCTCTGAGAAATTCATTTAGGTTAATGATATTATATGTACTTTCCTACTTTAATTAAGGATAATCATTTCGAACACAAAGCATGTCATTAGCGAACACAATTGACATTTATGGATACATTCTGCATGAAAATATATCTTTATTTCTACTAAATTATATACCTAATACTAATGATCACTACATATTAAAAAACATGCCTGACGATCCGTCAGTCTGTCTGTTCGCGATAAACTCAAAAACTACTGAACGGATTATTTTGTGTGTATAATTTGTTAAGCTTACTACCCATGCGAAACCGGGCGGGTCGCTAGTCTGATGAAGAAAATATAATTATGCCTTTTCCCCGTAGGACTAAGCAGATATAACATTTTTAAGAAACTGACGATCTATGCCACCGACTTTTGCAATTTGAAAATGAGGTATAGCTTAGTACTTATTTTCTGAAAAGGATACCTAATATAAATATATTATAATGACTTCATGGATTGGACAGGGTATTATGTATACATACTATATAACCGAACCTCAAACCCATCATCCAAAAGGAAGGTAAAAACCTTCCGGCCGACAATATTTATTCCCTTTTACGTAGAATCCATTACGCAGTTTAAAAGAACGAATCGAACGGACTTTGTCTTTGTTTTATGCTATTTACAGACATCGATACCAAGTAGAGTAGCCGAGTGTAATATTGGCACAAATAATACGAGTGAATAATACTTTACAAGCTCCGAGCGATGTTCCCCGGTAATACGAAATCAATACTGTAAGCTCCAATTAATCAGAAATACACGTATTGTATTTCCAGAGTGCACTGTGGCCGGGTATTGTACGGTACTCACTGTAGACTGGGTTGTTGATGTTTTTTATTTTAATATTTCGAAACGAAACGATGATATTACATTTGATATCGTTATTATTTTTATTGTTTATGGTGAATTTAATTAATGTACCTACCGACCGTAAGACAGCGTGGGTAGGCCTTCCACAAGGTGGACTGACGACCTGGTAAGGATCGCGGGTACCAGCTGGATGCGAAAAGCACAGGACCGGCCTTTGTGGAGATCTCTGGGGGAGGCCTATGCCCAGCAGTGGGCGTCTTCTGGCTGATATGATGATGATGACCTACCGACCTCATCTACTTAAAATATGGAATTGGACCTACCTAGCTGGATTATTTGTCCTAGTGTGTAAGTCGTAATCAACTTTAAGTGGGGCGCTTCAAAATGTCACCTTAGTCAACATGGACGTAGGGTGGCTTGCATCAAATTCTTAAACACATTTAAGTTGATACTTAAACAAAAAACTTCATACAAAAAATCGTTAAAAGTCATTCTTAAACGTGTTTAAGAATTTAGTGCAAACCCGGCTATATGTATTTCAAATCCAGCTGCCCATTTAACCCGTGAGACGGAGGGGTAAGCTTTAGTATATACTATGCTCCTAAATCCTGCAGTAAAAGCTTTTGCGATTTTTCTAAAAATATTATCCCATAACTATCAAACTAAACTGTACCTTCCTGACTTCCATTGAAATTATTATGTAGCATGCGCTCGTACAATGCGTTTACAGTCTCCGTCAATTAGTATTCACGTAATTGTGTCTCGACGTTGCCTTTATATTAACATAACTAGCTGGAAAATGCAAACTCATGTCTTCTCAAATGTTCTCAAAGGAAAGCCTGCTTTCATCCTGTCGTGCTTTCTTGTGTTGAATTCTGCAAATCTCTTCTGGAAACAGTGACATTACGTAGTACGTGGTAATTGTAAAAATTTATTTCTGTTTATAATTATTATAAAAATATATTTTTAAGACATCCTGCACATTTTTTGCACATGTCCTAGATGACGGTGTCCTCTTTCTATCAGGTAGACCGTCCGTCCTTGTCCCTCTCTAGGCAATAAAAATAGAAAAAAAGACCAATCCTTATAAAAAAAAAATAAAAAAAATAACATCATAAGATATCAAAGTAAATTAATTATAATATTTATTCGGGTAGAAATCATTATTAAATAAGTACTTCCGACCTAATATATTTAATACAAACAGACACACTCACGCCCGTTACCCATTGGGGTAAGCAGTATTCTGCGTATGCTTTTTTATGTATAATTGAATTTTCACCCCACTTCTTAGCGAAATAAAATACCGGCTTCAATTATAGCAAGGTCGAAAGGGGAGATTCGGGCGAAACACCGCACAGCCATTCACCTGGTAGGGTTGCGCTCGCGTTATGAAGTCCGTGTCATCACGACAACTCGTGTGTACCCTACGCCCTGGTTATAAAGAACATTTTGCAATTACGTTGGTATGATGTGGGCCTATTGCGTAGTTAGGAGCGTGAGACTCGCACAATAGACGCACCTTAATCACCCACGCAATTTCCCGCTAATATCGTGAAGATTTAACCCAGTTTCCGGCACGTATTTGACCAAAACCAGAGGCTTATAAATAAGAAACCTGTTGTGTTATCTATAACTTTAAATTTTGTCCTTAAACTTCCATGTGTACATTAAACTGTAAAATAAATAATAAAATAAATAAGAAATCGTCTACATATATAGGTATATGTACCGTGACCATGATAACTGAATAGTGATCCAAACTTCGAAGTTAATATTATTTCTTGTTACTTATTTTAAAATATCTGATCATCGTGGACACAAATGAACAGCTACAAAATACCTATATATATGCAATTTTTAACGAATCATACACAAACACTCATTAAATGTGTCAACTATCTTTAGTTTTAGTAATTTTTACTCTACAATGCAGCATTACAAAAAAGGAATAACAATAACGTAAATCATGAAATACAGATGTTCAGATAAACAAATACAACAAAAAGTTATACTAAAGACAATATATTTTTGCAATTAACCGAAGCCGACATATTTCAGCTCTACGTAGGAGAGAGAGCTTGGAGCAATATTAACAAATGGGCTGAGTCCTCCATAATCATCGCACGATCGCGTATCTCGGGCAACTAGACGGAGATTAGTACGTTCTTGCCCCGGTTCCCCCGGCTTGGATAATTATTTTCCTGGAGGAGCTATGCGGACTTAGCTTTCAGAATGATGACACCGTTCTTGCGATTTACTTGAGCGTTTATTATTATATTATTATTAACTAGTACTTCACTCAACAACCGGGTATTAACCGGTCATAGGCCGGGTTAAGCCTCCTCCACGACTTAAGTACTCCTCGTGTTTCCTGAGCGTAGTTCGATAATATTTTCAATATTGCGCTATCAAAGCCAATGAAATTTTGTAGGCTGGTCCAGAAAAAATATCTATGCTTGTAGTTTGTGTGATTTTCGTTAAAATATATCGTTTCAAAGTGGAACTTTTTTAACAAAACTTTTTTTGGATTAAAATCTTAAAGCCCGGCGCAACTTTGAAACGACATATTTTAACAAATCTCTGACAAACCACAAGAATAGATATTGGTTTTTGGATCACGTACTTCTACAAACTTCTACATTGGCTTTGATAGCGTAATCACGTAATATTGAAAATATGATCAAACTACATTCCTATGGAGCGCGCTCGGAAAACATGCCTCTTAAGAGTTCGCGTTCCGAACAACAGTTTATATCAAATTTAGTTTTATGTGTATTAAAATAAATAAAGACTCAGCATCATATTTAACTCTTGTTTTATTTGAGAACTTTATCCCAAAAAGCAGTAAAATCAATGTGGTACGATATCGAGTACAATATTTCACAATATGTGATGCTCAAAAAGTTTATATCGTGTGTTATTTTCAAGCTACTATTAATTTTTCGTTAATTACATACCAACCATTTTACACCAAATTCCTGTTACCAGTTTTTGCATAAGCGACATCGGAATAAAACGTTAAAATCTCTCAAAAACGGAGAAAATGCAATAAATAATAGTGTGGGAATTCCGGGAAGAAATGCCTATGGAAAATTTGCTAAATGGAAATAACGATTTAGGGAAATTGATCTAACAAATCTGGTACAGCGTACCATGATTACAAGAATAAGGGTACGTAGAATCACAATACAGAAAGACATATCTGAATTTTACCTAGAACTTACTACGAAATCGCTGGCAAAGCGAGTATTTTAAATATTTCATCGTAGGCGTCGGCTTCTAAAAGAAATATTCCCTTCCAGGATAAATAAAACACGGCAATGTAAGAATGACCTGTTAATGTCATTGTCTTATCCGGGGCTGAGTGGTCCCAGGGGAGTGTTTTGGGCTTATTACGGCTACATTTTCGCCGGGATTCCCACTGATGAGGGAGCCGCGTACCGTTATAATAACATATCCCAAGTTTGGCTGGGGTGGATGTAGGCAAACAGGTATCCGGACCTGATGGAAAGTGGTCACCGCTACCTATAGACATTAGCAACACCAGGCATTTACAAAGACAATAACAGGCATTTCAAAATGAAATAATTGCGAAAAATCTTGAATGACTTAAATGCTTGCCTAAAAGAAATCCTTTTTGGCGATAGTGATAAGGCCGCCTGTAGCTTTCTCTGTCGCTACTGACATGTACTTTAGATTCTGTATAAATGAAATAAAACGTTTTCATACTCCGTTTTTTATAGTCGCAGAGAAAATGTATTTATGGTGTGAATAAAAAGAAATATGAGTTGTGAATAATATGGGCAACATTTGCAGCCATTCATCATGTTTAAGAGCTTCGTGGTAGTTTGTGATTGCATGGTTATGTAATTACAAGTAACGTTATTTCACGTACCTCTCGGAAAGATAACAACTCTACCAATTTAGCATATTAACGCTCATTAATAATAGCAAGTATTGGTATTAAATAATATTCATATTAATATTGAGATTACAATGGCTTCGCAAACTGAAAACCTTTGTGACAATGGATACATGCTCAGTCAGGTACATGTATAATTTACATCTTTCTGAACAACGGCTAACGATGGTATTACAAGCATATACGATCATGCTTATAAAGGCTGGTTCGTCTGCTGATGCTTATTTGTCATAATTTTTATATATTTCTAATTTTTTGCAAACGTCTTAGGTTGACCATCCGAAATAGATCAAATACACCGCCTTTTTGCTTTAAGGGCCCGTTTAAACGTCGCCTCTTAAAAGCCGCGTACGCATAGCGTCGGGCTAGAATCGCGCAGCCTACAATATTGGCGCGGACGAAGACGCGGTGACTAGATGGGCGCAACACGACGACTGTGCGGGCGCGATTCGGTCGCTGTGCGTTTGTTTACAAATAATAAAATAAGCTTTCTGCCATTAGTTTAGAAACCAAAATTGCATAAATATTTGTGACAAATCGTCCAGAAATTGCGTACGTAATAGGCTCAAAAGCAACAGCCTTAACAATCCTTAGAAGAACGTAGCTATATACCGAGCTGCGCAGGTATGTACCGACATGCGCAAGAACGACACGTCTGATTGACAGGTACCTGTTAATCGTTTATCCTATCTTAATCCCCATGTGCTCCAATAACATACTACACTCGTAGCTATATGTGTACCAACACAGGCCATGTATTTAGTCAAACTCGGCTTAAACACATAAATCAAGCTCGCGGGACACATGGACGCTGATTACGGCCGCAATTAGCCGACGCCGGCTAACCAAACAGCTCTATCGCTCTATGATAGCTCTACATTCACTTTATGTATTGTAGAGACAACTTTGGTGCTGTTTCTTTATACAGGGTGACTTCAAATTCATGATGCTAAGGGGTACCGTACGCTCGTGATAACAAACAACTCTGAAATCGCGAAAAAGACAGCTGTTTCATACAAAATTGGGGACAAAATCTGTCAAATTGGAATTCTAGTCGCCACGTCTACTGAAACAGCAGATTTTTTCAGCTAAGCTTCATTCACAATACTAGGGTAGGGTACATAGGGTACTTTTGAACTCCAATAAACAATAGGATTTAGGAGAAGCGCGAGTGAAAACCACGGAGGACAGCTAGTTTTAAATAAAGAAGATAAAAGCCGTTTATGCGTAGGTTAACCAAAAAAATCGACCACACGAGGAGGAACCTCCCTCCCAACCTCCCTTGAGGATGCCCAGCGCCTCCTAGTAGTTTGTTGGAGGAAGATTGATAGTTTTATTTGTACATTAAAGACATGAGACCTACTCGTACTAAACCTTAACCCTATGGCAATAGGGCTTATCGCCAAAAATATGATTTCATCCATATTATGCCATTTTATGCCCATATTTATGTCTAGATTATACTCCAAAATACTCTCGTATATTATTGTCTTCGTAATCTCTATTAAAGCTCTATCTACGAATCTATAGCTAAGCCAACAAACGGAGATAAGAATTGTAAACAAAAGTTCCCGACTGTCCACCTGACATTTCGTACAAAGTTTCTTCTTGATTAATGGATAGCATCTAATTTGCGTTGATTTAGCCCATGTCAAGAGAATTTTAAAACTGAAAAATACTAATCGGCCTAACCATAACAAGCCCATACCATGGAAATAATAAGGTTATACGCTTTACGTGGAGGCACTTAATAATTCGGTGGCCCATAACCCATATTATAATGCAATAAACTTATCTGACCCGATGACAGCGTCGCTGTTGTTAGAATTGACATAACATTTCAAAATGGCGACACTTAGTTCCAGCTTTTCCCACTGCGTCACATAAGTTTGTGGCACTATACAAAGCAGTTTGTCACGTCACATTATGAACAAATGTCATCATGAGAGGTTTGTACAGGTACAGTCACCATATTTTATTTACAATCTGTATCTCCTGTCGTTGGAATTACTATTTAATCTTTATCATTAAATAGCATTTAAAAAGTATAAAACAAAATCACTTTTCGCGTCTGTCTCTCAGTCTGTCTATATGTATTTCTGCTAACTCCTAATCCACGCAATGGATTTAGATGCAGCTTTCACCATCAGTTAGAATCTCCCTAAAAGTTTATATGTTTAATACATGCACATAATAGCAAATAAAGAAAAACCAAAAAATCCCATGCGTATCCGGGGTATAACCAGACCCGGATTCGCGATATGATACGTTCTATCACCGAAGCTGTATGTAGCAACGTAATCATGTGGAAAACCAAACAACAGCCCCGTCACTGATTTGAATGTACGCTCATTAAACCAGATGATTAGAAGGCCCGGACAAATGGGCGTTATGGTAATAATTACATACTAGCTACTTATACGTTGCCCGTGCGTTATGTAGGCACCGATGAGTATAGTAGAGATTAGAGAAATACTACCTTTGAAGTAGCCACGGAATAACTTTATATGGTTATTTGTTATACAAGAGAACCAAGTTAGTTTTTGCGAGGAGTGCCGACTTTAAATCACGATCTAACGAAGTAAACACTAGATTAGATACCCAAATAAAACTTTCAAAATAGTCAAGTTCAAATTGAAAGTTCAAATTATTTTTATTCAACACAACAGTTCTCAAAATAATCTTGTGGCTTTCATTATGAAAGTCACAAATTATGATATATTAACAATATTAGAGTAATAAAACCATATAGAATTACAGTTTTCATGTATGACTACCATATAGTTAAGTGCAACTAATGTAAAATTTTAAATAACATAGATCACAAGTGAATCCATCAATCGAAAATTCTGATTAAATAACTTATAAATAAAATACAAAATGCTGTGTTTTATCAAACCTTTGAAAAATCGAACGTTAACGTTCTATTAGATGGTGCTGCTGAAACGTGAGGATGAGGTCTGTTGGAAAATACCTCAGACTATTGGTCAGAAACAAACGCCCAAACTTGACAGTTACATAGCCAATAAAAAATCACAGTACTACTGAAATGATTTCCATAAACTTTATTCGCAAATAGAGAGTCATGGACCAAAATATAGAGTTTTTTTACCTTGACATAATATAACCCGGAGGGCAGGAATCTGCAGACTAAGGCGGTTCACGTTTGTCGGTAATTTCTCAAATAGCACTTGTCTAAATTGGTTAGTGTTTTCATTAGAAAGAAGAGGGTTCAGCACTAGACCCAGCGCAGGAACTCTTACAATTAAGCGGTGGCTTGTACAGGTACCTACCACTGCCACGCCTTACCTTCACCGTGAAATAACAATTTTCTGAGGACTTGTCAGACTCCTACCACCTAAAAAACCTTTTAGTGTATCCCCTATAAATTACCCTTTCGACTACATTAAGAAGATAATATGGTGCTTAACACCGTTTTATCGTGGTCGTATGACGGACGTCTCTCCCGACCAGCAGGAGACCTCAAAACCGCCCGTCGCACGACCTTTGTCGCACGACCGTTGCCAATTAGGACAGCCCTCAGACACTAAAGAGGAATTTCAGTTACCTACTGATGACATGACGATTGCTCCACCGACAAGATCGTTAGGTTATGATGATGATAACTGATAAACACTTAGGAATGTTGGGACATTACAGAAGGTAGGATGCTTAAGACCATTTTAATACGCTTAACACCTTAGTACTTACAGCGGTACCGCACTGCAGATCTGTTCTTGTCTTTTGCCAGGATGCACCGCCTTTGATGAAAAGTCACCTCCATCCACTACGCCTGTGAGCTCTTACCTGGATGCATTCTAGGTATGGGCTCACAGGTGTACTGAGGAAGGTTGAGTTTGTTTTCTTCTCGTTCTTAGTTCTGCTTTGAGCGATGTAGATACGAGACTTATTGTTGACTTGTTATTGCTGTTTTTGCTAGCAAATGCAACAATAAGAGGCAAACCCTTTGTGTCCCCGTTTCTTTATTAGAGTCTTCGCTTCGCTTTAGTCATCTACATATATACAATTTGCAGTGCTGAAGTATAATACTTATAGGTTTTTTATTACTCTATGGTACATAAAGGTTTAGCAAAAAATAAAGGTAATAGTTGCCTTTAAGTTTGAAGGTATGAAGATCCTAATATCGGCAACTCTTACGTTGGCCAGCATGGTCTCCCGCGATTCCGCGATCCGCCGCCGCCGGGTCGGATACGAGAGCGAACGGCTTAGGACGTGATAGTGCCGAAGATCTTGCAAAGTGGAAAAGAAAGAATATGAATGCGAACCATGGCAAAAACCTGTATTGACATCTCAGATAATGATGATGATGACAAGATTCAACAGCTAATACATGATCCTACTACACACTCGCCAGCGTTAACCAAAACATTGTTCCATCACATGTCACAAACTCCGAATGATTTTAACTGAGTAAAAAATACTACATAGAAAGAACACGGGTCCTTAACTAGGTATACTTACTTTGTCCCCTCATAAAACAACGAATATCAAAATTGCGATAGCGACCTATATTGCGATATTTCGTAAGTGTTCGTATTTGTAGTGTAAAATTGAATAAATCTGTTTTATGATAAACTAGTTGTTGATAGAATAACGTATTTATGTACTAAAAAATTATGACGCATGTTCTACATAATGAATTCACATAATACGCAAACGCACGACTGACGACCGCCTGTGCGGGCGCAATGCGAGCGCAGTGCGATTGTTTACTAATAATAAATTACGCTTTCTGTCATTAGTATAGAAACTAAAATTCGTTAACGCTCTGTATATTCTATGATGCCTAAACTTGCCGCCACAAATGGATCCGGGACCAACGATATCCGACGTACACGATTTTTTCCAAATGATTAAACAATTTTGGTTTCTATACTAATAACAGAAAGCCTAGTTTATTATTTGTAAACAACCACGCAGTGCCCGCATAGTCCCCATAGTAATCGTCTAGCACAGTGTCGCACCGACGCAGTCACCGCGTCGTGTGCGCGCCAATAGGGCAGACTGCGCGTTTTCTACGCGGTGACTATGCGATCTCGACGCATACGCGTTGTCCGGTTTGTAAGCGACGACGTATAGGTAAACTAGCAAGAGCTCTAATCCCTACTCAACCGTGCTTCCACCGCCAAAGCATACCAATAAAACGAGCTTATCAAAAGCCACTTCGCACCAGCATAAAAAGGCGCGGCGCCATCGTTAGTGTACCGCGCTCCTTAGCGGTATTCCATCAGCGGTAATCACGTTAGCAGCCACCGCGGCGGTAATTACTGCTCGCCGCATGCGCCTTAGCTCCACCGGTCTTATATTATGAGTGATGCAGCTTTGATAACTCCACGGATAATTACGAAGCGAGTTGACGTGTTTTGTTACAAGCGCGGTGGCTAATAGCTGTGCGATTTTGATTCAGCTGCCGAGGTTTGGTGTCGTCTAATTTGTTAATGAGGCTGACATGGCCATATTGTAAGCATATTGTGGTACCGGCAGAGTAGATGGCCGACAGGAAAAGTCGGATAACCTCCGATTAAGTTTACATGTAGGTACTCAAATATTTTCCAAACTACTGAACCGAATTTATTTTATATAATATTTATCTCGAATATTTGGAATAGAAATAGAAAAAACCGCAATTTGGATGCCGTTCGGAAGACTGACACAAAGACACACAGAGTCATAAATACAATGCGACAGACTGACACAAAGACACACAGAGTCATAAATACAAAAACACACACATCAAACTTATAACACCCCAATTTTTTCGTCGGGGGTTAAAAATAGCATACACCCCTTTGACTGACGGCTCCTATAAGACGACCAATGCCTTGGCAAACCAGCTAGGACCTCCGCGCTCCGTAGACCAGAAAATGGGCAGCAGTGTTTTAGACTGTGAGGGCGCCGTACGTTATCCTTCCCCATCTAGTACAAGAAAAATTCGGCAGTCGACTGTTGATGTGATATGTGTGTTGTTGAAATGCGTAATTTTCAGGTTTCGTATTCAATTAATTATATATAAATTTTTAATAGAGATCTTCATACCAATTATCGTCAAAGTACAGGTAGATCAGCTGCAGAACGCGGCATCACTCTCTTCTTACAATACCACTGATGGCAGTTGTGTTACCATCTCACATTTGACTCCACTATCAATTTAATTCGGCTCTGTGTGGTGTGGTGTGACCACAGACTAAGTATATGTCTAAATCTTTGAGTATAACATTGAACGCATCACATGGCAGGCACTTTGCCAACCGCCGGCGCCGCCTTGAAGCTACAACGCTATCCTTATGCGAAGCTAGCAACATTATCTCCCCATATAAATTGACTCCTGGACCAACCACTCTTCTCCTTAAGCCCACAGGCCCACTGACCACACTCCTCAATCCCCAGGTGCAGAGCTCCCGGCTCCCGCTGCCCACCTTCTCGCCACGCGCCGTGCTGATGTACAGTGCGGCGGTGGGCGGCGAGGGTGTAGCGCTGCAGCTGCGTGAAGCCGCCCCAGGTGACCTGGAGCGGTCCGACCAGCGGCTCGCCATCGCCTGCAACGAGCCGGAGCTGCTGGCGGACCTGCTGCATTCTACTTCGGATATCGGTTAGTATAAAGCTATATATATCGCTCTATATATTCTTACTGCAGCAACAGATTAAAAATTACATCGAAATTACAGGCTTGAGGCATTTCATCTCCTCCTTCTGCATTTTTGTTACCTGCAACCTAAATATGAATTGTAGATGTTATGGGCAACAGTTACAACTTACCATCGGATGGGCTGTTTGCTTGTTTAACACTGAATAGAAAAAAAAAATTACTACGTACCTGCAGATTTTTGGGGACAAGCCAAAATGTAACTTGACAGAATCACAATAAAATTCAAATTCCATTGACGATTATCGTGTCCGTAATCGTCATCGTTTTTAACAATAGGTACATAAGAGTATTATATGCCATCATGTGTAGGCAGATCCAGCAACGATAATGTAATAATTTAATGGAAACTTGTATTAATTGTCATAATGGATGTTTAATATGGATGTCTATTACTTCTTTATGCAAAAAATGAAAATCAACTCCAGAACAGCGAGCTGACTATTTACAGTAAACAATGACACTAGATTCATGTTTGTAAGTTTTGCAATTATTAAGGTAAAACGATATAGACCTTTTCGTTGCGGTCCAATTTTCTGACTCGATACTCAGTGTGATTTTAAAGAAGTTGTATGTCAAAGCTATGGTACCGATATTAATGATCTACGTACTGTAGCTTACCTCATATTCTACTACAGGAGCACGCCATAACCGAACATTAAGCGGAGGAAGTTACGAGCAAAAGCTTTAACGGTGACTTGAAAAATTTGAATGAAATAGACTTTGTATGTAAAACACTCCATACAGCAACAGATAGTTGCACCACCTGAACGCCCCAGCACCGTAACGAAGGAACATTTAAAATGTTAATCAGACAGATATGACTCGGGGAGAGCCAACAGAATTGGCATTCAGATGTCGCTCCGGCATTCGACTTATTTTATTTGAGTAAAGAATCATGGTCGCGAGGACTAGCTCGATCCCCGGGGCGATGCTGACTGGCTATTTTGAAATTCAAATATGAACATTTTGCATTCGAAACTGGCTGTCGAGGCTGGACTGGACGCGTGCTCGCTACGGGCGTTCGGATCGCCGATTGTTCCCATTACGATGCCGAAACGTTTCCGCTTTCAAACAAGCACTTTGTAAGATGAAACTATTCGGGCGCGCGGATAAGACATTTTGATTTAGTTGGTACATTACAGAGAGACTGTGTAATAGATAGATAATTATAATAGGTAGGTACATACTTACCGTCACGGGGTGTCAATTGTCTTCCGACACTGTTCAACCAGTCTCAGGGTCCTCGGCGGAAAGGATATTTATACGTTATAACCTAACGGGAAAATGTCGGAAAGCCTCCGAGTCTAAATATTAATTATCAATCAAATATTTCTTAAACTAGGGACTTAAATGTAAAAAAAGCTAAGTACATCTCGATTAAATTCACTTCACTTGATTCGTGATTCACTGATCGGATCAGTAATGTTCTCAAAAAACTGGGGTCCGAAGTGGTAAGAATAAAAGGAGATGTATGAAAAGAGTTGTGGAATATGCGATGCTAGGGAGTTGTGTCAGGACAGAGCAAAGTGGCGGTCCATAGTCTCTGCCTACCCCACCTGTGGGACAGAGATGTGAGCTTTATGTATATATGTAAATTGGCTTCCAAAATTGATCCAGCCGTTGTGGAGCTACGATGCTGTAGATACACACACACAACACACGTCAAAATGTTAACACTCCCCTTTTTATAGTTGGGAATTAATAGACAAAAAGTCAAGGTCATCTTGGTCATTGATTAAAAGGGTGGATTACGGTTTGCAAACTACTGTATTACTTACCCTATGTGGTAACAACACATGGCAGAACGTAACATTATCCTAATTAGGTTTTATTCATTAATTGTCTGACATTAATCTTATTAACTGTCCAATTAAAGATAATGGTAAGCCTGTAAAAATGAAACTTCTTTTGTTCAAAGTCAATGCTCCTCGAGAGATTATGAATATTAAAAATAAATTCACAAAGGCGTTCTTAAGAAAAAACTGTAACACAATGTTAAAGCCTCTTTTTATAAAGTAAAAGTGCTCAGTTTTTACTTCCGTTGTTATTTATTTTTCGACTTCAGTTCGTAAACAAACATATTTCTACGGTTTTCAAAGAACTCGAAGCTACTTAAAATTGTAGATTTGTCGTTCTAAATTTCTGTTCTTTGATGAGCATAGTCATTCTCGTATTTAAAATTAGGTTACTATTTACTTATTCTTGACTTCTTTTTACCATTCGTGTTAAGTATTTAATACCCATTAGAGAAGGGTGCAACGCAACAAAATTAAAACAAAAGACAGGAAGTCCTCTAACAGCACAACGAAACAAAAGCTGGCATTTTTTGTTAATAGAAGTTCAAAATTCAGTTGGCAAATTGGAGTTATTTAGTTTGTCAGCCCCTAGTTCGCGCCCCGGGAGGCCCAACGGCACCAACTTGTCAAAATTCCACCAAAACTCGTCTCGATTTTGTTTAAAAATGCAAACTCATGCAAACGAGCTACGAAGGTCCATAATTGAATTATATCTTCTTAAGTGGACGATGAAAATTTCTCTCCTATTATTAGGAACGCAAATTGGGAAAATCCGACTGTTGTGCATTTCAATTACGAAGTTGTTATTCGATTTGGGAATGAGATAATATTTGTTGCGTGGAGTTTGTGTTATCTTAAAACTAGTCGTACGACAACCTACCACCAGACCGTGTCATACTAGGTACAATAACGTGGCATTAGTTCAGAATGTGCCATTAGAATAGAATAGATTTTTTATTACCATGGTACTCACTTAAATAAACGGGACTGCCGCGATAAAGCTATTGCATAGCATTTTTAATCAACTTATGCAATTATAATTATTTATTTATTTTGTTAATGCAGTATTTTTTTTTTCTTTGATATTAATTCAAGTTTTTTCTTTGATATTAACCATATACATACACGTTAAGGTTCAACTAGTCGCGGGCAACTCACTCGTGGACTCGGCCAAAAAGCACGCTGTCTCACCTAGCATTGTGTCTAATAGAGATAGAATCAGTTATGAGCAGTTAGCAGCTAGTCTACACGCATACGTCTACTCGCACGCACACAAACACCGTGCCGAAGTCTGCCGAACTGGAACGACGTTAGAGGATGCACGGCTTTCAACGCCGCACCGCTGTGCCGGTCGGAGTGGGGGGTGTTAGGTTTTTTTCGTTACGGAATTTCTTGATTCGGTCGCCGCGCTCAAAGCCCGCGATAAAAGCTATGCAATAGCCTAAAAGTGCTATAAAATATAATATGGTCTTTGTTGTTGTTTCTGAGATTAGAGGCACACGATCAGATGGAAAACGGTACCTAATGGAAAGCGGCTAGGCCTTCGAGGTACTTGTAGACATTCTTGAAGTTCCCAGAGTTATAAACTACATAATATTGAAATAATTTTTAGAATCGGTACGGTAACTCGAGACCTTAACGCAAACAAACAAGATATTTTTTACATAACATTATCACAGAATATTCCACATATACGCACTTAAACAAAGATGTCGGAATAAAGGAGATACGTTGTCAAAATAAATTAATACTGCACTTTTAAGCGGGACGTGGTATCATTGCTTCGTTTAGATTTTCAAAATTTACATTATACAATATCTATAATAGATGGTAGATTCTGGAAAATAAATTGAATCATGAGGAGAACGATGGAGGAAGGCGCAAACCTGCAAATAGTTCAGGGTGAGGGACAGAAGTCGCCTACCTTTACTTCCTTACGGCTCAGTCCATTCCCTGACAATTACACTAATTAGCAAATTACGCCACAAATCTTAAATTACCCGCTCAAACAAACTTACAAATATACAACACTCAGTCAATTTTCAAATTTGCGACCAGCACTTGGGCCACTTTCTCTGCCAGTAAGTGTATACCTACATACAGAAGTACGTGTGTCGATAATGGCTTTAATGGCAAAGCACGGATTTCGTGGTATTATCAACGCGCAAATGGAACGGGAGTGCTCCGATTGTAATCCGAATATCTGTCTTAATTTGAATTATAAATGCTGATTCCGCGCAATCCCAGCTATTTTAGGTTACCTATGAAATTAGCGTTTTGTATGGCGCAAATGACGGAAACTAGAATTTTCATTTAAGCATTTTATTTTATTTCTTGGAAATGGCCAATCCGATTACGATGATAATTTGTAACATTTCGTTTTGATAACGGCCCTTTTTACTTTTTTACTTAAAGAGGCAAAACTGACAACAAATAAAAAGGGGTATTTTTAAAACTTTCTAAACATTTTAGAAACTCTTTTTTTTTGGACTTACTAGCATCTAACAATACTCTATTTTTAAAATCTAGTATTGGTATGTATGTGCAAAAGTATGTGTTTCGATAATGGCTTTAATGGCAAAGCACGAATTTTGAGGTATTAACAACGCGCAAATGGAACGGGAGTGCACCGATTGTAATCCGAATATCTGTCTTAATTTGCATTATAAATGCTGATTTACCTACAAGGTTACCTATGAAATTAGTGTTGTGTATACCGAAAATGACGGAAACTGGAATTTCATACAAGCAAATTTTTCAATATGCCATACAAGTAATATTAATTTCGCATAAAATTACATCTGATTAAACAAGGCAAAACGACGACAAATGAAAAGAGGTATTTTTAAACCCTTATAAAAACTTGGGAAAATATTTTTTATTCACTTTTGGGGATTTACTGGCATTTAAACATACTCTATTTTCGAAATCAAGTTTTAATTTTGATATGTTGAGTAAAATTAAAATATGTAGGCAAATGCGTATTAGCCAAAATAAACATTTCATAGGTAAGGACGAAATATGATCTCATTATCGTACAAATGATAACCACAGGGATGTATGAGACCAGGATTGCGCAAACGCAGTTCTTACGATTATTATTATCTTTTAGCCAGATGGGATGCAATGGGGACAATCACTAAACACCGGCATGAGTGGTGTACCGTGGAGGACGCGTAGAGACTAGATTTTGATGAAATTGTGGAGAGAGAACATATTATGAATATATTATATTCAATGTAAACGTACGTAGTCGCAAGAGTTAGTACTTGTTTATCATTTGTCGATTTATAATATCGGATTAACACAATGTAAGTACCACAGTTTTAGATTGTCTGCCACAAATATTGTATACTCACATTCAGCACTTGTTAAATTAACATAACTCAGCAGAGGCGGTAAATTTAAGGGAATTCCATTACACGTTCCCTTGGAGGGTATTTAATTAACATATGGTAAACAAGTTCATTATCCCTCCGCTTGCATTAATTCGAATATAATTTGTACAAACTTTTGAACTGTTTCAGTTTCGGAATTGGAAACTCACCTTGTACGAGTGCGGGGTGTGACGGAAGACCCTTTTCATATTTACTTAATGCGTTTTGGTTAAAATACAAAATAAGGTACGATATTATAACTAAAATAATATTGTGAAGAGAATCTATACGTAGTATTAAACAAAGTCGCTTCCCGCCGTCTGTCCCTGTATCTATGTACGCTTAGACCTTTTAAACTATTTACAATACCTCCCTTTAAAGATCTACTTTTACCCAAATGCCACGACGAGAGTATCGCATAAACTCATGAATTATTAGTTTAGGAATATTATCAGCAAGTTTGTTATACACACCGAATTACACCTTTATTCCAAAGTTTGTCAATTACACAACAAACTTTGAGATATTCCTTTCAAAGTGGAAAATATTTAGTTACGTCACCGTCTAGCTCTGTCTCTTTACTGCAAAACGAATGTAAAGGATGTCCCAGAAGTAAAGAGACACGGTTTTATTGCATGATACAGGGCCCTATATAATTTTATTTTATTAAAAAATATTAATTTTCAATAAATATCAAACTATCTGTTGTATATAATATATTTTTCGTGCATTCCTGTTTTATTTCTAAAATGAAGCAACAAGAACAAGAAGTATAGGCGAATTGTATAATTCGGTTTTAAAGATTAAATGACAAATCTGCTACTGCTGCTCACTTTACCCAAGAAAATATTTGACGGATGAGTCTTCATCGGATAATTGAGATATGAGGATACAGGATAGACAAAATTACATATTTCTGGTCGATCTGTTGATAAGGCTAGTCCAAGAAATTTTACACGAAAACAGCAGCAATTTTCTCAAACAAAATCCATCTATATCGATCCGAGATTGTAGAGCGTCGGTGGCCGAGCGGTTACAGTATCCGACTCGTGAGCCAGGGGTCCCGGGTTCGAATCCCGCTCCGGCCATGTACCAATGACTGTTTTCTGAGTTATGTACATTAGTTGAATACTAACCGATGCTCTTACGGTGAGGGAAAACATCGTGATGAAACCTGCACTATCAGGCGACTAAATGTGCAACCATGATCCAATCTGGTCAGGTTCCCCTGGCAGCAGGGTCATGGAGGTCAGATGGCAGTCGCTCCACTGTAATTACCTGACCTGCCAAGTCCTGGATCATGGTCATGGCGGACCCCGGGCCCTCGTTCTCGAGAGCACAACCGGGACATTAACGCCAAGATGATTATTTTTTTATTTTTTATCGATCCGAAATGCAGCCCTGAACTGAAGATATACTAATCAACAATACAATCGATAATAAAGTTAGAGATTCTAAATATGAAAGTATATTCGAAATTATTAGCACCAAAGTATTATTGAGATCAAGATGCAAAGTTGATTTGATGACATTGATGACGAGACTTCTGTGCCACTGGACCGAGCAGATATTACAGGAAAATAAATTTTTGATAATAAAATTTTAATAAACAAAAATATTAATTACGAAGACGGAGTGATTGCCGAAGCAAAATTTTTCACAAATATATCATTTGACAAGCTATGGATGCAAAAGTCAATGTTCAAGAATCTTGAATTCCCATAAAAAAGTATCACAAATGTTTGGAAAATTGGTTACAAAGGTGTATCTGAATTAAAATTAAAACAATTTATTCTATAGATAAAGGTTCAAAATGTATAATTATGAAAATTAGCGCAACTTCTTTTAATTATAAAATATTTAAAATTTAAGTTTCTTTACTTATGGGACACCCCAGTAATACTGTTAGGAAAGTTAGGTATCATGAATGCAAAGCCTACGCCGTTGCGAAATTATTGCGGGGAAATTACCACAAATATCTTTCTACTACTTGTCATATTGTAGCGGGCGATCGCGGCATCTACTAGGGTCCACATTCCAAAGCTTTCTTCTCCACTTTCCTTGGTTTACGGCATCCTCGCATTGTAAGCCTTTCGCTCTCACACCGACTCAATCCATTGCTTGTTAGGCAGTTAGGCCTCCCTTCGGACCTCATTCCTGATACTGGCAGGTTTAGGCACCTATTTACCATGGAGTTTTCCGGCACGTGACCAAACCAGTGCCGCCGAGGCTCTTCAATGTTATCCACGATATGTCGATATACACACCAAGTACACACAGGATTTTTAAGATGAAATATTAAGATCCCTTCGTGCAACACCCAATAATTTCTAATTAGGGATAAGAAGCTCGCAAATACAGACAAGAATGCGATTTGTTACATCCAGTTTGAGGACAATTATAGAGAAACTGACATAAACAAGCTAAAGAGTATGATTGAGTGGTAGTTTCGCATACTTTATGTATCCAGCCGCCACTCACAGAGATGAGTTGTCACTTTCGAGAATGAGTTGTCCCGCGATCGCGATGCCACAGAGAGGTAATCGTGACAATTATTGTTTGTCTGTGCCTTTTTTAAACCAAGGCCGTCTCGGCTTGCGTGTGATATAAGCAGTAATTTGTTTTAGTGTTTTGATATTGTAATTCGTACTGCCATTCAGTAATGAATGGAAAGACTTTGTAACTACATAGATTAATTTTATCATAAAATAAACATTATTAAAGATAATTTACAATTAAAACAGAAGAGGAAAAAAGAAGTATATTATACCTATGCGCATTAAAAATGTCGTCCGCCCAGAAAGCTGGCTGCGTTACCTCGTAGACTTTCGTAAAAATTTAATATGTTCATGTTCAAGGTCGATCTGCTCTCATCCGTGTCAGTAGCCTGGGCGTGTCAGGGACGGTTTCTGACCAGAATCGTCCACACGTGTCGGTGGTCCATATATCACTACAACATTTTTCTGAGCTTAGCAATCAAAAACAAAACACCATTTATCAACACATGAAACTATCTACCATTCGTAAAATACATCCCAATTCAACCGTTACGTGTAGAAGTTATGAAGTTCTGGTGCTAATTAGGTGGCTCACTTCGTACCTCGCTGGGGCTGGAGCCCTTCGGCTGTAGACCCTCGTAGGTAGGCTGTAGGTCCTCAGGCCGGCGGGTCGCAATCGAATCCCGCATAAATTCGCGAAAGGCCCCACTCCTATTAAATTTAACGACAAACAGGGACCCTCATATAACTTTGTTAATAAAGGTTACGATATATTGAAGCCATATGCAATGTTTCGCTTCGGGCCTAGTGGTATACGCAAATCAACCCCAAATTTATCATATTCGTCTCAGCTGTGTGGTGTCCGGCAGAGGAGAGAGTGAATGGACATCATGTATGTATGGGGGTCAATTCTCTCTGCAACTGACACTACCGACCACAAAAGACTTCTAATATCTTAGAAGCTAAGCATCTATGACCTCCGTAGATCAAAAACTGGACAAGAGCGTTTTCTGTTGTGTATTTGTAATACACGGATCTCCAATCCGCTAGCCATGCTAAGCGATTATGGCAAAACCTTCTAATAAAGTGGAACAAGCCAAGTCCAGCATTTCAATGTTATAGGTTATTGATGTGTCTCAGATTACCAGTAAAAGAAATTTATGACAGTTTGGTGTACGATTAGGTACAGTAACACATCCATACTTCATCATCAAGACACAAAGCGTTCCACACCGATCAACTTTGTGCCACTAATAACCATCCTTGCTCCAGGCACCAATGGGGTAGGGTGTGCAAGGCTTGAAGCAGCCATATAAAAGATACGGCCCGAATCTGGCCCTCAAGCCATATTAATACGGCCCATAACCAGAAACGTAACCATCAAGTAGGCCCTATGCTAGTTTGATACCTTAGTGGTATAATAAAAATTACAGAGTCTAGCACGTTTGACAATTCAAGACTTTTTTTATGCAATTCAGTGACAAATGAGCAGACAGCCCAGCTGATAGTAAGTGGTAACTGTCGCTCATAACATCTACAATTCATACATTTATGTTGCAAGTAACAAAAATGCAGAACTAAGATGTAATGCCTCATGTCTGCAATTTCGCTGGTACCTTCTCCTTCAAACCGGAACACAACAATGCAAGCATTGTTGCTTAGCGGCAGAAATGGATACGGTGGTACTCACCCAGGCGAACTCCTCAGGCTTGACAGAGTCCTAACACCTAAAAAAATGTATAAATGTATTTCATGTCATTTCATTTCACCTGATAAAATTAAACCCCTGTCTCCATGAAATTTTGTTCAAGATTCTGATGTACTCTTTCATTTGACGACCTGAGTGGTTCAATGGTCAACATGCCGGTCTGCCACGCAAGAGGTCCCGGGTTCGATTCCCGGCCGGGCAGAAATTGAAATGATGAATTTTAATTTCTGTTACGGGTCTGGGTGTTCTATGTATAATAAGTATGTATTTAAAAGTATTTAAGTAGTATATCAGTCATAGTACAAGCTTTGCTTAGTTTGAGGCTAGATGGCGCTGTGTGAATTTGTCCACGAATATTTATTTATTTTTATTTACTTCATTCATAACCTCGCTTAACCTCAATTAACTTTCCAATAAAACTCGTCAATGACAACAAGTTCAAAACAAAACAAAACTCGATCCCGACGCCTATCGGGCCTGGAGGCTGCAGAAGTTCCAGGTGGGCCTTTATTCCCGGCGCGGGATTAACTATAACACTCCGGGATCCCGGAGAGTTATCGACAATACACTCACTCGGTTGTGTAACCGAATAGAGATGGGAATTTCTCGGCGAAATGGACCAAAACCGAAATTTGGTATATGAGTGGAATTGGTAGGCATTCGTATACCTATAGTATACGTAATAATGTGACTAGATAAAGAAGGAACATCTACTGTGTATTTTATTATTTACATACAATAAAGAGTATAATGAATAAACAAAATAAATCAATTCAGGATATCACTGTTGCTAGTCTTACGAATAATTCTTGTGATAAGTCTGTCGAACAAATGTTATATTTTCCAAAAAAAACGTCAACTTTTGTTGTTGTACCGATCCTATGTTATTTGCTAACATATAGTTTATTCTATTTATCGTTATTGCTTATGATATTGCAATAAAAATAAACCTAAACTTATCATGGTTGTTACTTGGCTTTGGCCCGTAGCAAATATTTAACAAGTTCACTTTGTGATCTGACGTACTAATAATAATATAAGGTTTATTTCAGGCAATATATTTTCATATTAAGGCCCATATTTTCTTATTATCAATATTAAAAATAAGTGTAACTAACTTATTCCATAACTTTTTAATTTTCCCCTTTTTACTGCAACACAAACCGCATTGACTACGGGTTCTATCCGAACTACGGGTTCATATTTCACACTCTCTGCGTCTCATCTCTACTCTACTGTAGACATTTTGACAGGTGACACTCTCCCAACATGCTCTGAACCTTGTGGCACGCCCCGAGGATAGATACGTCTTGTCTCCAACAATTTCATTTCGAAGAGAAGCGCGCGTAGGACCCAGTCACGTGACGTAATTGGGGGGGGGATAGGGCTAATGTTACAAGTACTAGGTAATTGTTTTGTGGAACTTTCTTTTCAGCGCTTACTCGTAAGGGGGGCGTTATTTAACTGTTTTTTTTTCTTGGAATGTGCGGGCTGTTTAGCTAGATTGCCGCTCGCGTGCGGTAATGGAGCTTTTTTGTTTAGGCTTGGAGCATTGGAGAGATTTTTTTAATGTCAGCATAGACGTTTTAAGTGGTACAGTTTTTACAACTAGGTATATATTTTATGAATATATAGAAGCTTTTATTGAAATATAATCTAATAATCGCTTAATTTAATTAGTCCGTAATTAATACACAGGTATTTAAATTTTCCTCTGCAAACCCGCAAATAACAAAATTTTTCAAGTGAAACGTCTTCAAAATCATCCTGAGTACCAAGTCTGAAAACTGAACCGTAACGAAAAGGTCTATATCGGCTTACCTTAATAACTTCAAAACGATTAGTCTTAGAAGTATGAATCTAGTGTCCTCGTTTAGCGTATAGCTCGCTGCTTTGACCCGTGGTCGATTTCTTTCATGATAATATAATGATCATATTATACAGAAAATATCGAGATTAAGCCCCATACACACATAATGGCATACCACCAAACATAGTAATTAGTCTCTCTTCGCGGCCGTTTCTATTTTCTAATAGACCGCAGCAAATTGGGCACCCAATTAGTCGGCGATGCACCGTCCCCCGAAGTAATAATTCCAGAATAATGATCCCTAATCGCGCCCTTTCTTCCTGCTCGGGGCCTTAGCACGACTTCGATGAGCGCTAGCAGCTATCAAATGTCATAATTGTCTTGGGGAATCCGGGACAGCGGGACAGGCGGCGTAATGTTATAAATACACCAGGGGCCGATGTCCCGTAACTTGTTAAGGGTGATTCCCCAACGGTTTCAATCATTGCACAATTTTATATAGACATTTCAGCCACGAATTTACTGACGGACGGTAATGGTATTTGAAACTCCGGAGAAGTTTGATTGACTCTTTGTCGTACTGTTTCTTTTTACGTTGCTGCTTTGTTATCACACAATACTATGTTACAGAATTTTCGTCTCTAATGGTTTAATCAGACATGCCATGCAAAGAATTTCACTAATGGACGACGTATCCGGTGAGAGAGTAGTTTAAATATTTAATTTCTATCCGTGTGAATCCAATGCGGATTTTAATACACTGAACTTTTAATACCGTATTAGGTAATTGCTAAAAATAAAACACGTTGTTATTAGTAACTAAAAAGAAACCTATAACTACTATAAAGTCTGTATTTTGAAAGTACTACTTAAAGTTTAAAATAGGTGTGTAAGACGTAGGGGGATCTGAGCACAGATCAGCATTGAGCGTCTTGCCGCTGAGATAATGATTATGGTAACATAAACGTCGGTAAAACAAGTTTAAAAAACGATTGATAAAGGGAACATTTACAAAACCCTCTAATATCTTTGGACAGCTGCAAACGGCCGTGAATATAAACAAACGACTGTAATAAGTGCCCTGAAATTCAGGCGGAATAATTTCCGTGTCATAAAATAGTGACGGACATTATCACGGGTCGAAATGGCCACCGCATTCCTTTGACTAATCACCGGTCCCGGCGTCCCGGCCGTCACGGTCCCGCTGTCCCGCCCCGAGTGTGCACTGCCCCTAAGCTGACTCACGACGGGAAGTGGGGGTTAGGGGTCACAAATTTATTTATGCGACACAGTAATTTGGAACTTTAACTGTGTAATACTCAAGACCCTTTCAGAGGGAAGGCCCTAATCGCCTCTAAATTTACACTCGTTAAAATAATATCTCTCGTGACGATGGCAATGACTCTGGCAGCCGTATGGGCGAATGTTATTTGTTTGTGAGATTCATGTATGGCCATTTTGGCTTTATTTGTGGCCATAACTCTGCCGTTGTGGCTGGAATTGTATTGCAGTCGGGCGTCGTGCAGGCGTTCGTTGCCCGTTGTTTGTGGGCTTATCAGTGATGGATCACGAAAATTCATTCTTATCTCCAGCTCTTGCTATTTGTTTATTCTGGACGCACCTGCTGTTTGTACTTCAACCCGACCACAATACATTATCATGTGTGTGTAGATGTGTATGTTTCTGCAATTTACTTAATGGAGTAAATTGCAGCAAGTTTAAAAGTAAATAAGGGTGTTCTATAATATCACAGTTTTTATTTAGGCTACGTTTCTCATTTTTTACAGATACCTACTAGTTTTTGTGTCAAAATCATGTCATTTATTATCTATGCAAAAAATCTTCTTAGCGTTACTCCGTTATAACGTGAAAGAAGAAAAGCTTTAACAAAGTACCACTATTGCATGAATTATATATGTTATGGGCGACAGTTACCGCTTAACATCAGGTGGGTTGTCTGCTCGTTTGTTACTGCGTAGCATAAAAAGAAATTGAATGGCTGATAAATAGGTAACATGTAGATATATGTTTCTGTGTGCCTTGAAGGTTATGCAGTGGTATCACATCTAGTCAGTCTACTCTTACACTAGTACAATAGTATAACTACCAATTAATATTGCATACATTTTAAGCAGTATTTGGTAGATGTATCGTAATCCCACGCAAATAACTTTTAAGCCGACTGACAACGTTTGAAGTTGGGTATCTACTGTTAACTAAGAGTAGGTGGCATCATCCCTTTAACCGAACTACGAAGTGAGCTGCGGTATAACTTCATTCATTAAATGGCAGCCGAGACGTGTCTCCCGGCAAATAAAATCGATGTTACACCAGGATATTTCCTTAAAAGCCCTGAGGATCTGACAGAGAACTCGATTCAAAGCGCTCTTTGAGCAGTCGTTGCTTTATAGAAAATCAGGTAACTCCGCTTTGCAAAGAGCTTATGAGCGGTGGTGTAGTGATGGGCATGCACGTTGCTTGGTACTGCCGAATTGTCTGCTAGTTTAGGTAGTTGGTACGAGGACGCAGAGACCCAATCGAGTCTTTACCTCCGGCAATAAAGTAGATAAGTATCTACTCAAATTTTGTTTGGCCTATACAGTTCAACCTTCTGCCAAAAAGTCATCACTTATATTAAATGTTGCAGTTTTCTGGCACCTGTAACACAAGCTTTGCTTACATTGGGACTTGATGGCGCTGTGTGAATTGTTCAACCATATTTATTTCTTAACGACTGCATGAAATTGGTACTATAAATAAGACTACTTGAAGGAAAGCGACATTGGCATACATACAATACTTACATTAAAAATACCTTTATAGAATTTTGTCGCAGTAAGGATCAAAGACACAGCTGTTTACTGGAATGGCCATGCCGTCTTATAAACGGCCGTGATACAGCGACGTTTGACTGAAACGTCAACTATGAAAACAATATAGAACGGTTTTCTAGAGCGCCCTAGAGCCTTGCGTCTCGCTAGAGTATCTTTCCACCAGGAAAAATACCATACGTCATATTGCTTCCAAACCAAAACCAATACCGAAAACGTCCCATCACTAAGGAGCTTATAGATGGGAAACTAACGTTTTAATTCGGAATGGCTTGCTTTAAATATAGGGAAGTTCGTCCAAGTTGATCCATCCGACGAAGCAGGAAGCTGGACGAGGATCCTGGATAACTTCCAGGGTATCTGGGGAGGAATTATTTACTAGTTAGAAGTGCAGTGACTTCGGCAGTGGCGCATTATTCGGTTCCGGCTCACAGGAATAGAGTAAGTAGATAGTTTGCTAGGAGACTGCTGCACTTATACTTAGCATTCAGTAGGGGATAGTTTGTCACTTTGTCGGTACATCATTAATACGTTATCCTACTGGTGCCCTTTGAGGGGTTTAATTATGAGTAATAATAAGTATCGATAAAGTTTGTCGAGCATATAGAGAAATATGCAAAATCGTAAGTAATGACTTCTATGTAACCAGTTAAGCTTGTTCCACTTTGTTTGACAAATGGTTGAAAAACAGTGTTACGTAATAGTACAAAGACTCGAGTAGGTACGTCTAGACTCTCAATACAAACAACAACAAAAGTGGTTTTAAGCGTCATCCTACAAATCGTGTAAAGAAAAATATTTGCGAAACTTATACCACGTTTTCCACAAATAAAGCAAAAGGTCTTAATCCTGAAGAACGCTCTCAATTCAACCGTTGCGAGCGCGGCGTCCATCAAAAAGAATTACATCCGTTCCAAAACGGAAAAACGAGACGAGACATCGCTAATTAAATAATATCGTCAGCGCTTTATTTGACAGAAACATAACAAGGGCCACTCGTTTACGAGTTCTCCCCCACTATATCAAGAACAAAGGCCGGGTGGGTCGGGCTAATAATTTTAAGAAAACTGCCTGGGACGGCCTCAGAGTTTTTTCATAACCGCCTAAACGCGGGACTTTGAGGCCGGTCGGCGGCGCGGAAGGGAAATGCGCCCATAAAGTTGCAAATGAAGTAATATCGTGGCTGACTTGGCGCAAGTTCTAGGGGCCCACACACGGAGGCCCAATTTGGCCGAGTTTGTTCAGTGTCGCTTAATTGAACTGGACGCGACGGCGCCGCTGACCTCCCTAATTACTATTGACAGTTCGTTCTAAACCGCTCTTCTGCGAACAAACAGCTCCGCAGACATCGCGCTATTGAATCACAAATTATTGGATTACTCCGTTGAAGCCTTGCGGTGTCCAGACGAATCGACGCCAGGAATTTATTGAATTAGGACGAGTCGGGTGCCGTAACAGACGTGTTGGTTTAGTCTGAAATATTATTGAAACTTCAACCAATCCAAGTCTCACTCATTTAAAATTTGAGTCTTCACTCGTATAAATTCATGCCCTTGTTTTATAAAAGACAGAAATAGACCAAAATATCATAATCCCTCAATTTATCTTATAAAGACGAAAACAGAACTAGCAATCACTGCTATAGCGTCTAATCGTCTTATTTATTTTAAGCCCTTGTTTTTTAAGAAGAAATAGACCAAAATACTTCTATCATAATCCTTCTAATTATCTTATAAAAACGAAACAGAGCTACCAAAACTAAGCAATTCCGTTGAAGAGTTGATTGATTGATATATTCTTTATTGCACCAATATGATATTACACATTTATATAAATATACAATGGTATGTACAACGGGCGAACTTATCCCTCAAGAAGTTCTTTAACCTTCGTTTTAAATACCAGTAATGAGTATTATTAATAAATCCTATAATCCTGTATCAACAGTTGTATCGAATCCAAATACCTGTTACAATTATAGCTTAGTACAGCATCCGTAGATTCGGCGACGCTACTCCGAAAATGAAATCTAAATGAGGCGTTCAATTAAACAAATCTCTGTTAATAGGCCGTCAAAGATCACTCCGGGATCTACTCCAATCTTACATAATTAGTGAGATCGCAGGGACGGAGCTAGGGGGAAAACTTAGCATTTTATAGGCGACACGGAAATAAATTATGTCGCTCTGGGTGGGTCTAAGCCTCTTTTGGAGCGGCATAGTTTTATTTTATACAATATCATAGAATCGAATTTAAATTGTAAAACTCTTTATTGTACAGACACTGTTACAAAATTAATTACAGTAATTGTCACAATGGCAAACTTATCTCTTTAAGAGATCTCTTCCAGCTAATCATTCAAGTTTTTTACTTGTAAATATTATTTTATGATTTAGTTTTTTTTGCCTTAATTAGTATTAGAATTATTAATTTATTTCTATCATGTAAATATTTCTTTCAAGATTTCTCATCGTCTTCTATCTCTACAATAGAGAGTTATTTAATTGTAAGTGGTACTTCAATATAGAGGTTACACTTCTTTACCTATTTATACTTTCTTAGTACGATGGGGCAGCACGCAAAATGAGATTCAATTCAACCTCTGACAATAATGTTTCTAACACGTTGTTGTCTGTTCTGTGTAAAGTAGCCTAGGGTACTAATAAGACTTTTTTTATATTAGACAAAACAGGTATTTGACCGCCATCTCACCTGATGGTAAGTGACGATGCGGCCGAAGATAATGCCCGTCTAACAGCCTATTCACTCTAGCCTTGAAAGTGTCCAGATTATATTGATCAGGGAACACACTCGCTGGTCACGTGCGCAGCCGTAGGTACACGCAATAAATAGTACTCGATTTTTTAGATTACTAATTTATGGTTAAACTTAACGTGCTCTACACGCGCCTCCTCCCCGAGTACATCCCTGTAGTTTTGCGACGAACAAGGGAACACCTCAAATGCCATAAATAATTTATAGGTGATGCGCAGCAGTGGAAGTTCTGCGAGCTCTCAGCTATTTCTTCGGCTTCCCGCAGTCACAGAAAGCAATTATGCCTTGAGAATTTTACGGCAATGTTTGACTACGTCGTGTACTTAAGCGCCGTCAATATTAATGCTTATTCCAAGTTCTTGATGGCTGGTGTGCGCTTAGTGCTAGTGGAAGAGTGAGCTAATCCTATTTGGAGACACACTACAGGTTTGTTTGGTAGTATTTAGTTCCTTTTGCCGTGCAGTGTCCGGTACAGTAGAATAGCACCATGCCTTCACACTCGTGGGTGTCGTACAAGGTGACTGTATTGCTCATAAAATAAAGTCCATTTTTGTACCATTTAAATAATTGTTACCCGTCGCTCCGCTTTCCAAAAGGCATAATTCAAAAATGGACCTTATTTTATTAGCAATACATTCCACTTTGACTTGCTCTCACGCTTTTTGTTTCTAAATATAGTCGACTGAATTTAGCCAGGTGTATGTGTGTATGTCTGTGAACTCTTTATTGCAACAAAATAATAGATCAGAAAAGAAAACACTTACAAAGCAAAGGGCGAGCTTATCCCACAACAAGAACTCTTCCAGCTAACCTTAGATAAACCGCAAGGAGCTTCAGCGAGCGGAGGAGGAAATATCGAGTAGTTACTTAAAGTTAGGTGTAATAAGCGCAAAATCTAAACATATCCATGGAGCACTCTCCTCATATACCGGCACCAAAACAGCACGAGGGAGTACTCTAGCTTGATATTGCTTTGGGCTAAATGCACCATTACGGTACTCGACGCGTTCTATGGCAGACCGAGGTAATATTTTGTTACATGTTCTGTACGTAATTCTTCAACCCCCTTGCCAGTAACATGATACCGGGGGTTCTGCCGTCCGTCTGGCTGTGTATCGCGAGTTATGTGCGTTGCCTGCGTATTCACTGTTCATTATAATCTAGACGCCTTCAAGTGAATAGGCTGTTCCAAGACAGGAATGCTCCGTCACCGGCCGCATCTTCACTTACCATCAGGTGAGATGGCGGTTATGTACCTAAATGGTCTAATTATAAAAAAAATTATACGATTTCTGTGCAGTACTTGTTTTTAGTAGTAGTGATTTTCGGTTTTCCTGTTTCAGGCAAAAGACAGACACATTCTGACATTTGTTACAGTAAGATGGTCGGTTACTGTAATTTAACTCGCTCATAGAAGACAAAGAGAAATATAGGAAAATTAGTAAATTTATTCTCTATGGCAGAGAGCAGATTTAACTAAGGTAGCAGTTTTAAAATTCGCTTGAATATTGTAAAATTGCTTATTGCATGATGAGCACCCTTTTTATACTGCAGATTTTATATTACGATTCATAAAATTCTTTGTATATCGGTACACTACGTTTTATTTTATTACTTACTATTTTTTATATCAAATAAAAGTAATAAATTCGAAAACAATTGCGTAGTAGTATTGCCAATATTGTCACTATAGGTATACGCCTACTGAGAAAGGGTGTTATGATATACGTATGCCATAGTTTTGTACGATATGTATTGTATTATGTAATAAAAATAAATGATATTGTCAAAGCATGTTATTACGTCAATCGATTTGGAGTTTGTGCCAAAGAAATTGAACAATCTTAATGCACATTCGAGTGACTAAGTTGCAAAATAGAGACCATGGGACGAGAAACGGCGCAGGGGAAACCGCAGATTCCGTGGAATGGCTGGGATAAGTAGCTCAGAAGTCAGAACAGAGAAATATGACGTAAACTAAAGGCCTTTTAAAGGAGGAAACATATTAGTTAAACTCACAGACCGTATGCTAATTTAACTCTACTTTTACTTATTACAAATGTGAGAGTGTATGTATTTCTGTTACAAGTACTGAAAATTTATAGAATGACATAAGCTGTGAGTCGTTCTATAAATTTTACCTGTAGTGAAGGACATAGCTACATTTTATCAAAATCAATGCATAATAAATTACGTTCAAAGCCAGTATCCTACCACAATACAATTCATTGCTTAAACTGCGTAAACCTCAGTAAATACAGACAATTAGCTATAAGATGGTTCAGTTAACACAGACAATTAGCTATAAGATGATCTTGTGATAATTCCGATCCTAATTGCAAAGCAATCTTCCAACATGCATACATAGGTACACAGGAGAACATCAATCAAAGGCGATACGTTTATGGGGATGATTACTCTAATTGGTCCCGTAATATCGTTTTAGTAATGAACTTAACTAGTGTGTTGTGACTTCGCACAATATGGTTGATTCTAAATATACGCAACGTCGCGCATTTTTCTCGTAGGGGTAGGCTGAGGCCACAATATAGGTTCTATGACTTTCGTGGCTATTCACTAAACTTTTATCGTTAGTATCGTTTTTACCTCAATATTTCGAGGCATCCGAGATAAAATGGATAAATTCGGAGACAAACATCGAAGTACAAACAATACTAACCGTGGTAATAAACCCGATAAAATGTAGGATGTAGACACCACAATGTCCACTTGCTACGTTCCTGACTTCTTCAACATTCAAACATGAACGTCGGTTTAGAGTACTCTGGATAAAGATCTGTCTTCAAAATATCGATTTGATCGTGATACGTACATCCCGATCCTTCACTCCCGACCATTCCATTTACTTCTGCCATATTACGGTTAATCTCCTTTTATTCATCCTCTTCAAATGTCCAACCAACAACAAATACACCAACAGCATATCGATCTGGTGTTGCTAATGCCTATAGGCAGCGGTGACATCTTTCCGCCTGTTTTCCTACCGTATGACATAAAAAAAACTTACTACCTAGTATAAAACGCCTACCGATTAATAAATCTTACTTTTCTCTCTCCCAGATGGTGAACAAGACGGGTTATCAGCGCTGCTCGGGGCGTCCTCGCCGGACATGGCGATCGCGTCGGACGCCTCCGACAGCCTGCCGCTGCCTGACCAAGACCATGGTAAGTCTTCTTCCTATTCGTTGAGTGCATGCTCTGGGTATACAAACTTCGTGAGCGTGCTGTACGTAAAGCGGAAACAGGACGTCGGTTTTGAAACTGCGACGGCAAAAGAGGGGTAATAACTTAAGTTTGTACTACAGGTCAAACAGGTACAGTATCTTTGTAGTTGCAATAATGAACGATGAGAAGAATGCTTCTTCTAAGCGAGTCTATGGGCTAAACTCCCACTTATACTTGTATTTGTATAAAAATACAAATCATTGAGAACAGTACCTAGCTATATATTAGCCGTATTAAATATAATACCAGTTTAGATAAATTAGTAGCTTATGCTAATCCACAAAAACAATATATTGTATGAGTCTTAAACACAGTATGGTATAAGAGTACCTATATATTTACCAACCTCCACTGTTGTCCCTTCCCTATATACAAATAAACTAATATAAATAGACGTAATATAAGCATGTAGTTCTATTACCTGTGTATAACATGTGAGTATAAATGCAAATTACGTCAAAGGTAGCCACGAGCTTCTGGAAACGTTATTAACTACGCAAGTAACATACGTCTCGAGTCGACTCGAAAGAGGGCAGTACACCGTGAACATTGCCAAACATGCTTTGCCTTCGGTTCGCCTACAGCTACATTGCTACATACACGCCGTGCCCCGGTTTGACACGATACCGGGACAGATTATTATTTTTTTATACCACTAGAGAGGTAAATAAGCCAGCTTGATACAAAAAACATATTAGTGTCAATGACCCGGTTATGCTCGAGGTCCCGATTCCAAAATTTGACAGATTAGGTAATTACAGTGGAGCGACTGTCATTTGACCTCCGTGATCCTGCTACCAGGGGAACCTGACCAGATTAGATCATCACGATTCATCACGATTTTTTCCTTCACAAATATTTCATTTTCCCCGTTCCTTTAATGGAGCTGAAATAGCGGGGCAAATGAAACTTTATTTGTGCCCCGTTCTAAATTCTTCCGCCAAGCAACAATGTTTGCATTCTTGTGTTCCGGTCTGTGGGATAAGATAGCTAGCAGAATTTATTTATATAGGCATATCCATGAATGGTCGGAAGGGGAAAACCGAGATGTACGCATCACGATGAAATTGTTGATATTTTAAAGAAAGGTCAGGTAAGAGTGCCCTAAACCGACGTTCATGTAGGTATGAAAAAGTTATTGAATATGAAACAAGCGAGATAGGTCTGTCAGGACCGTAGCAATAGGAACGATGTGATTACTGCCGCTTACCCCTTCGGCAAAAAGGCGTAAAGTTATGTATGTATATCCTCATAGTATCGACGCACCTGCGGTTCTGCATAATTGTTAAACCGAAACTAGTGCAAGAATCGTAGATGTTATATGCGACAGATACCGCTTACCATGAGCGCGCTTGCCACAATCAAATAAAAAAATTACGGTTATATTAAAAAAAACGCCAGTCTTAGGTTTCTGGTCAAGTAATAGACGATGACGGTGGTGTATGATTATGAAGTAACTGTAATGATACGGGGCCCACTGAAAACCAGCGTTGTGTTTCACAGCAAGCGAACAACAAAAGCAGGAGAGACGCATGCTGAGGATGGTCCACCTACGCTGGATGCCCACCAAATATGCCACTGGGAACCCAATAATTGTCCCCGTGTTTTATGTACCAATCACTTTCATTGTATTGCAAAATTATCGTGTCGTGGCGTCGTTGTAATAAATGTTTTCTTTCTTAAAATCGAAGCTTAAAACTGTTAATGACGAAGCATACGTAGAGGAGCGAGCGACGTTCCTTTTTCATCGCATTAGGAACATTAAAACTTCCAACTCGGTATCAAACTGAGCGCACTAATTATGACTCAGATTAATGGCGGAGGTTTTCACATCCCACTCGCCAATTTCTAGATTGATGTCTTTCAACCTCCAGAGGTGGAATTCCGTAACTGAATCGTTTCGAGTCGTTTTCGTATTTGTAATTCGTATTTCGATAAATACATCTTTTTTTTTTCACACGGCGGCAGCGCCATCTAAACCCAAACTAAGCACCTCTTGTACTATACTAGTATCTTGAAACCAGGAACATAAACTTCATTACTTCGATTTCGGCAGGGCCGGGAATCGAACCCGCTAATGAACCATTCAGGTTGTCAATTGACAAGTTGAAGCAACCAGACAGTTCAAAATAATATGAACAAACAAGGAAAATTCAGCTTAACTAAACGTGATACAGTTCTAAATGTAATAACATTAATCGTGAACTGTGTCCATACTGAAACAGACTGCTTGTCGCGGGAATAAGCATTAAATTATTTTAGTTATTCAGATCATTCTGGACTGTCATTTCACGTAGCTACTTCTGATACTGAACGCCTGTATCAATTCTTTATTAAATTATATGTTATTTCTCTATTGTCGCATGGAAACCATTAACAACACCGCTGACTAATGGATTACAAAATCAAAATGTGCACGACATAAGTATATTCCGGGTTTCCTACCTACCTTAGTTTACGAGTACCCCGATATTCCCCCACCATGTTTCATGATGCATGTAACTGCGTAAAAATATCGAGCCACTTGTAAACCAAAGGTATGCGGTAGGAAACCCGGAATATTCTTTTAAAATGTGTGGTAATGACTGTGATAGACTTACCCGAAGCCGAAACGATAACGTAGTAAAAACGAAACGTTTACAAAACGAAAAAGACTGAATTCAATTAATGCCTCTAGGCTTGCGCGAAGCCGATAGCACTTTACGACTGCAGAGGGAATATAAAACACACGTTTATGACTCACTGAATCTTCCTGGCTGTATTAAAATTCATAATGTAACCATAGGAATGTAACATTGTATCCGTGCAACGACTGCGCCCTTTTTACTATTGATATAAGTATACAAGTAGGGTTATATATCTAGTGATGAATAAACATTATAATTACGATTATGAATATCAATGAATTTAATACCTATATAATTATTTGGCCGTGTGGTGTCCGGCAGAGTAGAATAGCACCAACCCCTTACATTCATGGGTGTCGTACAAGGCAACTAATGTTTTCGAGGCAAACGATCAAGAGTCTCCGTAGTCTGGAAAATGGGCAGCAGCATTTTCCATTATTATATTTAAACACTGCGATCCTTAACCCGCCTGCCAAGCGTGGAGATTATGGCAATAACCTCCCCTTTCGTGGGAGAGGCCCTAAGTCCTGTAGTGGACTGTTACGGGCTGTGATGATGATGATGATGATAATTTAAGGTATATGTTAAAATAACACTATGTAATACTAATTTGTAACAATTTGAATTTAACAAAGCGGACATGTAAATTTTTAATTTATGCAATAAATGAACAATGAACAATGAACGGGTCTATGACCTTTATATGTACTCGTATTGTTAAGAGCAAGTGCCTATGTATCTTGTTTAACTTGTAGGTCGAGAGCCAGATTCGCCTTTAGGATATAACCGAGGGAAAACTTCGTGAGGATACCTACACGTTCAAGATGATCATAGTTTTTCAGTGTTCAGTAGTCATATTTGTCTTTCATTATGCGAATATGAATCAGTCGAAACTAAAAGAGATTTCAAACTCTAAGTGAACAAATACAGAACTAAGTATACCTACCCGTAAAACGAAACAAATTCAAAGTGAACCCGTCTTGCTTTAGTGAGATAAAATAGTAACTCAAACATTTTCATGTAATAAAATGGAAGCTTGACTGCCTCGCAAAGCTACAGTTTCAGCTAATATTGAATTTGAAAGCTTTTGGCAAAGTTAGATTTGTGGGTGTTTGCTTAGCCATTACCCAGTCTTACGTAGGCGCCCTTTATCGCTACGGACGTTTCTGCGAGCTGTTAACAAGTGTAGGTCAGTGAAAGACGGATGTGTGTGGCTGTCCGATGTCGGTCTGTTTACCCTCCCCCGACTATTTGTCATCTGCGTCTAGTGTCAAAGTGAGTTTATTTTGGGAGGGACACTCGCTATTCGGGGCGGTCCCCGCGGTTGACACAGAGATGTGTACTACTGTACACTATCCGAGTACAGATGTCAGATTTTGTATGTAGCTATGTGGATTTCGGTGACAATTTCGTATTTTATCAAAATAAAGCCTAAATACTTCATATAGGTTTTGTGACTTTCGTAGTTTTCACTACACTTTCATCGCACATGTTATCAGGTTTGTTGCCACGATTAGTATTGTCTTTACCTCGAAATTTCGATGCAGTCGCATGCATCATGGTCACGAGTAGACTGGTGCTGTGTGAAATAGCTCCTAAGGACAGACATGTCTGTCTACCCTCTTGCGGATTCGACGAATGCCTCCGGCGATATTTTGGTCTCAAAGAACCCATATGGCTATGGTGAAAGAAGTTTGGCAATCCATAAAATACAAAAACAATTAAATTACAAAAAATAAATATTTTTAAGGATATGTTTTGATTTTCTAACCTACTGTACTTTTGACCCGTCCCGTGACCATGATGCATGCTACTGCGTCGAAATATCGGGCTACTCGTCCATAAAGGTACGCAGTAGGAAACCCGGAACATGCCCCTAAAAAGTGTGATAATAACCGTGGTAGTTTAAAACATTACGTAATAATCATATTGTCGTTAACGTCCCGGTTGTGACCCTGCGGGGACTTGACCAGATAGGATCATGGTTACACATTCAGTCGCCTGAATGTAAACACACCCCGCATACAGCTACATAACAAGCACAATACGACGTATACCCATACACGAAATAAGTTAAAAAGTTAAGCAGGTCACGAGTAGTCACGAGTGTGGCAGACACGTGCACATGTTTCATTAATTAAGTCGTAAATGTTGTAATAACGAGAGCGTGACAGATGCGACGAATGCACGGCTGCACTTGGTAAGTAACACGGATAAAACACATTTTACAGCTTTTCCCATGTTTGTTGATGACGACGTGATAAAGGAAGACTGTAATTTTAAGCTACTTCTTTTTCCTGTAGAGGTGCGCAGAAACCAAACTGTTTCGTTTACTTTGTCTGTTGTGTTGTTTGTTTTGTATACTGACTACCTGTGCGGTTCAGTGATTAACATGTCTGCCACGCAGAGATTTAAATGATGAATTTTGATTTCTGTCACGGGTCTAGGTGATATATGTATGGGGCACACTGATAACCAGCGCCATGGCGTCAGCCGTGGCTTATGCTGAGTGTGGCCTCGTTGCACGTCTCTTTGTGGCACAGGTAACGAAGTAACGATAGCATTGTCCCTTTCTCATTGTTTCTTGTGTGCTGTATTGTTGTTTGTGTCTTGTATGTTGTGCTCAAATGTACTGTGCCACGTGTGAGATAGGTGTAATAAACTATTTTTTACGGATAATAAAGTATCTAAGCGTACATAGATACATAGAGACAGACGGCGGGAAGATATAGATAAGAGAGACACAACTCGGATGTCAAGTGCGTAAGCTATCATAGAAATAGGTACCTTGGATAGAATTTTCTCAGATTAATGAATGCACTAACGGTACAGACCATTACGTACTCCTGAACAACGTAGCAGCCAGCATCGGTGGCCCCACAGGCTACTCCATTACTCAGAGTGTCGTGCGCGCGACACTGACGGCTATACTCCTTCCGGACTGAGAAATGCAGTGTCTCAGTTAAACATATCTCGCTGTTGGAGATGAACCGGTCGCAGCTACGACAAAGTTAATCAAGTTTGGTGTAGCTGGAATCATCTACAAATATAAGTAGCTAAGGTCTAACTCAACCCAATTTTCCATCGATGTATACAAATGGAAAAATTTAAATAATGGTTATTAGTGCTTTGTAGATTATTCAGCAGCTTTTAGGAAAACTTAACGACCTGAGTGGTTTCGTTGGTTAACATGCCGGTCGCCACGTAGAGGGTTCGATTCCCGGCCGAGCTTTTAATATAATGATGATTAAAATGATGAATTTTAATTTCTGTTGCGGGTCTGGGTGTAGTATGTATAATAAGTATGAATTTAATTAAAAGTATATAAGTAGTTTATCGTTATCTAAGACCCACAAGCTTTGCTTACTTTGGAGCTAGATGGCGCTGAGTGAATTTGTCCAAGCATATTTATTACTTATTATTTAAGCATATTTATTAGCGTGGGTAGGCCTTCTACAAGGTGGACTGACGACCTGGTAAGGATCGCAGGTACCAGCTGGATGAGAAAAGCACAGGACCGACCTTTGTGGAGATCTCTGGGGGAGGCCTATGCCCAGCAGTGGGCGTCTTCTGGCTGATATGATGATGATGATGATGATTTATTACTTATATTTACTTGTTTATGTTAAAAAAAAACCTCTGTATCTTATGAAAGATACTAAAACCATTTAAAACAAAAACAGTATAACAAATAGAAAATCGAAAAAAGATCGTGTTAAGTGGTTATTTGCTTATACAACTGAAGCAAAAGTGATCCATGGTGGGAATTCACATCTGGGGCCCTATTTTTGAACTGCTCGCGTCGTGGCGAACGGTTTTCAGCTTTGATTTTCTGCATGAAAAATTCAATATTTTGATGCGTGTCGCTGATTTTAATGTAATTTAAAAATTATAGAATTGTTAGGCTGAAAATCAAATTGAAACCCGTTCCGAAAACCGACAACTCGAGGCGAGTAGGTCAAAAATAGAGGCTCTGTTCTTTTGTTTTGACGGATTTACGAGTACATTTTTCGTGCGATTAGTGAATTTATATCCATGGAAATTTAGTTTGAGACAAAGTTTACATACTCGTAAAACTTCTGTACGCGGTGTACCTCAGTAAATTATTTTTTCTCATTGCTTTGTTACTTGCAAATTTGTTAGCAAAATTGCCTTACGTCGACCCTTAACAATTGCTAAAATATATTTGCCATGGAAAGTAATAAATAAGTATAATTTACCCACCTATCCACCGCTATGGTCTTCTTGGTAACCTGCCAAGTATTAAAACTGGGTCAGAAATCAAACCCCCGAACTTTCACGGCGTGCTCGCTATCGGATCCACGGGCCCAAGTCATTTAACTTTCACGAAAATTTGTTATTTGTGATATAGAGTTACCTTGCTAGTTACTGGCCGTGTTTGCCGTGTTTGGGCTATTTATATCTCTTTAGATATCTCAAATTGCAATAAGTTGATATAAGTATACTATAGAAAGCTGGGGTCCGAAGTGATAAGAATAAAAGGAGATGTATGAAAAGAGTTGTGGATATATGCGAGGCTAGGGGTTTGTGTCAGGACAGAGCAAAGTGGCGGTCCATAGTCTCTGCCTACCCCACCTGTGGGACACAGGCGTGAGCTTTATGTATGTATGTATGTATGTAAGTATACTATACATAGTATAAAACAAAGTCGTTCCCGCTGTCTGTCCCTATGTATGTATTTATATATGCTTGCATCTTTTAAACTACGCAACTGATGTAAGTGCGATTTTAAACAATAGATAGAGAGATTCAAGAGAAATTTTGATAAACATGAAAAGAAAGGGTAGGTAGGGGTAAGTAGGTATACGCGAACGAAGTCGCGTCAGGTCCACTACGAATATATAAACCTAGTTTACACTGTCCTCAAGTTGATTATTGTCAATTACTCAATTTAAAAAGCAACTTCTTGTCATTGTCAATCACTCGACAACTCATAAAATTTTAAATTTACATATCAGTTTCTGACGCTCGCTCTGTGGGTTTGAATTATATACCACCCAGAGTCCGTGCCAGAGCTAAGAAGAATCAGAGAAGATAATTTAGAAGCGAATCAATGACAACTACATTATTTATTTAATATATAACTACATATCTAATAGTAAACGATATATCTTATCTTTAATACAAGCTGCAAGTAGATAGCTACATTCAAAGCAGACTATCCATTACCTGCTCTAATGGATATCTCAAAGGCCGTCTCGTATTAACTTGTGTACAGTCGGTTCCCCTACTTATGCCCCCGGCACATTTGTGGGTATGTTTGCACATTATAGACTGCACCGATACTTTAATAAGATAAAAATTAATCGTTTTGGATTTCCTTTGAGTTGTTTTCTGAAACTTTAAAAAGCAAAACCATGTCTTTTTTACATTCATTTAATTACACAATTTAATTTTAGTGACTATAAGCATCCTCACCAGCAATTATCTCACTAGGTAGGGTCGGCACTAAACGCCTATCTTCCATAATACATTTGTCGCTTTTTATGACACTCATAGTCCAAGTAGTTGATGCAATATTCTACTTAGCCTAAAGTGAAAACTATAAAAGAAAAATAAGTTTTAAAAGTATTATTTTTACTTTTAATTGCAATAATAATCAACTGTTATATTATTCAACCTTGATTTAGGTTACTTTCCAAGATTCTTGAACGACAATTATTTCCCGTTTCAAATAATTTTTGTCGTATTATTTGAACCACCAATAGTCTGGGGACATAATTTTGGGAACCGACTGTACGGTCTCCCACTGACAAATCATCGCATTAGTCACCTGGATTCCCGTGTGGAATGAGTTTTGTACAAAGCCAATGGGGATATGAAAATATTCGCTTCCTACATTTTTTCATCCGCATGCTTCTTGCTTGGGTTGGGAACTTGGGACTTGGGGAATTTGTTTAAATTTCTGCATTTGTCGGCTTAGTTAGTCATATCCTTTTACCTTGGTATTTACATACTTTGTACTTTCTAAAGATCGCCACTTGCATCCTTTCTGATTCTCATCGTCGAAAACTAAATGTAGATAATCCTGTATACTCCTTTTTATGCTACTCAGAGACGAACGAGGCGACTCTCTGATGGTAAGCGGTAAGCGGTGACTGTCGTCCATAATAACCATGATTCATGTAATTTCACCATCTACCTTCTTCAAACCGGAACTCAACAATGCAAGCATTATGCTAGGCGGTGGTACTCACCCAGGTGGACTCCCCAAGCTTAACAGAGTCCTACCACCTGACAAACTCCTTTTGGAATGTTATACTTTTCATTACTGTAGTGCCATGATACCGTATGTCAAACAGAAAATCTAAACAAGATCCTATGTTATAAATTGCAGTATGAGTGTAGTCTCTACTTAGAATAATGGAACTGTAATATAGTAGTTACAACAAATGCCTGCAGCGATGCAAACTACTATACCCATAAAGGGGAAATAAAGCCTGACAGCGGTATAGTCAGTGTTCTTATACGCGCTTATCTTCTACACAAAGGCAACTATTTGTTACGATCTTGGACATTTCTCTATACCCAGCGGACAGTGAGCGTAGTTATTACGCGGACACAATGGACAGGATCGCAGATTTCCTTATACCAGGGACTTGACCCGGCCATAACACAGTTAGATAACATAATTGACAAATTATCTTCATTATGAGTTACATTGTCTACATTGTGCTGAATGTGTCTTATCAGACTTTAGGGCGGCTTGCCCCAAATTCTTAAACGCATTTAAGTTGATAAAAAACTTCATATTAAAAAACGGTAAACCCTTAAAGCCGGGCTTAGACTTAGCTAAACACGCGTCTAACTGACAGTTTAAACTGTGCACTTAAACCACATCTAACTGTACAGTGCAACTAACTTATTTGATCCGGTGGCCAAAACTGGAACTTAAGTGTCGCCATTTTGAAATATCATGACGCTGTCACCAGGTCTAGTAAAATCTGTTGCAACATCTAAATGTACTAACCCCAACCAAAATTTTACCAATGTTGAAGACTGAGCAGAAAACTGTTATTGCTCCGAGTTTGACTATGCGCGAATTCAGTAAAATGGAAATTGATAATTGGTGCTCAGGTTTCATACAGATTCAGATAGAAACGAGCACTAGACAGTATTGTACAACTGATACAACATTTATATTTTCCACCATTCCATTTATATTTTTAATGTAATTCCATATCTTTTATTTCACTTTAAACATTTTTACTCCTCGTTTGTTGATCGCTCCATGTTGCACTGTTCCAATAAAGCGACCAAATAGAGTTTGGCTTTACTCTTGGATATGAATATGAACAAACACCCAATTTAAATACCCTGGTATTGGACTGTCGGCAAACATTCCGTGTTGATAGATTGCACTTTGCGTACCCGATTCGCAGTGATCAAAGGATGTAATTTACAGCGAGCGACTGATATTTGTAAGCTACCATTTTATTTCTGTGTATGTTCTGAACTGTTTTTTAGCTCAGCTACAAAAGAGGGTAAGCGACGTAACGGTTCAGAATTCTCTATGCAATTGGGAAATTATATAGACATGAAGTGCTTTTCGGTGTATGATCAATTATATAAAATGTTTTTATCTGAATACAAATTTGCAAATCCATAAGATAATTAAGCATTAAATACATGTTCCGTTAACAACTATATTGCTGTAAACACAGTTTCCCGAGAACTGTCATTCTAAATGGAACTTTATCTTATATTTATATTATAATATTTTTCGTTGCTTAGCTACTTCTGAGACATATTTTTTATTTACACCTTTATGTCGTTGAAATAATTTGTGTTCTATTTTAAGCCACGTTGGACCGGGTTGTTTTATTCGCAACAATAAAAACTTCGTTGAGTCTACGACAAAACTTATCTCGCCACTGACCTAAGTATCGCCAATGTGAAATGTCATATCAATCAATCAATAACTACGTCTCTACGTCGTAGAGGCAGTCTACGAACTCTGCCGGACGGATAATGCTGAGCAGATTTTATCTGAATTCTTTAACACAGTTTCAGTCTTGTGATCATTAGCCGAGGTAACACGTGTCATATAATTCAACATAATTTACCATCTTCATAGGAGTTAAGTGCCTAAACCACACAGTTTAACGAGTTTGTAGAGTTTGAAACTTGACTCTACATGAGATTTAAAACTTTTCTACGAGGAAAGCAATCATATTATGCTCATCGTCGCAATACTTCAACTCAAATGCTTTTTTCGGGTAAGTATTTAATTTTTTACTTCTGAGCCACTACAGGTGCGTAGATGGCCTAGTGGTAACGGTATCCGACTCGCAATGTGAGAGGTACCGGTTTCGAATCCCACTGACGCCATGTATCAGTGACTCTTTTCTGAGTTATGTACATTAGTTGCATGCTAACTAATGCTCTTACGGTAAGAAAAACATCGTGATGAAATCTGCATATTCAGGAGACTGAATGTGTAACCATGATCCAATCTGGTCCCATGGTAGCAGGGTCCATCGCTCCATTGTAATTATTTGATCTGCCAAATCCTGGATCATGGTCAAAGTCGACCCCGGGCGTCCACGAGAGCATACCGGGCGTCCGGAACATTAACGCCAAGATGATACATCCTCTTTAAGACAAGATCTGGTTACTATAGACTTACTATACTTTGGATTTGGATACTATAGACCTGTATTTTCTCGGTGTTAGATCACATGCAAAGCATTAACTGTCCTGAGAAGACAACCAGGACATACATTTTTTAACCACTATTTTTAAAAGCTTTCGCAACTTTAACTATTCTCTTTCCGCATCCCACACACAGCGGTGAACTCTGGTCGTTAATTAAACGCAACGTCATAATAATATTATGAATAATGAAACAAGTTGGGAGGCCGCCGGAGGAAGCGGGCGATCCATCAGCCTGTCGGCAATCACAACTGGCTTCTACGACAAAGCTTAACGATTCCAACTGTCTTTTGCTTACGTGCTGATGCTGTGGCATATGTAAAATAGTTTTTATGGCAATAAATGTAACGACAGGTAAATAGGTAGTAGTTTGTGTCCGTACTAGTGAGGTGATAGATTAGATTGGTATGGTATTCAAAGTTTAAAAAATTGTGGCGGTCTGCTTGTTTGTCATTGAATAGTATAAAAAATAATTAAAAAGAAACAATAAATCATGCATTTACGCTGCATTTTTCCTTAACTGGTAGTTATCACGGTAAGGGCTAAGATACCTTATCCTTTAAACAGGAACTCTACAACGCAAGCATTATGGCGGCAGAAATTCTTGTTTTGTGATTAAAGTATTTTGTCCACGTTATAAATAGAAAACTGTAGGTTTACTTTTGTCCTGTAAAAATAGTCACGAAAAGGTATAGAATTCTGCGCTAGGTACCAATAAAAAATGAATGTTACTGTGTTAATCCCATATGCGTTCCTAAATAATTAATGAAACACAAATGTATTCTTTTGCTACGGGCACGCCCGTGATTCTGTTTTAGTATACCACCAGTATGCCACTAGTAGTGAAACAAACGTACGTTTCGCAATCTTATTGCGCAAAATAGTTTTGCGCATAATAAGTTTGTGATTTCTTTATACTTGTGAATTATTCACGAAGAAGGTAGGTTAGATTGAATTTGAAATAAGTTTAAATAAGAATCATAGGATCTTACGATAGAAACCACAAAATATTACCGTATTTAACCTAAATGGAATACGGTAATACTCTTTATCTATTTTTCACCGCTGTATACACGAGTAAAACGTCCAACGTCCGCCGAAAACGAAACTGTCCGGATTAAGCCATTTTTTGCGATGCAGCTCCGAGTGTGTTTGCCGACCGTTGCCGTGTTGTATGAAATAATATTTAGTCGTCGCTCTCTACCCTCCTATTGGGAGTAAGGTCCCGCTATAAATCCAGTGATGCGGTTTACTGGCGGGAAACTTTTTATTTTGCGCGCGAAAACACTGTTGTTCCGAATATCCGGGTGTGATCTGCACTTTGCGCGATTGCCCGCAGCCAAGGTGCAGGCGTCGGTGATAAATCCATACTTTATAGAGCATAAAACGTTTGGAGGGCAGAATAAGGAAAACAGTCAAAAATCGGGTCAAATGTAGGATTGGTAGTGTGATTTACGACTGTATGTTTCGCGGCAACTCGGTACGATCTTGAGAATTAGCAGCGAAAAATCTGTGAATGCCACTTTTGCGGGCATTCCGAACAGACCGTTCGCCATATCATGCTGAAGTGTCCTAGCTTTAGCTTTTTAGCGTTTAATGTTTATGTAGTTTTTTCTTTTTTTCTTTTATGACTGTTTAAAACTGTATTTATCATAGGTATGTATACTCCATTCTTAATGCTATATAAATACCTTTTTATTTATTTATTCATACAAGATTTTGCCACCCAAATATATCAATTTTCTCTCCAGCGAAGCTCTAGACAAACTATCCTGAAACGTAAAATCTTACTGTTTAGTTTTAAGCTAAGTTCTTCAAGAAAGGGATGAAATGATTTTTACTGGGTCGCCAGCACGTGAGTCATAGCCCTGTTCATGCAAACGTCCATAGCCTATGGACTTGCATCAGGCAGGTCGTAAGCTTGTTTGCCATCTTAGTGGTAAAAAAATGTGTTAGTGTTCTGTACAAAAGTATACATCGAGAAATAAAGAACTCCCTTAAAAGAAAACACACCAAAACTATTCCGAACTCCAACTCTCCAACGCCTTCGTCCAAGTCCTTACAAAATTATCCTACCAAGTTCTGTAATGAAATCGAACTTCACAATGCGATTGTCAAGTTGATCCTAGTCGGGCGACAAAAGCGGGCCACAACTGCATTAGCAAATGAGAAACCTCTAGAGGGCTTGTTACGTCACAAAGGCACGATGCGTGGGCTCTCAATAGAACAATATCTGAAGTAACGTGGCCAATAGCGAATGGCTTCTCCCAAATAACTCCATCGCAATCTTGGAGGCTTTATTAGGGATACTGAGTGAATAGCGTCGCTTCGTGGTTGGCAATGTTTGTTGTCGTTATAATAACTTGATAATTAAATCTATTAAAATGATGAAACATGCTGATGACTTTCTTAGACCCCCATAGTTTAGTCGGGTTGGCCGCAGACTGTTTTAATTAGCTCGGGGTGCGCACTAGCAGCCGATAGGTTAGACGGGTTGGGATACTAGTGCGCATAGCGAGCCAACTAAACTTGATATTTCCGTTCCCAATCAGAAACTGGGCAATACAAGAGTCGTATCCCGTATTTACGGGAAGAACTAACACAAATGGAATCTCTAGGAATGATGGAAACTATACCCGCCAACACCGGTAAGGCAGGCGTACGCCTATACCTTACATAGTAATTATCGCTGGCTTTGTGAGTTTGTGTCGCACCGTGAAATTCACTACATGACATCATAAAGGCGCCTCGTAACTTACGTACTTGCGTACTTAAAAATTATTGTTAAGTTGTAACTCTGAGACCCCATGTTGAAGCCGATCCTAGTTAGAGCAAAAACATCCGCTTGGCTTCCTCGCTGCATTTACTTTTGCATCTATTTCTGCGTACAAATTCAGCGTTCGTGAGTAACCCGTCAACGTCTATCCCGTGCATCTGTGCCCTCAAATTTATGAGCACGCAGAGTTTTGACACACACATAAAGTTAGACGCGTGACTTTCTTAGACATGTGCAAGATGTGACTGGGGCTTGGGGGTGAGCGACTTTGGATCGTAATTTTAATATTGCATGCCTTGTCATGCATCGTGGCATGCTTGCTTGTAGGTAAATGGTGTCGCAAGTAAAATATTATTTCTAATGAATTTTGATCAGTTGTACGTAAGCAATAAGTTTCTTAGGGTATTGAAACCTCCAAGAAACAAACCTTCGCTATTCTAAAAGGACCTTTACGTATCTCCCGGGGGTTTTGCAGGTATTCTCAGGTGGCGTTAACCATCAGCTGACCCACTCACACCACCACCACTAGCCATTTACTTCTTTGACATTAAGTCGTATAGGTCTACGTATGTCTAGAACAGAAGTTCTAGAAAGAAAGAATTCATAGCGCGCTCTGTGCTGCTGCTCCCAGAAATCGGCAATCATACGAAACAATGGGCTACTATCTCCATCTCCCTAGTATAAAAAACTATGATCAGCAAACTTGAAAAGATTAGATGCTTGTGCTTTAACCAATAAAATCAATCAGCTTGACATTTATATCTCCCAAACATTTTAGTTAAATCATTAGTTAAAGCTTCGAGCATCGAGCAATCAGGAGCGTCGGTGGCCTAGTGGTTAATGGGTCCGACTCGTAAGCGAAATGTCCCGGATCCGAATCCCACTGCCGCCATGTACCAATGACTCTTTTCTGATTTATGTACCTTAGTTGATAACTATCTGATGTTGATACGGTGAGGGAAAACATAGTGATGAAACCTGCACATTTAGGCGACTGAATGTGTAACCACGATCGAATGTGGTCAGGTTTCGCTGTAAACAGGACCAAGGAGGTCAGATGGCAGTCGCTCCACTGTAATTACCTGATCTGTCAAATCCTGTATCATGGTCAAGGCGGACACCGGGCCCACGCTCGCCAGAACACAACCGTCATGTTGACACCAAGATGATTATTTATTTTTTACCATCAAGAAAGAAAATCCTTTGAATGACTAAGTTTTTTGGAGTGGTTGCGATATTCTATCGCCAAGCAACAATATTTGCATTATTGAGTTCCAGTTTGTGAGATAAGATAGCTAGCAGAATTTATTTACATGAAGCATATCCCGGAACATTAACGCCAAGATGATTTTTTTTATTTGTTAAAGCACGTCACGAGACTATGTTTTTAGTAAAAACATGTCGCGTGTTGTTAAAAGGCGGAGTATTGGGCCGCATCGGTGTCCCGTCAGTGCCAGAGCACGATAAATCCAACTGATAAACTGCGAACGGCCGCACATTAGGTGTCTCACCTAATTAAATCCTGTTTGTTTGTGATTCATAGCGCCCGGTTCCGCGTTTTAACACGTTTTGTCCTCTATTGGTTTACTGGGACTGTGTTTGTTCTACCACTAACGGAGGTATCCAGTGCAAATACGACGAAGGTAGTCCTCGCTGTGACACGATCTATTTTGCTATTTGATTGAGCAACGACGGTATATCTGCTGCGTTTGTCGACACCGTTTGCTTTGCTAGGTTTACTAACAAGGTATTTCAGGTATTTCAGGTATTTCTCGCCTATTCGTAAATGACGATGCGGCCTATAAAATGGAACATGCCTGAGGAGAAAAAGCCTAACGTCTGCATATGACCAAATTCATACCCCCCTTGACAACTTAAGACAAAAGAGCCAGGTGTACCCTTTTCACACAAATTTCGGTTTGTGTTTTCTATCCAAGGCTTCAGTTTTATTACAAGCTCTCTAGTTGTCTGGTAGATAAACATGCGAAGCTTTAATTCCATCATTGCACTGCATGAAGTTGAAAAATTGAAAGAAGAAGGAAAAAATGCAATACAAAAAGCACTATACATAAGCAAAAACAGTCAACCGCTGCCACTCGGAATTGTGCCCAGAAAACTGGCTGCGTTACTAATACGTAATATTTATAAATTAATTATTATCCACAAGTACAGAAAGCTTGTGTCGATTACGCACACACATAACATAACTGAAACATGATCTAATTAGAGTTCCAAATACAGCAGGCTCGCGTATCGTGTCGGTTCCAAGTTCCAACACGGAAAACGGATATGTATGTTGTACCTCCCTTTGTGCTGAGACGGATCGGCACAGTACATGTGTCTACAACATGTTACAATACGTCAACATATCTTGGAGCGCGCTAAGAGAAATGGCTGCGCTATATCACGCTGGAGCTATTGTGGCAATTGGGCGTTGAAGAGGTTTTAGTTATGGTTGCTCGGTACCACGTCTGTGTTTTGATTGTGTGTAGATTTGATCAAAGATGTATTACGGTTTAGTTTGCAACTAACAGCCGTATTCAGAAACGGTACTTTAAAGTCCAACTTCAAAGTAAGTACCAACTTTAACTGACAATAGTTGAGTGGCGATCGGCACTATTTGTTTGCCAAAATGAACGAAATTGACCAACCGAGCCGCATTGAACGCAGTGCGTTAACTTAGCTGATATGCACTGTGATAACGCATAATAACTTTACTTTAACAAGTATTTCCTTTTTGTAAATACATATGTAGATACGGTTTCCTAGGCCATCATACAGCGTTACGGACATAGCGCACAGAATTAGTAGACTGAAGTGACAGTGGGCTGGCCATATCTTGAACCGACAACCGCTGGGATAAATGAGTGCTTGAGTGGAGGCCTCGACTCGGCAAGCATAGTGTAGGACGCCCTCCGGCCGGTTGGAGTGACGATTTGCAAAAGGATTTTGGATGTGGCAAGCCAAGGACAGGGTGAATTGGCGCTCCTTGGCTTATGTCCAGCAGTAGACTTGTATAGGCTGATGATGATGAATACAGCGATGGATGACGTCACTGCACACTTCACGTTTTCTACGGAAACAACACGGCACGGGACTTTTGGACACCACTTTCTGGTTCTATGGCGTCCGCATCCAGCTGATACTTTTTGTCTTTACCCAGGTCGTCGGTCTATCTTGCGGAAGGCCTGACTGAGGAAGTAATTGTATTTTATTATTATTTTTAATCGTAAGTAATTTTAATATCGACTCGATAAGAAGAGAAGAAGATTATTATTTCAAGCATATATATTTTTGTTTTACTTACAATATCAATAATTTCTCCGATGCCATCTTCTGCTGCCGTATGCATTCGCCTCCGAACTCCCACCATTGGGGATAGGGGACCGGAGGCAATTTTCCGTAGTCAACGTTAGACATAGAGCTGCTACTCACTATACAGCGAACGATACAAATACCGTCTCGCGATTGATGAATCTCACGCTCGAACCATTCGTTTTATTGCACCCATCCCTCTCGCACTTAACAGGGTAATCATTGTGACAAGCGAGACACATTCGCGTGATATTAATTTACATTCCACCCCGCGGGCTACAGTGACGTAATTAGAGGAGACGCCTGTTCCATTTGTGAGGTAAGATTACAAAGTGACTCGAAGTGAAACATGTGGCGATGGGAGATAAGGTAAGCTGGTCTGGAATGTAGCGTAACTGCGGGGGGTATGGGAGGGGATCACATGGCATCGATGCTGAGGTTTAATTGACGAACTGAAACTTAGAAGGTTCGGTTTTGTATTTCCTTGTGTTGTTCGCGATGTTCAGACTTTAAATGTTGCAAATTTTAAAGGATTAATCTCTGTTAATATTATTAACGATATTCGATTTAAATAGTGTTAGAAAGCACTTCTTGCTACATCAAAGAAATATGACGCAACAAACACGTTTTCGAATGTCATAGAAAGCAGTAGATCTAAAATTTCCATTATACTTGCTGCGTAAATTCCATTAGAAATTGTAACTGCAAGTAGGTTGAGAGTACTTACTAACCGAAACCTCGTAAAGCCCCCGCCTCCACAGCCAAACAAAGAGACTACAAATAGATACCAATTGTGCCCCGAACTTTAGAAATGCGGCGAGAAAAAAGGGAGAATAATGACGAATTGCAAACGAAGTGAAAATTCCTTCCGAGAATCCTTATCAGTGTATTGTCTATTGGAGTTTTTTACGAGGTATTTCTGGAGTTTTGATGTGTAATAAGGGATGGGCTTAGGACAGCGCTGGGGGTGCTTTCGGGATACTTTTAGGGGTACTTTTTATTGGGGACGGCGGACAACTTCGGCGGAACATTGCGGCGCCTCATCGAGACGAGGCTGGCCTTAAGTCTAAACTTTCTCGCCACGGGACCAAGGTCGTTGGTTAGTTTTTGAGATTGGCGTAGCTCGTTTTTTATATGTTTACATGCAGTTTTTTGTGCTCATATGTGAGAAAAAATGTTGCGGCTCCCTGGGTGTTACGGGCTTTTATTGGCGGCATCTCAGATCAAATTCTTATTTGCCTCTTGGCGACAGTGATCATTCGCCGTCAGGTGACGCTCTCGTCTCGATTCATTTGCCTACCTCTAGGTACTAGGGTCTAGATTTTAAAAAGTACCTAAGTATTGTGAAGTGAGGACATAACTGATCGGCTTATTTAAAAAAAAACAAATCACATGACCAAATCATAACATGAGTAAGTACAGAACATGACTAAAGCCAAACATGACAGCCATCTAAAACCCCAATATCGACCTGAGCTTTTTCAATGTTCAGTTTTTTCCGACCAAAATAGTTATATTCATCTGAATTACTGATAAATTATCACGAGAGTTCGTTTTCTAGTACTTTGTTTAATTAATTAAATGAGATACATAGAACAGTTCCGCGAAACACATAAATCATACATTATACAGATTAAAATACATCGAGTCAGTTCCTGTACTCCATTCATTACATCTCGAATGTTCTTACGAACTGCATCAACCCAAAGCTAAAGCAGGAACCAAACTACCCAACTAAAGGAATGACATCCGCTAACAAACAATACTCATTGAATTGTATCGCGCATCTCTCTAATTAGTGAATTTCCAGCACACGAGTCTTACTCGAACTCCAAGTCGCGGAACTGGGGTGCAAGTCCCTCGCAGGTAGGGTGGCCAACTGTGTTGTGTTTTAGAGGACGTCCCGTATTTCAGCTCTAATTTTGTTTTATTAGGAAAAATACAAGACCATATGGTCCCGCATATTTGAATTGATCGTTCGCTTGTGTGCTTCTATTGCGACTTATTATCGTTGTAGTTATTCTAGTTTTAAATCTACAAGGTGTCGCTGTCGTCGGATATGGTAAGGAGAACTATATAAGTACTTAGATATAGTGGATACCTACAGTAAATGTTTGTTGTCGATATTTTAAAAGATTTCATGTGATTTTTTCAAATTTTACGATAAACCCACGACGTCCTGTATTTTTTCTTAAAGTCCTATAATTTTAAATCACATGTCCTGTTAACGAGCATACAGTGTGGTCACCCTACTTGCAGTCGTTCCCGCGACAACTTATGAAAGCCCGCGAACTGAACATGCCACTAATGTGATTAAATTCCGCCATCGCTCTTACCGGAGTTTGGTCAAGAAGCTTGAGATGGAGCTGGAGGTTGACAGTTCATGTTTACTCCGCTGTTTTGTTAGGATCGTGAAGTTTTCTTGTGAGACTGAGCAACTGCAATTAGCTGATTTCAAGAAACGCAACGTCAAAGATGTTATGAGTAATGTAGATACTCATATTAAAACGAAAACTTTGAAGGAACATAGTAACGCTAGCGTTAGTTTCGGCGGGGTGTAATAACAAGAAAGTAGCGAGCCAACATGGTCACAAATTAAGCAACTTGTATTTCAATAAATTAAAATACTCATAGGTACAGCGTTCGAAAACCTATTAATTTGTAAATAATTAAATATCTATAAACTTCGCGGTCGCAATTCGTCTGTCTATTGTACGTATTTCCGTCTCCGGAGCAACAACTTATTACTGTAATGTATGAATATAATCATTCGACATGCTACAAGAACTTTTAAGACTTACTTCATGGCAAAATTAGCTTTTAGTACCTTGTCCTCTTACATGTTTAGTTGGGCAGTAGTTTCTCCTGTTTCAAACGATTAAGAACACAAACACATTAAGATGGACGTAAGACGCAAGTACGTTTTGATCGTAAAATTGCCGTATAAAATACTCTTACACGTTACAATACCGACCTTACGACATAAAAGCGGGATCGCTCTAAATATTGCGGGTAGGCGCGATTTTTGCGGCCCGCGGGTGCTCCCACTGTCGGGTCACGAGTATGAATAATTTTCCAATCTCTCCGTTTGCTCACTCCTTTGTCTGGTTTTTGGGCAAGGAGACGATTTTACGAGGAATCGTAAACACCTCATTGCGGGCTTTTTGCCCTGGCACCAAACGCGTTACGTGAAAATTTAATACGGCCGTATGAATCCGGGAGCGGGAAAGACGCGGCCGCTGCAACAATGCCGCCAACCTAATCACACAGAGCCCTGAGCCGTGTTTTTGAACGTGCCTCGTATTTGTACTAGCTATTCCGGGAATACGAGGCTGCGTGACCTATCAATTTTAAAACGGGATGTTGAATGGGTTCGGGATCGAAAGTGTCGTATGTCACTTGGATCGTTGTTTTTAGCTATTTAAGCAAGTCTTTATAAACATGTTTTATCTCATAATTATTTGTGAAAATGGAGTCCTTAATATGATGTAAATGCAAGAATCAATAGTATGTTGTTCGCAGGATTCTGTCTGTATTTCGTATTTTGTCTGAGCCTAAAGCTATATATTTATTATATTTTAAAGGCTTAATCGCTGGCCCCAGATAGTCTCTACCCTAGGGGATGGGCATAAATAATCTTCCCTAGAAATTCTGATGAATTCGCAGACAGCTTCCAGAATTTGTTACCATAAGTACTTATTTAACCAGTATAGTCTCATACCTAAGCTAGACCAATTCTTTTATTTCTGTCCAACTCGAAGACGCTCGACGTCATGACTTATAAATTGTTCCAGAAAAACCCTGAACGATATAAACAAACATAAACGTCTCTTGGCATTATTACAGCTTATCCGAACAGTCTAAACGAGCGCTCGAGGGAGCGTTCTCATTATCTACTCCAACTTTAACAGCCCATAAAACAAGTGGCAAAGAAACTTGTTTGACGAACGCTCCACTCTCCAGGTGTACTTCGGCCTTTAAAGATACAGTGTAACTGGTGCATATATTTTTAAAAGTAAGTATTGTGCTTTATACCGACTCATATAGCCTGCCGCTATGCGTACTTTGTGCTCAAATAAAAATTTTTATTCAATGTGGGTATATTTAAGATATACTTATTGAAAGTCACATAACCATAATGAAACAATCAACAATGAGTAGGTAAGTACGCGTCGCGCGCGGCATCATCAAGCTTTCAACGGCTTTATTTGAAAACCACTACGCAAGGACTATGCATGTGTGTGATATGCATCTGTCATGGCCCATACGCTTTGGGGAACTATGGCTTTGGCATTTGCCTTTTTGCTGCCAGGGCTACGTGTTATAGAGGTGGGCAACGCATTGGCGATACGCCTGGTGTTGACGTAAAAACGCATGATGATAAGTAACATTTTCAGATAAATAATCTGCTCCAAAAAGGGTAGGTCAGGAGTACCCTCAACCGGCGTAAATGCGTGAAAAGATGTATGAATGTGGAAGAGGTGAAAGAGGTGTATTAGGATCGCAGCTTGTGGCAGTCGATAGTCTCTGCGCACCCAATGGGATACAGACGTGATTGCGTATTTTTGTACATCTATAGCAGAACTAATCTGACAGACAAATCACTCTCACTATTTTCTTTACCTACCATATAATGATTAGACACTAATTGTTCTCTGACAATCAGAATAATCAGGTAATCGTCCTCGGTTCCTTACGGTGGTTGCCCTAAAAGCCTAGTCTCCGTGCTAAATTAAACCGACCAAAAAATCCTGCTACCCGCGCCGCCCACATCCCGCGCGACATTACCTATTCATCACTGGGGGCTGGCCGCCATTTTGTTCCTTCCCGTGGGCTCTGTAAGAGATAGGCTATCATTTTTCTCAGGCACCATTAGTCCGCATCGGTCAGAGGAGACGAATGTGCGGACCGCAAATATAAACAAACTAATGGCGAGTGATGCCCGGAATCGGTCTTGGTCCGCGGGCCGAACGCACAATCCATTTAGCGACGTGTTTGATCGCCGGCTTTAGCAAAGCCTAATGGAGGCCCAGTGAGGGGAAATTGGACGGTCCCGCGCCGTTTTCGAACATGTATTAGTTTCGATCTAAGTTATTCGTGTGTGTTTTAATAGCAAAAATAAAACGAAACAATTGTATGCGACAACGATAACAATGACCTTGTGAGCCACGTCTGTAAGCCACGGCTTTCGGCAGTACAAGATTTCTGCATGACTCGTCCCAAATGTTTATGCAATTTTTAATTTTTTGTAATAGGCAGACAAACAGCGGGCCACCTGATGGATGGAATTTTGGTATCTAGATACTTATTTTTGAAATTTGACCAAGATAGAAAGCTTATTTTATTATTTGGAAACAATACAGCGCCCACATAATTCCTGCACAGTCACCGTGTCGCATCCGCATAATCTCGTGCCGCGCCAGCATAATCATCATTCAATCGAGATCAAGACATCATCACCTCCCACTAGGTGGCCTTGACACAATATATCCTCTCTCTCATATCACACGTCGACTCGTCACTCTTTACGCAAGCATGTTGTCATTCACGCTGTCCATATAATTTTTTTGGACGACATCCGCTGGTACCTTCATCCAAATTCATACGTGTTATCGCATTCTTTATAAATAATCAATAGTTCCTAATAAGGTAGTAAAAGTAGGTACACCCACAACTGGGTCCCGACTCGCGCTCGTAACTAAACATAAATACGGCGCCGTGACAAAGAAGCTCCCATCACTGCAGAGCCTTTGAATCAATGTAGTGATCAATATTGCCATCGTGGACCATCCCGTTTGATTTGGGACCATCCCGGGCCGGACCGTTTTATTGGGCGGCTATCGCACACGTAGGGAAAGGGTACGGGTCCGGGTTTGACACATCGGAGGCTCGATAAATTATGAAAACAATCCTGTAACGCTCCAGCGGTTTGTGCAGAGCTCTTTGGATCAAGCGCGATTTCTTGGAAGGCCTGTTGGTAATTAAATTTCCAATTCGTATCAACGCTAAAGAGATAACGCGTAAGGTTGTGGAGTGAACTACCTGGTAAAGTTTTCCCTGGAGTGTACAACATATAATTCTTCCAGGAAGGGGTTAAAAGGTTTTTACGGGATCAGCAACGTGTGTGTGATGCCCCTGCTATTGCAAACGTCCACAGGCTGCGGTGACAGCTTACCATCAGGCAGGCCGAAGGCTTGTTTGGCACCTCAGTGGAATAAAAAAAAAGTAACGTGAAAACAATGTTGCTCTGAAACTGAAATCGTGACAATGTATCTGGGCAATACAAAGTGGTACTCTTACTCAAAATTGCATGGAAACTATGTTTTATTAATAATAGTGAAAAACCTTTGACTAAGCACTCGCTTCGCAGCCCGATAACTTGAACTCGAAATCCTTGAGATCTCTTGAGATCGAAATCCTCGTTCTTACATAACCTATTGAACTATCTAGACCGCCACAAAAAAGTGTTCTATTTCAGAATGGTTTCCCAATGAAAAAACTAAGGTACCTACCATTCTGCGACCGAACACACCGAACTGAGTCCATTCAACCTCGAGTCATCCTTCACTGTTATGAACCCTGTTGAATTGAGAGGCATTTATCTAACATCCCAGGTGTGAATCGGAACGCACGGAGCCGTACCTCCCCTTAGTTGACTGCGTCCGTCTAGGACGCTTTTAGCAGATTACATTTTGGGGTATGAATCCCTTTGTTAGTGCAATGGACGTGTAATCTGTGTTCCAATCCGCATTGACGGAGCCACTGTAATTAAACTGCACTAATACTGATAGGTTTGAGGGTAGATATATAACGTATAGACTCGTACTTCCATCAACCGATGGGCTATGAGACAAACATATAGCAAATGAGATTGATCATTGGGTGAATGGGCTCTTCTATATCTGTGCAGTATAAACAGAAGTCGCTTCCCGCCGTCTGTATCAATGTACGCTTAGATCTTTTAAATTACGCAACGCATTTTAATGCGGTTTAAAACAATAGATAGAGAGTTTCAAGAGGAAGGTTTATAAGTAAGAAAAAAAGGGTAGGTAGGGGTAATTTAGGTGTACGCGAACGGGGTCGCGGCGAGTTCACTAGTTTTATAATAAACAGAGGCAGACCTGCCAACGGGTCATCTGATGGTAAATGATCTCTTTTTTGATGATTTAGTATGATGTCTCTATATAACTAGCTAGTTAAACCCATTTATTCCCGATTGCACCTAGTGTTCCTAGTAACATTCCCAGTGGGTATGACCGGGAATAAATATTCCCAGGCGTTCCTTACTGGAATTGGCACAGGTAAGGTGGTATAGGGGTTAGGGTAGGTGTCTAATGATCATAGCCATTTGTTATTCAATCTAAATTAAACCTATTATGTAGTAATATTACTCGTCTACAACCATATTTTTCCAAGCCTCAATCAATATTGCTTTAGCTTCAACACTCTTTCGCAAACTGATTTCAGGTTTAAAGGTTATTCTGAAATAACGTATGTAATTTGTTTGCGTATCGTCCACTCTCAATTAATATAGCGGACGGATATTGCAATCAAACGGGCGTTTGTGCAATATTGTGCAGGAACACTGACTGCTCAATATTCAACGTAAGTGAAAATCTAGTTTTCTGATAGATTAATGAAATATTCACGTGCATTTTGTGACTTCGCCGGAGTGGAATTTGTATGTTTGTTTAGGTACCCGATTATCAACCGGATTTTGCGTCTCCCTCTGAGATATTACTCGCGAAATGAGACGAAAGGGCCTCTAGGGTCATCACAAGAGGAGGAGTAGGATACTCACCGTATTCTACTCTGTCGGAGACCACATTTTTTTGAATTAAGAATCTTCCGTCACCAACAGACACGGCCACTTTTTAATTCATCCGCGTGAGTGTTATTCGTTGGTGTTATATGAGGATTTATGCTGTAACATCATCATCATCATCATGATTTAAGCTACTAACATCCTTGCAATCTCTCGCATTTATGAACATTATCTTTTATTTATTTATTTATTTATTTAACATTTTACTGTGAGGGCGCCGTATGTTATCCTACGTCGTCGAGTACAAGACATTCGGAAGTCACTTTTCTTTTACTTTAATGTGTCTGAAAAGCGAAACAACCAAGAGTTGTAAAGCACCCTAGTATTTTCACTTCTGGAACCTACACAAGAGGATGAGTATGTATGTATGTATGTAAACTCTTTATTGCATAATTAAATACAAAATGAGAAAAATGAAATTTTACAAAGCAAAGGCGGGCTTATCCCACAATGGGATTTCTTCCAGCCAACCCCAGACCCTTTGAAAGGAGATTTAAAGAGCGGCGGAGGCAATACAGAGCACTTATAATTAAATTACATTTATTTCTACAGTATTAATTAACCTAAACAAAAACTCAATTATGTTTAATTTTGAACATGGTGGTCTTCTAAATAAATATATAAATATAAATAAATATTAATATTATATATACTATAGCTATACAATATAAACAAATACAATATTATATAATTATATACTATATATATATAATAAAATAAAGCTCTATTAACTGCTGAGAAAGTGCTATTATCACAAGCGGAGTAACGTTTTGTAGGTCTCCTTAACCTCTTGTATCGCTACAGAGTGGACTCTTTCTTGTACGTAGGATAACTTACAGCGCCTTCACAGCCTATTTAGACGTCAAGAATAAACCAAGCTCTGTGTCCACAACACATTGAATCGAATCGATTTATCGGAGATGTTATTTATCGGCGACAGTTACCGCTTACCATCTGGCAGGCTGTCTGCTCGTTTATCACTGCGTATATAAAAAATAAACAGTTAAGGAGTGGACGCACCGCGCCAACTCGATCCTTTCGCCAGCAACCGGCGCTACTTCAACCGTTCGCTGAGAGCACGGCCTTTATTCATCATATCAGCCGAAAGACGTCCACTGCTGGGCATAGGCCTCCCCAGAGATCTCCACGAAGGCCGAGCCTGTGTCTTTCGCATCCAGCTGGTACCTGCGATCTTTACCAGGTCGTCGGTCTACCTCGTGAGAGGCCTACCCACGCAGCGTCTTCCGGTACGTGGTCATCATCATCATCACAGCCCGCAACAGTCCACTGCAGGACTTAGGGCCTCTCCCACGAAAGGGGAGGTTATCACGCCATAATCTCCACGCTTGGCAGGCGGGTTGGAGATCGCAGTGTTTAAATATAATAATGGAAAATGCTGCTGCCCATTTTCCAGACTACGGAGACTCTTGATCTTTTGCCTCGAAAACATTACGGTACGTGGTCGCCACTCGCGAACTTTACTGCCCCATCGGCCATCCGTTCTTCGACCTTTATTATATATTATTATTTATTAATACATACTTAAAATCTACCATCTCCATTTTCCACAGACTGCACACCTTCCACGTCAAGGTCAGCCGCCGTAGCCACGGTGTCGGTGGCGGTGACGGGCCTGGAGGCTCGTCTGCCGGGGAAGAAGGTCCGTCCGAAGCCAGCCTCGCCCAACCGGCAGGGGCCGCAGCAGTGCCAGGTCAGTCTTTCCATAATCAATAAGAAAAGTTATATCCTTGGCCTTTTACAATGGCTCGATGTAACTAGATGGTTGGTGAGCGGCTATATGCCATGTAGCATACACACATTTTTTTTATACAATATGGCAAACGTGCATCGGAATCGGGAATGAACTGTGAAGCAAAATTCGTTTAAAAAAAAACGTGCATCTGCTCACCACAAAGCGGTGACCATCGCCATAACATCCACTAATTATTGGGGTGAGGATACAAGCGTCGCTCATTATTACTTCACATTACACAGGTCCTCTATAAGACTAGATGTGGTTACTATAGATCTTTGGATTTGGATACTATAGACCTGTATTTTCTCGGTTTCCGGTCGCAAGGAAAGCATATTCTGCTATCACTACTTAATATAAAACAATGTCCCACTCCACGTCTTCCTGTCTGTCTGTCGGTTCGCGATACACTCAAAAACTACTGAACAATTTTCATGCGATTTTCACCAATAGACAGAGTGGACTCATGAGGAAGGTTTAGGTGTATAATTTGTAAAGGTTACACCCCCACCCGAAGCCGGGGCAGATCTCTAGTACTCTATATTTCCAACCGCTTATTACGAATATCTTAACCTCTGCTACGAATCGCGAAACAACTGTTAAGGTGACCATAAATCGCGTCGCCGCCCGAATACGTGTTCCATTACCGGCACATTCGCCCACAATCGTATTTCTGCGTATATCCACGTATATCTGCGTACATCGACGTATATCTGCGTGTATCCACGTATCCGTGTGTAGTCACGTGGCCGTGTGGCTGTTCCTTTGTAACGTTCAAGACAAATGGTTGCCATTGTCACGGCCCATCGGCCGCTATGACGGGCCGCGGCCCCGCTCGCCGCGTCGCGGTTCGTTTGCTTACATCAAAGCCGAATGCTGCGTACTAACGAACTTGAAAAAGAATGGTGTTCAAAAAAAGAGTATTGGATTCGCAAACCAATGTTGTGTTCGAATGTGGTGTTGTGGTATTTCTATGTAGGTTTTATGTGTTTTAACGAACGTATATTTGAACTATCGCTATTTTATTCTCTCGTAAACGACCGCTTTTAGTAAAATACATAAACAGAGTTGGATACTTTTAAGCTCGCCCCGCTTACTATAAACCCTGTGAAGGTCAGAGCACAATAGCCGGCCCGACCCATCGAGCACCAAACAATACACTGATCAAGTTATTCAGAATAATTTGTGTAACAATAACACGATTTTCAAAGCGACAACCGAAATGGGGACAAAAGGAAAAATTTAACGTAGCGAATTTTTCCTCCAATTTAACGTTGAGATGAGAAAAAATGTTTATTTATGGATCTTTCAAACGCCTATTCTCCTACGTATTGGGGCAACAAGCGTTCGCCAATTTGTGCCAAGGAGACTGATGCAAATCGAAAATGTTTACTCCCACTTCATCTATAGTACAGTCAACCAACAAATTAGTTGACCGGGGGGTCAACCGGGGTGCCATATGATAATCCATATGACAATATTGACTTAGTGGGTCAGCTAATTAGTTGTATGACTGTACCCATCCCACCTTAAGACAACATGGAAGTCTTCAAGAAAGGGGTAAAAATGTTTTTACGGGGTCGGCAACGCGTGGGTGATGCAAACGTCCACAGGTTGCGGTGACTGCTTTCCATCCTCGTCGTAACCTTGTTTGCCAACTTAGTTGTAAAAAAAATAGACAGACACCCAAACATCTAGTACCATTTCAAACTTAAGAAAATGCCAAACACAAACACAAAACAGTTGCGCTTACCGCCACACTTCGGTTATTGAAAAGAAAAACCTTTACTCGGTTACAACCGCCCCTACTAACACATGCAAGCAATAACAGAATAACATAAAGTGTAGCACACGATACTGAAATATCTCACCTATCTGCTTCGTACAGGCGGGGGGGGGGAGACGGGGTGAGGGACTCGTAAACGCAAAACTACGAGTAGGCAATAAGAAACACTAAAAGCCTCTGAGTGTTTCATTTCCTATCTTTTTTCCATCGAGTCACGCGACCACTCCACATCAAAAGTATACCTCGTCGAGTAAATTTGTTATCTCGTGTCGGGTGGCCATGTGTTTGACGGTCCGGAGACTTGCGAGTAGAAAGTTGTTTTGTTGTCCCAATGAGCGATTTAAGAGTAATTTCATGCGAGTGAAATAGGTGTATGTATTCCACTGACTATGCATTTGATTTGAATTATATTTTAATAATTTTTGCTGTTTGATGGTAATATGAAGGTCAATGAAATTATTTATTTAGTTAGTTACAGATAAAATATTTACAAATAACTAATGAAAGTAAGAAATATATATTTAAACACTGTATTAAGAACGGCTTACACCAAATTCTTAAACGCATTTAAGCATATAATTAAACAAAAAACGTTAAACGTCATTCTTAAACGTGTTTAAGAATTTTGTGCAAACCGGGCTAAAATAAAGTGAATTACAAATTTATTAGACGCTTGTTAATTGTAAATGTGTCGCGCGAGCGTGATGCAAATAAATTTACGCGGGACCAACAGAGACAGGTAGTAACAGGTTCAATTGCCATAATATAAAGAATTCTACCGAATATATGATTACACTATTGAGATGTGAATTCATAACACAAAGTATCTTATACGAAATACTAAACCCGACACAAAGTCGCAGCCTTATACCGTGCCGTCCACAACACCAGCACCATGGCCACCCGACGCTTCATACGGGGAAAAATATATTTTCCTTTTGCGTACAAAACAGAGGATCGTCGTGTTTACCCGCAAGAAAAATCAGACAAAGGAAACAATTGGGTATCGCGCGATTAGCGCCTGTATTGTCGCCAACGATTCGTGAGAGCCGATACGGATACACGGGCAGACAGGCGTGTGGTACCACCGCAGGTGCCACTGTGTAACTCTGTCCTTTTCGTTTCGTTTTCGTGACATTTTTGGCGGTTTCTTCTCGTTTTCCACCTCAATGGGGGATTTTTAAACAGATCATTTAAAAAGTACTACTAGATGGCACTGATTTGACAGGATTCTCAAGTATTGAAATTGATAAAGGAAACAATGGGTATCGCGTGATTAGCGCCCGTATTGTCGCCAACGATTTGTGAGAGCCACCGATACGGATACACGGAGAGACAGGCGTGTGGTACCACCGCAGGTGCCACTGTGTAACTCGGTCCTTTTCGTTTCGTTTTCGTGACATTTTTGGCGATTGCTTCTCGTTTTCTTCACCTCGATGGGGGATTTATAGACAGCTTATTTAAATAAAGAGTGTAGTTCGGCCTTGCCTCACTAGAGGGCGCTGCTTAGACAGGTTTCTTAATTGAAATTGGTGACCGAAGTTAATCGGAAAGGTGTTTCGTGAAGAGATATTTTTCAAAATTTGTATATTTTTATACATCTAACGGTCTCATTTTGATTTATTTTTGAGAATCGTGTCTAATCATCGCTATCTATTATAATCATTAGAACTATTTTATTATTATTTCGAAAGGGAGAGCCGTTAATCGAAAGAAAAAAAGTTATATTGTTATCCTTCGTGTCAATTCGTTATCTTTCTGCATCACTCTGTCGTGTATAAAACACTGACTGATTAACCCAACGACTATGTGAATGGTTCAGTTGGTTTACAGGCCGGTCTGAAACGCAGAGGTCCCTGGTTCGATTCTCGGATCTGGGTGTAGTATGTACAGGGTGGGCCAGAAAGTTGGATGGATTTGAAAAATTCATTAAAAAAAAGAAGAAAATAGTACACAAACGAATCTTTATTAAAATTAAGATAGATAAATGGGATTTTTTTTTTTTTAATTATATCTTCTAGATGTGCACCATCGTGCTGCAAACACTCCTCAAATCTGGACCTCAGATTTTTTAAAACTCGATGGCACATTGCGCGTGGAATAGCAGCCATTTCTTCTTGGATGTTGATCTTCAACTGGGCAATCGTTATTGGATTATTGCAGTAAACTCGACTCTTTATGTATCCCCACAGAAAAAAAGTCTGATGGTGTCAAATATGGACTTCTAGGCGACCACGCAATCTCACCTCATCTCTGTGTTTTCTTGCAAACATCTCGTTTACGAATGCTATTGAGGCATCAGATGTATGGCATGTCGCGCCATCTTGTCGAAACCATATTGCACGATTATAGCCTTCAAATTCTTGCAATTGTGAAAAAAAATGTCGTAACATGGCTGTGTATCGGTATTATTTAACAGTTTACGAGAACAAAACGTAAACATCAAAATTATAATTCAAAAGAAGCGAAAATAGTACATGTTTTGGTAGTGTGGGAAGAGTTTGTCAAGACATTAATCGCCTGAATAGGTACCGCGTTGTCTATTTTATCCAAGCAATAGTGCTTGCAATTCAATTCAATTCCAGACATTTATTGTACACAATTCACCACGACACAATACAAAACATTAACCAAAAAATTTCGATAGAGCAAATAAAAGTAAAACACAATAAACAATGCGAGAGCATAAGTGAATGAGCACCTTAAGAATCATCTATTCTTTGACACTACTGTGCAGTTCTTAAACGGTTTTTATAAAAAAGTTACCGTTTTCCATTACTCGTTGGCCACTGGGTTATGTGAAACAGAAAATGAATATGGTGGAATTAGATAATTACCCCTCATCTCTGTTTTGGTGCAGATAGAGGTATGACGGCGTCGACGTGTAGGTGGGAGCCACAGGCGAGTTTATCTGACAGGTTTACGTTAGATTTCCTCTTTGAGCCTAATAGGACAAGTTTTTGTTTGAATTTGCTAGTAGTGTAGTAAACTAGCAGTTTTGCAAGGTAAGGTGTATAGGTACATAATTTACAAGGCTTTCTAAATTTCATAGATCCATTTTTGCATGATTTGGTACAGGCAGGATTAAACCACAAATTCACCGCCATCAAATATGAAATAATTTGCAATAAATGTATTTGTAATAAATGAACAAAAAAATCTATTTAAACAGTTTTCTTAGGTGTGTTACGGAAATCGAACCACCACCACCAGGTCAATCACTGAACCATAAATGCAGGTCGTCAGTTTAATTAAACACACATACTGCTATGATACATATAGCAGATTTAACCATCGATATCTGTTATTGTTAAATAAAATGAAATCAATAAATATATCGGCCTTCGTAGGCACACGTAAAATACACAAACAGAACTTGTTACTCAGTCAAATCAAATCAAGTCACGATCCAATAACGCAAATCACGAGCCGACATTTCCACGAATATGTCGCCTCATTCGTACTCTATTTCTCAATATCCATCAATTACGTCTTACCTAATTACGGCCATAAATAAATATCCATTCATAAGTATTAATATTAATTACGCGTCCAATACGCGGGCGTAAGCATCCCTACACACGCAGAGATAGGGCCGAAAACTGTGTTTATAGGTCAGCCGAATATCAACAATGTAGGGATAAGGGACCGAGGGGGCCGCCCCCCCACCCCACTAGTCCTACTCATCGGTTCTACCCTACCCCTTACGATTGTTATTTGAAAAGCGAACGCTGCAGAATTTCCAATGGTACAATTAATAAATGCTCGAAAGCCGATTCGTGCTGTATATAGACATTTTCGTTTGGCAAAGTCAGATGGGTCTGTAGGACTCGATCGAGATTAAGCGCTTTGTTTGCTTTAAGCGTGTTTAGAGTGGATGTGGGTTTAGTTGGAGTGTGTTGTGTAATGATCTTCTTAGTCTCTAGTCAGTGGTTCTCGTTGGTTTGCATAGAGCACACTGGAAGTTCTGCGCTCCTGGCCGCGCGTGAATGTTTGAATTTCGAATGTTATATTTTTTGAAACATAAGAAACTCATTGATTTAATGATAAATTGGCGGGAAATCGCGTGTCAGTTAATTTTTATAACAAGTTAAAGGTCGTCGTTCGAAGTCAGTTGTAATCTTAAAGTCCGATTACTTTTTAAATTCTATCGGATTTGTACGAAGAACTGATAGATCCACAACTTTGTCGCTGCCAACTGCTAAAATAGCACACAAAACAGCATACAATGCTTCATCCGGTATTAAATTACGTCACCTCCGTGTGGATTCCGAAATAATTTCCTTGTTGGCATCTGAATTGGCTCGCGATTCCGCGGAAAAGACGCAACAATACAATTCACTTTTCACCGCCCGCGTTGGGAGCGCTGCCAGCGAATGCTAAGCAATCGTTTGTAGGCAAACAGTGCGTCGCGGCGAAAGCTGACAATTTACTAATAAAATCGCACGCGCAGTAGACTGCAGATGTGTTTTAGCCACCAGCGCAAACAAGGGATGTTAGAAGGGGGATGTTATAAGATTGACGTGTTCATCACAGTATCTGTGGCTCTGTGTTGTGTGGAGCTGTGTGTCTGTCTGGATGAGCCGACTTTGATGCTGTTTTCTTTATATGAAAGGCAGTTTTATCGAGATAGTTTTTAGCTTTGTTTTATTTAAATCGCGTCAGTAGTTTAGAAAATATTTGAGTATATGTAAAGTTTGTGGGGAGTTATACGACATCTTAACCAATATGTATTTGTATATATGGGCGGACATAATAGCTTTAAAATACCAGACACTCTCCTAATCGTCACCCAGAAATGGATTTCTTTTAACTTCCTTTTTCCAACAATTTGTCAATTATATTAACATTTAGCGAGGATGTTGTGTATGTGTCAAGGTGGCCCGAATGGTATGAGCCCACTGACTTATCCACTTAATCATTTCTTGTAAGCAAGTCCTGTAGACTCCTTGTCTTTAGCCTTCTGAAGGTCCGATTTTGCATTAATTTTGACGCCAATTTGTATTAGACATGGGAATAACGGCAGATACTTGCAAATGTGACCGCTTACCATCAGACAGGTCGTAAGGTTGTTTTCCATCTTAGTGTTATAAAAAGAAAAGTATTTACAGCCTACACTGCACGCACAAGTTTAATTGCATCATTAGTAGGTTAGGTATTTATAAAAACAATAATATTTATGTTCTTGACATAAGTCTTTTCTGCTCCTCTAACCAGTTAATTCGACAAAAGGTAACCCACCTCAGTACATCAGATGACGAAATTTACGCGATAACATTATTCTTCGCGCCTCCTTAAAAACATAAAGATCAAATTCCATACACTCTCTTCAATATAATACCGTTATGTAAATATGGTTCCATTAAACAGTTACTTCTCAATAAATTTTTTTTTTCAAATATTTTGCCAGCCCTTTTATTCAAATTTATCAATTTTAATCTATGGGTACAATCGGATCTCTAATATCTATATCTATTCTAATCTAGAAAACTAAACTAAGCCCACAAATGTTGGAAACAAACTAATGTCTGTTGCAATAAATATCCTCTTGAATCACTCTGTATGAAAATCCGTTCAGTAGTTTTTGAGTTTATCGCGAACAGACAGACAGACAAACGCGGCGTGGAACTTTGTTTTATAATACGCACTGATATTGATAAAAAAATTATTCTTGAATGCTATAAAAACTTTTAGCAACTACACAGGAATATGATTATTAAGGTGGTCATGCACTAAGCCCGGCTTACACCAAATTCTTAAGCACGTTTAAGAATATTTTTTGTTTAAGTATCAGCTTAAATGCGTTTTAGAATTTGGTGCAAGTCGCCTTAAGGTCTTGTACTATCCAACATCCCGATTTTTGCATGCGTCAAAACACCTCGCGGCACCGTTCAACCGATCCAAGTGTTGCTCCTAATTGGGGGAGACTAATAGCCGAGATGGTCGCTGCCAATTAGAGCTATTGATGTCTCAGGACCCTCGTCCGGTAACCCCACCCGGCGGTAATCATGAATACTATAAAAACCTTTTAACAACTACACAGGAATATGATTATTAAGGTGGTCATGCACTAAGCCCGACTTTCACCAAATTCTTAAACACGTTTAAGAATGTTTTTTGTTTAAGTTCATCTTAAATACCTTTAAGAATTTGGTGCAAGCTGCCCTAAGACACCAGTATCGTACAACACCCCGATTTTTGCGTGCGTTAATTTAGTAACAGCATAAATGCGTTTAAGAATTTGGTGCAAGTCGCCCTAAGACTATTATATCGTTATTTTTGTGTGCGTCAAAACACCTTGCGGCACCGTTCAACCGATCCAAGTGTTGCTCCTAATTGGGGGAGACTAATAGCCGAGATGGTCGCTGCCAATTAGAGCTATTGATGTCTCAGGACCCTCGTCCGGTAACCCCATCCGGCGGCAATAATTAATCAAGCAATTACGGACGTCCGCGGCGAAGATCATATTTTGCTGGCTTGTGTACCTGAATTGGAATAAGAGGGGGGGAGGGAGGAGGGCGTCAAAAGAACTGTCAAATTCGTAGTGAACTAATTTGAGTACTAGTTAAATACCTCTCAGCCGTATACTTAAGTGAGAGTAATTTTTTTTCATATGAACTTAGACTTAATACATATAATGGTAGCCTGATCTCTGTGATAGATACAAATAAATAAAATATTGTAATTTTTAATACAATAGGCTAGAGAGTTGTGTCAGGACAGAGCAAAGTGGCGGTCCATAGTCTCTGCCTACCCCACCTGTGGGACACAGGCATGAGCTTTATGTATGTATGTATTTTTAATATTACAATACACGCCAGGAAATGTACTTTATTGTTATACTAATCCCCATAGGCAGATGCTAGATGCTCTATATCTATCGTGATACGTGGATGACGATCTTGTACCACGATATATTTGACGATATCCTTGTGAGTTGCTTATGTTGTGAAATGATTAATTATATAATGTAATTTTCAAGAATAAATAAAGAAATCTAATCTAATCTATGGATTGTGAAGAACTCATGGATCACAGTATTTCTAGAATATCTGAAATTCTCGTCTCCGTATCTTATGAGAGTTTCCAGTAAATTCCTAGAAATGAAACATTTCCTAACAAAATTCCATTTTAACTCCAGTTATTTGGGCGTACTGTTAAATCGCCACATTTAGCTGAAACTATCGCCGAAAGTGTTATTTCGTTGAAGTTATGTAACTTGGTATTGGGTGGGCTATCTTTGCTGGCAGAGACCCAGCGGCTTAGCGGCTTTGGGCTTCGGATCGACCAGGCTCAGTGCCCGTTGAGGAACGCTCTATGTGTTTTGAGGTGAAGAAACTTTATACGGACTCTCCAAAATCAGTTAAGTAACTCTACAAAATGTAGAGACAGATAATATATAAAATCGTTGTGCTCTCGCGAAATAGGGCCCGGAGTCCGCCTTGACCATGATCCAGGATTTGGCAGATCAGGAAATTACAGTGGAGCTACTATCTATATTATGTATAGATGATTCAGATACCTACGGACTTCACCGCACAGTGGAGCGATTGCCATCTGACCCTGCTACCAGTGGGAACTGACTAGATTGGATCATGATTACACATTCAGCCTGTGCAGGTTTCATTACGATGTTTACCCTCACCGTAAGAGCATCGGTCAGTATTCAACTTATATACGTAACTCAGAAAAGAGTCATATATGGCCGCAGTGGGATTCGAACCCGGTACCTCTCGCTTACGAGCGGGATACCCACTTGGCCACCGACGCTCCTCCTGGCGTGAATGAATGAATTATTTACTGCTTCAAAATGTGGTACAAAAAATATGTTACAATAAAAACTTGCACTTGCACTTTATTGTAGAGACAGATAACATATAGAGGTGTAATAAATAGCTTCAAAGCTCCAGTTTATTTATGAACGCCCAACGAGTATGTAGCGGCACAATCTAATCGCGCGTACAACTCGAGAAATTACCGACCAAACTCGCGAACACATTCAAATTGTAAACCAATCTCTCCACTGCCGCGGCTGTTTATCAATTCACAACGTTTTAATAAGTCTTTGGCGGAATTTAATTTATGTAAAATGTTATACGGCAAGTTAGAATCGGAGTTTCAGGGATTATTATTCGGGGCGGGGACTGCAAACACGAGTCCTGGATACATCGTAAACAACAACTGGTGAGAAGTTGAATGGCATTACGCATTCGAGACGCGTCCGGCCCCGGGCTGGCCGCGAATTGTTAAATGAAATAAGAATCTGTCATAATTTGTAACGATAAAGCGCTGAGATGTTATCGGCGACGGAATTTTATTACGGGCCGCGAACATATCCCGCTCCGGCCATGTACCAATGACTGTTTTCTAAGTTATGTACAATTTGACTACTAACCTATAGTACAGTTGAATACTAACCGATGCTCTTACGGTGAGGGAAAACATCGTGATGAAACCTGCACATTCAGGCGGCTGGATGTGTAACCATTATCCAATCTGGTCAGGTTCCCTGGTAGGGTCATGGAGGTCAGATGGCAGTCGCTCCACTGTAATTACCTGACCTGCAAAATCATCATGGTCAAGGCGGACCCCGGGCCCTCGTACGCGAGAGCACAACCGGGACATTAATGCCAAGATGATGATTACGCATTCGAGACGCGTCCGGTCCCGGGCTGGCAGCGAATCTTTAAATGAAATAAGAATCTGTCATAATTTGTAACGATAAAGCGCTGAGATGTTATCGGCGACGGAATTTTATTATGGGCTGCAAAAATTTGCGGCCCGCGCCAGACGGCGGGTTGGTGCCGTCTGCTGGGCTTTGTTATCTAAACGGGCAAGCGATAACCTATTTTAAGGTTCGTATTGAATTGCGCTTTGGTAAAATTACATGCTCATTTGATCTGAGCACGTAATTCCGACTCAGTGTTCAATGAAACACGTAGTTTTACGTGTTGCGTAATGTTACGCATCTGTAATTAAGCCATGGACGTGTTACTGAACTTGACAAAAGTGAAATATTTTCCATAACAACCGAGGACTATTCTTTAATCCCTTGTTTTGAATATAAATCTAAATCTGTTCCACGCAACGAATTTTGATGCGGTCTTCACTGACATTTAGATATTTTCTTCCCGAAAATCATTCATGCATATTATAAAAGAGAAACACCGAGCCGTACGAAGGCGGGACGAATCGCTGGTTGATAAACCTTATCGCACAAATACCTACGACTACACATGGGTCTACGCAAGGCTCTACACGATGCTACGACATTGCTACGCGGCGTAGCAATAACTTTGTTTTATTCTAGTGCACACATCATCTGCTGTACTAGTAAAATATCGTCACGGGGTGCCAATTAGCTCCCGAGACTTACCTTTTATAAATTAATAAAGTAGTTTCTGTACGTGTAGGGTACAGTAGGGTAGGCGTAAGTTTTAGTGGGTGCTGTGGCTTGGCCACATCGGCCTCGCAATCACGCTGCCTGCGCTACATAAGCTCCACAAATATATAAAGACAATAATTTAATGTCAACATAATTATAGTCAAAATAAAAACTAAAAACTAGAGCCGTACAACTTCGTCATTAAACTTAAACTAGATGTTTAACCCACTTTTTGCCATTCCCGGTGCAAAAGGTGCCCATAACACTAGAAGCGTTGCCACGCTGAATGGCGATGGACAGCCTCTGCAACAGGAATGACCCAGAGCGGGGGTCCAATAATATTATTATATAATATAATAAATAAATAATTTAATTATTTTTAAAACTTACGCAACCCAACCCATACAAATAGAGCGCGTTGTCCCCAAAACTGCGTCCATACGGAACGTTGTATCGATTCCGTTACATTGCCACATGCAAGTATGAAAGGGGCGCCGGTCCACACTGCTGGACGGTGGCCAAACCTCGCAGGTAATCCGGTGCGGTGGCGCCACCTACCGCCACTTAGCACCGTCCTGCAGTGTGTTTATGAGATAACATTACCATTTTGTAAGTTACTTTTTTTACGACGCAGGCGTGTTGTAATCTCGTTTTGACCAAGCGTCGTTTGAATTATTATTAAGAATTGATGCTTGTAAAGCTTTATATTAGTAAATAGAATAGTGTCATTGACGTTTCAACCATAATGTACTTATTTTTATATGTATGAAACTGCTGTGAAGCTGTGAAATGAACTAATAAATAAAATATAAATAATTGAAAAGAATTAGAGTCTATACGTGTTTAAATTATAAATTGTGAAATTTCTACACTTTTTATTTCGATCGCTGTGCATTCAATTTTTCGATACATTCTTTCTGAAACCGTGAAGGGCGCGTTCAAAAATATTGAAAAGTAAGCTACCTTTATGGCTGAGAGAAAATTTTTTTTGCTCACTGCTTTCTACAATTCGCCAGTTTCATCGCGTTCGGAACAAACAAATGAACAATAAGAGACATATTATTGCCTTACAAGTATTCTATAACTAACCTAAAATCACGCTCAAATCAACAGCAGCTTTTCAACCGATATCTATCGTAAGCCCCAACATCCATCATCGGGCGCATCATGCATTCAGTCGAGGCCAAACTCGATTCCCATTCGCACATTTCCCATTTTCGCACAAAAACATCCGCCTCGCATAAAAAATGGCCGTAAAACCTCCGCGGTGTATTTTTTCACGGGCGTATCACAACCGAGGTGATTATGCCTGCGTGCGGCCGCGGAATGAATTCCAATGAGCCCTTTCAATGGCGATGATTAAAAGTAACCTCGTTCTGAGCAGCAATGGACGCGCGAAAGCTGGGAGTGCCGCTTTCAAACCAGATTCCCTAACACGCTTTTGAAACGGGTCAACGCCAATTTAAAGTCGTAATGTGGGCTTCATATTTCACGCGCGTAGCCTAAAGTAGGTATTTTGCATTGCGGTTTCGCAGTTTTTATATTTACATGTTGAGGATTTTCGTAGACCATGTCGATTTCTATGTGCGTCACGCGCACTGTGAGACCTTATAGTAACGTTTCCCAAATAGAACACACGTGTTGGCTGCTTTATATCAAAATTAATGTATCCAGGTCTCCTTGACTCATGTCCACCAATGACTTTTACTTTCACCCAAGTCATGTACCAATGAGTCTTTTCTGAGTTATGTACATTAGGTAAACATTAACCGATGCTCTTACGGTGAGGGACAACATCGTGATAAAACCTGCACATCCAGGCAAATGAATGTGTAACTCTAATCCATTCTGGTTTGGTTGCCCAGTTAACAGAGCCAAGGAGGTCAGATGGCAGTGGCTTCTGTAATTACCTGATCTGCCAAATCCTGGATCATTGAACCAGTGTCGCATTCTTGCAAGGTGGACGCTCTCACCATTCGGCCTACTACGGCTTCCACATTTTATTAATAAAATGGCATATACACCGGATATCATATCCACGTCTTCGAACTCTATGACATCTTGACATGACATGACATGTTCTCGAATTGTTTCCATAATTAAAAAGTTTTATAACGACGCGAGACGCGCGCTGAATTGTTTCACCTAATTGTTTTTGTGTAGGTACAATTAATTAATTACAAAGCCAGCTTTTGCACTGTCTCTACTTACATTACAAGTATGGTTTATTACCCCTAGGCCGCGTACGGAATTGCGGTTTCGTAACTGGTTTCGATCGAGAAATTTTTTATCCTTATATGAAACCAGTTGCGATCAGGAACTACTAAGCCTGCATTGGAATCACAGCATTTAACCTACTATATTAACTGTTTTAAAAGTAACTTTTAGTACAGAAATTTAAAATAATCGAAACCTACTGGATCGATTTTAATCATTCTTTCTCCATAAAATGCTACATTATCACTGAGTAACATAGGCAATTTTTTATCCCGGGATAATTATAGAACTGAGGACTGCTAGTAATATATACATATTAACATTCACCAAAAAGCACTCGCTTAGATTTTAACGTCTACGAGTACAAATTCGTCGAATCAATGCCCAAGTTCGTATCACTTGTCGGGCTAACTAATCTGTCGAGAAGGCTGCCGAGGGGCAGGTGGGCCGATAATCCTGGGAATTCGGGCCAAGTTTCTTTTATGTCGCCGCCCCTGACGAGCCGTCCGATTCCGGCCATTCGGGCTATTGTTGTTTTCGACCGTGTTTGTGGCAGCCTGCCGACGCTTGTTTTCGTCCAAACTTGCCCAGTAGTTGGGTGTGGGTGTAATCAAAAACATGTCAATTCGTCTCTTTTATTGTACTAGCGAGTTCTGCTGAGCGAGCGGGTGTTTTGAGCTAGGAGGGAGGCGTTGTCGAAAATAAATAAATTGTGCACCTCGAAAGTGTTGTTTGTGTAGCTATTCATGGGTAGGTTAACCGCTTCGTAGATCGTGATTACAATTGTAACGCATACGATAGTGTCGAATTATCAAAACATAATGATAAATAAGTCCGAATAAAGCAATGTCTATGTCTATTTGGTTTTATTGCCTAGGGCGGCACACGGACAGATGGTCAAACTGATGGAAAATGGCCACCGTCGTCCATAACGTCAGCAATCGGATACGGTGACGAACTTTAGAGATTTCTCTCGATCCAAAGGAAAAATTTCGGAAAAGAAATCATTCCACATCTTGTACGGGCGTCGTAAGAGTACAAAACATGCAGTAAATCAAATGTGCGTAAATTATAAAATCCGAGGAACATAGCCTACCTTTTAAAGAATTCGAAGCAAAACAAGTTGCAAACAGAAGCTTTTTAACATAAATATAAAGGTGTGTTTGTATTTTTTACAAGTGCCTCGTACCGTTGGCGGGCACTCTGTGCAGTCACGGAACAACGCTCCACTATTTTCTATTCAGAGAGCCTTTCTTCTCGACACCCAACCATTTTTAATACAAAGTGAGTGGTACTTGATGCAAACAATGCAATATTTTAATAACCCGGAGCCTGCCTTTCCAAGCGAGGGTCGCTATTTGCCAGCCCAGTTTTTGTAGGAGCCTTTGAACGCGGCCCGCCATTTGTCATCGCTGCCTCGGCCATTGTCTTTTCGCTTTCCAGATATTTATCTTTATAGCGATCGTGGAGTTTATTATTTTAATAATGTTATTGCCAGAATCTTTCAAAGCGTCTCTTTCTTTAGATTTGGTTGAGAAAACGTGGTAATAACAGATATCGAATAAGTAAGTATGTAAACAATAGGTGAGTAAATCAAATTTTTTAATTTAATATGTAATTTCGGTATCATTAATTAATAAACAGCCGGTAGGCCAATATTCAGTTATACGCGTAAGCCAAAGCTATACCCGCCGAAACAAAGCCAGCAATTCCAGAACTTTCGACAAACGTACCAATACAAAGAAGATATCATTTTATTGCGTAGACGTTCAATTTTCTTTGTTTAACTAACCGTTGGACATTTCTTCCGCGGCGTAATAAAAGTGACCTTTTTCTTTTACGGTCACGCGGACAATGGGTGGAATATAATGTGAATTTGTCCGGAGAAGCCGACACCTTGTGGCGCGGATCAGGTTCGGCTGAGGCGGGGGGAGGGGATTACCTGTAGGCCCCCGTAGGCCCCTGTATTCCCGCTAGGCCCCGCGTGCGTGCGCGCCTCGCAGCGGGATCACCGCGATCGCTGCAAAGCCTCACAATAAAACGGTACTAAAAAAGTTTACTCACGATGTCCCTTTTCGGGCGGATTTATCCTCCACCACCATCCATCACACACCTATCTACACTGAACGGCTAGATTTTTGTGTAAACGGATCGTGAGCTTAGGGACTCGCAGGGCGTGGCCTCCATTCGAATCTCGGAACTTGCCAGTTCATATAAATAGAGACACTTATCCTGCGGATATCTTGTTTGCCTTAGCTTAGAAAATATTGGGATAAAATTAATGGAGTTACAATGTGAAACAAAATGTAAAAAAGACACCAGCTTTTAGTCGAATTCATAATTCCATGTTCACAGACGTTCATTAAGAGGGTTGTTCTTTTTCAACTAGGTACTCAGAGAGAAACTCATTTAAAATATCTATCAACAATCCAACGATAGGCAATATGAAGAGTAAAATACTACATAAAATGTAGGTATCCTGGGGGGTGCATTGACTTTGATCCGTCAGTTATATTAGAGGCCGGCAACGCAACCGTGATACCCCAGGTATTGCAAATCTCCATGGACGGTGGTGATCACTTACCACCAGGCGACCTGCTTGATCGTTTGCCACCCTATATATTTACTTTATTATACAAAAAACAGTTTGCAGGTGACTCTACCTACCCGTAGTTTAACTAAATCCTAGCTTTGGACTTGGCCGAGGCTTAATTTCAATCCGTTCCGCAATTTCTTAATTAATTCCCACACATACACTCTCACGCATTTGTCTCACAGAAATATTCATTTATTAAGTTCCACAGGTTATAATCCGGACACACCTCTTTTACTCTTCTATATTAATTTCCAACCCGCCTGCCAAGCATGGAGATTATGATAAGAACTCGTTGCCTGCACATGTTTTCCCTGAGCGCTACAACTTGGGTCTCTTTAATACACGAGTGGACAGGTATTTAATGGACAGGTAGGTATGCGCCATCGTGGACTACATCTGCACCTAAATATAAATACCAATTATCTAAAAAAAATGTCCCTTCTCATGCAAGAGGCCCCAAGTCCTCCAGTGGACTGTTATGGGCTGTGATGATGATGATTCATACTACAGCCAAAAAACAAGACAGCTTCGACACCCACGATACAATCTGTACACCATCACGGCCAGAGTAAATAAGCTGTTTATCAGGCATGCCTTATCTTCAGCCGCCACGTCACTTTCCATCAACTAAGATAGTGGTCAAATGCCTGGCTGGTATACATAAAAAAATATAAAAAAAGGTGAAATGGTGGTCAAAAGCCCGCGTAGTAATTTAGTGAAAAAAAAACCGACCCGTCCACTGCCCACTTGACAAGGGACGCGGCGTCCATCGCGTCCAAATGCGTGTTCGATCAATTTCACGCCCATAAAACATTATTTTCACCCACATCACGTTGTGGGATTATGATGAGCGAGCGGTAATAGCTAATTGGCGCTGAGGCTAAATATGGCGGTAGTAGTATCGTTACTCAGGGTTGGGAGCTGGGGTTATTATGTAACACAATCGTTTTCGGATTTGTATCGTTAAACGCTTTGGACGTGAATACGAGACTAAAGACGTGTGCGGACCGCCTCCGCAGAGACAACTTCTAATTTTTTGTAGTTTTTGGACGATCCAACGACAAGGCCTTTTGTAAAATTTTGAAGTGGATCAATGAACACTTGTAAAAAAACAGTTTTTAACCAAAATAGTATTGATTGAATTTTTTCGATTCTTTTAAAATTGTGCTTGACATGTTTTAGAGATTTTTACGTTTTTCTCCTATCGCTTACGGTAGGTGGGGCAAATAAATACAGTACGGCAAAAAGCGTCATAGTCACGAATAGACCGATCAACTTTACTGATGGGTGGAAGCAACTGCGTCGAAATATCGACGAAAAAGAATACTATCCGTGGTAACAAACCCGTTAATATGTGTGGTGTAAGTGTAGTAAATAACCACGAAAGTTCTAATTCTAATAAAAGTGATTTACGAAAAATGTCATAAGTCGCTTAAAAACGTATACACGATATTCACATGAAGCTGAACATGGCAAGGGGCGAATGCGGAAAATTGTAGACATAAGTTACACAAAAACAATACGAATACGAAACGAAAACGGCTTAAATACTCAATTATACCAGAGAAAGCGAACTCAGAAGTAGGTGAGGCGATGCTAACACAGATTCCGAATAGGATATTATTCGCGAAACGCTCCTGAAATCGGCACCTGTATATTGCATATGTAAGATAAACAGTACGGATTTATTTCCACTATCTATACATAAGGCTAAAGTACTTGTTCAGTGAGCAATATTTTCCAGGAATCATGCTCCGATATCATTTACTATGGAGAGTGTTTATTTTACTGGCTTTTGTCAGCGGCTTTATTCGCGTAGACGTCAATAAAAATAGCTCATGTTCTACTCGTTTTCTTTGGAATGGCATAGTATATGTGCACTATTCGTGCGATATTGGTCTATCTAGGTAACTAGCTTTTCTGCCACGGCTCCGTGTACTATACATTATATCGCGCAAGTGGGCAGGAAGAGATTAGAAGCTGCCTATGTCTTATTCCAGACCCTAATGTACCTACCAAATTTCATACAAATTCATTCATCCATTTAGGCTATAAGAGATAACAAATACACACACGCAAACTGTTGCATTTATAACATTATTAGGTTTTATAGGTATATAGTATTTTTTTTCGTGATAGCTGGTAAATTTTTTGAAAAAGCAATAAAAAAACTTTCACATTTACATACCTAATATTATTAAAAGTCCGCCCTAACAAACTATCACAATCTAAAACACTACCTTATCATCAAACTTAATACACCTACAGCACCAAATTCATTGAACACCCCCATGACACTGGCAGCCAAAGTCACAAAGGCATCCATTACCAGTCCCAATTCCGTATGTAAATGTTTGTATCGATGCCCCCGTGTAGAAAGCAATAGAATAGGCAGCCGAATAACAAACCAATTACAGAGATGAAAACGAAAACGAACGAGCTTGATTAGTATCCGCCACCAATTCCGGGAGTGGGAACAGACAAAGCGCAACAAAAGTCGATACCAATACCTACTCGATATCAATACCTCTTAATTGGCGTACGACGATCCGCAGATAGAGCCGATTGGACGTCGTCCAATTAGCTTTGGGTCGCTAGCTGGGGGATCGCGATGTGCAAGATGCGGCGGCGATCCGGCCTATCGGTGGGATCGCGGCGGGATCAGAGATGTACCGCGTACTCATTCGCCACTTACTCTCGGCTAAGGCTTAGTGTAATTGTGCCTACAAGTGAGATGCTATCCTCCAAGTCCAGGCTTAGTTAGGTATATTGAGCCTGTACACGTGATACGTCTTGTGTCAGTCTGTTATAAGCCACTAGTGGGCACGGCGCGACTTCGTTCGCGTGGCGTTCTACCCCTACCCTACACAGCGAATACTTGCTCACATCAATTTTTATAAATAGGTATACTAGCCTTTACTTACGACTTCGTTTTTCTTTTCGTGATCTATGAAGAATTCTATGCAAAAAGATCGTTTTCGTGGTTACAGACAGCGACAAACAACCAACAACAATTTAGAGGGACTTAATATAAATCAAGCCTATACCTGTGTACAAGATAGTAATGGTTTCCATAGTCTTACCGTGAGATATAGCTATATACAATTACCTAGTATAAAATAAAGTCGCTTCCCGCCGTCTTTGCCTCGGTACGGATCTATACTTAGATCTTTTAAACTAAGCAACGGATTTTAATGCGGTTTTCAAGAGTGATTCAAGAAGACGGCTTATACAGTAGGACAACACGCGAACGAAGTCGCTAGGTATATAATAAGCAATACTTCATTATGGCAGATATTTTACTGCTGGTGTCAGACACATCTGGCTGTCTACCGTTTGCTATCCAGACCTATCTGTCTGCCGCAACCGCGGTATTGGATCAATCTATCTCTGTTTGCCGATGCCGGCAAATATCAGCCGAGCATTAATATCACTTCCAAGCTTTGTGGGATCCATTTAATTATTCTAATAAACTCAACCATCCATCATTTTTAAACTTTCGGTAAAGGGTTTGATTTCATTTGTCGCTCATAATCCATTTGGCTTTATTTAATTGTCTACTAAATTTGGTAATGAGTCTGATAAATACTTTTGCGTAAAATATTAGATCTTAGTTAGCGACTTCTTGATAAATAAATAGTTAAGTATAGGTAACCCTCATGGACATGTTCGTCTCTGTGAGTACCTATGTGTATGTTAATACAAATCCAAACAAATTTACAACAATCATGTAACAAACATTTGTACAAACTTTCACATTTACAATGCTAATAATATTAAGTGTTGGAAATAAGTTTAAACAACGTTACCTATTGGATACTCGTGTATGTTTCATTAATTCCAATCGAAAAATCCTACAGCTTCTAAAAATAGGTAGGATGGGTGTCCACCCACGTGTCCACGTGTCACTGTGACAATATACAAGTACACCCTCTATACTTAACCACCCGAATCGGTACCCATAAACACATTGCCGTTGTATTTTCAAAAATAAAGCCTGCATCCATTAAAGCGGTTCCATTTTAGTATTCTTATTGAAACAGAATTGGTAAACAAAAAGCGTAGGCCCTACTTCAAATTCTGAGCGCGATGGCGCGGGGCCGGTCCGTTCGCAAAAAACAGCGATTTCGCGCTCGCGCCCGTGTTTCGGACGAATTATTTAATTTGAATTTTTTAACGTCCAACACTAAAGAAATTACTGTGAAAATACAGGCACTTGATGTAGAACATCCAGTTCTAATACTTATTTAAAAAAAACTCGCGTTCTTTAAACATATTATTGTACTAGACGAGACTTACACGAGAGCCAACGGCTTACGACGTGAGGATGAAGATCGGGCAAAGTGGAGGAAGCAAAGCAGGAAACCGGACCCTGGCAGTAGCCGGGATTGACCGATCAGATGATGATGGTGATTATACTAGACGAGACTTCCTCGCGGCGTACCTGACGTCGATTTGCTTTCCTGACGTTTCGGTAGGGTTACACCCACCACAACGAGAAGACAAATCGAAAAGGTCGCGTGTAAGTCCCGTCTAATATAATACAGCCAGTTCTAGTATCTATGGGATACCTATGATCGCAATCTCCGTAACGATAACTGGTTATTACATTTTTCTGTTCACCGCACTGGATTTATATCCAACTCTTTCGTGATGGTCGCCATGAGACTCTGGAATTATCTGCTCTCTGAAATTAGATATTTAACTAGCGAATTCTCGTTCAAAAAGGCTGTACGCAAGCATTATCTGCATGCTCTATAAATAATATAATTATATAAACTTAACGTTTATTTATTTAAAGTAGGTATCCCCTCCCTCACTTTATTTTATAGTTTCTCCCGCACCGGCTACCTTTTTCGATCTCATTTTTTCACGGTTGACTGTTAGATGGCGGCTACTTTAGCCTTAAGTCCGCCAATGTACCGTTAGTGCATAAAGTTTATATAATCCTGATCCACATCCTGATGTTACTAAAGTTACCGAAGTATGGAACGCCAGCGCTGCCGAATGCCGACCCTGTAAAAACCTTCACTCCTGTTTATTTTATTCCAAAATTGGTCCACAATTTTCTGAGAAACCGCGGAACAAACATACAAAAAACATACAGTTGATTGGAAAACCTTCTCCTTTTTGTTTTTTTTTTAAATCCACGACACGACAAAGGTGGGACAATCAATAACAATCATAATCATCTTGGCGTTAATGTCCCGGTTGTGCTCTCGCGTACGAGAGTCCAGGGTCCGCCTTGACCATGATCCAGGATTTGGCAGATCAGGTAATTACAGTGGAGCAACTGCCATCTGACCTCCATGACCCTGCTACCAGGGGAACCTGACCAGATTAGATCATGGTAACACATTCAGTTGCCTGAATATGCTGGTTTTATCACGATGTTTTCTTTCACCGTAAGAGCATCGGTTAGTATTCAACTAATGAAAGAGTCATTGGTACATGGCCGCAATTGTGACAATCAATAACAATGAAGATACATAAAAAATAGATAAACAAGTATTCCCATTGGCTCGGTCTACGGCATCCAGCATAAGTCGAACCCCTTCAGCATAATGTTGTGGCCCCAAATTGAGAAATATTTTGTAGAAATTGAATATTTTGGTAGATACACATAGCAATCGAATCTGGACGGACATAATTCCACCAACAATTTTGTTACTTCGAAAAATGCTTCAATTTCACTAGATTAAGTTATTGAAAAATTTGACGCGTGCCTCACCCTTCGCCCGGAGGCTTTGGGGCGTTGCGTGCTCGCAATAAAGGGTTCGGAGGGTTCGGGAAAACTGGTTTTAACCAGATCACGAGTAATGATGTCTGACAGACAGAAAATAGGGTGAGTTGGAGTTTTCTTTATTTAACTAAGATATATTTAGATGGTCTGTTGGTATTGCAAATTTGCTGAAATGTATTAAATTGCACGTTCATTAAAATCAGGATAAGTATTGTATAAGTTATAAGATAAACAGCTTTACATTGTACTTCTATGTGTACGACCTTAATAATAATATTGTTTATACATATATTTGTTCTCTTCTTGAAGTATAGATTCCACCAGAAGGTACCTTATTTTAAACAATTATTTCGTATTCCCTTTGTCAACTAGATCAGAATATAATTTTATCTAGAATTTCAATTATTCAATATCTGTCAGGGCCCTGCTGTCAAAAGCTTTGACAGCAGGACTTAAAGCCTCGCCGTACATTTGCAGTCGCCATCCATTTCTATTTTGATATTCAAATATCGAATATAGTTTTACTGCTGGGTTTACTACGTTCATAAGAGATGTAGGGACATACATACAGACTCCCTGTATCTCATAAGGGTAGGCAGACACTATCGAGTGCCACAAGATACGATCCTGACACACCTCTTTCGCGTCTTCCACATTCATACATCTCATGCCGGGGTGCTCTTGGAAATTATTACCTTTATTGGAAAATGTCATTTACCTATGTGGTCAGTGTATGATTTTACCTAAGCCCAAACGCTACTTTATCTACACTCATATTTTTATGTTAAAATATCGTACCTATAATTTTCCCAGCTTTGCTGGATGTAAGCTGCGAGTCAGTTCTGTTGTATCTACGCGTCGAGAATATCAAGCGGCGGGAAATTCACTTTACTACTTTCACATTTATCTATTTATTTGCTTCAAATAAGAAAAACACTCACAAACACAAATTACCACAATTAGAAAAAATATTCTGTTTAGCGGGAAAATATTTACACAGAAATATAAAACTGAAAATTTAAATTTTGAATTTGTTAAATACATCTAGATATTCAGCCTACATTTCGACGTGTCCCAGCGCCCGACAAAAAATTAAAAAAGAAAAGTGTTGCATTAAAAAGTTATTTTAATGCAACACTAGTTATTTTTCGATACAGCTGTATTAAAAATATTATAAGAAATGCTGTATCAAAAACTTTTTTTTTTTTAATTTTATAGACTGGCGTGAAAAAAGGTATCCTTAAACAACTGTTTTCGAATATATAATTTGAACATTACGCTATGAGTGTAGATAATCACGTTTATTCTACTCAGACACACGGCACAACATTCAAAAATATTCATAGAGAAAAAAAAGTTAAACAGAGACAAACGTAAAAAAGATGTCGGTTATGTGTTTCATAAGTTTGTATTTCCGTTCCTATGTTCCTTCGTTAATCTAAGTAAGCAATAATATAGGTACTTGAGTATTTTATTGAGATTAATAATTTTCGTTTCAATCAAAACGGAGCCGGTGGTAGGGGAGGCGGGTATCGTATTTCAATTAGCTGCCTGGTAATGGAGAAATCAGATATCACGTCCATCCAGACATCTGTCGATCAGGGACATAACAACAACAGTATTAGATGCCTTAACAATGTAGGTACACTTCATGTAAATGTTGTACCTAACAATATAAACAGTGTGCGTAGACTGATTGGGAGCAGGTTTATATATTTTTATGCTACCAATGTTTTTTATTACGACTGTTCAACAAAACATATTCCTCTTAGGTTGCAGATTTCCTGGACGAAGGTACCCACTTTTCAGGTGGACCGTCCGTCCGTGTACCTCCCTAGGCAATAAAAAAGTATGTTTCGTTAGTTGTTTCGGTAATTGTTATCAGAAATAATTTTGAAGTAAATCAAATTTTTTAAGTTACCTAAATAGGGAATCTGCAAATATTACGACTTGCACCAAATTCTTAGACACGTTTAAGAATGACGTTTAACGTTTTTTTGTATGAAGTTTTTTGTTTAATTATCAGCTTAAATGCGTTTAAGAATTTGGTGCAAGCCGCCCTAACTTATATACATCGCAATCGCTTCGAAATATCAAGGTAAAACAATAATAACCCTTTAACAACCGTGGTAACAAACCTGATGTGCGTGATGATTTAGGTGTTCATTAAATATTCAAATGTACAGTCCATTAATTAAATTGAGAAAATAATTTTAATATGTGAACTTCTTCTTTCCCTACACGTTTTCTCATTACCTGGGGTAGGCTCCTCTTGTCTGCTTCCTCCATTTACCTCTATCCTCAGAAGTAGCGGTGTCAATATTATTGTCCTTCAGGTCCTTGTTATTAAATATTAAGATGTAAACGATCTGAAATATTTATTTGACGACCTGAGCGGTTAAGTTGGTTAACATGCCGGTCGCCACGCAGAGGTCCCGGGTTCGATTCCCGGCCGGATGAAACTTAATTTTTGTTACTGGTCTGGGTCATGATATCAGCCAAAAGACGCCCACTGCTGGGCATAGGCCTCCCCCCAGAGATCTCCACTATGGCCGGTCCTGTGCCTTCGCATCTAGCTGGTACGGGTCTGGGTGTAGTATGTATAATAAGTATGTATTTAAAAGTATATAATTAGTTATAGATAGTTCAACTCAGTTGTGCGCGCGGCGCTATGTGTGCGTGCGCTTGTAAATATACAGCTTTCATTTATGTGGCAGTGACGCGACCACTTGGCGTGCCAATGGCGTGGCGTCATTGTGACGTGTCTGTATATGTACAAGGTTTACCCACACATAGGGCCGCGCGCACAACTGAGTTGAAATATCTGTAATCAGTTATCTAACACCCATAACACAAGTTTTGCTTACTTTGGAGCTAGATGGCGCTGTGTGAATTAGTCCAAGCATATTTATATTTATATTTATATACACCGTCGTCGGCGCGGCGGTCGTTGCAAACCGCGTGCACTCGACCTGTATTTTTGCACTTTACTGTGTGGGTCAGGGCCCGACTGGAAGTAGGTCGCTACAACTCTTAAAGAGCCGTGACTATTTACCAACTTTTAATCTGTTTACGAGTAGGCAACTATGCCTCCGTTGGTTGTAAGCCGTTGTAAAATTAACGTCCTGAATTCTCAAATACTTAAAGCTGGCACGTTCACAGAACTCACGTGTTTAAGAATTTGGTGCGAGCCGGGCTAAATTAAATCAACCCATATCAGGGCTCACACTGCACAAGCGTAATTTGTGAATATGCAATACGGCCCAGATATAGTTACTTCTGTAGTAACAGTGTGCTGTGCGATTATTTGAAAATATCAAGATAAGAAGCAATCTTCTCAAAAAATCACGCAACAAATCTAGTAAATGTAGTACCTGCCTCAAGAGGACACAAATCGAAACTTTTAAAGGCTCGTAAAAGTGCGTCCGAATTCCGATCGAGGTTCAATCGGTGGCCATTACAGGAGGTAGTACCGATAGTTACAATTCGGGCCCATCGTTGTAGGTTTATAACCCAATAAAAACATATTCCGTGCAGTAAACATCGATCGTTTCAGAGATAAGGACGGCTACCACTGCGTGCTACAGCCGCTGAGGAGATTGGAGGCAGTTTGGCACATATAATAATGTTTTATATGAAAATCGGTACACGAATATGTCTTTTATAACTAAGTAGGTACCTTTATCATATGACATATCCGAAATTATGTTGGAAACCCCTGACAAAGTCTACGAATACTCAAATAATTCTCAAACTATAAAATCGATTTTAAAGAAACGAAGTTAAAACCCTCGATTAAACTGGTTTTCAAATACAGAAAACCGCATCGCAATCGGTCCATCCGTTCGGGAGCTACGATGACAGATACACATCTCCACACATACACAGATGCACAAACAAAACACCTCTCTTAATTCGTCGGGTGTTAAAAACTGAGTCTTTCATACTGTATTGTACTGTATACTTTTATCATAGTGTACTATTGCGGTCGTGAATGTGCGGTCTGTTGTAAGTCATCAAATAACTTGCTGACGGCTGATGAAGCGGACACGAAGCTGAAAAATAATTACGCCATTTACGCACGGTGAAAAATACGCTGACTATCTGGATTTTTTCACACCCTTCGCTATAAAAAAAATGTAATAGGAAAATGGTGAAATAGTACTTATTTCAATACTCAAGACATTCGTTTTTGTAGGTCGTTCTATTCGCTGTTAGCCATTGGATAAATACTTATCATAAGTCCTGTTTATAATACTGAAATACAGTTGTAAAATGCTTACTTCATAAACGGCGTCGAGGTTAAAAACGCCAAAAATACATTACTCTATAGTTAAAATCGTATCTATAACAAAGTATAACTATATCGTTTTGCCCATCCTTCCTAATAATTTTTTTAATTAATTAGAGGTGAATGCAATTTTATATTCTATATGCAACTTTTTGTTTGTTGTAGTCGTAAACACTTTTTTATTGTTTATTTATTATTTATTTATTTACATACGTCAAAGTTTCTCCCGTAGGGGTAGGCAGAGACCATAAGCTAATTCATATTAAACCTGTCGGCCACGGAATATCTACTGAATCCCTGCTGGCTCCTCAGTCCATGGAAGAAACCATGACATATTTTATAGGACGTCTATTACGTATTGGAAGGTAGGGAATTAAACAACGTCTTATCTGTCCACTGGCTAGTAGCACACTGCTTTAATGCTTTTAACAATATATGTTTATGTATTGTCTCTCGTCCTCAATATGCGCTTTAGACGGGTGTTTTTGTATACTTTAATTACCTATCCTCGGAATTATCTCTTGTGGTTCCACTGATAACCTTTTCATTTGATTTGTAAAACAAGCAGCAGTGTCTATCAAAATTGATTAATGACTAGTTGTTAACACACAGTTTTCATTATAACTTAAAATACTTTTATACACTAGTTCCTCTAAATATATTATATATATAAACTTAATTAATTGCGACCGGTTTCGGAAATCACCTTCTGACAATGATTACACTGCCCGTTTTAATCTATAATATAGTGGACTTCCATCAAGAATGCACAACACAAGTGTCAACTACACAGTTTTTACATTTAACAGCTAAATTGCAATTTGCTGATTGCAATCTAGCATACAAAATAACTTTAAGAACATACAGTTTTACTCAAAAAAGATACCACAGAGACTACCAAACAGAATCAAACCAATTCATCGCTAAAGGCCTCTTCACCCGGTGGTAAATAAATGGTGCACATCGACTTGTTCATCCGCAGAATACTCGCGTGTGAATAAATTCGAAGCCGACACTAGCCGATATGCAGTATTTACTTCAAACACCTGTACTTATTCTGTACAACATATTCGTCTATCCGAACCATCACGAAACCGAAATAAATTCGATGAAGTACGCACTCCCAATCCACTCATTTCTACCCCCAAACTCATAGTTGTTAACCCTTTGCATAATTCCTAGGTCCTCAGCTCCCAAATATATTTTCGTACTGAAAGCCTAAAAGTGGAAGCTGAGGGGATAGGCCCATAATCCCAGCTTCTTAGATCCAGAGCCCTTGTGCGAACGGTTTAGTGAATACAAAGTAGGTTAGTGGTGTGTACGTTCGGGGCGGGCGGGCGCTAGTGTTGGCTTGGAGCTAAGGCAATTGCATTAACCTTTCTGTGTTAACTACATTCTCAATTCGAGAATGAAAATGTAATTATCTACCTACGGCACTACGGAGTGAAGGATAATATGTATTTTTATTTATCAATTTAGTTCGGCTAACGCACTTTGATTAGATTGACGCCCGACTTGGTTCGCATGAACTAGTTTTTATAGTTCCCGAACATTTTCTTCCAATATCCCAGCACCAACACGCATCTTTAGATTTTCTTGTGATTACTATTATACTTTATTCATAAGATAGCGCCGCTTACAGCTTCGACAAGTAATTTTAAAAAATGCGCCACATATTTACTATACGTGTATTTTCTTTACGATACATCCATAAAAACCCGACAAAAGCGAGTACGCTACAGACAAGGCATGTTTGATCACGGGTGCGGGAGTACCATTGGCGTGTGCTACATAATTTAAGTGAAACACCACTCAATTCCGGGCTTGTAACAACAATGGCTGGACCGTCCCCCGCTTAATCCGACGTTTGTTTCTCATCTAATTAGGGCCCTTTCGCCGCCTTGTCCCTTGTTTTTATTTCGTATATCCGGGACCGGGGACCCTGTTTATCGGACGACCCGCGCTTAGGCTGCCACGCATTGAAATTGGTGGCTCGCTTTAATTAAACTCGCTTTTTTATACTTTATACCTACAGCAGTAGAGCAGACCCACCTGGTGTAAAGCGGTGTCGGTCGCCCTAAACATATATCTATGTGGTTAAGCGTCTACGTGTGTAAAGCGCTTTAGCGCTGCATTGCCTCCGATGCGAGTCTGTAAACTTGACCGACTATGATAAACTAGGCCAGAAGTCGTTTGGCATGGCTTGGATATCTAGTGCTGAAGCTCTCGAATTGTACCTACTAATAGCCGCGGCGTATGATAATATGATGCCACAGGCTATAACGGAACTTCTTCTCTAACTCACAACTTTGGTGTTATATATCTTAAGGCTCATCTTGTTTTCAAAAATTTATTCATATTAGAAAATCTAGCTTACTAAACAATTTCCGTAATACCTACTTAGGTACAATATAGGTATACCACAATTGGTCATATCTTTGATTACGTTGGATTATGACTTCGGCGGTAAAGCGAGTCCCTTTCGAAGGTATAAAACTGCTTAAATGGCGATGTAAGTTGTGGCAACGGCCCGGGGCCAAATGGTACTTGTAAAGTTTCTTATTATGAAAGCCAGGGGCGAACGAAATGGCTGTAAAAAATCGAGGTATCCCCTTGTCCCTTGGGGTGTCGGCCTTGTAAAATATTCTCATAAAAATCAGTGAAAGAGCCTCGTTATGGATGCCAAATATACATACTTTACCTCTTTATATCTGTGGGATTCAGCCGGTCAGGTTTGGATCGTTATAAAATTTGCCAAGGGCAAATTAAATTTTGCGTGTAAGCGTTTGAGATAAAAAATGGGTTAGCAGGAATCGATTTTTGCGGATTCTTTTAGGGGCATTGTTAAACACTTATTGATTATTATGGACTCCATAAATTCATTGGACTCTAAAACATTTGTCCTACCTACAAATTGCTAAGACTCCGGGTCTTTTAAGTAAAAATTCGATAAATTTTGAGCTCGCTGCACTTGCTCATTTTTTGATTTCGTTTAATTTTATTGCGATTTATTTTTCCATAAACGGTTTGGACGTCTGTCAAAGTTGCATACCATGTGCATATCAACTTTTATAGCAATATTACATGCATATCAGCACGTACACCACCTTATTTGTATGTTGCATATTGTGATATTCTCACAATTTCGTTCACGCAAGTGACTTGTGAAAGTCGATTTTCAACGTTTAAGCGCTTTAAAACGAGACTTCGCTTTCTACTGGGGCAAGAACTATTGGATTCGTTGATTATATTAAACACAAAATCGAATCTAATTTATGATCTAGTTACTGCAGCTACTTTTATGATCTAGTTATAAACAGCACAGCTGAAAGCTCTCCTCGTTTAAAAAAAAATTCATTGTCTAGCTTCATTATGTTATATTATTGAAATGTAACTGAGACTGTATTTAATTGTAGGTACCTAATAAATAATATATATGGTTGATAATAAATAATTTGTTTATTTCATTATTTTCCGATAGCATCCCATCTACCATTATCCAGTCTCGGGCCCCGGGCTTCTGGGGAGCCTTCCGGGCCCTTCCGGCCGATCCAGGTCTTGCCTGCCACAAAACGCGTCCGTCATGGTACGCAGTTTACAGTCCGTAATGATTTATCTGGTTCTAGACTCTGCTATAAACTAAGTTAGGTAGTTATGAACATAGGCGTAGGAAGGGAGGGAGGCGGGTGGGCCGTGCCCGCCCTAGAATGGTCTGGTGCCCACCCCAGGATGGGGTGCTCAGTGGCTGTACGTTGGTGATTGACTCGGCTTCATCGGCCACTTCAAGGGCCAGGCCCCCCCTGGAGAATAGCCCTAGATACGCTAATGGTTATGAAGCCGCCTACTCAAAAGGTTTGGTGAGAGTAAATAGGCTTCTTTAATCCGTGACCCTAGCTTACGCTAGTTGGCGAATTTGATCACTCCGAGGAATATCTTCCAATATGTGCTTTTCTTATATTTTACTAAGCAGGTATTTAACTGGCAATACATCTACTATGAGAGGCGATGTGGCCGGAGATCTAAACTGCGACATCCGTACACAAGGCGGATACGTTAACCATTTGGATACCGAGTGTACACCACATTATAACATTCTGTTGGCTCATTCACCTACACCTAGCTACTATGGGCTCTGTCAATTTGAAGTGCAAAACGTACACAAATTAAATGTGTATCTTCAATTATCTACATTATATTTGAGATAAGCGAATTTTTTCATCTATGATGAAACTACTACTAAATTTATTGAACTAACTACTATTAAATCTATTGAACCACGGCTCTCCTTTCTCAGGTATGCAACAAGATCTTCGGCAACGCGTCGGCGCTGGCGAAACACAAACTCACACACAGCGACGAAAGGAAGTATGTGTGCAACACGTGCGCAAAGGCATTCAAAAGACAAGATCATCTGTGAGTATAATTTTTTTATATAAACCACTTAGGTGGCAAACAAGCTTACGGCCTGCCTGATGGAAAGCAGTCACCGCAGCCTATGGAATTATGCAATACCAGGTGCATCACCCACGCGTTGCCGACCTCGTAAAAACCTTTTCACCCCTTTCTTGAAGAAGAAGTAGTTCAACCTTAGTGTACGTGGCAGAAAGTTTCTTTGGAACTGCGCAGTTCGAGACCGATTAAAAGAAAATATATGTATATAGATCACTCAAAATTTATAAGCTAGTTACTGCGAAACTGCGAAGTAGTAAGTAAGATGATAGAAATTAGGTCGACCTATACCTTTCAGCTGTTTTCCTTAAGTTGTCCGTCGATGTCGACCCGTAACTATCAGCTATTCTTATTTTGTCATCCCCCGATGTTTCCACCTGATTAGTCTGTACGAAAAAGCTTTTTTGTTCTCGCATATCAAAAACTATCTAAAATCTAAAATTACTAAATGTACACCAAAAAGAAACCTAAACACGTAGTATTTTTTTTCTACGTGCCCAAACCTACCTAAATACTTATATTTCAAGTAAGTATTTTATTGTAATAAATCCTAATTTTCGGGTCATACATTCATATCGTTCACCAGTCGCATTATCAATACTTAGAAGGTTGACGTTAGGTCGTGCACTAAGTTTCCCTTACCGTTACTTTCCGCCATTTGCCGCAACGAGCGCTGATCATGCATGAAGGCGGATGAAAAACTCCGCCACCTCACTCCATAAGTTATCATTATATTGCCTATTCCACTCTCGCGCTCGCTACGGTCCGTTTTAATCTATGGCGCTATACGTAACTAATCTTGTACGGTCAGTCAGATAGTACGGACCTAGGTTAGTTTAAAACACAGTCGCTTCATGCCGTCTGTCCCTTTGTATGTATTTACGCTTAGATCTTTTAAACTGCGTATAATATTTTCATGCGGTTTTCAACAGTAGATAGAGTGATTCAAGAGGCAGATTTATAGAGTAACAAACACGGTTACATCACTGGCTGGTCTTCGGTACATCACTTCACTATCACTAACCTACATATTATAAAACAAAGTCCCACGCCGTGTCTGTCTGTCTGGTCACGATAAACTTAAGAAGTAGTAAACAGATTCTCATGAGGTTTTCACCAATAGACTCGATAAAATTACTATCCGTGCGAAGCCGGGGATAGCTAGTAATTTATAAAAATTAAACAATTTGTATGATATTTAACACTTTGTGTTGTCACTTCATGATGGAACTCATTCATTGCCTGAAGATGAGTAATTCGAAACCGGTAGCAATATAATAAAAAAATTTATAATAAAGTGGAACTAGTGTAAAAAACTGATTTAATTCATAATTTGTATGTTAGCTTAAGGATGTAATGTGGAACCAAATAAAAAGTTGTCTACCTATATTCAAGTTAAATGATTTCATAATAGGTTATAGTAGGTTTCATAGGTTAGCCCTAATGCATTATTATCATTATTTAATTTTTACAGTTTTCATAGTAAAAAATCGACCACCCCCCGTCAGCCTCTGCCAACCATACAAGCGTCATTACCTCTGTCATTATTATTTAGCGTGGCAACGTGTTGGCACAAGGTGTCCCGGGGTGTCCCAGTATGTCCCTGGGTGTCCCGTAATCGCGGCGGGCGGCCTGCATGCATATTAATATGGGCATGCCCATAATTCCCGGGTATTGGCTCCGCAATGGCCTGCGCGAGCCGTTAACTTAGTGACCCAGAATGCATGTCCGGGGATGGAGTTGTGGTAGTGTTTTTGTTGCTGACTGTACCTACTTCATGGTCATATTGGACACAGATGGAATATCTGGTGTTAGAATCACATTTTAAGGGTATGTTCCGGGTTTCCTACCGAGTACCTCTGTTGACGAGCAGCCCGATATTTTGACGCAGTTGCAAGCATCATGGTCATGGGACGACTATACCCTTAAAATGTGTGATAATAACTGCAATAGTTTAAAACATTATCCTTCTTTAGAATGTCCCATAATAAGACATTGGATTAAGCTCCATCTCTTTTCAACATGAACTATTGTATTACATCTACTAACATAGTCTATAAAGAGGTTACTAACATCATTTACGGATGTTTGTTATGCGAAATAAAAAGTATAATAAAGCATTATTTACGTTAAAATGTTAATTTAGAGTTTTATCTTACTCCGGTGTAGGAATGTATTATTTGTTTATTTAACTGTTTATTGTTCACAATAATGACATAATTATAGGGAATTACAAGAGTATAAAAGACATAACAGGCGCTGCTTGTATTCCCATTTCAATAAGTATAATTTTGTGACAACTGTCCAAAATTTAACTTTTAAGACGTCATAAATTTATTAATTCAAAATTTATTTAGATACTATTTTCTAAATAAATTTTGTTTTCACTTCGTTCTGTCTTCGATACCCTTAATCACCACCAAAATTGCATCTTAAATCCCGAAAATAATTATTTGTACCTCTTCGTCAGCAACGGCCACATGCTGACGCACCGCAACAAGAAGCCGTACGAGTGCAAGGCGGACGGCTGCGGCAAGTCGTACTGCGACGCGCGCTCGCTGCGCCGCCACACCGAGAACCACCATCAGCCGCCGCACGACCATAGCAAGCCGAGTGAGTAAATCAATAAAATTTTAAAAATAAGTACAATTAAATGAATAAAAAATAAAGTTAATTAAATAAAAACGTTTATGACACCTGTCTCACACATGGCAAGTTACAGACTTGTAAATAAAAGAAGACGAAATTAGCCGATGGGCATTATTTACCGCCGCCTGAGGTAGGTAGTACAAAATAAGTGTGGTAGTGGTGTCAATGAGGCTTACAAGTGCAAGGCGAACGACACACGGAGAACCACCGGTAACCACCGCTTCCACTTTCTGTTCGTGCCCTGTCGAGTAGAACGGTTTTCAATATTAAAAATTCATGAGTGAGGCTGATTTTCCCTATTTTTAAATTGCTTGCATGGGATGTTGCCAATGTAATAACAGAAATGTTGACTTTATCCGCCGATAATTGACAAGGTACAAGGTTTTGAATATTTTTACGTTCACAGATTACAGTTTACAAAACCAGCCTGAGGAGAAATACACTGCAAAACTTAAAATCGTTCCAGTCTTCCCATTCAACCAGCCCCCAAAAGAGGATAGGCAGTAAATAATAATCAATATGAACCCATAAATTATATGACCGTGATATAAGCTCGACGTTGGCCGGTTATGCGTCCCTGCATAAGCTCGCTTAAGGCTGTTCCCTTTGTGTCCCTTCCCTGTAGTCTTTTTGACGTCTGATAAGGGATGTATTTAATCCAGTTACAATTTTTTTTCGTTTTTATTTTTCATATAATCCTAATGGAACCTAATGGAAACGGATGGAAAGCTGGAACTGTCGCCCATTTCATGCAGACAGTAACACGCTGGTAATGATAAAAGATGCAGAATCAGAACTGCGGAGTATCGATGAGAGCTAAGCTGATTTGGCTCCTGTCTGTAATATTTACACTGGCTAATGTATCCCTATCCGACAGGCGTCATTTTTTTATTTTTTATTTGAGAAGTAGGCTTTACGAGACAAGTTCAGTCCATTACTGCGACCATTATTAATCAATTGTGCTCGCCTCTTACTTACGTTTGGTGCTAATCCCTACAGCTTCTATGAACTGTAACAGGTTCTTAGCACTGATATCGTACGCCTCATCGGGTAGTAGTTGGTGTTTACCCAGATGGATGCTACGTGTCCATAGGCAATCAGGGCCTCGCATTTGCAGATCAAGTAGAGAGGCGCTTCATCCTCCTCCTTGCAGAATCTGCAGTCACTTGTTCTGCCGATCTTCAAGTTAAACATGTGCTTGTTCCCGACAGACGTCATCCAACCAAGTACAAAATCAACACGCCCCTGTCCCGTAGGGGTAGGCAGAGGCCACATATTTAAATATTTCCATTAATTAGGTATCTAAATCACGAAGAAACTGGCTTCCATATTAAAGAAACCACATTGACGCCGCGCACACATTCAAGCCTCTTGATGTACATTGTTCAGAGTTATCCTACTTCTCCTTTTTTTACTACAGCATTACATTGATCCTTTGTTTCCAGGAACACCAAGCACCAGCTCCGCAACCGCTTCGGAGCGCGAATCGCACCACCGCGTCACCGCCCCCACTTCCCCGCCGCGGAACCCCTCGCAGCCTGACGTAAGCATTTACGACCTCATTTATAATCCATAAAAATATCCAACGGGTAGTAATAGTAACGCGAAGTAACTGCTTGCCGGAAGCCGTCATAAACGGGCCCGTGAATTTCTTCAAAACTAGGTTGCTTTTTATTACCTTTGTATACGAGTCACGTGGTGAACTTAACTTGTATCAACGCTATCGTGATCAGCCTACAATAGTCCGCTGGTGGTCTTGACACCTCCACCACAGCTTCAACCACTAAACTTGTATAGGTAGTTAGTAGTTCCCATTGAATTATCTCCTTTACGGCTTTTGTGTAGAAGTTGCAAGATTAGCTCTTGCCTTTCCGAAAAGAAAATGAACCCATTTTCATGCTAGTAAGGTACGCCCATTTTCGGGCTAGTACGGTTAGTTTCGCAGCAAAGTCTATAGGTAAGGCTTGCCCGCAACTTGGCCGGATAACTGCATATTTCAGAAGCCGTGGGAGCCCTAACTTTTTACGTCCGAGTATTTGGCGCTCTCCCAGCTGGCCGAGTGTGTAAAATCCGCAGCCGGCCACCCTTACTAATTAACCAATTAGCCCAAAACCTCGTTCTGCCTTTTAATTTTGCGCCGCCATTAAGGATTCGCCCGAAAAAAAGTTGGGCAGGGATCGCGTTGGTGGTGTCCAGGGCCATAACTCGAGAATGGCTCGCCTTTGGAGTTAGGGGTGGGCTAATAGAAACTAAATTGTATTTTTATGAGTCCTTAGAGATCCTTGGGAACACGGCTATCGACCGGAAGTCATGTTACGGTAACCAGAAGAGAACTGCTCTGCCCAAAATCACAGAACGAAATAAGCTTTCTCCTCAATAAGTATTACATATATACATATTCTATTCGTCAACAACTTCGTAAAATAACCGATAAGAAAAGTATGTAACTTAAATATGAAACTCAGCCCGACCTACCTAACAATAGAAAAAACAAATGTCTTACATACATTGGACCACTCTTGCTTAGCACAGGTGCAATCAAACGTCATCTTATTCCCCAAATATCGTAATAAAACCCGATTAGTAATTAACATAGACAAACTAATCTAAACTAGCAAACATATAATGCGCAAAGTGGCTCCGATTTCCGGAGTCTCCCTGACTCTACAATATACATCCTCAACCCTGCACGAATTTCAAATAACAAATTAAACATAGCATCCGTAAAACATTCATCCCAAGTTGTAAAAGCTCGAATTAAACGCACGCATGTGCGAGTTTCAAACGGATGCAACATAACTCCCATAAACTTGGGTCACGAAGCCCACTCCGGAGTACGTGCCTGCCCCCCCACTCCCCACTCACCAATTCATTTCGCCCAATCCGCCACAAACATTGTTCACTCGAATCAACACTGGGATGTTTTCTCCCGGAGTTTTAACAGGCGGGAAGAGTTTTATTTTGTTTTGCTGGCTGTATTAGCAAATGCTTTGGCTCGGCGGACCTGTTGGCAAAAACGAAAGTTCGCCTTCCTTTCGTTACGGGTTTGGATTGAAAGCGTGGAAAGCAGTTTGGTTGTGGCTATACTGTGATTGATATACCTAGTATCTATGATATCCAATATGCCATTGTATTATTAAGCCCGACGAAAAGCGGGGTGTTATAAGTTTAACGTACGTGTGCATCTGTGTGGCTGTGTATGTGTCGAGGTGTGTCTTTATGTGGCATCGTAGCTCTCTATGATGCGGTTTTCTTAATTTGAACGCCAGCTTAATCGAGATGGTTTTAGCTCCGTTTCAATAGAATCAGTTCCATATTTTAGAAAATGTTTGAGTATAAGTAAACCCTATTTTTAAAACCGCACGTATCTCTTTCACACTCCTGGTAGGTAAGTTGCTAGAGATAGAAAAGACGAGCATTAGACGGACCAAAAATAGGACCCCAGGTCTGGGGTTTCCGACGTTTCTGGCGGTTATAAATTTGTTAAAAACTAGCACCGTCACCCATGTCGCTAAACTTTTTGAGATGCGCCTATTATTAGCCGATCTACGTGTCAAGGTCCCTAGAAGGTCAGGACGACCTGGCAATATCAGTTGGAGAGTCAAGGTCACGACTATGCGATTAGTCAGCGGGCAGGATGACTCGCTAACTCCACCCGGCGGCAGACGTGATTGATTGTTGGAAAGCCAAGTGCGAGTCGGTTCGCGTGGTGGAGTCCGTAGGTACGAATATCTGAATCATCTATTCATGATATAGGTAGTCGATCCACTGTAATTACCTGATCGCCAAATCCTGGATCATAGTCAAGGCGGGCCCCGGGCTCTCGTGCTCGAAAGCACAACCGGGACATTAACGCCAAGATGGTTATTATTGTTTTTATCTATTCATAGTATAAAACAAAGTCGCTTTTCGCCGTCTGTCCCTATGTATCTGTGTACGCTTAGATCTTTTAAATTACGCAACGGATTCTAATGCGGTTTTTAACAATAGATAGAGTGATGCAAGAGGAAGGTTTGTAAGCTAGAAAAATAGGTAGGTAGGAGCAAAGAAGATATACGCGAACGAAGTCGCGCCGGGTCCGCTAGATTATAATACCTATAACTTTTTTTAATTAGAAAGTGTAAGAAGGATACTTCTAATTACGTGTGGAAAAACACACGACGCTATTTGCTTATCGGTTTTGGTTTGATAAAACCGCTCTCCTGGTCCGTTAATAATTCTTGACAACGGCACCCTAAAAATGATACGGAGCATATGTATTGGATATATATGATCTTACAACCATGTTATTAGATCACACATCTATGTGAACGATTTTATGGATAGGTTGTCTGAGTTCAAATCTGGCTTAACACGCACGCCAGACGTTAAACCCCCTATTAATAATCTTTACACCTAGGATTAGCAATAGAAACTTCTATGGTTATTCCTACAAAGTCATGTCATGTTTATTAATAGGCCCGTGAATGAATAATCCTTTAAGCAAGCCGTAATGAAGGAAACTCGTCACGCTAGCGTCACTTACCACCAGCACGGCTAGCACAGGTGTGCTCTCGCGCGCGATAAGCGACAAAAGGCGCAACATAGTTACTGCTATCCCTTTCCTTTTAGTATCTCAATACTAAACAACAAGAAGGAAACAAAGGCTCTCTTGCGCGAGCTATGTAGAGGGCATACTTGTGTTAGCCGTGCAAGTGAGATGACGATCTATTGCCGGGCTAGTCTAATTATTTAAAAAAACCCTTGTCACGCTCTCAACTCGTCATTTTCGCAATTCGTCACACGAACCTTTTTGAACAGTTTATTGTACACATAAACTTAAAAGAAAAATACAAAACTAGAACTAACAGGCGTTACTTATTTCTAACAAGTAATCTCTTCCAGCAGGCCTAATAATTATATATAACTAAATGTAATATACTAAATATAATACCATACATAAACTACCTAAATTTGTTGTTCGAAATGGGAGATACATAATGTTTAAGGTTCATGTGACGAAAATGACGAGTTGAGAACGTATGGATTTGCGCTTTCGTGTCGACATAGACGTTATGACGACTTGCTACTAATCCCCGGCAATTTACCATCGCCTTTAATGTAATAAATATATCAAATTGGATCGAGTTACACGGCTTGCTGGGCGCGAGCGGCCCTGTGAGCACTTCATAATCGCGTCCACGTTTCAGTGCGCTCGGCTATTTGGGATCATCGGAATCCCGACAGATGTTCGTTTAACTACGACGCGCCCGGTTCGCTGTACAGATGAGTTGACACACTTTTGGTACTTGTGCAAGGAATCTCAGGATCCCCTGCGGTAGGCTTTTGGTCAACCTCGCTTCGCCAACGGTTTTAAGTTAACGATTCAAGTTCTAGCATAGACTACTACCAATAGTATAGACCTAGCTCAAAGTACGAAATAGTCACAAAATAGTCTAAAAAATGAAGATCGGTTTCACTCGAGTTGAGAGAGTGATGCTTAAATTGCATAAGCAAAGACTAACAAGGATCGCCATCCTAACAAACTTTCGCATTTAATATTTAGGATCTTACTAATTTTACCACTCTCCTTATTTTATTCGACATTTTTGAGTTGAATCAAAGAATTGGAAGGGCTGATAAATGAGCAAGTTGTAAGCTATGCTTCTGTGTACATCTATGGCCAACCTGTTTACAAATAATATAATACGTGAAGGTATGAGTATATCATTCCAAGAAACCGACGCGGCTCACTGCGCCTGAGTTACCGTACTGAAGTAATCTTGCCTCGTTACCCGTATCTAAGTGAACCCATCGTTACAGCCTAGCAACACTGGCTCGGAGAAGACTGGCGCCACACGAGGGGACAGCCCCCCCGTGACGCCGCCCGCGCCGCCCCCCACCCCGCCGGCGCGCCCTAAGCCCGCGAAGACGAGCACCAGCAAACCCAAGGCAAGCAGCACTGTGAGTCTAAAACTAGTAACACACGCTCCTATTTCGGTGGAGCCGACCAACCGTCAGTTGCAGTCGATTCTATGAAATAAAGTCGCTTTTGGATTAATTCAGATAGGCGGGCGAGACGACCTTGGTCGGATGTCCGACCACGTCCACCGCACCCAACTGATGGTTGGTCGGCGTCTGCCAAATCGGAACTTCTGATACTAGTATAATTGTTAGGAATAAGTAAAGTCAACGAAACTTTAAGACAGCTGGAGAGACCGCCCGTACGGGCTCCCGGAGCCGAGACAGACGTGAGTCGCTGGAACATCGTTTCACAGCGACACGGATTCGACATCGTTTCAACGGGACTCGCTCTGCGTAGAGCCCGTACAACGGGTGGCGGATCGTACTACTTCGTCGCTTTCATAGCACTGCAAGCGCTACCCGTGCCTACGGGTCTCTCGTATAGCTCTGAAACCAGTATAAAAATCAAAACCTGCCATACAACCTATGTGATATTTCAGTCAAGAGAGTAGGAAAGTTGGCAAAAGGGGCTGCACTCCTCTCTTGAACACAACAATGCCCACACTGTCGCTTGGCAACCACGAAAGGCAAACGAGTGCAGCCCTATATGCCAACTTTCCTAATTTCAGTTTCCTTAAGGTACACCGCTGCTTCGTTTACCTCCGTCTATTATTTTAAAGTGATAAGACTCTAAAAAGCCCGAGGAGTCCGCGTAGGTAAATACCACCGCCTTATTCATTTGTGCCGCTAAGCTAACAATGTTGTCATTGTTGTGTTCTGGTGAGTACAAACGGTCCAGACCTAGTAATGGGCAGAAATTAATAAGGCGAACGTATTCACCCAGGCAAACTCCTCAGGCTTGACAGTGTGCCAAAATAAAAGTAGAAGGTGAACGAGTAAGCGGATCACCTAATGGACAGTGGTCACCGCTGTGTTTGCAACACCTGGGCAGTGCGAATGTGTAGGTACATTGCCGGCCTGTTAGGTTGGCGGTAGATATCCTAAGGTAAAGTTAGTTTCTTGAAAGTTTCAATATCGTAACTGTTACGAAAAACTACTCCAGGAACCTCGTTCCAAAGTCAGATCGTTTAAAGAAAGAAGTTTTTGGAAAATTGTACGGAATTGCATTTAATCCTTTGGTACTTTTGGGCAGTAAGGTGCGGTGCAGTAAGAACTTTAGATTCTTATTAGACAGATGCTAAGGCCAGCTCTTTAGTAAGGAGGAGGTTGTTGAGGTAGAGATGAGCGTGAGCGCGTAAAGTGTATTTTACTATTACATTACAAATTTTTTTCTAATATGCCTACTGGAGGACTACAATACAAAACCGCCCGGCTTTTAGAAAAATAACTTCATCTGCTGTCTCAAAATTATATGAAATATGGTTATCATTTGTTTCAGCATACATTTCTTTTAAATAATGCGACACAATCTGAAAAGTCTCGCAACAAACCTACAGTCGATTTTTAGTCCACCAGTGTAATAAACTTATCTATCAGCGTGACGACACCGTACGGAGACCCAGCATAACTCTGTAACAATTTTAGGGGAATCTCTTTATTTCTTATAAATTATGCAGTCATGCGTCAAGTATTCACCTGCATAGCGTAATGCACGATTGTTATTCAAATTCTCAACGTTACTTGGGGTCTTTTAATTTAGGCCGTGTGGCTTAAATTCTCCATATTCTGTACTTATCATTATTATCTTGATTTATTTCCGTTTTTTTTTTTTTCAATATCTATCTACTAAGTAATTCATTGTTATATACAGTATATATACAATATTTAAGAGTATAATAAAAAATAGTACACAAATAAAATAAAAAATTACAAATAAAAAGCAGACTCTAAATCGCTGCTATGCGGAAGTGTCCCCATAAGGCTGGCGGCGTTACCTGTCTGAATTGTCAGATTTAAACGCTGACCGAGGTAAGCGCCAGCACGTGAGTCTCCGGTAGACTCGATTAGACGGGTAGATTTCTTTCTTCAATTTATACTACTGTACTGTATCATTATGGCATGTTTGTGTACATTAAAGAATAAAGAATATAAATCAAAAATATACACATTATAAAAAAACCACTTATTTTTAATATATTATTATATCAGACGGGACTTACACATATTATGTGTAAAGAACGCGAGTTTAGTTTGAAATAACCACTCATTATTAATATTATTAAGTTTCAAAATAGATACATAATTTCAAAATTAGTATTGCGAAGTAATAGCAATCTGATTAACACATCGAACCAAAGTGAAATACCTTTCTTGTTCTAATTCAATCCTCATCAAATGGCAAACTAGGTATATCAGCATAATATACCACTCAAGTGCTCGATTTTGTCCGAACTCACTGTTAAAAGCTAGTTCTGAACATGCGCTATTTGAAACCCAGCATCTAATACGTAACTGGAACGTAAGCCCCGAAGTAATTTAGCTGTTAGCGTGTGCGCTTCGCGGAATCCCCCAGTTTGGGAACCTGATCTAGTGCAAGGAAACCGGGGGGTCATAAAGACAAACATTGTAACAAGTTTGCCTTTGAGAGCCTCGTTAGTACGGTTCCGTTCCTTATTATTGTAGTTCTAAATGCGAATATCGTAACAAATATGTGTAGATAGTGGATTGAAATATTTGTGTGGGTGGCAAAAGTTGCCTTTTGTGAAAAGTTGTCTGACAACACCTGTTGTTGTAATGAGTCTAACGATACCTATATGTCGGGGAGGATATTTCTAGTAAGTTAGTTTTGAGTATCAAAATTGCAATGAAAGTTTCTACTCTATGAGCTGTTATTTTGTTTTATTGTATTTCTATGTCTCACAACTTACAACAATAAGATAAGTACAATAGCATAACTGCTATCAGCCATTTAAAAGACACCACAGATAAATTTCACAATTGAACTTAAAAGAGGGGACCGCTCGTTATGGATACTGTAATCCCTTTTCAATATTAGTTTTAACATGAAACTTTTATCTTAACATAGTTTCTCTCGAAACATATTACCAGGATTGCATATCGACCAGGATATCCCACTTCCGGAGACGGTCCTGTGTCAACAACAGATAGCTGAGTAAAGATCATAATATCAGCGCATGCATCCCAGCTGTGCTGCAATCCACACTGCCAAGTGGAGTCGTTCCCAACGGATCACGTGATCGGACGGAGCGCTAGCCTCGAGCGGGAGCAATATTTGTATTGACGTAACTTACTAGGAAAAGCGGAATGCTCTGGTTTCATAAAATGAAGCATGAGTTCTATATTGCTAGTGTAATAACCTGGGATTGGATCATGGTTATGCATTCAGTCGCCTACACATTCAGCGACTGAATGTGTAACTTTGATCCTTAAAGGTCAGATAGCAGTTGTGTCACTGTAATTAACTAATCTATCAAATCCTGTGTCATGGTCAAGACACTCGTGAGCACAACCGGGATACTGACGGCAAGATGAATAACCTGGGATTAGAGTCGTTATCAATAACCTGGTTGAACTTGAGCCCCCTCCACACTAGTAGAAGGTTTTGCCTTATAAACAAACAAACGAAAGAATTTAGGTAAAGAATTTCATCAAAAGAAAAAGTATGTAAAAAAGATATTTTATTGTGTAAAAAGTTAGTAGAGACGACGGGAACAACGGGGCTTTAAGTGTTGGGTGAATTATAAATTTTGACTTCTTGAATTCAGTTGGTAGATACAAACAAATTAGATTATATTAGAAGTAGGAACTGTAGGAAATTAGTATTATATTAGAAGATGAAATGATAATAAGAGATAAGAGAAGATATACTAAGTATGCAATCATACATACATAAAGCTCACGCCTGTGTCCCACAAGTAGGGACACTATGTAGGGTAGGCAGAGACTATGGACCGCCACTTTGCTCTATCCTGTCACAACTCCCTAGCCTAGCATATATCCACAACTCTTTTCATACATCTCCTTTTATTCTTGCCACTTCGGACCCCAGCTTTTTTGAGAACAATACTAATGTGATCAGTCAAGGTTTTTCTGCGTCGTCCTCTTAAGGGCCGACTTTCCAAATTCGCAAGTATGCAATCAAATATCGATAAAGCCATTATATCAATCGTGCTTATTATTAACAACATAATTACCCAATATGGCTCGCCTAATAGGCCCGACTGAAGTGGCAGTGGGCAGGGCACAGAGTTCAAAGAACAGATGGCCGATGGGGCAGTAAAGTTCGCGAGTGGCGACCACGTACCGGAAGACGCAGCGTGGGTAGTCCTCCCACAAGGTGGACCGACGATCTGGTAAAGATCGCAGGTACCAGCCGGATGCTTTGTGGAGATCTCTGGAGGAGGCCTATGCCCAGCAGTGGACGTCTGCTGCCTGATATGATAATGATTATGATGATGACTTACCCAATACGACCCGCCCAATAATGGGCCCAATAAATGGGCAATACTGCCCCAGCATATTATTACTAAACTATAAGAACACCCCTAACGGAGAGAAGAACGTCCCTAAGCCTAATAACTGTTATTAAAATTACCAGCGAAACTGTGAGAGCCTAGTTGGATAGTTGGAAATACCAACAATTTGTTGGCAATAATTTAGCCCGGGCAACTACAAATAGCACACTGAAAGTTAGAAAGCCGTACCGGATAATTGACGGTTATTAGTAACCCCACCCGGTTGTTACCTTGGATTATTACGGTCAAATGCACCGGGCAAGGGAGGCTGTTGTTTGCCTTGCTTCTACTTAGGCTTGATGGACAGACAATGTACGTAAGTAATAAAAAAAATGCCCTAACACTAGTTACCCTGGCTAACCGGAGGATCTGATCACCCTTAGTGACAAAGCCATTCAATGGCTGACTTCGCTTGTGTTTCTCATGTATTGTATTTTTGATAGGAATACATAAATTAATAAAAATTCCGTCCCGGGTCCCTAAACTGTTCAACCAGTCTCTGGGTCCCCAGCGGAAGGCACATCTGTTCGACTAGCCTCAAAGTACGCAACTGTCCCCACAGTTCCTTAGTATTTACCTAAAATGTCTGAACACTAGCCATGCGACCTAGATTCGGAACATTCTAACGAGGTAGACACGTAACTAACGCTAATGCATTTTGGGAAATTTTGGTAAACCCGTTGCACAGTCTAGACAAGAAATAACCTAACAAACCGACACCGATATAGTTCAGTGTACCTTAATAATTTATTTATTCACAATTTTAATACTATTTTATCTACACTCATAGCTTAATGTTCCAATTACATAGTCGAAAACAATCGCGTAAGGATGAACTTTTTTTCACCCCAATCTTACTTACTTGCAACACTTTTATTTTTTAATTTCTGGTCATAATAGATAAATGTGAAAGTAATGAAGTGAATTTCACGCCGCTTGATATCCTGGACACGGCAATAGAAATGACTCCTAGCTCTAGCAAAGTTGAGTAAATTATAGGTACGAAATTTTAACAGGAAAATGTGAGTGTACGTACATAAAATAGTGTACGTAACTGCATATAATTAGGTATTAAAACACTCGTGTCAAACTATTATCACACTCGGCTGTCATGTTTTAATACCCCCTTTTATATGCGAGTTGCATAAACTACTATTACGAAATGGAAAATATAAACAATTTCTAAACCCGTACGGCCACTGAAACCAACACACGGCACACTTAACCTTGTTTCACACACTTTAATGAATAATGTTACACACTTAGGGACTAGTAACAACATAATATTAAGTACCTACCTACCTACTTATACCTAAACGCCATGCCCTCCATTAACGAATGCTACAAACGCGTCCCACAGATACGTTTTCAAATCGCCATTGACCCACTTCGACCCCCGATCACCTGTCCTTTGTTTCGCTAATAGATTCTCGTATACAACGCGAAATGCAAACGATCTAATCTGTTCGAGGGGCCGGTGTGTCCGAAATCGCGAATCGTGGGAAAGGGGTCACTCCGAATTCTTATGTTAATGATGGTGATGCTGGGTAATAGGTATCTATGGCGGTGTATCGCGGCTGGGTGTCCATGCGAATCACCCACCGGATTAAATCGGCCATTTATCAGCCTTTGCCCGGGTTTAATAATTCAGTTGCGGCTGCGAACTGGCCGCTACCACTGTGGTGCGATGCGGTGGCTGGGACGAGTGTTGATAATGTTAAATAATCGGAGATGTGATGTCCTACTGTTGTTATGAGTAGGTACTCATCGGGTTTTCAAGTTGACATTTAAAACAAAGTTTTCTTGTTGCGCAATTCATTCAGCGCTAAGTCAAATATAGACACAAGGGCCAATAACTTCTATCGACCTTTTAAAGTCATTTTCCTTTTTTATTACATCCAATGTAATCTTACCCGCTTTTAATTTTCTTTAACTTCAATGTTTTGTTTAGATATTTATTAAATACTTAAGAACATGCTTCATTAATCTACACTACTATTCAAAAAAATATTCCATTTGACCATACACTAAGGACTCATCCTTTTTACTGTTAATCGTTAGGACTCGATACCACTCTAAACAACATTTATCGTTTCATGTTAAAAACTATCATGGTACGGGGTCCTTCACAAGTCTCGCATCGTGGGAGCGCGGGCCGAGCCCATGTCATACACCTGTTTTCATCGCACCCCGACACGCAAAACCGAAGGGTTGGACCAGTCGATTTACGCGAAACTATTAAAGAGTCCTTCGAAATTTATGCAAACTTCTGTGAAGTTTAGACTTGTTTGATGCTTTGTACGGCGGTGAGAGTCTTTGTGAACTCGTTCTAAATTATTGTCTAGTTTGATTTTAGTTTTCTTTGTAAGGAATTGAGGTAAGTTGTTCTAGTTAGAGGCATGTCAAGCGCAAAACAGAATCGCAATCACCAAAATGATCTAGCATGTAACATGTAGTTGTCACTAATCAGAATGAATGCCGCGCGGTCTAATATCAAACAATTAAGCCACAAAACACGAACTGTCGAATTAGCGATGCAATGTCAAATACATATTGAGTGGCGGCCAGCATCAAAGGCCTTAGCCGCGGTCGCGGCGCCGCGTCCCGCAGGCTCACTTACACTGGCCTGTACCTACGGGTTGCCACCTGTACTATAATATATAGTATCGTACTATATTTTAGACAGTTGTACTATAGAGTACGAAATGTACTATATTTTTATCGATAATACAACTGAACTTTATTATTATTATATTAGCCTAAATCATCCCACTGCTGGGCAAACGCCTCCCCCCGATTCTTTCACTCTTCATGATCAAATGCCAATGTCTGCCAGTCACTAGCCAACTGTCGAACTTATTAATATTAAATTGTAACAGGAACGCATCCCCAGTGTAGCATGGAGAGTTTCAGAAGGAAACATTAATCGTCACGCCTTGTTCCTGTAGGGGTAGGAAGAAAGCACATTGTTCCACTTGTTGGACAAAGCCAAAAGCTACCAAAAATAAAGATGGAAAAATTAGTAAGTACGTAATAATATAAATAGATGTGTACTATATTTTTTACCACATTAATTAAAACATTCGTGTTTTTTAATACATTTTTTCTCCAAAACAAGGTGGCAACCCTATGTACCTACGGGTTTATTAAAAGCACTCACTTTGATCGTGCATGTGACGTCACCTGCAGGAAGCAATAAGCCCGCCACAAACAGAGCCCACCTCATAATTACAAGCCCGGGACACAGGTTTTGTGTGACGTATTGACAGCCGCGGCCGCGCCGCTTTGTGCCCGCGATTATTAGATCACGTCCACACTTAATTACTGTATGAATGGTTTCGTGTGTTCGAAATTTGGAATTGAATTTGATTGTTTGCCCTGTAATCTGTTACGTTGTAATAACGGCTCGGCCGGATTGCAATTTGCTGCGTGGATGGTTCAAGCGATTGAGTAATTAACGATCGGATTTAAATGCGAGGGTATGTTTGGCACGAAGCAATGGCTGCTGTGGCGGCGAATCGTTTGCTTGGCTTTTGCAGACCGCTAATAGGGTGTAATAGGGGCTTTAGAAATTGCAAATGTGAATAGTAAAGCTGAAAAAGATTTAGCAAACACCCCTGTGACTTGGGTGGACATACAAGGCGACTAATGAATAAGGCAGACAGACCATGTAATTATCACCGTACACCAGAGCAGCGTTCTCTTGTGTGTGTTCAATACTGCGATATCCAATCGTAAACGTAAAGCTTTTTTCATTGCCTAGTAAGGCACACGGTCAAATGGCCCACCTGGTGGAAAGTTGCCACCGTCCAGGACCATGACATTGTGGACATTGGCGCCAGCCTTTGAGGTACCTAAACATGTCTTTTAAAGAACCACATGTTATAGTGTAAGGATAAGTTGCTGGCAAACCCTTCACTATTCGTGGAGGAAGCTGTTGCAACAGTAAACAGTTGCGAGCTACTGATGGTGGTAAATAAGTTGTTGGTGCCAAGAAACTGTTGTCGACAGGTGGTCCCACTTCGATTTAGCTGGAAACTGTACAATGAACATGTTTATTTTCTTTTTTTCTAATATTAGGCAGGTACCTACATCGTATAGGGTGCCCACACAATTTCTCCTTCATCCACTCAACACGTGGAAAGCAATTATTACAGAACACCCGCCCGGTAAAGAGGGAATCTAAAATTAAAAGCACTTGTGCGCGCCGCGTATTTCGCAGCGCTAAGGACTTCATTATTAATTTGCAAAAACCGGACAGGGGCTTGGTAACTACTGTTATAATGTCCGGGTTTCGTTCGCTTTAACACTCTTGACATACCTTTAGAATAACAGTGGTTTTTATGTTATTTCTAAATGCTTAATACTTTGGAATTTTTTTACATTAGGGTTGCGTAGCTAAACAGTAAACAAAGGAACGTTTGTGCGTCAATATTTGTAGGATATCTCAAAGCGCAGCCGTTATTTGAAGAACCAATTACTAATATAGACAAGCTACCAATGCACTTTCATAGCACATGTGTAGGGTCTTGCCCTGACAAATGGTGGTGTGATTCGGTGTCGAATGTACTTACTGTTATTAGGACTCCTGTTCAAACAACTGTTCAGCACGTGGACACTTTTATTTTAAATTTTTATACATATAATTGGTATATTCTTGGGTTTGGCCCTTCAGGCTCTGATTGCTCATCCTTGCCTGGAAAATTAGTTAATACTGTAAATTCTGACTACGTTGTAACTACGTTCTACAAATATTTTGATTTGAATCGAACTTCGATTAGAGTATTTTCTTTTTGGGGAAATGATCTCTCGTTTCCTAAATATCCAATTGGTAAAAGTAATTATGGTTTTTGGATAAATACAAGGGTATTGGGGTGTGTGTCTGGATTCTTACCGCTGTAACTTCTTGTTTTCCTTTTGTTTAGAATCATTCATTTTTCCATCGCATTAGAGTGTTTATTTCGTGGCAAATATTTGATTTTGTACATAAAATATCACATTTTCCAAATTAATGTTAACCTTTTATTATTTTATTCTTTGTGCGTTTGTGACACAGTTCAAAGTCGGCGGAGATCTTAATCTTTTTTGTGCTCCCCTTATTCTAGATAATTGCTGGAGCCAATTCTTCATCATGTCTTCATAGATTATATCCTTGGCTGCCAAACACGAGGTCGTCCGAAAATTAATATCGACCACTTCGGGAACTTGCTGGTTGACTATGAGTACTGGCCATCAAGACTATATCTTTTTTTGTGCCAAATTGTTCTCGAATGTGTTGAGGAAAGACCCGAGCCTGCGATAGAGAGTGCAGCTGATGAGTGGGCAGAGTTCTCCCAGCCTTCGAACTAGAAGGTGGATCAGTATCATAGCTAGAAGGAGCTATCTTCAAAAACTAAACGAAATACAAGTGACCGGTCAAAGTATGCACGTGGCTGCATATTTATGCAGCCAATGAGATAATGATTTCATTATCTTCGAAAATCTCTAACTAATCAGTCTGTCGGGTCAATCTGCAAGCTGTACTTTTTCGGCCAGCAGTGAACTCAGTGATCCAGCCTGGACATAGGTTGTGTGGAGTGGACTTTCGTAGGAACTTTCGTGCTTAACCTTTTAAATTCTTTTTATAAATTTCTTGTTGTAGTTTTGTAGTTTCTGGACTGATCGTATATAAACCCATTACCCTGAATATTAGTTGTTTCCTTATTAACTGAACCTGGCACTGCCCGTGGGACAGTGTTACGTTACACATGTTAGCGGGTTTATTACCACGGTTAGTAAGGTAACAAGATTAAACATTATTTATTTTGTGAAACTTAGGTACACATAGGTGTTATGGATACCTGAAAATTGCTCTGCTCTGCCATATTAGGGCGTACAAATTTTAAATTTTTGACACATCATGCTACACACACTTTACTTATCATTAGTTCAACTCGTTCGTGGCGTTGGTTCCCACCGCAGATTTAGATTTCTTCATGAGGGAAGATTATTGGTCGAAGGGTGTGGTGTACCGGCGATTCCGTGGGCGACCCAGAACTTCCGGTGCCGCCGAACGGCATTAAGTGTCAGTTATTTTTTAAGATAATAATAAATTTTATTTTTATATATTAGTTTACAATTTATAATAATTTGTATGTAGGTATAGGTTTTATCATTGTCTGTATTTTGTATTTGTTTATTTTGTATTTATGTTGTTTGTGTATTTATAAATATGGGCCTCAGTTGCCTGAAATAAATGAATAAATAAATAATTTCGATGGATACAAGAGGTGCAAACTCGATCAGTGTGAAGGGCCTAAGTTCAGCAGTGGACGTCCTGCGGCTGAGATGATGATGACGATGATGATCGAGCCAACAAAGAAAAACTTCATGTCGTCCGATCAGTAAGGCACAACAGTCGGACCACGTGGACAGAGGGGACGACGACTATAATTTCAACATTTAAATACCTAGCTTATAAACAATCAATCATCCACTATTGCAGAGCCTTAGCCATTAACATACGTATGTTTTGTTAATTAATTTGCAATCCATCAAATGAGTTTTAAATAACATTTTATTCCAATGGAGCTAAAAAGTCATGAAAATGGATTTGCCATGATAATATTGAAATTGAATGCTTATTTTAAATGTAATGCTGTTTTAATTGGAATGCTGTAGAGTAGATTGAGTTATGTGAAATAATGATGTAGTTTCACATATTTTAGGGTGTGTTTTCCACCCAACTATATTGTGATTTGGTACTGGCAGTAGAAAACTGACTGTAGCAGAGATTTTAAACAAAGTCTAGCATCGAAATAAACGGCAGTGACTTGTGTTTGTCACGGCTCACCACGCAAGAGCTCAAAAAAACATTTCCCGCGAGCAAGTCGACACTGCCCCGAATTGACGAGATTGTCGGAGGCCCATTTGCGTTTGGTCACAACACAGCGAAGGCACTTTCTGGTTTTTTAAGTTTCAGTATTCATTAGGTATGGAGTTCTAGTTAAAACAATAACATCTACTATGTTACAAGGTAACAGCCTCTTAGGCAGGCTTTGTGTTTTCGTAGATAAAAATCCTGTCCACGAGCCTCTACGCCGTAGAGTCTACGGCCTCTACGAGCTCAGCAGCGCTTATTTTATGGCAAACGCCTCCACTCCAGGGGCCCTATTTTTTAATTGGTTGCCTCGATTCAAACGGTCTTAAAATTTTATTTTTGGCTTGAAAAATTCGATATTTTAATTAACAATGCTGATTTTCCCTATTTTTGAACCATACTCTTTTGGTGTTGCCAATGTGTTCAAAAATACCTATTGAATGTTCATGTCGAAAACCAAAATTGAAAACCGATTAAAAAAAAGAGCCCCTGTACTGAACACGGATGAAGATGACTATGATACTTCAATAATGTTCTTGTGAAAATTCTAAAACAAAAACAGTTAAAACACAATCGCAATGCAAGTACACTGCAACACTGCTACAAATCACGTAAATAACTTACAGACGTCATAAAACCATTTGTGCTGCACTGAACGCGCCGTGTAAGTGAAAAATAAGGAGATATTTTAGCACGGCTCGGATATATAACGGCCATTACGGAAGCATGGCCGAATAAATTGGGATTAGGTTTGGCCCTACTATAGATATTTTACTTTTTATAGTTTTCGATTTTGTAAGACTCCAGAAAAATAGTTGTTGGACTAACCCCCAGTTTCTGAAACGCTTGTCAATTTTATTTCTCGATTAAAACTCTTTTCGTCTTATTCTAAAACTCACCATAGAAAAGGATGACAAATTTTAATTTATTAAAATTTAATAATTGATTAACGTTCGAGAAACTATAAGTTATTGGTGTCGATTGACTTGGAGATATATTCTACTAGGCACAAAAATATACTTCAGTAGTACTTAAAACTGTTTATCCCACGAGTACTTCAAAAAGCCTTCTTCAAAGTATACATAATATGTAACTCTCTTTCAATCACCAAAATCACTCAGCAGAGAGTATTTTTCTTATTTAAAATATTAACCAAATCCGTCTTCTTCTTATCGAGTGGATGGACTAAACTCTGAATAACACTTTATTCGCCAATAATTCGGCGACACATACAGCGTTTGGACTGGCCTCGGACAAGGCCTCCATTGTGCAAATTTTAGTACACTTGACGAATCCATTTTATGACCAAATCCGTTAAGAATCTAGCGGTCACGGCAGTCGATTCCAGAAAGCGGAAAGAACATTCAGCCGGCTTCCGAATAAAGCAGAATACACATCGTCCAACACACTGCCACAAAAAGTAAAACTACTCATTTCAAATGATTGTTCGAGAAATTGCTGGAGCGATATCGAAGAAATGAACCGTCGGCACCTCGCCACCGTGGTATCTAGGGAACCGGGGACTGCAATATCTGCTCCAGGTCGCGGTCGCAAATTGCATTTGTCGCCACCCGCGCCGGTGGGACCCACCTGCAAGTGTGTCACTTGACCCAATTGGGGGCGCAACGTGCTCGATATTTAGTTGCGTGTAATGAAAGTCGTTCCCAGGGGGTCGAAAACACATGTAAAAGCCAGATACCATTTTATAACTGTATTTGAGTGTTAAAATTAGTATCAATGGCGAGTATTTCTATTTAACCTATGGTTAACAGGCAATAGGATGACCTAGGAAAGCTAGTGTCTTTTTAGTTATTCAATAAAAACACAGATAGTTTTTGAATGTTTTTACTTTATGAATTTGACTTATTGTTAGCCTGTTTTTGCAGCTAGGAGTCTTCCGTTAATAAAAGTACTTATACCTACGTTTAGCGGCTGTATTACTGTTTTAGCGGCTCGCCTGTACATTAAGTATATATTTCAATAAGTACTATTTCACCAATTTTGCTATTAAAATTATTATTTATAGCGTACGGTGTGGAAAATTCCAGATAGAGTCAGCGTATTTTTACCGTGCGTAAATGGCGTAATTATTTTTCAGCTTCAGTAATCAGATTCGAGTCCGCTTTATCGGCCGTCAGCAAGTTATTTAATGACTTACAACAGCCCGCACCTTCACAACCGTAATAGTAAAGTATGAAAGTACTTAAGTATCGTTTTTGTAATATTAAGCTAGGGTTCTAAGCTATAGGAACATTTGGATAGCCAAACAAATTATATGAGTGATAAATAAATAAAATACCTAATGTTTTTAATTTTGAATACAATGGAATTCCATCAAGAACGCACTAAACAAAGTTTTAATTAAATGTGGCTCCCAGCCACAGTGTTTCCATTGAACTATGACATGGGATCGTTCAAGAGGTATATTCGAGATCTCTTCAGAGGCGGGCAATGCATTGGGTGCTCCCTTGATGTTGCTGATGTCCATAGGCGGCAGTGACCACTTTCCATCGCTTGCCTGTTTTTCTGCCTTATTACATAAAAAGAATTACGAACATGCGTTTAGCCCGACAACGTAACCGACCGACCCACACTATTTTGGTAACCATTACAGACACTCGAATCACAGTAACGATTTGCATTGGCAGATAGAATAGATTTGTGATTGCATAATAAATACCATGTAGGCTCTAAATGTTTTAGGCGGTGTTCCGCGGGCCGACGCCGCACAGACGTTGGCGCCTCGCAGCCAATCCCGGGCCAAATTCGATTCTTTTTCAGCTGTCAAAACGCGGTGAATATTTTTACAGAGCCTCTCCGGTGGCAGGGACGCATCGCGGGCTTATCTATTACAATGTTCATTTTACCAGAAAAAACTACCCGGCGCGACTTCGTTCGCGTGTACCTACTTTACCCCTACCTACACTTTTTTCTTGTTTATAAACCAATATCTTGAATCAATCTATTTATTGTTGAAAAACGCATTAAAATCCATGCCGTAATAGTGTAAAAGATCAAAGCGTACATAGATACATAGAGACGGCGAGAAGCGACTTCGTTTTATACTATGTATATTGAACATTGAATTGACAATTGAATAAGTCACTGTGGAATTGTGATTTGAAGGGTATGAACAATGCAACAACCGACTTATATTTTAGTATACAAAGTAGAATAGAGTCACGGAGGTCAGATGGCAGTCGCTCCACTGGCTCCAAGGCGTATCCCGGGCTTTCGCGCGAGAGCACAACCGGGACCATGACGCCGAGATAATTATTATAGAATGTAGATCATTCTGCTAACACTAATACCAAAGAGGATACAGCATTGCTAAGTATCGTAGGGCGCGTTTTAAATGGACCGGCCAGGTGAGTTGTGCTAACAAAAAGTAATCGCAATTTCTTGGCGTAGTTAGTGCTAAGAAATGGTGAATGCTCGGGTGCCACCGACCTAGACCTACGTGTACGCACAAGAAAACTAAAAATCTATATACAGGACCGCCGTTTGGCATACGTGTACTACAGTAACATGACCAAAACAATAATTTTAACTCCCACCTCTTTAAAACATTCGCCCTTAGGATAGGTCAATATTTTATAATATGAGAAAAAAAAATTTTTTAGTGCTTGTCCTAAAATTCATGAAACATTAATCGCCCACAGCCACGGTCTGCGGCGGAGTTTTACTGCGACCATTGTGTCTTGAATGTCTTTAAAGTTCGCCGAAGAATCCGACTTATTTGCCACCGAAAGGGCAACGCAACAATTCAGTTAACCCGAAATCCTGGCGCCGGTCCTGGCATTCTCGATGTTTCAATATTTCCCCCCTCCCCTCACGCTTCCCTCTTTCGCGCAACAAGGAAATAACTCAAACTTTTGCAGATCTAATCTCGAATATCGAAAGTATGTATAAAATGTAGGGCGTAGGCTCGCCAACTTGCCAGCCGGCTCCGAGAGGCATTCAATATTGACGAAACTCCATATTCTTTCACAGATATGACACATATAGGTACGTATTATTATGTCTATACTTTTTACAGTCCCGCAACTTTCTTTGTTTGGGTGTGAAAATAACGTGTTAGAGAACTTAGAGATAAAGGTTATTTTAGATCAATATTGGGAATCTTGACAATTTTTTTTTATTGCATACAGTTAAAACCACAGATAAATAACATAAATGTAATTAACACATATTTCTGAAAAAAAATCTTCCAGGTGGCCTACAGAAAAGAGATGTAGATATTCTCCAGCAATACCTACCTAGCTATCCCCACAAACTGCAGCTTAACACTCAAGCAAACAAACGAACTGCGGTACCATGATTATTACATGGTCAATGGTATTATAGTTTCCTTTAGATTTTTTTATGTTGTACTTTTACGCTCGCCCCGATGGCGAGCCATAAATGGAGCGACCTCTGCCTCTCCCGCGGGCTTAGAACAAGAAAAATATAAAAATAAAGTTTCTTAGTAGGACTGTTACGGCTATCATAACTAATAATATAAAAAAACTAAATTGTTAGTTCTTACGTCACATCACAATCACAACAGAACTTCCCACTGATCTTGTTTCGAACCCAGATACACTACAATAGGCGGAAAAGGACATTGGCCACCTTTTATCCCTCTGCACGCTTCAAAACAAAACCGAATAAAGCCCAACAATACATCCTAACTAATCCATTTACCCAACTTTACACCCTTTTATCCAATAAACTAATCTCCAAGCTTTTCAAAAAGGGCGAAGCGCGTGGATATAAACAAGTCATTGTTCAACGGGGCTCACGAAGTAGGAACCCGGCGCTAAGGGCCCTCCACACGCTGCTCAGGCATTTTGTTACTCGCCTTTGTTCTAAAACAACTTGACGCCAGTAGCGTAGGCATTGCGACTTTAATTATAGAACACCCAGTGAATCGATCACTGTTCAAGTAATCTCAGCAACGGCAGCAAGCGATGCATCAAGCTCGTGCTTCTAAAGACTTCATTGCAAGGAAATATTGGCTGGGAATGAGCTGCTTGTAGAGCTCGTTTAAGAGAAATAAAATACTCGTTCGGTAATACGTACTTGTACTTGTAACAAAATTAACAACATTTAGTTATTATGTATCGAGACGTTTTGTCTACACCGTAATTTCAAAAACAACTTGGTAAGTACCTAAAGAAACCTTAAAAGAACGTTTCTCGCTCGTATAATTCGGTTGTAGAATGAGTCTCCTTTGGACTATGATATGGAATCGTTCAAGAGGTGTATTAGAGGTCTCCTTAGAGGCGGGCAACGCATTGGTAGCGCTCCTGATGTTGCTAATATCAATAGGCGACGGCGACCACTTTCCATCCGACGGCCCGCTTGCCTGTTTGTCTACCGTATTACATAAAAAAAAGAAAATAGTATTCCTTAATTATACCCATGAGCACTTCACACGAGACTTCCCTCGTCTTCAAGCTTCGGAGACATCCACCAGTTCACACCAAAATTGGTCAATCGACGACCACTACCAATTTAACATGCGTGGGTCATGCCTCTGGCATTGCAAAAGTCCATAGGCTGCGGTGACTGCTTACCATCAGGCGGGCCGTGAGCTTGTTTGCCACCTTAGTGGCATGAAAGCAAAGTTGAAAGCGACTTCCCATTTTAGAGTCCCAAAATCGGTTCTTCCACACGGATCTGATTCGCGAAACTATTGAGGCTGTGAACGCGGCCCACGCAGGCGCGTCCATTAATAATGCAGGGTGACAACGGCGCAGGTGGCGCGGCCCGCCGATAAACGGCGCGATGCATAATACACGACGCGTGTCTTCTCAACGGCTTACCTGCCTCTCCTAAATCTCCTAAGTGTAATATCAACTTAAAATAATATGAGCTTTGATGGATTACGCTGCGGCAGCCGCGTTCTTTATTACTGCGCAGTTTGGCGCTCGGCCGTGTGATGGGTGGCCACGCTGCGCTGTGGTATGATTGCTTTGCCTGTTATTTAAGCAAACAATTCGTTGGCGATCGCCGATTGACCCCAAAGGCTCGACGCCAAATTGGCCCATTTATTAATCCCGTACGTATCGAAACGTGAACAACAAATCGCGCTAAGCACCAACCTATGCTTAATAAAAATCAACAATGTCATGGGAACACGCCGGCTGCGGGGAACATTCGAAAGAAAAACGGGCAATCCTACGTTTTAATTAAAATATGCACCATTTGGAGCGAACGCCCCATTTTAAAAGCGGGAACACTCTGACCTTTCTAACGCTCGGCTGCGTCGCGGCGACCTCTGACCCCGCCACGTGGTCGGCGCGACGTGTCCTGCCGGCCGGCCGTTCTTACCCCGCTTTTTACGCCCAAATTAAGAATCACCATATTTTTGCATTTTCACACGGCTTAACAATACTAACTGGTGCCCTTCGCGTGTCACGGCCACTTCCTCATTATTTAAAATGTAAAAATAATGCCTATTTTACTTTTCGAAGCAAATATTACTTCGGGAAAAATTTACTTGTTTCACCGCCAAAGAATACCCGCGGGATGTGGGTCGGCGCCGACTTATTCCCAACATTTAATTGTGACCCAGGGCCATGGGAGAATTGTTGCAAATCACAAATTGTATTTATAATAACGTGGCCTAATTTACATTTATCTATTCACTGGGTTAAGATAGATTCGGGATTGAACAGAGTATTAATTGTAAGCGTATGCAAATGTGTCGCGAGATCGAGTCTGCAGCTTTTGTGCGAGTACTGGTCACATATTCGCGAGGTTAGACCATCGAGGGGTCATCTCTCCGATATCTTTCTCGGCCATTGTAAAGGATCATTCTATTTTTGAGTATCGTGAGATCAACAACTTGTCCGGCATTACTGTGTTGGTTAATTGCAACTTAACTAACTAATAACGTACTAACTCAATGTGAACTCTACCGTTGTTATAAATGGCGTGATGATTTAATAATGCGCTTAATTTTACATTTGATAATTCGGTGCTGTAAGTGTTTTATGGTGATACAATATGGACTGGATATCTGAACTTTTTCAAGTAAATACTTCTACCAAACTAAAGGTAGGTGTCTGGTTCATTTATCGCAACACAGTGATTCAGAAACGTATCCACTCGCCGTCATATTAGTGCGCAAAACCAATATCGAGGCCCACACAATGAGAGCGGCGAACACTTAAACAGCAATAAACGATAACCGCGACCCACTACTACATTCCGGCCATTTGTTCCGAGCGATACCTTCTGGTGCACTGTTATAACAAGAACGGCAATTCGTACCAAAAAACCAGAACAGAGTGGAGTTAACTGCGGTACAAGGATGATGTATGGCAAAAACGCTAGCGCCCCGCCCGCGCCTGAGCATCTGCGCCGCCGCCGCCTACCGCGCATTAACCTAACGAGCTGCCCTAATGGCCGCCGTTAGGGCTGCGCCGGGCCAGAAAAAACCAAATCAAATAAATTACACCGACCCAGTTTTAACATGTGTCCTCCGGTAGCCGAGTAACAGCGACGCTTATTTGTCAACCGAGGAACGGTTATCGCGAACTGTCGCGGAACCTGCACGCCCATATTTCAGGTTTAATCGAGTGTGTGTGCAACCTTAATAAACTCACCTGGTGGATTGTGCTGTGTGGGGGTCGCTTTATCGCTGTTTACGTTGCGAGATTTGCTCGCGTTCGTCAGTACGATATAAATAAAATATAATCGTTTTGGCGTTAATGTCCCGGGCGTGCTCTCGCGCACGAGGGCCCGGGGTCCGCCTTGACCGTGATCCAGGATTTGTTAGATCAGGTAATTACGATCAGTACGGTACGTTAAATATTTCTATACTATATTTCTAACGAATCTAGAGAAAGCTGAACGTCTTGAATACTTGCAAAATGAAGCACTTGACGTTTATTCAGTTTTTATCAGAGAAACCATCTGTTTTACGTTCGAAGCAGAAAATAGTTTCTCGGAAACTGCGGGCAACTCCAGACTCGCTGAGAAAAAGTTGGAAGAACTACCTCACTTTTAAAGTGGGTAAATAATGCTACGCTTCTGCAGCTGAGAATGGCAATTATCTGCCCAAAACTTGAACTAAGTTTAACGTGAGAGTTTAATTAGAGAAGATTTAGATACCACTTTAAGTTAACGAACGTATTCTCGCCGCTGTTAGACTAAATACTTAGGTATTGTTCAGGCGCTTAACTGGGTGAAATAGTTAAAACTATATTCGAGAACCTGGGACACTTGAACTGTTTTGTTGGATCCTTTACTCCCTCACCTTTAGCTTCAATAGACTCAATTCATATTTTTTTCTAGTTTTTGAGATTGTATATTTCAGTTTCATTTTAAAGGCAATGGTCAATATATACTCGTACATAACATAATATCAGTTTAACAATTAGTTAGAATGTCGTATGACGCGATGACTCTAAATGCTATGTCACGCCTACGATTGCTACGAGACGCCTACGACTGCTACGAGACGCTACGAAGTAATTCGCGTTGCATTAAACGAATTATATCACCTTGATAAGATCTAAGCGCCTCCGTAGACTGGAAAATGGGCAGCAGCGTTTTCCATTGTTATATTATAACACTGCGATCTCCAACCCGCCTGCCGAGCGTGGAGATTATGGCAATAACCTCCCTTTTCGTGGGAGAGGCCCTAAGTCCTGCAGTGGACTGTTGTGGGCTGTGATGATGATAAAATGAATGGATAGCTTTTTCCCTTTTTAAATCTTATTCTATATTTTGTAGAATTTGTCAATATGGCTATATATTTTATACTTATACGTATAATGTCTGTTTTATACATACATACATAACGTCGCGCCTTTCTCCCATAGAGATAGGCAGAGATTGAAAAGGAAGAAACGAGAGGTTTGTCAGGACCGTAGCAAGTGGAACAATGTGGTATCTGTTCTGTGACTTATTTATTTTCATATACTCGGCTCCTACTCGTTGAAATTTCGGAAACTTTTATCAGACTATATATATTCAAATAATATTAGGCCCTATTACAATATAAGTACCAGAGTAAGTAAGGTCACCGCGGGGGGGTCGGGGGAGGGGTGAGGGCACATCGTTTATAATCTCTAGGTAGTAAGTCCTGTCAAATATCGAATACCGCCGTCTGTCCCTGTGTATCTATGTACGGTAAGATCTTTTAAACTACGCAACGGATTTTAGTGCGGTTTTCATCAATATTTGTACCGTGTGTTTGTGTTTTATATACAGTTTTTTTTTATATTTAATGAAATGATATTGATAAATTATCGTGTCGTGGCTTGTCGTGTCTTTGTAATCAATGTTTTCTTTCTTTCAATAAATAAATAGAGTGATTCAAGAGGAATGTTTGTAGTAAGAAAAAAGGTTAGATAGGGTTAAAGTAGGTGTAAGGTATGGTAGTGTAGGGTAGGGATACGCCCGCTAGTCAACCATAACAATCAGCCAAATCTATTCGACTGTCACTATACTGATACATTAAAAAAAAACGTTTCAGGACAAGTTTCAGCCAAGTATGCAAAGCAATATCGTAGCCTATTAAACTCGAAGGGCTGCAGCGACGTATGGCGCCTTGGAAGCCGTTACCGCCTCTACGTACCGCCCTAACGACTTTTAAGGGAGTCCGATGCCAAGTCGTTTACCAAGACAGTGCCACCTGTACAAATTGTGCCTGGGGCCGTGGGAGCGTCAGCACGGGAGGCAATGGCATTTTCTAAAGGCAGGCGGCTTGCGCCAGATTCTTAATCGCAGTTAAGGTTATGTTAAACACAATATTTCATTAAAATGACGTTAAATGTTATTCTTAAATGTTTTTAAGAAATTGTACACCAAGCCGGGCTTAGGTACAAACATTTTTTAGAATCCGAATTTAGTTTGAATGAGCTTAATGTTAGTTGGCGTATTATTACCAAACAATATAGAATAAAAATATTGTCATGCTACTTATAATTATCGTAGAAATTGTAATTTTACAATAGTAAAATATGGGATAATCGTATATTATTGGAGCTTTATATTGTTGGAGGAGTATAAGTAGCTAAATCTTATCATTTTCAAACACAATATTAATCTCTCTCTGTTTTTATTGCGCATGGCAGCCTACTCGACTTAAGCTCGGATGTTTTTACAATTTTATATTTTACATAATTTAAGAATACACATCAGACACATTAACTCTGCCTTGAAAAAACAACTATTTGCGATCGCCGACTTTTGTTGCAGACCGTACATATTGTCTAGGGTGTCGTCGTAACAGTCTATGTTATTGTTTGGACGACAATTGTCTGAAAGTTCTTGTGCCTCGTGCCAGCCCTGGCCCATCGAAGCGAGTCATTGTAAGGTATTGCCTGCGATTATTATAAAGTTGATACTTGTGTAATATGATAACGTTTGGTATTTGTTAGACATGCCACGCATAGTGATTTGGTTGAATACCGAATATTCGGCTTAACAAAATACATTTTGCGGAAACGATTTACAGATCAGTTAGAATAAAATACCGAACATTTATCATGTTGTGGCATAGACTAAAGTGTTGTATATGACAAATAGCTATCAACAAAATATGATGAAAAGTTTGCATAGATTGGTGGTTAAAATAAGTACAGTTTTGAATATTATATGTTCTTATTTTCTCATGGTTTGGTATCCGGTATTTGGCCGAATATCGCAGACTATTCGGTCGAATACCAACTATTCGAAAAAGTGTCCGAATAAGCCGAAAGCCGAATGAATACCGAGTGACATCTCTAGTATTTATAGTCGACATAAACGTGTTAGAAACTTGAACGGGAGAAGTTTTGTTAAGTTAAGGATAGTAACATTTTTAAATGTTATTGCATTAAATTATATATCATTATACAATTTCGTGTTATGAACGTTATAAAAACTGAGAAATCTATCAATGAATGTCATTCCATTTAGTAATAATAAATACGCGGTTTTCACTGTGTTCAGTCCGAAACTCTACTATCGACTATCCCGCGGGATCCTATTACTTTTCCGAGACATAAAATACCCTACCCCTCCTCTGTAATAAAATAGCTTTTAAAGTTTTTTTTTTCTCGAAAGAATATTCGAAATCCGTTCTATTAGCAAAATACAAGATACGCAGATGACCGGAGTTCCTTTTCGCAAATACCTACCAATTTAAATAAATACGCGTCGTGCTCAACGAGGAATGAAACTCCTTACATCTTCTTTCCTCATTTATTGTGTCAGAAAAGCAAATGGTCAGAAAATAAAAGAATAACGACAGAGGTATGTGTCGACAATACGGATGTAGATTGCGCGCAAAATATCTCTGCGTGCAGCTGACAAAAACAATTTCTAACAAGAATAACGACAGGGACGCCATACCTAAAAATAAAAATAATCATCTTGGCGTTAATGTCCCGGTTGTGCTCTCGAGAACGAGGGCCCGGGGTCCGCCTTGACCATGATCCAGGATTTGGCAGGTCAGGTAATTACAGTGGACGACTGCCATCTGACCTCCGTAACCCTGCTACCAGGGGAACCTGACCAGATTGGATCATGGTTACACATCCAGTCGCCTGAATGTGCAGGTTTCATCACGATGTTTTCCCTCACCGTAACAGCATCGGTTAGTATTCAACTAATGTATATAACTTAGAAAACAGTCATTGGTACATGGTCGGAGCGGGATTCGTACCCGGGACCTCTGGCTTACGAGTCGCATACTGTAACCGCTCGGCCACCGACGCTCTACACGCCTGTTTGTCTACCGTATAAAAAAGTCGTTAGGTGGTAGGATAAAAATGTGGTACGCCATACCTAAGCGCAGTTATCTTGCGCGCTCTCTAAGAGAGGCAGACCGCCTCTATAACTACGGTCGAACAAATAGAAGGCTACACAGGGGCTGTATGTAAAATGACGCGATTTGTTAGAGCCCTGTGTAGCCTTGTTTGTTCGACTGTTGGTATTCGGCGGCACTGAGAACAAACTCGGTGCCTCTCGCGTACGAGTCCCGTTAGCCATTATTAAATACATACGCCTTACATATTACATGCCTGCTAACATGGCGAGTTTTCCAATAAAACGTACCGCACGGACAGCGTACGCGGAAATCCGCAACTAATTTAAATTCTGAACGAATGAGTAACTGCAATGCACCGCCCACCGCCCCTGGCGGTCTGATGCACAAAATTTGGCAAATAAATCCTAGGATAGGTATGCCTTACGTACGTAGGTTATTCCAGTAAGTGTGGTGTGTAGATCTGTGGGTGGTTTAACGGAAAACCTTGCGCCGAGTTTGAGTTGTGTAGGACCGTAATACGAATTGAATTGGCCATTTACGTATCCGGCCAATTTCGAATTGTAGTAGGTATTACACATTCTGCACAAAAAGTAACTGGAAACTAATGAAGAAAATTTCCTGCAATGCTTCTCGAGACTAGCGTAATATTGGAATTATTGGCTTTACTAGCATTTCGAAAAAATAATTGTTAGGTAGCTTTACCAGCATTGCGAATAAACATATCTTAGCTAGCTTTACCAGGATTTCAAAGCAAATGAATTATCAAATGCATAAAAACTTATGAATGTGCAAAAACGCGACGGTTTATATCTATCCCAAACTTTTTCGCCAGAAATTACAGCGTGGAATTGACCTCTAATTACTAATTTCCTTTTAAACTGGCAGAGATTACGGCGAGTCCATCAAAATCCATTAATTAACTTGGAATATTAACGAGCTACTGAGGATCGAAAGTTTATACCTTGAAATTACGAAGTACGTAATAGGTTTGGAAAGTCTTTCGAACTTTTGTGAAGTCATCGGAAATTTCCAGACGCAGCAGGGGAGTCAAAAATGTGGGAGTGGCGGCGGTGCGAGCGGGAGCTCGAGCGGGAGCACAAGCGGAGCGGCGAGCGGAGCGGGCGCGACGGGCCGCGCTAGCGAGGCCAAGCCCGTCGAGTGCAATCTGTGCCACCGCAAGTTCAAGAATATACCCGCCCTCAACGGTCATATGAGACTACACGGAGGATATTTTAAAAAGGTAACTTTTCTTGCTCGATTAGGTTACCAAAATTGGATGTTAATCTTCTTTTTCATTGTACTAGATTCTAGTAACTAGAAAAAACCTTTCATCGCAACTGGTTTCGTACAAGAATTAAAAATTCTCAGTTACGAAACCGCGGCCGAAGGGGTACTACGCAGGCAGACCACTATCTCACCTGATGATAAATGATGATGTTGCCGAAGACGGAATGAGCAAGACACATATTCATTGCATAGGTCATGTCTCGAATGGAGATTTACTTCAGAGTAGTTGTTTCACTTGGTTTCTCCATTTCTAATATCCTGTATCAAACCATGATTAGCAATACAAAATTGGAATTTTAGGCAAAGTATTTTCTACCCAATTTTCGTTTTCCAGGACTCTGACAGCAAAAAGCTGGACAAGAAAGAGTCGACAGGGCCCCCACTACAAACGGCATCGGTGTCTGTTCGGGCGCTCATTGAAGAGAAGATCATTAGCCGCCGGGGAGCTAATGCCACATCTACATCTTCGACAGGTATAAAAATAAAAATAATCATCTTGGCGTTAATGTCACGGTTGTTCTCTCGCGCACGACGGCCCGGGGTCTGCCTTGACCATGATCCAGGATTTGGCAGGTCAGGTAATTACAGTGGAGCGACTACCAACTGACCTCCATGGCCCTGCTACCAGGGGATCCTGACCAGATTGGATGATGGTAACACATTCACTGGCCTGAATATGCAGGCTTTATCACGATGTTTTTCCTCAACGTAAGAGCAGCGATTACTATTCAACTAATGTGCATAACTCAAAAAAAGTCAATGGTACATGGCAGCAGTGGGATTCTAACCCGGTACCTCTCGCTTACGAGGCGGATACCTTAACCACGAGGCCACCGACGCTCCATCTTCGACAGGTATATTCCACCAATAACAAACTTGATCATACTTTGTAACAGCAGACCAGCGAGGACCAGAACCTGAGCCGCAGTTTCTTTCTTTCTCTCTTAGTTTAGCGCGCTGTTTATGATATAATCATGTAAATGTAAATGTCTCTTCTCGCAGTGACGACCAGTACGGACACATTGACATCTCGCGTCGGGTTCGTGGCACCAGCGCCGCCTCCGCTATCGTCTATTAGGAATTCCATCACATCGCCAGCCTCGCCGGCAGCTACGTCATCGCAGTTCGTATCGCCGAGAGCGCCGCCAGTCGTCACAGTCACGTCCAACTCGACCACCAGCATCACTGCTGCTAATAGGGATTCCACACTCATCGAACTATTAAAGAAAAGCAATTCCAAGGTAAGTCAGTTCAGCTCTGTACTACTGCTAATAATTATTTATTTGTATTAAATATTAACGTATTTTGTTTTGTTTCCAAACAGGCGGTAAAGAGGTCGGCATCGGATCCAGGACAATCATCACCTCAACAGGAATTCACTTTCCGACCGGAACTCTTCGGGGTTTCCTTCAACTCCGATGACGGATACTTCTCACCGGCACTCAACGAAGATACGTTCCAGTTCACGACGACCCCTGAGCACTTGGACGACTTGGCTTCGTTGGAAGATTACGCGACAGTCGCTGCGTCTATACGAGAGCGGTCGCCAGTCACTTTCCCGTCCAGTAGACGGCTTGCTGCTGTCTTGAACTCGCCATTGCCAGAGTCCTTAGCCGATTTTGGCGCTTGCCACGGAGGGTCTCCAGTACCGTCGCCAGGCCTCGGTTACAATGCCAACTCTCCAGGGCTATCTTATTCCACTGGTGACTCCCCTGGATTGGCGTTCACAGCTTCGTCACCCGGAGGCAGTTACTCTACGCAGCCCGAATCTTCACCGGGGTTGGGTTACCCTACCCCACCAGCCTCACACGATGCCCAATCGCCAGCGCACACCGCACCACGCGCCTCCTCGCCTTTATCAGCTGCCTTCTTTACAGCAACAATGTCAAGTCAAGAAGAGGTAATTTAACCTTTAGCCAATAATCTATTTTTATTTATATTAAATTGGATAGTCAATAATATCTACCTTTTTATTTAGGTGGAAGAAGCCTTAGAAGAAGTACTGCCTGAAGAATGCAGATCACTAGATGCTTACTCGTTAGAACCTTCACCAGCCCCAAGACGCATTATGCTGAACTCTGAAGATCCACTTCTGTCCAGCAATCCTAGAGACTTTTCCAATCAACGGCCTGTAAGGAGACACAATCGTTTACTCGCCACGTCCACTATTTCATCTATAATTCCATGGCAACAGGATACTCCATCTCTTCAGGTAATATAACTATTAATTTATCGTTTAACCCGGTTTCCTTCGATGGACGAGAGAGGGTAAACTACAGACGTGGACGTAGTATAGAAGTCTGGCATCATTAATTTGATATCACCGCACCTCCCATACCGGAGGAATTTACCGACTTGTGAACACATCCGTATAATTGGAAAAATACATACTTGTTTTATTATATGTACTCCAAAAGTAATTGTAGTTATATATGTAATATTTTTCAGGTCTGCGTCGAGGGCCGAGATCCCGTCTCAGCTTTTTTGAGTCCGAGCAGCGTGCCAGCGTCCCCGCAACGACGCAAGAGGCGCGCGTCACCAGCCGGGCCCTACCGCTCGCGCATGCGCCGCGTCGCCCACCACTACACTCCACAGCCCATACTGTCTCCAGATCGTGATGGCACGGGATTGTTCATAGAGCTATCTGGAGGTATAGTAGCCGCTCAGTATTAATTTTCACTTTAATATTCACTTTAATATTTCTTGCTTTTGTAGCAAACTAAAACCCTAATTGGTTCCAGGCCTAGCGACGACAGAAACGGACGTCCTCTCCCACCTTGTAGAGCCTAGGCCGCCGCAAATTAACATCGGCAGAGACCATCAGGCTGACATACCCGAGCTCTGCAATGATCGTATAGATCTACACCGAGCGCCGGAACAGTTGCTCTGGGATCCGGGCATTAATGATGTCCTGGATGACAGCGAAGGTACTTAGTATTTACCTTAATTAATTAGCGAATATTAGCTAATCACGGCGATTTCCTTCGCAAGGTTTTTGCGATTATCGTTCATTTTCTACTATAGTCATTCCAGATTCATCCCCTCCCCATATCGAAAAACATATTCATAGTCCTTTCAGCTCGATACGTCCCAAGGTTTGAGCTGTGCGTACATCGGTTCGTCAATCAGTCGCCTTTACCTTGTATATTATCCAACGAATCGAACACAAGAAATCCCTTCAAAGCCAACCATTAACGTTAAAAATTTCCCATCCAGTGCGAATGTTCATGGAGCTGGCCATGTGCGCTGCCATGCCAGTAGGCGGCCATACCCGGGAATATGCCTTGCAAACGCTTGGGGAGTGCGGGGGCGACATCCGCATGGCGACGCTGCGCCTGATGACGCGGCCGGCGGTGCCCTCGCAGCAGGAGTCCCGCTGGACGCCTGAGGAAGTCGAAGCCTTCTTAGCGGGCCTAGGCCATTACGATAAGGACTTCTACAGGATTGCACAGTTGGTGAGTTTATGAATTATTATGTTATATTGCATAGACTGGCCGTGTGGTGTCCGGCAGAGTAGAATAGCACCAACCCCTTACATTCATGGGTGTCGTACAAGGCGACTAATGTTTTCGAGGCAAAAGATCAAGAGTCTCCGTAGTCTGGAAAATGGGCAGCAGCATTTTCCATTATTATATTTAAACACTGCGATCTCCAACCCGCCTGCCAAGCGTGGAGATTATGGCAATAACCTCCCCTTTCGTGGGAGAGGCCCTAAGTCCTGCAGTGGACTGTTACGGGCTGAGATGATGATGATGATGATGATTGCATAGACTTTCAGCTTTGGTATAGAGGTTATTGAGTTCCTGTTTTCGAGAGTTCATGGCTGTCGGTAATCGATTAGCATCAAACTCTGATTACAAAAATCTGATAGTTACAAAATAACACAGGACTGTTTCTTTTTCCTTCAGATAAGATCAAAAGACTCCAAGCAGTGCGTACAGTTCTACTACTTCTGGAAGAAGGTGACCAAAGACTACAAGACGGTGTTCCTGCGCAGCTGGCACCAGGGCGCGTCACAAGTAAGCACTGCGAATGGGCTGCACTACATCTTCAGGCTTACTGACGAGTGAACGTTTCCGTTGGATTAACACGCGCGACTTGTCCGTATCCAGGGTTCAGTAGGGCAGGTCCACCCGCAGGGCGCGCCGTGCGGCTCCCCGCCGGCCCTGTTCGACGGCGAGGAGTTCCCCTGCAAGATCTGCGGGAAGTAAGTGGCGAGGCATCAGCTTCCGGCGACCGCGACACGCGCAAACGCAATTTACGTGGAACGCAGTCCACGCGGCCACGGTCACACCACACGCATTAGACAAACATGGATCGATCCGTTTTGATCGGTTGCGACGAGTTTAAGTTTCACCTAAATTGCCTTTTGTGCTGCAGCACTAAGATACTTATAGGAATTTAAAAGTATTTTAAATTAAAGCTTAGTAATAGGCAACTAACTCTATGAGGGGAAAATGTGTTAAATTAAGTCAAGAAGATTGTTCGCTGGTTCAGCGGATGCGGTCGATAAAATAATATTGATACTTGTAAACTCGTCATTTAAATTGCAATGAAGTGTTCATTACGCGACATTTGCTGAGCCAGCGTCCACAAGTCAGTGTTATTGATGTTGATTGCATGTCAAGTTAATGTTTGCATAAATTCATCTTTAAATAACTGTTTATTACGAATGTATTGTATATATTCATCTTAGCATGGCCCTTAGTAATAGGTAACAGCCTTCAGCTTACGAGTTTGCCTTTCTTTGTAATATTTCGGTCGCTCTACAGGGTCACGCTATCATGAATAAATGGTAATTATTTATTTACGATTTATTACCTTTGTACATAATGAATATAAACGTATTTTTATTAAATGAGTAAATATAAGACAATGAATTCATGTCCAACAAGATAGCATATTAATGATACTTATATCTATTTTTTATTTATCGTACTTCTTATCGTAGGGTTAAATATTTAAAAGATTTGTGTATTAAATTAATATTGTATGTATATAAGTTTTCTACAACACTAACGCTTTTGCTTTACCGCAATACCGCTTCCGTTTTTAATTTTCTTTTTTTACAAACCGTTTTAATTTTCGCTTATTTCTTTGTTCTTCTGTTGCCTTTTCTAATAGTTGTACCCTGTTATGTTTCAGAGTATTTAACAAAGTAAAAAGTCGTAGCGCGCACATGAAGTCGCACCGGCCTCTCGACGCCGAGCCGAAACGGCCTAAATTTGAAAAGCCTTATGAAAAGGTCGAGCGGTCCGACAGACCCTCCGCGCCAGCCGAGCGCAACCCGCCCACACTGTAACCGCCCCTCCCCCGCCCCCGCCCCACTCCCCACTAATCCGCTCCGCTCCGCTCGGCCCGCTGCCGCTGTCCGCTCCGCTCGCCGCGCGCACTCGCGCCCCACAGGCGTCGGCTCGAACGCGACGAGCGACGACTCGGACGAAATGCTAAATCTATTAAGCATTTACTATAATTACAAAATAGATTTATAATTAAATTAAAAGTGATCTAGAAAGAGCGACGTAGTGACTAGTAGCTAGAGAGAGTTAGCTTCGGGTGAACCGAACGATCGCCTATAAAAAAAAAGTACTAATGGTTTCGGAGTTCTCGTAATGCTAAGCTTAAAGAGAAGAGAGCGCAAAGATATTTTGTATAACGATTAATAAATGAATTAGATAGTTCTTCGTGTAAAGTTTTTATATGACAGACTTCTTAATGTGACTTTGCAAGTGTGATGTTGTAAATAAATTAAATAAATCAGTAGATTCGTTGTTGATGCTATACGGTAGAGGGCGAGCTTCCGGGGCGCCCCGGCGTGGCCCGAGGACCGCGTGGAACACTTGTGTCCACCCGTGTCCCTGTCGACGACAAGAGCGACCTAAATGCAACTTTATGTGCTTGGAATACGACTGAAATTTGCTTAACAAAACGAAATAAGTGAGATTTATTTAGATACGCCAATTTCAGCCGTATACAGAGTAAATTAAGTTACAATTCGATCGCCTTGCCGCCCGGCCACCTCGTGTCCGCCGAACCGCTCGGTTCGCGAGCGCGGCTCATTATTGAATTTGCTTGTTTGCTCATCATCCATCTCATTGTTATGTTGTAGCCTTCCTTGTTACTTTTTGTTGTAAACGTTTTTCTAGAAAAAATTTATAGGCGCACTTTCTTCTTGCGTTCTGTTTTAGGTAGTTATTTGTTATTATACAAACTGTGAACTCATGGCCTATACCTAACTACTCACTAGTCACATATCGATGTTACGCAGCGTTTGACAAATACAAAACTGTGAACTTTTTGAGGGCTTTGCACCACTCGAGTGGAGTACAAAAATAATTTTCAGGAACTTTGTCCGTTTTCGGTCGCCATCGTTACTATTAAATGGTGTTCTATTAGCAAATACATAGAAAAATTCATTAAAATCTCAAAAGTGTTTTAGTAAACTAAAACTCAAATCGGAAACATGTTTAGCAAGGACCTCATTTCGTTCACAAAAACGCACAAAATGGAGGGATGTATTTTTTAAATAAAACTATTATTCGAAATGCTCAAATATTCTATATTTTATGTTGATTAATATTATTACCTAGTTCCTTGTTAATAGTTCTGAATTATTTGATATTTGAAATGTATTCTAGTTAATTTTGAAATGTACATTTTCTATAAGTACATACATAAATGTAATTAAATGTACCTATCTACTACGTGTTGTGATAAATGTATGGTTTAATTGTTTTAATGTGATCTATAAACAGTTATAAAGGTATTCCTTAAGTACAATCTCGAGCGCTGGAACGACGCTCAGTTTGAGCGAGTGTAATACGAGTACGTAGCTAACCACAATCGGAACCTGGCGCGAGTACTGTACACGCGCCAGGTTTCGAGTACAGTAACTGTACTCTAAATAAACTGCTCCGAAAGTTAAATAAAGTTTCCGCTGCAATCATTGGTTGTGAAATGTTAACGACTCAAATTTTAGTCTTCCGCAAACTTTGTTGCTTATTAATTTTGGGGGCAGTCGGTATTCCTTAGAAAAGACAAGTTAATACTCTAAATACTCTTGTATTATTTACTGATATTAACAAAAAAAACTCTCTTAGATTAACTTTGTAAATGGATAGCGTATGACGCTTGCAGTATTATGTAGTTGAAGCCAAAGATAAGTTATAAAGTGATTAGCTGAGGATTGTATAAATATCAATATTTGATACGGCCTAACCGTCTATGTCTACTTAACTGGATACATTCATTTTCCTTCCATGAGTACCTGAGTGGACGTGGCCAAACACAAAAAAATAACATTGTTTTATACGTGGTATGTACTGCTCTAGATGTTCTAATATAAGATAATATTCTACGCAAGCGTAAATTGCTCTACAACACTAACTTGTGTGATTATTTGGTTGTGTTCTATCTTTAACAATGTAGAAGAAATGTAACATACTGTTCTCTATACCTGCATTCTGACTCGATGCCAAAGTGTTGCCAAATCGTAATTTTACTATTTTCTACTGTAATTGAGTTAAGTATGACATTATATTCAGAGTTTTAGATGTGAACCGTAGACAAAGTGTAGACAAATATAGTTTTAGAATAAGGCAAGGCTCTTACAGAAACCCCAGTAATAAGCTGGAGCTATTTTGGGAGTGACAACATAAAATTTGCCAAACGACCGAAGTGCCAACGAATAAAATTTATCTTTACACTACCATTAAATATAACTCTTAAAATAAGACGTGCATTAAATGAAATACTATAGCAATATCTTTAGCAGGATAAAGGCAACAACGATCATTGCTTTCAAATCGAAATCTACACATTTAATAGGTACCATTCAATTATTTATTCATAATATTTACTTAATACATATTTGCTTAATCTAAGTACAACTTCTTTTAAGAGCGGAGTTATTTTCTTAAGAAATATCACAGAACAAGTATAAGTAAATATTTTTGTCAAATTTACGGTTCAGATTCATAATGTGAACAAGAAAGAAATACGATTTATTGATGTCTAATCCCTCCAGAAATAATTTAACGTTTAGCTATTAAGACTGAAGGTACTCACTCGGCTCTTGGTTCGCGTAGATTCTCCCTTCGCTTCGTCTTCGTTTATTTGTAGCGGTAGTACTCGTATCGGTCACTGTCCCATTCCACGTGCCAAATGTCGTACTAGTCAGGGTATAGCTTTATACTTGGAATCGCCCTCACCAGCGGAGTCAGCGCCAGCCGCGCCGCGCGCCCGTAGGCTTCCCTAGGAACATTACTCTAACCAAATTATATGCACACAAATACTAAGTAAAAAAATAAAAATACTTATTAAAATTAAGAACAAAAAAATTAACAGAACCTTATTTCAAACTTGAATATAGAAGTGCCTTACAATTTTATTTTTATACTGTCTTTTGTTACTCGGTTCGTTTTGAAGAGTTCTAACTGAAGCACAGGAAATTGCATTTATTCTAGACTTCCGGCGGCGCGCGCGCATGCCGCCGCCGAACGATTCGGTTTCATCGTTACTAACAAAATTGTTTCACTAATTTAGCAAATATTTTAAAATCAAGCTTATGCTGATAAAGACATAGACCGGCCTACAGTCGGTGTAAAAATTAGAATACTTATGTTATTTATTTATATTTTTAAAAAGATCGTTTACTTTTTTGTCCACTGCCAACTTATTGCCATTTCATGCTAAGTTTGCCGGTTCGTGAAATACATTACCTCTAAAACCTGTGTCGCGCTTTTTTCGGATGGACGTAGTCTATAAAGAGTGTGTGGGATGAAAATAATCTTGTATTTCCTTGTTGACACTACAAGCATTAACGGCAAACTTAGATCGAATACGTTATAGAATTCTTGCTGTAAACTGCATAGTATCCTTAGCCGATAAACACAACGAAGGTCAATTGAAAAATCTTAACATTTAGTACGAAAATAATAGGTACCTACTTATCTAGCTATACATAGCACTATTCTTACAACGTGCCATAACAGAAGGTTACAGCTATTATACAAAACGTCTTTCAAATGTACAAAACACCTGTATCTTGTATATTATTTCGCACGGATAAACGTTCGGTCTGGCCCAACTTCGCCACCGACGTTCTGTACAATGTAAGTACTTCTGTATTTGTGTCAATATAAACGATGTGAAATGTTATTATAATAGTATTAATATTTTGTAAAGTCTAAATGGATATATATTCTTCTAATTTTGTATCGGATAACGAGCGTAAGCGCCCCTTCTTCGATGTGTGTACTCGCGTACCTAATACGTACTTAACTTAAAATAGAGTAGACAGTAAAGACGTGCCACTGCACGCTAATTGATATTACACTCTGTGTTGTGATTTTGAACGTTCTGTAAATTACCAAGTCTTTGAAATACTATGGAAAAAGTTTGTAGACACCTTTTTAGATTAGCACAATTCTTCGTGTAGACACGTTAGTTCATTAAAGTTTACTAAGCATTTAGATTAAACATTGGATTAGGTAATCATTGGAAGATGTAAGTGTAATATGTATTACTAGATATTCATTGTTATATATTCAATGTGATCATCGGTAAAGAACAACGACTAGGGTCGAGCGCTGTCCCCGGCCGCAGCCCGCCGGCCGACTCTTCATAACATGGCATATCCTTGAAACAATAAGATATAAAATAAAATCTCTATTATGTATATTGATAAATTTATTAGGGTAACTAATTTTTTAAGACAATGACTATTACGTGATCTTTTAGATTGTCTTTATTATTAATAAATATATGGTGAAGGTTTTGTCAATTCGTTTTTATTTTTATGATTCCTCCGACATCAACCTTAATTTTACGCCATCATCATTATACCAGCTGCAAGACGTGCCTGATTCTAATTTCTCCGTAGACTGAAAAATGGGCAGCAGCGTTCTCCATATTTATATATAACACTGCGATCTCCAACGCGCCTGCCAAGCGTGGAGATTGCGGCAATAACCTCCTCTCTCAAGAAAAGAGGCCCTTAGTCCTGCAGTGGACTGTTATGGGCTGTGATAGTGAAATAATTCTTCCATAAGTAGTGTACAGGTTTTTGCCGTAAATAATACACAAGTTTGAACTTCGTATTTCTCACACGAATACAACAGAGCTGACGCTTTCCTATGACGATGTGTATTATATGAAGCTAGGCGGCGTAACCGCATGCAGTTGACTGTAATTGAACCTGGTAAGTATTTTGTAAATAAATATCTATATAAATCCAGTCTGCGTCTTAATATATTCCGAAACGTGCAATTTAAATTAGAAACAACATTGACTGAGGTTTTACAGTCAGCATTCGCGCTAACTGACCGGGCTCGGACTCGCAGACTGCTAAATTATATAGAATGACCTTCACCCTGAAAGGTTTTAGGTTGGGCGTAGTTTAACCGGTAAGTTAACCGGTCCAAAATCATTCGTTGCGATGAAATCGTACACCTTCCTCGCCTTAAGTGGTGAAACTGTAGTAGCTGTTTTTACCACGCACGTGTAAGATGTGGAAAGCTTCCCCCGAAGTGTTTCCTCTGCATTACAACATAGGATTCTTCGAAGTCTTTCATCTACAACATGGGGTTCTTCAAAAGGCACGTCTACAGGTACCCGAAATACCGGCACCGCATTTGCTCCCCTTAGGTTGCAGATGGCCTGGACAACGGTGGCCACTTTCCCATCAGGTGGATCATCCGTCCGTGTGCCTCTCTAGGCTATAATAAAAAAGTAATGTATAGTTCTACTGAGATTCACTGAGATTACTCTACCTAGATAGTTGTTTCTCTTCAGTCCAATCAACGTTCGTCAATGTCTCGTAATGTACAATTTTCTGTGAATTGATAACTTCAAGCCAGCCCAGCCCGCGCCGCTCAGTAAGAGGACATGGCAAGAGGGATTCTTTGGGGACGACTAAAAATGCAACTTAAAGATGTGACAATAAAGTCAAACTAGACTTGACGCGGTTTTGTTTCCGTACCCACGATCATTCTCAACACACTTTCAGCCTTATTGTTATTTATTTAAGTTAAATCCTTGTTCTTACTCGTCCCCGTTGTTTTTCTAATCTATGCACTTAGATCTAAGGGTAAATTGTCGTAAATAAAAGAAAGTAAACATCATCTCCATCCGTTTATTAAGAACATTGCAGACCACAGCCATCACAATGGCCACAACACCCTACCTACAGATCGATAAAACTCTGTTTACACGAAAAACAAAAGTGCTGTGCAACAATAAAATAATAACTCATAACATTTTACACACAGAATAAAATCGCTGACTTATTTACCCTCTTAAATTACATTTGAGATAAATTAGAAACAAATCATCCTAACCACGGAAGTCACAAGTTTCCGCTGAAGTTAAAGTATTGTAAGTAAATCGCGAATTAAACTTTGGTAGGCAAATAATAGGTCACTATAATAGTGGAAAACGCACCAAAGCATCTAGTGACGAAAAGTTATTTTAGTTAGGAATGTGATCATTAAATTAGGTTATTTATAATCTATTTGTAACATCCTTACTTTGCTTGCATTGATTGAATAAATTGAAATTCTTGAGGACACTCGAAAGAAAAGAACAAGAACCATAACTGTCCGTAACAAGATGCTTAAATAAGTATATTTAGATAAAAGATACAATTAAAAAACGCCATCAAACTAATTGTGATAGATAAGTACACTGATATACAAAGCATGGTGATGGCAACAGAAAAATAAGAAAGTACAGAGAGAATAACGCTAAATTTTTAAACAATTAAATATTTATTATACAAATGGACGTAGCGATTACAAATATTATCTTCACTCATCAAACGACTGTTTCTGTTTTGTAAACAGCGTAACATGAGGGGCCGTTGCGCGAGCTGGCTTCCCAGTTGATATCGAATAGTTGAAGGAATTTGTCCCGAACTTCGCTAGGTGGCACCACTGGAGCGTCTGTCATTTAACTCTTTAGGCCGTTTTTAGGTGGTGTTTAGTACTTAACGAATGCGTAGTGACATTAGGCTACGCGCGTAACGCTAATTGTAACTGCTCTGTCATATCAGGTTGCGTCCGACCAACGACATTTAAATTAGTGACGTCGGTCAAGCACTAAATATCAACGGCCTCACGGCCAGTTTCTCGTACGTTAATCCATTGTTTTGACCGGCCTTTGTGGAAATCTCTGGGGGAGGCACATACCCAGCAGTGCGTCTTTCGGCAGATATGACCGCTGTGTTAAGCCATCCTCTATAATATTTTGTGTGTAATTGTAAATGAAATTGTAACATAATTTCCATTAACTTGCACAACACACAGCTTGTAGGTAATAGGTGCCACCCAACGCAAACTACTGCTAATTTCATGGGTTCAGTTGCTAACAAGGTTCCATTGCAATAAACTGAAACTATTAAATCGATCACACGCAATCGCAAAAGTAACATTTCAATCAGTGAAATCAGAGAATTGTTAGCAACAGAGTTACGTAATTAGCCTACAGAACTATATGAAATATGAAACTGGTAAGGCAACAGCGCCACAGTGACCCACTTTGCACAAATCAATTTCAACTAAACCACAATATAAAAAAATCTTCATGAACATTTTTTTATCTAATGGACTAAATACATACAGAATTATTGGTGTCAGTCATACCCTTGTTATAATTATTTAGATCAGTGGTAAATATGTGGGCCTAGTAGTAATCATAGATTTTTTTTGTACTAGCGATACTTATACATACATACATATAGAATAGATTTTTTACATCTGTTTTGCATTCCTTATAAAGTATTGAAATACTCCCAACATTAACCACAAACACTTTGAATAGATTTTCATCACTCTACAGAATTTCATCAAATTAAATATTTCATATATATATATATCATTAAACACATACATAATTACGCACACAAAAATGCTATTTAAATGCATCGTTATATATATTATATTATAAATACATACACAACATACAGAGGCCTTCCGAAGAATGCAAGTGTTCGTAATGTGCGATTTATATATATTTTCCATTTAGAAACAACAGAAACTTACACCCATAACAGGGTTCAAGATCTTTTATTACTTTTTTTTTAAATAACTATTTCTGTCCCACTGTAGGGCAAACGCCTCCCGATCTATCGTCCACGACTTATGGTTAGATGCTTTCCTCGGTCAATCCCTAGAAAGGCGTCCAACTCGTCCCGCCATCTCCGTCTGGGCTTACCGCGCTTCCTTGTTACGTTTTATGGGGTCCAGTCGGTGGATATTTTAACCCAGAGACCATACATGTCAATATAATTATGTATTATTTATCATATTAATAAAAGATCTTGCTTAAACATTTGCACTAAACAACAACTCACTGTGAAAATTCATAAATTCTAAATTGAACCGTAGGACGAATACAATAAAGCACAATTTACGAACACGTCAAAAACAAGTTTACGAACCTGTTTTTCAACCTACTGATAAGTTCCCGATACCTAACAGATATATGTGTTTCCGTACCATTCGTTTTGTACTGACAAGAGGAAAACAGCGTCACAGATATATATAAGATGTCTGGAAATTATCAGCAGGTTGTGAAACAGGCGCGAAGCGATAGATTAACTATTCCCAATTTTGTTTCGCAACTGCGTTACACTCACAACTGCACGTAGGTACTTACTGTACACAAACGTAACACGCTTCTGCCTTAGGAACATTACAAACATTACATTCGAGAGTGTATCGAGCTAGGGCCAGCATCCACCAAAGCAGTTGCATTGTGTTTGTTGCCTAAAAATAATGAACCTATTTTCAATCGTCACGAATATTACTTTCGAGAACGATGGTAACCAACTAATGGATTGGCTTTTGAAACTAGTGACAGACGCTCCCATTTGACTCTAGCCCACCAACCGTCAGTTGCATTCGATACTAAGCCTTACGATGTACAAAAAAAAGCCGACCTTAGTCGGACGTCCGAACACGTCCCCCGTCTGCTAATTACGGTTGGACGGCTGCAGCCAAAGCGAAACGTATGTTTGAATCCTAATCGGACATATTATGAAACAAAGTCTGTCTGTTCGCGATAAACTCAGTAACTACTGAATGGATTTCGTGCGATTTTCACCAATAGACAGAGTGATTCATGAGGAAAGTTTAGGTATATAATTTGTTAAGGTGCAACGCCTGGGCGGGTAGCCAGTATTCAATTAAATTCTAACTGCAGGTATAGCCATGATGCTAATTTCGCAGCGATTCTATTGCGATCAGAACTTCTGGGCTACCTTCGGCCAGCTTCGCAGCGTTTGCAGTACTGTGCCAATCTACGAATGGTGGCCGAACATAGCCGACAAGCTCCGATCTTCAGTCACAACAGAATCACTACAAAGCTATTAGCATTTTGACTAGACCCGCTGTTTAATCGTAATTTACCTAACTGTATCGATTTCCGCATAGCCATGCCTTAGCGCCTAGCTTTGATGTATGCCGGCCCGTGTACAGTCGGCCGCAGCCAGTGCGCTACATAATTACCACTGATATGGTTGCGTCACCGCGCGGAGACGTCCGCGTACAGTGACGCGCGACGTCACCAATGACGTCACTCCAGTCTATTGACCTTCTTGCCCTTAACTACCGTCGGTTTGTTTTTGAGGACGCCTTTTCTCCTTTTCGATGTCTGTGGGAGCGATTGGTGTTGTTAGTTTGGATTTTTTTTTTTTTTATAGAATATAGGGAGTTTTAGGTGATTATTTATAATCCGGTATTGGATTAACTGTTAATAGTACTTAACAAAATAAAACCTGTAATTTATATTTTCTAAGCCACGAAAAATGGCAAACAGAAACACATTGATAGTGATGCCACCATTCGTTATCCATACAAAATTCAAATTTATTGTATTTTGATAGTTTGCAGAGGTATCGATTTGTATTTTTTATACTATACGGCAGACAAACAGGCATGCAGGCCACCTGTTGGAAAGTGACCACCGCCGCCTGTGCACATCAGCAACACCAGGGGCGCTACCAATGCGTTGCCCGCCTCCAAGGCTGGTCGCCTTATAGTTGCCTAATATAGTTCTTGAACGATCCCATTTAATCGAATACCGGATTATATTGTGAATAAAATATGTTCAAAATGGGTACACAAGACAATTATGTTGAATTTAAATATTATTGTATGCATGCTTCAATTTATAATTCGACCACTAGAACTCACCAACACAAAAGCGCAAAAATCAATCATTTAATGAACCCATCGGACATATTAAGGAGACGTAAACAAAATAGTAAATAAGTAAGCTATATTTTATAGTCGCTTACAACTCTTGAATTACTCAGAATTAATAGGATAATGCCAGTAATTTATATCGATGTTGTAACAAAGCTAATTTTATAATGTAAAAAAAAGCAATAAGACCAATAATAATGACAAAAACAGCCCATTAAAATAAAACAATACATCGGAAGCCACCACGACAGTGATAACTACAATAATTATCAAGTTACTGTACCGTGGATCCTCCTCCTAACGTTATCTGCAATAGTAAAAGTGCTTAATTTCGCTGAAACCAAGACAAAATGATAAAATCCGACGTGTAGCTGCGTAAGTAAATATTAGTTACATTTCAAATCACAGGACCATCCATACATTTACTTTACTTTGCCTGGCCAAAAATATATGAGGGTTGTCAAGAGGGAGCCACTGGGGGCTTACCATGATCTCTTATACCAGGATCTGAACTGCCTTGCTTAGTACGAGACAGCGCTATACGTGTCACATAAACTTGTCTCGTTCTAAGCAGGGCAGTTCTGTTTAGGTGCTGCTATAAGAGCTCATGGTAAGCCCCCTATTGTTGTTACTAAATTGGGTACTTGACTAGATACAATAAAAATTATGGTAAAATGACAAAAATAAGTACTTTTGACGAATTTGTACAATGACATCACAGTTTTATAGAAGTTTTGACAGATCATAAATAGTTGCTGACTTGACATTTAGTCAACTTGCGGATTCTAGAGAAATCCGCAATATGGCGGAGCCTCATATATTCCTGATCAGGCTTTACATAATGTATCAAATATCATAATCGTAATGTATGGACGGTCGCACACATGTTAGTAAATCAATATCACAATAAAGGTTATCTACACTAGAGCATACTTTCACACGCCACCTTTTCTTAGTTGCCTTACTTTAGGTAAGTGGGTACCCACCACTGGGAGCTTCATATCTACAAGAACTTCCACCAGAATTAATAATCAATCAGACACATCACTAACACCACTTGGGTAGGAATCGAGCCCAGTCACTAAAGCCTACAACTAAACGTTACTTGATGGTCAACTCTTAATGATGTTATGGCGTAAAATACGTTTCAATAGAAAGAGACAATGAGCGTTACGATTACCGAATGTGGCGTAAAAAGGAACTAATATGCCGCTAATTAACTGAAACTATACTGAAGAAAAGATACCTGACACCCCGTCACGGTCAGTATTTGTCGTTGCCCCGCTCGATGAGGGATTTTTAATGTTATAGGCCGACAAACAGGCAAGCGGGCCACCTGATGCAAAGTGGTCACCGCCGTCGGATTAGACATCAGCAACACCAGGGGCGTTACCAACGCGTTGCCCGCCTTTAAATATACCCTAATATACCTCTTGAACGATCCCATGTCATAGTCCAAAAGAAACATTGTGGATGGGAGCACATTCCACATCCGAATCGTACAAGCGAGAAACGTTCTTTCAAACCTTCGCGTGGACACCAACAGAGGGTCTACGTAGTGGGAATAAGTACCCAACCGCGGCAGGTGGTGCGACGGCGGAATTGTGCTGTTTGAACCAGATCAATACATCCTCAGAAGAGGATCTTAGCGATTTCTAAATCCTCCAGATGCGCAGAGGCGCTCCTGAGAAGTGAGGTGTGATGTTACAATAAAATAATAAAATGACGAGTCAATTCCAGGCAATGACAGGGCTTTATTTCGACAGCAAACCGCCTCAATACGCCTCAGCGCCGTCTGGTGGATTTTGGAATATCAAAAACGCTCAGTTTTGTCTTTTTCTATTGAAACACACTTCACATACAGGTTGGTCCACATGATGAAGTCGAAAAGACTCGTAGTTTCCCAAGAGTCTTCGAAAATACCCAATTTCATATTATTACACTCATCAAAATTATCTAGAGAGAACGTAATTTTTGCCATCTACTTAAAATCAATATACTTTTGTTATGTTTTTTTAAATACATTAAAAGAACTTTCCGGTAATTAGCAGAACATGGTGTCCACACACTTCGTTTTTAATATAATCAAGAATCCTGATATTTTTAATAATTGACAAAAACGTGATTGTGACCTAGGCACTTTTGATGTGTGTAGTTTGAAGGCACTTCTGATGTGTTTTTTTTTTCGAATTTATTCAAAATTTACAATTATTAAATTATTCTGTACATTTTTTTAATGATATAAACTACCTAAGTGTTTCAAGCATTTATACAGTTTCAAATCAATGTCGTAATGTCAGAGGCTGCGGTCGCTTACCTTTTTGGAGAGGGACGAGCTTGTAGGCACCGTCCTCTTGGCTAGAGACAACCGGGGTCGATTGAACTCCTCCGGCTTTTTCACCCTGAAACATCGAATTTGTTCAGTAGCCGGCCTTTTACACCACCTGGGGCCTAATAAATAATAAATAGGAAATTGGCGTCAATATCCCGGTTCTGATCGCGAGAAGTCGGGGTCCGCCTTGACTATGATCCAGGATTTGGCAGATCAGGTAATTACAGTGGAGCGACTGCCGTCTGACGTTCGTAATCCTGTTAACAGGAACCTGACCAGGAGTGCGACTGCCTATCTCAAACGGAAAGACGCCATCTATAAGCAATAAGATCGCAATGAGTGCAATGACATCACACATTATTATTTACGTAAGTGACGTTATTGCGATAATATTACATTAATGAAACATGGCGACGTTACATTCGAGTTAAATGATCACTCCCTAGATTGAAATCACGGCTACACATTCAGTCGCCTGAACGTTCAGGTTTCCTCATGATGATTTTACTTACCGCAAAAGTATAGACTAGTCATTATATTTATTTTACATAGATTACACATACATTAAATGTATGGTAAGGGGGTCAATTCTCTCGGCAGCTGACTACGTAACTCAGAAAAAGTCATTGTTACGTGGCGGCACTAGCGTTCGAACTTCAACCGAAAATTTCGATAAATTGAAATTGACCCTGGTATCTCGCGCTTACGAGTCCGACGAGAGCCCCGACTGCTTTGCCCTTTTTTGTTTTGTTTTTTTTTTTATATTACCTAACACTTGCACTCGCTCGCCACTCACCTGTATATTCTAACCAGCCAATGCTCGGTCGTGTACGCCTCCTCCAGGTAGGTGAGCTTGAACCCGCGGTTGCCGGGCAGCGCGCCGCGCGTGCGGTCGTAGCCCGCCGGGCTGCCCCCGCTGTCGTATCTACGTACAATGGGGGTGGGTCATGGGTTTTGTTTGGGGGACTTTCCAGCGGCTTACTAGTTGATACTAATAATAATAATTCCGATCTATCGGAACAGTGATCGTCGAATCAACATCCCACATGGCGGTCACATCGTGAGCCAAGTCAAACTTATTATTTTTATAGTTTTGGGTTTTTTATAATGTGTATAATTTATATTTATATTGTTAAAATTATATTCTTAGCTTTAATTGTTTCATTAAAATCGGTTTAGTAGTTTCGGTCAAAGTTGAGGGATTTCTGATGTTTGTGTGTTAGGTTATCAGTATTCTAAATACTCACAGTCCTGCATTTAAAATTTATCTTTAATAAACTAAATATTTCAAACACACATAGCCAGTTTATTTCTTAGAATTATTAAGTTTCAGTACTTGCTATTAATAGTAAGAAAAAAATAAAATAATGTGTAGTTATCTGGGCTGTATTTTAGCTACAACTAAATCTATATGAATGAATACTCACCTATAATATGATAGCTTATACATTAGACAATTTAACATAGTTTTTGAGGCTTCATTATCCACTCTGTATTCCCCTCTCTCAGTAAAATAATCTGCTTCCTGTAAAACAAAGTAAAAATGCTCTAATAATCGTATAATACGGAATTAGTCATTATTTCACATAAATTATTATACTGAAAAGGTCAGTACGACTGGCAAAGGTTATTTTGATAAATAATCTTGATAGTAAATCAACTTATAAAGTGTTTCCCAGCATGAAGGTATCTCTTACATTTTCCGTAAAGACAAATACCTTACATAAAATTGGATGTATTCTCTTGACAAACTAAGGCTGCCCGCTTTGTGTATGATTGTCCCATCCTGGGTCACTCCTTAGTCTTGACCAATCCAATCACTGTCAAACTGAAAACTCACATGTATATCCTTCGGATGCTCGCCCTCCGCGATCCTGACCATCCATATGAACTTGTTGATATCGTCGCCAGAATACCCAATAGCGCCTCCAAATATCACCAGCACATAGTCAACGTCCAATGCTGTCATTATGTCGTACGCAGCGCTCTCGTTACTGGCCATGGCTTTACCGACGAGCGCTATGTGGGAGTTGTTCCATGTGTTGTTATCTACCAATGTAGTCCTGTTGCCCATTCCTGCTATCTGTGGAACGGAATAGGGTAATTAGAATCAGCCCACCTGATGGTAACTTACGCCCATAACATCTACAATTCATTTAGGTTGCAGGTAACAAAAATGCAGAACCGAAGGTGTGTTGTCGCTGTGAGGGCTAATATGAAATGCCTCATGCCTGTAATTTCACTGGCTACCTTATCCTTCAAACCGGAACTTAACAATTGAAGCATTGTTGCTTGGCGGCAGAAATAGATAATAGATCACTCTTTTCATTTTGTATTCATCTGCACTTTATTAAACTACTCCATTACTCGAATTTTCAATGAAGTTGCCATCCCAACACATTGATATTACAAAAACATAAGCAATGACAAGCCCTTACCTGATATCCGTAATCCCACCACGACATAACTCTAGCGTCTTCAGCGGTGTTCTGCGATAGCCAGCCGTATGCTTCTCTGAAGTCGTCCAGGATTTTACGAGATCTGCGAAATATTCACATACGAGTATATTTCAATATCTTAGTAAAGTGGTCATCTCGCGCGCGAGGGCTCGAGATCCTAGACCGGATTAAAAATTTGGCAAATCAGATAATTATAGAGAAGCGACTGTCATCTGACCTCCGTGACCCTGTTAACAGGGGAACCTGACCAGATTGGATAATGGTTACACATGATTATACTAATTAACTAATTAATATTTAACTCCGTTTGTCTGTTACGCTTTCACGGCTAAAACACTTGATGAAATTTGGTATGGACTTATGGAGATAGTTTAGCGCCTGAGGACGAACATGCTTTCTCCTTAGCATTATTCCTCTCCACTCGCAAGCTCGTAAGATATAGGTACAATAGTTCACGCAAACGGAGCTGCGGCCAGAAAGCTTGTGTTAAACAATTTTATAGTAAACTGTCAATTTTGAAGGAGATCCGGCACCAAAGGCCTGCAGTCAATCGCCTGCCAATTTAAACTAATCAGTAATTTGCCAATTTAAGCTAAATTCGGCTGCGCTTTTACTCCCACGCGTGCGACAGAGACGGCACTCTACTACGAGACGTCTAAATTGTAGTGTTACCAATCCCATGCGAAGAACACTTTGGTAAACTCGTAACTGCAGAAAATATTACTTAACCTAATGGGCTTCTATCAACAAATAGCTTTTGCGCGCGACTTCGTCCTCGTCAAATTCGGTTACTACCTTGCTCCGTTCCGGACCCATACCAGCGGGAACCACATTGGATTTCGGGATAAATTATAGACTACTTGCTCTCCCGACGCAACTTCGTTCGCGTGGTGTTCTGCCCCTACCCCTACCCCAACTCAAACCCTACACTACCCTACCCCTTCTTACCTTTTTTAATTGTCATACAAACCTTATCCTGACAATTACAAACCCAACAAGAAAAGAATTTGTCAAATAGGTGCTTACGTTAGGTTTAGTCCAGAGGTTTAGGTTTTGGGCGTCCCAAGAAACTTTTTACCGCGTACGAGTGTGTGTCCGGACCGCCATTGGGTTTTTCAAGAAACGAGCCTAACCTTCCCTAGAGGTCAGCAACATATTCTCTATCCATGGGCGGTGGTTAGGATTTAAGGAAAATATATAAGACAATGTTCTATTAAAAAATTAAAAATCAACAAAAAATCATCATCATGTGATGTGATGTGTCATGTATGTATTTGCCATGTCTTTGTTACGACTTTTGTGTGCAATAAACTATTAAATAAAATATTTTTTTTGTTATTTATGTCGTACCTGCAATGAGTAGTAATATGAGTAGGACAGCACGAGGAAACAGTCAATTCAAATGTATGGGACCATGTATGGGCCTGTATTTTTTTTATTAAAATACAAGGACAATGCCTAGCTCAAATACTAAACGCCCTGTAAAATACAGGATTAGTCTAAGACTACTATACTAAAATAGAGACTAGTAGATATAGTCGCCAAAAAGAAAAGTGACTTTGATGTGTCTGAAAAGCGAAACTGGCAAGAGGATTCATATCCTCGGAGGTTTTTTTATACTTCTACAACCCACACAAGAGGATATGTAAGTACTATCGCTATGAAAAGTCAAAACAACAAGTTTTGGGTAACAAAATAAATTTTTATACCATGTGTACGGGCAGACAAACATTTTGTGGGTCTCCTAAATGTCTACTATCACTTTTTTGGAATTTTACTTGTGCTCAATGACGTAGGATAACCTACGGCGCCCTCACAGTCTATTAGCACTACGCGTCCGTCGAGTACTCACCACCTAAATACGGCTTAAAGAGTAGCCCGCGTAAGTCTTTTGACAGCATACCAGACGCTGCAGCGGTGCCACCTAGCGAAGTTCGCGACTTTCTTCACCTCAACCTCACAGTCTATACCATAATTTTACCATATTCTCTGCAAATAAACAAACATTATATAAAAAAGAACTCACCCATCATTAGAGTAGCTAGCGAGCACTATACTGGGGCTCGAATACGCATTTGAGGTGGCCCAGGTGCAGTGTACGGAGAACAGCATCAGCAGTATCATGAACGCGATCAGCGTGCCCGACCGCACGTTCATGCCGAGGCCGGAGTCCTGCGGCTGGGCGACGGGCGAGTGCGCGCGTTTCTTCAGTTTGCCGGCCTGGTGGGTGGATGAATGATTAATGCATGAATACCACTTCAGCTAATACCAGGTGGGGTGCATACCTACGCATACTCCTGTATACCTAAGCAGATAGATACTTACAATTTCCTAAGACACCTGGGGCCCTATTTTTGAATCGGCTCGCCTCGACTCAAACGGTTTTCAATTTTGATTTTCGGCTTAAAAACTTCAATATTTTTTTAATCACATTGATAATGCCGAAAAAATACGGTACAAATGTAGAAAATATTGCAATGAAAATAATGCATTAAAATATATAATTTTTCATGCCGAAAATCAAAATTGAAACCGTTCAAAACGATGAGAGCCGATTCAAAAATAGGGCCCCGTCAACACAAGCGCTCGCCTCCTAACGCCTGTCTTTTCTACCTCTAGCAACATACCACGAATGTGAAAGAGACAGGTAGCGCACGCGATGCGAACGGTTAAAAAATAGGTCCCTTTACAATTCGATCACTAGAGTGTCATACGCGGCGACTCAAACGCCATCTATTGAGATTGTTCGAAGTACTACAACTATCGACTTGCGATCGCTTTCTCGTAACGTAACACTTACTACGTACAAAAGGCATAAGTACCCACAAATTTTTTTGCGCATGGAAAATAACAAAACCCAAAAATTCCCATGCTATTGTTGTGCGTAGAAAAATATCATAAATACAAAATTAAATATTTAGACTTCCCAGCGAACCTAAAAGGTAAGAATTATATTTCTTGACACCTAAGGTATGAGATCAAATTAAAGATAAAAAATGTAAACAAATGGGTTGCCACTATAAAAAAATAATCCAAATAATGGATTATTTAAAATCATTTAAATAGTGATTAAAATTGTTACATTCAAAATGAAATAAAATCATATGAATATTATTGGGAACAATGTTTTTTTTGTTAAGTATTTGTGCTCTTTCAATAAAATATTTGTAGTTTTCATTTATGCCACTGGTAATTATGAGAAATTCTAAACATTTGGTTCGTTGTTACAGTACATTATGGCAAAAGCTCGGAAAGAAAGGGATTGACCGACACCGAGACATAATATGCTGCTTCTCTCAAATAATAATACATAAAATTATACAAGATTCAAAATGGCGGCCACTTCTTTCTAATATTGGAGTTTTAACACTAGTGTTCTAAGACTAATAGTGTCCGATTTTATTTATTACTTTTATTAATTTGAACAAATGGGGGAAAATCGATTTGTTTCGTTTGCGAAAGTTGTGTGTGATGTGAAAAGTGTGTGGGATGAATAACTATTTGGTAAGTAAATACATTCGATAAAGAATGTGTTATACCCCTGGATAGTCTCTTAGACATTGACAGTTGTGTGTTTACATTTTTTATCTTTAATTTCATCTCGAACTATAGGTATTATTGCAAATGCATTATTTAAGTGTAGGTACTTAGGCACATATCCACTTGTAGCGACATCTATCGCTATATACTTAGCTCTATAATATACTAACCCGCATTACTTACCTACTCGTTTTTTCTTGTCGCTGTTTCGAAAGAAATATTAGGCAATGTACCTATAGTTACCTACAATGCGATTACGATTACAATAGGAAAGACTAGCCTAGCCGTAAGGCCTAGCCCCATTTTGCGACGTATGACACTCGAAATATCGCATACCTAATCAGAATTTGATTCGATTCAATCAAATTCTGATCCCTAGATCACCTGACCCTAGCAGACCTAACCCTAAGAGAAAAGACTTACGCGGTAGAATGAGATATACATATTTAGGTGATTAGGACGACCTGAGTTGTTCAGTTGGTTGGTTGGAAATTAAATGGATCTCAAATAATCAATATTTAGCTTTGTTGCACCTGCCAAAGCGCATCACAAAGAGGATCAACGGTGATAGTGAAGTGCTGGTTAGCCATTGTAGTAAGAGCGATATAACTAAATATTCATTATTTGAGATTCAATTAGTTATGGAGTACCACGAACTAAAACCTGATACCATTAACAATTAACCCAAATTTGTCACATGGCAACTTTATTTTACACTATTATGAAGACTAAGAAAAAACATCAAATTAATCGGACCAACCGTACCCAATTGATGCGATTATAATTAAAACTATAAACACAGGACATCATAGGACACATACAATTAAACCCATAGTTACACATAGAGCAGCGCTTCCCCATCTGCGACCCGTACATTCACTACCGCAATTACCTTCCCATAGAAAATATCCTAAGCGCTTTCAATCGCCGTCAGCGGTCCAGAATCCTCTGCTAAAGCCACACATACCCGGGCTATTACAAGTCCTCATTTTGAAACATTTACTTATATTTACAGAACCGGTCAACAAGCAACTACCCGAAGAGGCCACAGATACAGAACGGCCTGACTGTAATTTTAAAGAACTCTCCATGTTCATCGTTTTTTTTTAAGAAATCAATGAGACTGAATGATAGAGAAGCCACTCAAACAGCCATCAACAGCTGCAATAGAGCAATACCAACAGCCACATTGAAATTCCATAGTAACGAATACATAAAACCACCATACCTTATCGTCATCCGCTTGCTCGTTTGGCTCGCTCTAATATAAAATAAAAAATAATCAATAATGTACTACCGCTTTCCCACTGAGGGGATTATTTCGTAAGGTCCGCAACCGGAACAGGTTGGGAAACACTGAATCATTCAAAGCCCCGCTCCAACTGTATCTATACTGTGTTCACACGATCTAGGACATTTATAAGTTACCCTTCGGTTCTATTTTCGAACCCATATTTTTCTCAATAATTAGTTCCCCTTCTATTTCTGAAACATCGTCTAGTTTTTTCCCTGCCCTTATCTAAGTGGAATCGATGTACATGATGAGACTGTGAAAACTGTTACTTTATAATCTAACATGGATTTAAAAATTCTGTTTAAAAACCGTCGAAAAAATGTGAACTGGTAACAGTTAAGAATGCAAATTCTAGCACCATTCGTCACTGGGCCGAATTAGATGCGGAGGCCCATTTTGTCACAACACATACTAAGGTATTCTTTGCGGAGGGCGAATCTCATAGAGCACCCAATCCAGGGTAGTAAAATTTTTTTTAATTCGAAAAAGTGCCTTATATTAACGTTAATGAGTAAATGGTTTTGTGGCAGTTTACAATTTTCCGATATATCAGTTACGGTTTTCAGTGACACATATATGATGAAGACAAACATGCTTCAGTTCGGCTTGACCGGAAACAGTCACATCAGTCCAATTGGTAGCCGTCTACAACAGGGGAAGTTTAATCACATCGCTAGTCATAACATGCACATGGAACGAAAGGGTTTAATTCAGCCTAGATATAAACAATCGCTAGTTTGCTATACAATCAGGTGAATGTAAGGCTTCGGTCGCACTGGCAGGTGACTTAAGAGCCTCGTTTGACCCGGGTAGCGAGTAGCGAAGCTTTTAAGCGTAAACTGTAAATATTTTTTCGTTCCCTATACTTCGCTACCCCCTAGGCTACTAACTAGGCTCTAGCTCTAGGCGCTAAACAAGCCACCTGTCAATGCGGCCGTAGCCTAAAGATATTGTGGACCACAACCCATCCAAATCAACAAACCTTGTCATACAGATTCTTCGACTCCTCAGTCGTCTCCTGCGGAGGGGCCGGCACCTCGTCCTCCTTGAGTACCAGCTCCAGCAGTATCGAGAACGCGATCCCGGCCAGCACGCACACCACAGGGGTGAGGGTCAGCATCAGGCGGACCATCACGCCGGCGAAGTAGACCGCACTCAGAGCGTACAGGGCCACTGGAAGAAGGATATAAGGGAGGCGAGGATAAGCTGTGTCGTATTGACTATGTCAGAAAGGCTCGGAAAGCCTACGCGTGTAATACAAGTAGGGCCTACAGTACCGGTTTCACTGTATTTTTGTTGTATGTTCAATTTTGTTAGTTTTGATGATTGCACTCAATAAAAGTAATTACTTTAAGAGGTGTCTTTATTACTATTTCAGATAATATTTGAAAGCCGATTTTGCCAATGAATTAAAACCATAGAACTGGTTTTTAATATGCCTTCCATGGTCAAAGGCCTAGAATAATATAATTATTACTTATTTTTTAGTATTAATAATATACTGTCACGGGTTGTCATTCGGCTCCCGAGACTGTTCAACAAATATTAGGATCCGCAGCGGTGAACCTTGGTCAATTAAATAGGAGGCACACCTGGCGAGCTCGTTGCGGTGCTGAAGTTCGACGAGCCTCAAAGTACGAAACGGCCACTCGTCCAGTTCCTGGACTCTGTGAGCGTTGCTTAACCTTGGTTATCGATCTCGCAAGTACGTTGCCACTAGCGCTTGTAGCGCACCAGTAGCGCTTCTATAAGCGCCTATGATTATCCAGCTAAATACGAAAGGTCACAACACTCACCGAACACCCTCTCGTCGTTGACGTTCTTGATGCAGTACCATAGCCCGACAGGGAAGGTGCACACGAGCAGGTGGAGATCGAAGAAGAAGGAGGACCAGGTGGTCGGCTGGTGCTCCGACACGGACGCTATGATCGGGATGTGGATCTTCGCGTAGCCGGTGTCCCATAGGGAGTAGAACCTGCAAGTAGAAGATTGCATTGGATTTCTGACAGAGATCATTTGTGATAAGGTCCCTTGAAACAAGCATTTTAATCTTGTTTTGAATACCGTATTTCAGTGGCTAGTCTCCGTTAGGCCTGTGGTGTCCAACAAAGCAGAATAGCACCACCCTTTACACTCGTGGGTGTCGTATAAGTCCATTAATATTTTCGAAACAAAAAATCTAGAGTCTCCGTAGGCTGGAAAATGGGCAGCAGCGATTTCCATTGTTATATTTATAAAAATGCCATCCCCAACTCGCCTGCCAAGCGTGGAGATTATGCCAATAACCTCCCTTTGCATGGGGAGGCCCTAAGTCCTGCAGTGGACTGTTATGGTCTGTGATATGAGTAGAGTGTGTGGGAGTTCCTACGATCTTTATTCAATAATACGGGTGTCCATTCTCATTTATAGCCTTATATTAGACAGTTCTTTCTAGATTCCGACAGAACGGAGTTTGGAGTAATGGACACATTAACGGTTATTCATATAGGGTTTACCACAAAGCGACGGTTTTGATTATTTTTATTTTTACCTCGATAATCGAAGCGATTGCACGCACCATGGTCACGGGGTCATGGTCATGCGTTACGGACAGACTGGTGAATTGAAATATATCTATCATTAATCCCCCCTTTATGTCCTGGTCCGCCTTGACCATGATCCAGGATTTGTCAGATCAGATAATTACAGGGAGCGACTGCAATCTGACTTCCGTGATCCTGCGACCAGGGGAACCTGACCAGATTGAATCATGGTTACACATTCAGTCGCGTGACTATGCAGGTTTCTTCACGATGTTTTCCCTTACCGTAAGAGCATCGGTTAGTATTCAACTAATGTACATAACTCAGAAAACAGACATTGGTACATGGCCGGAGCGGGATTCGAACCGGGTACCTCTCACTTACGAGTTAGATACTCAACCGCCGGGCTACCGACGCTCTTCTATCTATCTTATCTACTTTCAGAATATTAGGTATAAATGTTTCTGAAAACAAAGACCCGGCGTGCCAGCGCGGTGCAACGAATATTACAACAGCGGTACACGTCTAACAAGTTTTTATTATACAGCGTACCGAATTCGAAGCCAAATCAAGCATTCTACCGAACATTAATTTACATGAATGTACTCGTAGTAATACCGACCGTATTACTACGAGTACCTATAGTTTTTATATTTGATTTTACATTATTTAATATTCGAGATTTTATCATAACATAATGAACGTAACGTGAACAGATTTTAATCACGTTCAACAACAATATACAGTACTATAGAATACTACTGTATGTTGTTGAAAATTAGAATTTGTATAGAAACGTTTTATTACATCAAAGACGACACGCAATACAAATAAAATCAAGTAACAAAAAAAAGAAGGGCAATCGATAAGGGGGATAATTAAAAAAAACTCACAATAAACAATTATTGTACCCTTAGACCCGTCCCAATGCCATACAGCTTTTAGGAGGTACAACTAATGCAAGGCTAGTTTTAATTATTATTAGGAAAATAAAACTGATTACCGCAATAGTGACCGATTAGGATAACCACGACCGCGTTGCGTTTGACTTATATACAACGGGTAAAGAGCTAACATACTCGTAAACGCATATATAATAGGTAGGTTATCGTCGCGATCACTACCCAAACGATGCAATTGAAAAGTCAACAGACTCAAGTTGACCTTTTAACGAGAATTAACAAGATGAATTCTTGAATTCAGATACCAACATCCACAGATTGGATGAAAATAATTTAATGCTTACATAGAGAACAATCCACACCCAGCACACTTGAACAACTACACCACACGTCGAGGACAACAGACTTGAGCCTCTGCCACATTATAAGAGAATTTTGCAGTAATGGAACACGTCGCCTGCGAATGTGTTCCCTTATCATTCTAATCTAGACGCCGTCAAGGCTAGGCTAGGCTGTTCCTAGACAGGCATGCTCCATCTTCGGTCGCATCATCAGTTACCACCAGATGCGATGGCGGTGATATAGCTATGGCTAGTTCTTATAAAAAATATCTCCACGCTTGGCAAGTGGTTTGAAGATCGCAGTGTTGTGAACTGTCAGCAAACGCTGCTGCCCACACTCTGGTCTACGGAAACATTAGCTGGTCTGCCTCTGAGACAGTCTCTTTTTACGACTGACATACGATTATGCCCGATGTACTAACATTGGTCAAGGACAGTGGCGATATGGACGAGCAACGTCAACAAATGCGTGCAATTTTGCGCGAAATTCTCTTTATACTCAAATCAAGTGTCAAGTTCTGCGGGATTCAGCAGGCGCACGAGGGGTGCACTTGCCACAAAAAATATCCGACGTCGTGTCCGATTGGTTTACACCACTGTACTTTGCTAAACACTTCACCAATGTCGTGGTGACGACCTGAGCGGTTCAATGATCAACAGTCTGCCACGCAGAGAAAAAGGGTTCGATTCCCGGCCAGACAGAAATTGATTGATTGATTGAATTTTAATTTCTGGGACCTTTGCATAGGTTAGGGCTAAATGGCGCTGTGTTAATTGTCTACGATTATTTATTTAATGTAAATCGGGCATTAGTCGATGTACGGTCTAATTCGCAGATTAAACACACCGATCGAGCTAATTTGCAGTAAATTGAACATTAGTTACTGTTTCGGAATAGAAAAGCAAAACCAGAACATGAAAATGTGCGCTTAAATTGTTACACTCGTAACCATGCGTGTGTGCGATTACGGTTTTGATAAACCGGCGTGATAGTGGTGAACGCTCTATTATGCGTGTTTCTGCGAGATTCGCTCTCTATATTTTATGTACAACTATATATTTCAGGTTCCCTTGGTAGGAGGGTCATGGAGGTTAGATGGCAGTCGCTCCACTGTAATTACCTGATCTGCCAAATCCTGGATCATGGTCAAGGCGGATCCGGGGCCATCGTGCGCGAGAGCACAATCGGAACATTAACGCCAAGATGATTTTATGTAAGGCTAGCTTTTGCCCGCGACTTCGTCCGCATGGACAACATCGGAAGATCGACGCCTACCATGAGCTCAGTCATGCCTGGTGCCGATGATGAAATAATACTGAAGCTAACAGGAGAATTTCAATACATACCGTCCACTCCAAGGCGCGATGACTCCCATATACGTAAGCAGCACCACAGCCATGAAGACGGTGGCTGCCGCCACCAGCCCCCCTAGTATGAGGAGCTGCTTCCACTGCCCTTTGGGTATCAGGCTGTGAAGGTACTTCAGCGCGCCGATGGCCATTAGGAGCGCGAACACGCCTGTAAGACGTTTGTTTGGGTTAGTGTTTTCTGTTATGGTACATTTTACACGCGATTGACCTTGCGTTGCGTGAGATTTTTGCGTGTAGAATAATACAATTCATCTCTATACTCTCCATATTCATTTCGGTATAATATCTAACACAGCACAGCTAGCACAAGTGTGCTCTCGCGCGCGACAAGTGAGAAAAGGCGCGACATAGATACTTCTCTCTTTCAACTCAGTATTGACAGAACGGAACAAAGACTCACTCGCGGCGCAACCTATGTCGCAGGCACATTTGTGCTAGCCGTGCTGGTTGGCTGACGACACAGGCCTCCTCGCTCCTCGATTAAATCTTGGTGGGAAGGAAGTACGTCTAAAGGCACCCTGCCCTAGTGCGATGAACTATATTCGCTATCTACTGATAATCACAGAGATATGATTCACAGCTAGATTGCCTACTCGTGCAGTCAGAGAGCTACAATGATAACGTCGCACACGCCACTACATTTGTCATGTCTTAATGAAAACGTCGTTCTGAATTTTAATGAAGTATGGATACCTAGATCTCTTGCCTTTACATAGTCTACACCCTACACCAATCCTAATAATATCACAATGCGTAGTACCACAATTGGATGAATGTCCGTAAGGTTTTCACGCAAGATTTTGCTTTTATATATCTTTTAGCAGTGCTGTACCAATAATTTATTCCGATATTTAAATTAAACTCCCGCAGGAAAAGGGGTAATCCAATTCGGGCGGACGACATCGCGGGTAAATAAAATTCGTGAGAAGGGTAAAATTATGGATATACTAAACACGAAAAGCAGCTTTTAACCGTTCAATCTATCTATTACCTTGCCACTGTCAAGACATGGCTCATCGCACACAGCCGTGCCATAGTTTTTGTCGTTTACCGCAAGAGTTCATTTACACGAATCAATACAAAAATTTGAAGCTAACTTGGCTTACCTACCTAAATAATAAACTAAGATTACAACAGTTAACGTTAAGCAGAAAGCATGTCTGATTAGATTATAAACGCGTAGTGTTTACAGACTAAGATGCTTGTTGACAGAAAATGCGTATCATATAAAAGGTTACTAAAACTCTTTGATATCATCCTTTAATGCGAAAGAAATATTTATTTATTTTATTTGTTTATTAACAGATCACAGCAAAAAAATTCATAACAAAATAAGCATAAGCATATTAAGATCTACAAGTAAGATGTTTTGTTAGTTGAATTAGTGTTGAAACTAAAAAATCTGAGTTTCCAATTCCATTATCCAGTCGTAGTTCCAATAGAACTAAACAAAATGATAAACATAATTTCCAATACACAGTGCTACAAGACATTCCGACCATAGCTCATAAATGTTTACAGTGACTGCCTTGACCTAATACAGAATACGGCGGAACAATGACTTACTACGCGAAAATGGTAAGGCAACTGTGTAACTAACTAGCTATCAGTAAATAATTTGCAAAGAGTAATATATAGAAGTAATAATAACAAGGGTAATATAACGTTATTTTTCAAGCAGAATCAATACATATTCATGAAATCATCCAAGTTGAGCTGCATAAAATCACTGCAATGTCTATAATAGTGTGCTAAATCCATTGTTACAGGGCTAACAACTATAGCTGTAATCAATATTTACCCAGTACCATCGCATCGTAATTATTTTAAAAAATCCAAATGCATTGCACTAGCTTTTCCCGCGACTTCGCCCGCGTACTATATAGTTATGCCGTGATCCCGCAGGAACTACTTTGAATTTCGGAATAAATTGTAGCCTTTGTGTTAATTTGATACATAAACTACAACACTGTAAAATTTCATCAAATCCTGTTCAATAGTTGCGTAAAAAGATTAACAATCATCCAACCAACCATTCATCCTTACAAACTTTCCCATTTATAATTTTTGCAGGATACAGTGTACACAATCAGTATTTAAGAAGTTGTGGAAGCAATAAAATGGTAAGCAGTAAAATTTACCGGTGAAACAAAACTGTTTTTAAACTTTGATAATTTAAGAGTTTAGAAATATGTTCATGCACATGATTGACTATAATTACTGTGAAGTAATTTAATGTATAAAACACCATGTTAAGCAATTTATACATTTACCTACTATTAATATTAAATAGAGGTAATATTTGTGGCTGACTAAAAATATGGTTTACTGATGGTGGGGTAATGATTCCTTCAATCACTTTTAATGTTACTATACTACACTTTATCCTTATTACAGATGCTGGGTAACTTCTTGAGCATTTTTGTAATCAGGAAAGATTACTGCATCTATATTTGTCGCTAATCTGTGCAGTCAAGATCATTACTCAAAAAGTTTACCATGATCTATACCATAAATAAACCTGAAAAAATTAAATTATCCACCGAGTAAGGTTCAGTCTCAATTTCCACACAGGAGAAGATAACCACAAGTGTAATCAATTACCATTTGATAATTGTTATAATTCACAATAATATTGTAGTCTTAATAATGTTGAATGTAAGTTGGTAAGGCTAATCGGGAACAGAAAGTACTTAAAAATCCACCTAAAGAAGATTAAATAAATGTAAAAATAAAAAAGCGGTCCAAGTGGTCCTGTAGTGTGAGGGACCCTCCAAGAGATCTGCGAATGTCCGAAAAACTGCTAGACTTTAGAAGGGAGCTGGGCTAGCTAAATTATCATGCTTTAAATGTATACAAATGACCAAATGTGAGTTCAAGTGTGGAAAAAGGAGCCCAATAACCTATAAATGTAAAAATAAACAAAAACATTCAGATTACATACCTGAAGCAGCCATATGTTCACTGGTACGGATTGGTTGGAAACCAACAAAAGGAATCTGCATAGAGCATAACAGGCCTATTATGTAGAATACGGAGTAGCTGACAAACAGCCGCTGTGAGAAACGGCCCATGATCAGCAGCACAAATACATGCAGAGGTATAAGGTTGATAATGAATACATATCCACCCCATGCTGAGACCTAAGAACAAAATAACAATATGTTAATTCTAATAGTCTATTGTTCTAAATTAAGGGTTAAATGCTACATCTTAATTAAACTGATAAATTTTAAGGCTTGTTTATAGTTCGTTAGGTCCTTACATTTCAATATAATGTACTACTTGTCAATTTATTAATGCTGTAACATACTTACCATGTAAAAGTAAGACAAAGCAGTACATATAGACCAAAATACTGATCCAGTTTTGACACTCTTCAGCCAGAGATAGTATGTAAACTGGAGTGCAAATATTGCAATGCCTTCGTTGTCATAACTGCCTGCTACTGATCTGCTGCTGTAGCCAGGGATTATTGCTATGAAGCAAGCAGCGAAGAGACCTGCTCCTCGAGACCACAGCTCTGAAGTTAACAGGTATGTTGCAATTGCAGTCAGCCCACTAAAAGAATACTATAGTTTAGAAAAAACACCAATAAATATAGAAAGCACAAAAAACCAACTATGCCAATGCAATTTGATTATGACATACCTGAATACAGGAGCAAGAAACACACAAATATCTCTTATATGAATAGGGATGTTGAGGGTGTGCAGAATCCAGTGTATTGTGCCTGATGTGATCATCAGGCCAGGATACACTGTTCCCCCGACAATACGGCCAAGAGGGTACCATGCCCTCTCATCAAACCAATTTAAGAAATTATAGAAGCCATGCTGCACCATGTAAGCGGTGGAGCGGTAGTTGAACCTGCAAAAAGTAAACATCATCAATACGATGGCTCGATATCTAGGCACTTCACAGTAAGGTTAAGGCGCGTACCAAGGGTCAAACTCATGAATGATGCTCTCGAACCGAATAACAGCGAAAAGCCGGGACGCGAAACCGGCCAGCCAGGCGAGCGACAACACGGTCACCGTAATGAGAGTGCTGAAGCCGGCCGTATTACTGAACAAACCCTTGCTCCGGGGCGGACCCGTTTTGGCGACGGCTGCAGTCGGCATTACGGTGACAAATAATACTAATTATTACACTAAAATTGCACCGACACTGTATTTTCATACATCAGTTCCAAATATTCAATTTTACAAAAATTGACTTTTGGAAATGTGAATTGTGACGGACACGTCTCTCGATACCAAAAAGTTGCTAATTGGAAAAATAAATAGACACGTTCCAATTTTTTCTTTCATGTTTCTGTTGATATAAAAAAAAATATAATCTCAAAAAATAAGCAACAAGACAATTTTCAGTTTATATGCGATAATTTCCTTTGTGAAGAAAAACAAGAATATTCATGAAAGGGAAGATGAAAAACGCCTCTACATTTGCAATTTGTAATGCTAACTAGCGTCTCTAACAAGTGCTACAAAAAAGGGCGCTCTTTATATCTACACTATTTCTGGCTGTCGAGTAGGCCCACTTTGGCGAATGTATGATGATTTCCAGTCAAAGTTCAAATTCTTTATCGCGCGATCGCGCGTTATCCAATTTCACCACTATAGCCACGCTAGCTCAGCCAGCGTCTTTTTTTATAGTTGAATTTGTATCCACGCCAAATAAAAAAACTAATCTGACATTGACATATTTATTGTGTGACCAGTTTCAGCAGAATTCTATGATTTTGACAGGATCAGTCAAGGCCGATTTACATTTCAGTAAGTACAGTACCTAGCGAGTTTAGTAATCGGATACTTATCTATTAAGTAGTAAGTAGCGTCCAAACGTTAGAGAATGAAATTAGTTTGGCAATTTATTGGAGTAACTTGTCATAAACCAACATTTGTTTACCTCAACAAACACAAAGGGAGTATTATCTGACCATTTCACGAAGACAATAATAACACGTGTGCTGCGTGAACTTATGCATTATTCTAAACTCAGCATTAAAGACATCACATTAGGTATTCCAAAAAGTAAAAAAATATTTAAAAGTTATAAATTTGTTTATTTGTTAGTAGAATTACAGAATAGTGCTTCCGTAAATACATAACAAGTTACTAATATTGTATGATTTTTTATTGTTTTTCATCAAAATATAGTAATTTGAACATCACTTAAACTGATTTAATATATCATTCCTAAAAATTTATTGAAATATTAAGAATGAAACCATTTTCAAAATCCGGGTTAAATTGGCCCACCATACAGGAAGGACTGTTCCTTGTACTAATTTTCTACCATACAGACTTGGACATGGTTAACTCGCCCAAAAATAGGATGGCGGCCTATTCAATGCAACTTATTTGACAACTTACTTGCTTTTGGAGTCCAAACGAAAAAACTACTTATCTCGCTACTATACTTACCGATTTGTAAATCGGCCTTAAGATTCTCATGAGTTAATTGCCAGATCCCGTCCATCACAAACCACGACAACCACAAAGTTGGCTTCTGCCGCCCAAGCAGCAGCTGGAGCGCCAATCGCAACCGCCACGCAGCTACCACAAACATACGCGTCCATCGTAAAACTCGCTCGCCCGACTCAGTCGCTGAAGAGCCAACTGTGACACCAATCTTTGCAGCTGCATCCGCTGTAATGGGACCAATTGAATTTACAGCTGGTATGTTGTTGACCCAAGCAACTGTAGAGTGGACTGCGACTAGGCCGTGCCCACATTCCAACGAGTCATATGGGAAGGAAAATAAGACGCAGTGCAATGGGGTCTCACAGTTGAAACCGGATCCCCTCTCCACTAAAGCCTTATTGTGATAATAATTAGTCGATAGTTAAGTTAACCCTCACATGGTTAATGTTTAAGTTAACTCAACTAGCTGTTGTGGTTTTTACATGTTATACGCTTACAGTTGCATTTCTATGTACATACAATTAATATTATTGAATTAAATTTAAATTCGATCCTAAATAGATTTTCTGTAAACCCCACTTTGTCAGAAAGATACGAAGAGATAATTAGAAATTTCATGGTCATATTTCTTTGCTTCAGTTGCGTAAATCTTGCTGCTATTGCAGTATTTTTCTCAACGAAAACTGTTTTCAAAATATTTCTGTGAGAAAAATGCTTCAGTAGCAGCAGGATATATAACCTATATCTGTTCACACTGAATTGACAGCTGTTGTTTTTGTTGACGTTTGCTAACTGCAATCGTACCTACATAATATTAGCGATGTTTCTTTTAGCAAAATAAAATTATTTAACAAAATCTATAATCGTATTTAGTATATTTATCATTGCTTTTTACTTATCTGACTATCTTTTCAATGGCCAATTACCAAGAAATCGTAAATTTAAATATTGGAGGCACTAGGTGAGTCAATGGAAAGTTGAGTTTACATATCGCTGTTATACTTATTTCCTTAGTTTTATGTTTCTATGTCATTGACTTATGGTCTGGTACTCATTAATTACACATTTGTAATCGTCACAGTACCATTATTGAATACAATTATTAGTTGCTGCATAATAAATCCAAAAATAAAATTACCTGTTTATAAAGTTGACAATACGTTCGTAGCGCAAAGTATTTACGTTTTACGGGTTTACGTTACGTAGTATTTTCTACCTATTCCTATAAGCCATATTAACTTATGTAAATAATCCTTATTTTTACAGATTTGCAACATCTTGGCACACTCTGACATGGGTCCCAGATACCTTTTTCACAGCCTTGTTGAGTGGTCGGATACCTACAGTGAGGGATGAGACAGGCGCAATCTTCATTGACAGGGACCCCAACTTGTTTGGCCTTATTCTCAATTACCTTAGAACTAGGGAAATAGATCTGAATAATGTGAATATCAGACAATTGAGACATGAATGTGACTACTTTGGCATTACACCCTTGAGCAGAAGACTTGCACTATGTGATGAAATGAATCATTCTTCGTGTGGAGATGTTCTGTTCTATGGCTACTTGCCACCACCCTGTAAGTACATTTTATTACATTTATTAATATTTTGCAGTGGTCCTACTGGAAAATTGACATGATATTTTAGTGTAACATGTTGTAACATTGATCATATTTACCTTTATCATCTTGATTTCTAAGTTTTTGGTTTTGTTGACAGTAAATTCACCACTTCCAAACACCAATGGTGGAAGGACAGGCAGCAATTGCTCAAGAAAGAACTCTACAGCGTCCAATACAGACACAACGGTCAACAGGACACATTCCAGAAACTCTTCTCTTGATCTACGCACTGTAGGCAGGATACCTTCTCAAGATCAATTGAGGTTTGTACAGTAATAACTAAGACCTTAATCAAACCAACCAACTACCTGTTAATAATTTAAAATAGTTTGTACCATTACAGTTGTTTAATATGTTATTCATAACTATACTACTTGCTCTTCTAGCTATGTATAGAATTAATTTAATAATGTATTGCAAAATATGTTTTTTACAGTCGATGCGGCAGAGGTCATTCAAGAGCAGCTTCTCTTGGCAATGCTGAATGTCACAAGGGTCTAAGGCCACTTGAAAGTAAGTCTTCATTTATAAGACCATCTCATAAGACGTTTTGTTATTTAGATTTGAAATCTTGGTTGATTTATTGATGTTACTGAAGATAGTAATATTTTTACAAAAATGTTTCACTTCTCTAACAGAGTGGTATCAAACTGGAACAAGTTACCACAAAATATTGTGACAGCCATGTCAGTGAATGCCTTCAAGAACAGACTGGACAAGTGGTTGAAGTCGAACAAACTGTCTCTACTTGATTTAAAATGACTTTCAACACTGTGATATAGACACATCAGCAATAATGCTGCTCGTCTATAACCTAAATAAATAAATAAAAGTTATAGTTGCTGATAGAAGGGGTTATGTTATATTGACGTATTTTTTTCAGTTAATGCTTGGGCTGACAGTATGAAAGTACAAATTATTAAAGCTCACCACAACTGGATTGCGGTGGCCTACTCACATTTTGTTACTGGGTATAGGTATGTTAATAACCAACTAACTTCTTATTTACTACTAAACTGTATTTGATTCTTTATTGTACACATACACTAAATAACAACATAGCAGGTAACAGAGATGCACTCATCTGTATTACTCATTAGTAAGCTTAACTTATCAATTGACTTTCATACAAGCAAACTTTAAGAGCTAACGGAACGAGTTTTATGTACCTATCTGTTTATAGGTATAAAACATAACTAAGGATTGCGTGTGCATGTGTGTGTGTGTTTAAAAAAATTATATAAATTTAATAAAGTTCGGAACTTTTTATTGCTTACAATTCTACAAAAACATTTCCCTGAATCACTCACCACTTGACGGTCAATGTCACTATATTCTCAGGAAACACTTATAATAGAACTCTATAAGCGGCCTCTTGAAATAAGTTAAACTAGATTTGAATGAATAAAATGAGTTTGCAAACCGTACGTTACATTACAAATTTTAAATATGGAATGTCTATCCGAACACTTCCCTAGCACACGTAAGAGGTGCTTTAGTTAAGTTTTTTACCTATAATACATTCTCAATTCATATTTCAGGTTAACAGATTCATGTGGATGGTATGTAGTGTTCCAATCACCTGTCCAAGACTCTTTGATAGAAAGAATTGCTTTAAATGCAAAAACAAGCGGCGGCGGCGCCAACTCCAGTACAAATACAACTGCTACTACCGATGTCATGCTAGGAATAGCCAGCGGACCCCTAGTTAGGTTATGGGCCTTTTCAACACATGGAGAACCTATTAGGAGGACTTTAATTGGTGAGTATCTCTGAAAAATCTAAGAATCTATTATTTTTGTTGGCCTCTGTTGTGGTAGAATAGATGTTAAGGTCTCATCTCCCGAAAAAGGTGTTCAAAAAAACTAATGTATATTATTTTTTTGGAAAATTCATCAACAGAATGTATATTTCATTGTATTCAGATTACGCATTTTGTAGTTGTGTATGAGGTAGAGACCACGCTGGCCTGTAAACTAGCGCAATTGCTACTGTGACTTAAGCACCTGCTATATAGTTGGTAGACAATCTCCGACAGAGATGACCTAGGTCGGCCTATAGTTGGGATACTTATACTTACTATATCTTTTCTATAAATATACACGGTGTTACATAATATATGTATGAAGCCATGAACTGGATGGAGTACTAAACATATTAGGTGCAACTATTCGTACAACATATCGTTTTAATACGTTTAGCACTCCATTCACGGCTACATACATATATATATTATGTAACACCCTGTATAATCTTCTGTACGTATGTTTGTCCTCCTAAACTTCTGGACCAATTTGGACCCGGTAGATGGCATCGTGATCGGTAAAAATGCATTTGCTGAATAAAGCGTGCTTCAGACCTTCAGCATGAACTGTACAGTCGAACTGTTCAGTTAAATCAAATGTAGACACATTACTCATCATTATTCATTAGGCAAAAATTACTCATCATTATTCATGACAACAAATGATTAACCAATAGAAAAACAAACCCTAGGCACCTTCAACCTGGGCGTCCGCGTGGAACACCTGCTCTTCGTGGGCCCCCAGCTGGTGGCTCTCAGCGGCGCCGGCAGCCGCAGCAAGGCTGGCGTCTGGCACACCAGCACGCAGCACTGGCAGACACAAGACGTGGCGCATCTGACCACCCATGACACTGCCGGGTCGTTCCTGTTATTAGGAACTGCTACTGGGGCCATCAATTATATAGGTGAGGTTTGTGTACAGCAGTAGGGATGTGTCAGTATATAACTTTTCTAATTTGTAATGTGACGATATTACCATGGACTTAGGGATTTAGGGGAGAAGTGGAATGAAGGGCCATCCATATTTTATTCTTATTGTTATTCTTTATTATACACAACAATAATGAATAGAATTTAACAGAAGGTAACTTAAGTACAAAGGCGAGCTGAACAGTTTATGTGACAGGAGTGTGATGTTTTGGTGCGAATAGTTGTGCTTCAGGGTTGTCACATTGTCGTCTCGAGACGTTTCTTATATTATTTGGCTTATCCCGTTCAGTACGTGTCCCTTTAAGCCACCTCTCCCCTATACCGTGGACGTCCACAATATCGTAACACTTTATAAAAGTGCCCATTGTGTCGTCTACGATTCGTTTTCGCCGTGAAAATTGGATAGTGTCGTTTGCTTTTGTTTGCTTGATTTAACCCCAATGTTCGATATACAGTTGAGGTTTGTGAGTGATCGGAATCATACGCCAATCGTTGTTTTTAACTCTAACGTCTTCCTACTCGTGGTAGAGATTACAGTGACAAAGTTTGTTCTATAAGTGAGTTTGTATAGACATAAGACAAGGCGCAGTCGAGCGTTAGCCGTGCCATATCTATAAGCCGTTTACGCCTTTGCACTTATTTATTCTCTTAGATTTACGTTGTTAATGTGTTTGTTAATTTATTTTCTACTTTGTAAGATTACTTTCGCTCATAAACTTTACAAAATTACCCTGAATCGCCCTTCTGGACACATTACATTACCGGTTTGTTAAATTGTATGATATGCAGTAAGAATGCACAATAATTAAACAAAAACTGAATTGCTTCTCGTTTACTATGTTGCATATGTCTGTAATCACACACATAGTAAGCTACAAGCAATTCGACGATTGGCCGACATTTAATTTTTCGTCGTTCAGGTAATTGTCGAATCAACGAAGCGAAGCAATGCCATCGTGGTTATAGAACTGGCAAGTTATAAGTTAATTTTGCAGCCAGGTCCTTTAGTTTTAATATTTTTAGATAGGTCAGAACAAAACGTACGTCATCATCATGTAATATCGTCGCTGATTGAAACTTTGATCAACATGGAGGCAGCAAAATTTTGGCCGTGTTGCAAAGTTATAGAAGCTTTTTATTAGAATAACTTAACACACATGTACATGAGATAGTATGAGTTAAGTAGATGGCGTACTGAGGAGTATAGTCCGGAGTATCGTTGTCAAAATACTTCCATACTATTGGATAGAAATAACTGCTTTAAAATGACGAATCCTTTCCAGCCAAACACAGACAGCTTTATTTGACATGAGGGAGGCTGTTCTCCCGCTTTCGACTTTCGAATTCGACAATTTCCGTAGCCACAAATCTCTGATAAAAAGTCACTTAAGTCTCTATTGCACGCACAATAATTATTCTCACCGATCTTCGTCATTCCTTTATAGTCGAAGATCGTATTCAATTACATTTTAATAGATATATTTCGCTGGAGAAAATGTCGAAAGCGCGAGAATAGGTACCCAGACCTCTTCTCTCGGTAGCTCCACATAGTGGTGTTTGGAATCGCGACAACCTACAAGTTTAAATATATTGTTATAGTTTTTTTGTGTTAATTGCTTGCATCCATTCAAACTTGACATAATACTTTACTTTTACTTTACTTTTCGCAGACATGCAAAAGTTCCCGTTACGTATGAAAGATAACGATCTGCTCGTGACGCAGCTCTACAAGGACCCAAATCAGGAACCTATCACTGCGATATCAGTGTATCTCACCCCGAAAACAAGTAAGTTGTCCTTTTAGATAACTTTGAATGTGGTCTATTTCAGCTATCGAATGGAAAAGCTCTTGAATCTTATTTGAATACTTAACACTCATGTTTTAAGGCTTCACATGTATGACGTTATCAAAGAAATGTGAGTGCTACTGGTATTTCAATAGGATGCAGAATCGATTCTGCTAACATAAAAAATCCAAACCACGCGACTGCTCCAGAGCTCGAGTCTGTAACGCCATCTATCAGATTGCGGTGACTCAATACTACAAAAGCCATCACTGTGGTAACAAACCTTTTAGTAGGTAACTTTTGCGGGGTCCTTTCCTCAAAATGCTGGTCACAACTAGGTCTTGACCAACTTACAGTACGCCGGCGCACACGCATCTAGCAGGGCTGTGACGTCAGCACACGTGATTTTCTTTTTAAAGTGGTACTTTGAATACGGTTGATTATTAGGATCGACAACCTGTGTTTAGACATTTTGTCATTTCGAAATACCTACTTTTGGATTGAATTGTGCGTGAAGTGATTGGGATCAAAGTTGACGCCTTATATATGTATGGACCCTATCCAAAAATGACCAATAACGTTGAGCTATATGACATTGGAAAGCATTTTTCATTTTCTACAACTTTTACTTTTGCCACAACTTTCGAATCGCTGTGGGAAAAAAGTTATGGTTCATTAAAGTAAACTTCATTTTGTACTGGAAAATCCGGCCTAGGTATATGACCAATAACGTTGAGCGATATGTCATTGGAAAGGATATTTCATTTTCTACAACTTTTGCAATGGCGACAACTCTCGTATCGCTCCAGTCAAATATGCTGGGTTGTCCGGACCTTTGTTTCCTATTATTTATTTTCTAATTTGAAGTGCCTGGGCTTTCACAGGGTCACATAAGATACTTACCTACTTTAAAAAGTGCTATTATATCACCATAAATAAAGAATAAATAAATAAATAAACTAAAGACCCTGACGTATCCCCCAGACTTGTGCGGCAATTGGATCGAGATAGCGTACGGAACGCGCTTCGGATCGGTTCGCGTCATCGTGCAACACCCGGAGACGGTCGGCCACGGGCCGCAGCTGTTCCAGACGTTCACTGTCCACCAGAGTCCTATCACCAAGGTGAGGCGTCAACACTGACTTTAATTGTAAATCAAAGTATATAAGTAGTGTAGTATGACCATAGTATCCCAGGTGGTTCGACAACAATAGATTTTCTATTGTTTTGGATTTTTAGAGACTTAACCGGTTCCTGCCCGGTTCCTATATTTTATATCCGGTAACGGTAAATAGGAGCCACGTAGCGTCGGTGGCCGAGTGGTTAAGGTATCCGACTCGCAAGCGCCATGTATATGAATCCCAAAAAATCCAAAACAATAGAAAACCTATTGTTTGCGATCCGATATCGAGAGACATAGGACGTGATATGGTCATACTACGTATATACATTGATTTATAAAAAAAATATTTAATCCTGGAAATCTAAGGACTAACCTGACCAGATTGGATCATGGTTACACATTTAGTCGCCTGAATGTGCAGGTTTTATCACGATGTTTTCCCTCACCATAAGTGCATCGGTTAGTATTCAACTAATGTACATAACTCAGAAAAGAGTCATTGGTACATGGCCGCAGCGGGATTCGAACCCAGTACCTCTCGCTTACAACTTGGATACTCGACCGCCCGGCTACCGACGCTCTCTCTATTATACTACCTAAATATATACAAATAAATAAATATTATAAGTATGTAGATAGGCATGTAATAATAAATGTTTTTATTAGTCGGTCCGACACAGTTGCCGGCTGTTTTTGCTATTTCGTACTTGTACCTGCGGTCTCGCCATTCTATGGTGCTGGCGGCGGGGAAGGCAGTGAAGGGACGCCATGTCTACCCCGCCTCCACCCATTGGCTAGATGCAGCTAGATCCCAGCCAGTCTCCGCCTACTCGCCGGCGCATACGCATCTTACCGGATATGACGCAGGCCCAACTCACGTGGTTGCGGAAAGCCGGGTCGGGTCGTTATAAATCAACCAGTGCTACACGGTGAACCTAACTTTGTGGTTATAGTGCCAGTGCTTATTACCGAAATTTAACCCAATGCGGATCACTATGACGCGTGAGTTGTGAGTATTAGAAGCGGGCGTAAATATACCTTTCAATTCAATTGAACGGCTATCAGCAAAATTTTCCGATTGGAAAAAGTTCCATTCAACTTTCAAAACTTCCATCAATCTCTTCAACCGTATTTCCTTTGCACTACAACATGGGGTTATTCAAAAGTCATGTCTACAGGTATCTTAAAGGCCTGCATCCGCTCCCATTAGGCTGCTGATGTTTTTACACCATAATATGTATCATGTATTAAATGTATTTTCGCCATAATGTTTTCATGTATCCATAACACCTATGTATACCTACCTGTGTTTCACAAAATAAAGAATCTTGAATCTTGATGTCCTGGTCGACGGTAGCCACTTTCCAACAGGTGTACCGTCCGACCGTGTACCCTTGTCAAAAAACAACCTGTCCACCAGGTGTCGCTGTCAGAGAACTACCTGATATCCGTGTGCAGCGAGTACAACCACGTGCGGTCGTGGCGGGTGACCCGGTTCCGCGGTATGATCTCCACGCAGCCCGGCACCACGCCCAAGGCCGCATTCAAGGTGCTGGCTTTGGAGGCGCCTACGGCACACCCGCACAATGATGCAGGTGAGACGACACTATTTTGCATTTTAGGCTTTCTTGTATTTGCCATGCTATGGTGATGTTGTAGTCGAGCCGTCTCACCTCACCTGATAGTCACACAACGACGCAGGTGAGGCGACACTATTTTGCTCTTCAGACTTTATAGTATTTGCCATGCCATGCTGAGGCCTAATTCTCGCGCTGTGACATCTCGAATTCGACATTTTTTCTGTCATTTTATACTTAAACATTTCCTAAACTACTTAACTGATTTTAATGAAAGAAAGCTTAGAAACATTTCGATTAAACTGACTTTCAAATATAGAAAAGAGCATCGAAATAGATACATCGTCAAAATTATAACGCCCCTCTTTTTACGTCCGAGGTTTTGAAAGAGGGTATGACGTAAAGGGTGCATGAGTGTCTCTGTCTGCGGCATCATAGCTCCCGAAAGGATGTACCAATTTCAATGCGTTTAATGGCGATGGTTCTAATCTATGTTTCATTAACATCGGTTTAGTAGTTTAGGAAAGATTGACGTATATTTATGCTTTGTCGGTGTAGGATAGGTTAGGTTACGACCTACATTATACCGAAGTGTAGCGTAGTCTAGGACGACCTCCGGCTGCGGTGGAGCGATGATTTGCGCGCATTAGCTGGCATCTTCTTTGTTCACTTATTCGCTGTTCTAATTGGCAACGGGCGGTTTTGAGGTCTCCTATTAGACGGACGTCGTCCGACCGTTACCGATCAAAACATCAGGCGCTTGTCCGTTCGCAGGTCCATACGGCGAGCAGGACGAGGAGCAGATATTCATACAGAAAGTGGTGCCGGACACTGACACGCTCTACGTGCGGCTCGCTTCCAATGGCAGGAGGTAATAATTACATTATATCATTATATATTTGTTTGAGTTATGTTCTTGGCTTGACTACTTGAGTCGCGTATCTGCTTTACAGTATATGTCTTCAGCCAGGTAGAGTTGGAAAAAAGGGACACGACAAAGTGTTGCAGTATGTCTCTGACTCTCTCTCTTTCTCCCAATGACTGGTTGTAGGTGAGAGCGAGAGAGTATGAGGCTCTCTCCCCTACAGAGATATTGGGAGAGCCAAAAAGAGAGCAATACTTCCAATGTCTGCCCAAAAAAAATGCAGTTATTAAATAATAATCATCTTGGCGTTAATGTCCCGGTTGTGCTCTCGCGCACGTGGGCATGGGGTCCGCCTTGACCATGATCCAGGATTTGGCTGATCATATAATTACAGCGGACCGACTGCCAACTGACCTCCATGACCCCGCTACCAGGGGAACCTGACCAGATTGAATCATGGTTACACATTCAGTCGACTGAATGTGCAGGTTTCATCACAATGTTTATCCTCACCGTAAGAGGAAATTGACCCCCATAACTCAGAAAATTGTCATTGGTACTTGGCCGCAGCAATTTGAACCCGGTACCTCTCGCTTACGAGTCGGATACCCTAACAGCTCGGCCACCGACAATACCGCCGAAAAATGCAGTTATTATTTATTTTAAAATCAGCCTTGTTGTTCCTAAGAACAACTTAAGCTCATCAGATTTCTCCTCACTAACCCATTTTAGATGAACTTTGTACTATCACTAGAAGCGATGACGTAGGACAGCCTACGTCTTACAGTCTATTACGCTACGAGTCCGCTACTGCTGCCGCTGCGAGTTCACTCTTGCGTTAGATCCCGCTAGTACAGTAACTCGTAGGACCAAAATGTACGGATGGGACCGCACATTTAGTGCTAAGCCGGTCTGCCCGTGCACAACTTGGCATAAAAATATCGCTACGAAAAGTCGTAATTTGGGTACTCAAAAAAGTTTTTGTGCGCCATGTAACCAAAGTTTTTTGGGTCTTCTAAACCCCTACTATCACTTCAAAGTGGAATTTTTCTGTACTCGATGAGGAAGGATAACCTACGTCATCCTCACAATCTATTACGCTGCTGCTGCTCGTCCACAGTTAAGCTTACTCCACATGTCCGCCGAAACTTTCGGCGAAACTTTGGCCGGGACTTTGGTCGATCCTCTACATTCTCGCCTATTAGGGATGTGGTGGGTGTCAAAACGCGTCGACATTACATCGATTCATCGGTGTAATATCGCTAAGCTGCTGTAAACAGGGTCACAGGGGTGATGGCAGCTGTTCTACTGTAATTACTTGATCTACTAATATCCTGGATCATGGTCAAGTTTACCCCGAACTTGTTACGGGAAAAAGCGCTAGAAATATAAATATAAAATCGATCGAATCGAGACGACAACGAACTATCTCTACTTAGTCTATGAAATAGGCGAGACATGCCAAACATGCACACGACTACACGAATATAGGCGAATACTCCCTCTACACTCTCGTGTTCCCGCGGAACTGTCCACATGTGGAGTGCGCTTTACGTTGGATCCCGCTAGTACAGTAACTCGTAGGTCCAAAATGTACAAATAGGACGGCACATTTAGTGCTAAGCTGAAGAGATGCTAGGGTGTTACTGAGATGCTGATACTAAGGGATGGAAGAGAATGAAAGATCCGTGTTGAGTTATAGTTGCACACTGTTTATTGGGTCACACATACAATCTATTACAAAAGATTAATTTATTATACTCTTTATTGCACAAAACACATTAGAAACATACATAAACAAACATACAGTCACTATACAAAATAGATATCTTCCAGCCAACCTCACATTCTGACCATAATGTCAAGGTAATAAATCTAGTAAGAAAATTTAAAACAACTGAGATGACATCTTTGCGCTGGCTAGGCAAACTTAATCTAGAACATTGTGTACGTGATATTTGGATATCAGTACGGTAGACTGCACACTGAGAAATTAGCTTTTCCAATGTAGATGGTCGATGCACGGTTTTGAACCCAAACCCAAGAATACTTCTTTAATTTTCCTGGAGACCTACAATACAGGATAAACCTAGAGAAGGCTCCACGTTCCCCGGTTTTGTACGTTATCCTGTTTGTACGTACAATTTTGAGAAATAAAATACTTCATACTTATATCTTAACTTGTTGTATATTAACATTATCTTAGCTTATCTTTCCTTCACAATCTTTCCTTCAAAGTTTTATTTGGAAACTAGCTTTTGCCTGCGACTTCGTCCGCATCGATTTCCACGCGGATTTTTTAGGGCAGTTTATCTTTTTCCCGAGCGACCGTAAATGATCTAGTACTACGGAGAAGTCAAGCTGTGTCTCTGGTCCCATCCAACTGAATTAGATGAATTTGGTATGGGGTCCAACTTAAAATCTAGGCCATGAGATTGCAAGTTGGACCCCATACCAAATTGGGAAAACCCCAGCAAAATCCATTCGGCGCCATGTCCATATTTCTTATAGTATAGCTGGTCTATTATGGCTCTAGACCAGGTGAACAGTTTCCAAAATCAAATATACCCTATATGTTGCCCAGGCTTAATAGCTACACAACAAAAAAAGTTCCATTCAAATCCGAGACTAGCGTGTACGTACAATAAGACAAAAAGAAAGACAAAAATTTAAAAATTTCTTACTTCTATTTCTTCATCGCCCTAAATTATTTTTTTGTAAATGCGATATTTTATGTATATACAATATACAGACACACTTTTTTTATTATATTGATTGGGCATCTGTTGGTTAAATTTTAATGTCTCTTGTTACTCACAGTTTTTATCTGTGCGAATGAGCTGTCACATCATAGATAGTCCACGCGGGCGGATCCGCGGGCATAAAGCTAGGTGTCTATGTATAGTAAAATGAGCCTCCGATCTTTTATGCTTTGTTTGTACCCGTAATAACCAAGGACTATGATATGCCCGCTAGCGCTCTCTATGATTTGAACGAGTTCGATCTCTTTTATTGGAAAGGCGATCGACTCTATTTCGAATTCGAGACACTGAGAAGGAGCGACTTTGTGCTTCGTGGAGATAGTGACCCTGAGCATCCACGGTTTAGGATGTAACCAGTGGTCGTGACAGGTGAAAGACATCGTATACGGTCCGTAGGGAATAGACGCCTCCAGTTTACTACCTATTCTAAATATTACGATTTTTCTTAAATAGGCTATCGTTAAAATTTTCCTATTGAAGTCGGGATTGCTCAGATAGAAGCCGAATCTTTGAAATTTTCTAAAAACTTGTATTGCTGTCCTTCTAGTCAACTTAAAATAACAAAACAGTGGTTTCATTTTATTGTCTTCTATTGCCGCTACATACATCCAGTGATTGAATATTCGTCTTAGCATATGCACGGTATCACCGAATGGCTCAATAGCTAATATTTCGTGGCTAAAACTCTCCGCCAATGCATTGTTTTCAAAGCGCACTTTTTCATTTTCCTCTATGACTCTCAGTCTGTGGAGCGTTACTTCGTCGTCTTCGTCCTTAGTTTGATAATAAACGTCGTTTTTTACCACGAACCATGAACATTCCTCCATAAAATGGAATATAACTTGCTCGGTCATTTCGTTACCAAACCTTTTAGAAAATACGCGCAGTATGTGCTCGGTTTCTTCGAATATTTCTATGACTGTAATATCGTCACTTTCCCTGAAGTTTAGAAAATTTACACCAAACTCTCTCGTATTCACAATTTCGCGTTTCTTCACATCGTAGTACACGACAGCATAAAAAGATGTTTCATATATTTCTTCGCCAGGGCGGTCTGATAATGGTTTCAGACGCCGTATCGGATAGCAAATTGTATTATTTTCTAGAAGACATACTGTACCAATCTGCCCATGTGGCATAGGGTGTACGTAGGAGGACTTTTGGAGTTTATTTACGTCTGCCCAACTGTATATGGAGTGGCAAAGCTGACGCCACGAAAGACTAGACGTCCGACGGCCATCCTTATAAATGTCCGGGTAATCCCGGGCGCACAGCTTCATCCAGAAACACTCGCCTAGCTGCTCTTCTATTAGGTTCTTCCAGTAAACACACACTTTACTGCAGTTCAAGATGTCGTCGTGAGTTAAGCGATTGAATATGTTGCCAAACAATTCTTCTGGCAAATCATTTATTGTAGTTGATGATTCGGACAGATTGTCCATCGCGGCGTTTGTTTCGAACAGGTTGTCCATCGCGGTGTATGTTTCAGGTACCGTGTAATTGAGGAAAGGACGCACTCACTTGGACGCAGCAAACCAATAATTGATCCAGTCAGTGTTGCCAACAGTGCAGGACCTGATGTCGCCATTTTTCAAAGCTTTAGTGGCCCTAAGTAGCCGAATTTCAGCTGTTGTAGCCTTAAAGCAGAGCTCGTTTTTATAGTAATTTATATGTTTAGACGCGAAATGTATTTCGTATTTTTGTTAGCTGAATATTCGGCGGCCGAATTTTCGGTATTCGGTCGGTACATGTCAAATCATTATTCGTGACATATCTAGTGTAAATATTTAAAAAGTTTGCGAGCGCAGCAAGCTCGACATTTTTCGAATTTTGGGTTAAAAGAGCTGGGTGAATAATAAAAGTAACAAAAAGAAGGCGAGTGCAACGAGCTCGGATATTATGGTATATTGACTCTTAAAATCCGGATTGATTCGCGGCGGTACAGCCAGATATGAATGTTTAAAAAAAATAGCGAACGTAGCGACGGCGACATTTTTCCATTTTTGGTTCAAAATGCTTGGGTGAACGTAATAAATGAACTAATGAGCTCGCTCAGCACAGAGAGTAATTTTTTGGTATTTTGACTTATAATAATTATAATAATAAATCTTTATTTCAGACTCTTAGTCCATAGAACAATATAATAGTATTAATAAATAACAATAGTCAGTCAATAATGTATATATCTTACTACATACCAAAAGTAAGTAAACTTATAAAATCCGGATTTATGGATATTCTTGAATCTTTTTTTTATATACCATTCCAATTTTTCCGTCGCCGATTCTAATCTCGAATAGCCCAAACGGCAACAAATCGCCTACGTTGGCAACATCGGATACAATTCATTTCGATTTGGATGGGGTGGCGGGTCGTAGGGGCGCGCGGGCGTGCCGTGAGGCGGGGGGTGACCAGTGAATGCGAGGGGTGATGACACAATAGGGCTAGTCCTATTGTGTTGTGTATTGCTACGTGCGTCGTGACGTTCCGTTTCAGAATTTACGATGTGATGGAATTGAACTAAACGAGATGCCGGATGCAGTATTATCTCATAACTCATCTGAAATAAAGTCTAATGGTTGCTGTGTCGCGAAAATTAGGTTCTATAATAGGACCACGAAAAGTCCGTATTGACTGACAGTAGTAAAAATTATAAAGTGTGGATATGGCAATAATCTGGGAATAATCTGTCCTTGTCAGACCTTCTTGTAAACATTCAGTTATTTGGTCACTTTTAGTATGTCTGAAAATTATCTCCCGCACTTCGTTTTTAATTGTTTTGCCCATTATTTCATAATATTTTTCATAAATATCATATTATTTATTAGACTTTTATGAATGACGTTCTATGACGTTCAAAAAGTTGCCATACAGAGATTTTTATATTATATTTTTAATAAGCGATTTGGACTTAGCGTAGTATAACATCACACGTTACAAACAAAACAAATTGGTGATCTCCTCCTACCAGCCTGCTAAGCGTGGAAATTATGGCAATACCCTCCACTAATATAGAGGAGGCTCAAGTCCAGTAGTGGACTGTTACAGTCATAACAGACTCAATTAGGTATACAAATAAATAAAATACAATATCTGCTAAATATTACGATATTATTAAATGAATTGATTATGAATGGTTTAGTTAGATCATAATCCTTGAGACCTAAATTATTGTGGCAAGATAATTTCTAAATATGTTCGAAAATATGCGATATTTACTATAAATATCAAAATATCGGATATTTATTATATTTATCCGATATAATATATTGTTACGCGTTTGGGTTCGTTATTTGGAGTGAAACCCTTGTGACTAGGGAATGAAATAACGGGATACCGGAATCCCGCAGACATTTTGCGGGACTAGAATAAGACCACGCTAAGTCCGAATCGCTTATTAAAAAAATATATATCTGTATGGCAACTTATGCCAAGTTTTTTAAACGTCATAGAGCATCATTCATAAAAGTCACAATAAACAATTTGATTTCTGTAGGATTGTTTATTTTCGTGAGTTATGAAAAATATTATTAAATAATGGGCAAAATAATTAAAAAGGAAGTGCGGGAGATAATTTTTTTTTAATAATTTATACAAAGTAAAAGTACAACTTCAGGCTAAATAGTGACCAAATAACTGACTGTTTACAAGAAGGACTGACAAGGACAGATTATCCTCAGATTATTGCCATATCCACACTTTATAATTTTTACTACTGTCAGTCAATACGGACTTATCGTGGTCCTATTATATCTCAGTCGAAAATTTTGCGGGATCCCGCTGGACTGGCAGGATTACAGAGAAGCGTTGTTGAGTGGACTGGCTGGCTGGGCCCTGACTAAACGATGACTGGGACAACATTTTAAAATTCTGGTCTGTCAGTTAGATTATAAGAAATACTAGAAAGGTTTTTTTATTTCTCTAATCAATAAAAAGTTACAAAGATAAAGCGTATCAAACTTTCGGAGACACATCATTTCTGAATCAAATTTTACCTCAGGGATAACGTAACGCAACATTTCAACGCACTGTATTAGCGTACTTTGACGCATGGCAGTGTTTTATTAATCTATTATTTAGATCTTTTAGATAGTCTTCTTATTCTATGTCAATTTATGTCTTAATCTTTGTGTCTAAAAGTATTAATCAGCCCTTTAAAATGTACCGAAAACTTGTTTTTTCGGGTTAAAATTAAAACCATGAAAAAGAGGTCTATAAGGTCTTTATTACGATTTATATCTAAGGTCTAAGTCCAACCTGCTGGATCCCGCGAATACCTGGATCCAGCGGGACTGGTTGATCGAATTTACCTTGCGGGATTGCATTCGCTGCTTGTAACAGATTCCGAAGGTTTATTCTCTTCTAAAGTTTCCACAATAAGCTGATCTTCCACAATCGCAGGTCTCTTGTAGTCCGTAGGTATCGCCGAAGTCGTAGGATGTCACAGGTATTCGCAGTACTCGCAGGTTATCACTCTATTTTAGAAGTTACCTGAACTGTCTCGCGCCACGCCGGCTGCTGTTTATATGCCCTGCCCCGATACTGGAATATTCTAGTCATCTAGTCCGAACGTTATTCGAAAACGACGAGTCGAGAATAGTCTCGGCACACATCCGGGCTTATTCTGAATGGCTGTGTGTCAAGCGAACCTTAGGCCTTATGTTCTAGTAAATAAGGTACATTCTGGCTTGTCGCACACGTATTACAGTGTAAGAAAAGATGGCGCGCGCGAGTGTTCTCGAATTCGTAACTAAAATTCTAGTATACCACATCAATTTTGCAGTAAATTATTATATGAATATAAAAACGGCACATATGAAATTTCTGGCGATTCTGGGGTTTTTTAGCCATCTCTTTTAGTTCCTAGTACTTTAAGTCTTCCACATGAAAACCTTGTTTTAATCTCAAGCGTGGAATTTAAATATCCGCTAATACCCACGCAAAGGAGACTGGGTACGTATGTAGGGGAAGTGGACTATGGCCAAATAACAACATCGGTATAGTATTTACATTTAGCACCCTTACATATGACAAAATAATGCTTTTTTCTACGAGTGTGACAAAATAATGCTTTTTTCTCGAAACTGCCGTGACCGATTTTGATGTCGTGTGCTACAGGTTCAAAGAATACGGAAATTGCTATACAAACATGTGACAAATAAATGCTTTTTTCTCGAAACTGCCGGGACCGATTTTGGTGTTGTGCGGCACAAAAACATAGTTGATGGTGCTCTGGTCTATACTCCGTAACCATGTCGCTGCTGGTTCAAAAAATATGGCACTTGTCATACAAATGTGCCAAATAAATGCTTTTTTCTCGAAACTGCCGGGACCGATTTTGATGGCCTCTTGTACAAATATGCAGCTAAGACACCCTAACCTAAATAGGTCGTCACTGTAATGCTGCTGCTTCATAGACCACTTTTACCTAGTCTCCTTTAGTCACTAAGTACTTTTAATATTCCAGGTGAACACCTAGTTTTAATTCCAAGCTTGGAACATAAATCTTTGTTAATACCCACGCAAATTTAGTCCCTAAGTACTTTATATCTACCACGTGAAAACTATATTAATCCCAAGCGTGGTACTTAAATCTTTGTTAATACTTACGCAAATTTAGTCCCAAAGTACTTTATATCTTCCACGTGAAAACTATGTTAATCCCACGCGTGGTACTTAAATCTTTGTTAATACCCACGCAAATTTAGTCCCAAAGTACTTTATATCTTCCACGTGAAAACTATGTTAATCCCACGCGTGGTACTTAAATCTTTGTTAATACCCACGCAAATTTAGTCCCAAAGTACTTTATATCTTCCACGTGAAAACTATGTTAATCCCACGCGTGGTACTTAAATCTTTGTTAATACCCACGCAAATTTAGTCCCAAAGTAGTTTATATCTTGCACGTGAAAACCATGTTATATCCAAGCGTGGTACTTAAATCTTTGTTAATACCCACGCAAATTTAGTCCGTAAGTACTTTATATCTTCCACGTGAAAACTATGTTAATCCCACGCGTGGTACTTAAATCTTTGTTAATACCCACGCAAATTTAGTCCCAAAGTACTTTATATCTTCCACGTGAAAACTATGTTAATCCCACGCGTGGTACTTAAATCTTTGTTAATACCCACGCAAATTTAGTCCCAAAGTACTTTATATCTTGCACGTGAAAACCATGTTATATCCAAGCGTGGTACTTAAATCTTTGTTAATACCCACGCAAATTTAGTCCGTAAGTACTTTATATCTTCCACGTGAAAACTATGTTAATCCCACGCGTGGTACTTAAATCTTTGTTAATACCCACGCAAATTTAGTCCCAAAGTACTTTATATCTTCCACGTGAAAACTATGTTAATCCCACGCGTGGTACTTAAATCTTTGTTAATACCCACGCAAATTTAGTCCCAAAGTACTTTATATCTTCCACGTGAAAACTATGTTAATCCCACGCGTGGTACTTAAATCTTTGTTAATACCCACGCAAATTTAGTCCCAAAGTACTTTATATCTTCCACGTGAAAACTATGTTAATCCCACGCGTGGTACTTAAATCTTTGTTAATACCCACGCAAATTTAGTCCCAAAGTACTTTATATCTTCCACGTGAAAACTATGTTAATCCCACGCGTGGTACTTAAATCTTTGTTAATACCCACGCAAATTTAGTCCCAAAGTACTTTATATCTTCCACGTGAAAACCATGTTATACCCAAGCGTGGTACTTAAACCTGCTTTAATACCCACGCAAATTTAGTCCGTAAGTAATTTATATCTTCCACGTGAAAACGTTGTTATTCCCAAGCGTGGTACTTAAATCTTTGTTAATACCCACGCAAATTTAGTCCCTAAGTATTTACTTTAAATCTTCCAAATAAAGCCATGCCATGTTTCACAACCGAGTCTAGAATTAAAAATCTTTGCTATTACGTACGCAAAAGTATTTACTTTTAATCTTTAACTTAAAAACCATGTTTCAATCCCAACCGTGGAACTTTTCATAATACCCACGCAAATTTAGTCCCTAAGTATTTTCTTCAAATCGTAAAAACTATGTTTCTTTCCAAAGTCTAGAACCTAAAATATTTGTTCTTACGTACGCAAAAATCCCTAGGTACTTACTTTAAATCTTCCAGGTTATGTGTGTCCCTCATCAAGGCGAACTCCTCAGGTTTGCTGGAAGAGCCTGCCTAAATGTATGCCACCGCCTTTTAGCATATTTCTACTTTACCCCTGGATGTGTTTGTTGTTTAGTAGAAAACTAACACGGAACGCCATTTCGACTTAAAAAACCGGCATGTTGTATCGTCATCCCTTCCATTCATCGGTTATCAATGGCGACTCGCCGCCCCTTCGTCCGCCCCGCGCTGCTATTTAAAGTTCTGTCATTTCCTACACTGACCACTGCATAAAAACACCTTTCGTTTGACGGTACTTCCGATCAGATTCTCACTGTGATCAACTCTGCAACCAATAAGATTCTCAGTTACGATAATAATAATAATAAATAAGCATTTATTATCTCTTCACAAACAAATAATACGAAAGCAGGTCAGCGCTATACAATTTTCATAGTGAATTTGGCGATGAATCAACCCGAAACATCAACTACGAAGAACAACGAACCCGAATCATCAACTACAATAAATAATCTGCCCGAAGAATTGTTTCACAAGGTATTCAATCACTTGTCTTACGACGACATCGTGAAATGCAGTAAAGTGTGCGTCCACTGGAAGAACCTGGTAGAAGGGTTAGGCGAGTGTTTCTGGATGAAGATGTGCGCCAGGGATTACCCGGACGTGTATGAAGACGGTCATCGGACGTCGGGTCTGTCGTGGCGCCAGCTGTACCGTTCGTTACATCGTTGGGAAGACGCAAATGAACTTCAAGTCTCCTCTTACGCAGAACATATGCCACATGAGCAGATTGGTACAGTATATCTTCTAGAAAATAATATAATCTGCTATCCGATACGGCGTCTGCGACCAGAGTCAAACCGTCGTGACGGCGAAAGGTATGAAACATATTTTTATGCAGTCGTGTACTTTAACGTGAAAAAACGTGAAATTGTGAATTCGAGACAGTTTGGTGTAAATTTTAAAAATTACAGGGAAAGTGACGATATTATAGTTATTGAAATAATTCAAGAAAACCAGCACATACTGCGCGTATTCCCTAAAAGATTCGATAATGAAAAGACCGAGCAAGTTATATTCGATTTTATGGAGGAATGTTCATGGTTCGTGGTAAAAAACGACGTGTATTATCAAACTAAGGAAGACGAAGTAATAAAGCTCCACAGACTGAGAGTTATACAGGAAAATGGAAAAGTGCGCTTTGAAAATAATGCATTGGCGAAAAGTAACGAACACGAGATATTAGCCATAGTGCATTTCGGTGATAACGTGCACCTGCTAAGAAGAAGCCCTAGCATGGTATGGATGTATGTATTGGTAGTAAGAGATAATGCACTAAAAATAGTAATGCCTTACTATTGTTATAAAAAGACCGCTAAAGATCTTTCCCAAGAACTATCAAGATTCGGCTTCTATCTGAGCAATCCCGACTTCAATCAACAGATTTTAAAGATAAATAATGACAGGCAATTACCTGAGGAACTGGGTAACTCTGATGCGGTCATTCCCTATGGACCGTATATGATGACTTTCACTTGCCACAGGGATTACCCTACACCGTGGGTGCTCAAAATCAATGTCGCCCGTAACGACGTCCGTCCTAAGTGTTTCAAATTCGATATCGAATCGATCAACTCCCCAATAATATCAGAGATCGAACTCATTCAAATCATAGAAAGTGCTAGCGGACATATCATTGTCTTCGGATACTTTGGATATAAAGTATTACATAATGTAAAATATAGGAATCTGACTATTTTATGTATCGACTATAAAGAAGACGACGAGAAGAATACTAAAGAATACTAATGAGCCGGTGGCCATACCACCAAAAGGTCAAGAATTGGAACTGGCTCCTCAACCATTGAAGAGTGAAGATGTTTTGAACTAAGTTTATTGTTTATGTATGCGCCGCAAAACTACTAGCGCCATCTATCATCGGCAATACGAAGGAGCCGCGAGAATCCGCGGAACGAAGAACCGTCGACGCGCGTCGCCACCGTCTATGTAAGATATTCAAAGGAGACTGGGTACGTATGTAGGGAAAATAGACTCTGGCCAAATAACAGCATCAGTATAGTGTCGTTTAGCACCCTCAAATAAATCCTTGTAGAGAAGGGTATCAAAATCTGCTGATCCGGCATTTTCGAGAAAAAAGCATTTATTTGTCACATTTTTTAATGGTTAGTTCCGTATTCTTGGAACCAGCGGCGACATGGTTACGTAGTTTAGGCTGAGCACCTTCAACTATGTTCTTAAACCACACGACATCAAAATCGGTCCCGGCAGTTTCAAGAAAAATGCATATGTTTCGCACATATGTATGACAAGTACCGTATTCTTTGAACCAGCAGCGACATGGTTACAGCGAATGGTAGAGCACCATCTACTATGTTCTTATACCGCACGAAAAACGTGCAGTTTTCTCGAAACTGCCGTGACCTTTTGATGTCGTGCGGAATAAGAACATACCTGAAGGTGCTTACTCAACCTATACTCCGTAACCATGTCGCTACTGGTTCAAAGAATACGGCACTTGTCATACAAAAATGCATGTGTTTTTCATATACCGCACAACAGCAAAATCGATGACGGCAGATTCGAGAAAAAAGCTTTCATTTGTCATACTTTTATATCAAGTGCCGTATTCTTTAAACCAGCAGTGATATGATAACAGAGTATGGGACATACAAATGTATGAAAGACATGCATTTTTCTCGAAACTGCCGTGACCGATTTTGATGTAGTACATCATAAGAACATACCTGAAGGCTCAACCTATACTCCGTAACTATGTCGCTGCTGGTTCAAAAAATACGGCACTTGTCTTACAAAAATGCATGTGTTTTGCATATTTGTATGACAAGTGCCGTATTCTATACTCTATATACTATATTCTTATACCGCACAACAGCAAAATCGGTCACGGCAGATTCGAGAAAAAAGCATTCATATGTCATACTTGTATGTCAAATGCCGTATTCTTTGAACCAGCAGTGGTAACAGAGTATGGGTCATACAAATGTGCGAAAGACATGCTTTTTTCTAGAAACTGCTGTGATCGATTTTGATGTCGTGCGGCATAAGAACATACCTGACGGTGCTCAACCCATACTCTGTAACCATGTCGCTGCTGGTTCAAAGAATACGTCACTTGTCATACAAATGTGACAAATGAATGCTTTTTTCTCGAAACCGCCGGAACCGATTTTGATGCCCTATTGTACAAATATGCAGCTGAGGCACCCTAACCCATAGGTCATCACTGTAATGCCGCTGGTTCATAGACCACTTTTGCCCAGTCTCCTTTAAAGTATGTAAAATAAAACACGTTTATTCCACTCGACACACGGCACAAAGAGAAGGTAAAAACTTTAATGAAAAAAGCTTATTTAAAAATTGATGAATATATCAATGACAAAAGTGTGGTATACCATTTATAGCTCTTCGAAATTGGAAGTTATATATAAATTTACAATTTTGTAAATTGGGTGAGGATGATTTGATGTGGAATAGTCATTCAATAACAAAGCTTTTTAAATATGTACGGCATTGGCATGCTCACTTAAAAGTCTGCCTGGTGGTGGCGTAGGGGTCTGGTCGTTCTCTTCCCCCAAATATGGTTGAATTGGATTATGGCTGGACCCTGCGTCATGCTCGTGGACGGGTGCTGCCTTAGTGGACTGGCCTGCTTTTGCTTTACTATTTTTTTTTAATACAATTAGTTATATTGACCAACTTGTAGGGGTCCATATCATATTCCAATCAAAACAGGCTCACTCAAATTAAATTGACAAATGTATCAGTGCAATGTAATCATATTTAAATGTACTTGAGGGTTTCTTGCCGTTCCTTTACAGATGGTAATTATCCTAACTATTAAGCGGCTTACTAACAGACAGTCATTTTTTTACTTATTTGTTCAGAGCTCTTTCTTTGTTACACTAATTTGTCTTACTAAGCTAGCATTTTTAGTGTCCGAGATTTTTAGGTATTTTTTACAGGTGTGACCCTGATTAATTGTTCTCGATTGTAGTTTAATGTTTCATTTCACGCTCCTCCCTGTCATTCCACTAACGTTTTGACCTCCACTTGGAGGCTTGTACCAGTATTTCACTATTAATCGTTATAAATTGTCACAAATGTATCTATAGGTATAAAACTTAAGTAATACCCGTCTTGCGTGTGTGAGCGAAGTGTCATTCAAAGTTCAAAAGTCTTTAAAATTCAGACATTCCATGTCTATCCGAACATGTCACACTCACACGCAAGAGGTGATTTACGTAAGCTTTTTACCTATACCCAACTAGCTTTTCGCGTGCGACTTGGACTGCGTAAAATTCGGTTATAATGTTCCAGACCCGTTCCCGCCGGAACCACATTGAATTCGAGATAAATTATAGCCGACGTGCTATTCTGGGCTATAATGTATATTGTTGCCAAATTTAATCGAAATCCGTTTTGTACTTTTTTAGTGAAGGAGTAACTAACATCCATCTATCCTTACAAACTTTCGCATTTGTTATATTACTAGGATTAGTAGGTAGTAGAACATCGCATTGATAATATTAGTCAGATTAGTAGGAAGTAGAACTTTCGCATTTATGTAACTAGTAGGATTAGTACGAAGTATAGCTTTCGCGTTTACAATATTAGTAGGATGTAGACTTCCTGTATAATATTAGTAGGATTAGCAGGAAGTAGAAATTTCGCATTTATGTAACTAGTAGGATATGTAGAAAGTGGAACTTTCGCATGTATTCGTGAACGTGCGCGAGCGCCGAGGCCTCAAGATGGCCGTAGCTATTTATGGGTAAACGACTGTCAAATATTTTAAAGTAAAAATGATAAGTCGAATATAATACACATAATCGGATCTGCTTAAAGTTAAGTGATTATTTTATGCATTATTAATGTCTTTTATACAATTTGCATTGTTTAAGTTTGCTTGGTTTATGGATTAGTCGACGGATGCCGGCAATCTTTTATATTTGTAGTGATGACAATGTTGTATTGGGTTTGATATTGGTACATGTGTGTTTTGAATATTATTGTTTAATATATATTAGTACATTAGGTTTAATTTATATGTATGCAAAGTACGCAATATGTTTTTGGGCAGAAAAGTGGGTAATGTGTGTTTTATTGTTGTCCTAGCCTAAGCATTGTGTAGTTGGAATAGGATGACACTTAGCCGTGGCATAATAACAGCGGCTGTTGGTCTCACTAGCAGACCATTTTGTTTTGTATAACTAGTTTATTTTTGTTTTTTATGGTCAACAATATTAGTAGAATTTATGTAAATTTATTTTTTTATGCAAATCAAATAAACATTTTCGTTTTAATTTTTTGCATTTTCATTATTATTACTTGAACTGTTTTTGCTGGAATTCAATGCTATTGTAAACAAAGATTTAACTACACAAGTACGTCAACACTGCTTAACCGCAAGTTGAGGGTCACATTTACGTAAAACATTGGCTTATTATTATTATTTTTAATTCGAGTTATTTTGCATTATTTCAGCCTGGGATATAATTATGTGTTTACTATTGATTGACTCATGGCACAATTGAAATCTTTGAGTATTTACTATCAAAACGTGCGGTCTTAGAATGAAATCTCATTATTTTTTAATCTTCATTATCCACTACGATCGAATATTCTTTAACGGAAACTTGGCTCACTCACTGCTTCTTCGAAGCGGAATACTTCTACTGAAATTATAATGTGTATCGACGGGACCGGGTTGATGATGGCGGCCGGCGGGGCGGCGCTCGGGGGCGGCGTGCTCATCGCTGTGCGTCGCAAGCTGTGCGCGCGGCGGCGAACGACTGGCGGGCGCTACGTAGTTGCGAGGAGCTGTGGCTCACAGTGGAGCTCGTGGCCCGCGGACCCGCGGACCCGCGGCGCCCAAGCACCCCCCGCGCCGGCTGCGCCCGCGCATCAGGACTCCCCGCCGTTGCCTGCGCCGCCCGCACGAGCACCGAACACACGAAATAGACAACAAAGTCATTTGTTGTTATTTTCTCCATAATAATCATCACACAGAGTCTGTGCAGGCATTCTTTGAGAAAGCGTCGAAACATATTAATCAATTAAGACAGCAATTATCAGTTGGGTATCTAAATTGTCTAACTCAAATACCGAACAAGCTAAAGCATATTTTTACTAGAAATTATATAAGTTGATTGAAAATGATGAATTATACAACATACAAGTTGTTTACACCAATAAAAATTATCCGCCCTGGTCCTCTCGTTCTCTCACTACGTTAATTCGTTTAAAATTAAACGGGCACAAAAGGTGGAAAAAATATAATAATCCTCTAGATTACCTGGAATTTAAGTGGCTCCGGACAAGGCTGGCAAAATTAGAAAGGGAATGTTATCACAAATACATTGATTTCGCAGAGGAGAAAATAAACATAGTCCCACGATATTTCTGGTCATTAAATCATCCGTTTCAGATAATGGCATACGAGCTCATATTACTTCTAAAGGGAAGTCCGCAACTGACAAGATTGTCAGTAATATGTTTTATGATTACTTCAACTCCGTATTTGTATCTGATGATGTTAGCAGTTATCTGAGCAGATAGTTTCAGCAAGTCGAAGATCATTGACCATAATTTAGCAACAGTAAACTTATCTACAGTCGAAATCTCTCCGAACTTAGTTTTAAAACACTTGAAAATCTTGTACATTAACCTGTATCTGTATAATCTGTATGGTAGAAAATTAGTACAAGGACTGTATGGTGGGTCAATTTAACCCGGATTTTGAAAATGGTTTAATTCTTAATATTTCAATTAATTTTTGGGAATGATATATTAAATCAGTTTAAGTCATGTTCAAATTACTATATTTTGATGAAACACAATAAAAAATCATACAATATTAGGTACTTGTTATTTATTTACGAAAGCTCTATACAATCTATGACAAAATATTTAACTTCTGTAATCTTACTAACAAATAAACAAAATTTTTTTTTTACATTTTGAAAACCTAATGTGAGGTGTTTAAGAAACGTTATGCTGAATTTAATTAATTTTAAAACTAATCACAGTTAGCATCTACATTCGCATATCCACCGTAGTAAGAAATTATGTAGTCTAGACAGACAATCTTCTTACAATTTAGACAGGCAGGTCATATTTGGCACCGTTTTTGAACTTCCTGAATATCAGTAGGTGACCTCTCTGAAGGTTCTCCAGTAAATTATCTTATTGTCTTACGCATCTCTCTAGGCAAACGAAACACATCTTTTCAGGCTTTCAAGTGATCGTTTAGAATTTTCTTCTAAGCCGAGTAAACCAGTAAAAATACAGTCTTTTTGTCTTTTATTTTTTCGAACAGTACCCACACTTGTAATATCATGATCCTTGAGAAGGTGTAGCATTAGCTAGTGACTAGTAAACGAATTATCAAATAAATAAATGCTTAAACATAATTGGCACAAAAAAGTTACATCGAATGTATGGTTGGGTCATGTTAACCCCGTTTCGACCTTTTGCATGTAACTCCCTGTGCAGGGGCACACCGACTGAGCTGATACTAGAACTGAAAGGGGAGGGGTATTAACTGCAGCTACTGAAAAGCATGGTAACTTCAAACTATTACTTTAAAAAATACGTGTGTGTAAAAATGTGGCGGGTCATTATGACCCAACCTGACAGGCGCCGGGTTAATAAAGGAGCAGGGGTAGATGAAATAATATAGAAATTGTCAGCGGAACTATCTCTTCCTTTAACAATAATTTTGAACAAATCGTTAAATGAAGGCTGCTTCCCTATTATTTGGAAATAAACTCCAATTCCGAAAGGAAATAAACACGAAGTACAAATTGACAGACCTATATCTAAATTATGCATTTTTGGAAAATTATGCGTGGTTGTGCCTACTCCAGTGACTGTCACAACTTTCAAAAAGTATCGTTAAGATTTTAAAAATTTTTGTTTCATAAATTAATTATTAATCAATCTGGACAAGTGTCACACGGTTAGCTTTATACGTAGGCGTAATCTTACCACATTTGACAACAGGCTGTATGACAAGAAAATGAACCGCGTGTCTACAATCCGGGACCCGGGAATTGTCTTGGATTCTAAAATGCACTTTAATTGTCATATTGACCACAGTCCCAAAATTTCGAGGTTTTTGAGTTTTGTACCTTCTGCAGGTAAACAATGATAATGTAAACAATTGGAATTACGTGGTAATAGCTCAGTAGGCAGTTAAAAATTAGGGGTCATTACCTCCAGGTAATCTCTAGCGAATTTTTACCTGCCGACTGAGGTATATATCTATTGTGATTTTAGTATTCTGTAGGTAGACAATAACGATGTGAAATGTTTGACTAAGATAAAGTTTCTATTGTTTGTTAAGAATTTGTGTTAAAGTATCTGCCAGAGATTAAGTAATGTTCTGTGTTTTGGTACCTGTACTTCTATATTCATACTTCGGCTGTGATAGAAACATTTGACAATAAACTTCTTTTACTTAAGTCGGTCATCGCATTGTATAAAAAATATATTTAGAACTTTCGTGACCATGTCGATGAGTGCAAACTATCAAATTCAAACATAATTTAATGAGATAGGATTAATTTATCTCTTACTAGACGTCTAAATATTACAGGAAAACGAAATTTGAATCGTTATTGAATATTTAGTCTGGAGCCCTATTTTTGCATCGCTCGCGTGCGCTACCTCTTTCACACTCGTGGTCGTTTCTAGAGATAGAAAAGCCAGGTATTAGAAGAATACGCTCGCGTGGATACGAAATATTAAAAAATAGAGCTCCTGGAGGGTGACGCATGTAGAACGGCCTGCGCGTACTAAATGGACGCGGTCATTAAAAACCGAAAATATATAATAAGTTTGCCGCCTAAAAAGTGATCATGCGCAGTCGTCCGCCATTGTACCATACGACTATCGGCTACACGAGCCGCGTACCTGTGCAGTGAGTGTGGTGTGAAGCTGGTGTGTCATTTTGTTAAACGGGGTGTATTGGGTTGCATTGCAGATGTCCTAGACAATGGTCGCCACTTCCCATCAGGTGAACCGTCCGTGTAGCCTCGCTAGGCTATAAAAATGTAGTTTTCCCCTATCTAGTATGTGCTGTCAGTATTATTTTATATTGTGGTAATTGCTGTTAGTTTTCCTTTAGTAAATAAAATAAAATATGTTATAGACAAGGACATATATACAGGGTTACAGGAAAACTCGTGCTAGATCCGTTAAGGGCGTGGAGTACGGATAATTTCTGACTTATTTCACTATGAAACACCCTACCCTAAACTTAACCCTTTTCGAAATATTCGATTTTTATTGTTTTAATTAAAATTGCCGATTTTTAGGCTACTAAATTTAATTTTGTTTATTTTGTGTGTCTTATTATTATTATTTCATTTTTACATGTAATAAGATGCTTTAGGACGTCAATCATTAAAATCGTACATAAATTAATTGAATAGGCCGTAGTAGACAAGTCAAAGTTGAGAAATAAAAAAAATATTAGAAAGTTCATTTTTCTCTAAGGGATATCTAAAAAAAATATTATGGCAGTTGTTCGGCAGATGTGTTTTAAAATATCTACGTTTTATCAGCTATCTAACGAGGTATAACAATCTAGGATTTGTATTACATTTCGTGGAAAAAAAGTAGTTGGGACGCTCCAGGTAGCAGTTCTAACGGTCCCGCGCCTATTGTCCTTCAAGTTAAGACGCACCGTGCGAGCGAGACAATGGGTATCCTACTATCCTAGCTCAGGAATTTATTTTTACCTTTTACGTGTTTTAATAGATGATTTAATAAAACCCCATTTATTTTATTTATCCACAGAGTGTGCACGATCCGCTCAGTGGACGGGTCGGCGGTGTCGTGTTTCACGGTGGCGGAGTGCGAGGGCGCGCTGCGGCCCCGGCGGCTGCTGCTCTGCGGGCACCGGTCGGGCGCCGCGCAGATGTGGGACCTCACCGCGAGGATCGACCGCGCTGCCAAACCGGGGGGAGCGGGCGGTGAGTGATTACTATCATTGTATTATAATTGGCTGGACTGGCGCGACTTTGATAGCGTGGTGTTATACCCCTAGCCCTAACCCCTACCCGTCTATACCCTACCCTATCGTACCCTACGCTACCATACCATACCCTACCCTACCATACCTTACCCTACCTCACCCTACCCTACCTCTACACTACATCTACCTACCCTTATTAACTTATTTTATATACTTTAACTTACTTTCTTTTATACAAACCTTCTGACTACCCAACAAAAAAGAATTAGTCAAAAACGTGCAGAGTTTTGTGACTTTAAATTAATCACTGTCCTTAGTAGTTTTAACACAATGTGTGATATAAAGACACGAAACTAAAAAAATTGCTAACCTGTAAACCATTCACCATTTCACCTCTTCCACGAACAGGGTGCTTTTGACGCGTAAGAACTCGCAGTACGGCAGCAGTTGTAAGAAAACACTTTGCCTCACGCTCAATGCTGCAAAAACGCTGAGTTTTAACGCACCAAAAGCGCCCTTTACGGAAAAAATAATTATTCTCCTCTCAATATCATCCCGCATCCACCAGGCGAAGGCGAAGAATCTCCGGTGCCAGACGGCGGCCCCACAGCCGACGAGCTGGTGCGGTTGCTCTCCGCCTGTGACCTCGATGCGCAGCCGGCGCCCCTGCCGCAGTCGCCCAGCCGACCCCTCAACCCGTGAACCACTCCTCAACTTGTAGCTACAGTGAAGGCCTGCCCATCTCTACCACACCTGAGCTTACGTCTGAAGTTTGTGATAGTAACGCGCGGCTATCGCGTCCGCGATCGCTGGAGTTCAGCACCCGCGAACTGTCATGAGCTTCAGTATTGCGCCTAGCTCCTTTTGACGTTCGGACGATAGGACATATACATGTAGATTGCAAGAAGCCGGCACAGCATCGATCAACAGCGCCAAACATAGTTTGTGGGTACTGGTTCAAGATTCAAAATTATCTTATATCTTGAACCAGTACTGATAAACTTTGGTAGGCAAGCAAAGCGCAAGCAATCGGTACAGAGTCTGTATCCTTCTGTCATTCCATACAGGGGCAGATTACAATCCGATCGGTGGTGACAGCTTAGTTTTGATAAATGCCGAACGCGAGCAAGGCGTCTCAATCCGAGATAAGTATTATCAAGGCAAATTAGTCTGTGATATTATCTATGGTCCTCACAGGAAATAAAGAGATATAATCACATAGATCATTTGATTATATGAAATATTAAAAAATTCTACGGACTAACTAGCCTTGACAGCACCTCTCTAGGATTGAGATAAATCGGTCGGTTTTGATATCGAATCAAAATTAAGCTGTCTATCACTTGAATTTGTCGACCATGCTCGGGTAGCCGGCTAGCTGGTGGATGGGCCCGTAGACATCAGTGACGCGGCGCGATAATCGCTGAAACTGCTTGTTACTATGGCGATGCTCGGACGTGATCTTCAGCTATGATCTACCTTTAAATGTGTATTGTCAGTGTCAGTGGTGACCTTGGAATGCGGACTACTGTGTAATCTAAAACGGGCTAAGCCCACCTCCACAGAACCTCCACACAAAAGAAACAAATCTTTGAAAAAGTAACTCAAATGTGTGATTTTTGTTAGTTTACAGACATTTTATAAGGATATGTTAATTTCCAGTTTTATAACCATCGAATACGATAGTTGGAAAGTTGAAGCAGCAGTGATTGACATTGAGGCTCAGAGTTTGCTCCGGGCATAGACTTTGACACTGAACAAAGTCTGATATGCCGATGTTATATCAGCCATATAGCGCTACTGTCACTGGGTCAATTGTCGTGTGTATGCATGACTAGTATTTGTAAAGTGTAAGGATTAAAGCGGCGCGGAAATCATAGTACGTCGCTGTCACTCGTATAAGATTTTTAAGTAATAGGCAGCAAGCATACGGTCACAGTGACACTAAACTGTTATGTCATTTTCGACATTTAAAGTAGAAATTGGCAGGTTTGTTTATGATCCCGAGTAATGCGGAATCTTTTCCTAAGATCTCTTTCGTGAAAATGTTATTACTAACAGCTAGTGTGCTCGGACACTTCAATTACATACGATATGCGTTTTGTGCGACGTGAATATAGTCATTCGTTTATCCGCGAGTGTTTATGACAATACATTTAATCATCGTTTCTTATAGCATTACAGCTACTACGCGTTCTCACGGCTGTATTATAAAAACATCGTGTCAAAATCTCTTCCTAGTCTATTGCCTATTTGATCTGCGAATCTATACAAAACGCTTTTACTATGTACGCCTCCCGCACTAGTGACAAAATGTAATGGCGGAAACTTTCATACAAATCTCAGAAAATTTTCGAAATCGCAAATGCGAATGATGTCAATTGCTGTAAATTATTTTTCATTAGAAAAATACAAAACAAATGAGTGCGACAACAATATCAATAACCGCGAGGTGGATGTCAGTTCTCTTTTCTTCAGTATAGTCTCCCAATGAGGGCTTTCGCGATTTCAGATGGCGCTAGCGTAAGGTCTGTTGTCAAAATACTGCCATACTATTGGACAGAAACAACTGCTGCAAATTTAAGAATCGATCCAGCCAATGATAGGTCTTTATTTTGACAGCTGACCTCACGTCGCGGTATCGGTATCTCGTGGATTTCGAAATAGCGAAAGCCATCTTTTTTTATACCATATTCAGTATTAAATATTAATATCGATCTTACAAAGAGCGACCAATACCTTTTTCAATTACGATGAATCAACCCAAAGCATCAACCACGATAAACCTACCTCACGCACGTCACGGCACGTCATCTCTGCTTGAAAAATCGGCATAGAATAGATAAGCCTATTGTGTCTTCGTCCCTTGCATTGATTGGTTATCAATGGCGGCCCGGCGCCCCTTTGTCCCACCACTCCTGCGCTGCTATTTGGCATTCAAATCATTTCAACATAATTTCTTTTCTTTCGCTGACAGCGTGAGTGATAAGATACAATGGTCACATAGAACCACGTTTCGCTTGCCGGTACTTCCGATCAGTTACGATGAACTAACCCGAAGCATCAACTACGGCTCACAGCGTGCACGAAGCATCAACCACGATGAATAACCGATAATAATAATAATAAGTAAGCATTTATTATCTCTTCACAAACAAATAATACGTAAGCAGGTCAGTACTATACAATTTTCACAGCGAATTTTACGATGAATCACCCGAAGCATAAACTACGATGAACAACGAGCCCGAATCATCAACTACAAGAAATAATCTGCCCGAAGTATTGTTTCGCAACGTATTCAATCATTTGTCTTACGACGACATCGTGAACTGCAGTAAAGTGTGTGTCCACCGGAAGAACCTGGTAGAAGGGCTAGCGAGTGTTTCTGGATGTATATGTGCGCCAGGGAATACCTGGACAAATATACAAAGGTTGCTTTATGAAAATATAGATTTCATCAAAAATTAAATATTTTAAATGTATAATTATTAAAATTATGAAGATAAAAATCTGAAACATTTGTTTCAGTGAAACAACACTCGTCGAATAGTGATCTAAAGGCGTTTTACTATCATTTATTTCTCAATCACATCTGTATGAGGCGCGGGTTCACTAAATCTAAATTGTATGGGATTGGCCAGACATGGTAATATCGTTGTCGTTCTCAATTGTTGTTTTTTCTATTGAAAGGTATAGTGCCACTAACTAACTGACCCGATGGCCAATGTTTGATCTAAGTGTTATCAAAATATTCAAAAAGATTTTTTTGTGCCAGATTGTGCACGGCAGACGTTTTGTGGGTCTCCTAAACCTCTGCTATCGCTACACAGTGCAATTTTTCTTATACTCAATGACGTACGATAACCTACGGATTCACATTCAATTTAATCCCGTCGGCAGGTAAAAATTCGGGACCTGTGAAATTTTGGGAGTTTATTCGGGAATAGTGTGGGGTGTGTAGTTTAAGTTTTCGACCGCAAGGACCGCCTGTGTTCAGTGCATATGGAATTTGAAAAAGTGGATAAAGCGAAACTTGTAGAGAATTTAATGTATATTCTACACTAAGGTATAATGTAAGATTTTTTTTTATATAGGCCGCCGTTTTCAAGTTATAATAAAAAAACTGGAAAAACTCCAAAAATTGCGAGGTTTTTGGCCCCCCCTGAAGATACGGCCGACCGGGCTAATTGTTTATTCGGCTAATAGTTAATTCCAACAACAGCGACGCTGTCACTGGGTCAGATAAGTTTATTGCACTATACTTTTAGTATGTTCAATTTTTACGTCTGTATCGATCTATTATATCGCCAATGGGCAGTGTTGTAGTATCGTAGACTAAAAGCTTTACGTTCGTTCACATATAATTGCTATATTTTATATGTTAATAAATTTCAAGCATTCATGCCTGTTTAAAATTTATTACATAGACGAAATAGGTGTAGGATTGCAGCGTGAAGAATACAGATTTGTCATATTTATGTGCTAAGCACATGTACAAGGATTTGCATATAGATTACGTGTTTCAAAACGGATCGTGATTCGTTTATGGAGTAACGCCCGGTTCCTATATTCAACGAATTGCCGTCGGTAAAAAAATACTGGCCCATTCGTTTACTAATAGAATATAGCGAATTATTTCTAACCGCAGAGAAATATCTGTTGTGTGACGGATCATCGATATAGAAATCGGGGCTAAGAAATAAGTCCAAAAGTTGAATCTAAATGGAATAGAGGTAGCTTTTCATTGTTTAATGCAGTTATTGTAAAACAGCATTAAATAGACTGACTTACCCATTCCCTAATATATGTTAAGGGAAATAAAAGAAAATCTCATTTATATTTTTGAAAAATAATATTTTAGTAATAATCGATACATGTTATACATATTTAGATAATATATGACTGAAATAAAAATCTTAATTATACGAATTAATGTTATAATTTTCAATGTTATGTAGATGTTGTAATTTTATCAGAATGTATTTGAAATTGTCTCAAATTGTGTGTTGTACCTACGTCTATAGGACCCATTGTAGCATGTATAAAGCTTCAAATTATGTTAAAAATAAGTGTGGTTAAAATGGTGTAGAACTATGTACCATTTCAATCTCACTTTGTTAAATGGGAAAATAAATTATTAATTTATACAAGTACATTCTACTGGTTTGGATTTCTTTCGTTTTGCAGGAATAAAAACTTGTGGTAATTTTTATAGTATTTTTCGGTCGAGCCAATGCAGAACAAATTAAGAGACAATTTGGTCAATGGTGAATTTGGGCCAGTAATAATAAAAGTAATACCTTAGGCCAGGGGTCCTCAACCTGTTTGAACTCCAGTGCTATGAATATTTTGATTTTGGTTAGGCGGGCCGCAACACAAGGAAAACATTATATTAAAAATATAAGTATTGTTGCTTGTTATGTTGAGTATGGAGTTATTTATTATAATGTATCTAACTATGTGCCTAGTTAGGCCATAGAGCTAAGGTACACTTGTAACTTTGCTGCGAAGTGGTTCGTCTGCGCAACCAAGACGCTGAATATAACTTGAGCCTTTGTGAATTGGTAGATGACAGACTTCGAACAGCTCTTAAAACTTGCTTATAGACTTAACTCCAGGGGCCCAAGTCTGTTAATTTCATTTAACTCACATACTATGGATATTCAAATGAGACTCAAAAGCAAACCATTACGATTGCGACAATTTGCGTATTCTGCAAAAATTTCGCCATATCGATGAAGTTGTAATGGAATCGTACTCTCCGTTGAATATTGGTGTTGCCTTCTAAAATCTACCAAGAGACTTCTGTTTTAGTCCACAATCCAGTTACAATACAACTCGACTAGCAAATAACACTGGAAAACCATTGTCGTATTATCAAAATCGTCAAAACTTCGAACCATTGAGATTCAATGGAGCCTTTCTGTATTAGCAGACTTGGGGCTCAGGTATATCCGAAACGAATTTTTTTATACCACCAAAGTGGCAAACAAGCTTACAACCCGCCTTATGGTAGAAAAGGCCTGATGGTAAGTAGGTTTGCAATACCGGAGGAATCACTAGCGGGTTGCCGACCTTGAAGAACACGATGCTCAACATCGATGTCGAGTTATTCGTTAAACTATCGGGGTAATATACAGTGGGCACAATCGTGGCCATGACCTTGTGTGGGACGCCTGAATTAAGGTGGAGCGACGATCTGCGCAAAACTGGACTAGTCTATGTGTGCCTTAGGGAGGCCTATGTCCGTGAGAGAACTGGGTGGACTGGTACTAATAAATAATTGTTTGTACTGGGTGGATTGAGTTCTCGTTCGTTGTAATTATTCGAACTGGGTACGTGTCCACAGGAATAGTGTAGTAGCCGCAAACGAGTGCGTAAAGAATGTGTGGCAAATTTTATGACGCCCCAGGCGGTTAGGCGATGAACTACAGTTCGCCATAAAACAATTTTGCGTTCTCGATAGCGACTATCGAATAGAATCGTCACTCTTAAACTTTCACTACGCCCTCTGTACCCTGAGGTAGTTTCTTTAGGTGCGTGGGTGCCGCACGGCCGCTGCCGGAATGGCTCCGGGCAAAACACTTATCGCAATAAAATGGTGTCCAGAAATTCCTTAACCCCTCAATCATCAGCTCCCGTCTCACATTTTAGTATCGCTAATTACCCCGTCTGACGTCCATGCTGGCTTTTGCGCCTAACAGATATTTGTGTACTGTGCCGTCCTGTGCATACCCACAAACCCTGAGGTATTCCCGCGACGATAGCTTTAAGATCAGGTGAGTAGCCATCGATAACCCTGTCAGAAAATCAAATATCCAGGTACAAAAGCCAACAGGAATACCATATAAGTTTGCTAAGTATAGAGGTGACCGAAATGCACCGGCTGCGTTTTTAGGCACGGGCTGTTCATTAGACCACTCTCAGACAATTCAGGTACGTGAGAGGAGGGGACAACTCGGGGGAACATCTACGCAGGACAACCACTGTGGAAAACCATCAGGCCCACTAACCTTGTTCACATCTCAGGATGTTAAATTCTGTGAGAGTAAGTCGGAACCCCAGGTAGAAACCCATACTGACACTCTGACACTCCGAAACTGTACATTACTGTCGGAGACAAAGATAAGTAGATATTTTCCGCTAAAGAGGCGGTTTTGAAGATCGGTAAGGATCACACCACGAGAGAGTCCAACGATTTCCAGGCCTCAATAGGGACGGGTCCGACAGCTTACCAATTCTTCATGCGCCGAAGCCGTCTCGACTTCTTCGGGCGTTACCCTTAGGCACCAGTCCTTCGGAGGGAGCTTCAGTGGCTCCTCTTTATGCTGCTTCTGCAGCAGATTGTGGAATTACTAAATCTGAGGTGTGTCCAAAAGCCGTCGGATTCAAATAATAAATTGGTAAAGCGTAGACCGACATAAAACACCTGCGCCCGCGTACGCCACAAGTGTTCAAAGAAGACGCCACGGCCTGGTGGAAACGCCGACCGACGACGGAGTGGCGGCGAAGCTACTAATTTAGTAACTTTACTTCTGTATACGACTGAATGTACGACACGGAAAGCTCGGGGCGGCCAATGAAGTCACGGCATCTCCGTGCGACCTGGAGCTCTTCGCTTTGACAAAACTAGAGTTCTTGTAAATTGGTTTTTAGAGTATGGTGTTTTTGCGAGTGTGACGAGAGGTGGGACTGCACATTACAAAATAAAATTCCAATTTATAATATTATATGATGTATATCACGGCTTTTACAGTGGTATTCTCATGTGTATAAACAAAATATTCCAGATTGAGTAATTCAATAAATTAAAAATATTCCGACAATTCAATAAATAACAATTTTTCACATTCAAATACATTGAATACTTGATTGGCAGCACAACAAATTTCACTTGTATCTTTACAAAATTCATGAATAATGTCACTAATCTTTCCGTGGAGCACAACTTAAATATGTTCACTTATACATTTAGCGATGATCACAGATTGAGGATTATAAAGCAGAGCCTGAACATACCGTGCTATGGAGAGACGATTTAACAATTCGAAATTTGCAATAGTGATTACTGAGTAATTTAGATTTCATTATAGCTTATTAGCTAACTTATAGCTATCAGCACTCGGCCGTGCAACGCGGCTCATCCCAGTTCCTAACATTGCTTCTCGATCGATATCAATACCAAATTTAAATTAACAATATAATAAAATATCAATTGTACCTAAGATCTTTTCCAATTGTATACGCACGTTCTTAATTTGCATATAAATATACAATACGCGGGCCTCGCCCGCGCGCGAGGGACTCGGGCGCCCCAGGCCCTCGCTCGTACATCGCGTGATCAATAATAAAAATATAATGATACAAATACATTAATTGCTACGTTTCGATTATTGTGTGACATAAATATTTACAAAGCGCATCGGTGGCGCGCATCGTCAGGCGAGCAGCCCGCGCCCGCCGCGCCTTACTTTACCAACTAAAACCATCCCGACAACCATCTACTACTGCCAGGAGACCTAACCAATAAATGCTCCAAAATAAAAAGATATCGTATAGTCAAATAATTAAAATTGGCATAATACGTAGTCGTCCTGACCGTGACGGCCGCTGGACAGGTGAAACTAAATCGTAACTAAAATTATATAGTTTACAAGTTCTGCTTGACGAAACACAAAAGAAAAAATCTCCCCCATGATTATAAAACCTATATGTAGTAGATACTATAATTACTATGCGTAGGTACATCTTATAAAACGAATAACATTATTCTAAATATCAATGTGATTTTCAAGATTATTTTATGATTACAATTTTGGGAATGCATGATACTACTCGACATATTTAAGTACCAATGATAGAAAAGAATTAAGTCTAAGACAACAGCGAAACGGCCGAAACACTTGCTTCCGTCAACTATCAAATACAAGTATTAGAGATACATCATTAATCAGTTACACGAATGCGTACAGTTACGTGCCGAAGAGCGAGCTGACCGATGATAATATACAGTGAAGTTTTAGTTAATAAACATAATCGCTAACTAAAATAGTACGTGATAGCAATAGACAACAAGTGTAAAACGCAATCGGAGAACAGTATGCGTAATACTCGTAATAATAAGTCGTTGCAGTCTGGCGTTTACCTATTCAAAAATTTCAGTATGTAGTTACAATAAATAATGTTTTCGTAGAGGGGTTTCCGAGTTCCGTGGAATACTGTAGGCTAATCACGCAACTCTGTTGCCAACAATTTTCTAATTTCAAATATTAAAATTGTTTGCGATAACGTACGATCGATTTAATAGTTTCGAGTTTATTGCAATGGAACTTTGTTAGCTTAGAACCCATGAAATCGATGATCATCAATCGTCATCATCCGAGCTCATCGACTGACCAGTTCCGGCTTCTGCCAGGTCCGCTTTCCGGCTCATTTTCCTCCATTTCGCCCGGTCCATGAAATCGACGACATGGCATCACAAAAGTGACAATTTCAATTTTCAAATCGGAGAATTGTTAGCAACAGCGTTCCGCAAAGCCTACTGGCTGGTGGCGCGATGGCGGGCGGGGTGTCCTTGCGCGGTGGGGCGGGGTGGGGCTCAGTTCACCATCAGCGTGTGGGACTCCATGGGCGCGGCCGAGTCGTACAGCGTGTCCGTGTCCTGCGTTGGCTCGCCTTGCAGCTGGCACTGGTTCGACAGCGTGCCAGCGCCGCAGTCGCAGAAGAACCTGTACGGGGTGAATGTGGACGGTATATTAAATGTCATCATAAAAAGTGAGCGCCGGGGATTATGAAGAGATGAAGAGGTTCGCAGACAGGAGAGAAGAGTGGCGATTGCTCCAGCGACAAGAGTCATACTCCTAAATATATATTGAATGTAAGGGGTAAATATAGACGACCTGAGTGGTTCAGTTGGTTAACACGCCGGTCGCCACGCCAAGAGGTCCCGGGTTCGATTCCCGGCCGAGCAGTAATTGAAATGATGAATTTCAATTTATTTAAGTGTATAAGTATGTCTTTAAAAAAAGTTTGTAAGTAGTTTATCAGCTATCTATCACCCATAACACAAGCCTTGCTTACTTTGGGGCTAGATGGCGCTGTGTAAATTTGTCCAAGCACATTTATTTATTATATTCACTTCATTATCATCATTTGCCTGCCCTTATCCAATTCATTTGGGGTCGGCACAGTATGTTTTCTTTCTCCATGTCATATCTGCACTTACCTCTCGCACACTGATATCTTCCCTTTCCTCGCTTCACCATATCAGCTGGATATAGGCCTCCCCTAGCGATCAATATAAACAAATAAATAAATGCTTGGAAAATGCGACGGTATGTGTAAATGACGGTCCTGTGCCTTCCGCACCCAGCTGGTACATGCGATCTTTACCAGGTCGTCGGTCCACCTTGTGGTAGGTCTACCCACGCTTTATTGATTTGGTTCCAACTTGCTGTTGCTCCCCAACGGATTAGATAAGATAATATTGTAATTAAAATGGTTTCTATGTTTATAAGTCAGACGTACGAAAAAAATCGTATTTGTCTATGATTTAAATGAAGACAAATCTAAATATAAAACTCTAAACATACCTGTCATGACGTATGAATTCCACGTCATGTCCAGAATGGCACGTTTTGATGCAATTTACGCAGATGGCATTGCGGTCTGTTGTATTGCATGTCTGGCACCTGAAAGACAAGTAAACATTTGTCAATAATAGATCTACTTCACAGTATAGTTTTGAAGATTCTGATTTCACAGCGTCTAGCAGAGTAGAAAATATAACAAATAATGACATATATCAGTCTTGTAGACCAGAAAAGTAGTTGTAGTGTTCGGTTAAGTATTGATTTCCAATGCGTCTGCCAACTGAAGAACATGACACTTTCCTCAACTAACGCGGAAAAGCTTTAATTGCTATGGTAGGCAGGATAGTTAGTTTAGTTTCAAGTGTGGGCATGATATTGAAATTACCTGTAGAAGTCATGCATTGGGAAGGACGTGTACGATGAGATCTTGTAGAGACACTGGCCACCCCCGACCGCCTTCTCAACGGCGTCCTGGTTGCTGAAGATCTTGTTTCCTCGCACGAGGGGCGAAACGCCAGACGCTAGGCATAAACCTGTGGAGACAAGAGAGTATTTCATTGAAGAAACTTACTTTTAAAAAGGTAAAAACGTCGCGAGCTGCGCCGCCTTAGTGTATCCCAACAACCATTTCGTACAAGCCAAAATTTGTCACTCGGGTACATCAAGTGGTTTATCAGTTTTGAAACCCCCCCGTAACCAAAATTCGACTGTTGATTCATTAACGTGCACCTGAACTTTTTTACCCTTATGCGCTTATTACACAAGACTAAATTCAGAAGCAACTAGCTTCTAATTTTAGAAGCTTCTGATTACACTGTTCTCAATTCAGTTACTGAATTCATTTACTGGTTTGAGCGTTACGAAGTCGGACGTCTCGTGTACGAGAATGGCTCCTGGGAGCCAATTCTCACGTTATGCAACATAATATCTAAGTCGATAAAATATCGACTGGCCTATATCGAGTGAACATATCACTAAAATATCGAAAATTTCAGAAGACACTATTGTCGAGTGCGCTCGACATTAAAGTCGTAGCCATAGAGAATATCGCTACTGTCATTTCACCGCTTCACCGCAAAAACGTCCCGTTATCTCGATTCCCTTCTTATTTCTGTCTTTTCTATCTCTAGCGACTTAGCACGAAAGTGCGAAAGAGATAAGTAGCGCATACGCGAGCAATTCAAAAATACAGTCCCTGGTCGTGTTCACATACCTCCAAACCGGTTGTTGAATATCTGATTGTGCTCCAGCGTGGCAGTGGCATTGTTGGTGATCTCGACGCCTGCGGCGAGCCCGTCGAATATGCGGTTGCGGCGGAGCACCGGGTGGCTCTGCGTCGAGATCAGCACGCCGGCCTGCGCGTTGCGGAATATGTCGTTCTCCTCCAACACGCCCTGGGGGGACACGGACCACTTGTCATTGTCATTTCACCATAGTCAGCACCATCGACAGACAAAACATTTGTAAATAAGAAGAATCTTTATTGACTAGGACATTAAATAACTCTTTCAATCGCCAAAAAGGAGGGGGGTAGGAAAGCAGGAAAGAAACATACAGTGACACGTTTGCCGCCCCATGGCCGGAGCACCCCCACCTAACGCCGACCACGGCCGGACCATTTCCGACAATATCAGACAGAGTCGAGCAGCGCCCGACAAAGCCAGACAGAGCCGGACACACTCACTACTTACACATACAAAACACAACACTTCTTAACTAATCGATAATGAGGGAGTTTCCTAATATCGATATTGCCATATTTAAAATATAGACCGAAACTAACAAGCCAGTGAATAAAAATTCGAAATCCGTTTATAAATGACTGAGTTATACAATATTTAAGTTTACATATTTAGGAGCGAAATTATTGCTGCCGCGACCTAGCTGTGATCGTCATCATCATCATCGACGGACACACTCACTACAAATGTTTAGAACAAAAACGCTGTGATTCGTTCTCCACTGGTTAAATTGCCCCATAGACTTGGGCCTCCCTAATAAGTGGAGGGTTTTGGGGTAATATTCACCCCTGGCAGACTCGTAGGTGTTGAAAGCATACAATGGACAATAATGCAGCCTATTTTCTGGGATATGGATATCTCGCCGTATGCAAATTCCACATGAGTTTTGCAGGCAAACCACTACTGCCTGGGAACGGCATCGAGTAAAATTGTACTGTCGCGGGGGGAGAAGCGATTGTGTGATGCACTCAACATGTATGGAGTGTGATAAGTAGAACCCTAAGTAGACCAAATATATTACCATAAGATAAATACTCTGCGGATTAAAACAGTCACATCTAAGACTCACCTTTCCCCCGTTAAAAATGCATATGCCACCGTCGCGTCCATCGAAGATCTTGTTCCGTTTTAGTGTCGGATTTGAGTCTGTCTTGATCCACACGCCGGCCATAGCATTGTCGAATATCTCATTTTGCTCGAGCAGGCCTAGCCCACCGTTGTACACGAGCACGCCACCATTTTGACCGCCCCATATCTTGTTGCCCCGGATAACCGGGTTACTGCCCGTCCGGATTTGCACGCCAGAGTACAGGTGGTTGAATATGTCGTTGTCCTCCAACTTGCCGTGGCCGTTGTCGTAGAAGTATACGCCGACCTGGTGATGAGGAGAGCTTGTTAATGTCTCCGAAAGTGTTCGAGTGTAAAAGTGTTTATATTCCTATTGTGACAGTGTTGTGAGACATAAATGGTTGTGCAACGCAAGCTTGGTAATGTAATAAAAAGTAAGTGGTTGGCAATAAATACATCTATCAAAGGGTCTTCTCATGAACGCTGCCCTAGACTCCATAGCAATATCTCGTCGCCAGCCTTCCCCGAGCGTACCCCTAGTGGTAAGCGTACCATTAATTGGGAGTCACTGCCCTAGACTCCAATCTATAGCAATCTCTTGTCTCGAGTCCAACCTATTTTTTAATTTTGTAAGTGAAGTTCCATCTGGTGGGCATTTTTAAAAATGTTATACGGCAACCAAACAGGCAAGCGGGCCACGTGATGGAAAGTGGTCACCGCCGCCTATGGATATCAGCAACACCAGGGGAGTTACCAATGTGTTGCCCGCCTCTGAGGCGACCTCTAATATACCTCTTGAACAATCCCTTCCAGAAATCTCCACTACGCAGTATCGATAGAGTATTATGATGTTATGTCAAAATGAATAATAGGTATCATTAAGTTATTGGCGTTTTCATTCGAGTTGACATTATATTATTACATAACATTTGATTATTTTGTCATTTTTTACTATTTTACTCTTATTTATTGTGACATTTGAATTTTGACATTTCCATCATTTTATTACATTCTTAAATTAATTTTCAATACATTTATTTATTAAGTTGTCAGTTTGATTCTATAGGTACTTTTGTACAGAATAATAATATTATTATTATGTTTCAATTAATTATATTGTACCACAAATTATTATTGACGAACCCTAAATGAATGCACATTTTTTGTCTGTATTTACTGCTAGGTATATAAATGTACTTGTATTCACTTTGGGCAATAAATGAATCTGAATTTGATAGGGATTTCTGCAGAAAAAGTAACAATCCTGATGGGGACTTGCCACTTCGGATCTCTTAGAATATTTCTCCACCCACCTGTTTCCCCGAGTGTATGCGGTTCCGACGCAGCACTGGCGTGGATCCAGTCGTGATCCAGACCCCAGCGAGTGTGTTGGCGTACACCTCGTTCTCCTCAATCAGCCCTTGGCCTTTCTCGTGAACGTATATGCCGCCGTGTTGGCCGTGGTGGATCTTGTTGTGTCGCACTATGGGGTCGCTGTTTGTGCGGATCTGTAGGCAAAGGAGGTATGGGTTAGTGTTGTTTTGGAAGTTTCACTATGACAACACAAGAAATGAGCTTTAATACCGAGGCTTTAATTTTGACTCCCAGCGGATTGATGATCGCGGATGCAGCCGCCGATTCGACTTAACCTACCCTTCTTTTATAATAATAACAGTTAGTTGCTGGGTAGAGTTATGGTGCTATATGGTGCGGGCTTAACGAGAATTTTGGTTTTAAATGTTCTCAATTGTACAAAGTATTTATTGCAGCCTTTCAGGGGCAATTTGACTATCGCCTTATAAAAATTATTCCTACTGTTTGCTAAAAAAATGTTGTCTAGTGAATGTAATTTCTGATTTTGATATAACAGATTTTTAAATGATATTTTCTAAAAAGCAAAGATGTAAAAAAAGAGGAAACCAACAAAAACGGGTCCAAAATAAGATCGAAATATACCAAGACATTCTCCCATTGTGTACTTTTATGTATATAAATCCATACGCCACCCACCTGTATGCCAGCCAAGGCGTTCCCATAGATATTATTGTGCTCAATCAGTCCGCGACCCTCTCCGAAGATGTAAACGCCGCCCTGGTGTCCGTTGTATATTTCATTGCGCCGTATGGTCGGGTTACTGTTGCACAAAAAAAAATTATTAAAAGAAATTCTTCGAAATTAGGATTTTTAAGCCAAAGACCGAGCGAAGTGGACCTAGAGGAGTGCGAAGGCAGACCTCGGGATCTTGGGCTCTGGCATGCCGCGCGAAAGCGCAACCGGGATTTAAGGCCAAGATAATGATGATGATTTTTTTCTTTAACATTTTGTTACCTTTTTTAATAATATTCTATTCTGTAGTGTAAGGCTATGAAAAGAAGGTAGCATTTTGGTTGTCCCCAGCGGCCAAAAGCCCACACTCCAAGCCGACAACGGATAAGGTTACACGCAGCCAACTACCGCCTCGAGACCCATATCTGGAACCCCGTCTAACCTAACCGACAGATCACAGAAATCCCTCAATAGAGTCTGATATACTCATTTATTTCCGAAGCGATTTCAATGAAAAGTTTAGAACCAAATACAGAAATCACCATCGAAATCGGTCCATTCACTCGAGAGCTATGATGCCACAGACACAGATTAACTTATACTTATAATGATAACACCTCTCTTTTGGCTTATAGGGTCAACGAAATTACCTGTTAGAAGTGATCCACACGCCGGCGAAGTTGTTCGAGTGTATCTTGTTGTCAATGAACTGTCCCAAGCCAGACTCATGTACGTAAATGCCGCCCGTCTGTCCGTGGTGGATCTCGCAATGCACCACCGTGGGGTTCGCACCCGCCTTCACTTCGAAACCGGCGATCCGGTTGTTGTGTATGTCGTTTGCCTCGAAGTAACCCTGTGGGGTTGGAAAGGTTGCTTAGCATATAGTTGTGTAGGGGGAAGTGGTGATGGTGATGTTTATTGCTGTCTTGGGGCGGTGTAGAAGTTCGTAATAACGAATCGAATACACGTAATGACAGAAATACACAACGTCGAGTCGAGATAATTAGCAATACTTCTTAGCGTGAATTTAAAATCGGTAGAATATTGTATATACATTATAGAATCGATACATTGTGTAACAGAATTTGAGTTAAAGTTTGAGTATTGATTGATTTCTAAGTATAATATGAATGAAGACGGAGCTTTGATTTTCTGAAACCGCCTCGCTATTCAATTATTTTGCTCTCAACAATTCATAAGTTATAGCACAGACATATCAGAAAATCATCTCTATCGACGCCTACGACTAAATTCGAAACACAGACAAACAACGACTCACCAAACCGTTCTCGAACGTGAAAATCCCGACGTCCCGGCCGTGGTGTATGTGGTTGCGACGCATTATTGGGTTCGCAAAGTTCTTCACCCATATCCCGGCGAGCGCGTTCCGCGATATCTCGTTGTCCTGGTACGCGCCTTGTGCGTAGTCCGTGACGTAGAGACCGACGTTCTCGCAGTCGCTTATGTCGCAGTGCTTGATCACGGGGTTGGCGCCGGCGCCACTCACGCACACCGCTGCGCCCACTGTGGAGTTTTTGCGTTAGGTTAGCATTCTAGTTTATTGGAGACAGTATTTTGATAACAGTGGAAGTCCAGTAATCAACTAGCTGAGAGGTGAGCAAATCGCGGCTCAAGAGCCAAGAGCCGCTCTTTCGATGAGAAGTTGCGGGTCTCTTATTCCATATGCAAAAATTTATGATTGCATTGTTGCTAATCAAGCATGTTTATGAAATAAATAAAGTTCTAACGTTATTTTTTAAAAATGTATTGGTTTGAAGAACATAACAGCCAGTTAATTAAAAACAATTCTCACAGCACCAAATCATATGTGAACATATTTTATTACATAGAACCTCAGTATGACTAGCACAAAGATAAACACAATATCTCATACAAAATGACGTTAAGTGGAAGCCGGGCTAAATGTCTATATCGTATATTATGTGGTCTTTGATAGCAGCTGGTTTCGTTAGACGAAAAAGTCTTCGATCTAAACCAGTTATGAATCAACAACTTCGAAGACGGCCGAAGGGGTTATGGGTTATAGTTATCGCCATTCATCAGATTAACTGACTCCAGATTAATTACTAGGATTGCTTTTAAAATAAAAAATCAGGAACAGTACTCACCGACACTAGCGCTCCGTATGACGCAGTGGTCGATAGTAGGCGAGCAGTTGTCCGACACCTCGAGGCAATAGTGCTTATGGTGTTGCATGGTGGAGGTCGCGTCCGGCGAGAACTTCAGTGTCATGTGTCCGGCGTACGCGCGTGACGCGCCCTCCGCGAACGTCAGTGTGGACTCGGCCTCGCGTTCCAGGACTACAGACTCGGCTACGTTGCCGGGGGCACAACCTGTTGGAGATGTTTGTGTTAGACGGTGTTGGTGTTGTCAATCATGGAGGGGTTAGAAGGAAGGTGTTGGTAAAGTAGGAGAGTTAGCAGTGGGTTCTTTTTTTGGGTCGATCTGTGTGATAGTTGGTGGCGTGATTTTGATAACAGCACATATTGCTTTTAGTTTCGCTAAAAAATTACCAAACACACCACCATCACAGCCACAAAATTGATTATGATCAAAGTTTCAGTAAGTAAACTTCAATGGAAGTACTTTATTTTTTAAGTATATACGACGTCAAACTATCTATCGAGAACGCTTGTCGCAACCTCCAGCACTAACAGTCAGGTGTACTATTGGTAAAAAGTCCAGCGGGATATCTGCATTTCGACAAACTCCCGCGCGCAGAGGACTTTCATTAACTTATCTTATTTCGATATCTGTCGATATAGCCGACAAAGCAATAGACTGCGCATAACTGTACTACTGCGCAATACCAGCCAGATGCACTATTAGCAAAACAAGTCTATCGGGACATCTGCATTTTGACAACCTAACGCGCCAATGGCTAATGCGCTTAATACATTTAGCTAAATTTAGTCGTCTCAATTCAGAAGCAAAAGTGTGAGAGCAAATCAAAATGGAATAAATAGCTCATAGAATAATGTCCATTTTTGTATCACGCTTTTTGAAAAGCGGAGCGACGTCATAACATAACATAAGTGACACAAAAATGGACCTTATTCTATGAGCAATACATTCCTCTTTGATTTGCTCTGACGTTTTTGCTTCTGAATTTAGTCAGGTGTAATAAGCGCTTCTGATCTTTTGATTTTACTTATCTTAATTTGATTTCTGTGCCGGCTTTTCGGACCAGACAGTTCAATTTTCAAAATGTTGAGTTTACAGAATGCCGTATCACATTAGACCATGACCCATGTGCACGAACAGCAGTGCCGGGGGCGCGCGCCGGCACGTGCACGCGGCGGTCGCACCCACGCCGCCCAAACCAATAGACCATAGCACTCACCAATGAGCTGCACATCAGTATCAATGGCCAGGCACTCCTCCTGATACAGGCCGGCGTGCACGAACAGCAGTGCCGGGGGCGCACGCCGGCACGTGCACGCGGCCGCGCCGCACGCGCACGCGGCGGTCGCACCCGCGACGGCGGGGCCCGCGGTGGGGCTGCTGTGGCCGCTATTGCTACCGGTGGGGTGCTGGCCGCTGCGCTCTTCCACGTATTCCAGGGCCGCCTGTGGGGTAAGTGATTATTAGTTTTATTCAAGAAGGGGATGATCCATCTACGGCCGCATCGTCACTTACCATCAGGTGAGATGGCGGTCTGTCTTGACTAATATAAAAAAAATAGTAGCTTCGGCCCAGGAGCATCGGGGGCCGAGTGTTTTCGGTATCTGACCCGTGAGCGAGAGGTACGAGGCTCGAATCCCAGCTAGTTATTAGCATAATTTTGTGTTATATTATTTATTTGTAAATATTGAAAAGCAGGTTCAAAATTGTAAGACGTTCAGAGAAAGAGTGGGATACGGTATAGAATATTATTTATTTGATTATTAGACCAGCATTTGAAAGACGATCACATACAAGTGAGATGAGGATGTTAAGATGAATGTGTGGTGTGACGAGGTGTGACAGAATATGAAACGAATACATAAGAGGAACCTTAATAGCCCAATTGGCAACAAGATTCAAAGTAGATTGGTGACAAGATTCAAGGTGAGAATAAAGATGGATAGTTAGTGTTAGATGTTAGTTAGGGATATCAGTAAACGAGAAGTGTGGAGATGACGGCAGATAGGGATGAATAGAGAAGGAGAACATTCTGTGCCGACCGACATAAGGGCAGGCAAATAATGATGATTGTTAGACCAGCAGCATTGTTGCCGATGAGCCTATTTCACACAATTTTAAAAATGAAGTCACATTATTTTTTTGCAAAGGTAAATTTACAGGCCAGACCAGACAGATGGCTACTTATTCATCATACCACAATAATTTCAATTTGTATATCTAGCAAGTTCCCCCATCACCTGTCACTACACTTTTCTCACTATCCGACTTACCCTTATAGTGTTAAAGTGTTTGATGCGGGAGTCCTTCTTCGGACGGTAGTTCGGGCGCACGTGGATCCCGTAGTAGAGCTGCCGGAAGCTCTCCTTCCAGGGGTTGTCGGCGTCGCACTCGTCTACTGGCACGAACTCGAACTGGCACGCCGCAGGGTGCATCAGCGGCGTGTCGTATTCGAACACCGACTGGTACAGGCTTTTCCTGTGGGAGGATATGGTGGGCTGTTATTTTGTGGAAATACTTTTAGGTTGCGGGTCCACTAGATGTGGAGTCAGCGGAACGGTGCGAGGCGTAGCGTAGCTGTGATAAAATGCGACTCTTTCCATCAGTTGCGAAGTACCAAGTTTATTCTAGTTTTATCAGGTGGTCTCTGGACCCTGTCAAGTCTGAGGAGTCCGCCTGGATGAGTACCAGCGCCTTGTCTATTTCAGTCGACAAGCACCCGCGTTTGCATTGTTGTGTTCCGGTTTGATGGATAAGGTAGCCAGCGCAATTACAGGCATGAGGCATTTTATCTTAGTCCTCACAGTGACAATACAACAGCGGTTCTGCATTTTTGTTGCCTGCAACCTAAATGCATGAATTGTAGATGTTATGAACGACAGTTACCGCTTGTCATAAGGTTTGACACTGCTCGTTTGACACTGCATAGACTAAACAAAAGAAAAAGAAAATACTTAGGCTGCGCATCCACCAGACGTGGAGGCAGCGGAACGGTGGTGCGAGGCGTAGCGAAGCTGTGATAAAGTGTGACTCTTTTTACCAAGTGCGAAGAACCGAGCTTCTTCTAGTTGTAAAACACTGACGTCAGAAGTGTGCGGAATGGCACCTATGGCAAATTGACTCTATTGTATCTACCTAAACAAAGAAGTATCAAACATTCGTGAAAATCAGGAAGTCGCACTGTTGAAAGCTCTGCCTCTATTTCATATTGTGATCTTAGCTGTGAACTTTGTCTAGTCTAGGAAAAAAGTAGTAGATACAATAGACGACACGCAGTATTAACGTGCAGCACGGCACAAGCCGTTCGATTTTGATACTTCTGCCACTCATAAAGTATCTTATAGATAGTAAATATTTACGTATATAAACAACTTGGTAAAGTAGTTTTCCATGCCCATATTTCCAAAGTAAACTTCGACGAACACCTGTGGTAATAAAACAAAATGAATGTTGCAAACAACCACTTACCATAGCTCTGTGTCATTGGCAATTGTGTTGAATCTCTTGCAGACCTGTGCGACCCGGCACAGGTCGCGCTCGGTGAGGTGTGACAGTATGCACAGTAGCACTTCATCAGGTAACTCATACTGCAGATACTGAGACACGTTGCACATATCCACACCCTGGGACAGTGATCTGAAAGCAAATATGCGGTTGAATAAAAAATCCATGGAAGAAAACAGCTGTTGATGCCTTCTAGTGTTTGAATCTAAACAATGTGAAAATCACCACAGGGCACAGAGAAACAAAATAATATAAGTGTTACCATAATAATATACAAAGAAACTATGGTGACATAGACTAAATGTTCTAAATTACTAATTTTGACAGATATTTCCTCATGAATTAGAAATTAATTAATTGTAAGTAAATATTTCTAATAACAATCTATACATATAAAACAGTAAAAAAGTGTCTGTACATTAAATATATAAAAAAAAATTTTGGGCAATGAAGATGAGTATTAATATAAGATTTTTTTTTAACGTTGTCTGTATTTATGTTTGTACACACTTGGATTTGAATGAAACTTTATTTTTTGTGTAGCTATTAAGCCTGGTCAACATATAGGGTATCAATGATTTTGGAAACTGGAACACCAGGAGAACCATAATAGACCAGCTAAACAAAAAGAATTATGAAAATGGCGCTGAATGGATTTTGATAGGATTCACAGTTTGGTAGTTTGGGGTGCAACTTAAAATCTAGTCCATAATTCATCTAATTCGGTTGAGTAGAACCAGAGATACAGCTCAATCTCTCCATAGTACAGCTTTCATACATTAGAGGTCATTAAAAATGGGCACTAGGGACAAAGATAAACTGCCCTAAAACAATTTCCACATGGATGAAGTCGTGGGTGAAAGCTAGTATTCAATAAAGTCAATGTTAACCTAATTATTTATATATTCTTCTAATTATTTTGAGGGCCTTCTAAATTATTATTATTCTTAACAGACAGGCACTTGGAACATGAAATGAAACATGAAACATTGAAATGTCTGTATCACACTATCTTCAAATGGAGAATATGTGTCTGCAATACAGTGACCCGCATTGCCGGCAACCATTGCCAGTCATTTCTTCTATGGTTGTTCCAGTCACTATTGTTGTGGCATGGTTTTCTATTCCGATCTTTATTTCATATTTTGGTCTGATGAGGCATCGCCCTGCTTCCTTATTATGTTAGTTTTAAGTTTTTTTAAATGTGTTATTGTCTTTTCCAAGTTTGCGTGAGTAATATATCATATCCATATATCACCCTTACACCCCTTAAGCCGGTCACAGACATGATAGGTGTCAAGATGGGTACATATGTTTGTACAAAGATATTTGCAAACTATTTGCAATTTTATTTGCAACTTCACATATTTACCCATGTCTGGTCATATTGACACATGTCTGGTCCCGGCTTTACAAAAACAGTATAATATACAATACATACGTGCGCGGCCGCTTCCTGGCCGGTAGCGAGCACGTCCCCGAGGGTCCCGGCTCATGGTACGCCGGCGGCGACTTCCGCCGCAGGTCGTAAGGGCTGTGATGGCCGGCGGTGGTGGCCGGCGCGGCCGCCGGCACGGGCGGGGAGCCGCCGCCGCCGCTGCCGCTGGGGCCGGCGCACGCTGTAGCCGCCATAGCACTGCCGGTCACGTTGTTCGGACACGGCACCGATTCACATGGCTCGGCTGGAAATTTTACAGGTTTGTGTTGAAGGGGTCATTTTTAAGTCTGGCGTGTTCAGGTTGGATCATCATCACCGCTTATAACGACATGGGTTGTAACGACGGATCGGTTATAGCGACTAAATGACAAGGTCCTGGCCGAAGCCCTATCATCCCAGCCCATAACAGTCCACTGCTGGACTTAAGGCCTCTCCTACGAAAGGGGAGGTTATTGCCATAATCTCCATGGATGGCAGGCGATGGAAACAATGGAAAACGCTGCTGCCCATTTTCCGACCTATGGAGACTAGATATATTGTCTCAAAAACATTTGTCGCCTTGTACGACACCCAAGAGTATAAAGCACCAGCTATTCTACTCTGTCGGACACCACTCAGTTGGATAATTAAGTATTTTACAAATTAATTATTTTCCATCATCTTTATGTTCATTTCTTTCCTACCAATTTAATATAAATTAATATTCAGTGAACTTTGTAGCATGTTAGATGATTACCAGACCTTGTCAGCTGGAAGGAGTTCATCCTCGTGGCTTAAAACCAAATAAGGGCTCAAACTTTAAAATGTCACTATAATCACTTAAATTATAAGTTCCAACAACTTCAAAAATAAGCAAGATGGATGTTAGAAATTTAATTTAATTTATTAGTTCAATCTAATAAATAATGCCTTGTATTATTTCACTACATATTATGAAATAAAGTCCCTTACCGTATCTGTTTGTCTGTTCATGGTAAACTCAAAAACTACTAAAAAGGGTTTTTATGCAGTTTTGTGAGTGATTCATGAAAAAGATTTAGGTGTATAATTTTGTAAGGTTACGACTGATGGGAAGCTGAGGCAAGTCGCTAGCATAAAATAAAATCATAAATCAAACATAGTGAGTTAGAAAACTAATCCCTTTCTCGGCAATCAATGGACATGCTATATTCGACTAGGCCTTTCACCTCACCACATGACAACTTGGATTAATAATAAATAATAAATTTATTTTATTTTCTACTTAAACCAATTACATGCTTTGATTTGATTTTATAAATATTCCATTTTTTGAGAATGATACATTTATACAGTTCGCTACTCATTACTTGAGGTGCAAACTAGGTGGAGAATTTTATTTTTTGATTTGCTGCCAAAAGACATGACCTATTTGAACTGGCAAAACTAGTTCAGTTATAAAATTAGAAGCAACAAATAAATAAACTCTATATTAAGTATTTCTTTAAGCAAAGAAATATACAAGTTTCTCACATAACAAAATGCCTTGATAAAGATGTGAATATAGCTATGCATTGTTAGTGTGACATGTTCCTTGGATTATACTGGCTACCTTATCCTTCAAACCAGAGCACAATAATGCAAGCATTGTTGCTTGGCAGTAGAAATACATGAGGCAATGGTACCTATCCAGTTGAATTCATCAAGTTTGACATAGTCCTACAAATTCTTCTAACAACAAATTTTTTTTACAGTAGTACTAAAAATATCAACAGATGTATAGTTTAAAATTAAAAGAAATTTAAATTTAAATGGAAACAGTAATTCCATTAATAATTTAAGTGTTTGTTACATTCATATGTAAACAAATTGCGCATTCAAATAAAAGTTAAGACATGACAACTATGTCCTATAAAATTTGTGAAGTATAGGACTTAGTCTTTCCTATCATCATTACATAACAGTCCACTGTTGGATTTGAGCCTTCGACACATCAATGGAGGATTTTGCCACGTATTCCAAGGCAGGTTGCAGATTGCAATGTTTATAATACAAAATAGACAATACAAGCATTTTCTGTTTTGCAAATACAAACTGTTTTTCTGGTTGAAGGAGGTCATCGCGGTTTAGAATCAAAGTCATAATAATAAGTAATGAGTCTTTTATGACACCCATAAGTCGAAGGGTTTGCACTGTATTGAAATGTACTACAAAAATAAATATTTTGTGTTCCGAAATGGTTCAACTATGTATATTTTCTTCAGTGACATTTTACTAACTGTAAAGAGTGATGCCTGTTGTTACAGGCTAACACTTAAAACCTCTAAATATTAAGAGGTTTATGATTTTGACATTTTGTATGGCGAAAATGATGGAAACTATAATTGGCATACAAGCAAATTTTTTAATGTTTTGGAAATTGCAAATCATATTACATCGAAACCTGGTGCTTAACATTTCATTTTCATAACTACCTCCATCATAAAAATTACTGTGGCATTAACTTTAATGTGGTTAAGGAGGCAAAACTGGCAATTGAATTTGTTACTTTCAAACTTTTATAAAAACTTATTTAATATTATTGACTTACTAGCATCTAAAATTCATCACAAGGCATCATGTACTAATTTTGATCTGTTATGCACAATAAAAAATATTTGCGTAATTGTATACTTGTGGGGAAAAAAAAAGGCAATTCTAATTCACAAAAACAGCAATTTCGTAGGTAAAACCCTAGATACTACTTTCAAAAATTGTAAGTACCTATATCTATTGTCAAATGTATGGGTACTTAGAAAACATTGAAATTTGCAGAAGATGATGTTTATTGTCCATCAAAATGCATGGAAATATTCAGCCTTAACAATCAATTGTATTCAGGTTAACCGCAATAACAAATTTAGGAATACCTAAAATTTTTATTGCAATCATAGATTATTGTGAAAAAACCTAGAATATATAAATACATGCCATTTAGTTGATGAATTTTAATAACATTAAAAAATCAGCTCATTAGCCCATTTACTGTCAACAACATCTTATCAAGACAAACAAAGAATGATACATTTTAGATAAATTCAATGGTTAAAATGTTACAAAACTTATTAGTACAGTTGAAGAGTACATTAGTAAAGTATAAAGCAAAACATTATTTTCTTACTAAAACTTCCCCTCGTACAGGATTTAGGTAAACAAAAGCAACTATGTAAATTGTGCCTAAATTTTGTAAATGACAAAGATGTATTATTGTGATCAATGATGGGTAAAAAAACATCTACTATTTATTATACTATTTATTAGAGAGAAATATCCAGCCTCAAGTGAGTTTACGTAAAGCATTCAGGTAAAAAGAAGAGGTGTCGTAACTGAACAGCGCACAAATACGATTCCGACATGTTTCAGAACAGCTGTTTCGTCATGTCGAGTAAAATAACTTTTCATCCGGCAAATCAATACCCCACATTGCGCAAAATGTCACTGAATTTATATGCGCTACTTATCGTCAAACGAGGTATGTAATGAACCCGAAGAATTAGCATGTCAATCAACTTACGGCAAACAATGATCTACGAAATCGAATTATGAAAAATTTGTATCGCCATTTCACAACTGTTCTCAATCACTAAAGTTATACCGTTACATGATTTCCATACAAAACTTATAGTTTATGAAAGTGCAATTATCATGATATTAAATTTGAACGTTACACATTTGTGAAAATGTCGATAACGAGCCATCGTAAAGATCGGGGCGAACTGCCGACCCGGATTACTTACTCGATTGTGTCCTAGAAGGAAGAGGTATCCGATGTCCACCTTTTCTTCGCGATCTACGGACGTAAGAACGCGAAGAGGAAAACGAGGCACTAGGCATTATTTCTTTTCGCACTTATTTTCACTAAAATTCAGGCCTAAACAAAGGAGACACCCGCACCAACACCGTCGGCCATTTTCTGTTTAGATTGGTTGGGGATATGGATCGGAAAATTAGGATTACAGCACATCAGTACCCGATGGCCAACTTTTAAAAGATTATATGTATAAATCACTAATCACTGTCACTAAAAATATATCAACTAACTAACGTTATTCATTATTTTATAAAATACCTAAGAAAAATTCACGCTAGCCTAGTGAGCTATGGCGACTCTCAGCAAATATGGCGGATTTCATTCCGTTCCGTCCGTTCAACATGGCGATACAACAATAACGCCATCTGTGTGGCAAAATGCTTTTTTTATTTTTTTATTTTCAAACTGTGACGGTTAGGAGCTATTTTAGTGCGGTTACATTAACGTTTCTTTCCTCATGCCTCGCAAGTCCTATACGTCCTTCCTGTTATAGTACCTGCAGTTATTTATTCATTATATTTGCACAACTTACAGTTTATATGTGTAACCAATCACAATACCTACACTATTCAATGGGAAATTTTCCGAGAGCTGATTAAAAAGAAAAAATAGTTCAAATAATTGTAATAGATGGCGTTGATTTGACACGTTTCTCAAAAATAAATCAAAACAAGACCGTTCAATGTAAAAAAATGTAGACATTTTGCTGTTTCTTCTCAGAAAAGGTATTAAAACTAAGTATATTTTCACAAAACACCTTTCCGAATAACTTCGGTTACAAAATTCAATACTTGAGTATCCTGTCTAAGCAGCGCCATCTAGTGACACACGTCGAACTACAGTTTTTACTTTTAACAGTGACTCTCTGAAAGTCCCCCATTCATTGAACATCTATTAATTTAACGGTTTCTGAATGCCAGCGCTCCTTGGGACTCAACTTTATACATTTTATTAATCTATTTCTGGTTGACGGGAAGATAAAGCTGTGTAATTTTATCTTCATCGTCCATGAAGTTTAAATAAATAAATAAACTAACATTAGCATGGTGGCACTTGAGCAAATATTAATTAATAACGAATGTTTTACGCAGTTTAATGGGAGATTTTCCGAGAGCCGATTAAAAAGGAAATATAATTCAAATAATTGTAATAATAATGTTGATTAGACACGATTCTGAACAATAAATCTAAACGAGACCGTTAGACATATAAATGTAGACATGTTGCGCTAAAAACTAAGTGTTTTATCACGAAACACTTTTCTGAATAACTTTGGTTACCAAATTCAATACTCGAGAATCCTGTCTAAGCAGCGCCAACTAGTAAGGCACGCCGAACTACTTTTAACTTTTTAAAGTAGCTGTCTGAAAATCCTCCATTTGTTCTGAGGCAATGAATGATGACAATCACACATATGATTTGCCATATAAAATAACTACAACAATAGCCCCATATTATTGAATTCTTAGAGCGCGACATCTATGTAAATTTTTTAGAAGCTCAAGTTATATATTGAAAACGGCTCTGAAATAGTGCGCGCTTCTGCAGCACTAGCTAGCGACGCTAGCTACCGTCGCATTTAATTTTGGCTCAAAACTTTGTGGTTTGTAAAGCTATAAAATAAAAAAAGTTGCAGTTTCAGAAAGAAACTGTCAAAATTGAAACTGTCATTCTGTCTGTCATTCATTTTTTTGCTTTCACTCGTCGCTGTGGTGTGGCTGTGGTTTATCGGGTGGTTTTCGGATTTTACGTATTTTTTATAAGTTTTTCTTTGTGAAGGAAACAATTTTATATACGAAATGTCCCTGCGAACCATCATACACGAAAACTCTTGCGTCTTTTCTATACTGGCTTGTGTATTTCTTACATTTTCCTATGTTGCAAGTCTTTATGTCTGGAGGTCTCCTCTCAACAGGTTTTTATACTTATATTCCGTAATTATAATGAATTAGAAGTAGTGCAATTCCACTAAAATTATATTTATTTCAGAGACCATCCATCAACAATAAAAAGACGTTTTTTCAGTGTATTTTGCATGATGTTATTGGCTCCAGTATTTGCTCAATACTTTTTAACGGATGATTCCTTGAATAGAGGAGATGTGTACCAACAGTTGGGTCTACGTAGTTCGGGACTTATATTGGCGTCAATATTGCCTTTATTACTCACTGCAATTTTATTTTTGGGACCGTTGACAATGCAGTTCATGTCTGGCATATGGAAGTTGTATGCAGGTAGAACACATAAATAAAATAGTTATACACAAGTATAATATTTATTATTAACTTATTTATTTAACCCATAAATTTTATTTCCACAGAGCCAGTGTATTGGCTACAGAGCTGGCAGGATCTGGTGTGGGTACGAAACCATGTTATGGCTCCTCTAAGTGAGGAATGGGTCTTCAGAGCCTGTATGATGCCCTTGTTGCTACAATGTCTAGCACCCCTCACTGCAGTATTTGTAGGCCCATTACTATTTGGCATTGGTAAGTACCTTTATCATAATTTGTCAATATTTATTATAAAGTATAGTGCAGTTCAGTTTAAGTTTACAGTTCAATGGTATTTGTTTTATCTAAAAATTACTATTTTTTCCACAGCACATTTCCATCACATGTTTGAACAAATGAAAGCTGGATTTGAATTCAAGACTGCACTAATGATCTCATGTGAGTTTTGTAATATTTTTCCATTTATTTTATGCCTGTTTTAAGATTGAAGCAGACATGCAGACTATTTTTTTATAGCTTTTGCACGATGTACCATAAATAAATAAATAATCATGGACAAATGGGTGATTTTTCGAGAGCCGATTAGAAAGAAAAGATAGTTTAAATAATTGTAATAGATAGCGGTAATTCTCAAAAATAAATCAAAATAAGATTGTTAGATGTATAAAAATGTAGACATTTTGCAATTTCTTATCCAAAAAGGTACTACAACTGAGTATCTTTTCACGAAACACCTTTCTGAGTAACTGTGGGTACCAAATTCAATACTTGAGAATCCTGTCTAACAACCGCCATCTAGTGAGGCATGTTGAACTACACTTTTTATTTTTTAAAGTAGCTGTCTGAAAATTACCCATTCACCCAGCAACATTTGTATTAATAGTCTTAATTATTTTATTCCAGCATTCCAATTTACATATACTAGTCTCTTTGGTGCATACTCAGCATATTTATTCTTGAGAACAGGTATGTATTGTAGATCATCAACAATATTAGTTTGGCTATCCCTGTAAACCTGTGTATGACCAATATTGTTTTTTCAGGTCACTTTGTTGCACCTCTAGTAGCCCATATGTTTTGCAACCACATGGGGTTTCCGAATTTCAGTGAAATCGGAGAATACCCAGCTGTGCAAAGGTTGGTTATCATTTGCAACTTCTTACTCGGATTTGCCCTTTGGAGTTATCTTCTCACATCGTTAACAAGTCCAGATATCTATGATAACCGACTGCATTGGGAGACTTAAATATATAAGTACTAAGAAAGACATAAGGTAAGCCTGACTTGTAAATTAGAAATGTCTTAGAATATCAAACCGTTTTCTCTCGTGCAAATGTTGTGATTAAATTGCCACTGTGAACTGCAATGTGAATTTATGTCACATTCAGGAATGGATTGACATATCTAGTCAGTGTTATGTTTTTGATAGTGTTGTTACTACACAAGTCTGATTCATAAATAACTATAATTATAGTTTATGGTATTCTCGAAAAGAAACTTAAGGCTAAAAAAACGACCTATACTCTTGGACCCAAGCTCATGAATTATGCTAAATTCATTCACTAAATAATTTAATGTTTAAACTACTTTTAGATTAACTGACCGACCACATCGGAGCTCAAAATACGCTGTCGACCGTATCCGACGCCAGTCATCTTTTTTGACAGACAGATAGCACGAGCACCAGCCGCGTTATTACAGTAATTTTGAGCACCGGTTTGGTCAATCCTGCTATTCCACGGCGGTACGAGAAGGGACGAGAATTGAAATTTGTAAAGAATTGATAGTTCCCGCGTAAATGCGCGTGAATCGACATTTTGCGAAACAAGCAATTTTAACCCCGCCTCGCGCCTTCTCGCACCGCTGGAAAAGCGGCATAAAGAATACAAAGAAAGTACCTATAATAGAAAGTAAGTTTCATTTGCCAGAAGACAAGCCTATTTACTACTTTTGTAGGTTATTACTTACTGATTGCTAAAGTATTTGTGACAGTATTATAAAAGTAATATAAGCAAAAGAATATAGATATTTTTTAAATTTGTCAGTGTTATTATGAATAATAAAAATAAAATTGTATAGTGTTCGACTACGAGTGCCTCAAACTATTAACTTATTGTTTAGAGTCATACTTTTATTGAAATGTAAATATTTTTTATTGCTTGTGCCATGTTTTAGTTATTTAATTAATTATTGTTTTGACAAACAGTTAACAGAGAATGACAAATATTTTTAGTTAACCTAATAGGCTGCATGAGACCTTATTAAGCTCTTAAGAGTCCAGTTACTACTGCTTCCTTACTACTCCGAGTCCAGTAACTACTGGTTCAGGTAACATTGAAAGGCAATAAAATCATAAAATCGAAATGATACAACATCCAACCTTACATTAACTGAATTACTCGATTTAGATTCCGGCATAGTTTTCTGATATGTAGCGCGCCTACCATACATTTAATATATACTAGGGGGTCCAGTCACTCTGCAGCTTACTGTACTAGTACAATTACGAAGAGACCCATTTCCAGTGAAAGTGCATTAGCAATACTGTATTTTTGTTATGCGTACTATACTACTTATAATATTATTATATTATAACAGAAATTCACAAATCATTGATGATAAATGCAAATATACCTACCTACTCGATTACGCGTAACACAAAACCAGTGTGATATTTTATTTGCTAAGCCAACTTCGGCCGTATGCGGAGCAAATGAAGTCGTATTTCAATCGCTCTCGTCGTCAATGACAAAACCACATACCATAATTGATGCAGTATTACCAAAGTTACGACGTTGTGAAGTTTCGCTCATTTATCAAGCAGCCGCGGCCAAGCGCGCCGAGAGATGACGTCACACGTGTCCCTGAACATCGTGCGCAGCCTGCACTATGATAATATCTCTGTCTTTGCATACTATTGAATTTACCAAGCTTGCAGATTCGACAATAGAGTAGATTCACGATAGAGCATGGCTTACATGTAATACGTTAACAAAATTATAATGTAGGCTAGCCTTTATTAAACCCATGAAATTGGCGATTTTGAGGCTGTTACATATTTGCTCAAATATTTTAAATTGTACACAACATGCCAAAATTATAATGCTAATATTTGATTTCGAAAATCGAGTATGTTTACCAGCCAGTCCCAAAAATTTAATAAAAAATATTTTTCTATGTTTCATAAGGGTATGAAAAGATATGCACCAGTTTGAATAATGTTGTTCAATTATAACTACAAAGTTATATCGTAATCGGATTGGTCATTTCCAGATTTAATTTTGAAGATTGAAAAAAATGCTTGTGTGAAAATTCCAATTTCCGTCATTTATGTCATACAAAACGACCTAATAGTCATGACGATATTTGCATTTTAATGTAATTTGTAAATTCGTTCTCTGTTAACATGACAATGACAGGGTATACATATACCTACTTAGTTATATTAATGCTTAACTAGTCAATTTATTTTGTTTTATTTGTTATACATGTTTTAATTCTTAAAATAAAAGACATCGCAAATACCTTAACAACTTGGATATTTGTCGTAAATTTGTAATTTATTAAATTAGGAATCAGTAAATACAAATGATCAATAGATATAAGAACAAATTAAAACTTATTGAATAAAGTTTTTAAATTGAGAACTATATTTTGTTGGTTATTGCCCTTTTCACATGAAAATATGTATGTAATCATGGTGAAGGCGGACCCCGGGCTCTCGCGCTTGAGAACAATAGTAGATGCCTGACGTTCACCCTCATCACTTATTCAACTACGGTCAAAACCGCTTATAACGACATGGGTTGTAACGACGGATCGGTTATAGTGACTAAATGTCAAGAGCCCGGCCGAGGCCCTATCCTCACAACCCATAACAGTCCACTGCAGGACTTAGGGCCTCTTCCACGAAAGGGGACGTTATTGCCATAATCTCCACGCTTGGCTGGCGGGTTGGAGATCGCAGAGTTATAAATATAACAATGGTAAAAGCTGCTGCCCATTGTCCTGCCTATGGAGACTCTTGATCTTTTGTCTCGAAAACAATAGTCGCCTTGAACCATAGAGAAAAAAAAATTATATACAAGAGCCTTGTACGACACCCACGAGTGTACGGGGTTGGTGCTATTCTACTCTGCCGGACACCACACGGCCATATAGTGCCTAATTTAAATAGATCACTTATAACGACATCGTATATAGCGTCATAGCGGTTATAGCGACGAACCAGCATTTAAATTACGATAACAACCAACCGTCATACTTAATTAGTTTAATTAGTACGCATAGCGACTGACAGTTAGTCGTAGCGCTTATTATGAAGAAAAATCGCACGTGTAGGTATAGCTTATAGCGACTATCTGTTATATCCGGTTTCGACTGTACCTACTTCCAAAGTTTCATCAAAATCGATCTAGTCATTAAGGCTTTTTGCAGCGGTCTGGGAGACCTGTACGGGCCGCTGGGGCATGTAACCACGAGAACATTAGTTCTCAGCGTCCGTGTTCCATTAAATTCTATTTAACATTATTTTGTCTCCGTTCCGGGAATGCCCCTTCATCTCCAGCATAGCTGTGAAAACAGTGTCTGCCAGAATGGTGGGTCACCCCAAATGTATCAAAATACAAAATGGTATCCAGCGAGGCTAGTGGCTGTCGCAGTGAAAAACTGAATTTGACACTCGATAACTGTACATTGTACGTCGGACGTGATTCTCCAACGATGTCGTGCACCAGTCATGAGATGCACACGTACCAGAACCGAAGAGAGCACACCAAGTTTTGGATTTTAGATCATTTGAATCTTTGTTTGAAAGCTGACTGACTCAAGCGCCGCACGCCAAGCTAGCGGTTAAGCTTATTATTTGTCTAAAACTAGGACATTGTAGAACTCCATGCAATTTTGTACTCCGTGGACTTAACCGCTGACGAAACACGTTCGCGAACTTCACGCCAACGAAATGAAAATGCTGGGGTGGATGTGCGGAGTTATCGATGCGGATGTCGATCGAGTACGTAACGAGTACATCCGCGGCAGCCTTGGCGTGAGGGATATCGCAGATAAGATCGAGGAGGCTCGACTGCGCTGGTTTGGTCACGTGATACGTAAGCCTCAGGGATACGTGGGAAATAGGTTCCTGAACCTGCCCGTATCAGGAAAGAGGCCACGTGGGCGACTTAACAAGCAATGGATTGACATCGCTGAGACGAATGCGAGAGCCAACGGCTCACGACGAGAGGATGCCGAAGACCGGGCGAAGTGGAGAAGATTAAGTAGGAAAGCGGACCTTGGCAGAGGCCGCTAGGACGATGATGATGAAGACTGCACTTTGGAAGTCAAAGCTCTTACCTGCCATAGGGTACCTTATACCTAATTAAATAAAATATACCTCTTTCTGATTTCTAATTTAAAACGCGGCTTACAAAAAATCGGAAACTGCTCCTTTGTTTCATACATCAAAGGAGTAGGGTCATTGGTACAGGCACTTGTCAAAAAACGTCCTTAACCAGCGTGTCCCGAACAAGTACATTTTTATATGCAGCCCATGTTGGAATAGCCTATTGAATCTACCTCAGCCATAGAAGGCGTGTACTAAGTTGACTATGACCACAATTAAAAGACTGTTTTGATAAAATTCCTGATATTTATTAGTAATCAAATTTAACAATCAAACATATTTACACATGGCCACTGATTCGTTTAATCACAGCTTAAATCTAATTAACACTATCTGATTGAGCTACTTAAATGCATTAAATAAAAAAAAAGTCATTTAGTTAAAACCAATACATATAAATTAACCGACTTGGATATTAAATGCACGTTGAAATTTTTGTCTTGGGGAACGTCTTTTTGGTGATATATGCACTGCTCTCATTGGGGTATTCACCTTTTTAAGGTCGTTATTCTGAGCTGGAGTCCTCAGTGCCCGGGGCGTGGTTAAAGGCTTCTTCAGTGCAGGAGTCGGGGTCTTCAGAAAATTATTCTGTGGAGACTTTGGGTTCTTTGTAGGCGTTGCCTTTCGGTGCAATCGTAAAGTGTCTACCACGTCCTTGCCGTGAAGCAATTGCGGTCGGTACGACCTCGCCGGCAGCGCCGGAGCCACATCGCCTGCGTTTCTATTCGGCCTGACTGGTATCCTTGGTTGCGGCGAATGTGTCTCAGCAGAGTCCTGCATTTTTGGCTTAATGTAAGCTATCTTCTGGGCCTTGACTGGATTCTGCCCGTTCGCCCTGGGCTTGCGCGCGAAACCTGTGTGTGTAGACCTCTCGTGCGACTCTGATGACTTGTCGGAACTAGTCTCGAAAAGCTTGGCTTTCGCAAGCACCGCCCCAGCGTTTTGACGCCGTATTTTATTCACCGACGGCCGCCCTGTTTGACTAGTACTTTCCAATTCTCCAGTCTTTTCCATGAAAAATGTAGCCGCATTGCGCCATTTGGGCTGAGACTGGACTGGACTCGGCTTACGAAGCTTACTCCTAATGTTCTGACCGTTCGATAGATTGGATTTACTGCTAGAGTTTATCGTGTTATCCATGGAATTCTCCGAGGCGGCGTCCCAACTAGAGTTCGTAGTTACGTTGAGCGATCTACGCGGATGAGGTTTCCCTATGGTCCTGTTCAGGTCGCAGTCAGATGCGAGACTGACACGTTTCCTTAACTCATAGTTGTGACTGCTGGATGACATATTATGCGTAGAGTTATCTGAAGCGGACGCGTCCCAATCTGGCGTCCTTATCTTAGCCACGACTAGATCTGGTTTGGCAGTCGTCCTCTCCCTTCTCGTCAGCCCCGCGTAAGGGTAAAACCTGTCACCGTTCTGACTAGCTTGCGATTGCGATGTGACGTTCCACGACTTGTGTCGCACGATTTTCGTCACATTCTCTTTGGATCGTCTTCTTATAGTGCCAATTTTCCTTGCGCTGGGCGACCGGATGATCTTCGCCTGTTCCTCTGGCCGTATTTTGAGCTCCTTGCTCAAACGTCGCGCCAGATGGTCGGAGGTGGGGCAATGCAACATCGCCACTTCCTCCAACGTTTGCTCGTAGACATTTTGCACCTGTTGCAGTGGTTGCACTTGTGGTATTACGTCTGTGAACTCTCTTGACAGTCTGGTCTCTATGGCGGATACTCGGCTCTTGATTTCTTCGTATTCCTGTTTGGAGATTCGGACGTAGTCTTTGTCCGCCTGCTTGGTGTCAGGCGAGAGGTCTATGGTGTCGTGGGGGCAGAACAAATGTTCGGAGGAAGTGAGCAGGTCCTCACTGCTCAAGCTGGTTTCAGAGTTCTTGTGGGCGCTGAAATCAGAATTGATTATCGGTGTACTCCGTGCCTCCACCAGGCTTAGCCGTAGCCTCTTCCTTTCCAGGCCCCTGAGGAACACAAAGCAGAAAACAGTTCAAATCTGTTAAAGGATGTCAGTGTAAATGATGAAACCGTAAAGTTATGTAACAAAAGTATTACTAATGTTACCAATGTGAATAAATGTGCCTGTTTTAGAACGATAATTCTTTTCTTCATACTTACATTTTCATAGGTGTAAACGACAGCTCTTTCTGTGGTAAGTTGCTTTTGATTGCTTTCCTAAAAAAAAACCAAACCAAATTGGTTTAATCAGTACACCGATATCAGGTATCATGGTTTTATTGGAGGAAAGTTAGGAATACCCACTTTGTCTTAGCCGAAAGCCCCTCGTAGCTGTCAAACTTGCGTTTAGACGCTGACTTGCATAGCACTGGAGTTCTGCCGGTTTCACGCACGGTGGCGGGAGTATTCACGTTGCCGGACACCATTTTGCGTAAGCCACTCAGCATACCTGCGTCATAAATTAGTTTCATAAGTTCATAAGACAAAATTCAATATAAAAACAGTGACCACATCACATTAACAACTCAATAGCAACTCATTGGCGATACCCCTGGTGTTGCTAATGTCCATGGCGACGGTGACCACTTTCCATCAGGTGGCCCGCTTGTCTATTTGCCTACCATATTATGACGCCATAATCTCCACGCACGCTTGGTAAGTGGGTTGGATAAGGTAACCGCCAGCAAGGTAGTTGATGAAGAAGGTGAAATTGGAAAAGGGTGTTGTGACCAGGGGACCAAGGGTCCGACAGTTAATCGTCGAAAGTAGTATTTATACCGCGAAAGTCTCTAGCGCGATGTAGGAACGGTCAGCGCTTGCCAACCTTGTGTTCGTGTACGCGCAATGCGAATATTGTTGAGTTTCCCTATCGTAGCGATAGATGTCGCTACACTACCCACTTCCGGATTGTTCAAAACTTCAGCGTCCAACCGTGGCCTTATGCCTTCCGGTAGCGTAGAATATGGAACCAATCACATTTAATGACGGGAGTCGTAAAAGGCGACTGAATGCTGCTACTCATTTCAATATCCGTGGCCGCCGGCCGTTGGCCGCGTAGTGCCCAGCGAAGTATAATAGAACCAACCCCTTACACACGTGGGTTTTCGAGACAAAAGTCTTTGCGGGTTGAATTGCGGGGAAAATGGGCAGCAGCGTTTTCCATTTTTATATTTATAACCATTGTCGTATCTAGGGCTATATTCCAGGGGGGGCCTGGCCCCTGGGTGGCCGATAAAGCCGAGTCGACCCTAATGTACAGTCAGTGCTTGAAGTCATAAAAAGCTTTACCTTGTCGCTGTAACGTAATGTCATACTTAAAATGTTTGAATAGTAAACTGCATTAATGTCTCATATGAATATATATAAAGCTTTCTAGCCACAAGGTATAATTAGCTTTGTATCGCGCCGTATCGTGATATCACCTTTATATCAGCCGGAAGACGCCCACTGCTGGGCATAGGCTTCCCCCAGAGAACTCCACAAAGACCGGTCCTGGGCTTTCCGCATCCGCACCGGTCCACCTTGTGGGAAGCGCATCCACGCTGCGTCTTCCGGTACGTGGTCGCGACTAGAGAACTTTACAGTCACGTTGGTCATCTGTTATGCGAGCTATCCACTGCCCACTGCCACTTTATAAGCTTAGCAATCCTTCGGGCTATGTCGGTGACCTTGGATGAGACCGAGCATAGCCCTTTCCATTGCCTTTTGGGTGACAGTGACATTTCTTATAAGGCCCACAGTAAGCGGCAACGTCTCAGTTCTGTAGGTTCCGTTCACTGGCAACATACACTGGTCAAAGAACTTCGTTTTAAGATACTGGGGTAATTTAGACGTAAATATATGGCGTAGCTTCACAAACGCAGCCCGACCGAGTTAGATTCGTAGATTGACCTCTTTCTCGAAATTGGAACTACCTAGCTGGCCTATTTGTCCTAAGTAGTTTAGACGCCAACAACTTCAAGTGGAGCGCCTCCAACTGTCACTGGAGTAGGCACAACGTGGACATTTGACACAATTTTCGTATTTTCCAAGTTCATGTTAAGATCTACTTTTCAGGTTATACTTTTCGCTCTTCTGTATAACCTGCCGCAGCGTATGTATGTGGTCTATGGTACGAAAACCTTTTCGGAACCCGGCCTGATCGGGAGGCTGGAAGTCATCAAATCTGCGTGCGAGAATTCGTAATGACTCTCGAAAACAGCTTATACACATGAAACTCAGAAAATAGTCATTGGTACATAGCGGTCCTGGGGTTCCAAATCGCTACCTCTCGCTTACGAGTCGGACCCATTAACTATTAGCCCACCGACGCTCACTCATCATCATCTTCATCTTTGGTGTTAATGTCCCGGTTGTGCTCTCGCGCACGAGGGCCCAGCCTTGACCATGATCCAGGATTTGGCAGGTCAGGTAATTACAGTGGAGCGACTGCCACCTGACCTCCATGACCCTGCTAACAGGGGATCCTGACCAGATTAGATCATGGTTACACATCCAGTCGCCTGAATGTGCAGGTTTCATCACGATGTTTTCCCTCACCGTAAAAGCATCGGTTAGTATTTAACTAATGTACATAACTCAGAAAACAGTCAGTAGGCTTACGAGTCGGATACTGTAACCGCTCGGCCACCGACTCTCTCCCCACCGATGATCACTACAGGCCGGTAACTAATGCACAGCGGCCAGTTCGGGGTTCGCGTTAATTACTTACGCATGCGACAGATATAAAAAGCATGACGTGTAGGTTTCTAATCTTATGAATCCCTATATAATTCTTATCAATATGATAAAACTAACGTGGGTTGAGATTAGTTAGAAAAACTATTTTTAGTATAGTATACTACGGTTACGGTACGGTAGTCTTTACGGTGATTTGTATTTTGAAGACAAATAATTGACTTTTTTTAACTTGAAAGTTTAATGGTAGGAAGACGTCATGGGTTCTATTTCAGTCAACAATTTGCCTGATGAAGTTCTGCAGGATATTTTTATACGTTTGAATGGCAAGGATATCTTGAATGCCAGTAGAGTTTGCTGTTGCTGGAAAAGCGTGGTGGACAACTTCACTGCGAAGGTCTGGAAGTGATTGTGCTCCAGAGATTACGCGAGCATTTATGAAGATGGCTACCGGGTATCAGGGCTGAATTGGCGGGAACTGTATAACTCTTTCTCTCTCTGGGAAAATGTGGCTGATGCAGAAGTTGGTGTCTCCCTAGAACCGGTCGGGGAGCTGCAAGATATCCATGTGCTAAAAAATTGTGTTATCTCTTTTCCCAAAGCCTATAAAGCTTATCAAAAACATAATTATTACGATACAATCGAATATTACGACGTGAAGACGCGAAATGAGATGAACAGAATAACGTACGACGATCATTTTTGCAAATATGAAGAAAATGATGATATTATAGTATTTCAAATTGAAGAAGAAACAGAAACCAAAATTCCAGTGATACCTAAAGTGAGAGAAGACAAATATGTTCACTTAATTGTAAAGCCACGCAGACCCTGGCTGCTTTTAGGCAATGAAATATTTTATCTAACAGAGAATATCGAAGAAGAAACTGTAAAGTTCTGTAGGATGAGAGTGATAATCGACGACAAAGATGTGCGATACGAAAATAGTGAATTAGCGAAAGGTGATTGGGACACTTGGGATAACATATTGGACGTCAAATACGTTGGCGATAAAATGTATGTGTTTCAAGCTTACGACGAATTTGGTGACATTTACATAGCGGAGATTGAAAATGAGTGCATGGTAAATTGTATGTAGTATGCGATTTTCTGAATTTGGACAGATCCATTAGTATTTTAGAAGCAATAAAAAAATACGGGTTTAGCTGGAGCAATCCGAAAATATTTTACTGGATGACCCGTCGTTTTGGTGGGTATCGTAAAAAACCGTCATTTCGCATTGGTTCTGAATTAATGGCGTCTCCGCTAACATACAGCTCACACATACTTACAGGTACCACACAATCCAAGGATGTTCCGGGAATAGTCCATGTCTTTTTTAACGCTTCTAATGAACTTAAAATCCATAAAATAGAATCCACACTATCTATTAATATAGATGATTCTGTTCCGGAAAATATAGTACGTTGTAGTAGATTTTATGACGATAATCAACTTGATCAGCTAGAGGTGATTGAAACTGTTAACGGACATAAGCTACTTTTAGTTTACTGTCAGAGGTTGATCATAATTGATATCACTCATAAGGACTACAAGTAAGCAGTAAAATGTGCTACGTCAGGGCTCGAAGCAGACTAAACACATAAGTAGGTAAATAAAAACAAATAAAATTAATTCCTACCCGAAGATATCGCTTTTTACTTCATTCATGTGTGAAGTTATTATATTTCCATTATGCACCATAACTGCTTGGTTTCTGTTATCGATATAAGATGCAAACCATTGCAATAGGTCTCCCCTAATTCCTACCATCTGTAGCTTAAGTAATAGACGATCATGATCGACCCTGTCGAATGCCTTACTGTGATCTGTATAAATTGCGTCAACCTGCTGGCCTGTATCCATGGGAGTCACAAAAAATCACAGTCAAAGAAGGACAAGGTTTGAAATGGTAGATCGACCCGGTAAGAAACCATGTTGTCGTTCAGGGAGTAAACATTTATGTGAACAATTTTCTCCATGACTTTTGACAGGATACAAAGTTTCGAGATGGGTCTATAGTTTGAGACGTCATTACATGGACCTTTTTTATGGATAGGAGTTATATATATTATGCAGATTTCCATATTGATGGAACATCACATTCGTCGTACGACCTCCGAAGAATCAAGGTAATTTATAAGGAACACAGCAGGCATATCATTCGGTCCAGCTGCTTTATTTGGGTCTTACTTTTTTTAATAAATTTCAGACAACGGTCTCGTCCACATGGCCGAAGTCTAGGCTTGGTAAAATTTGCCTCAAAATAGTCCGAGAACGCATTACAAATGGTTTCACCAGTATTTACAGTACCATGATAAGTCATGGCATTAGGCATCACATTTGTCTTTAATTTTGACTTGACATAACTAAAAAAATTCTTTGGGCGGCCATCAATTAAGTTCTCAACTGAGGCAACGTAATCGTTATAACACACATTCGTCAAGAGATCTAGAGGAGAACTCATGCGACCAATTTACTTTCGATAGTTCATCATTTATAGCTGAGTAGTTACCGTTGCCGTACAGAAAGATCCTACGCGGGGCTGAGTCAAGCGTCACATATCTCAATTTCCACAAGCTTTTCGTCGGTCCGCAGTGTCTGGACACTGTATGTAGCCAGGGCCAGGTTAGTGGTTTGTGGTAGCCTGGTTATAGCCGAGATTTTTCGCACACCCTGTCCCGCCGTTACAGTGATCGCTACCTTACCACCTACCACCGCGAACTGGGGGCCGTGGCGTGGGGACAAATAAGATAATTGCCACGCTTAACAGGCGGGTTGGCGATAGCAGTAGGTACTTAGATATACAGTAGGATGCTAGTGTCCATTATCTGGCTTTCCCTTAGTTAGTCATCGCTTACGACACCCACCCATTGGAAGAAATAGAGTGGCGTTATTCTTGAAGGGGCGGCAAGCGGAAGGGGGGGCACATCACGTTGTGATGTGTAAAGTCCCAATTTGGGCGCTACAAGCGGTGCCCCGGGCGGTGTTCCGGACAATAAATAGCGTGCACCCGCGTTCATATTCGAAATTACGAAATTCAAACGTAGACTTTATGTACATTGCTTAATAAAATTATTTTTGTGACTTCTCGGTTGTATTTAATTCAAATTGTTTTGTGTGAAGTTATTTATGTATCCATCCTAGAATTTCGAATCGGTGCATCCTGGGGTGGGCACCAGACCATTCTGGGGTAGGCACGGCCCACCCGGCCCCCCTCTTCCTACGCCTATGTTTATAACACTGCGATCTCAAACCCGCCTGCCATGCGTGGAGATTATGGCAATAACCTCCCCTTTCGAAAGAGAGGCCCTAAGTCCAGCAGAGGACTGTTAAATCCTCGTAAACTACAAAGGGCGCTTTGACTAATTTACTCATTTTAGGCCGATTTCGAAAATAATGTAGGCGTTATGACAGAAACTCTGGAAACCAATAACCATACAGCATATTTTAGTTACTTTATCAGTATTTTAGCAGTAGAGGCGAGTTGGCGACATGTGTTTTCCAAAGGCGGCAAAGCATACCCATAACTATAAGCCACGAAGCAGTAAGCTATAAAACTTACGATTGAGAGACCCACTTCTTCTTTTCTTCCGCCTCGCCAGATAGACATCGGAATCATCGTCTAGTTGAGACATCAGCTCGTCGGTTAGCAATCCAATGTGTTCAGAGTTTTCGATGAATATCTGTGAACAAACACACAATCAGGTGGTAGGACTCTTAGGTAGGTAGGACCGCTTAGGGGAGTACCACCGCCTAATCTATTTCTGCTGCTAAGCAACAATACTTGCAGTGTTGTGTTCCGGTTTGAAGGATAAGGTAGCCAGCGCAATCATAGGCATGAGGAATTTCATTTTAGTCCTCACAGTGAGAACGCACCTAAGATTCTGCATTTTTGTTGACTGCAGGCTGCAACCTTAATGCATGAATCGTAGATGTTATAGGCGTAGTTACTGCTTACCATTAGGTAGATTGTCTTACTCGCTTGTAACTCACTGCGCATCATAAAAAAGTAATCATCTTTCGGGCGGTCAGTCCTGGCTTCTGCCAGGGTCCGCTTACCGACTCATTCAGGGCACATAGTTCGCAGAATAGATGACCGACAGGGCAGTAAAGTGCTCCAGTGGCGACCAAGTACCGGAAGACGCAGCGTGGTTAGGCCTCCCACAGGTGGACCGACGACCTGGGTATAGATCGCCAGTACCAGCTGATGCGAAAGATACAGAACTGGCCTTTGGGGAGATCGCTAGAGGAGGCGTATGCCCAGCAGTAGGCGTTCTTGTGCAGGCAAAGGATGGAGAAACCATTGAAGTAACCGTTTATTTCAAGATTATTGAAAACCTCTGTAATACCTATCTCTTACAAATAAATCTTTGAATCCTTTGGTTGAAATATACTTGAAATGGGATTGAGCAAAAACCAGTTACGGGCTAATCATAAAATTAGCGCTAGGTATAGTAACTTTATGTGGCTAACCAAGACACTTCATCATCATCAGCATGATTACGGAAATGACAGGCGGTCGCCTGACGTAACTAGGGGCTTAATCCATCTACTGTTGTCTGAAGGTAATGGCAGGGAATCTCCTAGGGCAAAGGCTATATCCCTCGGAAATATGGATGTAGTGGAAGCCCGTTATCGGCGTGATCGAACATATAACACGCCAGCCTCTAAACGGATAGGAGCGAGCTCTGACGATAACACGCAGCGAGATATATGGCTAGATGTAGTTTTGGGTGATGTATGGCAGAGTAGAGTGGGTACTAATCTTGTTTTTTTTTGTTTTATATTGGACAAGACAGGCATTTGACCGCCATCTCAGCTGTTGCTATGTGTCGAATGGGGCAGATGCCAGGGATACGATGTAAAACTATTGCATTGGCTACTCCATTTCTTTGTACCTTAACGAGAGCCACGTGGTGCTCCAGTCGCTGTGCCGAGGCGGCGGCCGGCAGCGGCATGATGCTGGGCGCCAGCACGATGGCCAGGTTGGACGTGTCCATGCGGTTCTCCTTGTGGCGGGACGCTATGAAGTTCAGCAACTGAAATGGCGCATGGTGCTTTTACAAATAGAGCTTCTAAATGAGCAAATTCAAAATTCAAATTATTTATTTTCCACACAGCACCTAAAACGGCGCAAGAGGCTTTCACTAATGGAACTTCTAAATGACCAATATGTGCCTTCAACACAGTGGCCGGTCTTGACGGTTGCCATTGCCCCTAAGTTTTGTTTCAGCCTCTTTCTATTTGTTGTGGCATAGTGCGACCTTTGTACACGGCATGCAGTTGTAGCCCGCATCATTAAAAATAAAAATATTGCCAATTAAAATATTATTTAAAGATAAGCCTTAGGTAACAAACATTTCAATATGTTTATGTATTGGAGCGATAACCTATACTTGGCCTCTACTAAAGCGGTTAGAAGCTGCGCGTCACGGAAATGAAGATGCTGCGGTAGATGTCTGGGTTCATCGCGAAGACCGCGTGTGGGACGCCCACATCCGTGGTAGCCTTCACGTCCGTGCAATCGCAGATAAGCTACAATAGTGCCGCCTTCGACGTTACGGCCACGTCTTGGCCAGACCAGCAAATTACATAGGAAATAAATGTCTGGCCATGCCACCCCCGTTGGGCACGGGAAGGAGAGGCCGGCCCAAGAAGCGATGGCTGGATGTCGAACCAAAAAACACACCGCTAGGAATGCCAAAGACAGAGCAAAGTGGACTGAAAGGAGTAGGAAGGCGGACCCCGGGTCCTCGCGTGCCGGTATGTAATGGTGCGTTTACATTAGGTAGTTTTAGCGCCCATCGGTTTAAACTAGTGGGTTACTCGAATTGGTTGTTAACATTAGGTCGGTTTAACGAATACGGTCCACCTGTTTATAATTGTCGGTGACCGAATATGGGCGGCGACTCAATATGGCTAACTGAACAGCTGTTTACCATAGTAGTCATGTAAACTAGTTGCCCGTCCGCGTGAGTTACGTTTTATAGCGGGGTCGCCACCATATTGTATTTATGCTGACGTCACTCCATTGACGAAATCACAAGTTTAGTCATAATCGGCTCAGTAGTTTAGTAAGAATATTTAACAGAGAGACATAATTGCTTTCACATAATACTAGCTTTCCGCTGGCATGGACTTAAGGTCCTACATTTTGCGAATGTGTGAGTGAAGGGGAATGAAAACTATTCTATGTCCATACACAAGTGCTAAACTATCGCCATACCGAATTTCATAAAATTTGGTGCAGTGGTTTAACTGTGAAAGCAAGACAAACAGACTTACTTTCACATTTATAATAGTAGGGATTAGTTTAATTCAAAATGAAAAGGCTTAGATATAAAAGAGCGTCAGCGGCCAGGCGGTTCGGCGGCCGAGTATCCGACTCGTAAACGAGAGGTACCGAGTTCGAATCCCGCTGCGGCCATGTACCAGTGACTCTTTTCTGAGTTATGTAAATTAGTTTTATTCTAACCGATGCTCTTACGGTGAGGGAAAACATCGCGATGAAACCTGCAAATTTAGGCAACTGAATTTGTAACCGTGATCCAATCTGGTCCGGTTCCCCTGGTAGCAGGGTCACGGAGGTCAGATGGTAGTCGCTCTACTGTAATTACCTGATCGCCAAATCCTGGATCATGGTCAAGGCGCACCCCAGGCCCTCGTGCTCGAGAGCACAACCGGGACATTAACGCCAAAAGATGTTTATTTATTTTTATTAATTATGACAAGGCTTATGATTTAAAACATAACATGCAGAAAAAAATATTCTTAATACTCTGTATACCTCCAAGATGTAATGAAGCAAATGAACATGTAACACTGGTAGTAAAAGTAGTGTATTCAGGAGAGGAGTCAAAGCTTCGTCTCCAGCAGTGACTCTGCAACGTAGGAGGAGATCCTGGACTTCAGCACTGATAAGGGGCTCTGGCAGACCTCTCAGGTACAGCTTTAGAACACTGGCAACGTCTATTGGGTGATGACCTTCTGAGACACAGCCTCCTGCATCCAACAATCTCTGGAAGATTACATTTAAATTATTCATTGCGTGTATTTAAAATGACGTATATTATTTACAATCATCATCATCATCATCATCATCACAGAACGTAACAGTCCACTGCAGTACTTAGGGCCTCTCTCACGAAAGGGGAGGTTATTGCCATAATCTCCACGCTTGGCAGGCGGGTTGGAGATCGCATAGAAACTGTTCCAGAAGGCAGTCTTTGCGGTGTCAGCGCAGCCGGACTTGGGAGCATAGGCGGTGATGAGGTTCGTTGTTATACCCAATTTGCGCCTTGATCACCATGAGTCGATCGCTCATCTTGTTCACCTCCAAAATGCCGTTCCGGAAATCGTCGCCCACAACGTGTACAAGAGCTTGAATCCCTGCCCGATTTCCCTAGACTTGGAGCCACGCCACCTCGTCTCCTGCAGGAATGCCACCTGAACGCGGCGCCTGTGCAGCAAGTCCGCCAGCTCTCGAGACCAGCCAGTCAGAAAGCCAACGTTCAGGGTGGCGAAGCGGAGTTTCCTACTACTAGGCGCTAACTTCTTTAACCCTGCCCGCGCGTGACAGGGTAGCCCTAGCCCACTTATCGCAGGTGTAGGGCAATATGCCTGCACGTCTTTCAACTGAGACGCCTTAGTATGGTGTTCATTTCTTATAGCTTTTTAATTTTGTTATTTAGCCGTGTTTTTGCTGTTTATGTGTGGCGATTACCATCCGACCCGCACATACGTTAGGGAAACCCCGGTACCCAAGAGCCTCCTCCGTTTTCCAGATGGACCGCAGGCTGGTGAGGTTGGCTTGGGCCCATGAGATGGTGGTTGGGCCCTATAACCCCCTTTTATTATCTTAGTATGTATTATTATTTTAATTATTCATTATTTAACTAGCCTGTGGAGTAGATAGAATTGTAGATGTTTCTACAGAAATTTACATGTATTTAATTTTAAAACGAACACTCACAAACACAATAAAACTACTATCTACTAAAATTGGATTTAAAAATGTACTTGTATTGTTAAGGTTTTATAGCATTTTAGTGTCAGTAAAATAAATACTACAGTGAGAAAATCATAGAGGCATCCTATTATATTTTATTCATACTTACTAACTCATAGATCTTGACAAATTTGAATATTTAAAATTTCAATGAAGTCTAATAATTTTAAGTATAAAATAACATAAGTACAAACATGCATACTTCCTAATACCAATTGCCAGAATAAGTTTATTGTAATATAGCAATTAATTAGTCCTTTCTACCTTGATATCCTTTTGGCGCGCTTGTGATCCTGCCTTTCTGAATAAACCCTCAACATGAGCGTTAGCTCTCAAGACTGCCGACATTTCACTAACTACATTGGGAACACTCAATGTACTGCCACAACATATCACACTGCAGGAAGGCACCTTCGCCAGAGGTGCTCCAAATACTGTTTTGTGATCCTACGATAAAGAAAATAATGTTATAGTTTACATTCAAAGGACAACCATCGGTATGATGTTGATCCTGTACTCACTTTTACATTTTTCAGAATAATCTTCTTAAGACGATGTTTTAAACCAGACTTTTTCAATTCCCCGACAATTATACTCTGCAGTTTACCGTGATTTATTCCATCGGATATCAACATTTTTATTTTTACAAATTCATTAGCCAAAACCACAATGAACCTTTTTAAACCAACATTCGTTCGTTATGTTAACGTTCCATTCCATTCCAATTATTGTGATGTGTCAAATTATTTCGAAAGAGAATATCGTCGTCATAGGATAGAGAATTTTTTTTATAATGATAGATTTATAATAGAGAAAAAAATTATATACAGAATGTGGTGACCATGATAATTCTACTTCAAATAATTTTGTGGACCTTAAATAATTAGTCGTGTAACTTTTATTTAAAAATATCATATAAAGAACAAGAAAAAATTGTATATAAAGAACAATACAGAATTTATTATTTTTATATATTTTTTGTGTCTGTGTGTAAAATTAATATTTATTTTATAAAAATACCTACCTACTTACCAAAACGAAGTGAAATAGAATATCTATTCGTTTAGAAAAGCGTTCGGCAGAAACGTAAAAAGTTTGTTTCTATCCTCTTTGTTCGGCAGCAAAGACAACAAATATGATGAGTCCATGGTGAGTTCATTAATCTGTGCATACATGACATGAGTGTCAGTTCATAGTTTGTGACACAAGTTTGTGATCACAAACTATGATGTTTGTGATGAGTGTATTGATTTGTTTGGTTCTAAGTATGTTTGTATGATTTTTGGATGGAGTGCTTTAAGTTTCTCGTGGTTCACTGTGACCTGTGTTGTGAATAATATTGTCCTCTGAAGATGTACAAGGATAGCTCTGATGAAAGCTCTTCATCTAAGGATGAAAGCATGGATGAAAGACAGCTTGTTGTTCTTGACCCTTTGTCAATGATACGATCAAACACAGGAGAATCCGATAATAAAAGTGTTGCGAGGTTGTTGGGTAACATGAAAGAATTAATATCTCATGTTTTGACTGGGCCCCAGATGTCAGCAGTGAGCACTAATCCGACGCAATTAATAGCATTCGATCCAGAAGATCCAGACGCTGATATAGATGGTTGGTGTAATGTGACAGAATTTATCATACAGAATAAACGGCTGGAAGGGGTTGATTTGCTTATGGCATTATCTAATGCATTGAAAGGCCGTGCAGCCACATGTCTAACTAAAATAAATGTCAAAGATTTGTCATGGGACGTAATTAAGCGAACTTTACTCGCTACATTCTCGAAACCATTCAATTTAAGAATTAAAGAATGTTTTGATAAGATTTTGAATTTTAAAATAGAACAAGAAACAGCCGTTGAATCAGGTCTTCGTTTATGGAACCTCATTGATGGAATACCAAAAACTGAAATGCCTGAGGAAGTGATTACTGGATTTGTTATTTCAGTATTATGCTCAAAGGATAGGAGGATATGTAACGAATTAAATATTCATACAATTACTACAAGAGCTCACTTGTTTCGGGTACTTAGTAATGTACCTCTGAAACGACATCTAGATGTTACTCAAACTCAAGAACCTGAACTTAAGCGGAAAAAATTCCAGGGTACATGTAGTAAGTGCAGAGGACAAGGACATAAATCTGCTCAATGTAGAAAGCCCAAAGATGGTATACCCAAACAATTAAATCAAAATACAAGTGTAAACCTTATGGACGAGAAAATGAAAACTTGTCATTATTGTGGTAAGCTTGGTCACATTGCACCTCATTGCTTTTTAAAGATTGCTCAAGGCAAAATGACCAAAGATGGTATTCCCAAACAAACAAATAAAAAGAAAAATGTAACCGTCAAGGAGGAGAAAATAAAAATTTGTCATTTTTGTCGAAAGCCTGGTCACATTGTGACGCAATGCCATGTAAAGCAGGCAATCAGGAATGCTAAGCAAGAGAATAATACAACTATCTTAGCTGGAGCTATGGATAAGGACATTAACCAGTCTGGAAACAACATGGTGAGGAAGAGTCAGAGCACAGAAACACCTTCCAATGAGTTGCCCTTTCCTATTAATGGGTCCCTTTTGAAAGAAGCTAGTTCATACATACCGGGCAGTGTGGATAACACATATGTGAAACAATCTGTCTGGAGTCAGTTTAAACTATAAGGCTGAATTGTCAAAGAACATATGTACCTAGCAGTTATACATTACTACTTACATACTTTTCTTTTCATGAGTTGTAAATAATATTTTTCACTCATTTCATGCAGAGCGTTGCCTAATGGTTAAGGGGTTAAGTTAAGGGCCGACTCATATGCAGGTTCCGTGAAACCTGGTTCGAGCCCCAGTGCCACCATGTACCAATGACTCTTTTCTGAACGTTGTACATTAGTTGATCACTAACCGATGCTCTTATGCTGAGGGAAAACATTGTGATGAAACCTGCACATTAAGGGGACTGAACATGTAATCATTAGCGATTTTGGTCAAGTTCCCCTGTTATCAGGGTCACAGAGGTCAGATGGCAGTCACTCCACTGTAATAACCTGATCTGCCAAATCCTGAATCATAGTTAAGTCTGACTAAACCATGAATTTTCTACTATTTCACAAATGAAGATAAAAGTTACTAGTTCAAGTAAGAACTGGCGCTGCTGAAATACATTCATGCAAAAATAAAACAATTCCATGCAATGACATGCATCTTGGGTCTTACACGGCACGTGACCACAAGCGCAGGCGAGCCGCCTCTACAACCTTTTCCGCTATATCTCTCACTCAATAAGTACTTGGCAAGTCGGGTCACTAGCAGTATCTAGCAGCGAATCGTAGAACGGAGACAGCTGAGCAGCTCGGCGCTTTGCTCCTCCGTATTGTCCATGTTAACGCTATTGACCTACAAGTCTCCAAAAGGCGTCAAATATCTTAGAGGCCGAAAATAGGCAGCAGTGTTTTCTGTATTTTAAATATGGCGATCTCCGATACATCTGTCAAATGGCAAAACAGTCCGCTTTGTAGAGAAGGAAGGCTCAAGTCCAGTGGAATGTTATGGGCTGTTCATGACACCTTATCTGATGAGGAGTTACTTCACTTCCCTTTCTTGAAACATGGCCTTTTTGTCGCCGTCTGCTTGGCCGTACTAACGAAGCACGTCCGCGAACTTCACGACAACGAAATGGAAATGATGCGATGAATGTGCAATGCGGCGATACACGTACATGACTCAGCTAACAATGAGTTCGCAAGTAAAGATTACATCCGTGGCAGCCTTGGTGTGAGCGATTATACCTATATGTGGTTAAGATTGAAAAGGCTCGTCTGTACTGGTTTGGTCACGTGCTGCACCCTGTGGAGCAGAACATATATGGCAGAATGTTCCTTACATAAAGCCCGAGGGTTTCTTTATAGTGTGTATATAATATAAGTTTAGTATTTTGTAATATAAAATATGAATATGATTTGTTTGTACTAAATAAATTCCATTACAGAATTATTATATTTCTTATTTTAATTTAAGGATAGTTCCTTGGATAGGTGGTAGGCCATAGAAAATTTCCCAGAAGGTAATCTTATCGGTGTCGGCGCTCGCACGCAGTTGACGCGTATTATCCCCCAATAAGCACTTTGATGGCCATGATCGAGTTAGTCGATCTCCGGAATGGCATAATGGACGAGCAGCTCACTCTGCTCATCCAATATGCCATTCCGGAGATCGACTAACCACTATAGCAACCCCATTCCTACCTTCTGCTGATCCGGATCGAGCGGCAGGCGGTAAGTGAGCCTGAGCACATTTTATGTGGCAAAACGGAGAGCGTTCTGCATGTCCTTCGCGTCTTTATTTCTAGCAGACCTCATAGGTTCTTCTTTTATGTCATACGGTCGGCAAACAGGCAAGCGGGCTACCTGATGGAAAGTGGTCACCATTGCCTATAGGCAACACCAAGAGTATCGCCAATGCGTTGCCCACCACTATAACACGTTGCTCTGGCAGCAAAAAGGCAAATGCCTCTCCACTGCCAAAGCCACGGTTCCCCAAATCCCCACCCCGTGGAGCACTGGAGATCTTACTCACCGACAGAAACACAATACTATTTTAAAGAGTATTGTTTAGCTGCGGTATTCTGTAAGGTACTGTTTTTGGTATTTTGTTTTTACGTACGTACGGCGACTATCATCCGACCCGCACAACCCTTTATAGAAAAGCTGGTTCGCCAGGACCTCGTTCGCCTGTCATATGATAATCATACTATTTTGCCCAAAGATTTTGACATATACATGAATTTGCTATTATTTTGCTTCAGGCGCAGCTGTAATATAAATTGAAATAACCCTAGGCAGAAAAACTCGGATAACCCCCGACCAAATTTACATACTCAAATATTTTTTATGAAACGAAGCTAAGAACCATCTTGATTAAACTGGATTTTAAATAGAGAAAACCGCATCCAAATCGGTCCATCCGTTCGGGAGACAAAGAGGAGAGAAACTGCCTCTACGTCCAATTCTACAAACACTACGTGCCACAGACAGACACACAGAGCTACAGATACACTCGTCAAGCTTATAGCTCTGTTTTCGTCGGTGATGATCACAGTTCACAACCATTACAATATCTCCGGTGATTTTTTGATGATACTCTTAAAGTGGAAAGAAACACCAACAACATGCGAGAATCACACTAATTTGCATTACAATCTTGCATTATGGTTCGACGGAGGCCTGCTCTACAGCAGTCCAATTTCAAAAGTTTTAGTGCTCTCAAAGGTAGACAGGTTGTTACTAATTTAATATTTGAATGTGATACTAATTATGCACACTTTATTAACACTAACACAACATTCCAATGCCCAAGTATGGGCATCACCATAAACGGTGAATGCCTCTTGAGATTAAATTAAATATTGATATGTAATTTATATTACCAAATAAATAATATGAATATGAGATTCGCCGATGATATAGACCTAGTGGCGGAGTCGCTGCAGGAACTACAAGGCTACAACGGATGCTGACATCAGCCACGCAGAAGTCTCGGCATGAATAAGTATAAAAAATAACATAAATATACTTGCTCAGGCGAGCTTATACCATTATGGTATTTCTTCCAGCTTACCTTAGATATAGGTTTTAAGAACAATCGTCGACCGCATGAAGGAGCATATAAGAGCTGTAAAAAACAACGACGCACAGAAGTCAGCCATAGCACAACACCTGACTCAGAGCGAAATCATACATTGGATCGAGTTACATAACCCCAAGTACTGTTGGCGGAACACCACTATATACCACGCCTAGTGCGGGAGGCAATAGAAATAACGAAATACAAAAATTTTAATTCTCATCTGGCCCACATGGGCATTCAGGTCCACACCAATCACAATTCGATGAGATCGACGATCGATAAGATCAAGCTGTCTTCGAAACTACCCTGTAAGCCGGAAAGCATTCAGAGTCCAAAACGTTCATGTCCGTTTTACAAAATATTATGGGTCATATAAGGGTAAGCATAATAGATAGAATTTGCAAAAAAGCCTACTGCAAGCCATCATCGTTAATTTATATAGGTCTTGATGCTATCGTGATGTTACGTCTGATTTTCCTATCCGATAGATTATTAAGAGACGCTCGTGCCGTACGGATGGATATTCCTGTCGATCAGCTGGAAGGAAAATCATCCACCACGGAAAACCCACCCTTGATACACTGCTGCTCAAAAGGACTCGTTTCTACAGCCATAAAATAAGTTTTAAACGAAAATCTAAATGTCACTTTGACAATTTCGAAGTGATTTCGAACGTCATGTCAATTGCTTGTGCCCGTTGTTTGTTGTGTTGCTAAATTTATTTTTTAGAATCTAAATTCTAATCTCTAGTTAAAATCGAGCTCTAATCGTACTTATTACATCCATAATGATAGAGTTATCAGCTAAACTTACCACTGGAACAGTTTACTTAGCCGGAGAAGCATTAGAATGTTGCATTACTTTCTGCCACACTACACAGCCTGAACACAGAAATTCGCAAAGCCACAGGTATAAAACCAAATCTTCTGTTTAATCAAACTTTTTGATTTTTGCAATATTTTATCAGAAAATGTCTAAGCGTGTCTACTTCATAATTTCAGTGACATTCTAGAAAACCTAGCATGGTCTTCAGCACAGATCCATTGTTTTTATTCAACAATAGGCTCTTCTGGAGATAAAACACCCACAGTAGAGAAGACTACTTCCTTAGAAGTCACTTCTTGTGATGTCGGGGATGTTGTATTCCATTCAAAGCCTAAAATATTATTCTGTGATTTAACTATACCATTAGGGGAAAGTAAAACTTGTGAGTAAGCAGAATTTTAAAAATGAATATTTCTAAAATATTTTTTATTATTAACTTTATTTCTACATAATTTCCTTTTCAGATTGGTACAGAGAGTCTTTACCTATTGAAGCCCCACCTTCTTATAGAGGCACAACAGTGAAATACTCTTATAAGATTACTATAGCCACCCAAAAAGTGGGTTCCCACATAAAAATGGTGCGCATACCATTCAGAGTTCTCCCCATTAGTCCAATTATGAATCTGCAGGATCTTGCAGCACTGTGTGGCAATGAGACCACAGAGGAGCTCCAGCCGACAAACCCTTTTTCTGAGGAACGCAAAGTTGAAACACCATTGACAATGGCTTTACAAGTTCTCCAGGTAATTATTAACATGTATAGCCTTATCTTTTGCAGACCATCTTTATTGAATTTTATATATTTATTGCAACTTACAGAATCTCACAGCTAGAAGAAGCCCAAACTCATACATGATCACAAATACTAGAGGAAAAGTTGGAAGATTTTGCTTGTTTAAATCAGCTTATAAACTTGGTGAAGATATTGTTGGCACATTTGATTTCTCTGTTGGAACTGTAAATTGTATGCAGGTAACTAAAAAATAACATTTGATGATCTGACTACTACTCACCCCTGCCATATGGCACTTTATTTATTGTAATTATTTTTAGGTTTCAGTGTCACTGCAACCAGAAGAAATTGTGAAATCTAAGTCACCATCCAAGAATATTAGCAAAGACACAAGTAGTAGATCTATGACAGTGGCACGGTATCATGAAGTCACACTGGGTCTCACACATTCCCAACTCATACTACCTATACCATTACACATCACACCAGCATTTGAAGTTGATGATGGTAAATCTATTCTTATGTTTAGAATTATTAATATGTTACTGTATCTGTATTATTCAAAAAATTTCAATATGGTTTATTTACAATTTTGAAAATGACGCCTTTATTATCTCGTTTAATATATTATGAATAATAATTTTGAAGTAAATATACATTTACTTGTGTGAGTGTTACTGTAAGTATACACTTACAGTAACATTTTTGTAATTAATTATGAGTTTTAAAGAGATTTTATTTTTAATTGCAGTAACTTTAAGGTGGCGTCTTCACTTCGAATTTGTTACCACCAATGAAAAACTTCTACCGAACTCTGAAGATAAAGACTGGAATGCTCCTCTGAACGTACCTATTGAGACCATGGTGTGGAATCTTCCAGTTAAAATCTACTCTACCCTCCCTAAGCAAATTACACAACATTCCCTAGGAAATGATGCTTACTCAATGTATATTAAATAGGTACCTAATGTTATAAGGCAAATGAAATAATTCCTGTATTAAGAATTTCTTCTATAATTTAATTATAAGTAATTATTGTAAATATTTACAAATATTTATTACATTAAGAAACATTTTTATTACATCAAAACATTGTAATTTATTCATCCTCAGAATCTTTATCCCAATCTTTCATTTTAGCTCCCATCATAAAGTCATCCCTGGAAAAAATAAGAAATATGATATAGAAGAATACTGGAGATAGAGCATAGTATCATAAGAGAACATAAACAATAACATTTCATCACAATAGTAAAACGTTAAGTCTACTATTGTATAATCAAATTATTATCCTTACCGAAGTGCATTCCATCTTGGTTTGTCTTCATCCTTTACTTCATTCTTTAAAGAAGATTTTCCTTCATCTACTATAATTGACTTTGTTTGTCCCATTAGAGTATCTAAGAACGTCCTTTTGTCGAATTTCTTTAAAATCTTATCCTTTTTAGTTTCTGCTATGTCACTTCTGTTCAGTTCCTTGTCCATTGTTTTTTGTTGATTTCTAACAGCATTGAATAGCTGCACCACACCCTTAGTTGCAATCTTGTTTAATAACCTTTCTCTATCTTTTTCTAAAATATTTGGTTTGAAACGTAATGATGGTTTATCAGGTTTCTGTAAATAATAAAATAGTAAAACACTGTGTTGGACACTTAGTTGAAAAATCAATGTTCCTAAATGGTCTCAGAAATATTTAAGTATCAAATTGTTTCCCCAGAGTTTACCTGGGAGGTATGATTGTTATTAATAGAGCATTACTTAACACTTACCTTTTTCTTAGCAGGTGGTTCCGTAGAAACCTCATCTTCTGGTTTTATTGTATGTTTTTCATCCTTTGTCTCTCCAACAACTTCAAAACTAGGTTTTTCTTCAGTTTTTTTTATTTGTACCTCTGAATACTTTTTAGCACGGGATAACACTAGGGACTTTTTGTTTTTAGGTTTGCTAGACCCCAAAATTTTGGCTACTGAATCAGCCCAGCCTTCGTTTGCTATTAAGACCTCGTTATCGGACTGTTGATCTTCATCTGAGGAGCTATCCGTTAAAACACTATTGTTATCTTCTACATCTCCTTCTGTTTCCATTTCCCCAGTTTCCACCTCACTGTCAGCTTCCTCGGAGCTTTCATTACTTGAGGATTCTGAATCAGATACTGTAAAAACGAAGAAATTTAATTTCATAACATGTTAACACGATTTTAAATTATCGCTGCAGTTTAACGTACCTGAAACTTTCAAGATAGGTTTTTCCATGATTTCAGCTACTACCATTGCTTCTTAGTCAGCAGACAATAAGCAGAATTTATAAAATTTATGAAAAATTTAAATGCACGTGTTTCGTATTTTGTTGTCGTCGCATTAATTTTTAATTATTAAAAAGTTTTACAGCACCGGAAACTAGTTTTTTGAGCCATTTCGTTGACAAGTTTAGGATAAATTTTTGATTTATTTTCATCATTTTCCAGTTTCCTTATCATCGTATTTATACCTAGTTGATTTGATTTAAAACAGTTTTATAATTCATTTCAAATTATAATTGTTAATGAGCTTACGAAGCTTCATATTGAAATATTTTGCGTATATCGAGACGTTACGTGTTTTTAAAAATATTGTACAGCTGATCGGTCAGTAGGTAGAGAAAAGAAGTTTTGTTTCATTCGTGGTGCCAGAAAATGGTGGTTTTGTTCTGAAAATGGCGAATAAGGCTAATCTTTTGCCGTATTTTCCAAAAAGAGAAAGTGGACTTATAACGCAATTAAAATCGCAATTGTTCCAAAAGCGTCTAAACGTTGCAAAGAATTTATTTCGCAGAGATTTAGTTTGTCACTTTGGATGTGTAAATGCCATCGAGTTTTCCAGTAATGGCGAATTACTTGTATCAGGTAATTCTCATCCTATAATTTATTGTAATAATACGAAAGGTTTTATGTTTATCTTGATTAGTATTCGAAAATTAGAAATATGAAAGAATATTTATAATTGTTTTCGACGACCGATTTACCTAATATTTTTGTTCTTACGTTGTAGTTCTGTTATTGATTGATAACGTTATTGATAACAAATACCGCAATGGCTCTAATTAATACTAACCATCATAGGTAAATAATGCATAAAATCGAGTAGATATCACGACTATCTATCGAGTTCCCAGTAATAGTAGCTTTTGTAGCCGAAAACGGCGACTGCAACGACGATATTAGCTTAGGTTGCTATCGTAACTGACTAGCTGCTCGGTACTACTCTCTGGGTCGGAGGATACGAAATTTCGAAATTTTAAGTCTTTTTCGCCTCAGTGCTCCTTTTACTACACTCTAACACCTCTCTGTCGTACGCTCGCCTCTGATATGACTAATAGCATAAATCTGCAGGAAGAACATAAACTTAAATAAGACTTACTTCAATATATTACCTGTTAATGAATTAATAAATCACCACTGCACTGCATTGATGAAATAAAACACTTGAAATAATCTAGTTTGGAATTGTAAATTGGATTTAGATTGTACTAGCTTTTGCCTGTGACTTCGTTTGTCCTACTATATAAATGTTCCCCTTGAATCACTCTATCTATTGTTGAAAACCGTATGAAAATCTGTTCAGTAGTTTTGAGTAAAACTGTGTCAAATATACAACCATCTATTTTTATATATAGATATAAACTACTTATTAAATATCTTATATGCAAATTATCTGAAATTTTTCTATCTATACATAGTATAAAACAAAGTTGCTTCCCGCCGTTTGTCCCTCTGTATGTATGTATGTCTCTTAGGTCTTTCAAATTGCAACAGATTTTAATGCGGTTTTCAATATAAATAGTGATTCAAAAGGGAGGTTCATAGGGTAGGCTAGGCTAGGTAGGCACAACATGCTAACGAAGTGGCAGCGGGCCAGTTAGTACTTAATAAATTGAAGAAGTAATGTGATAAGAAAATAAAAATTCATTTATTGTGCGCATAATTATTAACATCACCCTACATTAGTCTGCTGCTGGAGGTAGAACTCCCAAATGATCATCAATGCACCCTGTCCCTCGCTAGACATGTGCAGCCTTTCACAAATCATCAGTCCACCTGGCTCGAAGGCATGTTAATACACTCTTCACACAAGACTTTGTACATTGTGTTTGCAATAAATATAATAAACTGTTAATCGTACTTTTGGAATGATATTGCCTCAATATTAATTGTGGTTAAACATTAATGTGTGGGAGAATAGTTAACATAGTAATAGTAGGAATATGGAAAGTATTCCCACTCTTATAAATTTGCAGAGTTTGTATCAACTTATAAACAGTAGAAATGTTAACCTCACACAAATTATTCAAAATATTAACAGAATGGAGCAAGAGATAGAGGAATCAACAAATTTGATGTGTACTTTTGGAGAGAGTACACATCAAAAGATCTACAGCTCATGCTGGCCCCGATATTCCATAGAGTTACTGAAGTTCACAGTGTCTTACAGCAGTTCTACAAATCTCTGAGCATTAAAGGCAAACAGGCCCTCCTGTCTGAAACTGAAAATCCATACCTGTCTTATCCAGCAATGTACTCAGTGGATTCAGTGATAGAGAGAACGGAAATGGATTCAGATAATCACAATCCTTATTCGGTCCTCCACAGCTGATAAACGCACCCTAAACAGACTGAGTTGTGTATTCCGCTGCCCCATACAGGTCTTTAAAAGTGTCGTAACTGTATCTTGTACAGCTCAAGCTAATCCTATGAAGTCAAAACACTTGTTTGTAGTCTATCTAGGCTGCGGAAAAACTACACCTAACGTCTGGCTAACGACTGTATCCATTACAGCCGTTCTGAACATCCGCCATAATGTTCAGCATCGAGTTTAGGTTACAGAGTGGATGCTAAAGTCTTGAACCATTTGAATAGGGAACAAAGCTGTCAATAGAACAGATAAGTTCAAATACCTCGGGTCCTTGCTGCACGAGTCCTGCGATATCGGCCCGATGTCAAGTCCCGAATCTCTGCAGCTTGGGCCGAAACGCGGGAGCTCACGGCAGTCACCTCTGACCCTTAAATTCCTATCCCGAGGGGCTAACATAGAATTTCGTGAGCCGAACCCCGTCAAATCCGTCAATCAATATGGGTGCAGTCCAGTCGATGTCAGAAGTTTACCAGTTTGGAGCTTTTTGGACTGTAATCGGTATATCCGGTGGCGAGTCCACCTCATGTGGCCTACTAGTCCATCAGTGGCGGAGGCCGATCGGTGGGTCTGTGAGTCTGCCTGACTGAATGCAGAGTAAATTGCGCCATTTACTATAAAATTATTGACTTTAAATCTGTCCTTTCGTAACCAGTTTTTTTTCCAGAATATAATTTATAATTTTTTTCAAAATATTGCTTTCCCTGACCATAATTCAGTCTATTTAGGATTCAGTTGATTTGGGATTCAGTTTGAGCTTCAGCTGTTTCAATTATATTTGTAAGTTATTATGTACCGGAGGGACGATAAACTACCCCTTTCGACCCACGCTCTTGGAGCAGTTCCTAGTTTTTAGCGAAAGATAAACAACAGAGCTAACGTACGCGGCAACGTATGGGCTTATTACATTTGGCTAAATCTAGTCGTCTAAATTCATCATTCATCATCATCATCATCTTTTATGGGCCTTATTGGCTCTTAGCAGAGTCGCGAACTCTATTCATCTATGGTTCCGCTAAGTGGCGCTTAGCCCTTAGCAATAAGGGATAATGGGACGCGTATTTATAATTGACAAATAATTCCAGGCGGAGATGACAGGCGGGTGATGCTCTGGCAGTTCGGCCAGGCCATCTTCGACCATGGCAAGCCGGAGCAGATGAAAGCCGTCCATCAGTCGAATATATTCTGTCTTGGCATCACCAATGACAATCAGAAGATTTATTCAGGAGGAAATGATGATATTGTAAGTTGTAAATTTTTCTTTTCAACAGGTATGTGCATAAGTTTTCACGTGTTTCCACAATTATTGTCTGAACTATAATAAATAACTACGTTGTAAAAACATAGTTTATAAAATTCAGTATCATTATAACATACACTGGCAACCTGTATCCCACTGCAAGAATTGTAGATTGTGAGAAATTCATTAGAATACGACAAGAATTCGTTTCAGAGACAAGGTAAATCAAAATTGAATAGAAATCCAAGCGCGCCACGGTCTCATTGCGGTAGGCATTGATGTTCGATTATCCTCAAAGTACGAAACCGTCACCTGTCCAGTTCCTAGACTCTGAGTGCTTTACTTAACATTCTTTATAAGCCCTTGTTTTTCCATGGTATTGTCACAAAATAAAGAACGGCCCGCCCCAAGCAGAAGGTCTACTGGAAACAATGCGCCATTTCCGTCACACACACATTGACGTTACGTTTACAGGCTTTCTCACGCAGTTTCAAGCAGTGCTTGGTCGCGATTGTTAACGCGAGAATTCGTTGTATTGTCGACTTAAATTGAATATTATTTAATTATACGATATTATTAATGATAAAATAAAAGTACTTGTACGTAACTAAGATTACTTAATAACATACAAGCAACGCACGCAGAGTCCAAGAACTGATGGGTGACTATTTCAGAATGGCTAGTCGAACTTCAGCACCGCCACAAGTTCTAATGTCGATGCTGAAGCGAGGTTGAACAAGGTCTTCCGCTAGAGGATTAGTTGGAACAGTTTCAGGCACCACCTGACAGTTTTTAACAAAATAAGAAACCGTAATGGCCACCTTAATGGTTTTTAGTCTAATATAAAAAAAATTGCTGACCACCTTCCTTCTCCATCATCAGATCAATTGACTAATACCATAATATTGCATTTTCATCAATTTACATGTGTATTAAATTTTCAATTCAATTGATTACCGGGAAATGGGTCACAGCTCAGGTCAGGGAAAGGTCTCAGGTTCTGACGATATAATCAGGTGGCGATGAATTTTTAAAAGTGAATAAACAGTAGGTTATTATTACGCCTACTAAAGGCATAATGTCTGAAGCTGGTATGGAAAATCTAATACACTTGAACACATCTCAACAGCTTGGGAAGCAATCATGATCACATTATGGCAAGGATTAGATATTGATCCTTTGCAAGGGACATGTTATTGTGAACGGTCTTTAAAATTCTATTCGATCTTTTAAATACCATTTTCAAAAATCATAATAAATACAGTAGCAACTAGTAAGTCGGCAAGTTTAGGTAATAATTTTCGAAGACGACGGGAGTGGACCTTCTGTTGGTTTTCTATTTTGTTGTATTGTTTATTAGACTCGCAAGCAAGCTGCCTAGAACACGGTCGGTTTCTCTTCCACATCCTTTTGAACCCGAACCCTTGCAGGTGATAGTGCACGACCTGGAGACGCGGTGCCCTTTGGAGGTGCTGCAGCACCAGCGCGCGGTCTGCAGCCTTAGCATCGACCCGTTCAACGAGCGCGTGGTCGCCACCGCTGGGAACGACGGCCGGCTGCTACTCTTCGACACCAGGCATTCGGTGCATGGTGAGTGGATACTTGACAGAATGATGGGTGTCCGGAAGTGTGGTCCACCGAGGTTCTCCATCTCGGTCAAGCATGGGAAGGTCTCTATGCCCCAACGCCCATTGTTGTGGTGCGTCGGTGGCGGAGTGTTTAGGGTATCCGATTCGTAAGCGAGAGGTACCGTGTTCGAATCCCACAGCGGCCATGTACCAATGACTGTTGTTGAATGCTAACCGATGCTCTTACGGTGAGGGAAAACACCGCGATGAAACCTGCACGAGGCGACTGAATGTGTAACCATGATTCAATCTGGTCAGGTTCCCCTGGTAGCAGGGTCACGGAGGGCAGATGGCAGTCGCTCCACTGTAATTAGATGATTTGCCAAATTCTAGATCATGGTCAAGGCGGACCCCGGGTCCTCGTGCGCGAGAGCACAACCGGGACATTATTATAATTTTTTTTATTAAGGCTATTGTAAATATTTCCGTTCCACTGTATACCTATAACAGGTGTTGATAAAGACTTTTAATTGAACCAGTTTCGGATGCGACGTTTAAGTAAGCTGTTTATTTAGTTGCAAATAAGCGCGTGTTTTCGTATGGAGCGTCGTTGGCCGAGCGGTTTGAGTATACGACTCGTAAGCCAGAGGTCCCGGGTTCGAATCCCGCTCCGGTCATGTACCAATGTCTGTTTTCTGAGTTATGTACATTAATTGAATACTAGCCGATGCTCTTACGGTGAGGGAAAACATCGTGATGAAACCGGCACATACAGGCGACTGGATGTGTAACCATGATCCAATCTGGTCAGGTTTCCCTGGTAGCAGGGTCATGGAGGTCAGATGGCAGTCGCTCCACTGTAATTACCTGACCTGCCAAATCCTGGATCATGGTCAAGGTGGACCCCGGGCCCTCGTGCGCGAGAGCACAACCGGGACATTAACGCCAAGATGATTACTTTTATTTAATCACTTGTTTTCGTGTGTAGAGCAACAGGTTGTGAGTTTGCGCAGCCGCAAGGCGGTCCACAGGGTCATGTTCTACCCTTGAATGTCCATTGAAATTGCGAAAATCTTCATTACCCATGGTCCCGTGTCCCGGCAGAGTCGCTGGTGGTGTCTCGCAGCCGGAAGGCGTTCCACGGGGTCATGTTCCACCCGCAGCAGGCCGGCGCGCTCGTGTCGGCCAACGCGAGGGACGGCGTCGCGCTGTGGGACCTGCGGGCGCCTAAGCAGTAAGTATCGTATAAACAACTCAATGGTCACAATACAGAATAAAAAAATAATGAACTCTGAAATCTGAAATCTATTTTATCATTGACACGATAAGAAGAAGAGCTCAGTGGTAAACAAGCAGGTCAATCTGGAGGAAAGTGGTTGCCGTCGCTCTGAGTATATACAGTTCTTTCTCTTTTAGGACGCAGCCGGGCTGCTAATTGTGTGTGGCTATTAACAAATAAATCTGGCGTCTTGTGTGATAAAAGTGGTATATTTATGCATTAAAATTGTTATAACAAATGTTTATGTTACTAAAGTTATATGACTCCGAATTTTTTTTTAAAGCGTTACAGGAAATATACTCCCCCGGAAAAGTTTTTGAAAAACCATCCAGTATAATCTTGGTGTAGAGCGTCAGCCTGTATTATCCATTATTTTTTTATCTATACTATTATAAATTTACTATTGTGAATTTGACTATTTAATTATTGCTGCTTTAATTATTGTATGTCTGAAATGGGCAGACTGTTGAAAATCACAAATATCATTTGTAATACCTGATTGTACCTACACAGTTCAACAATAAAGTTATTCTATTCTATTCTATAAAATTGTAAAACATCCGTGTCTGTTCATTGAAGAAATTTTAGAAAAATACGGACAGGATTCTGGGACTCTCTGGGAAAAAAATTCTAACATTTTTGTCTCTATTTGTCTGTTAGCACACATACGCCGCAGACGCCCCGACTTTGTTTTATACAATGTATAGAGGTCTGACTTCCCAACCCACCTCCCCAGTCCGGTGGTCCGCTACGTGGGCAGCGGCGGGTTCAGCCAGAACAGCATGAGCGTGAGATTCAACGCGGCCGGCTCGCGCGTGCTGGCGCTGCGGCGGCGGCTCGCGCCAGTGCTGTATGACGTCACCAGGCCGGAGCCCATGGCCGAGTTTTATCATCAGGTGGGTGGGAAACAGACTAAGAAATATGGCTTGCGATTTCAAAATTCTAGCGGTATGGCGACGGTTCGCTCCCGTGCTGTACGACCTCACCAGGCCGGAGCCCATGGCTGAGTTTTATCATTAGGTGGGTGGGGAACGAAGAAATAAGGCTTGAGAATTCAAAATTCCAGCGTTGAGGCGGCGGAGTTCTACCATCAGGGGGGTGGAGAACTATCAGGCGAAGAAACAGTAAGGCTTGCGATCTCAAAATTCCACCAGCAGCCGTACCGCCGATCTCCGATTGTACGCCGCCATTGTGATGCATTGAGTGTAAACCAATCGCAGCAAACCAGAGCCAGAGCTGTCTTGCTGCGATTGATTTAAACTCAATTGCATCAAAATGGTGACGTACTATCGGTGATAGGCGGTACATCATGATGATGATGATGATGATGATCGGTGATAGGCGGTATCACTACACAGGTGAGGTTTGGTCAAGTGTTGCATAAGCCCCAGGGATACGTGGGGCATATAGGTGAAGAGCCTCACCTTCGCGGATGCGGAGGTTAACGGAGGCGGGGAAGAAAGTGGAAGTGGAAAAAAAGCGGAGGCGAAATTCCTTCACAACCCTAGTGTGTAGGCTTTGTTCGGTTCAACTATAATATATAATTTTCTTCGTCAATTTCTCTATTTCAATTGACAATTTAAATTTCGGATCGCTTACTATCGACTTCATGTCTCCCTTAGGAGTACTACAATTCGTGCACAATGAAGAGTTGCTGCTTCGCGGGCGAGCGCGACGAGTACGTGATGTCGGGCTCCGACGACTTCAACCTTTATATGTGGGAGGTACCTGATAGCGGCGGCGGCGGCGGTGAGATATCTACCTTGTTTATACGGGCATAAGGCTTAATTTCGTGATAGGTGCCCGTCAACGGCGGTGACGATGATCTACCTTGTTTTTATGACGGTAACGTTTAATTTGGTGTAACTATCAAACTGCTGCGTATTACAGAAAGATGGATAGATAAATTTGAATGGGTATTGCTATTTGGAGCTATTTTTTGTTTTACAAAATAAAATTATTAGTGATTTACTACTATTTCCCTGAGAACCTTTTCATTAGTAAGTACTGATGGTCATTGACGATACAGATAACGATGTTACTGGAGAGATGCCTAAGTTAGCCGAGATGGCCATCACGACAATGACAAGTGTGCCCGCGACGTAGCTCTTTGTTTCCTTCTCTTAATACTAAGATGAAAGAGATTGCAGTATCATGTCGCGCCGGGAGCACACTTATAGACATAACCTTTTCTCTGTGCTCAAGCCTACATCCGTTAATATCAGTCCAAGCTGTAGTTTTATAGCGTGATTAAATTTTGTTACAATTGCCGTCTGGTGTCCGGCAGAGTAAGCGTTTTCCATTGGCTTCCATATCAGCCATATTTTCAACACTGGCATCTTCAACCCACCTGTTATGGGCTATGAAGAAGCGGTACAAAACTATTTGATATTTTACCCGTGTATCCCCCGTGTGATTCAGAACCGACGATAGTGTCCCCGCACATGGTGCTGTACGGGCACCGGTCCATCGTGAACCAGGTGCGCTACAACCCGCACTACTGCGCCATCGCCTCCTCGGGCGTCGAGAAGATCATCAAGGTATGTGAGGGAAGGCTTTTGGAGCCTACTCTAGAGAGTAGGCCCCAAGGTAGATAGGTATTCGACACTTTCTCTAGCCAACTATGGTCATAATGGCGTTAATGTCCCGGTTGTGGTCTCGCGCACGAGGGCCCGGGGTCCGCCTTGACCATGATCCAGGATTTGGCAGATCAGGTAATTAGTGGCAATCTTAATAACTGGTATCTGACCTCCGTTAAAAGGGGAACCTGACCAGATTGGATCATGGTTTACACACTCAGTTGCCAGAATGTGCAGGTTTCACCACGATGATTTCCTTCATTGTTAGCATTCAGAATGCGATCTTCAACAATAAAAGATTGGCGTAGATCATTGAGAAGAAGTATTTGGATGAAATAAAGATTTCAGTGTTTTTTTAATAGAGATTTGTTTTATTTGAGAACTTATTTTAATGGTGCATATAATGTGTCCAAAAGGGATAGCTATTAGTTGTCAAATACCCTTTCATAACCACTGCTGTTGTCAAATTTGGTGGCCTTGGTCATCTTAATGTACTAGATCATGATACATTTTATGTCCAATATCTTTGCATCAGACCTTCGTCAGTTGCTCCTTTTGGCGTATTTTGGAATCCCTCATTGCTTCATGCTGGACACTAACACCTCGTGTCTCCCAACAGGTGTGGTCAGCCCTGGAGTACCCTGGGATGCGAGGTGCTCTGCTGTCGGAGACGGGCGCGGACAACCCCCGCGAGATCTACAGCCACGAGGACTACGTCTCTCTTGTACATCATAGTGGACAGGTGAGATGGAGATAAATAAATAATAATCATCTTGGCGTTAATGTCCCGGTTGTGCTCTCGAGAACGAGGGCCCAGGGTCCGCCTTGACCATGATCCAGGATTTGGCAGGTCAGGTAATTACAGTGGAGCGACTGCCATCTGACCTCCATGACCCTGCTACCAGGGGAACCTGACCAGATTGGACCATGGTTACACATCTAGTCGCCTGAATGTGCAGTTTCATCACGATTTTCCCTCACCGTAAGAGCGTCGGTTAGTATTCAACTAATGTACATAACTCAGAAAACAGTTATTGGTACATGGCCGGAGCGGGATTTGAACCCAGGACCTCTGGCTTACGAGTCGGATACTGTAACCGCTCGGCCACCTACGCTCCGACGGACAGGTGAGATGGAGATATGGACGCTATACATATGTGAGTTGTGTGCTGTATGGATTTTAGTGGGTAACCCCTTTACAATGGTCATCGTCATGAATTGAGTTGTGCTCTGGTCAGTGGAGCAATCGCCTGTCGCAAGGGTATTGGTTGGTAAAGTGTGTTTCACTTTCAATAGAAAAAGACCAAACAATTTAGCTTGACATCAATATGCTGACTGTGAGTTGGGCGTTTGTTGTGTTTGGCTCAGCGTAGTATTGCCCCATTTGGAGTATTGCTCCCATCTATGGGCATATCAGCTTGGTCCTTGTGACTCGATCCAAAAGCGCGTAATAATTTTTTTCCGTAAAAGCTTTATTTAGCTTTAGATAGCGATTCACGTAAAATCGTAGTCAAATATTGTAGATACGAAAGTAAAATACAAGTGGTGTCCGGCAGAGTAGAATAGCACCAACCCGTTGCACTCGTGGGTGTCGTACGAGGCGACTACTATTTTCGAGGCAAAAGATCTGTCTCCGCAGGTTGGAAAATGGGTAGCAGCGTTTTCCATTGTTATATTTATAAAACTGCTGTCTGCGATCTCCAAAGCGCTTGCCAAGCGTGGAGATCATGGCAATAACCTCCCCTTTCAAGGGAGAGGCCCTGAGTCCTGCAGTGGACTGTTATGGGCTGAAGATGGGGATATAACTGACAGAAAAAATGATTCAAGAACAGACCCTTAACCATACATTCTCTCTTACCCAGTACATATCACACAACTACGCGGAGCAGTCGACCAGCGAGGATCCTCGCATGATGGCGTTCTTCGACTCGCTGGTGCAAAGAGAGCTGGAATGTCTGGCCGAAGAGACCGACTCGCTGGACGGGTCCAGTGACGCGTCGGCCGAATCCGCAAGGGGGAGGGGCGAATCGTCCGATAGCGAGGGTGCGGCCGATACATTTCGGTTGCCTGCCAAACGGGGTGAGTTATAGATGAAAGATCTTAGGGGAATAGAATAAGAATCATCATCATCATCTTGGCGCTACATCCTGGTTGCGCGGGGGGCCCCGGGGTCCGCGAAAATTTATTGCCACAAGACACCACGGCACGACATAAATAGACAAAGTTAAGTATAATACAAAAAAAGAAAAAGCATTGTCTTATGTAGGTCAGTAACACCATCATACTACACAAGTAAACGCACACCTACATTGATTCCCATGGTAGCTACTGGCGGTCAGTGCTAAAGGACCCCACTCAGCTTATGCTGTGAATCGCGAGGCGTCTCACAGCGCTGGTTTTCTGTGCTTGTGCGGCATGGGAATAGAATCGGCAGATTTGAATGTCGAGCCACCGGACGTCGTATTATAAATTGGCAGCAGTATACTTGGGAAGCGAGGTCGACCATGGCCTTTCGCTGGGAATCCGCAGCTTTTCGAATACATTACTTTGATTGATACTATTCTATTAATCTATTAATTCTACTAATTTGGTGTTAGTAGAACAGAACAGTTTATAATGTTTTTCACATAGCTTTATTGAAATAGTGGGTAGTGAACATTTTATTAAAACTGCATTAACCATTTGCCACCATCTGCCATTATTATTATACTCTTTATTGCGCAAAACACATTAGAAACATAGTTACAATACAAAGTACAAAGGCGAGCCATTACTAGTCATTAGAAACGAAGTTAGTTGACTAAAACGGTTCTTTTACTAAAATGTTCTACATAACAAATATGACACTTTGTAATATTACAAATTAATTTATTTGCCTAATTCCCGTCCAACCAAAATATTGCCAAGGTTGAGATAGTTAAGGTTGAGGTATTTTTTTTTTTTTCTTTTTTTTTATATTCGTGGACAAATTCACACAGCGCCATCTAGCCCCAAACTAAGCAAAGCTTGTACTATGGGTGCTAGATAACTGATATACTACTTAAATACTTTTAAATACATACTTATTATACATAGAACACCCAGACCCGTAACAGAAATTAAAATTCATCATTTCAATTTCTGCCCGGCCGGGAATCGAACCCGGGACCTCTTGCGTGGCAGACCGGCATGTTGACCACTGAACCACTCAGTTAGTGAGTGCCTTGGTTTTATTGCCTTGGAAGGCACAAGGACGTTTGGTCAACCTGATGGAAAGTGGCCAACGTCGTTCAAGACATCTGCAACTCAGGGGTATCTCAGGAAAACGATTTTTTTTTTATGACGTGCAACCACTACTCTCTAACAATACATTTGAAGTTTAGTGCGTGCAACTGAACTTCAACCTTAGCACTGTGCTAATTGACAACAGCCATGCGACCATGGTCGTGCGACAGGCCAATGTGAGGTCCCCCTATTGGACGGGTGACGGCCGTCGTACAACCATGGTCAATTATTCTTTATTGTACACAAACATGACATAATTATACAGTACAGTAATAGAGATGTACAAAGGCGAGCTTAACTCATTAATTGAGTTTTCTACCAGCAAACCTTGGAGTCATAGGAACAGGTTTAACTTAAATACAGGTACTAAAAGTGTACACTTAAACTTACTACGATAGATATTGATAAACATAGTTACTTACTTACATAAACATATACTAAAAATACATACATATTATAAAATAAAATAAAAATATTCCAAATGCTATGAGGAAGGGAGTTCCATAAACGCGCGGAGTGCACAGTAAATGAACCACCATACCAGTTAGGACAGCGCCTTACGGTGATAAAGAAATTTCCTGGTCGAGTTTATAAGAACATTATTGCAATCAAACAAGCTGTTTATTATCCAAATTCAATATAATAATGGTGACCGTATGACGCAGTGGCGACGAACGGCAGTCGAAGCCAGCGCTGCCCGAACCGGCTGGCGCGGCTCGTCGCGTCCCGGTACCCGAAGACGCTGCGCTCGCAGAAACGGGGGTCACAAAGGTTTGTTGAATAAAAAATATTATCTCATCGATTCGTTTCAGTGTAAGAAATAGTCAAGTGAAGTACAAAGGCAGATAATTTCGAGAACGAATTTTAAAGCCATATGAGCCAAATTCTTTTTCACATATTTCATCTCTTGATCTATAGTTATCGAAATTTTATTCTGAGCTATTGGTGACTTACAATTTACTTGCGCATTTTCATGAAAAATATTCATCATCATCGTCATATCAGCCGAAAGACGCCCACTGCTGGGCATAGGCCTCCCCCAGAGATTTCCACAAAGGCCGGTCCTGTGCCTTCCGCATCCATTTGGTACCTGCAATCTTTACCAGGTCGTCGGGTCCACCTTGTGGGAGGCCTACCCACGCGTCTTGCGGTACGTGGCCGCCACTCAAGAACTATACTCCTACTCTAAAATATTTACTACCTGCCCTACAAAAACATGAAAAAAATTTTTTTTTACCCAAAGTATCAATACTGTCAATAGAAAGAATTAAGCACCTACAACAACGATAGTAATGATTGGTATTGCGGCGTCAGTTGTCTTTTCTTAGGCAGTATGTTAGTTCCTTTTGTTAATAATAATATAATGTATTTTGCCATCAACTTTCTAAGAAGATGTTCCTTTTTACTCCACATTCAGTATTATTGTCGTCCCGCAATATTATCTGTTTACATCACCATACATTACATACATACTCTATTTCCGATAGGTATCACAAACCCCATCTCGATTTACGCAGGCGCACCAAACAGTCGCGCTCTAGTCTCGCCAAGAACGGTGGGAAATGCGTGTCGGTGGGTAGCGGGAAGGGCGCCCATGCTGTCGTGAGGCGTGCCAGAGGGCCCCGAAGGCCTGCGCCCCGGTTGCCGCTCACCTCGCATGCCTCACACGCCGCGCACACCTCACACGCCGCGCACACCTCGCACGTCGGCCACGCCTCGCACGCCGCGCACTCCTCGCGCGCCGCTATGTCAGCGCCCTCTAGCGAGCGCACCGACTCGGACGAGCCGGCGCACTGCTTGTACCGGAACTCGGGAAGGGTGAGTCAACAATTTGATTGTCATGCCATTTATTAACATGTCTAAACTCTGAAATGAAATTCAAGATCAAAAGTTTCACTATAAAAAATTAACCCAAGGGGTGGGTTATTTAAAATACGATTTTATTTAGTTGTGATTAATATTTCAATGATTTTTAAGAGCGTCGGTGGCCGAGCGGTTACAGTATCCGACTCGTGAGCCAGGGGTCCCGGGTTAGAATCCCGCTCCGGCCATGTACCAATGACTGTTTTCTGAGTTATGTACATTAGTTGAATACTAACCAATGCTCTTACGGTGAGGGAAAACATCGTGATGAAACCTGCACATTCAGGCGACCGGATGTGTAACCATGATCCAATCTGGTCAGGTTCCCCTGGCAGCAGGGTCATGGAGGTCAGATGGCAGTCGCTCCACTGTAATTACCTGACCTGCCAAATCCTGGATCATGGTCAAGGCGGACCCCGGCCCCTCGTTCTCGAGAGCACAACCGGGACATTAACGCCAAGATGATTATTTTAATATTTCAATGATTTAAAAATAATCCACCCTAGGGTTTATTTTTTATAGTGGACCTTTGATCTTGAATTTCATCTCCGAGTATAGGAAGTAAGATTGATTCGTATGCCGTTACGGAAATATACCGTCACACCGTTGTGCAGCGTCTTTTATCATAATATTATTGTAAATGTAACACATGTTTTCTAGGCGTCTTGAGACGACCTCTTCCTTATTTGAAGTTATTTATTTTATTGATCTATTCATTTATTTGTCATTGCAGATAGTTCGGCCACTCCGACGGCGGATAAATCTCACTAGAACGGCGAAGCGGAAAAGCAAAGTCACTAGTTATAGGAAAGTTATGAATTTAAGAAGTAATGGTGAGTGCTATACTAACTTTAATATTAAGATAAACTACCAACGTCCCAAATGCTAACATCTTAATTCCTCTTGCAGGTGCAATGACGGGCGCAATAGCTCAAGACAGTAGCGACAACGCCGTGAACGGCGCGGACCCCTACGACGACAACCTGGCCGTACCCAGCACCAGCACCGGGTACCGAGGGCAAAGCGCCTCCGCACTCTTTCGAATAGCAGAAGTCGACTCCGACGATGACCAGTCCGGAGGTGGACACCCCGTCAGCCCACCTGGAAACCTCGTCAGCATCGTGCCCACACCCGTCAACGGTTCCCGGGACTCCCTCGGGGACTCGCTGCGAGTCGAGCACTCCGAATCCAACCCCGCACCCCCGGAACGCCGAACCCTCCGCCGCGTCCGACGCAACGGACGACAACTACACCGGTCGGACTCCAGCGAATCTCCCCCACCGAAGGACGAATCCGAACGAGCGTCCACCTCCCGCGCGGCTTTGGAACGCCTCGCCCCCGAATCCAGCTACAACAGCTCCATGGCTCGCCTCATGAACGAGACCAACGAGAGTGAACTAGAGAGCAGCTGCAGCACCGAAGGCAGTCCCTGGCCTTCCAAAGGCACTCCAGACAGTGGCGTCGGAACCCTCGCCGGCAGCACCTCCCGCCCCGCGCCCCCCGCCGACCATCCCTCCGACGACTCCGACTACCAGACGGTCAAGTTCAGGCAGCGAGTGAAAAAGGCGAGACGCAACATCAGGAACCATCTCGACTCGGATTCCAATTAATGTGTGTGCGAAGAACACTCGGTGATCGATATTGTCGAAGAGAACCTTTAACGGCTGTTGATCAGCGTTTGGTTCTTGAAAACGATGTAGTGATATAATGATATTTAAAAGACATAATTTTAATGTGGATTATTCTACTGTTACTCTATGGTCTCACTCTGCGATTGCTTACTAGAAGTGCGTCGTCCTACTCCCCAAAGATGGAACGCGTAAAGTGTAAAAAATCCAATAACCTAACCTAGTCGTAATCCATTTCAGTCCAGAATGCCCACTTATCAAAATAACCATTTCTTAAAATATTAAATTTACGAAATGTCCAATTCCAAAAATGTCGAATAATTTCTTTTTAGGAATTGGACGTTATGGGCTTGGGCGATTTTGAATTTAAGCAACGTAACCGAGATTTATAGCAGATTAGGAATGTATATTCTATCTATTGAATGTGATTTTTCGGATTGACGAGGAACGGGATTTACTATTACTTTTAGGCTGTGTTTGACACGTGACATTTATTTTGTTGATGTCCTTCCAGTTTGCATTTGTTGTTGTAAATATTTTTAATTATTAAATTCTGATCTGACAAAATCTATATCATTTTATATTTTTTGAAGTCGAATCGTATTATTAACGAAGATATTATTACGTGAGATATTTCTGACATTGATATGTCTTTTGTAATGTTAATAATTCAAATTTAAGGTTAACTTATATTTGCTTTTCTAAAGCTTACCCTTGTGTATATTAACAAATATGTGATTTATTATCAACTTTAGCTGTAAGTACCATAAATGTTCCCCTAGGCTAAAGTCATTAGTTGCTGAAATATATTGATTTTAAAATATGTAATGTATACTTATTATTTCACTTTATGATTTATACGACCACAGATATTGGTGGCCACTGGCGAGAGCGTCAGCTTTGTAAGTGGGCGACCCAGATTCACCACTCGGGACCATTAAAAATACTAATGGATTCTTATATAGTCTACAAGTCAAACGGCATACTGCTTCGGAGGCACTGGAGGGCTATAATGCCGTCGGTCCATGGTGGCCGACCTGGTCGACAGGGCGACCATAGCGGTATTGACGAGAGCGCTACAGGGTGTGCTAAGACGTAGGGCCGTGGCAAGCCTAAACGTGGCACGGTCGTGTAAAGTGCCGATGTTCTTGGAGGGTATTGCCTGTAACCAGACACCCGACTCCCACTCGCCAGCTGCCAGGAGACAAGCACGCTCTGCAGACTTGGTTGATGACTTTAAAAGGTGTTTCGCACCAATCTGCAAAGCGGCTCATCCCAAAGCCTCTGCGAGCAAGGATTAGCCGGAGGTTCCGATTCCGGGCAAGCCAACTGACAAGCATTTTTGGCCTCGGTGGAGAATGCCGATTCAAACGTCCCCAGTTTTGACAAAAACCTTATTTACTAGGGACAGCGAGCTATTCACTGAGGACAAAAAGACTGGCAGAGAAACACTCGACACTTTCCGAATGCTCAGGCCACTAGGTATGTTTCATGGTGGGATGTTTCCACAGCTGACAACACCGCAAAAAGTACATAAATGTTGGAAGAAATTAGCACTATTTAATTATAACATAAGCCATGTGGCTATTAATTTGAAGTTAGCGGTACGAATTAACCTAGAATGAGCCTAGAAAGTGAATCGAAGACTTGCCGACGACTGTGATGTTAGGGGCTAAAGCACTAAAAGCAACAATAGCGCCAGGCATCGGACAAGACTCGGAGATAAACAGCTCACACTTCGAGAAATTCAGCTCCAAGCCTATGGCACTGAACTCTTCGAATGTGGAGCTATAGATTCTGTAATACTGTGCTCTCTTCACCTCCTAGAGTCCCATCGTCAAGATACCACACGTTAAATTTGGAATTTAGTTTTTCGATAATGGGGATGAATCGCGAGACTAAAAATGGACTCCTTGTAGCACTGTCACAAAAAATTATATGCGGTCGGCCGATTTGCCGATTTGAGCGCGTTCTTTACGTCTACCTTTAGCAAAACCTCACCGCCCTCATTCTAAAGGGAAGTCCTAAGGGCATGGACGGAGGCTTCGCAATTTCGCTTTAAGGCTTGGGGCGGAGAATCTACAGCACAGCTTCTTGGCTGTAATAGTGGCTAAAATAGTACGAAAATTGCTAAAAAGGTACGGTTTACCTTCTCTTCTAGGGGGGGGGGGATTGTAGCTAATAATAGTTGTTTATGCAACTGTCATATAAAATGGGGTATTAAAACATGAGTGTCTGTTTGATATATTATGATAATAGTTTGACACGAGTGTTTTAATACCTAATTATATGCAGTTGCATACACTACTTTATCTACACTTATATTTTTATGTTAAAATATCGTACCTATAATTTTCTCATCTTTGCTGGAAGTAAGCTGCGAGCGGCGGGAAATTCACGTTACTACTTTCACATTTATCTATTTATTTGCTACATCTACTTACTTTCGGCTTCAGAATTCTACATGTTGTAGATTCCAACAATACATGTTGCAAAAAATCACTCACTACATGTATAAAAGACAACTGTGCAAACTCCCTCTCCTTTGATTCAGCCAATTTTTTAAGCCGTCCACATAATTTCCGCCGTAATTCTATCTATCAACATGTAGAAAACAAAATTAATGACTGTGATATCAAAGGGGCAGCCCGAATCCTATTTTCTAACGACTCTTTCGCCCCCGACACACCCGAGACTTTGGTCGGCCTCCGTAGTAAGCATCCTCAACCTTCGGTAGGCCTTTACCTTTACCTGACGCACCCGACGCCGCGGATTTATCTTTACAGGTTTCCGCCGATTCCGTCCGCCAAGCTGTTTTCGCCTTTCCGAACGGCTCGGCTGGAGGCATCGATGGCCTGACTCCGCAGCACCTAAAAGACCTGTTATGCTGTGGTGGAGAGGCTGGAAATAATCTTCTAGTTGCAATTACGGGGCTGGTGAACTTAATGTTGTCAGACTCGGTAGAGCAGTCCATTGTGAGTACCCTTTATGGGGCCAACTTGATTGCATTAAAAAAAAAGGACGGTGGCATTCGTCCCATTGCGGTTGGGACTACCTACCATCGCCTGACGGCTAAGTTGTGTTGCAGGTTCTCCGCCCCCAGTCTAGCCGAGTACTTCCAGCCTATCCAGCTCGGCTTTGGGTCTAAAGGTGGCTGCGAAGCCGCTGTGCATGCACTGAGAACTTTCCTAGAAAGTAATAGTGGTGAAGTCCTACTGAAGGTTGACGTAAAAAATGCATTCAACTCCGTCGATAGAGGCGCTTTGCTGGCTCAAATTCGGTCCAAGCTGCCGGCCGCCTATAAGTTTCTGTGGCAATGCTACAAAGAATCTAGCAATCTTATCTACAAGGGCCACCTTTTACAATCAGCGGTTGGCTGCCAGCAAGGCGATCCTCTGGGGTCGGCCATTTTTAGCCTCGCGATCCACCCCATACTCGAGAAGCTAAATTCAAAATTTAACGTGTGATATTTAGACGACGGGACCCTAGGAGGGGATGCGAACACGGTTTTACAAGATCTACAGCTCCTCATGCGAGAGTTCAAGGCCATTGGTTTGGATCTGAATCTCTCGAAATGTGAGCTGTATATCTCGGAGTCTTGTCCGACGGCTAGTGCCGTTTCCGCAGCTTTTGACGCCATTGCACCAAACATCTCTGTCGTCGACAAGACGTCGCTTCATCTTCTAGGGTCACCTATTTTTGATGAGTCCCTCTCGGACTTCGTTAAAGAAAATATTCAAAATTTCAATTCGGTTTCGGATCGCTTCCTCCAAATAAATAGCCACATGGCCTATGCCATAATTCGGTTTTACCTTTTTGTACAAAAATTCACGTATGTTTTGCGGTGTTGTCAGCTTTGGAAACATCCTGCCCTTCTAGAAGACCTTGACAACGCCGTGAAACATACCCTTATCTCAATTCTTAACATAAATCTCGACAATTCATCTTGGAATCAGGCATCGTTGCCTATCCGGTATGGAGGTCTAGGAGTTAGGAAAGTTTCAGGTGTGTCCCTGCCAGCTTTTCTGTCCTCGGTGCATAGTTCGCAGTCCCTAGTGCAGAAATTATTATCTAAACTAGGGAATTTTACTTCGGCGTATTCTACCGAGGCCAAAAACGCTTGGCAGGTGGCTTGTCCAGAGGCCGAGCTCCCGACAAATTCCTGTTCCCAGCGGCTATGGGACGAGCCTCTCTGCAGGTTGGTGCGAAACAACCTTTTAAGCACATCAACCAACTCTGCAGAGCGTGCTCGTCTGTTGGCTGCTGGTGAGTGGGAATCGGGGCTCTGGCTTCAGGCAATGCCCTCCAAAAATATTGGCACACTTCTCGACCGCACTACGTTTAGGATTGCCACGGCCCTGCGCCTTGGCGCGCATTGCAGTGCTCCGCACCAGTGCCATTGTGGTCACCTTGTTGATCATCTTGGCCACCATGGCCTGTCGTGCAGCAGGAGTGCTGGGCGCTTTCCTCGGCACGCGGACCTAAATGACATCATCCGCTGGGCCTTTACCTCCGCTGGAGCTCCCGCGGTACTGGAGCCAAGCGGTCTAGCTCGTAATGACGGTAGAAGGCCCGACTGGATGACACTCACGCCCTGGAAACTGGGACGACCTTTGGTCAGGGACGCCACGTGTTTCGATACTTTCGCACAGTCCCATCTACCAGTAACCGCGTGTCATGCTGGGGCCGGTGCCGCCGCAGCTGAAAACGCCAAGCGGCGCAAATACGCGAGTCTTGGTGAGGACCACATATTTGCGCCATTTGGCGTGGAAACCCTTGGGCCGTGGGGACCAGGCGCACACTCTCTGTTTCGGGAGCTAGCTAAGCGCCTAGTCGATGTTACTAAAGACCAGAAGGCTGGCCTCTACTTCGGACAGCGAATTAGCCTTGACATTCAGCGGGGCAATGCGGCCAGCCTTCTAGGCAGCATTCCTAATACCGTGGACCTGGGACAAATTTTTTATCTGTAAGTTTGTATTTCTAAGTTTATTTAGTTGTAAATTTGTTATTAGTAGTCTGTAGGTATTTATATCATTGTTATAATCTTTTTTATTTGTCAATAAATGAATACTTGAATGTATATAATATTTTTATTTGCTTCAAATAAGGAAAAACATTAAAAAACGCAAATACAACAATTAGCAAAAATATTCTGTTTAGCGGGAAAATAATTACACACAAATTTAAACAGGAAACTTTATACTTATTTTGAATTTGAACTGTCCAGAGCGCGCTTAAAGCGAACTCCATGTGGACAGTTCCGCGGGAACACGATAATTGGAACTGTCCACATGTGGAGTGCGCTTTAGATTCAAGAGCCCGGTTCAATAGTTGGCTATCCAAACCTTGGATCAAATGATCCGAGATCCAACCCATGGAGGAATTTTATTTCCTCCTTTTGTCGTCTAGGGGTCCTTTAATAATGATTAGTAAGAGCCAGATTTGACAGGTGTCATATTCTCTGGTCGAGAATGGTACTTATCGTGATCAATAGTCATAGTTTGTGGTCGTGAGCATTTGAGGTTAGGTTTGCATCGGCTTTTTATATTTTGCAAGAAATAATGGATGGAATATCAAGCTTGAACAATTTTTTAGCAGAACATAAACCACAGCTATTACTATCTGACGTTCCTGAACATTTTTGGCCAATATTGTGTAAGAAATTACGGGACCAAATATTTGATTCAGGTGTAGCATTTCAACTAGTACAAATAGACTATGAAGGTTCTGAAAAAATGCCATATGATCCACATTGGGGTGTCATTTCTATCTTGGATATTAATAAGTTGGATGCCAGTCACATTTATTTGATAGACCATGCATGGACTTTCAAAACAACAAGCATTGAGTCTAACCTTAGAAATGTGCCAGGTCTTTTGGAGAGAATGTGTAATCTTCTGCAAGTGACTGCCGAGACGAGTGAAGAAAAAATTATGAAAGTAGCTCAAGGAATTTGGAAGTTTGCACATACATATGCTATCAGCAGAAACAATGTTTCCGATGAAGACAGGGTCCCAATTTGGTATGTCTTAGACGAATTGGGCTCAGGTATTAATCATTCAGATGCACCTAATTTTAGAGCAGTGCCATTTTTTCACATACCTGAGCAAATCACGTATACCCTACTGTTTCCTGTTGAAAACGTGGAGGAGGGACAAATAATTACCAGGAATTGTGTTGAAGGCCAATTTCCTGACCCAGAGCAGAGGGAAGCAATGCTCATTCCCTGGAAACACTATGAGCATTTTTGTGAAGATTTCTCACAAGAGGAACCGACAATTAACTATTTTCTTGAAGGGCATATGGTAGAATCCCTTCCAGATTTAGAGGCATTAACGGGAATACAAAAGTCCTGTAGTAAATTAAAAGTATATTCTGAGTACAGCTATATAAATGAATACTTAACAAATCCAGAATTTGAAATTGTTGATAATGAAGACTATGCTGATATTTTGTGGTATACAAACCATTATTGTATGTTTAAAGAGCTGAGCACCAACACACCCAATAAATTTATCAATCAATTTCCTTATGAGTATATTATTACTACAAAGGATATATTACCTATCATAGCCAGGAGATGTTCTTATAAAGCAGAAACATACTATGGACATAAATTAGATACCTATCCTTCCTGGTTACCAACTACATTCAACATGAAAACTGAACTTACTAAATTAGTTGCATACTACACGCAAAGAAAAAAGCACGGACTTGATAACCATTGGATTTGTAAACCTTATAATTTAGCAAGAGGACTTGACACTTACATTACAGATAATTTGGATTGCTTGTGTAGGTTACCTTCAAGTGGCCCAAAAATTGCACAAAAATATATTGAAAACCCAGTCTTGTATCTAAGACCAGATGTAGGATTGGTAAAATTCGATATAAGATATGTAGTTTTATTGAAGTCTGTAGATCCAACTGAGGTTTACATATACAACAACTTTTTTCTAAGATTTTCCAACAAATGTTTTGCATTAGACAATTTTGATGATTATGAACAACATTTTACTGTGATGAACTACACTCAGGGAGTCACTTTGTTTCGGATGCTGTGTGCAGAATTCATACAGAATTGGAATAAACAGTATCCTGACTATAGTTGGCAGGATGTAGAGAAATCTATTTTCAAAATGTTCAATGAATTTTTCACTGCAGCGACAATGAAAGAGGCTCCATGTGGTATTGCAAAAAGTCCTCAATCAAGAGCTTTGTATGCAGCTGATATAATGCTGAGTTGGGCTGAGAAGGACAATGAAAAGATTATTCAGCCTAAGCTGTTAGAAATTAACTGGATGCCAGATTGTCGCAGAGCTTGTGAATACTACAATGATTTTTATAATGATATTTTCTCTGTCCTATTTTTAGACAAAGAAGTGAAATCATGCACAAAGGTGATATAAGTAACTACAAGAACACAATTAATGTTTATTATTATTGTTTCCACTCAATATAAGTGTCACAAATATTACATGTTAAATGTTTTTATAGTAAAGTGTTATATTTTAGCTATTGTTTTTTTAATAGGATATAAAATAATATTACCCTTCTTTAATTGGAACGAATTATGATATATTTTATTATTTATTTATTATACACCTAATACATATCACTTTAAAATTGCTTGATTTCATTATTTATAAATAGCCATTTTGCCTGTGTAGAAGGCAGAATCCTATGCATGCTTTTTGACTGTGATGATTAATAAATTATTTAAGACAATACACAAGAAGCACAAATCATGTGAAATTACTGAGCCTTGTAAAACTATGTAGGTACTACATTAATCCAATGAACATAAATTACTTAGCACGCAAAGGGCCTTTGCAATGCCTTGAAAGCGTGAACCGTCATCCATAAAGCTGTATTAACATCCTTACATGCATGACGGTTCAGACTCTGACAGAAGTCCGTCGCCTACACAGGCGAATAATATTGGAATAACAATAGTGACATTAGTTCTTTTGTAATATTCTCCTGTCGTCGGCGTCTGCTAAGCCGAATGGGCTATCTTCCTCGACGTGTCTTTGGCTCAGGACGAAGAGTACCACAACAACAGCTATGAGTACAAGTATCAGAGCCCAGTAACGTCTGTAAATGTTGCCTGCCCTGCGCACTCTGGACGACGGCAAAGTGTTTCTATGAAAGAAAAAATTTCATGTTCAGTTACATTGCATACAATTTTCAATAAGTAGATAAGTAGTACTGGATGATTATATTTACCATCCATGATGGTATTTCATTCGCAATTCGGATATTTTTTAGATGAAAAGTAACCTATGTTCATTGACGAATTTTAGACTACTTAATGCCCTAACTAAGTAATCCATGCCAGTTGTATCGTACGCACAATCGGAATTTTAATCTGCTGTGTAGGAGTAAGTGTCAATATTCCGTGGCTTAGGCATGAAAACGTAACAATTAGAATCGTTTGAATTCTTTCTGTCCGACCTGACGATAAGGCTCTCCCACACAGGCGCCATATATCGCGAGATATCGCATGCGTGTTTGCGATAATGTATTCTACGTCCTTCCCACACATCTGTGTTTTATCGTCTTGTAGCAACCACGCCTTATGTATTTCATAATTTCATTGATTGTAAAGCTCATTAGACATTATAAATATTTTCTGATTGGAGGAACACAAGCGTCCTACTTCTATTTCTGCGTTATTATCCCAGCGGTGTGTATGATCGCGTGCTTCCCAATACAAAATGTATTCCGAACAGCTATTGCAATAACGCTTACGATGTTATCGCGCCTGTTAGTGCGATTTATACAGAGGAGACGCGGCGGAGGCACGCGGCGACTAAGATGCTATGCTATATAACTATATTAGCTCTTTGTTCTTTGATTATCCGCCTCCTATATAAACCGCGACTAACAGTTAAAAGCACAAGATCATAGAGTTAATGAACATTGAACTGTACCGAATGGCTACCATGTATGTGGCAAGCCCATGTTGGGCTCCAGTGCATAATAAATCACTCCAGATTCCTAGCTCAAATTACGTGCAAACTTTGCTACATCATCTCTCAATAAAGATTAAGCAAATTTTTTAAGGGTTTTTATTGATATAAGATTGTACTTACTTCCACCATCGGCTGATCCAGGCAAATGTAGACTTTTGCTTGTATTTATTATCGTCATGGTCGAATTTCGCAGAAGATTTATTGTTAACATTTTCGAATATGTTGAAGCCTTTTCGGGAAGCTTGACCACCTAAGGGCAAGGTTGATTTGAACAATAAGGCGCTGTCCTAATTGGCAACGGTCATGCGACCATGGTCGTACGACGGACGTCGCCTGACCAATAGGAGACCCGTCACACAACAATGGTCGTACAACCGTTTCCATTAGAATAGCGCCTAATAATAAGAATAATAGCATCACGATGTCATCGTTTCTTTAGGCAAATTAAATATTTACACATTGTCTTTTCCACTTTTCAATTTCCTTTCTAAGAAGGATTTGTGAAGAGGAACAGCTAACTAATAATGCTCATTTAATTATTATGAAATAGAATAGAATAGGTTTTATATCAGTCATTATTCTGAGAATTATAGCTTTTAAGACTTTCGTGATTATTCATTATACTTTCATCACACATATTATCGGGTTTTTCATCACGGTTAGTATTGTTTTACCTCAATATATCAACGCAGTAGCATGCGGTATCGTGAAGATGTCTTTAGATTGTCCAGCGCGTGGAATCCAGTGTTAAATGTGTACAAATACTTTCCACTTCGGTTTCGCGTCAAGACGTTGTGAGTTTTGTGTGTGGTAATGGTTCGAGAATTCGAAGCGCCTACTCGTGACCATGAACTGCGTCGAAATATTGAGGTAAATACAATACTAACCGTGGTAACAAACCTGATAATTTGTGATTCTGAAAATTGTGCAAAATCAAATAATTTCCAATCAATTTGATGTACCTTGCGTACTGTCACTCCTCTTTATGGAGTTGTGGTCATAAATGTTGCCTGGCTCATCCTGGATCTGGACTACGGAATGTGGGGTGCCGTTTGTAGATCGGCTAGTAGACTCGTCGTCGCTGGCGCCCACAGGCGTACCTCGCTGGCTATCTACTGTGCTTGCATAGAACTGAGAATGGTCTACGGGTGACTGACTGCGGCGGCCCAATGCACCTTTCATGTCTTGGTCATCAGACAGCTGCAATTCAACATTAAAATAAATGAAATATTGGTCCTTTGATCAACGTTCTTGATGCAGCAGTTTGATGGCAGTCTGTAATATTTATTTTACAACCATTATTCCTCATATTTTGTGCAAACATTTTTGATTTCATTGCTAACTTCACCTTGGTTGTTAAAATTCGACATGGACATAGACTCCAAGAAAGGACAACAAGAATTCCACAGATTAGACTGGTAAAAGTTATAATAACAAGTAATAGAATTAACACATACCAAAGGTAATCCCAGTCCGGCTCTAGCCCAGTTGACTCCAGCAAGCTTTGACCTCAGTTCATCAGCAACAGGTGACACAAGGTTTGAAGGTGGAAACACTGGAGTCGCGCAAGAAGGGCATTGGTAGCCGGCAGGCGCGGTGGTACGTGGCAGTGCTCGGTACCGGGACTCCACACAAGACCAGTGAAACACATCTGAAGGTGAAATATTGGCATGTGGTGTTCTATCATTGTAAAATTGTAACATTACTGACACTTAAGTCAGTGCTTACAACATAATACAGTTCATCAAAGCTGTAGGAATTAGCACTGAACTGTAAGCTAGAGGTGATCATAATAGATCAGTAACGGTCACTGATACTAAGACATTTATTTTTGAAAAGCCCATTTAACATAATAATAATAAGTCATGGTGGGCAATTGTTTAACAAAATAACAACTTAATTATTAGGCTCAGCTACATGTTGTCAGAATTTATCAACCTTTCAATGTATCTAGCTCAATAAAATGAATATATCTGCATAGTGCATACTAATGACAAGTATACTCATAAAAAAATGTATAGTAGACTTGAGGTCAGAGTGGTGATTACTTATGACTCATAACTAAGTAGTCTGATGTCAGGGTAAGAGCCTATCATTTAAAAAACTAATTAAATATTGATATAAATATTTAATTTTATATTCAGCTGTACTGACGTTGGTGGCCAAGTGGTTAGTGTATCCCACACAAGCGAGAGGTACTGGGTTTGAATCTTGCTGCGGCCATGTACCAATGATTATTTTCTGAGTTATGTACATTAGTTGAATACTAAACCAATGCTCTTACAGTAAGGGTAAGCATTGTGATGATCTGGTAGCAGGGCCACGGATGTCAGATGGCAGTCGCTCCACTGTAATTATCTGATCTACCAATGCCTGGATCATGGTCAAAGCGGACCCCGGGCCCTCGTGCGCGACACACAACGCGACACGGGCACAACCGGGATATTAACGCCAAAATGTTTTTTTTTTTATTCAACTGTACTAATTTTGATGGAAGTTTTAAGCAATCTTCAGATTAAACCCCCCTTACCCACAATAAAAAAATGTGTAGGTTTGTTCTGGTGGGGATATTTGTCAACAGTATGGGAAAACAGATGTTTGACAAACAAGTACAGCTCCTCGTCAGCCACATGGCAAAGCTGAAATGGGACAGACTGAAATGAGTGGTAGGTATCTATTACATAAAAGTTATACTCACGATAACACGTAAGGCGAATACATTCGCCTTCGCTTAGGGTTTTTGTGCAAATTTCACATATGGGATTGTAGTCACTGTCTTGTAGCCACTGGAGATATGATTGTATGATGCACTAAAATAATGCAAGGCATTAGATCTCTTTGTAATTAATAATAAAAAGCGGTACATAATATTCAACAACATTTTTCGATGGTTAATGTAATAAAAAAGGAAGTTTAATTACCTTTGGATGGTTCGTCACCATACAATATTCACAAACATTGACTCTGTGCTCGAAACAAAATTGATTTGTAACTCTTCTTTTAGGACACTTACAGAGACCCATATTGGTGTGCTGTACTGGTTGACATATACAATTTCGATTAAGTTATACTTTTTTTGATAAATGTAGTTCAAAAGAAAGTATTTTCAATTTTTATTAGAAAGAAAACAATCTTGACGAAGTTTGCCGTCACGTCAGTCCTCTCCTCGCCCCTCACTATGTCATTCATATGTCAGTGTCAGCCACGTAAATGAACTGTCAAAAATTGTAGCGTTCGTGAATTTTTAATAATAAAATAGATAAAAACAGAGGGTTCAAATGAAATGTTAAATATAACGCGAGTTTCGAGCGCCTTTCGCAAAGGCAAGCCCTTTATGGCGCTCTTAAAGATCTCCTGATGTTTACTCCGAGCACTCGTGCTATACTCAGGGCAGCAGACACAATTCAATATTTATCGAATCGGCCGAACTTTTTATAGAAATAATGCACAATCGTTCATCTTTGCTTTCTTTATACGATAGCTGAGTTTAAAAAAGTCGGACGTGTAGAATAGAGTGAATACGATTCGATAATTGTGTGTGAGCGCCGTAAAACGCTAGTGATGTCACGTCGAATATTCTTCGTACTGTATTCGCAAGACGTAACCCTAAAATAAAATAAAAAAAGAACTGTCAAGGCAATTGCTATTTTTAGGTTAAGTTTGTAATGAAAAAGGAAAACAGAGAAATCTCTGTTTTACAAAACCAATTATGAGTTCTAAAATACTATCGCTAACGAGCCTTATCAAACCCATTAACTTGATAGCTAGACAGATTCCAGTTCTTCAAAATAGCGCAGCATATAACCTTAATTTCAGCACTTCTTCAGTCGCTTGCGTTAATTTCTTCAATAAATGTAGGTTCATATTTGATAAGTTGCCAATATTGAGTTACTCTAAATCATATCAATATTATTTTCGTTTACAGTGCCAGCAGAAAAACTATGGAAATCGGTGACTTCTGTAAGTAACCCTGGTGCTAAGAAGGGCCGTGGTAAAGGAGCTGGACGCATCCGAATCCGTGACTTGAACCGTGGGCAGATGATTGGTGTTGGTAAAGTCAATATGCTATGGCCAGGGCTCTCTGCACCTGTGATCAGGGGTAGAGAACTACTAAAACAGCAGAGGTTGCCCGATGACCCAGAAAGGTTTGTGTTCCTAGTTTATTATATTCAATTTAATTTTTTTATATGCATGAATTGGGTATAGTTATAAGATTTAATTTTCTGTTTTAACTAATAAATCAATAATAAAGAACTGTTATATTGTCCTCTGGTAGAGTTTATAACGGATAAGTTTTATGTGTCATACAATTACTTTTTTAGAATGGAGAAACTTATAAAGTTACGTGACTCCATGACAAAGTTTAGGAGATTAAAACTCAGCCCAACTGAGAGGGGTTGGTCTGGAAGCCGAATGCCAGGAAGAAGTACTGGTCCCCCAGATCCTATTGGAGAAGGTACTTGACAAGTAACAAGTTAATTATTTCTCATTATGTAACACATTCATTTTGCAAGTTACGTAAGAAACAAAATTATGTATAAGGAAAACTAAACTTTTACTTTCAGACGAATTCACTGGGTTTAATACAAAAGTACTTCAACTGAGGTCTCTACTGCTGATGAAGGGCAGCTTGGGCCGCACTAGGAATTACCAAGCCATGGTATAAATATATTTAAAATGCACACATCATTTTCTACATTAAATGTCATTGGTTATTTATGAATCATGGTATTATTATCAGGTGGTAACTGGAAATGGACAAGGATTGGCTGGATTTGGTTTTGGGACTGGTAAAGAAGCCCCTGCTGCATTAAGAAAAGCAAGGAACAGGGCTGGACAGAAATTAATGCATTTTGAGATTTACAACGGTCACACAAGTATGCTTCTTTATATTTATACACTCACTTTCCCCTATCCCTTTTATATACCCAGCACTTTATTATCAAAATTGGACATGCTTAGTGCAAGTAATTCATAAATTTATTTCTTTTCAGTCTTCCATGACTTTTATTCTGGATTTGGCAAGACTAAGATCTTTGTGCAGAAAAAGAATGAAGGTTATGGTCTCAAGTGTCATCGGGCTATAAAGGAAATCTGTGAAGCGATTGGCATCAAGGATCTGAGAGCGAAAATTGAAGGCTCCAATAATCTGCAACACCTTGTCAAGGCTTTCTTCATTGGTCTTTTACAACAGGTCCGTTCTAGCTATATACTTTTAATTTCTTTTTACAATAGACCTAAAGTTTAGGTCCTTATAATACAAATAATATTATTTTGCAGAGAACTTATCAACAGTTAGCAGCAGAGAAAAAGCTCCACCTGATTGAATACAGGCAAGAGAATGAATACTACCCAAAAGTGGTTGCAAGCCCCAGTGAAGTTAGAACCAAGGCCGAAATTCCCAAGGATGAAACCCTAGATTTTATTCAGTATGTTATGAATGAAAAGGTTATATTGAAGAAAAAGAAATTCCCCCATTTCTACCAGACCATGCCTCATTACCAAATATACCTGAAAAAATACGAGAGGTACAGAAATCACGAGAAAATCAGACTAAACTTGAAAGTTGAGCATGGAGAGGTTAAGAGTTTCCTTAGCTACAAATATCCTGAAGAAAATAAAGAGGAAGCATAATTGTATATTTCATTTATAAATTAGTATTTAGATGTAATAAACTTTGTTGTAAATAAATTTCGTCTTATTTCGTAAATAAAACTCAACTTGGATTTTAATTGATTTATTTATATTGGTAAAAAACAAAAAGTTATGATTTTGATAAGTTATATTTATTGATAAGAAAATATTTTTTAAAAGCATGTTTAGTAAATCATATTTCTTTGCTAGGTACCTATATATATATAGATATATACCGGTGATATAATAAAAACTAAAAAATAACATTGCCTATTATTATCATTCAACGTAATCTGCAATAAGTATGTATTTATTAAGGAAAAATTGAATTTACTTTCATTGAGTTTGATAAGTTACATTTAATTATAATTTGTTTTAAAAGCACATTAATTAAAGTAAAATTTCTTGCTACCTAGGTAATATAATAAAAACTAAAAAAACCATTACCTATTAACATAATCTGTCATATGTATGTATTTGTTATGGTAAAAACTGAATTAACATTCATCATGGCACCCATATATATTTTCTCCATTATTAAAAAATATTTACATTTCTACGCCTATCTTACTCCACTAAATGCTCTAAAATGCTAGGCTGCTAATATCATGCACCATAGTCAATATTTTTTTGTAAGTCATCAAATAACGAAACCAGAGAGTGGATTTTTCCTGGAAAAGATACATTTTACACAATGACGAAAAAAAAAAATACTCCTTTTAGAAGGACAGGACATACTGTCAAATAATGCGTGTATAACTAAACATATAAATGGCCGAAGGATGTACAAAAAAAACTAGAATTCCCTAGCATCATAGCACACAATATGGCGTATCGGCATGCTCATGGCCTGTCAGCGCCTTAGAAATTGAACCATAGGGCCAGTCTTCCTACCGGAGTAAGGAGTTTCTTTCGTCATTGGATACACGTGATATACAGTGCCACCAACTTATTTGTTCAGTAGACAAAATCAGAACTAGTATACGTAAAGTGCCATAAACTTATTTGGCCCGGTGGCCAAAACTGGAATTGTGAAAAAATGGCGGCACTTAAATGCCAACAACAGCAACGCCCCGTTACCGGGTCGGCTAAGTTTGTGGCATTTTAATTTAGTAAATGTCATTGTGGAATGATCATTACTTATGGCGTCTGTAGTTCTGATTTCGTGTAGTTAACAGATAAGTTGATGGCACTATACAACAGCTGTGACTATCAGTCCTCACTATGTCAATAATTGAAATTCAAGGCTTCACAGGATATTCTAAAGCTATACTTTCGAACATTTTCAAGAAATCATTTCCATATAAGAACCCGCACCAGTGGCACTCTTGAATTTGACTTAAATAACATTATTTGTGACTTGTTTTTATTAATATTAGCATGAATATACAAGTTATCACTATTTAGAATATTATACACGTCTTACCGATCTTAAGCCTGTGTTAACCTCTACAGCTGATATTGATTGCATATTTCTGCAGATTTTTGAAAGTACATAATTCTAGGCTGAATATAATTGAATACTATGTTACTACAACTTTAATAATTTGCAGAAATAAGTCGTCAACAAGTTGAACACATTGATATACACATAATTATAACAGGAAATTTAAGGTATAAAAATACATCACATAAAATACCACCACATCATTATTTAGTGGAGAATAGGAATATCGTCTTTATAAAAATATTAAAATTGAAACTAAAATGAGCAATATTATAATAATTGTATTGTAACCTAATCTAACCGCCACCGCACACAACTGAGTAAAAGAGAGATCTTCTGATATAGGTATTTGATTTTGTTGGGGTTCTTGGTGACTCTGGAAATAATAAAATATATTTAATTAATATACACAGTACATCCAATGGGTGAATCTGAGACAGGAAGTTTTATTTAAAACCAAACGGCATGATGATGATGTGACAAAAATAATAAGTGTAATGGAGCGTCTCATGATTAGCAGCGTATGTCCTATGGAAAGTTCACGGTTCCCCTTTGCCCACCTGAGTGTATCTTGGAATAATTTCCACCGTACACCTTGTCCTCAAAACTCTTTAGAACACACGTGTTGGTGTCTAACAGTATCCCTATATGATCCCTTGACGACCTGAGTGGTTCAGTGGTCAACATGCCGGTCTGCCACGCATAAGGTCCCGGGTTCGCTTCCCGGCCGGGCAGAAATTGAAATGATGAATTTTAATTTCTGTTACGGGTCTGGGTGTTCTATGTATAATAAGTATGTATTCAAAAGTATATAAGTAGTACATCAGTTACCTAGCACCCATAGTACAAGCTATGCTTAGTTTGGGGCTAGATGGCGCTGTGTGAATTTGTGTACGATTATTTATTTATTTATTTATATGCTGTGCGTGAGTGTGTGTAGTATCTAGTGATGGTACAATGACACAATCTTACCGCTACGTATCCTTATCGCCTCTGCGGCTGCCATTGGTCAGCGGAGTCCTTGCGGTGAGCAGGCGCCAGGTGGCACCTGAGTGTATCTTAGAATGCGATGTGTTAGTGTATAACCGTGTCTCTATACGCTGTGCGTGCGTGTGTGTAGTGTCTAGTAATCTTGCAATGACACCCTCTTACCGCTACGTATGCTTATCGTCCTTGTCGTGCCGCTGGGGCCGCCATTTGTCAGCGGAGTCCCTGCGGTGAGCAGGAGCAAGGTGGGCCCTCACGCCGCCCAGCACGTCTGCGGCACCCGCGGCGGCCAAAGCCAAGGGCGCGACGGCAGCCCCGGGTAGGTGTCGGAGGACGTCCACGCCGCGGGAGGAACGAGCGGCCAGGGTTATGGTGGTGGCCGTGTCCGAGAAGCCCTGGTGAGGAGTTTGGAGTCAGAGGCTCAGCGAGTCTAGTCAGATTCTATTGCGACTATCGATCTATAATTTATAATCGATGATTAACCTTGACAAGGGTTTCAGAAACCGGACGTCATTCAAGATTTTTTTTATACCACAAATGTGGCAAACAAGCTTACGGCCTGCCTGATGGTAAGCAGTCACCGCAGCCTATGGACCTTTTTACCCCTTTCTTAAAGAACTCCATGTTGCAGTCTCCGGGGAAAACCTCTCCAGGTAGAATAGGACCACGATAAGTTGGCATTGCATGACAGTGGTAAAAATTATAAAGTGTGGATATGGCAATATCGATTGGATAATCTGTCCTTGTCAGTCTTTGTCAACGAAATTCTTGTAAACATTCAGTTATTTAGTGACTATTAGCCGCCCGTCCTTTTCAATTATTTTGTCTATTATTTAATAATAAATAAGAATCATACAAATCCAATTGCTTGTTATGACTTTTATGATGACGTTTAAAAAACTTGGCATAAGTTGCCATACAGAGATTTTAATTCAACTTTTTTTTTTAAAAGCGATGCTAACGTACCGTGGTCTTATTCTAGTTCATTCCAAAACCTTGTCTGCGTACGAGAAAGTGCCTTTAAAACCGCACAGTTCGCCACCAATTAACACCATGTACGAGTAGGTCATCCTACCTCTCTGACGGTGTTGTAGGCGCTGGCCACGCCCTCCCGCAGGTCCGCGGGGTGGCGGGAGGGGTCGCGCCGCCGCCGCCGCCGCCGCTCGCGACGCAGGTACGCGTCTTGGAGCGCCAGGGTGGGGCCTGGGGTCAGCATGTCGAGGGCGGTTTCCGCTGTCGCCTGTGAGACAATCTTTATTAAGCACTCGCGAATAAAAATTATTTATGTGACGTCACACTAAACAGACGTTTCGTTTTGGCTGGAGCCGACCAACTGTCAGTTGCAATTGATACTAATCTTTAAGCTGCATAAAATAAAGACGCTTAAGGGCGCGGGGGACGTGGTCCGGCGTCCGACCAAAGTCGGCTCGCCCTCGCATCCGGATTAATCCAAAAGCGACTTTATTTTGGACATCGTAAGAATTAGTATCGAATGCAACTGACGGTTGGTCGGTTTTAGCCAAAGTGGAGGATCTGTTACTACTCTAACATTACGTCCGGTCGATGTATTGAACGCGTACTAAATAACTCACCTTGGAATGTATCTAACAGCGTATAGAAGGCGGGATCTCCATCCAATATAAAATTTACTAGCATCAAAATGGACACAGCTGAGACGGTCAAAAATTTAAACCAGGTAGGAGATGCCTATTGCCACTACACGAGGATAACTTTCGTAGGATAATCATCCAAACTTATCCTCAAAAGACGCATGGTGGTAACGTCTCCCATGATACAATCTGACGCGGTCTGTAAAGAAGACAGCATATCGACCTACCCAAAGCCAGCATAAAAGGAGCTAACGTTGGTTTGCGCGTCTATAGAGACGCTAGTCCATGCCACTAGGAACTCAATAATGTCTCAGTGTTTTGTGTACCGAGTTATTTTTGTAAAATTTTATAATTATGTAAAATTATCGTGTCGTGGCGTTCTGTGTAATAAATGTTTTCTTTCTTTCTCATCGAATACTGGTTTCGGGTAAGTCGAGGTCCGAAGCTCGTAGCCTACCTGTATCAGATTTAGTATCCGTGTGGTGATATCCAGTGCGGCGAGTGCGGTGCGAGCGCCGAAGGAGGCGGCGCCGCGCCGCAGCCCGTGTGCGAGGCGGCCGTCGCGACGCCATTGCTCCATAGGCAACCAAACTAGGTCGCAGATGCCTGTCACTGGGGGGGCGGGACGGATATTCGTCAAGGGTTTTTATCTTAACGTCAAACAAGATTTGTATGTATGTATGTATATTTAGATACTTATGGGTATAAGTAGAATAAATATGATAACATATATGCCTATTTAGATAGGTAAAATTGTGCACGTCATCGGCGTCTCATAATCACATCACACTTCCAAAATAAGTAGCGCCTGTTGTGCCATTTATTACTTTGCCTGTTATTCGCTATGTGTTTCCTATGCACAATAAACTGTTGGAATAAATAAATAAGATTTGTAGGTGTCAAGAAGTGCGCGAGCCCAAGAGCCACCGGCAAGTAATAATAATAATCATCTTGGCGTTAATGTTCCGGTTGTGCTCTCGAGAACGAGGGTCCAGGGTTCGCCTTAACCATGATCCATGATTTGGCAGGTCAGGTAATTACAGTGGAGCGACTGCCATCTGAACTCCATAACCCTGCTACCAGGGGAACCTGACCAGATTGGATCACGGTTACACATCCAGTCGCCTGAATGTGCAGGTTTCATCACGATGTTTTCCCTCACCGTAAGAGCATCGGTTAGTATTGAACTAATGTACATAACTCAGAAAACAGTCATTGGTACATGGCCGGAGCGAGATTCGAACCCGGGACCTCTGGCTTACGAGTCGGATACTGTAACCGCTCGGCCACCGGCAAGTAAGCGCGCGAATCACTCCGGATTAGGTTAGGTCATATACGCGTATATACGCGGTTCGTATGACCGAAAGGTCGAAATGATCCTGGGTAGAGGAGGATTTTCATCTTAACGTCGTGGTTATACCAGTTTTCCGGAACCGGTTAGATTCGGCTTCGTTGATGCTATATACACCGGCCCAACGGACGCCGACAACTGGGTTTCATTTATATATGAAATTGATAGCCGGTTACTATCCGGTATTCGGCCTTAATTTACTATCCGACCGGATACCGGATAGTAAAGTGTATAAAAACGTCCATAAAAGCGATTTTACTCCTTGGAAAACGTCTTAAAAACATAAATATTAATCTAAGCCCTGTTGAGTTCATTAATTTCATGAATTGACATATTATGATGATTATTATCCGGCTATACGTATTAGCCTGGCCGGATATTAAGTATCCGGGCAACCAACTATCCTTTTCATTTCTAGTTTCATTGACCTTCGTTTGTTCTATTTGGCGGATTAGCAAACGCCAATCATCGTTCATTGGCGTGTGCAGGCGATCCGAAGCGTGGCGGTAACATCAAAGGTATAGAAGCAATGGCCAAAACGGAGTTTGGACGGATGCTGAACCCATCCGTTGGCGTTCGTTGGGTTGGTGTGTACATAATACACATCGCTACAGATAAACATAGGTACAGGTAGCTATACCCTTGCACAGGCTTCGGACTTTATTGGTTGCCATGGTGTTATACTGAATCGTAAATAGTGCTGTTCTACTACGTCCTCAGATGCCAGCCGTCAATCAGCGCTTGCTAGCGGTTAGCATAGGCATAATCGATGCTCCGGAGGTTCTAACCTACCCCCATTTCACATTTGCGTTCGATTTATGCCCGGCTAACGGTGAGGTAATAGCGATCCGTTTCAGAGTTGATACATTATTTTCTTTAACTTTAATTAAATGAGTTGTCTGTCGAAGAACATAGTAAATTTGGCTAGTCAACTCACAGAACTGGACAACAGAATGCATGGGCCCAAGGCCCGTAAGCAGACCGTGGATTTGGTGGCGTTTGAAGTCGGCCAGCCACTCACGGAACATCCATTGGAACAGCTTCTCGAACCCGAGCAGTCCAAGTCTGCAACAATGGTAACAAGTTATTGGTTACTAGTGTCACAAAAATAAGATCAATAATTAAAAAAAAAAAAAAAAAAAATTTTTTTCAAGGTTTTATGAGTCAGCCAGAGTACTTTTCAAGACAAATCAAACGTAAAGGGTTGTCATGTGTAGATCATTGATCATATATAGATCATCTATCATCAGAAAATCTACAATTCATACATTTAGGTGTCTGGTAACAAAAATGCAGCACAGCCGGTGCGTTGTCACTGTGAGGACTAAGATCAAATGCCTCATGCCTGTAATTTCGCTGGCTACCTTATCCTACAAACCGGTTTTGGAACACAATAATGTTTCTTGTTTGGCGGTCGAAATAGATAAGGCGGTGGTACTCACCCAGGCGGATTCCTCAGGCTTGACAGAGTCCTACCACCTGATGAAATATACCGAAATGAACGTCTTAGGTTTGGCGTCTTTCCTCTAGGTCTGATGTCTTACCTGTAATCCAACTCGACGAGTGTGAGCTCCGAGCAATTGAGTTGAGCCAATCCCAGCAGTAACCCCGCGACAGGCCCCGCCGACAGGTCTACCCGCTTGCCCACGTAGTCCAGCCGGATGGGTACCGCTGGGGAGAATACCACGCGTCTGCAATCATAAGAAATTACCATTGATAGGGTCTGGATGAGCGCGGATGCGATGCGGATGAAGGGCGGGGGCGGCGCTGATGGCGATACCCAGCCACTGGCGGTCTTCCTTCAGCTATATAGTATGAGGTTCTAGGAAATAATGAACAGATGTCGTACATTTTCCGGGAACCTCTCGCGCAACTTTTACATTACCCAATTGACTTTTTTTTATATTTTACAAGACAGGCATTTGACCGCCGTCTCAACTGTTGGTAAGTGATGATGCGGCCGAAGATGGAGCATGCCAGTCTTGGAACAGCCTATTTACTCTAGCCTTGACGGCGTCCAGATTATATTGATCAGGGAACACACTCGCAGGCAACGGCGGTCAGGCTGATCTCTGTAACCTCACCTGAAGTACGCCGGAGCATCATCAGCGAGGTCCACCCCCGGCTGGGGGGCGGGGGCGGCCCCCCCGACGGCGCTAGCGGGGGCGCCCAGCCGCCTGCAGTCTTCCTCCAGCTGTATGAGGTTCTCCGAGACCATACGCTCGGCTTCATACGCTTCCAGCAGTGGGGAGCCACGGGTCGCTGGGGTAGAAAGCGTGGTTTTTAGATTCATCTCATTTATATCTATTCTCTATCGTATTCCTGTTATAAATGCGAAAGTAAAGTTGGATGGATGGATGTTTGTTACTCTTTCACACAAAAACTACTGCTCGGATTTAGATGAAATCCTAGAATAACACATAGGGTATAATTTAACCTGCAACCCAATATGGTTCCCGCGCTAAAGGGCCCAGAACGTAATAATCAAATTTTACACGGACGGATTTGCATGTTCGTGCCAAGTTTATTATGTTGGGGATAATTTCCTAAACTACTATACAGATATTTCAACTCGCGTTTCAGTTGTGCGCGCGGCCCTATGTGTGCGTGCGCTTGTACATATACAGACACGTCACAATGACGCCACGCCATTGGCACGCCAAGTGGTCGCGTCACTGCCACATAAATGAAAGCTGTATATTTACAAGCGCACGCACACATAGCGCCGCGCGCACAACTGAGTTGAACTATCATAACAATTTCGAAAACTCTTTTTGCATTTTATAGACAACAATCTGGGGAAGGATATAGACCACTTTACATTTATGGGGTTTTCCCCTAACGTTGGGTCAATGTTGAAACGGAATAAAACAAGCTGTGTGAAGTATTAACGAATTTTTAAAAAATTTGAAATGCCATGTCTGATGTATGCATGTATGAAATCCGCCGCGGCTTCTCAAGGTGGCACGGATCCGAGGTCCAAATATCAATGACTGAATTTGAACGAAGGACTGACGCCGTATTTTTTAACTGTTCCAATTGGATTCGTATTCGAACGAAACATGTACTGGAAAACTCTTATAAAAAGGAAAAATGTCTATGTCTGTAAGTTTTAACGTTGGCGGTGCTCCGAACCTACTGTGCCGTTATGGAAAATTTAAATTACGTTAGCTTCCTTTCTCCATACTTTTTTTTTTAAATTTATGTTAATTTATTCACAAAAACATTACAATTTAATTTCTAACACATTGGTAAACATTTTCGTGGTTTGTCTCAATGATAGCTTCGCCTTCGCCGTCTCACATACACTTCTAAACTTTTAAAACCACTTACTTGGCTCATTAAGGGACAGGCTGTCCCCCTCCGTCTGGGGGTTCTTTGGGGGGTCCCTTAAATGGTTCCCGATGGTCATGACGGGGGGCCGGTGTGTGGGGGTCGTCTGCCGGGACCCGCTCGAGTCAGTCGAGAGGCCGCTCAGGCTCTTCGAGTCTTCGTCTGTGGGGGAGGGTTGGGGGGGTGTGAAGTGAAGTAAAACATCACAAGGTATATTAGAGGTCTCTTCAGAGGAGGGCAACGCATTGGTAACGCCCATGGTGTTGCTGATGTCCATAGGCGGCGGTGACCACTTTCCAACAGGTGGCCCGTTTGCCTGTTTATCTGCCGTAAAACATTTAAAAAAATATGACAGTAAGAGGAGAGAGCACAATGTCAACTAATTCGTGCAATGCGTGACATACCTTTTGATACATGGAATGGCCGACGAATGTGCCCAAAAAGAACTAGCATAAGAGCTAGAATTCTCTAGCATCATCTATCCATAGTATAAATTAAGTCGCTATCCGCGTCTGTCTGTCTGTATTTCCGGTAACTCCTCTTTAGCCACGCAACGGATTTTGATGCGGGTTTCTCCATCAGTTAGAGAATTTCTACCGGAAGGTTAAAGAAAAGCCGGGAAACCTGTGCAAAGCTGGGCGGGGATCGCTAGTAGTACATAATATGGCACGCTCATGGCCTATCATCGCCATAGAAACCGGGTGTTGCCGCCCGGTCTATTGGCGGCAGTGATCACTTTCCATTAGTTGACCCGCTAGCTCGTTTACTTCCCTAATTTTTACATTCTTTCCTTCAAGATTTAGCTAATGTGTTCCCATTTCATCCAGATATCGAGTCACAAATAATGGACGAGGGGCCACACCTAATGTACCAGAACTCTAAAATCAAAAAGCATATTTACCCTTACCGTTGGACTCGTCGGCTACCAACTTGGTAAAGAAATTAATCACGAAATTCAGCGTGTCCTGGTCTACATTTAAACGCAACGGCATCACGGATATTTTCAGGCAGCACTCCTGGGTCACGGAGGGCAGGGGCCGAAGATGGACGGCTTTTATCACCAGCTGTAGACAATTAAGAGATATGTTAGAGCGTTCATATGCTGCTTAGGTTTCATAGGTGTTCGGGTAATACCCTGGAGCGTTACTTTAGCCAAGAGTAATGCAAGTAATGGTAGCGATTTTGTTCGCATGAAAAGCTATGAGACTAAGTACTATGTGTTTCATGGACACAAGGGGGATATTACACCGTTTACCGTTTTGGGCCAAAGTAACCCAGGCGTTCCAGCGGAAACTTTCATACCACAACTGTCAAACTGAAATTTTATGACTTTTAGAAAAACTCTACAAGTGTTAAAAAAGCGAAGTTATGACTGACAGAGCATGGTAAAAGGTTTTTTAAATTTAAAATTTTAGTAAACACACTCGCTGCGGACCTAAGTATCAAAGAGTCAGGCGCGGTGTTAACAAAGGCGACCAGATGAGTCGTGCGCACAGCTGTATGGCCGCCGAAATATACCATACGTGTGTACGGACGCCCGGCCAGCTGAGTCCGCACTGGTGCGACGCGAGTGCGCAAGCCATAGCTGATTGAGTCCGATTGTGTTAGTATGGACTGGCCAAATGAGTCCGCGCGCAGTTGTGTAGCGCCAATTTTGTATGGACAGGCGAAATGAGACGCGCGCACTCGCATAACCAAAATGTTGAGGCGGCCGCAGCGAGCTAGTTAAGGCATTCTTGCGAGGTATTATCATTTGGGACGTCCAACCTAATTAGCACCATCTGTAACAAGTATTTTATCATTACTGTACAGGTATTTTCAGTGAGTACTGACCATATGTCCTTTCCTTGTAGGTTCGTTTGCCACGATGTATTGGCTGAGCATTTTGTTGATGTTACTGCACTCCAGCCGGTCCAGCACTTGGATGCTTTTTATGGCCAGTGTCTGCCGCGACGCGTGTGTGCCGCCCGACGCGTACGCCTCGTATTGGAATTTCACCTGTATTGTGTTAAGGTTTAGATTCCAATGAAATGGTAAGAGAATGAGTTCGAGAACACAAAAAGTATTTGTGATTGTACAGAAATGGGTACTTGTATAAGTTGTGAATAGATTACATTAAACCTACGGAGCTTTCGGTAATTCGACGTACTAGCTAGACTGAAGTCCAAATCACAACTTTTCTCAAGTTTTTCACACAACATTCAATTCACAGCCAGTGGCTATTTCTACACGCGGTCTGTTCGATTCTCGACAAAATAACAGATAATAAGCCTTGGCATAGAGTAGCACATTTATCGGTGCGTATACCCGAAAATAGGTTGCATTTCGAGAAATATGTGAAGAAATTGTACGATCTGATTCCGCGCATTGGCACCTTTCCGCTTGGGGGGCAAGAAGTGAACATACGTTCCATCGTTACATTGTTGTGTTCATGTTAAACCCACAGTCACTACTAATATAATAAGCAACCATTACAATATAAAAAAGAAAGAAATATACTACTTCAATCTCATCCGAACTCACACTCATCCATCCCACCTTCCAAGCGTACCTACTTTACTTCCATCCACCCCCCTGATTATAATTAATAAAAGAAAAACTACTTCAGTTCCATCCGTACCCACACTCATCCATCCCACCTGTAACCTTCCACACCTACTTTACTCCCATCCACCCCCTGTAGCCTACCTTATGCAATCCAAATATAACGTAGGCGGACTTATCCCGGTGCGCGCCGCCCCTCGGCACGGGGCGGGACCGCGGGTCCCTGGCGGGGGCGCGGCGAGGGGCGGGTCTCACGCGGTCGGAACCGGCGGCCCACGACACGCCAGCGCGGTATGCCGCGGATAGCGCGCGACTCGATTCGGATGCTGTGTATTCGCTGCGGCTGGAAGGACCACGTGACAATATGTTATCTACTTATTGTTGATTGTTTCTGTACGGTTAATGTGACTTTCAATAAGCGTATCTTGAATGTAATTATGATATAATAATTTATTTTTTTTGTCTTTTTTTATTCTATTTACGCTACTACACAGTAACTCCTGACCTTCCTACTAGTTTGAAAAATAGGCAGGTGTCGACTTTATTGTAACAAATAATTTTTTTCGAGACTGTTTTTGGAGTCCATATTTCCAATAACAAAAGAACTGTAAAATATAGCCGAATTCAATATTGAAATAACGCTTTTGTGCAGGTCTTGCGAGAGCCGTGTCCGGCTCGCGTCAGCCGCCCAAGATACCAGCGCGGTAGGCCGCTGAAAGCGCGCAACAAAGCGCTTTGTGCTGCGACAGCATAAAGCGGTTTTCTGCGAGTTTTTACACACATGAGCGCCCTTTTCCTGCTGGAGAGGTAAAAATAACTAATTCCTATCCATTCACGGTTCAGTGAAATTACATAAGAAGTATAAATGCCGAGTATAAGTTGACGCGTGGTACGAAAATGAACTAATCTTTGACAATTTAATCCTTAATATGGTAATGGGATGATCTGGGAATGGAACCATTTAGGATCCATTTGTCTCTGAGATTATTATGTGGCGTCCAACCTAAATAAGGACCATCTGTTTGAACTTGTTAAGAGTCCTTTCAAAGTGGTAGGAACATCAGAAAACCAGACTATGTCTTCAGTGCTAAGACACTTACGTGGGCTTGGCAGGCGAGCTGGGCTTATCGCTGTCGATGGTGACTTTCTTCTTGGTGACTTCAGTCGCCGGCCGGAAGTCCGAGCCGCCGTACATGTGCCAGTTCAGACTCAGGTCGCCTAGCGTATATCTGGGTAAGAGACCATTTATTAGCAGAGCATGGGCAGTGTACAGTCCAGATATCAGCAAGACAATATAATTTATAAGGAATATTATCTACTAATCTGTAATTTAGCGGTGTAATATAAAGAAAAGCAGATTTACTCATCGATTTATGATAACAGTGGGAAGAAACGAATGTTTTGCTACATGCCTGCCGTCATATATATTTGGCGAAACTGTTATACCAATGCATTTAAGACTAGCTCGCTTTTTTTTACTATGGAGTTTGACATAAGCATTCTTGTAGGTGTACACACTGGCTACTAAAAAGCATTAGCTCAAAAATAGCATGCTTTCGTGCTTGATATTAAAATGTGTAACAGGGGCTTTATATCTGTATAAATCATGGGTAGTGTTCTTGTGAAAAAGAAACTAAAGCGATAATAAAGCGCGACCATACAAGATTTTCATTTACCAAGTTCAGCAGGAATTGCCGCCATTTTGATCCAATTGAGTGAGGATCAATCGCAGCAAACAAGAGCCAGAGCTGCCTTGTCTCTACTCAATTGGATCAAAATGGCGGCGTACTATCGGAGTAAGGCTCCGCTACTCCAGGTTATGCACACCTTAAAAAATTGATAATCCTATAAACAGTCAAAATCTCCCAAACCTAATCACAGGCGGCGGGAAGCTCTTTGGCGCGTGGAGTACATCAGATCTCTCCTTGGGACTCTTGAAGTACTCCTCGTGGGTCGCCGGCATGGGGCCCGCGAGGCGAGCCGCGTCGCTGGCCGGCCGCCGGGGCTCGGGCTTGGCCCTTATGACTGGGGTCCCGAAGTTGGGGTCGATGATGCAGAACTCGTCGTCGGTACTGCCTTCGCCGGTTGATGTTTGCTGGGGATCAGTTTAGGTTGTAGACAGGGGTCCAAGTTGTGAATTTTTTTTATTATTATTAATATTATTATTATTCCTGAACAGACAGGCAGTTGGAACAACTGATATGTCTGTATCCCATTATCCTCAACCCATTGACATTATCAATTAATTAAATTTTTTGTTGTAATTATTTTGATAAATATCGGATATTTATCAGATAATTATCTTAACACTTTCGTGTACGTCGCCTTGTGGGCGACTACTGCTGCTTTTTCGTTAAAATGCAAACAGGGTTTCAATCGATTCAAATTTTCATATTAAAGTTTGTGATAATTTGTCTAATGTTGACACTTAAAGTAGTTATGTGAACTCTACACTAAGTTGAAAAAAAAACTACGTAGTCCAGAATGCGTAAAGCAAAATATTTAATTATCACAAAGATATCTATCAAGGTATCCATGAGGTTTCAAGATAATTATCACTTCGGACCCACGTTTTAACTGTGTCGTTTTACCAGATTCAGTGCGACATGGATCATAATGAAAGTCGATTAGAAATTAAGTAACGTTCTGACGTCTTGGTACAAGACAGCGGCGCCCCAAATGCGTTCATTGTGATCTTTTTCGCGCTATGATCTGTTCAGACTAACTTGTCTTATTTGTTAAACAAACAATACCCAAAATCACGACTTGCCGTATAAATCACGCTACGTACATTTTGAGTAGATGTCTTAAATCATATAAGAAACCCATAGAATGTGAATTTCAACGAATACTGCTGCAAATTATCCATTTAAATACTATATTTACAACCAAATAAGACAAGTCAGTCTGGACAGATTTTAGCTACGACAGATATGATTACGATGAAGGCTGTTGCATGGTAAAGTACAGTACTAAAGTACAGTTCTAATTTCCTCCTGGTCCGCGACCGCACTTTAGTAAGAAGGTAACTTGCGTGTAAGAATACAGAACAACACCTGCAGAATTACAAGCTTTGTCGTGCACGTGAGAGCTAAATAATTCTAGCTCTATTTGCCTCGGAGTAAGCGAGACACAGAGTTATATCTCGAGCAACAAAGTCAGTCATGCTACGCATCAAATCAAATCAAAATTTATTTATTGAGTAGGACATTAAATATATCTTTCAAACATCAAAGAGGAGGGACAGGAAAGTAGGAAGGAAACACACAGTGACATGTTGGCCGCCCCACGGCCGAAGCACAGCCACCCCACGCTGACAATGGCCGGACCGTGCCCGACAATACCAGACAGAGTCGGTCAGTGACCGACAATGCCAAGCAGAGCCGGAACGCGCTCGAAATAATATATAGGTACCTATGTTATACTTAAGAAAAAACCACCTAAAACTACAGCAAGAGTAACCCAATCCACCAAGGCAGGTACGTAGGCAGGAGTCCCGTCCACTCACCGTTTTCCGTCTAGTCCTTCTCGGAGTGGGCTTAGGCGTCGACTTCGGCTTCCCCAGGTCCTTCACAACATGCGCGTTAGTCGGGAAGTCTTCCCCTGACCTTCCGAGGTGGAACTCGTCTATTTCGAAGGGAGGACTGCCGGACAGCAGTTTGTCTTCGGCGTTGCCTGATTTCGCGTTGGACTCGTCGGGGAAGTAGTATAACTCCGCGCTGCCCTTGTCCATGGAACGCTCCAGGTCGTCTTCGTCCACTGGGGATTGTGGAACGATTTTTAGTAAACAAATAATAAGAAAGAAATATAAATCAACATTCATTTCAACCAACCATAGTTCATATTATAAGCATTACAGTAAAGCAAAGACGTTCAGTAGAAAGAAATTAGTACATTGCCCTGTTACTACCTGTCTCTGTTGCTCCCGCGTAAATATATTTGCATCACGCTCGCACAGAGTCGCGGTCCTGAATTGCGCGAGCGTGATGCGTATATATTTACGCGAGAGCAACAGAGACAGGTAGTAACAGGTCAATGTACGAATTTCTTTCTACTGAACGTCTTTGCTTTAGTAGTTAGTATTGTTTTACCTATCTTTGTGTTTTGTGTTAGCATTTGGTTCTATCCTCTCTTACACATCAAAAGGTGCTAGAATGGATGCATGTTTGTTGCTCTATTACGCAAAAATTACTGGACGGATTTTATGAAATTGTAGCATATATCCCATAACATAGTAAGAAAGACATAATTTCATTATTGCATACAAAAAATATAGGCTACTATTATATAGAAATTTAATGTAGTTAAGTTACCGTTAATTACAAATTTGAAACTTACTTGTACTATTTGGACTTTCTTTAATCGCTTCTGACAACAAATCCGTTACTTTCTTGATCTCGCTCGGAGAAATTTCACGAATTTCCTCCACGGGTTTATCATCGAGACCTGTAAAAAATGCAGTATAATAGAACACCTGTAACGTATGTAATCATACGACGGTCAGGAATACACTTCAATCATTTTAATGTTTCTGTAGGCTAATTATGTAACTCTGTTGCCAACTATTCTTTGATTTCAATAATTGAAATTGTTACTTTTGCGATTACGTATTATATATCGACGATACGGAATCGGAAAATTAACAAATTCTCTCATTGAAATCAGACACTTGTTAGCAAAAGCGTGACGTAATTAGCCTACTGATATCAGTGAATACCACGGAGTATGACGGAGACGGGGTCAAAGTAGTCCACTATAAAATGTATGGCATATGAAAAGGTAGATAAATGTAGAAGAAACTCACCGATCAGCTGATCGATAGTCTGGTCGGAGCATATGCTAGTGTGTCTCGAGGACGGGTCGTAAGGCGGCTGCGAGTCGCCGTCAAAAGCGACGTAGGCTAGCAACCTGCATAGCGCAGCGGCGGAATCCCAGCAGGTGTACAGGCCTAAGCTGCTGTTTGAGGCGCTTATGTCGAGTTGCAGCTGGTCGGGCGCCTGGAAGGTAAGTGGTGGATGGTTGACTTTTGTGGACGGGGATACGTACAATGCAAGAGCATAAATGCATGTCCGCCTTAAGAATCATATTCCTTTTGCATTATTGTGAAGTTGTTAATTGATTACTATAGCATTCATGAATTAAATATTTATTTATTATATAAAATATACTCTGGGGGGTAAAAGACGAGTCCTTTGGGCATAAGGGACAGCTAGTTCTCCCTTCATTTAGTAAACTGATTTTGGTTAAAGTTGCACCAAATGCCGTGAATAATTTATTTTATTTTATTTTATTGTATTTGGATGTCTCACAGCTTACAACAATAAGATAAGTACAATAGCATAATTTTCATCAGCCATTTACGAGACACCACAGATAAATTTCACAAATTGACTATAAAGAGGTCTAGTACATTGAAATGTTTAGCGTAGGTAGGTACTTACACTAACATACATTACATAATGCTGTAGCGGCAAAGCAAAGTTTTCTTGAACTGGTAATTCACTTATGCTCTTGTACTGTAACGCTATCTGGTGGATTTTGGAACCACAAAAAGTGCAAAAGCCCTCATTGGGTTGTGATAGTAAGAACATAATATGGTTTATAAAACAAAGAAAATCGAGTGACCAACCGCATCAGAATGGTTCCGTTCCGTGCCAATTAACGTTAAAAGACTTGTACGATATTCTGAAGTTACCAAGCAGGACTTGGTAACTTATAATCCTTGTTTTGTGTTTAAAATAAGATTTTAACGTACGGTGTTGTTACGTATTCACTCTCATGCGTATATTATTTATTAGCACTTGGCCGATTTAAATCGTTTAATTTTCAATACACGAAACATCCTCCATTAAAAATTTCAATCATTTAGTTACTCAACATCAGACCCCGCACATACAAACAACAATAAAAAAACAACTTACACAAGTGGCCTTGTCCTCCATCCGCAGAGACAGATCGAACACCTTCATATCAAGCACGCAAATGTAGTCACGTGCAAGATTCGGCTGCCTACTATCGTTCAGGGGCACAGCTGTGTTCGCTTTCGCTCCATGCACGTAGCAGAGGAAGAGTGCGCAGTCTTCAGCACGCACGTGCAAGCAGTAGGTGTTGGTGGCTGCGATGAGGTTGTTGGAGACTGTCAGCTTGGGGATCGTGACGACCGCTCGGATGGGGAGGAAGAGGGGCCTAGAATGGAGATTTGAGGTAAGTTCATAGGTTCTCATAGTTAGTCATACTGCACATAGTTATTAAAATTTAAAACAAATTCTGCCAAAATGTCCAAACTTGAAAAGATAGTAAATGTTGTCCCATAGTAAATGCTGTTTGTTATCACGAGCACGTACATACTCTCCTTGGTATCAATAATAATTAAAGTAAGCCTCTACTTGACCAATATGAGAGGTTATCCATATGATAGTTAAAGAAAAAAAAAAGTTTTATCCTCTTGTAAATATATGGCGCTGTACTGAACTCTTAAGTCAAGTTTGTCGATCGAGTCAGACAGGAGGAGATATCTCTCAAGTCACGTCAGAACACTGTAAATTGAGTATGGCCAGCCCCTGTTGCTAGCAATGATGATCATCCCGTTAAAACTAGTCAGATTAGAAAAAAATCAAACAGTCAATTATTCAATATTATAGGTCTTGTATGTATGTTTGACATATAATCACTGAATTGCGCCATCTGTTGACGATAAGAAAAACTCTTATTTTTTAAATGTCATCTAGAAAACCTCTCTTGATGTTATCTTTATACCACGAAGGAGGCAAATAAGCTTACAGCCTGCCTGATGGAAAGCAGTCACTGCAGCCTATGCACGTTTGCAATAGCAAGGGCATCACCCCCCGCGTTGCCGACCCCGTAAAAACCTTTTCACCCCTTTTTTGAAGAACTCCACGTTGTACTCTCCAGGGAAAACCACCTGATGTGGAACAGTCCTTCACTTGTAATCGATGGCGCACCCCTTCAGCTGCACGTGCATCTGCAAGCCCTCACCTGTAGTCCACAACGCAGCCCCTCAGTTGCACGTGCATCTGCGTGACGACTGTGGAGGGCTCGTATCCGGGCACCGGGTAGTCGGCCACGTCCAGCACGTCCAGCAGCTGGGTGAGCCACGACACGCCCTTGTCGCCGCGGTGGCGGAGGGACGCGTGCGAGATCAGCAGCGATGTGCAGATCGACTGCGGGTGAGGGAGTCTGGTCAAAGCTACGGGTTCAGTGGACCGCGGTGGCGATTACCGGATAGTATCGGCCGCTAGCTCGCGCCTGTTTAAACCCTCACATCATAGCCTCCTTCATCTTACAAGAAAATGCTGTAGCACGGAACGGCAACGTCGCTGTGAATCGATTTACTCAATGTTTATATGTCAATGTGCGGGAAAATTATGAATTTTATGATGATAAATTAAAAATATATTGATAAAACTGTAAATTAACACGTTTATATGGACCATCTACGAAGGTAAATAAAAGTAAATATATTTATAATTGAGCTAAAATTGGATAAATACGATTTTTAAAAAACAACCCTTGACCATTTTTGTTGTTGTTTTTTACTTATTTCATAAATCAAATTCTATTTGATAATCGTTATCTTACCCCTAACAGATGCCAAGGCGTTGTTGCATATGAAAAATGCAAGTAAAATTATGATTAAACCTTAAAAATGGGAAAGAAGCTGTGCCGAAGTTTTGCTTTCCAAAAGATGTAATTCTATTAAACAGACAGACTTCTGCTATTCCCCAAGCATGCTGGAGTCCCACCGAAGGATCTTTACTGTGCAGCAAACATTTTCGCATTGTAAAAGTTATCACAACTACTTTAAACCACGGTCTTTGATTATCGACGATGATGGAAATGTTGAAAAAGTAGATAGGTACAATAGGTAAGTAAGTAGTTAGTTTGTATATACTTAGGAACTTAAATAAAACTGTTTAAAATGTATTATACCTAATATTTAATAAATTGGGCACTATTTTGACTGGCATAGATTATTTTATTTCATAATAGCTTTTAGCCGCGACTGCGTCCGCATAAAATTCGCCCATAACGTTCCGGACCCGTTCCCGCGGGAATCACATTAAATATCAGAATAAATTATAGCATATGTGTTATTCGAGGCTATATGCTATATAACTGCCAAATTTCATTAAAATCCGTTCAGTAGTTTTTGCGTGAAAGAGTAACAAACATCCATTACGTACAGAACCACACGCACTTTATATTTCGCATTTATAATATTAGGATAATAATTTTGCAAGTAGGTAGATAGGTAAATAGTACAGGAATCGATCCAATTTCATATTATTTAACTAAAGTTTATACTTATTAATATACTTTATCACTTAAATAACTAATAACATTAAACGATGACGAACGCGATGATAGTTTTACAGTCATTATCATATTCACTAAAATTAAAAAATGCGACCTTGTCAAACTTCTGCGCATGGCTTGTAATATGAAGGAGGCTATGCTCACATACATTGCAAACGAATACAACTAGGCCCTGAGTCCGCTAATTAACTAATAGCCTCAGATCAGATCAATGGCAGTTTGACACGTTTTTGGTTATCATCATCTTGGCGTTATGTCCCGGTTGCGCCTCCGCGAGACACGCGAGGGCCCAGGGTCCGCCTTCCTGCTACTCTTGGCCCACCTCGCTCGGTCTTAGGCATCCTTAGTGGTGAGATTATTGGCACGCATATCAGTCTTAACTACGTCAAGCCATCGCTTCTTGGGCCGGCCTCACCTTCCAGTGCCCGGCGGGGGCGGCATGGCCATGGCATTGACACGTTTTTGGTATTCTGCTACAATTAAAACCAAGTAGGCCTGCTGAAAGAGATTTCTTTCCAGAAATAAGGAGTGCCTGTTGTGTCATTTATTTATTTCTGTAACATAACGTGTATATTTAATCTTGTGTACTAAATAATAATCTTTTAAATAAAAATAATAAATTAATAAAACTGTCGTTGAGCTGGTATTGCGATTCAATTACAATTGGACCGAGCCAAATAAATTAGCGGACACGAGGTCACGAGGTAAGCTGAACGAATTGGTTTGACGAAGGCTTTTGAGGTGAATGGTAAGGGTTAATAATGTGGTTCCGGATTTCACAGAAGCGGCACCTAGTGTAATTTTGATTCGCGTTAGTCCCATTGAAATGTTGACTAGTTAGTCCCATGGGTACCATACGATAGACGTAGATAGAGATGAAGTATCTAATGTAAGGAATGAAAAGGCACTCAAACTAAACAATATTTATTGAAATTAGTATAATTAGTCTTTCATCAAAAGTAAAAAAAAGTAAGGGATAAACAAAGGGACCATATCCAGGTAGGGGGTAACTCAATTGGTCTGTTGCATATTGCAAACCGAATTGGCTAGTGTCATAGGGGTTACGTGCATACTGGACCCAGCCCAGAATCGGCCCAGAGACCAGATCACGACTGCATCCCATTTTGGGATAAGCCCGCCTTTGCAATGTATATTTATTTTCTTTTGTTATTGTTCTTTATGTAGTTATACGCAATAAAGAGTTTACATACATACATACATACTGCAGAAAATGATAATGGTAGACTGGGACCATAGCACCATATTGACGTAAGTGGTTGGGTGTAATGAGAGTCAACGTTTTGGGCGGTTGTATAATAGGAAAACACTCAATGAAAAGGAAACTACATAGTTATTATTCGACACTCAAACATAACATCTCCCATACAATTTCGCCAATCCTCCGTTAGAAAATAACATGGAGGCTAAAATGGCTATCGCCGATCCGTAAAATGTAATAAATATTCTTAAGCCGGAAGTAATTGTTTACATAGTTATGTACTTAGTTATCCCTGAAAGCTGTTGTGTATGTATTTCCGCCAACTCCTAAACAATGCAACGGATTCTGATTCTCGGTTGAACGGTTTTCACCATTAGTTAAAGAATTTCTTCAGGAAAGACACGAAACTGTGGCGACCTCCGTGACGACTCACCTTCAGATTAGAGTTCTCCTGATCGGGCTCGACTTTCAGTGCTAGCGTGAACATATCTTGCTTGGGCTCGTTGTCCAACATCACGGCTGGCCCCGACGGGTATATCGTGGGCTTCAGGCTGGCCGGCAGCTGGTTCCCGTACATCCTGAGGGTCGGCTTCTCAGCGGCTCCGGCGATCAGCGCTGCGGAGAACGGGTCCGCTCTTACGGCTAGTTGGGAGGTGGATGAAATGTGCGCAATGAGTTGTGAGTGTGATGGCCATGAGAATTAGTTTGAGAATTTTTCGGATAGGGATTCGATCAACTATAAAATGCCTCAAATTGAAAAAAGAAAAAAAAAGAAAAAAAAAAAACAAAGAAAACAAACCGTGCCCAAGGGCTTTTTAATGCAGTAGGACTTATATTGAAATGTTCAATGAGATAGACTTGTGAAGTTATTTTTAGATTAATAAGTTAGTTTTTTTTTAATTTATAGTTGACCGAATGTTAGAAATTAGAATGAGTAGATAAGAGGCAGTGTTTTCGCAGCGTTAGAATGGTTAATTTAATAGGTTTTTACAGCTTTTATGAAGGCGACAGATTAATGAGAAGAATGTTATGGTTAAGTATGGTTAAGGCGATTTGTTATGTGCAAAAGTTTGTGGTGCGATGCATGATATGATTCTACAAGTTGAACAATGAACAAACTACTTCCAAATTAGTTAGACAAGACTTTATGTAACATGTCTAAGTAGGTAATTTTTTTTTTGTAAATTTAAAACAAAGTATACTTAACCTCATCAGTAACACACTATTAGATTTTATTCAGTAACAGTTGAAGAGCATAGGAAACGACTTCAAATGATTTGACTGTCATAATGTATGACAGCTAGGGAGCTAATGCAAAGTACAAAATTTCACTGGTTAGCGCCACTAGCGAATAAAGTCTGTTGTCGAAATACGTCGTCCTATTGGTCAAAATCAAACGTTCAAACGTTCGGCCGTGTGGTGTCCGGCAGAGTAGAATAGCACCAACCCCTTACATTCATGGGTGTCGTACAAGGCGACTAATGTTTTCGAGGCAACAGATCAAGAGTCTCCGTAGTCTGGAAAATGGGCAGCAGCATTTTCCATTGTTATATTTAAACACTGCGATCTCCAACCCGCCTGCCAAGCGTGGAGATTATGGCAATAACCTCCCCTTTCGTGGGAGAGGCCCTAAGTCCTGCAGTGGACTGTTACGGGCTGTGATGATGATGAAACGTTCAAAGTTGTCGCAGCCGCACGGCGGTGCGACTGCGCATTGAGTCCAAAGAAGTGGCACATTGTCAGCGAGCCAGTTTCCACCACCGGATCGCCTAATTGTCATGGTCATGGTCCTTACCTAGACCTGTTACATTTTCTTTTTTTATACTTTTGTGTGCAATAAAGAGTGTATCTATCTACCTTACTGACACGCATCCCAATAACCCTTTTCCTCTTACACTGAGTTCCTCCCAAATCGCAGCCCTCAGCCCCCCTAACAACTTACGGTCGTGATACAGCGCGGCCATAACTGCGCGTAGGGCGAGCTGCGCGGTGCGGGGCTGCGCGTTGAGTCCGCTGACGTGGCACATGCTCAGCGAGCCGGCCTCTACGACTAACTCGCCCAACTGGCCTGGCACCACTCGCTTGTTGCTATCCTGTTGGGTGATCGACGGGATTAGTAGGGCAACGTCGCAGCAACATAAATACGACTGTGGATCCCTATGGTCCACCGGTGACCCCATTTCCAATGAAGCCATGTTATTTTTTTGGCTTATTTTTCAACATAGTCCCTTGTAACACTAAGACACTTATTCCATCGACGCTCGAGCACGCTCGCGACGTTCAATAGCCTCTAAGAAATTTCGCCCGACCACTCATAACCACTCTTGCACTCTTGGATATCACAAAGAAATGATAAAATGAGAGTCTGAAAAACGTTTCCCAGAAAATGTTCCTTTAATTTTGGGAAAAACCTGTAATCAGTGGATGCCCAGGTGCCCGGTGGCGCCTTCATTACAAGCTGTTAGCAAAATTAAAAGACCATTCACGTGGAAAACATGTTTCTGACATTAAAGGGGTGATATCCAAGAATGCAAGAGTTTTTCACAGGATGGACTAAATTTGATCCTAGAGGCTATTGAAATGCTGGAGCGCGGACGGGCGGATGAATTAGTGTTAAAGGGACTATGTTCAAAAATCTATAAACCGAAGTGACTCACCCTGACCGGCGCGAAGATGGTCACGACCCCCTTCCCCACTTTGAGCGTGAGGCAGAAGTTGTGCGTGTCGGCGCGCGGCGGCGGCGGCTTGCGCGCGCGCCGCGGACGCGCCTCGTACGTCGAGTAGTACAGGTTGGTGCTCTCGGATGATGACGAGTCGGAGTCCGAGTCTGTGGTGCGAGGGAGGGGTTAGATTAGGTTAGATATCATAATAATAATATAATGGTTTATTTCGTTATCAAGTTTTACACATCATATTTAGGTGGAGATCTCAGGTATCAGGAGAATCCCGCTCCTTCACATAATTAAATTTCACTTGATAACATACGTGACCACAACGAAGCTTAAAATAAATACAATCCAACAAGATATACCCAGGCATTTACCGTAACTCGCACCTTGTGCCTCTTTTACGTGAGGGTGGAAATTATAGTTTGGGTAACGCTAATGTTCGTGCCAACCCAATTCCTCAAGAAAATTCAAGAGACCCTTCGGTCTCCAGAAAATCTCCGAGAGGGTGGTGAGGGAGAGGGTGGGAGAGGAGGGAGGAGTTATGGCGAAGGTAGAGTAATTTTTTTTTAAATATCGTAATTTTCAAAATGTTTTTCTTAATGGGACATATCACCTGGTGGTAAGTGACGATGCGGCCGAAGATGGAGCATGTCTGTCTAGGAACAGCTTATTCACTCTAGCCTTCAAGGCGTCAAAATCATAATGATCAGGGAACACATTCGCTGGCAACGTGTTCCATTCCTTTGCCGTACGGATTATAAATATTGACCCAAAGCAAATCGTGCGATTAGCTGGAAGATCCACGACATAAAGATGAAGCGTTAGCCCGTAGGGGTAGGGTAGTGTAGGGGCAGGATACCACGCGAACAAAGTCGCGCCGGGTCCATTAGCTATATAATAAACGCTATCATATATGTATTATAAAATGAATACTTACCATGTCCACTCAGCCCCTTGAAGGGGCTAAAGTTGGGGTATATGGTGTCACTCATGAGCGGGTTAATCTCATAAGGGTCTACGATCTTCGGCTCCCATAGAAGCAAATCTGAGTTGATACGGTTGTAGATCACTTCGTAGAGTTGCTTCGAACTGAAAGGGTATTCAATATTACAAAGGGACTTTGCATTTGAGTGTATCATAGAACTTGGACCGCTTCTCTACAACAGATTAAATAGAAAATTACGTCTTTATTGTAACTGTTACAATAGTTGTAAGAAAATGGTTCAAGAAACTCTCCAAAAGAGACATACGACACAACGTCGTATATTATATCTTCGTATTCGTATATGTCATACGAAGATACAGAAAAATTACTGTTAGTTCTAGGTTAATTTAGTAAGAAATATCTAATATATTATAATTATATACCTATATAAATATATATTAGTTTGTGATTACTTCTGTATAATTAGTAATTATTCCATGTTAAATTTTCGCCTTTTGTACTCTTAACTTTTCGCCTGAAACACAGGGTATCCTAGTTCAGGCAACTTAGTTATTATTAATTACCTTTAAACATATTATTCTAGACGTTAAATTTTAATATAAATGTATCCCATAAGATTGAATGAATAAACTTTTATTTATTTATTTTATTTTATTGTATCACATATAGACTGTGAGGGCAACGTAGGTTATCCTACATCATCGAGAACAAGAAAAATTCCACTTTGTAGTGATAGTAGACGTTTAGGAGACCCACAAAACATTGGTCTGCCCGTACACAGCCTGGCACCATTTTTTCTGTGGCCCTAACTTTGACTTTTCGTAGCGTACGTAAGTATTATCGCTACAAAAAGTCAAAGTTAAGATAACCTATGGCGCCCTCACAGTCTAATAGACCTGCATACGTAATGTGACGAACTTTGTCGCCCTTTAGGCACATAAATAAAGGCCATTTCTCGAGATGGATGAATGAAAACGAATGAGCGAGATAGCTCCAGCTAGTTCATTCGATTTGCGTTTATTATTTCGCGGGACGAGAAGTTGTATCTCACACGACAACGGCCGTCATGCTACGCAGGCAGGGTATCGATTCTATTTCCAAGTTTCGAATAAAATAATTAATTGGTAAACCATCATATCCTTTTTGTTGTTACTACACTTACATACACAATACAATATTCTCCGTAAGTCCGATAATTTTGATGTAAATGGTGAGACTTCTTTATCAATTCGGACTTCTCATACAGTCCAATTTCATTCTTACTGGGGTGACATAAAGACATTTCTTTAACTTTTCACAAAAAGGGTATCTACGAAGCTACTTTACTCCGCGTACAGCATACATATGCAAGAGGTACTTACTCTATTTGCAAACTGAGTATAGGCAAGTTGAAGTCCAGATGAATAGCCGCTAATTCAATGGAGTTTGATGTGAATTTAGCCATTTCTTCTTTGTCGCCGGGGAGGATGTAGTCCTGTTCTTGACCTACAGATGTGGAAATGTCATGTTTAGCACCTTGGCACAGAATACCTAATAGTAGATTTAAGCTGTACCAGTATCAGTATAAATAATTGATATAAATATATTCCACTGGCATTATTGATCGTCCTAAGCTTCTCTCTTAATTAAATTTCTGTGTCATCTAAGTCATAATAATGTATTTATTCTCCCTTAGCACTGTATCTACTAATTACACTCGGAACACATGCCTCTGGCGTGCTTGTAGGAACTTCAATAACTTAGCATTGGAGACCAATATAGATCTATTTAACACAAGCGTTGTAGCGGCAAGACGTCTGTTAACGCGGAGGACTTTTGACAAATAATTTCTATTATGCGAAGCCTAAATTGTTACATAAGTGGGCGTGCATGTTTGGTGGTGGAACTACTTATATAATCTTGTAATAGTTGTAATTTAGTTTATATGTAGTATGTAGATACTGTAGTAGTACTAGTAGTATTGTACTAGTTGTGGTAATACTGTAGTACTGTATCAGTTTTAAGTGTCCAATTTATTTTCGGTATGAGTGTTTCAACAGATTTTCTTATTTGTATTCCATAGTCTATCAGCGAAGACCTGTGATTAGCTTTCTGTTTCGTAAGATAGTTAATATTATGTTGTTGGATAGCTGTTGGTCTTCCAAATAAAATAAAATAAAATATTGGAAGATTAAACCAAATAAGGAAATACATCACGTTCTAATAAAGCTGTGTATAGATCGGCCTAACTAACGCCAACGAAATGCGTTTTGTCGATTGCTTCTACCTTTGATGTTACCGCCACGCTTCGGATCGCCCGCACACGCCAAAGAACGATCATTGGCTTTTGCTAATCTCTCAAAATAGGACAAACTAAGGTCAACGAATCCCATTCGTTGGGCTTGTGTGTACATAGCATAAGGCGTGTAACAAAAATGGGAGGTTAAGTTTATTTATCAAAGCAATTACTATAAGCCTATTTTTGTTATCAAAGCAAATGTAAGCGAAACCCATCCAAATAAGTGAAGGTAACATTGTACGGCGCATTTAGGCTGTTGCTATAAAAATGTCGTTGTGGTGGTTATCTATTTTATGCCGGTATATGACCTAAGTATCCAAATCCTGGATCATGGTCAAGGCGGACCCTGGGCCCTCGTGTACGAGAGCCCAACCGGGACATTAACGCCAAGATGATTATTATATTTTACTATGGACCTAAGTATTAAAAAAATTACCTTGTGGTGAACCTTCATGCTGGGCATCTTTCTGGAAAGCGCTCTTCTTCCCGCTGAAGGGGCCGGGATTTTCAATTTTCAGATTACTCATTATGTACATGGATGTGGTCATGGGGTCCAAGTTAGCTGGTTCGAAAGTCGGGTCCTCGTTGACGGTGTCTAAGGGGTTGGTACTCTTCTTCTTGGATTTGAATGTCAGGGATATTCTGGATGGAAAAGAAAAAATAAGGTGTTCATTTTTTGTCACCTTCCGTTCGACCCACGATGGAAGGCTAGGCTACAGCTTTATTAGATTCTGACTTAACAATTTTACGGGAGGCCTTACCGATATATCGTAATTTCTTCAACAACATCGATTTGCACGCTTACCAGTGCTGGCAGTTTAGTAAAAACATTTCTTATTAGTTATCGCAATAATTGAACGAGATATTCAGTAGGTCATTTAAAGTTATAAACTAATTCTAGTGTTTCAATAATAAAAAACAAAGCAATGAGGTGATGGTGCTACCGCGAGTTGTTTCTAATAGCACGACATTATTTTGAGAACAGATCTTAGGCGTCACTAGCGCCATCTGAAATCGTGAAAGCCCTCATTGAGCGCGCCTACCATAATAAAAAGTGTGATGAGAGCGTGAGTTGTCTTTTCTTCAGTATAGTCACATTCAGTGTTATTGTGGTCGCGCTCTATTGTGTCTGTACCTCGTTTCTGCGACGAACAATCTTCGATTATCGCCAATACGATTGAACAAAACTACAATGTCATTTTGCAACGACGTATCTAATGTTCGACTTTACAAGACCGCGACGCTCGTTACTGCGAAAAATCGCTGATTCGAAACTACTAAGCGTCGATGTACTTTACTGCGATGTAACTAAAGTATAAAATCCTTCAAATCGCGCCGCATCGTACTGCGGAAGACAATATTTTGTCTCTTTTCTATTGAATCGTACTTTACCATGCTACAACTTACGTTGGCATATGATGTGAGGACGTGCCCTTCAGAATATCTCCTTCGAACATTTCTGACATAGAGCTGCGCGCCATGTGTGTAGAAGGCACGGTGTCGTTTTCCTATAAAAAAAAAAGAAATTTATATCTTGATGATATTGTTTATTCAATCATTGCTACTGATGCTTAAAATAGACAGCAGTTTACTGGAATTGACAATGAAACTGTCCTGGCTATTGTCTAACTCAGTTGGCAACTGAATTTGTCATTAGATTTTTCTACACTACGTAATCTAAGTAGGCTACTAGCTATAGCGTCTACAAAATTAGAGTAGTGTAAGATTCAGTTGTCTCAGTGTTGATTCAGAGTATATGTCAAATTCAGTTGGCCACTGGACAGTTTTATTGTCAGTACTAGTTGTAGTAGATTGCTATTTTAAGCATCAGTAGCATTTATTGAATAAAATGTGTGTCAGCTAGTATTAATGGTTAGGTCGGTTAACCGAGTTTTTTGGACTTAACCTCGTTTTTAATATGTAAAAATGTAATTATAACATTATTCTTATAATTCTCAAGAACTTGCAAATCCTAATTGCTTTAAAGGTAGGTAGGACCCACAGATAAGTGGTGTACAGGCTTAAGCTATTACAGTGGTTGCCATATTTCAATTTCATTTACAAAGACTTATTTTAGTAAGTAAGACTTAAACCTAGGTTAGTAAATAATTCAAAACAATAAATCAACAATCAGCGGTCGTAACCACTTTCCATCAGGCGGCCTGTTTGCTTGTGACTCTTTAGTACTATAACTACCGATAATATTAATGTAGGACGACCGCCCACGACACGGGCGAACGAACTTGTAAACATATTAGCGAGCCGGTGTTTATGTCTTAATATCTCGATCAATGTGGAAGGCCTTCGTTCAGCAGTGGACATCCCGTGGCTAATATGATGAACTAAAGCCTGACCAGGAATGTGTGACGTGCCGCCATATTGTGGAATTTTTTAGAACTCATTGGTTACACTGACAAAAGCTATACTTCATTTTTTTAACTATAAAGTACTGGGATCATTTTCCCATTCTCATTGGTTACAAGCCGGCCGTCAGACTACCCACCCACTTTCCGGTAATCAATTGAATTGAAATTTTGCATATACTTGTAAGTTAGATGACAATACCATATTATGGTGTCAGTGAGCTGATTTGATGATGGAGACGAAATGTGGCCACAGGAACCATTAGCGTGGCTTATGGCCATGGGTATTTTTAACCCTCAAGGGATGCCAAGTGGCTCTCAAAACTATTAAACCAGTCCCAGATAAGATTACCTGAGATTATAATAACACAAAAGAGGAGGTATCTTTATTCACACCGTGAAAGCAGTCTTAGCGTACCTAATTTAAACGAACCAATAAGCATGTCCATATTCAGTTTTGGTACTTTATAGTTTAAAAAAATATAGCATAGTAACAGCAACAGTAGCTCCCTCTTGACATTTGACGGACCTCATATTTACTTAGTTATGCTACTCACGTGATAGTAAAGATCTAACGTGGTCGCCTTGATTGATATGGTAGTCGGCAAAGGCTGCGAGCTCTGTGCCTGATGCCAGGTGACCGTCGCTGTGGTCAGATCCAGGCTCAGGTAGTCGTCCCTGACCACCCGCTGCTCGCGGTCCACGCCTGGCCTGAGGTCCACTTTTGGGAACCTGGGAATAGTGGACAAGTAGTATTAAAAAAAAAAAGTATTTATCTTTAGATACATTAGTCCATAGATGTTAGTAACTATTTAGAAACCTTAAAATAACGTTAGACAAAGATTGTCATGTATTTTTTTTTTTTTTTTTAATATTATACAAGGCAAGCATTTGACCGCCATCTCACCTGTTGGTATGACATGCAAATCGATGAATCGAGTGAGGAAAACAGATCCATCCTGTCTCCTATTATCTTCAGGGTTCCGTTGCCCCTGCCCCTCTACCTCATCACAAGTGATACACACTTTTGGCCCATTATTGCATAGACATCCTCGACTGAAGTATCGGCAAACATGCTTTTTACTTTTTGCGTGTAGTTAACCCACAATCCGCTAGTGCAAAAGTTTTGACAGTAGGCTCTAAACAGTGTGACCTTCGAGCGTATCGACTCTACAGGTTTCGACGGTAAATAACAATCACCGGCTAGGGTAACATTTGTGTGAAGGGCAACTTCTCGAAATAGCAAATTTACCGATAGCCAAAATCTAGAATCCACCTCCTCAGTCCTTACCTCAGCAATATCACGATGGAGGGGCACAGCAGGTTGCAATTCGTCTGGTTGGTGGGCCCTAGCGAGGTTTGTATGGCCGGCGCGGGCGGCCCGCCGTGGAGCACGTCCGACAATCGGTCGTACAGCGTCACGTCCACGTCGATTACGAGAGGGGCGCATTTTATACTGGGGGTAGGGTAGTTTATTAATATATGTGTATACAGTCATGCCCGTATCTCATAGGGGTAGGCAGAGAGTAAGCAGCCTAGTCTCCTTCTTCATCAACATTTCGCAGTCCAATTTTGGACATATGCCTCCTCCAGTCTCTTCCATCCTGATCGCGCGGTGTAGTACCTACTCGTCAAGACTATTCTAAAGAGCCCAAACACAATGGGTACAAACAATATTTTATTGCGTTCATTAGTTCCTATGACCACCTTCCGAATCCAATCATCACATCAGTTCCATGGCACCATATTAATGCATTGTCATCCATGTAACATAAGTATACCAAATTTCAGCTCAATCTGATACCGACAAATGGCCCGAATTTTTTTGCAAATTTTGATGGACTTCTTACAAGCATACATACACTGTTCGTATGTATGCAAGTTAAATAATACCTTGTAAAAAGCAAGCTACCTAACAATTTTAATCCAAATCGATGAATCCCCGAAAATTAGCAAAATAACATTTACAATATGGACCATTGGTCAATACAACCAGCTAACAGCAAAAAAAAAAACTACTCACGTAATATCAGTGGTCGGATACATCAGTTTCTTCTCGCCGGCCACCTGCACGAACTTCGAGGTCTGCTTGAAGCTGACCTTGATGTTGGCCGTCGTCGCGGAGGTCGACGAGGACGATGCACAGGCTTCGTCTATGGGACCAGAGTGGGGATTAATACTGCTGATTTGGGAATCTTCGATTAAATTAGGTTTTTTTCATGTACTGCCTACCTTTCACAGGCTTAGATTATCCCGGTTGACTGGTAGATAGGGCTATTTTAGCTTTAAGTCCGCCACTACTTTTTGTGCATAAAGATTTAATAAATAAATTAAAGCCTGAGCTGGAGGGCTATTAGCTATTTCAGTGGACAACTGATAATCTTTTTTGTTGCTTTTGACTTTCATCAATTTTGACATTTGATAATCCTACACTACTTTAATTTGGTATTCGCTATGGCCAGTGGCCAACGTAGATGACGTAGTGTAGAAGTATCTAATGTCAAACTCAGTTGCCAACTGAGTTGGACAATAGCCCGCCCTCCTGGAATGATGAGGTACCGCAAAATTGCGAAATTTTTTGAAACTCATTTTTTACAATGACTACAGTAAGTAGCAGCAACAGTGGCCCCCCCTTGACACTATTGATAAACCTCATATTATATTTCTGGTCAGGCTTTAATTTGGTTCCCGCTTGATTATACCGATTTTGTAAAAAAAAAGGCCCAATAAAGTGGCAGCAAATAAGACAGTCGAATAACGACGATGATTGAATTTCCATTATAAGCTTGCACAAAGTATTAATCAAAAGTTATCGTTCGTCATTATGACATTAAAGTATTTTCTCATGCAGTGACTGAAAGTTCCACGACAACGAAAAAACAAATATAAGCTTAGTTATAAATTATCATCATCGAAGTTTCGTTGATCTTCAAACTACGTACTTTATTACGATTTCAACATTTAATTGTTGCATTCTTTTGTTCGTTATTCCACCCGTCAAAGCTCACCTGTGCCTGTATCAAAAGTGATCAGATCGACGCTCTGTTGTAGTTGGCTCTCTTCCTGAGAGTAGAGACACTCTCTGAGCAGCAGGTTCTTGATGGAAGCCTCACAGACGGTCTGGCTGCCGTGTGATGTCACCTTCTCACTGCCGTCCAGCGTCATCTCTGACGTCAGTAGCCTGGAGCAAATATTGGCATCGAGTTCTAATCATCATCACAGCCCATAACAGTTCACTGCAGGACTTAGGGTCTCTCCCATGGAAGGGAAGGTTATTGTCAAAATCTCTACGCTTGGCAGGGGTTGGAGATCGCAGTGTTATAAATATAACAATGGAAAACGCTGCTGCACATTTTCCAGCCTACGGAGACGCTTAGATTTTATGCCTCGAAAACATTAGTCTCCTAGTACGGCACGGCACCCACGACTGTAAGGGGCTCAGTTCAAATGATTAACCAAAATTAGACAAAACAAGAGCACTGTTCAGCCCATGGGATATCTTTTGGGACAGCGGCGAGAATTTTTACGACATTTACTAACGGCCAATTGCACAATTAGAAACGTCACTTTCTTTTACATTCAGTTATAGATAACATGGTTATTTCTGCTAAGATTGCCGCCATTCATGGCACGACAACAAACATAAATAACTGTTAACTATCCCACTAACTTGAGTCTTGTCAAGGACCTGGTTGACCAGGTACATATCTCGCTTGGCGGCGGCGTCGGCAACCTCAATCTCTCTCCTAACTAGTAACAACCCCACTAACCTAAGATGATTCCTCTCAACGACCATGTCAAGCTGGTTGACCAGGGTCTCAAGTCCGCTAATTTTAAGCTAATAATAAGGCTTGATAGAATTGTAATAGGATCGCAATCGCAGCACAATGGCAGGTTTAATTGTAGCAGAATACTAAAAACGCGTCAAACTGTTCAATTACAATTTAATCGACCCATTCGTAACAGAAGCAGAAAACCAAAAACGTGCCAAACTGTCTTAGTAAATTAGCGGTCTTGATGAGCTGGTACAGGTCTTGCTTAGCAGCGTCGGCGAAGGCGGAAGCTCTCGAAGAATTGCAGCTCCCGTGATAGACACCATATCTATCACTGCCAAAATTTCCGATATTTCAGGCACGACAACAAGCATCTATCTCTCTTCTACAGATGCAGATGGTAGTAACACCAACTTACCTACGTAAGACAATGCTTTTATTACTTTTAACTTTGATTATGAGTGCCGTGTCGTTGTGTCTTGTGGTAATAAACGTTCTTATTCTTGTTCTACCTCACCTCGAAAAATTGCAGCTAAACAGCCCAACTATCTTCTACTAACCTTAGATGGTTCCTCTCAACAGCCTTGTCAAGGAGCTTGTTGACAAGATAGAGGTCCCGCCTGGCGGCGTCGGCGACTGCGGTGCCGGGGAGCGCCTCGAAGAACTGTAGCGCCAACGCCCGGAGGCGGCCGGCGCTCGCGGGGTTCACGTGCTCTACGCCTAGAGGCGTTGTTGTTAACACGTCCTGGAAGAATGTAGGGAATGAGTGAGGTGGGGTATAGCGGGATAACTATCTGTGAGCACCTGTTAATGGCCTCGCTGTTATAAATGTTTGTAAGTATTACTTGTAACTTGCTGTTGGTGTTCTGAATAAAATAAAATAAAATAAATATCCCATTCGAATCGTGCCGCCCGACTGGAGAAGCATCTCCATTTTACGGAATACCGCAGTCAAGAGCTGCTGCCAGAGTAACGTTCTGGGCGTTTTAGAGGTGCTAATATCTATAGGCAGCGGTGACCACTTTTCATCAGGTAGCCGATTTGCCTGTTTGTCTACCGTCATCATCATCTTGGCGTTAAAGTCCCGGTTGTGCTCTCGGACGAGGGCCCGGGGTTCGCCCTAACCATGATCCAGAATTTGGCAGGTCAGGTAATTACACCTATGACCTCCATGCCATACTACCAGGAGAACCTGACCAGATTGGATCATGGTTACACATCCAGTCGCCTGAATGTGCAGGTTTCATCACGATGTTTTCCTTCACCGTAAGAGCATCGGTTAGTATTCAACTAATGTACATAACTCAGAAAACAGTCATTGGTACATGGCCGGAGCAAGATTCGTACCCAGGAAATCTGGCTTACGAGTAGCATACTGTAACCGCTCGGCCACCGACGCTCTACACGCCTGTTTGTCTACCGTATAAAAAAGTCGTTAGGTGGTAGGATAAAAATGTGGTGGTAGGACTCTGTCGAGCCTTAGGAGTTTACTGGGGAGTACCATCTATCCATACCCTTATCTATGTCTGCCGCTTTGACGGCTTCTTTGCGTCGCTATGTATCACAAAGAAAGGTCTTATCACAGACAAAATAACGTGCTTATTTATTGGCTAAATTCCAACTGACTATGAGCGTTTGTTTCTGACCAGTGGCAGGAAACTTCACTCTTTTATCGACCTCAGCGTTGTGGTTCCTACAACAATCTTCTGATATCGACGTAATCAGCCAGTATGTTTGTTAAATTTTATTCAAAGACAGTAAATAAATTACAAACCTTGTGTATAAGGAGACACGATATCGATGCTATCCTCAAGCTGATGTGCGAGACCTCAGCAGTAGGATCGCCTTCAATGTGGGGTACTGGAAAACAAGAAATTTATTCATTTTCTTCTAAATCAATATGCAAAATGCGATATCAATATACAAATTCAATGTCAAAAGTATACAAATTCGGTGTTAAAAGTATTCAAATTCGCTGTCAAAAGACGGAAAGACGAAATCAAGCTTCTCACTGTATCCATATTTACTTGCCTTGCCTTGTTTTCTCGATTAAAAGTCTTTGGATTAGATTGATAAGTTTTGTGTCATACACCATTTTTTTATATTTGGATAGACTCAAATGGATCAAAATTTATGTACTGCAGCATCAGAAGTAGCTAAGCAACCAGACCATTCAGAATAATCTGACTAAATAGGGAAAATTAAGCAATAATACTATTTGTTGTAAGTAAACTATGCTCACATTGAAACTATTGATATAAGGTCTAAATTACCTTCATTGTTCCGATCATTCTGATCTGTCATTTCGCTCAGCTTCTTCTGATGCCGACTGTACAGCAAGGTCTACTTTACGTCAAGCGTCAAGTTTAGCGTACCCTAGCTAAAACGTTCGCCTTCTTCTTTGCGTGTCGACCAGTGTCGGGTCAAATTTGCGAGGACTAGTACTCCGCCACTAATACAGCTTTATTCGCTAACCCACCTTTTCTATTACGTCTGAAGCGCGGCGGCGCGCCGGGCATATTGACGCTGGAGGTCATGCTGGCACTCATCGAGGTGACCGACGACGAGTAGCTCTCCGCCATCTGGTTGCCCGGCGAGGTCATCGGGTGGAATATCTCGCTTTCCGCGTCGCTGTCGTCTGCACCAGATTGAATCGTTTTTTTATTTATTTAACTATTAATTGCACACAATAAAGAAATACAGAGATATAACAGACACAACAGGCACTACTTATTTCTAAAAGAAATTTGTTTCAGCAGCATTAGTGTGAGTCTCGGCTAAATATCATACAAAGATCATCACCCATGACAGTCCACAGCAGGACTTAGGGCCTCTCCCACGAAAGGGGAGGTATTGCCATAATCTCCACGCTTGGCAGGGTTTGAGATCGCAGTGTCATAAATAAAACAATAGAAAAAGCTGCTGTCCATTTTCAAGCTTACGGACACTCTAGATCTTTTGCCTCGAAAAGATTAGTCGCCTTCTACGACACCCACGAGTGTAAGGGGTTGCTATTCAACTCTGCCGGGCACCACACGGCAGGATGAAATGCCTCATATCTATTATTGCGCTAGCTTCCTTATCCTTCCAACCGGAACACAAACATTGTTCCTTTGCGTGCGGCGGAAATACATGAGGCGGTGATACTCAGATTTGCCAGAGTCCTATCACCTAACGAAATAGGTAGTTGAAGATGGCTGACGATAAAAAATTGTATACTCATTCCTCACCATTTCCAAAAGGGGGTCCAGACCACCCTCCGGCGGCGATCGCCCGGTGCTGCTCCATCTTGGTCTGCAGCTGGGCCTCGCAGAGCTGGTAGTCGGCCGGGCCCATCGGCTTGCACTGCGGGCCGCGCGCCGGGATGTTGCTGTGATCAATCGCGAAGTTATGCGCTCTGTGGCGCAAGGGCGTGGTGAGATGAGATGAGATGAGATAAGATGACAGGCGATGGTGCAAGAGAAGCGTGTGTGGGAGAGCGTGCGTGCAGGGTTTAAATTGATATATGGATAGATGATGAGAGCATATGAGTTTAAGAAAATGTGTGGGAGAGCGTGCGTGCAGGGTTTAAATTGATATATGGATAGATGATGAGAGCATGAGTTTAAGAAAAAATTTTGTCTGTTTAGCGGCCAGTTTCTCGTATGTTAATCAATTGATAATCATCAATTAAAATTTGACATTCTTATCTATGGTGAGTTGTAGATAGAGACAGAAAGAGTTTTAATCGATGATTAACATTGACAAGCGTTTCAGAAACTGGGGGTAGGTGTTCTTAATAGATTAGTTAGACTTCTATAACTACTGAATCGAAAATTATTTCATTTATAGGAGGCGTGGGGGGAGGCCTATGTTGAGCAGTGGGCGTCCTATGGATGAAGCACTCTACTAGTACGCTGCGGCGGCAGGGCTGATCTAGGAGGCAGCTAGACAGTTGATACTAATCTTACTCAATACAAAATAAAGTCGGTTTTCGGGTGCGCGGACCACGTCCTCCGCATCCGAAAGCGACTTTATTGCATAAGATAAGGATTAGTATCAACTGTCTAGCTGCCTCCTAGATCCGTCTTGTCGCAGTGTGGTATATAGCCGCCTTGATTAATAGGAGCTACTTTATACTCGAGTGTGAGATAGTTGAATGTTCGCAGGCTTTTCACATACCAGAGGTGAAAACGGAGGGGGACAATTAGTGCATAATAAAACAATACAAATATACAGAGTCTAAACTACGATACGGAGTTGATGGTAATCAGAGAGATAAGATGGCCGATGATGAGGCGAATGTGAGTAAGAGTAAGGTTTGATGGATTGGCGATGATGAGCGTAGGCATTCAAGAATTCGTATGCGAATACGAATTCATTTCAAGATTGGTAATTATGCGGGCGTGTACATGAATTCTAAAAATGAGGTTCTTGTGTGCTTGTTATGAATTGAAGGTGTTTCAATGGATTAATAATTAATACTAATTATTAGTAAATGATGAAATGACAATATGAAGCGAAGTTTTATTAGATTGGCAAGTACATGAGTTTTATAAATCAGGTTCTTGTGTTGTTGTTATGCTTTGGAGGTGTTTTAATGGTTTAATAATTGTACTAATTATTAATAAATGATGAAAGATAACATGAACCGGATGGAATGTGGTAAGGCGCAATAACGTAGCAAATTTTAAACTTGCCATGGTATTAATTTAAAAACAACTATGCTAACATGCTGAATTATGTACTTCTTTGATTCTGGTATTTACAAACCTGAATTATAGAGTTTAGCTACTCTTTTTTATTATTTATGTATGTAATTTAAGTTGCACAATGAAAAATAAAATCTGGATTGTGGTACTTAAATAATCGTCTAACGGCTTACGATGCGAGAATGCCGAAAACCGAGCGAAGTAGAAGAATAAGATATGATGATATTCGTAGGTACTTATTTATATGGGCCAAAGTACAAGACACAGTGCCAAATACAGACTTCGTTAATTTCAGTATTTAGGTAGCATAAAGCTTTCAAATACCTATTTTGTCAAAAACAATAATTAAATCTCACCTTGTATCCTCTAAATGTGGTTCATTGAGCGCGGTGGCTAGCTCAAATAGGGTATGCAGTTGTCTCGGTGTGATATAAAAAATGAATGTACCCAGAAGCAGTTTCAACTCTATTTTTGGTCCTTCGAGCTCGGCCGATTTCTTAAGCTTGAGCGATAGTTCCTGCAGCCCTACCAGCTTGCCAAATAGTATAGGTTCGGGCTGAGTCGCCTTGTCTTCTGCACTAGGTTCGATGTGGAATATCGTGGGCGGTTTCTCGTCATCCAGGATCTCTTTTATCGGATCGGGTTCTAGGGTGGACACAACGCTTTTGGTCTCATAGAAGATGTCCGACGAAACGCTCTGGTAGTTGAGGTCTTCCTGACCTTCCGGTTTCTCGGATTGGGTCGATCTCTCCATGATAAGACTTCTGGCCATTGTGCGTAGCTTGGACGGGAACTCATCTGTGTGCAGCGTGACGCCATGGAATCTGAGCCTTTTGTTCGTACTGGTCGCTTCGACAAATGTTTTGTTTTTATCCGGATCGGTGTCTTCGGGGGACGGCTCGGCTCCAGCCTCGTCGCAGTAGTCAATGCTGGAAAGTACGCCGTTTTAAGTACAAGGTTTGGGAATGAAGTTGTGAATGTTGTTCATCTTTAATTTTTAGGTGGTGAACCGGTTTGTTAGACGATAAATCGGATTAAGCAACTAGTTATTTTTTATAGATACATACGTTCAGACGACTGAATGTGTAACCATGATCCAATCTGGTCAGGTTCCCCTGGTAACAGGGTCACGGAGGTCAGATGGCAGTCGCTCCACTGTAATTATCTGATCTACCAAATCCTGGAGCGGATAAAGTATCAATAACAACGACTCAACGTAATCTACAACATTATATCGATGAATTGTAAATAGGCGACAATATCATACGATACAGCATGCACCTCAGTTATTGCTGGTCCACATTGGGATCCCAAGGTATACCTATGTCTAGCCTATGTGCTGCATTGGGCGGGAGCCGCGTGTGGTCGGCTTTATTGCTGGCGTATTTGGGCCCATCTCTGCTAATTTTATTTACCGTACATTAAAATGCGACTCAATTACGATTTAGACAAATTGAGTTTTCTGCAAACAGTTTTATCAATAGTATCGCTATGGTGTTGCCTTCTAAAATCTTCCAAGACACTACCGTTTTAGTCCAAAATCGAGTTATAATCAGATTAGCAATAGTAATGGCAGTTAAATTGAAAGCTATATCTCGAAGTTCAAAATAGCGATGTAGTGTGTTCATAAAGTAAATAAGTACGAATTACTTAATTGAGAATGTTCATCATCGCGATGTAAGGAACTTCGAAAAATTATGTAAGTATTGAAGTTTTCGAAGTTTCAAACATAATTTTTCGAAGTTCAGTAACATATAGGACTTTATGAACACAGTACATCGCTATTTTGAACTTCGAGATTCATAATTACACACTGTCCAAACCAATGGTAATAAATTAGTAGCAGAATATCAAAAACGTTTCAAACTTCCTATTAAAATATAATTGAGTTATTCGTAATTTAGCAGACTTATACGTCTGGCCTGGCCATACGTCGCGTGCGCCGCGTTTAGAACCCGCAATATAAGAGGCTTCTAACGAGCAATACTTTTACTAGTGTGGCTTCAATACAGTGCCCCGAAATATAACCAGCAATGCAATATTCCATTAAGTTTTTAGTAAACCATATAGCTACAGAAGTTAGGTTTGTGTACAAATGCCGATGCATTTTTCTTAGATTGCCGGACGATCGACGAGCGATCGAAGCTAGTGCAATATTGCCTGGCCATTTCTATTGTTATTTTATCTGCACTCTATTGTTGTGGTATAGGGCAGAAATTTTCGACTCGCCAATAAGTTTGTCTGTGCTTGCAACCATGCGAGCACTCGCCTTCTAATGCTTGTCTTTTCTATCTCAAGCAACTTACCAAGAGTATGAAAGAGATAAGTAGCGCACGCGAGCGTTCGCGTGGATGCGAGCGGTTTCAAAAATAGTGTAGTGTTCGTTTTTGTGACTAGTAGGTAAGCCATTGTTGTTAGATTGTGTATTGTATAGTCTACCCCTTTTACAAGACATACACGAGCCATACTGTTGCAAACAATATATAAATATAAATTGAGCTGTATTGAAAATATTTCATCCCAGCCGTTTAGAAGCCTTTCGAAATAAATCGGACACGCGGACCGGATTCCGCGTACGCAGCAAAGGGCTGTTCATAACTTATTGATGTCATCATCATTATCAATCATCGGAATAGTCATCATCGGTTGTGATTGTTTTGTACCTATGCACTATATGTATGTCCTATCCTACTGTGAAAGTTTGTAAGGGTGGACGTTTGCTACTGTTTCACGTAAAAACTACTGAACGGATTTCGTTAAAAATTTGCAGTGTTGTAGTTTATATCCTAGATTCTAAGACCTACAATAACACATAATGCTTTTACCAATATAGGCTTATGGAATGTAAGCTTAAACGGAAATTTGATGTGGTCCCCATGGAAACATGGTATGTAGGTATATCGTATATCCGAATTTTACGCGGCCTTATGCTAGTTTAAGATAAATTGACCATTTATGATTTACGAGCCTTTACAAATCCATTGTTACATTTACACATGCGCCCTGCAACACGTTGCCAGATTTCTTATAAAAAAGCTAAGGACGCCTTTCTATACGGACACGGCTTGCTAGAAAGTTGGCGAGAGACAAAAAAAAGATAACAAAAGCAACGGCTGACCGCCAAGTTCTCAAGGGACGATCACAGCGACAAATACAAGAATCACACCGGTTATTATCATCAGGACAAACGCATTCAATGTATGCACTTGTTTGCTAAGCTCATATCACTAATTCAAATGTCAATGCACACAGCTGTCCGTGATGAAACATGTATCTATCTATATACATAGTATAAAACAAAGTCGCTTTCCGCCGTCTGTCCCTACGTATCTATGTACGCTTAGATATTTAAAACTACGCAACGGATTTTAATACCGTTTTCGACAATAGATAGAGTGAATCAAGGTGAAGGTTTATAAGCAAGGAAAAAAGGGTAGGTGGGGATATGGTAGGTGTAGACGAGATGTAGGGTGGGTGTTGGGGTAGGGGTAGGGGTAGGACGCCATGCGAACGAAGTCGCGCCTGGTCCACTAGTAATAAGTAAAAAACCATGTATACAACAAGGTAAACAGGCAACAATGCCACAACGTATATAGTTTGGACTTATTAACCAGTAGATTTCATTAGGAAAACATTAATTTAATATTCATTCATCAATATTCAAACAGCTGCTGCTTTATCGCAACTATGTGAATAACGGTTGCTTTTCTACAATAGTAATAATTACACATTTATCATTGTCTCGAACTCTAACGCTTGTGCACGTCTTGAGTTATCTAACTGTATTCATGTCACGAAAATGGACTTATCGCCAAGGCCCGTAGTCAAGGTCGAGATTATTGTATCGGTTGTTTCTTGTTGTTGCTAGAGCAAGGCCCGGTGAACGAGGAAATGGCTAGTGAGCATGTTTTCGTCTATTTACTCTTTGTAGGGGATTGTCGGTGGTATCTGACGTGCCAGGATTTTTATTGATCGCTCGGATTTAGTATTTTAGACGGAGCTACTTAGGAATTATTATGAGGTACAATGCAAGAGCGTAACCACCTTAAGAAACATATTCCTTTGCACTACAGTGCAGTTGTTAAAAGGTTTTATAGCATTCATCAATAAAATTTTTACTTATTACATAAAAAATACCCTGGGGGTAAAGGACAGCTAATAAATCCTTTGGGCATAAAGGACAGATAATGCTCCCTTTTAACGAAGTAAACAACATGATGGGTGGTCACAGACTGCTTTATTAATAAATAAATTTCACATACCCATATTGCACAATTAGCAAACTGATTTTGACTAAAGATGCACCAAATACCGTGAATGTTGCTTTAGCGGCAAAGGAAAATTTTCTTAAAGCATTTGTGCTCTTGTACTGTACAGATTGAATGGGGTTACATTGATCACTTAGTTTTGTCTATTAACCAAGTCTATTGTCATGCAAATAAAACACGCTGTAGGTACATATGACAAGCCTGATAAGTGGCAATACTGTAGCAGCCATCTTTCGTAACCCCAGTTTACGGTACAGTACCAAGTTCGTGTTTCTGTGTACGATACTGTCAGATCGTAGTAATAATGTCGACCCAACCGTAGGTGGGAGAGGGAGAGCTTTCCAAATCCCCCTGGCTCAAATATCTGTCCTTTACGTAGGTACGTAATAACCTAACCGACGGAAAAACGTCTAATAACCCCTGAGTATACATACTATTAAATACCTATTTGATAAGCTACTGTAGCGATTCTATTGAAACAAAGCCTTTAACCACCATTTCGTTTCAACTGGCTTTCAAATGAAGAAAACCTCATCGAAATCAGTCTATCCTTTCGGGAGCTACGATGCCACAGATAGATACACACGTAAAACTTATAACACCCTTTGTTCGTCGGGGGATATAAAGAACAAGTCCTCGCAAGTCCCGTCAAAGGAGAACCCTCGACAAGTCTGCATGTTGTGAGAAGATTTATGTATAAATGTGGAAGACGCAAAAGCGGTGTGCCAGGCTCGTAACTTGTGGCATTCGATAGGCCCTATGTCTACCCCTGATGGGTGCGAGAGTCTGTTCCACAGAGGTTTGAAATCCATGCGTGTCGCCCTGGAGGGGCGCGCGCGCGGGCGGTGTGGACCGATCATTGTTTTGTGGTCTGTACAGATGTCGGCGCAGAAAAAATGCGTATCAGCTAGTTCGGCTAGGAGAGCGTCGTCTCTGTCGCATGAGTGTGAACAAATCTGATGCCAAAGCCAGACAGATGGGCATTACTTAACACCGACTAGTATATGCGTTTCGACAATTAATTGTCAGTCCACTGTTGGACAAAAGCCAAAAGCTGCCAAAATTGCAAACGAAACTTGTTGCACTTTGTTACAATGTATCCAGTAATATGTGTTGCGCCCGTGGCCCAGTGGTTGGAGTATCCGATTCGTAAACGAGAGGTATCGGGTTCGAATTCCATTGCGGCCATGTACCAATGAGTCTTTTTTTACTTATGTACATTAGTTGAATACTAACCGATGCTCTTACGGTGAGACATTGAGATGGAACCTGTACGTTCAGGCGACTGATTGTGTAACCATGATTCAATCTGGTCAAGTACCAGGGGGGTAGCAAGGTCACGGAGGTCAGATGGCATTCGCTCCACTGTAATTATTTGATCTGGCAAATCCTGGATCATGGTCTATGCGGACCCCGGGCCCTCGCGCGCGAGAGCACAACCGGGATAATAACGCCAATATGATTATTTTATACAATATACTAACGTAGGTGTTATTTGCAACTATTATTATTGATAAACAAAAAACAACAAAGTTAATGATTTGCCAGGTAGTCGCTTTTTTGTTGCCATCCCTTGGCTTGCCTGAGCCTAAAATAAGTCGGACACAAAAGACAGGGTAGTTTTTTTTTGAAGTACTTTTATTTTTTGTAATGTGTGTCCGTCCATATTGCGAGATAAGGGCCATCTTGCATTGTGGACCTCATGTTTGCGACCGAGACTCAAATGTGTTTTTTACAACTGTCCATCGAAATGTTCTACAGTATAGTATTTAACCCATCATCCCGGCGGTAATCCCTGTACGGAAGAGGCGCAACATTGATCCTGCTATCTCTTTCTTCTTAGTATTGAGAGAAAGAAACAAAGGCTCTTTCGCGGCGCGAGCTATGTCGCGGGCACGCTTTGCTACCCTTGCAGCTGCGCTCTAGCGCGGTGCGCGTGGGTCCGGGTTATGCTACTGTGGTAGTTAATTATAGTATCTAACCACTTAACTACCACAGCAAAAATTACAATGTCAGGTACAGTCAGTGTTGGTTATGTCATTCTTTGACCTAAGTCGGTAATACAAAATAGAGAGGACTTTTAATAAAAAAAAAGACTACAAGTAAGCTTCTGTATGTATGTGTAAAACTTACTGGTCTATGTGGATCTCCAAAGCAATCCCTCGTTCGCCATTCTTCGGTACATGTTCAATCCGGATTTTGGTGTTGATGAATTTCACTTTAACTTTGCTCAGTACTAAAACAATAATTTATAATTAGATAAGTAAAGAAGTATTAATTGAACAATACATTGAACAAATTATACCTTAAATGCACAAATTACGACAAAATAACATAAAAGAAGAAATAGTAAAAATACAGAATATGTTATTGGTCTTTAAGAGGTACCTACTCCTTTTAGAAATTTTAATGGATAGGTACTTACTGATACCAAATGCTTTAAAAGAAAATAACAAAATCTTGTGAACATTTTACTGTATGGAGATAAATTCAGATTCTTACTTTGAATGTTGTGTGTAAAGAAATTGTTTATCTAAAGTATGTATTTATTATTATCTATAATAAATAAATACAGACAGAAGTCAAATTTAAATAACATTCCACTAGGCATCTACGCAACAACAAACAATTGGATGGATTGGATAAATATAATTTTAAACAGCCTTTCCTGGCATTCCCTCAGTTATGAGGCAGGCATTCATATTATTTACATTGTTCTCTTGAATCATTTCTTAATGCTTAAAAGGGGAATACCCCTAAGGCTGGTAGTACATAGGTGTTGCAGCTACTACCACTTACAACTCATTAAATTACCTTTATGTGTCAGCCTAATAAGATAAGGTTATATTCAGCCTACTTAATAAAATTCAATTATTGGTTACAGAGACAATTACTCATAGATACTGGTGATAATTTTCTTATCATTGTTGAAATACGTACTGTTGTCTATGGCTTTTGCAAATTTTTCTATGCCCTCCATGGGTTGCGAGTCGGGAGGCTCCTGTTCTCGGAGGCATTCTTCAGCCAGCTGCATTGAAGATGACGTCATGGAGGACCACATCGACTCCAGCATGGAGGACGCTATAACAATTCAACAGTTGCTTAGACAATAAGTAAACATTGATAATTTCACAATTTATTGTAATGAAAGGCTTCCCTCTGCACTTTTTTATGTGTGGATCCTAAGAATTTAGTTGTCAGTCACTTATTGACCAGTTGAAAGAGTTTGGAAGAATTATTTGTAAGATTAGTTTACTCCTATGTTTTTACTTTTTCTTTCTTGTGCTTGTGGGGTCAGCTCTCTTAATTTGTCTCACTTCTAATGTTTATACATAAATAAAGTAAAAAGTACAAATACTATAATTTTTATATCACCAATTGAAAACTATGCATTTATAACAATGCAAAAAACAGTAGACCATCATAATATAAATGATTGTCCATTTCTTCCATAAATGGAGAGACTGTAATTTATAGGGTAGATTGTGAATGCTCTGTAACTTATTTAAATATCTTACCTGGTTCGGCCTTAACCTTGGGCTGGACTGTGAGGCAGAGGCCATCCACTTCAACAATGGAGTCATCTCTGAACAGAGTGGTCCAAGGGACAGTCAGCGTTATCTTTTTCAAATAACCGTCCACAATTTGAACGGGCAAGCTAAGAGAATCTCCGAGTTCATTGAGTGCCTACAATGTGAATTGAATTATAGGTTAAAAATCCTGTTTAATTAGCATTTACCCTCATTTCATGATGATGTTATATGGGTTACCTGACCCCATGTGGGTTCGCTGGAGTCAGGTATCTGCTACAACTGTATGTATAGAACACTTAAAGTTATAATGGAAAGATATAATTGAAATTTATTATAAATAATGTAATTGTGCTAATTGGGATTGACTTGTAAAATCCCGTTTTACATGTCCTTAAAGTAGATCTAATTAAACTGAAATATGGATTATTATGAGCAAATATTTTTGAAGATCTTGTCTTTGAAACATATTAAAGAAATAATAAAATTAATTACAGTACAAAACTACTTATGATCTGGCAATTATATTCTTTAATTTGAAAATCTTGCAGTATCTACTACCCACAATTTATTAAACAAATTTTATCGTCTACCACATTTTTTTGTTTCTTGTGTAGCTTAAAGTATGTAACTTCAAGCTTTCAAATAAATATTTTCTAAGTTCACATTAAGTATCAGTCTAAATAAATATATAAATTGTTTTAAAAGAGTATCCAATAAGAGGGTAACAATTCATCAAGGTTCCCTTTGTTTGTAGTAACTAACAGAACACGTGTGGATCATGATTTATTGCGCATTTTCAATTGGCAATGGGTGTGACATATTCGACGCAAAAACTGAGACTAGATTCGTTCAAATATATCTTTTGAAGATGGAAGTGATAAAATACAATGAAAAGCAATGAAAGAATACCTCGCAGTCGAGACTGACGTCCGATACAGTCCCAGTTCCATTATATAGATCGACACTCAGCTGATCCAAACTGAGTTTCTCCTCAAGGTAATTGCCCAGATATCGCTGGAGGATATATCGACAAGATCTCTTCTTTATACCCTCAGATCCTGGTAAGTTAAACCGCATCTTCACAATTTTAGAAATACCATCACACTGGAATTTTTATTTTTGTGCGTAATGACTATTGCGATTTGCGTGCGATTGACTTGTGAACGTAAATAAACATACCGTAACGTTTCGTTGCACCAACGGACAACAATATGTCAGTCTGTCGTTTTTAGATTATTTTTTATATTTTTCAACATATTTTGTAAATACGATAATGAACGTTTAGTTATAGTATTCACAAATAATAAATGATTGTACAATTTCAATAAATAATGTAAAAATTCCATTGTCTAACAAATAGCTTCGGGCTGGAAATCCTTAATCATTGTGAATACGGAACGTTAAACTAAATGTTGCCTTTGTAATGTGATCTCTGTCAGTGTTTAACAGAGTTCATTTTGTTTTGCACTGTGCCATTGTGTATGATGCTGATATTTTGTTGGGGGCGCTGTGTTGAGGCTTATGATTGGATAAAATTTCGCAATGGATGGTGCAGTTAAATAAATAGCGTTATCTGATTCGCTGGCTATTATTTTGTGTCAATACGAGGGAAATTCAAGTTTTTAGAGTGATATAATAGGCACAAAACGGTAGCGCTCCAAACTCTTTGCCATAAAATAAAAAACGGCGTTCCCTTCCAGAGAACTTGGACCTAGCTTAGAACTGCAGCAGCTCTTTATGGTCCAAGTTTTTTGCTTAATCTCCCACAGCAGGCGGTCAGGCGTTCGGCGTTTTCGTTCTGTGTTCGAAGCGTTCCCAAAGAGCCCTTCCACACGGTGCGATACGGTGCCGGAACGTTGTACGGGAGACTAGTCTATATCGTACTTTAAAATCTGCTTGCAGGTTTGCCTACCGTATACACAAGTCAGGCACTTATACTCCACTCCAGCAGTGGACGGTAATTTGTTTAGTCACCAAAAACAAAAGTGACTGATGTAGCTGAAAAGCGAAACTGTCAAGAAGATATGAGGATGACCGGTGTCTTTTACTTAAAGAACCTACACAAGAGGATATTAAAATACTGGCGCTGCGAAAGGTCTAAGATTGGGTCACAAAAAGTTGTGCTAATTTGTGCACGGGCAGATCAATGTTTTATAGGTCTCCTAAATGTTTATTATCGCTACAAAGTGGAATTTTTCTTGAACTCTATGACATAGGATAACCTACGTCACTCTCACAGTCTAGTAGGAAATCAGGCAAGCGGGCTACCTAAAATAAAGCTGTCACCGCCGCCTAAGGACATCAGCAATACCAGGAGCGTCACTAATACGTTGCCCGCATTTAATGAGATCTATGACAGTGATAATTTATAAAATACAGTCTGTTGCATGAATAGTAGTCTACAATAATAATCTAATCGAAAGATATCGGTAAACACCCGATAAAGTCTTCATTTAGTTTCTCAAACATTTCCTAAACTGCCGAACCGGTTTGATTGAAACACAGTACAGCTATAACGATAGCAATTTACTTGGCTTATAAATAAAGGAAACTACGGCAAAAGCGTTTAGGGCTCTTTATGATGATAATTAAGTATGACTCCGAGTTATTATGCTTTCAATATCAATTGTTGTTCTTGTTTAGGAGAATTATAGATTTAGAAAGGTTTGCTAACCCTCCCTGATTTAAACAATGTCTTGCCGACAGGTCTTGCAGTGTTTTATTTGTATCTGTAGCACCATACCACGCGCTTGTTTCCGCAGTCTAAATGCATGATTTATAGATGTTATGGGCGATAGTTGCCGCTAACCATAAAGTGGGCTGTCTGCTTGTTTGAACGAACCACTCTGTAAAAAGTCGCAAGCTAACTTTAGAAGAGGGAATACCACCTCTACAGAGCGTGTCTGCAAGCAGTTCTACAAAAAAAAAGTTCCACATACTTAAAACATTTTTATTTGCGTACCTATAATCTCCGCAATCGGCTCTCATGCTTGTAGCTCACTAGTATTGGTTCTGGTCAAGGCATTGGTAAAGATTCACGAGCTAGACTTTGTCAAGATGGTCCTAATCCTGATCCTGGTCCTGGACCCCGACCTGGACCTGGAGGATGAACCTACACCTGAACACGAACTTGGACCTTGAGCTGCAGCTGAAGTTGGACATGGATCTGGGCCAGGACTATAGACGAATATTTTTTTTGCTACACTTAAAACGTATCTACGCCAACTAAATTTTTCGTATTGTGAACTAAATTATTGGAAAGCAGATCGAAAATTGTTATACAAGAAAATAAAAATATCGGACACTCCGTCTATTTGTCCCAATAAAATTATACGTAGTCAAGTTCTTTATTCGTTGCTTAAGTAGGGTGGCGGTGTCATTTCTTCAGACGACCAGTACTCTGGACCTTCTGAATCCGGTTTCGGTACAATTTTAGACATTCCACACGTGTATATGGTGAGATCATAGCACATTACAGCGACTCCTGTTGGAATGTAGATCACTGCTCCAAAGTCGTTATAACCAATACCTTTTTCCGATACACCGTGGCACTCGGTATGGTTGATCACCAATGTCACTTCTACTTTTGAAACTCTGAAATAAGCTGAAATTGATATGAGTTGGTGAAAAAGTGTGGATAATTCTAATGGCTAATTGCACTACACTTATTATTGTTACCTACATCCTCGTATTTATTAGGTTTTATAGCTCATCGCGTTGTCGGTTGAGTTATCTGACCAATCTAATCCTAACAATAAAAAGTTAATTATGTAACATGTAGTTTCAATGAATATAGGTAGGTCCTTTTATATCGCAGCTCGTATTCTTATCTGTTATATCTAAATTATGATCTATAATACACGCGTAGGGTACTGTCTTATGCAGGTCGCTGAAATATTCCTGTTTCTTATGTGCTCATTATACTGTATTATAGCCCGCAATTCTAAAGACTCATCATCATCATCACCGTCCTAGCGTTTATCCCGGCCTCTGCTAGGGTCCGCCTTCCTACCCATTCTGCTCCACTTCGCCCGGTCTTCTAAAGACTATAGTTAATCAAATGAAAAGGAAAATTTCAAAACAAGCTTTTATCGCGCGGGATCGTACCTATTCATCAAGACCATTCCAAAGAGCCCAAACACGATAGGGTTATCTTATTGCGTACATTAGTTCCTATAACCACCTTCCTGTAAGTTAAGAACAGTGTAAGTTAAATAAGAGCTTGCAATAAAAAAGGTAGGTTACTATCTAGGTATATCTGCTCAGTGTTCTAGGCGTGAATAGGTACGTGACAAAGTTTCTTTCGCATCACATATAGGTTTGTTATCCAAAAACCGGATTTGATTCGAGTGTTCGAGGCTATGCTGTATTGCGTATTTTGGTTCTGACGTCGTCCTTACCTTGTGCCTGGGTAGTATATCTGATGTCGAACATTCTGTTGAGCTTTGCGATGGGCCATACGGCCTGTTCCTTGAATAGTATTTGATCTGAAATTATGAAGACAGTAAATTAATCAATGGACATGTACTTAAGTACCAAACTCCTTTCTTTCATCCCTATCCATTGCCCACTTTTGAACTTGAGCCAAATGAGTTAGATGGTACACTGATGTAACAATATCAGCGTATTTAGGTACTACCTCTTTTATTTAGTTACCTAGGAAAGTAAACTATACAATTATTACCTATATGACCACCAAATATAAAATTGTTATATAAATAATTTCCAATTTATCCTTGGTATCACTCTGAAAAGCCTGACGAGTCCAGCACGTACTACATACAGACGGCATCAGGACACTTGCGCATGTATATTTAGGTGCGCGAAAGGAAATTTGGGACTATGGCCGCTATAACAACCAAATAATAAATAAATTAAAAATGTTGAAAGTTTAACCTCTATGTGTTTTGTTATTTCTCTATCGTAACTTTGTATGTTCTAATACTGAAGTATAACAACAAATAATACAAACCAGGCAAGCGTGAGTGGGTCTTGGGCATCAAGTTCTCGATATAATAGAATTTGATGAACTTGATGTTGCTCTGACTTCTTCTTCACGATGCTACAATTATTATAGCGGCCATAGAAACATACATTCACTGGAACTTTCAAGTATATGTTACGGTTCCGAAGACATACCTACTCATTCGCGCAAATGTCCACTCGTGCAAGTGTCCACTCGCGCAAATGTCCATTCACGCAAGTGGATACGCGCAAGTGTCATTCGTGCAAATATCTTTCGCGGAACCGTACCAGAGATAGATGTAATACCTACCCTTACAAGATCCTAGCGACATCAATATTTTGTAGTAAGGGAAACCCACAGCCAGAATCATTCTTTCAAATTTGTGTTCTTCTGTGCTGAGTCTTGCAGAAATTAATAAAATAATAAAAAATAAGTAACGACCACTCATTGCGTGAAACACGGAAACAAGCGCGTGGTATGGTGCTACAGATACAAATAAAACACTGCAAGACTTGTCGGCAAGACATTGTTTAAATCAGGGAGGATTAGCAAACCTTTCTAAATCTATAATTCTTCTAAACAACAATTAATATTAAAAGCATAATAACTCGGAGTCAAACTTAATTATCACCATAAAGAGCCCTAAACGCTTTTGCCGTAGTTTCCTTTATTTATAAGCCAAATAAATTGCTATCGTTATAGCTGTACTGTGTTTCAATCAAACCGGTTCGGCAGTTTAGGAAATGTTTGAGAAACTAAATGAAGACTTTATCGGGTGTTTACCGATATCTTTCGATTAGATTATTATTGTAGACCACTATTCATGCAACAGACTGTATTTTATAAATTATCACTCTGTCATAGATCTCATTAAATGCGGGCAACGTATTAGTGACGCTCCTGGTATTGCTGATGTCCTTAGGCGGCGGTGACAGCTTTATTTTAGGTGGCCCGCTTGCCTGATTTCCTACTAGACTGTGAGGGTGACGTAGGTTATCCTATGTCATAGTGTTCAAGAAAAATTCCACTTTGTAGCAATAATAGACATGGAGACCTATAAAACATTGATCTGCCCGTGCACAAATTAGCACAATTTTTTGGTGACTAAACCTTAGACCTTTCGCAGCGCTAATATTTTAATACCTCTTGTGTAGGTTCTTTAAGTAAAAGACACCGGTCATCCTCATATCTTCTTGACAGTTTCGCTTTTCAGCTATATCAGTCACTTTGTTTTGGGTGACTAAAAAATTACCGTCCACTGCTGGAGTGCCTGACTTGTGTTTACGGTAGGCAAACATGCAAGCAGATTTTCGATTTCATTAGGATGAAGTTCCTGTCACCTTCATAAAGCGTGCCACTAGTTTGTGATCCCTGGCTTATACCTATTTCAGACAGTGTACTTCATCCATCGATCAATGATTATGGCTCCATTGTTACTTAGGTTATATTGATATCTGGTCTCTCTAGCTAGGAAATATAGTAATTTGATCGTGACAATGTGTAGGGAAGTCCCTTCTTTAACATTCGCTTGATTTTCTGGTCATAATATTCGATACCTAGATAGAGACAAACCTCAGTGCGGAGGTGTACAGCTTATTTTAAAAGATTGTGAAACTATAGGTGTTCATCATCGTCCTAGCGCTTATCCCGGGGTCTGCCAGCGTCCGTTTTCCTACCCATTCTTCTCCACTTCACATGGTATGTATGTATGTTTGTATGTAAACTCTTTATTGCGTATAACTATGTAAAGAACAATAACACAAGAAAATAAATATACATTGCAAAGGCGGGCTTATCCCAAAATGGGATTTCTTCCAGCTAACCTTACCTTGGATAGTCCGAAATGAGCTATTTAACGAGCGGTGGTAGCAATATCGAGTATTGTGCAAATTTTAATTTAACTACAATTCAATACTATGTACCATATACATATACTATACCATAACAACTAAAATATATAATATATACCTAATATACTATAAATATATAATAATTATAATAAAATAAAATAAAGCTCTATTGAATACTGAGGAAGTGCTTCTTCAAACGTTCCTTGAAGAAGCATGATGTCCGATGATTCTGAATGTCTTCCGGTAGTGCGTTCCACAGGCGCGCAGCAGACACCCGGAACGACTTTCCGTAACCCGCTGAGCAGTGAGACGGAATCGCGAGTATAAGTTCCCTGCGAGGTCGTAATCGGGGATTGGCGGGTGGACAGTAACTGAACATCTAAACTGGACGACCTGAGTGGTTCAATGGTCAACATGCCGGTCTGCCATGCAAGAGGTCCCGGGTTCGATTCCCGGCCGGGCAGAAATTGAAATGATGAATTTTAATTTCTGTTACGGGTCTGGGTGTTCTATGTATAATAAGTATGTATTTAAAAGTATTTAAGTAGTTTATCAGTTATCTAGCACCCATAGCACAAGCTTTGCTTAGTTTGGGGCTAGATGGCGCTGTGTGAATTTGTCCATGAATATTTATTTTATTTATTTATCTCGCGCAAGTAGATAGGTGCAGTGGGATTGAAAAGGGTATTAAACAGTAGCCCAAGAACATGGCATTCCCTTCGTCGTCGTATAGGCAGTCAATTAAGTTTACGTCTATATTCGGACATATGGTCGAACTTACGCAGCCTAAAGACATACCTGATGCAGAGATTCTGCAATCGCTCCAGCCGAGAGAGAAGCTCCTCAGTGGGGTCCAGGTAAGCGACGTCTCCATAGTCCAAAAGCGGGAGGATAAGGGAATTCACCAAAAGTGACCTCGCCTACGGTGATGGTCTTCTGCATACGTTACGTCGTTAGCCTCTTTTGCATCCGACTTAGCGAGGTCAATCCATCGCTTCTTGGGTCGCCCACGGGGCCTCTTTCCTGATACCGGCAGGTTCAGGTTGTGGCCACTAATAAAACGACGCCATTCAATAGAAAACTTTACTCCCTATCTCAGAAGTTCAGCAGATATCTCAATATAAGTAGACTTAGTACCTAGGGTTCCGACGATGTAGGTCCTTGACCTGCGAGTTTGGGTTATATAACAGCATCCCGGAAAGTATATACCTTACAACATATCGTTGTGGGCCATCCCTATCCATCACTCCGATTTCTTTTCCTACTCCTTTACTGTTCATGCTGCGAGACTTTGGAACTCTCTTCCACATGAGGTGCGGGACAGTCCGTCAATACAGACTTTAAAAAGCGTGTCAAGGAACATTATCTATCTCTGTCTAGTTGTACATAGATATGTATGCATAGTATTGTATTATAATATATATTATATTATTATTATATGTTTTTATTATATTTATTATATTTTATTTGAGAAGTTAATTATGTTTAAGTATTTTAGTATGTATTCTATATCGCGCACGTCGATCTGCTTTACTTATCACATCTCTCTTATGTAGGCCTGCTGGAAGAAATTTCTTTTAGAAATAAGTAGTGCCTGTTGTGTCGTCTATATGTATGATGTTTCTCTATGTATTTTACTGTGTGCAATAAACTGTTAAATAAATAAATAAATATATGCTCATAAAATGATCGATAGATTGTAAAGTTTCCTATCAAATGGTATAAGTATTAGGAGTAGCCACAAAATCGTTTGTTTTTTTAAATAGTGGACTGGTGTGTGATGATTTTCTCAATAGTGAAATGTTCAATGGTTTTTGAAGCGTTTTGTCCTCTTTTAGCAGGCGGACTAGCAATATAAGTATTGGCAATAGGTAGGTAACAGAAGCCATTGTAGCAATTTTTTTGGTAAGGTACGAGGTCCTAGCTGTTCTGCGTCTAAAACTATAGCCTGCTTGCACATTAATCGTAAATTGAAGGGTTTGTTGCTATTTACTTTGTAGAAATGGTTGATCTATGTCCAACATTTTTGTTGACAGCTTTGTTATTGAGTCCAGAGCCCATACATTGAATGCAGTAGCGTACCTGTTGCTGAGCCCTTGTCAATAAAACAAATACAGTGAAAGATAGGTATGTAATTAATTTAATCGGCCAACAAAATTAATTAGTTATACATGGAGAGTACGTAGTGGGCACCGGCGGCGATACCAGCCCATGTTTCGGTGACTATCTGCTTGATGTATGTTGGAGGGACCAGGAACCCATATTCGTAGCCTGGCAATTCCAGGGTGTAGGTGAGCGGGATGCCAGTAGCACGGGTCCAGTCTCTAGAGGTGCCGGTAGTGAAGTATAGCACTTGAGCGGCGTTACCCACAATGTACGGAGAAGCTTTCTCCAAAGCCAACTCGTCGATGGCACTGGCCATTGTTATGCCAGCTAAGTGGAGGGAGAGACCATTCGACGGAAGTGTTGCTGCAAGAAGAAAGTAAATCTTATAATAAAATTGTCCACATTGTTTGAGTGTTCTATTACGTTTACATTTAATTAGGTACAAATTGTTTTAAAAGTGTATTACTTACCATTACCCCAGGAGTAGAGGAACATATTCCCGAAGCTGTGCAATGAGATGTACAAATCAGCACGGTTGATATTCTGCAGCACAGCATCTCTGATGACCCTGGTTTCAGGTTCAGAGAAAGGTGATGGTCCTTCGTAGACGATCGTGCAAGGGTCAGCGAACGCGTCTGCGGTGCCCCAGTCATGGTCAAAGTTTCGGTTGCCGTCCACACCAGGACAATCGAAAGATCCAGGATGGGAACGGGAACGTGTTTTACGCCACATACGGTCCTGGGAAACACATTACGCATAAATAATACTTACATTTCGAGTAGGTAAACAAACCTTGATATCCTTAAAAATTGATGTACAATTAAAAAAACATTGGTTGAGATAAACGTTGAACATTGCGCGTTATGAATATAAAATTCCAAAAGTCAAATGTTTACGTCAATGTAGGATAATTGCAAAGGCATTTACCTCCTCAATCGAGTACTCGTATCCATCAGGATTGGCCACGGGGATGATGATCCAGTCGAGTTGCTCCAGAAGGTCACTGTCAGCGATATCGACAACCAGCTGGTGGATGATGTAGAGGGCTACGGGGGGTGTGACCCACTCTCTGGCGTGCACGGCGGCGTCAATCACGATGACGGGCTTGCGGAGGTCCTCGAACTGAGTGGTGGAGATCCTGAGGTATTTGATCTGGCGGCCTTCGTAGCTGAGGGCTGCATTGATGACGGTCACGTATTCGGGGTACTGCCTGCCCAGCTCATCGAGGTGGTCGTTGATCTGCGTTGTGGAAATGGGTTTGTTTATATGTGGTTTCGTGGGATAAGTTTAATTTTAATCAGGGAAATAAACTCATGAGCTATTATTTGAAGTAAAGATGACAAGATTAAAAAGAATATTATAGTCTCTGCTTATCCCTCCTGTGGGATACAGGCGTAGCCTAATATAAATAGCGTAATAAAGTGACCATAGAAGATATGGGAGACAATTGCTACTACCTTACTCTTAGCTCGCTTTACCCAAATCGGTCTTACCTCCTCATGGTTATAATAAGTCTCCCAACCGAGGGAGTTGCCTTCGCGTTGTGCAGCAGCTTTGGATGCTGCGATTTGGGCTTCTTCGTCACGAAGAATGCTGTGGATCATGAGTTATGTATTAACATTATTTATGTAAGCCTAATACCGCCGAGAGCGAAGCTCTTAAATAAATGATGATAATCGTAATCAAGGAGATTTTACCAGCGATAGGACTCGAGTCCGCTAGGATGGGTACTAATTAAGGGAATCTATTGAAGTTTAAGAAAGTGCAAAAAATTGATATGTTATACAAACACCAGGATGACAGATATATGGGCGGTGAGGTGGGGTGAATAGGATACAGCGGCGTTCAGATTCAAATGAGTTTACTGGTAGCTAAAGTGAAATACAGGCATATTTCTTACTCGGCGAGGTTATCGGCGATTTTGGTGTAAGAATACTCCTTGGAGTCGAAGTACTGAAGCCACTCTGCCCTTTCCTCAGGCGAGAGTCTGATCAGGGCTTCGAATTTCCCAGATTTGGATCTTACAGCTGGTGTGGCCGATAGCATGTCGAGCTTGCCGTCCAGTTGTGCAATCTCTTCCATGGGGCCAGCGACTCGATACAGTTGGTGGCTGAAAAATATTACAGATTTACTTAGTTTGTGACATTAATTATAGTGGCATATTTTAGTAATTAGATATGCACCGCCCGCCAGTCATATGCCATTTGTGCTCATCATCTTTAACTTACCTGTAAGATTAACGAATTTGAGTAAGTAAGAACCCCGAACGTAAATCTACTTGGTCAGGTTCCTTTGTTAGGAAGATCACGGGTGTCAGATGGCTTTTAAATGGCTTGATCTCAAGTTGATACTAGATTGATATCTCAAGAGATAGACGTGACTTTGCACTTATTAGTATGTAAAGATACGTCGAAATACTTTAATATATTATAAATAGGAAAGTTGATTGTTTCCAGGGACAAACTCATCACTTGAACAAGGTACTGCAGGAAGTGTAAGAATTTCTTTCCTAATAGGAAGCCTCATTAGCCACTAGTGGGAAAATAAAATTGAAAGGTCGAGATTTGAAACGCTTGAAACAGTTAAAGCAGGAAAATATTTAGTAAAGTATTTTAGTTACGTAGTGTTGCACGGAATATAGTATTGTCTATATTGGACCTTGAACGATATTAAACCGACCGAATGTTTTCGTCCTTCAAATATATTATTCAGCAATATGACACCTTAAAAACTACTAGGGGCAAATATACAATATTATTGTCTATAACAATCTTACTTACCCCTCATATTTCTCATGATGCGCAATAGCACCAGCTACTAGAAGCACCAAGCAGACCACTAACGACGGCATCTTCGACAAACTACTGTCCCACAGCACAGTCGACTAAGCACAACTCCGGCTATCCTAGGTAGTAGCACTTTATTAATCCACCAGATAATATTTAATGCAGCTAATCTGAACGGTAGCCCACTAATAAAAGACGTGTTATTGTTATTTAGTACAGGTACGATATCTTCAATGATAGGGGGCTACTTGTTCACGTGTTCATTTATACTTAATAATACTTTTAGTCCGTTTTGTCGGATGTCGCATCATCTGCTGATTTCTTAACAAAATTGCTTGGTTCAGGTGAAGTCAAACCTAGTACTTTTTGTAGATAATACGTCGCTTTTGACTGTCTCAGCATACGGACTGCAGAGCTCTTGGATACTGTGGCTCCATGATTCCATCCTATGTAGACTCATCTTCCGCCCGCTGCTTTGGGGCTGAGGATCGCAGCGCAGAAAATAAGAAAAGCCTAAGACTTTGTAGGTCAATATTTCAATAATTCGGTTTCCTTGATGTGGGTCTTTGGCGCTTAAAACTTATTCATAGAACTGTGTAAAAAGCTGATAGACACCAAGGTGATCGGAGAGATGACTCGTTTCTACAATGAAGGAAAACTATTGGCATCCAACGTGGCAACACAGTCAGCTTGCTGGACACAATGCAAGGAGAATCTAAAACTACGTTTACACAAATAAACGAACACTTAGTTGACTGGCTCAGGATTATTTTTGGGGTAGCGCAATGATTTTGGATGTCCAAAACCAAAATCTTTGGGGTAGCGGCGAGGCAATAGAGAGGAGATAAAAACTACGTGCATGGCAATGCGTTGGATGACTTTTTCATTTTTAAAGTTCCTTTTTTTTTCTTTTTGATGAAAAGAGTTCGTTCACAAAAAACGCGTAGATAGAAATTTGGCCACCCATTTTTCGCCTTTTTTCTTTACGGGTTGTACTAATATAGCTCATCATCATCACCTCAGCTGCAGGACGTCCACTACTGACCACTGGCTTCACTCCACGTTTTCGACATCTATCGACTCTGTGTCTCCTGACGGCGCTCTACGGTCATCACGATGTCGTCCATCTTGTGGCGGGCCGTCACACGCTTCGATTGCCGACATGTGGTCGCTACTCCAAAACCTCTCCGCCATCTCCGGCCATCAGTTCTGCGAGCTATGTGGCACTTACAAATTCTGTTTTGCGACCGATATTCGATATTTTTTAATGGTGTAAATGTGAAATGTTCAATTGTTTTTGAAGAGCGTTTTCTTTACCACTAATACTTACCAGTTACAAACATAAACTTTGTTTCCTGAAATTGTACATATTCCGTTTAATAACTCTACTGGTAGCGCCCTCTATTAAAAAGGAATGTAAAAATAATTTTTATGATGTGAAATGTGGGTGCGCTTAACATAAATGTAAAGATTTGCGACTGTGAGATTGTGCTGGTGGCTATTACACGAATCTATACCAATTCTGGATATATTTAATTATCCAGACGTGTTAGAGTCTGTGAGTGCCACATTTTGTATCTAGTGTATGTATATATAATTGGTATATGTTTATTGTATATTTAAAAAAAAATTAGTATTAGTATTTATAGTATTCATTTCATTTAATTTAATTTAATTTAATCTTAAATGTATTTCTTTCACGTTAAGTAGCACCTACTTAATCACTCTGCATGGTCTGCTGGTTGACTGTTAGAGAAAGCCTCAATGGCTTTAAGTCCGCCAATTGCTGTAATTTATGTAATAAAGTTTAAAAAAAAAAAAAAAAAAAAAAAAATTTATTCCATCAACAAAGTTTACCATCACAATTTTATGAGTTGTAGTAGTCTCCTTTTAATAAAGGTTTACTTGTGTCAGAAGGCCCCGTTGTTCTAAAAAGAGTTAACAAAAGCAAAGGGTTGTTTCTATTTATTTTGTAATAATGGTTGATTATGTCCAAAATATTTTTTACAGCATTGTAATTGAATCCAGAGATCATATAGTTATGCAGAAAGTACCTGTCGCTGTGCGCTTGGTAGTAAAACAAAAACATTGAACGCGAAGCATGTATTTAATATAATCAGACAATAAAATTAATTAGTTATACATGGAGAGCACGTAGTGGCCACCGGCGGCGATACCAGCCCAGGTTTCGGTGACTATCTGCCTGATGTATGTTGGAGGGACCAGGAACCCATATTCGTAGCCTGGTAATTCCAGGGTGTAGGTGAGCGGGATGCCAACAGCACGGGTCCAGTCCCTAGAGGTGCCGGTGGTGAAGTATAGCACTTGAGCGGCGTTACCGACGATGTACGGAGTAGCTTTCTCCAGTGCCAACTCGTCGATTGCACTGGCCATTGTTATGCCAGCTAAGTGGAGCGCCAGACCGTTCGACGGAAGGGTTGCTGTAGGGACAGAGTATGTATGAAAATTGTGAACACTTGAATGTTTGCGCGTTTGAAAACGCACGCAAAAGCTATTCTTTTAATTAACAAGTTACTATTAAGCTACAAAGTTAATTTTCTTACCATTGTTACCCCAGGCATAGAGGAACATATTCCCGAAGCTGTGCAATGAGATGTACAAATCAGCACGGTTGATATTCTGCAGCACTGCATCTCTGATCACCCTGATTTCAGGTTCAGAGAATGCTGATGGTCCTTCGTAGACGATGGCGCAGGGGTTAGCGCTGCCTGCAGAGGTGCCCCAGTGATGGTCGAAGTTTCGGTTGCCGTCCACACCAGGACAATCGAAAGATCCAGGATGGGAACGGGAGCGTGTTTTACGCCACATACGGTCCTGGAAAATACATTACGCATCAATGAATCTTCCGTTACAAGTAGATAAATAAACCTTGACATCCTTAAAAATTTATGTCTAATTAAAAAAACGTTGGTGGAGATAAACGTTGAACATTGCGCGTTATGAATATAAAACTACAAAAGTCAAATGGTTACGTCAATGTAGGATGATTTGCAAAGGCTTTGTATTTACCTCCTCAATCGAGTACTCGTATCCATCAGGGTTGGCCAAGGGGATGATGATCCAATCGAGTTGCTCCAGAAGGTCACTGTCAGCGATATCGACAACCAGCTGGTGGATGATGTAGAGGGCTACGGGGGGTGTGACCCACTCTCTGGCGTGCACGGCGGCGTCAATCACGATGACGGGCTTGCGGAGGTCCTCGAACCGAGTGGTGGAGATCCTGAGGTACTTGATCTGGCGGCCTTCGTAGCTGAGGGCTGCATTGATGACGGTCACGTATTCGGGGTACTGCCTGCCCAGCTCATCGAGGTGGTCGTTGATCTGCGTTGTGGAAATGTGTTTGTTTGTATGTGGTTTCGTGGGATAAGTTTAATTTTAACCAGGGAAATAAACTCATGAGCGATTTTATTTGAAGTAAAGATGACAAGATTAAAAATAATATTATAGTCTCTGCTTATCCCTTCTGTGGGATACAGACGTAGCCTAATATGAATAGCGTGATAAATTGACCATAGAAGTTATGGGAGACAATTGCTAGGGTTGTATCATAATGTTCAGGATATCCAGGCCTACTCGTAGCTCGCTTTACCCAAATCGGTCTTACCTCCTCATGGTTATAATAAGTCTCCCAACCGAGGGTTCTGGAGTTGCCTTCGCGTTGTGCAGCAGCTTTGGATGCTGCGATTTGGGCTTCTTCGTCACGGAGAATGCTGTGGATCATGAGTTATGTATGAACATTATTTATGTAAGCCTAATACCGCCGAGAGCGAAGCTCGTAAATAAATGATGATATCCGTAATCAAGGAGATTTTACCAGCGATAGGACTCGAGTCCGCTGAGATGGGTACTAATTAAGAGAATCTAAAGAAGTTTAAGAAAGTGCAAAAAATTTATATGTTATACAAACACCAGGATGACAGATATATGGGGAGTGGGGTGGGGTGAATAGGATACAGTGGCGTTTAGATTCAAATGAGTTTACTGGTAGCTAAAGTGAAATACAAGCATATTTCTTACTCGGCGAGGTTATCGGCGATTTTGGTGTAAGAATACTCCTTGGAGTCGAAGTACTGAAGCCACTCTGCCCTCTCCTCCGGCGAGAGTCTGATCAGGGCTTCAAATTGTCCAGATTTGGATCTTGCAGCTGGTGTGGCCGATAGCATGTCGAGCTTGCCGTCCAGTTGTGCAATCTCTTCCACGGGGCCCGCGACTCGATACAGTTGGTGGCTGGAAATGTGTACCGATTTGGTTAGTTTGTGACATTAATTATTGTGTCATATTTCAGTATTTAAACATGCACCGCCTGCCAGTTGTACGCCCTTTGCGTTCATCATCTTTAACCTACCTGTACGATTAACGAATTTGAGTTACCCTGAAATTAAATCTCCTTCCTTTATTAAGAGGGTCACGGTTGTCATATGGCAGCCATCCTACTGTAATTACCTGATCTGCGAATTATAAGATCGTGGTAAAGGTTATTTGTCCACGATCGATAGTCCGGTTATTGATGCCAAGATGATTATTTATTGAACACCGTGAACGTAAAACCTATAGGTATTTCAAATAATCAGACAGATCCGAATAGTTTCTGCATTTCCTTTAACTTGTGGCATTCAAGAGAGGTTATGAAATAGCTATGTGTAGGTAGGAAATTTAAATAATATTATAAATAGGAAAGTTGTTTGTTTCAAGAAGCAAGCCAATCACTGAATAAGGTACTTATTGCAGGATGTTTAAGAATTCTTCTCTAATAAGAAGCCTCATGTTGCCCGAATGTAGGAAAATAAAATTGAAAGGTCGAGAGTTGAAATTCTTGAAACAGCGGAAAAATATAAAGTAAACTATGAAGTATTTTGGTTACTTAGTGTAGTACGGAAAATAGTATTGTCTATATTGGAGCTTGAAGGGTATTAAACAGATCGAATATTTTCGTGTTTATGTTACTTAGTTATATATCACCTTAAAACCACGAGGGAGAAAATATACAATATTATTGTCTATAATAATCTTACTTACCCCTCATATTTCTCATGATGCGCTATAGCACCAGCCACTAGAAGCACCAAGCAGACCACTAACGACGGCATCTTCGACAAACTACTGTCCCACAGCACAGTCGACTAACCACAATTCCGGCTATCCTAGATAGTGGCACTATATTAATCCAGCAGATAGAATTTATTGCGGCTAATCTGTACGGTGGCACACTAATAAAAGAAGTTTTATTGGTACGATATCTTGCATGATAGGGGGCTACTTGTTCACGTGTTCATTTATACTTAATAATACTTATAGTCCGTTTTGTCGGGTGTCGCATCTTCTGCTGATTTCTTAACAAAATTGCATGATTTAGGTAATAATTTTTGTAGATAATACGTTGCTTTTAACTGCCTTAGCATGCGGACTGCGGAGCTCGTAGCCTCCTCTTCCGCCCGCTGCGCTGGGGCCGAGGATCGTAGCAGAGTAAATTAGAGAAACCTAAGATCAGTCACTATTTTAATCGTTCGGTGTCCTTGATGTGGGACTTTGGCGCTCAAAACTTCTTCAAGGAACTGTGGTAAAAGCTGATAGATACCAAGGTGATCAGAGAGATGGCTGTTTTTAAAAAAAAGGAAAGCTATTAATATCCAACGAGCCGACATAGTCCGCTTTCTGGACACAATTCAAATATAATTTAAAAACTACGTTTACACAAATAAACAAACGCTCACTATCGCAGGCTCAGGAATATTTTTGGGGTAGCGCGAAGATTTTGGATGTCCAAAACCAAAATCTTTGGAGTAGAGGCAAGGCAATGGCTTGGATGACTTTTTCATTTACAATGTAATGTGTAGTTAATGTATTTTACTTTTATATAAAAAGAGTTCGTATTGAAATAACGCGTAGAAAGAAATTTTACCACCCACTTTATTTCTTTACGGATTGCACCAACTCACCATCATCATCATCACCATCATCATCATCACCTCGCTGCACATCCACTGCTGACCACAGGCTTCACCCCACGTTTTCTATATCGATCGAGTTTTTACCTCTTGCGTTGACTTGTCCTTCCATCCTGTGGCAGGCCGTCCCACGCTGCGATTGCCGATACGTGGTCGCCACTCCAGAACCTTTCCGTCGTCTCCGGTCATCAGTTCTGCAAGCTATGTGGCTTGCCCATTGCCACTTCTGTTTTGCGACTCTGACCTTAGTCCTGCGACGGATATCTTCATTTCTCATTCTAACATGTAGAGAAACTCCGAGTATAGATCTATCTATCGCTTGCTCCTGAACCTTGTTATAAGGCCCTTCGTGAGGCACCACGCCTCTGATACGTAAGTTGTCACTGCAAACACATACTAGTCGTTTTGAGATAATGCAGTATTTTTGACGAGATCTTTCGCAATTTTCCGAACCGATTGTCTGTCACATTTAACGACTCATAAAAAATAACTAACCACTCTTAAAGAAAATGTATAGCATTAAAAAAAATACTAGGTACTTATAGTAAGATCCAAAAACCTTAGATCATAGCTTTCATTGCTCACTCAAGTAAATAGGTAGATGAACATGTTTCAGTAAAAAAGACGAACGTCTGGAATAAGTATATACGTTCTATGTTTTATTATGCCACTACTATTTATTACACCGTTGCGTGATCTGATAACTACTTTCAATTGCAATTAATTACAATAGGTATGTAAAGATTATCGGAATAAAAATACTCAGCAGTAGGTAAATGAGCTCATCAGGAAAAAATTATGTAAGGTTTAAAGGATTACGATACGTTTCATGAATAGGCCAACGTTATAATTTTTAGTTCCTATCTTACATATTAGTTCATTATAGTAAAGAATTTTACAATTGTTAATGGGGCGCTTGAATTATTTTGGTGCAAATTCTGAAAATTGGCGTATCGATAAAGCGCTAGAACTTTCGCATTAATTATTTAAATACCTACATTGAAGGAACATTTGTTGGTTACCTCAATCCCTGCACAAGGTCACTGTTATTTTTGAAATAATTAGGTATATTTAAAATTAATAAACAATACATAACGGTGATGACATCTAAAAACATCTTTCTTCAAAAACCTTGTAACTTACGCATTAAACAATAGATTTTTCTTGAAAGTCTTTGTTATAATGTAGATGGCCCCTTTTTAATATAGGAACTTACATTATAAATATATCAACATGAAAATACTAATACTTCTCAATTTGTTTACCAAATGCCTGATGTTTTATTAAAGGCAATTAAAATTAGAAAAAGGGAAAGGAAGAAGAAGAGAGGGAGGAAGAGGGTTGTCAGATAATTTTGTGTCACATTACGTGCGTGTCGCGTATGCTAAAACTACGCTGAGCTTTCTATTTTTTTTTGGTTCCTAGTCTCCAGTATTTTGTTTGCGTGGCATTTTCCACTGCGTTTAGTACGCTCGCCTTGGGCGCTTTTTATAACTAGAATTGCGCGGTCAGACATTGGTTGTGAAACTGATTCGAATTCCGATACTCCGAGCTCTTTGAAACCTCGCCTACTATAGATGCGTCTCCATCCATATGCGATACGCACGTAACGTACACAAATCGCAACCAAAGACATGTTTGATTAAAAATGAAAACATTATTACTTACTATTTATTTTGTAACAGATCATGATTGAAATAAATATGAACTTAATATTTACATTTGCTACGATCTACATTGGAATGAACATTTACTTATGAAAACCGCCTTGCCTTCGCGGATACTCCATTACTTATTACTTAGGTCCTTAAATATATATATTTTTAAGCATCATCGTTTGTATCTTATCGAGAATATATATTTCCAATACATTTTTCTCAGAGTCCGTTTGAAGCCTGAATGCCTCCAGGCGTATATGATCGGATCGCAGAGACAGTTGCACGCCCCGAGCAAATACAGAGGACCAAGTGTCAGTAATTCTAGAGGGACGCAGTCGTAGCCATTTTTCAATATATTGCATTTCACGTACAGTATGACTGTGACGTAATACGGTGCCCAAGTACCGACAAAGCAGAGTATGACTATCAGTACTGTCTTCACAGCTTTCAGTTTGCTAGGATTAGAATTCATGGCTTTCGCTTGGCCGTAGTACTGCTGCACTCCTCTGGAGACTTTCCTTCGAACTCTGCCCATGTTGCCGACTCTATTGTGACCGACATTCTGCGATGCTATGTTCGTCTTACGCATCTTACGCATCTCAATCGAGTTCCCTCGTTCTATCGTCTCCGTTTTCAATGTTATCGTCACTGTCGTCTTCATTGGTCCCATTTTGTTGCATTCCTCCTCGTAAGCTTTGTTGATGAACGATATGCTGTTTATCTCGCGCCTTTCTCTTATTTTGTCGACTGTTTTGACGGCGCTGTGCAGGATGAGGATGTAAAGGACGCAGACCATGACGATGACGGACAATACTATGACGGATACCATAATGAGTAAGGGTCTAGGGAACAGCGCGACGTACCAACACCGATAATCGGTGAAGGACCTCCCGGTCCAGCCCATGGCCGGCAACGTGGCAATGAATATCCCTGAAAATAAAAGTCACAACGAATATCTTTAAATTTAAGTGAATTTCTGTCGATGTTTCGTTAATTGGATTGTACAAGTAATATAAATTTAATTTGATACATAGCCAGATTACAGAATTGTTCATAATACAATTTTGAAACAATATTAATACTTAACTAATTTGAAATGTAATAATTATGAAATACAATTTTGGAGGAGGCTTCAACTGTGGACTGTCAAGGACTGCTGACATGTTTCTATTTTACAAAATTAGTAGGTAGGTGTCAGGGGGCTACTTTCTTGCGCTTATTACATTAATATAATCGTTCTTATTACAAGAAAAACGCATGAGAACAAATCAAAGTGAAATGTATAACTCATATAATAAGGTCCATTTTTGTATCACGGCTTTTGAAAATCGGAGCGACACGTAGTATAATATAACATAGTATATTTGCTTCTAAATTTAGTTACTGATTTAGTCAAATGTAATCAGCGCAAGTCCGTGATTCGTTACGACGGACGTTTATTCTTACTGAAGCCCATCAATAATTTATTTTTGTATGAATTTTACAATTGAAATAAGACGGATTCGCAGTTATAAATCGCGAACTTATAGGGTAGCCTCCAGTACAAAGAGGTATCTATAAACTTACATTTAACGTTAGTTTCTCAGTCGAAGATATTGAATTAAATTCAATAAATTGAATTAAATCAGTCACAAGCAACATAAACACTAGGTAAATATATTTTGTTATTAATTACAAACATCTAAACACATGTATCTAATTATTAATTAAACTACATATTATTAAATTATAACAATACAACATCAACACAAAAAGCTGTTAATACATAAAGTGTCAGGCTAACAAAGGAAGTTATAAATTGACATTTCTCAATGACTATCGACACGCATATCTCATTCCGTTCATTTAGTTTGGTTCTTATTGAAACTGACTGAACTTAAACTGACATCATTTTGTCTACAAACATATCTTCGACAAAAGTTTTTGTAATACGAGGTAACCGATTTCTTGAATCCTTTATGCCACCAGGCGTATATCAAAGGGTTTAATACGCTATTTAGGAAAGCTAATGTGGCCAATGGGCCACCTAATAAAGTACCATAATAGAGGCATCGTGGATTCGTTAGTTTTTCTTCACAAAACACGTAAATTATTACACTAACAAAGAATGGCAGCCAAGTGCATATGAAACTGCCCGATGTTAGCATAACGACAGTTATTGCTCTCCATTTCTTAGGTTCTTTTGGTTTGAGACATTGCTTTAGCTTTCCTTTCTTTTCTTTTATTTTGTTATTAAGAGGTTCGATGTTTATTGTAATGACAGAGCAAGTTGTTTCCACAGTGCAAACACTATACCTAGAATTGGAATTAGAATTATCTTTCTGTTTGCTTTTAGATGGAATGGAATCACTGTTAGCGAGATCATCGGTACTTTTGGATTTCAGAGACTTAGCTAATTGTTTAGCGATAACGCATTTGCTACGATTCACACAAAAGGAGGCACTTCTGCACAATTTGTCTTGATCATTTTTTGTCGGATATTTCACAGAATATGTTCCGGGAAGGTTATTTGTTGAAGCGTTACCTCGGTTCACTCTTAACTTTGGTGAATCTACAGTATTGTCTATGGCTCTTTCTGTTCCTTCAATATCTTTAAGATTTGATAGAGCTTTAAAGAGAATAATCGAGTAAAGTACTGCAACGAGTATGATAGGGATGAGACTTATAAGAGAGTTCAGTAACACTAGAGGGTAGGGAAAGAGTCCCATATAGTAACATCTTGAGAACCTTAGCTCTTCATTGACCCATCCCGTGGCGGGCATGAATCCGAGGATTAAACCTGGAAAGATACATGGAACACATACTAATACAGTTAATCACAGACTACTAAGCTAAATCAATCTAATGTTAGTAAAGTGCGGAAGAACTTAATTTCCAAGGTTAGGCAAAAGTTTTATTGATATGGCTACTACGATATTTTAATTGTGGACGATAAGACATAAAGCATACAAAGCCTTGTATTCTCGCACATTTTTTATCATTCTCTATGTAACAGGGTCGTCAAGTCAACTATTGTGCTACTAATTACAAATAATATAAAGTTCTAAATAAAACTGTAGTGCGTGCAATCAAATTTCATATTGGGTTCTTGTGTAATAAGTGGATGCACTGGAAGTTTGCGCTAGACGTCTTTTGAGGCAGATCTTTCATTTATTTTTAATTAAGTTAGCAGTCTCGTTAGACAGACGAAATGAGGTGCAAGTCCAGGTAAAAGTAAGAATATCCCCAAAAGTAAATCTAGAGAAACATCTGTACAAGCGCAGCTTGTACTTTTAGAAAATGCAGATTTTGTTAGTCTACTTATAGTAAAGGACAAAATCGTTTTAAAAGACACATGACTAGACATGAGAAGCTACAAGAGTGAACACTTACCGATTACCCAGATGCAGACAATGCCAATCCTCACTTTGGTGGTATTGAACCATCGCTGGTAGTACAGACCGTGAAGGATATAGATGTAGCGGTCGATGGCGATGAGGCCAACGCTGAAGATGGACACCATTGCCGGACAGACCAGCATACCTGGCATTGAGAAGAACAAAGAAAATACCTAAGGACCGATTTTTTAATCCGCAGATAAAACATATCAGTCTGATACGTTATTGTGTGACTAAAATGAAATCATATCATTCCTTCATGTACAAGTGAAAAATTATAGTTTGTTTTAATTTAGTAGTAAGTCGGACAGATTTTATCTGAGAATATAAAAACCGGCCCTAAGTAAATGCCTAAGTAACGGCCTGTTAACTGCCAGTTCAGTCGACTAGTTTATGTATTTTCTCCTTTTCCCATATAACTTTTTCGCCACCATTTAAATCCTCTGATTGTCTTAATCCCCTGAGTTTCTGCTAACCTTCCTTGATACTTATTACTCAGTACTTACCTACCCAACATACCTAGTTACTCTTAGGTACCTACATAATATTAGTTTATCTTCATTTTTTTATTTATGTACCTCTGAGCTAGGTCGTCAAGCCCAGAAGAAAATATGTCACAGGTAGTATTTTTCTCTACTGTATCTATTTCTATAACTTCATGACTTTTAGAACGTTACCTAAAGAAGGCCCGTTCTCTGCCCCATTGTTTACGTACCGTACTTGCCTAATGGATCAGTAAAAGGATTACGTAAAACACACAATAGGTATACAAAGTACTTACCCCTTGACTTACTGGTAATGACGTAATAGCATGCAAGAAATAGAGACATGAATGGAATTTGATATAAAAAGTCCGGATTAATACAATTTGTGATGACTTGACGATTTCAACCTATTGCGAAATTAGGTTATTGGAAGAACAGGTTTAAGCTGTTTCGAGGTTCATAATAATTTATATTTTAGACATGATCGGCTCTATAAACTATGGAACTGCTTAGTCATCCTGCTCAGAAAAAAAATTTGCTCAAAGGCCTCTGTATAAAACAAGACAAATAATAGTGTAGCGATGTTTGGATTTTTTGACACCTTAATGAATAACTAATATGATACTCGTTCTGTTTTTAATATGCATGACAGTTATGGATACCAGTTATTTTATTGTCGTGTAATCATACGACTTTCATCCAATTGTCGTAATCTAGGGCTCTCTTTTATTGAACCGTTCGCCTCGAATCGAACGGTTTTAAATTTTTATTTTCAGCATGAATGTTCAATATTTTTAAAATTACATTGGCGACACCCAAAACTAACGGTTTAAAAAAAAGAAAAATCAACGTCACGCAGCAAAATATTTAATTGTAAGACGATGCCGAAAATAAAAATTGAAAACCTGTTCAAAAACAGAACCACTAGTCCTAACTAACTATAATCACTGTCGAACGACAAAAATAAAATATAAATTAGTAGGGAAAATTTTACCACAGATCGTAGATTGCACCACCTATTTTATATGCTGGAGCCTATAATATCCACTTACCAATTTGGAAGATACATAGCGTATTTGAACTGTTGGCGTTGTCAACACTGGAACCGAAGATGATGGAGATGCCGATGATGGTGTCCGCCAGCGACACGTTCCCGAGTAGCAGGTACGTGCTCTTCGGCTGCTGACCTGGTGGACAGTTTTATAGAGTACTAGCTGGCCCGGCGCGACTTCGTTCGCGTGGTGTCCTACTCCTACCCTTACTCTACACTACTCTACCCTTCTCTACCCCTAGCACCCCAATGCTTCTCTACATTATCCTATATCTACCCTACCCCTACCTAGCCTTTTATTTCTCACGTACCTACAAACCTTGTCTTTATTACAAATCCAACAAAAAAAGAATTATTTAAATAGGAATAGTTCTGAAATTATGCACGAACATGCATCATTTTGATAACTTGGGATATATTATTGCAATTTTTTAGGGATCTCAAATTTATTGAAAATACAATGGCCTCGCTGATTATGTACTTTTCTATAAGTAAGTGACAAAATTTTTAAAATCGGATATGTAGTTTTTGAGTTCATCCATTACAAACAATACGACAAACCATCAAATATTTTATAGTTATAATATTAATATATTATAAAGAGAAAACATTTAATTTGTTCAGAATCAATGACCTGAGATACATAGATCTTATTGAACAAGTAAGGGGTTTCATGAAGCAGGTTTTTGTGGAGTGCCCAAGCGAAAAGGCAACCGACCTCTTCGCCGGGGACTCCGCAAAAACCTGCTTCGAGATACCTCTTACTGGTTCGTTAGTATGTATCTGAGGTCAACACATAGTTCTGTCACGCAGAGGCCGGGCTAGATTACAGGCATGGCAGAAATTGAAATGATAAATTTTAACTTCTGTTTTGGGTCCGAGTTTTTCCCTTGGAGCATGGGTCGGTCTTTGGTTTCGGACGCAGCCTGTTTCGATAACCTTGCATCTTCCTATATTACAATGACGAGCGTCAAAACCGATAACGGCAGAAAACGTCAAGCGGCGTAAACTTGCTGGCCTTAGCAGAGATCGTCAATTTGCGATGCTTGGCGTACCATAACATACCTAATCTATTATCTTTTAGATTCTCAAGCGCCTGGTTAATACATCGCAGGATAAAAAATCCGGCTTACACTTTGGTCAAGGGCTCTCGCTATTCAGCGAGGCCTTTTGGGAATAATCGTATCCGTCTTGGGGTACTAAGTACGAAAGGCGACCCACCTTGGTACAAGTTTTTTATTTGACTATCCCAAATAAAAATTTAAACACTTATATCGACGTAACTATTAAACTCATATTGTACTATCTATTTGATTATTCCTTAGCCCTCACGCTCGTATCCCATCCCTGTGGATGGCAAGGCAGCTTATGTAGGCAAGAGATTATAATATAGAGTGCCACAAACTACGATCACTGTGCTGTGAGAGACACCTCTTTTGCCTTAGTTTAGCTTTTCGGACGTAAGTCGTAGCAATAAAGATTTAAAACAGAAATGTACGTAATCATTTTCTGAATGTTTCTGAATTTCTAGTATTTCATTTATCCGCGCCTATACTCCCATCCTCATAATAGTTAGGATTAAAAATATATAAGATAATAATAAGACTGTTTATTAGTATTGATTTATGTATCTACTCTTATAGTTAATTAAAATATTGGAAAGTTAGTTAGACGCTTGTCCTAGACCCGTGAATTACTTTTCCAAACTTTTTGTCGTGTAATTTGTGGCGTTGTCCTTTCTGTGCTTGTAGCTTGTAGTGTACCTTGCACCGTTATTGTATGTTTACGATTTCTATCACTCCGAGTGTAAGAAGAGCTGATAAATAAAATATAAAAGTAAAAAAAAATTCATCACAAGTTATCGAAGTAGCATCCATTGGGCTAGTTGTTATTTTTATGACTTGGAGCTAAATCCGCGATTCATAGTTACAGATTTGACAGATGAAAAATGGGTTTTTGTTATATTCAAGAGAGCAATGTAAATAACATTAAAATAAATAAAATATTACCAAATTATGGTAGATTATTCAGCTGACTAGCGACCCGTCCGCTTCGCACGGGCTTTCTCGCCTTTTACTTGTTTTATTACACTCATATTATTTTTTATTATTTTAAAATAGCTGTCCTGCCGCGACTTCGTACGCTTATTGTCCAAACCTTTTTCTTGAATCACTCTATCTATTGTTGAAATCGCGTTAAAACCCGTTGCGTAGTTTAAAAGATCACATACATACATACATACAGTGGGACAGACGGCGGAAAGCGACTTTGTTTTATACTATAGATGGAAGTCTATAGCACGAGCGTAGCCAGGTTTTGGTTTTGGGGGGTACAAAATGAATGGGACCAAACTTATGCACAATTTGGATTCGTACACCTCCCCCCTCCCCCTTTCCATAAAATATATCATAAATTCGGGATATATGAAAGGGCGACAGGTCTCAGGAATAACATGACGTGATCAGTGAATAGCTCTTTGAGGGAAAATCTATAGGATGATCTTGTAGATTATAACCTGTCGTACTGTATGGATGAGTAACAAAAACGACTGATGAAAGAAACATGCGACAGAAATGTGAATGTTAAGATGGATATGTGGCAACGCCAAAAGAAGAAACTTTTCACTTAATCGTGGTAATATCCCTTATTTGCTGCTACTATGGTCACGGGTAGACTAAGGCGATCTGAATAAAGGTTAGTTAATGGGTTTGGCTTGAGATTTAAGTGTGTTTTGCACTATAAACTGCACCGGTACAAATAACCGGTTCCTGTGCTTAATTTTGAATAATAAAGGCAGGAACATGACGCAAGTAGTCATCAGAATTTTTAAGATTAGGTACTTGCTCTATTTTTTTTATAATAGAGATTTATAATACAGGTTTTAGATGTTGTGAGCAACGCATTAGCCCCTGGTGTTGCTAATGTTTATAGGCAGTGGTGACAATTTTCGATCAGGTAGCTAGATTATTTGCCTATACCTATGACATAAACATCATAGCCAAGATGTTGATATTATTGTTGGAGTTGGCTTCTTGAATACCTATTTTGCTTTTAGAAATTGCCTTTTTAGCGAATTTTGTTTCGTCGATGGAATCATTAGCATTATTTTACAAATGAATATTTGTACAACGTTCATTTGTCGAAATCTCACACATTTTGGCTGTACTTTGTGAATTATGAATAAATTAATCCTGCTCATATTAGAATACCGCAGCAAAAGAATAAGTATTATTTTAAACATTATTGTGCTCCTGTCGGTGAGTAAGGTGCACTGCACCATTGGGTTGGGATTTGGGGAGCCGTGTCTTTGGCAGTGGAAATACATTTTCATTTTTGTTGCCTGAGCAACATGTCTAGGAACTAGGAGTACCCCACGTATTGCTAATGTCTATCTTATGGTCCAAGATCTTTGTACAGCGGTGACCACTCAGTCAGGTGACCTGTCAGGTGCTTGTCAACAGTACGACATCCTCCATTTTGTTTTTTTAGTTTCAATCATTACAAAAGAGTGTAGGTATTTCCGTTCTCATACGAGTCGCTGATTGCCCACTACCTACTCCTACCTTAGCTTCTAGCCTCAGTTCAAACATTACTCATAGGCGATATTCGTTATTATGAGCAATGGCCATGACCCTCAAGCTAAAACGTATTAAAAGCGATTTTCCCTGACAATGATATGATCTAAGCAATCTCAAGTTTGGTCTGTTATTGACTTCCGCGCATCAGACCAGTAAATTATGTGACTATGAGTTACGTTGCTGAATATATCGACGTGTATTTGGATAAGCGATTAACATGTATTAACTAAGATACGTATTAGTCGGAAATGTTACTCTACGGCACGTTTTTTTATTGAGTACTTTTTGCGACCTTTAGGTAGCTAAGCGACACCATTGAGTTATTGTTGGTAAAACCTTGAAAGGTTTGGGAGTACTGCGACTAAAATACACAAATAAACACGCATATCTATTTTTATTAGTTGGTCTACACTTCTTCAATACTTCTCAACTTAGAGGTACCTACATCTACGCTAATTTGAATTGAAATCATCATCATCTTAGCGTTATGTCCCGGTTGCTCCCCCGTGAGGCACGCGAAGTCCCAGGGTCCGCCTGATTATAATTAAAATAATTTACAAAAACACGGGCTGTTCTTTTAGGTAATTTATCGTGGAATCAACAATTTCCTTACCTTTTTTCAAAATCAGTCCACTCGATATGACAACGGTGATGTTGCTCAGTATAATCAGGGTCCCGACAATGTACGCAACCACCTTGTACTCCATCAGCTGCTCTTTCTCCCTCGTTCTATAGGCCTCGTACAAATCAAACAACTTCATTTGTGTCTCCTCACTTTGGTGGGTCAAGTTCGACAAGCTTATATTAAAGTATCTGGTCACTTGTGCTAGTGTAATGTTCGAATCAAGATCTGTCACGTTGAACTCCATTGTCGCACTGGCTTACGTTATATTCACTGTGAAAACACTCAAATATGTTGTCGTCGTATGCGCTAGGATTTTGTTGGCTGTTTTGTAAAAGCACATGTCAATGCCGTGCTTCCTCGAATTGTACTGGAGGTGAATCGGCGCCCGCGCATCTGTCTGCCGATTGGTGGCTTAGCACATAATGAGATGATTTACATTTTTATGGTTCCTTAAAGAAAAGCCTGTTTCGCGGGTGGCAACTTTGTTGGGAAATTGTTTATTTTTGACACTTACAAATCACATGTTTGAATACATAAATGATTATAGTTTGTTATGTTATCGTGAGATATTTATGAGAGTTAATCAGATTAATGAATAATTCATCGTTGAAGGCGTGTATTTAAAGCAATTCAGTAGAGTTGGTGGGTCAGCTAATATTATAAATGTTAAAGTAGGTTTGAATATTATTTAGAGGTTTATTCTTGATTCACGCAAAAATGTGCTGTTGCCTGGATTTGTATAAATTCCGCAGATAAAAATCCTTTACCCGGATATTGGTAGGTTAGGTACTTGTTGTTTTTTGAGTTTTGAGATTTCAGCAAACGCCAAAAACGAGGATCTGCATATTGGTACAGTATAAACGCTAAAGGATAACATTACTTATCCAGGGAAATTACACGCCGGTAGAATGTCAGTTTCTCAATGGTCGAGTTAATTTAGTCAATATGACGACATAAATTAAATTTTTATGAGTCTTTGAAATCGTGGACGTGGTTTCGCTTTCTATCTATCGTGTTAGAGAATAGTTGTAGTCACCTTTCTCTATAAATATATATTTCTAGAGACAGTTAGTTTACTTGCTTTGATTATAAAAGTATTTTCTATTACCCACTATTATCAAATTAAGATAAGTAGGAATGAATTTTTGTATTTAGATTGTTTTTAATTGTATATAATCCGTTATATAAATTAAATATATTTTTAACAATAAATAATATTGTTAAGTTACTTGAATTTGATCCTTTTAAGATAGGTAGATATGTACTAATGTCCATTTCCGTGATTATACCTAACCGCGGCCAACGAAACAAGATACCGAACCTAAATTCGGGACAGTTCATTCAATTTCATACAAAACTGTCAAGCCACATATTTGTACAGTATTGTAGGTACAATTGCCACCTCATCTTACCTACATAATCGTACAATCACATGCCGTAACAGGTTTGTAGAAAAAAATTTGGTTCGAGTATCTTGTTTCGTTGGCTCCGCTCTTACGTACCTACTTTTGCTATCAAAGCTGTTAATCCACATATTACTTCGACCTCTATACGTCGTAGGCCCCATAGATCAGTTATTACCAATTATATGATCCAAAATGACGCGGCGACCCAAAATGAGTCTTGCCCTCCGACAATAAGAAACTCCATTCCACCGTCTTGTGTCACCTGCTGCCAACCAACAGTCAGCCCGGAGTTCCGACAGGTCTCTCTCTTTAGATCAACTATTGGCATAGTTAACTTAGTTAGCCGTAACTATTGCCTATTGTAGTAGGTATTCAGCTAGCATTGATTGTGGAACTCCCATTGAAAGACATGGTTGTAAAGCTACAATCGAGTTCATGATTTTGTTCTATCTACCTTTATTTTAAAAACTAGCGACCCGCTCCGGCTTCGCCTTAACAAATTATACACCTAAACCTTCGTCATGAATCACTCTATCTATTTGTAAAAATCGCCAGAAAATCCATTCTGTAATTTTTTAGTTAATCTCGAATATCTATGGTTTCGGCCGCCTTTCACTGTTGCCGTCAGCCACCTGGGTCGCACCGTCTACTCTTCATCGGCCGCTGCCGAGGACGCCAGTTCTAGAAAGAGGCTCAAGTACGGTTTGTTGGAGCATGACTACCATTTTATGCCGGTGGCCGTGGAGACCTTGGGCTGTTGGAGTGCAGAGCTCCCGCTCCAGGTCGTTCTTGGTGCAGAGGTTGGCCATTGCGATTTAACGCGGTAATGCAGCGAGCGTGATGGGCACCTTTGCCCCGGGAGCGGGGATTTTGGGTTATTTGGCTGACAAAGTTATTTGTTATTAAGTTTCTAATGTTTTATAATATGTTGTGATGTAGCAAATTGGATAGCAAATTTGTTTTTTTAATCTTTATTTCTATTATTTAATAGGTATTGGTGGGTTGATGTCAGGTAGGTTGCTAGCCATAAAACATGACGGTAAATCTGTTTTACAAAGCTTTTTTATGTTAATTGCTAGACAAACAGGCTCACGCGGCCACCTGACGGAAAGTGGTCACCGTTACCTGTGGACATTAGTAACACGTGGGGTGTCACTAATGCATTATTTTATCTGTGCTTATGCCGGACATGCGGGGCTATTGTCTATTTATTCATTCTTACCTACGCCATCTACGTTGGCCACTGGCTATAGTGTCTACTAAATTAGAGTAGTGTAAGATTATTATATGTCAATTTCAGTTGTCCACTGAGATAGCCAATAGGCCCCCTGAGCAGTTCAGTTGGGGTTACGTGTTCGATTCCCGGCCGAACAGAAATTGAAATGATGGATTTTTATTTCTGTTACGGATCTAGGTGCAGTGTGTATAAGCATGTATTTAACAAAAGTTTAAATATAGTTTATCAGTCACCCACCCACCCATAACACAAGCTTTGCTTACTTTGGGGCTGGGTGGCACTGTGTGAATGTCCAAGCATATTTATTTATTATAATGCGTTGCCCACGTACCTATGGGTACATTTCAATAAACTTTTACTTTTCTTCATAATTAGGGAAAGTAACCGTCGCAATGTGAGGGCGCTAAATTACCAGTAACAACACTGTCAAATGCAAATCAAAATGTTAGTTCCCATAAACTTCACACCGCTTCTCCGCATTCAGCAGGGAGACTACTTACTTTAATAAGTGTAGCTAAAAAATATACGGGACCTTTTCTTCTGTAAGATAGAAAAATGGTTTCCTCGTTTCGTGCAGCCGACATTACATTCTACACGTCACGCGGAGTGACTGTTATTGCCAATTAACTTGAGTACGCGTTTAGGCAAAGCCTTTATGGAATACAAATCTACAGTTTTTCGCATAATGGGGATGTGACAGAGTCCGAAAACAATTTTCTTACCATGAACAGTGAGTAGCTCATAGCAAAACAGCGAGTGTAGGCATAGTTATGCATTCCTCGGCTGTTATGATTACCTATTTGCTTTTGAATCACATCACAAGTGCGCTTTATAATGTTTATGGATGACGTAGGTCTAGGTGGGTTCAGGATGGAGGTAGGCAAATAAAGAAACGTAATGATACTAATACCTACTTGGAACGTCTGTGGCGTATTGGCTAGCGGATCGTCATCGAAAGCGAGAGGTACCGAATTCGATCCCCAGTGCCTTGTATTAATGACTTTTTCTATGTAGGTTACATAACTTGTACACTAACCAATGCTCTTACGGTGAGGGAAAACATCGTGAGGAAAGTTTTCAAATTAAGGTGATGGAATGTGTTACCGTGATCTAAACTGCACGGCTATAAGAAGTGTGCCTGCGACACAGCTCGCGCCGCGAGAGCGCGTTTGTTACCTTCTCTCAATACTAACATGAAACAGATAGCAGTATCTATGTCGCGCTTTTTCATGTAAGTCAGGTTTCTTCGTAAACAGGGTCATGAAGGTCGGGTGGCAATTGCTCTACAGTTATCACTTGATCAAGTGTACTTCCCGAATGATACGGGAAGATTTTATAGGAAGAAAAAGTACCTACTTCTATATGGGAAGTAGGCAAGACGGATGGTATTACTGGGTTCATAGTTAGTTACACTTGAACCAATATATAGCTCGGTAAATAGGTACTTACCACCTGTTTGCTAATTTGTAGCATGGTGATTCCTTTGTGTGCTTATGTATGAATAAATAAGAAATTAATTTTAATTACTTCTCCCTCCCGACATTGTAGTAGGTACTGGCACGATCTAAGTATTTTTATAAATACCTGCTTTTCTTGTAGAATATCTATAAATTAAAAGAAGATTTAGGTTTAAATTTCGTTCCTGGGATGTGCTGTGCCGTTTGTGAATATTGTTTTGGTATGACATCATTGTAACTCACCTTTAGACAAGGAGGTGTACTTGGGAGCAAAGCGACAAATTAAAATGGCGGCGACAAAGTATGGGATAGTGTGGAGAGGCAGGAGCAGTTGCCATAAAAGGTGTAGACGGCGCGTTGCTCACAATTGCAAACTCTATTAAAGACCGTTGTTGCTGTCTTTTCAAGGCACTGTCTAACGAGGCTGACCACTACGTGCCGCCACCACCACAGCTCCCTGCAAACCTTGGCTTGAAAAGCCAGATTACCCCTGACGAGGTGGAAAGGTCTCTGCCCCGTATGATACTTAATACTTAATACCCGTAGAAAATTGGAAAACGTTGGGTACTCTTGCTACTCTTGGTACTCTTGGTACTCTTGCTGACTTGCTATTCAACAGGATCGTAGCTATGGGGCTTATACCTGATGTGCCCCGCGTGGCGCGTAAATATCATTATGCCAATCTATAAAGGAAAGGGCAGTGTGCAAGAGTGCGGTAACTATCGATCGATGGTAATCTTATTATGGGCCACGTAATGAAGCTAATCGAACATATGATAGACGAGAGACTTCGCCAGGAATACTCCCTGTAGGAACGTCAATACGGCTACAGGCCGGGCAGCAGCATCAATGACCCAGTCTTTGCCCTCTGGGTCCTCCAGGAGTCCCACTGCAGTAGGAATCAACCTTTGCATTTCGCATTTCTCCGTTCTCGACCTACATTGACAGAGTCCGTCCAATGATCATATTTATTTATTTATTTATTTATTTAATCGTTTATTGTACACAAAAATGGAAACAAATACAAAGCAAATGTAAACATGACACAAAAGGCACAACTTATTTCTATGAAGAAATTATATACCTTAAATAGAAATATGGTGCGCCCTGAGATCAAAGTTTGTGCTCGAGGTGTACAAGATCATCCAGGACATGTAGGCCAACACTGAAGCCGTCGTCAAAACCATTGTAGGCCATAAAAATCCATTCCTGATTACAGTAGGTATTCATTAAGGTTCAGTGCTGAGCCCTTATTTGTTTTGCGTTGAGCTTATGTCCTCTCAGCTGAAATTCAGGACATGCCACCATGGCTCATGAAATACGCTGATGACATCGCACTTTTTGAGAACAGGGAAAACACGTAGAAGGAAATGCCTGAAAACGTGGATCTGAAGCTGATGGCGACGTTCAATTGGAGTACGTCAGTACGACCCCGGTTCAAAACGGAGTGTATGTGGAGACTACTTATGGTAGTGGCTAGTTTGCATATGGACGGGCCGGCCCTGAGGTTAAGGCATAGATAGACCATGAACTATATACTTAGAAGAAAACCCACCGCTTATAGATAGGATGGTAGAGAAAAAACAGCACCCATCGAGGAAACCAGAAGCCAGATAGTGCGCGCAAAATGAGTCTGTAATTAGGCATAGCATCCCTGTCTTTATTTTAGTTGGGAATTGTTCTTGTTGGATGTCTGTCAAAATTAGTTCGATTTGCAAAGTTAACTGTTATCTTGCGCGCACGTTCCGTTTTATTGGTCTAGGGTATTAAAATTCTGCTTTCTAGCGATATAAATTAAATATATTATAGAAAATAATACTTTATTAAAAGTATTGTATTTTTGGAAGTAGTAATTAAAATCAATATTTCGGTTTTAAGTTTGACAGATCGATCATAGCAAAAGGCTGCAACGGAACGTATGTTTTGCTTACTTATGTCAGATTGGTTGCAGGGAGATTTATTTTGTTTAATTTGTTCGTGTTTTATACTGTTCTTGGCGAAAATTTAATAAATTATTGTACAGTCATGTTCAATCTATCTATTTTAAGGCAATTTTCAAAGTAAGTGTTTCAAAGTTTAACAAATAAATTATAACCTATGAAATGTATTAGACCTAAAGAAATGACATTAAAATAGTTACCAGTAATATTTTCTCATGTTTTCAGACTAGCGATCAATCCTGCAACAAAGGTGCAAATAAATACACGTAGTATCAGTACAACTCTAGGGCTACAGTTTAGATTTACTGAGCCACTATGGTAAGTGAAGATTGAAGTTGTAAGATTTGTATGGAACCTTCATATGTCTACTAAAATTAGACCTCCAACTTTGTTTTACTATTTAAATATCAATGCCAATAATATTTATTGACAACAACTTGTTAAAACAATTTATGAAGTCTCTGAAACCTGAACTAGGGCTGAGTCTGTATCTCAGGAGTCAGTGTCTTCTCCCATTATGTTCATACTTATTGATATTAAAGAAGTATGAACATAATATAGAACAGCTATAGTATATAGCTAATATACAGCTAATAATATTAGTTTTTCAAAACATACTTAGACTAGTGACAAAATGCTTGATCAGACTTCTTTTGGATAGAGATCATGAAAGGAAGGTACTCTGTCAAATATGTAGTCTCCCCCGACCACTGAGACTCAATTAATTGTGACCATACACCACATTTGTACATAATTAATTTGTTACAAATACACTGTATTCAAATGAAATGTTTTATATTCCAGTGCGGAACCAATGAAAAAGAAAAAGAAGATGGATCCAGCCATAGTAAAGGCACGAGAGGAAAGGCGTCGCAAAAAGTTGGAGAAGCAAATCCGTCGGCTACAGAAAAATGCTCGTCAGTTAAAACCAATAGATGAGATGGAGATACCATTGGATGTAGTGGATCAAATGAAGTAAGTTCCTAGGTATTTCCGATTGTAGTTAAGCCTTAGGAGTTTGTCTGGATGGGTGCCATCTGTAGTATAAAGTGTATCGAGCCATTGGCACATATTAATTCAAATTGGGAGAAATATCTCCCTCCAAGCAACAGTGATTGCTTTCTTGTGTTCTGGTTTGAAGGACAATTATTATGGTAGGCATATCATGTTATTTCTTACTGTGACAACCCACCTGCATTTTTGCATTTTGTTTACGCGAAATGCGTGAATTGTAATGTCTAGGGTGACAGTTACCGGTTTCCATCAGGTGGGCAACTTGCTTGTTTGTCACAGACTAGTATATTCATTATTTTGTATATCACACTTAGAAAGCAAACTTCAGAATTCCAGTCTGTTGAGGTAAATTTAAAAGGGCATGGTTACTGGAGTACCTCTTCTGGAGCACAAACTATCAGCAGGAAACTTAAAAAATTTGAGCAGATTATAGGCAGTTATAGCCAATTATTTTTTCTTAATTTTACAGCAAACGACGTCGGCCACCAGTACAATTATCAGCAGAGGTGCAAGAAGCCCGGGCACTACTTCTAAAAGAGTGGACCCATTTTAAGAGAGAGGAATATATGAATACCGTTGGACAATTGGATAGAATAATGGGAGCACAAAGACGAGCCCTGGACAGGCTCTATGAGGAATCGGAAGATTTGTATGATGAGGCTATACAGGTGAGAATCTTGTACAGCTCATACACAAACAAACACTTCCTTCTAGGAGTCTGGATCACTTACAGAATCTCAAATTTTAAATACCTTTTTGAAACTAAGAATAATATACTGATAATAAGACAATGATCGTGACTGTTGATTAGGTTTCTTCGTCAAAACATTATAATGAAATGACAAAGCTATGAAATTACAAATCTTTTAATACCAAGACTGTATTTAACTTGAAGCTTTGGAAATTATTTGATTTTGCTTTATCTGACTTTCCTTAAAGTGATAAATCATCATCATAAACAACTGTCCGTTGTTGGACTTTAGTCTCTTCCATTGGTTTGATATCTTCCACTGTGGCTATTTTTATTTCTGCCGCCGAGCAACAATCCTTGTGAACGCACCTGCAATTATGCAATCTAAATGCATGCAATGCAATCATTTCACATTTACCTCTTACCAACAGGGTGGGTTATCTACTGAGTTGTTGGGCTAACCACACCAACAGAAAAAGTCAGATAACCCCCAACCAATTTTACATACATTCAAGTATATTATAAACTACTGCACCAATTTTAATTAAACTACACAATTTTAATTAAGAACCTTATTGAATAAACTGGCTTTCAAATAGAGAAAACAGCATCCAAATTGGTCCATCCGTGCAGAAGCTACGATGCCACAGACAGACACATTGGCACAGAGTCACAGGTGCACACGTCACCTCTATCTTCGTTGGGGATTAATATTTGTAATAATAAGAATTTTTATAAACAATTACAGGGATCTTAAGTTGACAAAAATCTATTAGTTTGATGATAAATGTATTATATGCCTGTCTTCTTTGTCCACAGCCTGATCTCCAGCTAGTGCCTTATTCAATCAATGGGACGGTTGCGACGCCAGCTATAAAGAATTATGAATCACCAGATGGAGAGTATATTGACATCTCTAAGAAGTGGAACAATTAATTAATGATTGTTATAAGGCATACCAAAAGGCATTTCTAGAAAAATGGATTGGTTTTATCAATTCTTTGGTTTTTTCTGAATATCGAAAAATTTTTGTATGATGGTGTTTCACGACAGAATAACTATGTTTGTTTCTAGTGTAATTAGGTTGTTGATAATATAGTAATTTAAAATAGTGTTGTAAAATTGTATTTTTGAGAACCTTACCTGTTTGGATTTGCAATCCAAATTCATTTACCTCTTCAAGCTACTTTGAGCCTACGGCGTCGGCCGCACGCCGCTGCTTGAATGAAGCCAATGGATTTCTCCATGGGGAGTATCTCTCCTGTTAAACCCGGATCTTTCGTGATTCACATCACATCAACAGTCCATTGCTGTCCACTGTTGGACTTGAGCCTACTCCATGTTAAAGGAAAGTAAATATGGCAACTATTTGAACGTCACAGAACGTCATTCATAAAAGTCATAACGAACGATTTGATTTCTGTAGGATAGTTTATTTTCGTGAGTTATGTTAAATATTATTAAATAAAGGCAAAACAATTAAAAAGGAAGTGCGGGAGATAATTTTCAGGACGATTAATAATTTACCAAACGAAAAGTACAAGTTCAAGCAAATAGTGACAAAATAACTGAATGTTGACAAGAAGGACTGACAAGGACAGATTATCCCCAGATTATTGCCATATCCACACTTTATAATTTTTACTACTGTCAGTTGATACGGACTTATCGTGGTTTTATTATAGGCATCATCATCGTTAGGATTCATATCGCAATCCTGCCGCCGCTACCTTCCTGCGTGAATAGTACTCTCGCTGGAAGAGAAAATGAACCCCCGACTGATGCTACAAATGTTTGTTACATCATCACGATCACATCAATAGCCCTTTTCAGTCTGCTGCTGGACTTGAGTCTAGCCCATATGAGACATTGCCATACTCTCCTCTCCTGGAAGCCGTGGTGGAGATCGCTACTATATCATCAGAAAATGATGCAGCCTATTTTCTAATTTACGGATGGTCTGCCTCTATGGCATTTAGCCACTTTCTACTCTGACGGACACAACACGGCCACCATAATAATAATTTTACAATGCGACTAAGGAATGGAACACGTTGACTGCGAGTGTGTTCCCTGATCATAATAATCTGGTCGCCTTCAAGGCTAGAGTGAATAGGCTGTTCTTAGACAGGCATGCTTCATTTTCGTACGCTTCGTCACTTACCACCCGGTGAGATGGCAGTCAAATGCCTGAATGGACTAATTGAAAAAAAAAACAGTCCATAACAGCCCACTGTTGAGCCTCCACCACGTTCGTGGAGGGTTTAACCTTCACGCCTGGCATTCGTGGTGGAGATCGCAGTGAAAATTGTTGACTATTTTCTGATTAACGGACGGAAGTCGTGATGTCAGTAGTACCATTGAATAGTACCATTAATGCTACTACCGATCCTAGTTAGTGTCGCTAGTAAGCACCATTGAAGAATGCACTAGTGCTATATGCTTGCTCTGCCGACCACCACACTGTCACCATTCTTTTGTGATTAACTGGAGGAAACCCCGTTGTGGAAGTGAGCGTCAAAATGGCGTGATCAAGTGTTGAATTATAAAAGTTCATTTGTGGATAAGCTAGTCTTTGCAATGTCGTAATCGTGTTTAAATTGCGACTTGTAGTCTTTAGTTCTTTAATAAATAGTATACCTACTTATTAGTCTGAGCTCTAGCCTTTATAATGGTTCCGTCACCTTACAATCTGTTGTTTGTGTCCAATCAAACAGTATGCTCAGTAGAATCATTTAGATCTGGAAAACAAGAAGTTAGAGCATAATATCTAAAAGCTATTCGTTCATGCGTTAACACAAATACAGCGCAATTACAGGCATATGGCATAATATTTCATCTTAGTCCTCAGTAACAACGTACCTACCTCAGTAATCTGCGATTTTTCATTTTTATTACGTAGGTAACGTGTGACTCATTGAGTGAATCGTATTACACCAACTGTGCCGCATGATCAATTCGGAATAGCAAAATAAAAAATTTCAAGCTTGCTGCGCTCGCTTATTTATTAGTTTTCTTTAATAAGTTTTGTCCAGTTCTATTGAGCCAAAATTCGAAAAATTTCTAGCACGCTACGCTCGCAATTTTTTTAAATATTCACATCAACCGCGCCGCGTGTTAATTTGGATTTTAAAAACCAAAATTTCTAGTATACCAGAAAGTCCAAGCCGCAAGCTCGCTGCGCACACTCAGTAATTGGTTTATGTTTCATTTAGGTATCATGTTTACCTTGAATTTGAGCTAAAATTGGAAGAATTACGAGCTCGCTCCGCTCGCTCACTTTTTCAATTTACAAACTACTCGCTCTGTGTAATCAATTTGGACTTTAAAGGAAAATAAACCATACATTTTCGAGCTCGCTGCACTCGCTCTTTTTATAAATAATCACTGCTAGCTCCATGTGATCGATTCAGATTTTAAGAACCAATACACCAACAGAGCGGAGCTCGCTCTGTCATTAGTTTATGTTACATTTATTAATGTCATTCCGCACATTTTGAGTCAAAACTCACAAAAACTTCAAGCTCGCTACGCTCGCTCATACTCGAGTGTTTACACGGCCCGCGCCGTATAATCGATTCAGATTTTATGGGGCCAATATACAGGGTGAGCTTCAAGAGTGCCGCCTTCGATGGTATGGCCACGTCTTGCGCAGACCGGAAAGTTATGTGGGGAACAAGTGTCTGGCCATGCCGCCCCCGCCGGGCACGGGAAGGAGAGGCCGGCCCAAGAAGCGATGAATCTCCTAAAATCTAAATCTCTTAATATGAATTTGCTTACTTTCATTACGATTACCCCATATTTTAATAAGCGGGGTGGGGGTACGAATCGAATTTTTTGCACATTTATCTTGAACCCCCCCCAAAACCGAAACCTGGCTACGCCCGTGGTTGGATTGCAGACCGTAAATAGCTCTTGTCTCGCTCTATGATAGTCACGCAATCCCACCAATGGAAGAAGTTGTGTGACCACCACGCTAAAAGGTCCCTCTGTGCCCTTGGCATTCAGGAATAGTTTAGCTCTCTGTGTGTATTAGTTTCGGAGATTAATATCCTTTAACTGTTCAGTTCGAATAAAATTCGGTAGATACCTTCTGCATAGCAGCTAGTTTCCTATTATTCTTAAATAAACGATCACGCTAAGAACACTCGCTGTAGGGCCAGGGCACAAGCGCGAACAGTTTACCCTTGAACTTACTGCCAAGAACCGGGCGATAAAAGTTCACTTTCAGCTAGTGTTCGACCGAAGGTCAATTTGTGACTGAAGCCGATTAATCGGCTATCGCTACAACTTTCGGCCAAAGTCGAAGTCTTAAAAGCTCTAAGAAATGTTGCTCAAAGTTGCCTACAATCTATTACTGTGCGTTTGTCTCGCTAAATCTCGAGAAACGGCTGGTCCGATTTGAATGATTCTTTTTTTGTTTTGTTCACTATAATACAGGGGTGTAAACTGCTACCATGAACATCAAAAGAAACTTTGAAAATATTGCTCATTTTAGGCCGATCAGGCGGACCCCGGGCCTGCGCCATGCGCTCGAGAACACAATCGGGATATGGACGCTGATAAATGATGATTATTGTCTATACTAATTTTGATTGTAATGAATACACTCAAAATCTACAGGACCAGTTTAAAAAATTATTTTATTAATACAATGCTAAATTATCAACGAGTGACAGGCTACTTTTTATCCCGGGAAAATTCGGGAATCTGGAATATGCGGCAAAGTTGATTGTATACAGTGATCCGAACTGGGCGCGGGTGAAAGCATCAGAGAACGGCTAGTAATTTATGAGAAGGATTATTGTCTATATTTTCTATTACGGCATTACTTCGGCATTTTTATACCACTTTCTTCGGAATTTGAAACGTTCTTGAGAAAGTATCTATAATACTTATTTTTATAGCTAATCAAAGGCTTTTTTGCTTGTTAACTGTAAGTAAATCCATAATTTCCAGTCAAGTAGGTGTGCCTATTTAGAATTCTCTACTGCTCTTATATTAATGCCATTCCTTAATAAAACCTCATAATATTCGGCTATAAATTCATTCAGGAGGAAAATTGATTTTCATGGGTGGGCTGTCAAAAGAAATATATGTATCCGCCTGCGTAGGATCGACGGAAGATCGTTCTATGGTTGAATAAATTAATGTTTGCTATAACAGCTATTGGTTTTTCTCCTTTGCCCTTGATGCTGTCGGCTTACAAAGAGATGTGGAATATTGGAGTTACGGATTGCGACATAGAATCGTGTTACTCATAAGATTTAATAAACAAAAGCCTTATTTTAAATTAACAATCTACGTCTCTCAGCCAGGAATTCTTTTCCGTGTATAAGGAGACTTAAATATTTCGCCGATTAACACCAGGACGGCGTTTACTTGTGCAATCCATGCAAGCTACTGACAATAATTGACTATGCAGATGCATGTTTCTTAGAACTTCCCGAAGCTTAATTAAATAAATTAGAGAGGCTGCAGAACTCTGCTCCATGCCTCTCCACGCTGAACGGTCCTGAGCTTACTGCATCCAGTCCTTCCCAGCCACTCGGGACAGATCATCGGTCCATCTTGCCGGCTGCCGTCCCAAATTCCTGCGTCGGTGAGCTTTGTTCTTATCCGGATTTTGGTGTTTCGTAACATAGCTCTCTCCAGGGATCGTTGGGTGTCTTGCAGTTGGTGCTGCTGCTTTAAGCATGTCGGCCACCTTGATAAAAGCTCCCTACTCAAATTCGATGCGTCTTTACCTACTGTGTGCTTTTTGGCAAATCATCGCCGATGTATCTCCAGCAACTCACTCTTCACATTTCAGTCAGTTGCACAGAGTCATTTGTTGCGGTTGAGTCGCGACAAAATGTTGGAGATTTCCAACAGGCTCTGGAATGCACTTCCTGAAGATGGGCGGAATCCTTATTTATTTACAAAAATAAAGTTAAGGAACGTTATTTAACGTCGCTTGGGGGTGATTTGTGGATTGTTATAGTATTTTACGTCTTATTGCCCATTTGTGAGTGTTTATTCTACGTAGGTTCATCATCATCATCATCATAGCCCGTAACAGTCCACTGTAGGACTTAGGGCCTCTCCCACGAAAGGGGAGGTTATTGCCATAATCTCTACGCTTGGCAGGCAGGTTGGAGATCGCAGTGTTTAAATATAATAATGGAAAATGCTGCTGCCCATTTTCCAGACTACGGAGACTCTTGATCTTTTGTCTGGAAAAGATTAGTCGCCTTGTACGACACCCATGAAGGGGTTGGTGCTATTCTTCTCTGCCGGACACCACACGGCCAACGGCTACGTAGGTTAATTTGTAAAAAAAAGGAAACACGTATGTTATTGGTCATTAGAGCCCGTGGGCTGAATTGGATATGGACTGAATTGGCCAATATTTGAATAATCCGTAAGCTTTAGTGCACACTACCTACCTATTTCTGAAATATTTTATATTTCTGTAATATTACCAAATCAAGTTCTGGTTCCTTAGGCCCGGATTATAACAAGCGTCGCCGACGCGAGGAGCGTCAATAACGCAAGTAGCGTCGCCGACGCGAGGAGCGTCAATAACGCAAATAGCGTCGCCGACGCAAGTAGCGTCGGGCTGTCAAACACAAGATGTCAACAGTTTAAACAGGTATACAGGAAACCTTCAGATGTCAATAGTCAAAAGGTATACAGGGTGTTTGGAAGGGAGCTGTACATACGCCTAGGGTAGAAACTAGGGATAGTCTGCTACCTACCCCCGCCTATTATATTGACCTTGGCCTCAAGGTTTTTTTTTTATTTATTTTTAATTTTTGTTTGACTTTTTTGTGAATTTTTTACTAAAACTACCTGTAGCTCAAAATCTATCCATGGGACCGATCTGTTAATGGTCTTGTTTTAATCGTTAGAGTCTTAGGGTCCTGCAAAAAATTATTTTACACCAGAAAATTATGGAGAAGAAAAGTTATGGGGCCTGAAGTACCGTAGTAAGGTAAAGAAATAATTTTAAGGGCAACTTTCTATGGGGTTTAAAAAAAAACTAACAGGGTTGGAGTTCTTCTGATTTTTTTAAAACATCCTCAGTCCATGCCCTTTCTAACGATATGCTAAAAGTGTAATTAACACTTTTAGTTTTAAAGTTATTAATTAATTTCCGCAACTAGGGCACTTTTACCACCACGAGTCGACATTTGTAAGACAAATGTAATTTCCAGAATTTAAACCAGTTTGGCCTACAGTTGGCAGGTAAAATTTGTTGTCTCACTCTTACACGAGAGCAACACGTATTTCTGTCTCTTTCGCTCTTGGGTCGACGGGGCCGGGCAGGCAACTCGTTGGGGTCTTTGTTAGTCAGTCGAGATTTACCCATCTTAGCTAACTTACGTACTTGCCGTTACGACGCTCCACTGTTTTCGTTAATTTTGTTGAGTTTGTTATTACTTCGTTTTTGTTAAGTTTTGTTATTTGTTACCTTGTTGTTGGCAAAATGGCTGGATTTACCAGTGAAGAGTACACCGACATGCTGGTGGTGTATGGAATGGCTGATTGCAATGGGCGCGAGGCACGGAGGATTTATCAAGAACGGTATCCTAACCGGCGAGTGCCAAACCACCAAACGTTTGGCTCAACTTATCGGCGTCTGCGAGAAACCGGAAATTTAAATTTACGGGAACCAGCCGTGAACAGATTTCAACCAAATTTGGCTGCGGAAGAACGCATATTGGCTGAATTTGAGGAAGATCCGACCAGAAGCGTAAGAACCGTAGCCCGGACACTTGGTTTAAGCGTGTGGAAAGTCTGGTCGGTTCTTCGCGAAAATGGACGTCATCCTTTCCGCTACACCCCTGTTCAAGGTAATTTTTTACATTAAGTTTTTGTTTTTAGCTCTTATGTAATGAACTAGCATGTGAATTTCATAGGCAATTTTTAAATTAACATGAGCATGTGTGTGAGAGAGAGAGAAATGGAAAGACAGAGATAGCAATCAATGTTACATAGCTACTAATTCATAAGGAAACCGCTAACGTTGATATTTTTATTGTTTTAGGCTTAGAGGATAACGACTATGCAAGAAGGATGCAGTTTTGCCGCCACTTGCTCCATACGGACGTGGAAGATAATAATTTTTTACGGAGTATTCTCTGGACTGACGAGTCCAAGTTTGACAAGGAAGGAATTGTAAATTACCACAATCTCCATCACTGGGCACCCAGAGATCAAAACCCGAGAGTCAAGAGGAACAGAGGTTTTCAACGAAGGTTCTCCGTGAACGTATGGGCAGGCGTCATCGGTAATCGGTTGATAGGGCCGCACTTTTTGCCAGACAACCTAAACGGGCAAAACTACTTAGATTTCCTCGAAAACGATTTGCCTGATTTAGTGGAAGAAGTGTTTGACGAAGATCGGCCCACAGTCTTCCAGCACGACGGCTGTCCTGCTCATTGGAGCCTAGCAGTGAGGGAGCTTCTGAACAACTGCTTTCCTAATTCTTGGATTGGTCGGGGTGGGCCAATTCCCTGGCCCCCAAGGTCGCCTGACCTTACCCCGCTCGACTTCTACGTCTGGGGAAGGGCGAAAGAGTTGGTGTACGCAGAAGAAGTACCAACAAGGGAGGTTTTAATTAACAGGATCCACGCCGCATTCGATACAATGCGCGAGGAACTGCTGCTTAGAACGGTGACCGTGGAGATGAGGAAGAGGTGCCGAGCATGTTTACAGGTCAATGGTCATCAATTTGAACAAAATTTGTAATTATTTAAAATTTGTAATTTTATGACATTAGTCATTACCAAATTTTTTGTTTCATTTGCCATCCTTTTACGATCAAACACATTTAATTTTCATTAGTTGAAATTTTTGCTTAAAGTGCCCTAGTTGCGGAAATTAATTAATAACTTTAAAACTAAAAGTGATAATTACACTTTTAGCATATCGTCAGAGAGGGCATGGACTGAGGATGTTTTAAAAAAATCAGAAGAACTCCAACCCTGTTAGTTTTTTTTTAAACCCCATAGAAAGTTGCCCTTAAAATTATTTCTTTACCTTACTACGGTACTTCAGGCCCCATAACTTTTCTTCTCCATAATTTTCTGGTGTAAAATAATTTTTTGCAGGACCCTAAGACTCTAACGATTAAAACAAGACCATTAACAGATCGGTCCCATGGATAGATTTTGAGCTACAGGTAGTTTTAGTAAAAAATTCACAAAAAAGTCAAACAAAAATTAAAAATAAATAAAAAAAAACCTTGAGGCCAAGGTCAATATAATAGGCGGGGGTAGGTAGCAGACTATCCCTAGTTTCTACCCTAGGCGTATGTACAGCTCCCTTCCAAACACCCTGTATATGCACTTGTGCTGAGAAACGCAGCGTCGACAGACAGGTTTGATGATGGCGTGCGCCGTCCATACGAGTGAATAGCACCACCTGCACCGCATTCAGCCGAACCGGTGCGATAATAATGTGAATCGTGAATCGTGTGGCACATACTTAACATGGTTAGATTTTGATGATATGATTATTTCAGCTTTCAGACATAGGTGTATGAGATTTTAAAAGTAATACTGTCCACGGTATGTGTATGTTGACTTATGTTCGCAACTGGTTTCGTACAAGGATGAACGTCTTTTTCGCAAATAGTTACGTGCATGATTAAAAAAGGCATCTATCTTCGAACTGTGACGAACTGTTTCTTAGGCTAACATATGGGATCGGGTTCCGGGTATATACGGCCGAACTTTAGTTAAACTTTAGAAATGGCTGGCTTAAAACAATAAAATTAGGGACCGTTACTACATACTCTATTTAAAACCTTGTCCTGCCTAACACTACACATCTTTGACTGCAGTCACGCGCAGTATCGCGTCGCAACAGTGCGGCGCGATGTCCTGCAGAGGACTGTTATGGACCGTAATGATGATAAAAACGGTGACTTTTATTCAATATTCAAAATTCGAGTTTCAAAATTCTAAATTATTAATTCTAAGTCTCAAGTCCCAAGTCGCAAGTCGCAAGTCCCCAAGTCGCAAGTAACCAGTCGCCAGTCGCCAGTCGCCAGTCGCCAGTCGCCAGTCGCCAGTCGCCAGTCGCCAGTCTCCAGTCGCCAGTCGCCAGTCGCCAGTCGCCAGTCGCCAGTCGCCAGTCGCCAGTCGCCAGTCGCCAGTCGCCAGTCGCCAGTCGCCAGTTGCCAGTCGCCAGTCGCCAGTCGCCAGTCGCCAGTCGCCAGTCGCCAGTCGCCAGTCGCCAGTCTAGCCCAAGGTTACTATCCTTCTACTCGGAAACTATTGGTCCTAAAACACTAGTTCCTAAAAAGATATGATAGCAGTCGTCGAGATTTACATTTCGGGTAACAGCTGTCAAACTTAAGGGGGTTATATCTCTGATTCTCAATAGAACCAATGTTCTAGAACACTAGTTCCTATATAGACATGACAGTACTCGTCGAGATCTACATTTAAACTGTTAAACTTAAAGCCGTTATAACTTTGATTCTATTGGTCCTAGAACATTAGTTTCTAAAGAAAAAATATATCACTTGTCGAGATAGACATTTCAAGTGACAGTTATCAAATTGAAAACTGTTATAACTCGAGAACCATAGGTCCTAGAAGACTAGTTTCTATAGAGAAATGATAGTAGATACTCGTCGAAATCTACATTTCGTAAGAGAGCCGTCAAACTTAAAACTGTCATCCGAAATGTAGATCTCGACAAGTACTATCATGTCTATAGAGGAACTAGTTTTCTAAAACCAATAGAATCACACATATAACCCCTTTAAGGTTGACAGCTGTCAACGAGTACTATCATATCTCTTAAGGAACGAGTGGACTAAGGGTCAACCATAGAGTTTCCCAGGTATACCAATCTCTTTAATGATAACGGATCCGCCCCGATCGCCCGGCCCGGAAAGCTAATGGGCTGTATATGCCGATTATAAGGAGATTATATGCAAGCCTCACCTCTTTCTGACCGGTTTGAATGTTTTAACTGGGTGATTTTCTATAAAAATAATATGACCTTCAGGTTGAACCCAGGCCGGCCCAGCCCGGCCCTGACCGGTAGGTCTGTGTCCGGCCTTAGAATTCGTGACGCATCTTGTCAACTTAAAATTGTATGAACGCGCACCAGGCGCGCGCCGACGCGACCTGCGTTTTACTAGCGTCGCCGACGCAACCTGCGTTATCGACGCTCCCCGCGATGCCGACGCAACCTGCGATATTGACGCGACCCACGTCGGCGCGCGCATTTGAAATTCATACAATTTTGAGTGACACCTGACAGCAAGGCGCGTCTGCGACGCAGGGAGCGTCGATAACGCAGGTTGCGTCAATAACGCAAGCAGCGTCGCCGACGCACCTTGCGTCGCCGACGCAACCTGCGTCAAAAACGCTACCTGCTTCGGCGCGCGGATTAGAAATACTTAAAATTTTGTGTTGACAGCATAACGCAACCAGCGTCGGCGACGCTACTTGCGTTATTGACGCTCCTCGCTTCGGCGACGCTTATTATAATCCGGGCCTTAAACAATCAATTTGTATAAATATCAAGTATCCATATAGTAAAACATAGTTACGTCTGGGTCATCAAACTGAGTCCTCGCCAACTTTCAAGTTTTAATTAAACCAACATTTGCATAACCGATATACTTAGCTATTTACTTACAATGATCTGAATACTCTTCAGTTTTTAAAAACAGTCGGGGCTTTTAGTTTTCTTTATATTTAGTTGCATAAGTACTAACATTTTCCCTCTCGAGCCCTGATCAACTATATACTCATATATCTAGACAGACAGAGCAAGTGCTAAAAGTTTCCCCGTGTTTCTAAAAGTGCTAAAAGTTTCAAAACCCATCAGATAACGAGATTTAAAACCTGTCCTATCATCGAGTGATCTTGTGTAAAATTGAATATAAAATTTTAAACACGAACAGTACTTACGCATCAGGAGGGCGCCATTGTTAACATGATCTCTTTTGATGTTCGATGACTGGTAAGAGAGTTTAGCAAATTGGAAAACAAGATGATTTTTTAAAATTATCCCCCGCGGGTTTTACAAAGCGTAGGTAATGTTTATTCTTATTCTTGGGGAGAACCCCTCTTGTAAAGTGTTTGTTATTTACACCACGAGTAACGCTTAACAATATTGTAAAATATTTAAATAATCATCTTAGCGTTAATGTCCCGGTTATGCCCCCGCGCACGAGAGCCCACGGTTGCTTTGACCATGATTCAGTATTTTATTTTATTTTTAGACACAACAACTTAAGCCTAAAAATTATCTATGCTCGACTCAATTTTTCAAAATACTTGCATTACAGTGTGTCAAAGTAATACCTAAGTACACGATTTCTAGCCGATTCACAACTTATATTAAACAGGTCAAGGACAACAACTTTAGACAAGAAGTTAAAATTTTGAGCTGCTCGTAACAGAAAGGTATTTCTCCTATAGTTGGTGGTAGCTTCGGGAACATAAAGAGGGTAGTGGTGTCTAAAGGATCTTGCAGGCGCTTTAATAAAAATACGAGAGAGAAGTTCCGGGCAATCAACAGTACCAGATGCAATTCTGATGAGTAGTCTCAGGTCTGCTATTTCTCTTCGTTTGAGAAGTGGAGGAAGGTAATTACAGTGGAGCGACTGCCATCTGACCTCCGTGACTCTGCTACCAGGGGAGCTTGACCAGATTGGATCATGATTACATATTCAGTGGCCAGAATGTGAAGGTTTTATCACGATGTTTTCCCTCGCATAAGAGCATCGGTTAGTATTCAATTAATGTAATGCACATAACTCAGAAAATAGTCACTGTGATTCGAGTGAGACAGTGGGATTCGTACCAGGTACCTCTCGCTTAGGAGTCGAATACCGTAACCACTCGCCCACCGACGCTCAATTGTAAAATATTGACGCAACGTAATCTACACAATCTAATTTCCTACTACTTTCTTATTATGCTACATTTAGAAAGATCTCGATCTGTTTGATCTGCTACATCAGTTGATCAAGGAATTGGATCAAAGGCGATACGAATACTGTCGAACTCAATTTATCTACAGGTACAGCTACGAGATCGCGAAAGAAAAGTAACGTTTTTTCTTTGCTTTCTTCAGCTGCCTTTACGTAGTAAGTTTACTGCATTACCTACGCAACATAGCTTTGTTGGTTTACTTCCAGCAGCAGACATTAGATATATTATGTGACATTAGTCAGTCGCGGCGATTACTCGATAGGTGTCGTTACGTTCAACGCGATACATAGGTACTACCTACTTCGTCATCATCATCCACCCCCTTCGAGGTTGGGTCGGCACAACATATCTCAATTCTATAATATCTTTGTTCAATTCGTCCCTATCACTCGTCATCTTGATAATCGTTTCTTTTACTCGCGTGCATGAGCGTACCCAGAATGTTTTTAGGGGTGAGGCAGAAACAAATATTAAATTATACTAGCTTTTGCCCGTGCTTTCCAGTTTTTATGTATTACCGTTCATTTCACATGCAATGTCTAGTCAACCCGCCCTCGTTTTATGCGGATGCCTTTTTGGTATGGAACTATGAACTTTTTCTTGTATACAAACTTTCACTATAGGAATAGGTTAAATTGTAAACAAAAAATCGGTTAATTAATGGCCCCTTTACGAGCAAATGCTTTGAAAAATATTTTTTAGTATAATTACTATTAGGCATGGCAGAACATTTAAACAGAGATATCGGATTCTGCATGAAAAGAGATTCAGATTTGCCTAGTTGTTTTTCACAAGTCCGCGCTTTAGGGTGACGAGTCTGCGAGATATTGCAATTCTGCAAGAGAATGGATTCCAATTTTTATAGATGTCGTAAAACATAAGTGATCGTTTCATATTCGTCTTTATGCTCTGCGAGCTCGCATCTTCGTCACGGAAGCTATCTATTCTCGATTCTATTAAGAACAGTGTCATCGTTTGTGGACAGTCTGTATCTAAGTACCTATATTCTATTTCGATCCGCATTTCACAGACATCGGTATCCGATGGGGCAGTACTACTGTAGGCGTTTTTTGGAATATTTAATGGCCTGGAAACCTAAGTCCTTTAATACAAATACATATCTTTATCTTGTATAAATTTTGCAGGGTTACGCGAACACGTTGGCAATCGTGCTGGACAAAGATTGTGTTACATATTCCAGCATCTCCACCAACCAATACCGTAGCCAATTATTATTAAGCCAATACTGTAAGTGTTATGTAAGCAGAAAGGTGTCCCTTCTATGAGGTGGTCCCTTCCACACGATGGACGTACAATATTATGCAAACCGTAGGGAGACTGGGCTTCCGTCGCAGTGATGATGTGAGGACGAGGTACCTACTAATTTAAATCGGAGACACATAAGTAATTAAGTGCCTACCTACTCCTAAGACAGGTATTGGACTAGTTAAACAACGTTAATAAAAACTTATTTACATTGTCATACACCTAGCAGGTACATGACCGAAAAGATAGTCATTGGAAAACATAACCAACGCTGTCTCCACGAAATACATGAGTGCAATTACAGATAATCAGGATAAATAATAATCTATTGGTTAAGTTGATTAATTACGTGATTAATAAATAATAAATATCCACAATGTTGAAGCAGCTCGATTATTTACTTACCACTATTGATCAAAGCTACTCATAATTCAATTGATACAAGGATTGAAGTTATTGTGTTTTCATATTGGCAAATAAATATGGGAGAAAATTAAAAATGTTTGATAGAAAAATGTGTTTTCTCTGGCAATAAGTAAGCACGCATTACATAATTTTCATTCATTTCTCTTTTATTAAAACCCGGAGTGACTTCGTTCGCGTGTTGTCCTACCCCTACCCTACTCTACACCTACTCCTACCCTACCCCATCAACTACCTTACATAGGGGTAGGCCCAAATCTACCTTACACCTACATCTACTTTACCTACCCATATTTTATCAATTAAATAAAAAAATATTCAAATGGATCAAGTCGTTCTTGAGTTTTAACGAGACTAACGAATAGCAATTGATTTATTTTTATATAGACCGATAATAAATAAAAATAATGATATAGGTATATAGGTACGCACTTAAATACCTATCTTAAATGAGTAACTGAATAGGTAGCCTTAAATCTCTCTAGATAACAAGATTTACATAGCTCGCGTAACTTTTTTCTATTAGGAAGCTGATTAGGTACGGTAACTTATTACTTGTGTGACTTAAAAAAATCTTTGCGTTAATATCCCGGTTGTGCTCTCACGCACGAGGACTCGGGGTCCGCCTTGACCATGATCCAGGATTTAGTAGATCAGGTATTTACAGTGGAGCGACTGCCATCTGACCTCGTTGACCCTGCTACCAGGGTAACCTGACCAGATTGGTCATGGTTACACATTCAGTCGCCTGAATCATCACGCAGATTTCATCGATGTTTTCCCTCGCCGTAAGAGCATCGGTTAGTATTCAACTAATGTACATAACTCAGAAAAGAGTCATTGGTACATGGCCGCTGTGGGATTCGAACCCGGTACCTCTCGCTTACGAGTCGGATACCTTAACCATTAGACCTCCGATGCTCTACTGTAATTGAGTGCAATGTTATTACGCGTAAGCAAACATTCCTTTAGTTAGAACAATATCTACTTGTAGACACCTATTATATTGACAGAGACGCAACCGTTTCAGGGTTGCCAACCCTACGATATGATATAGTATATCCTACTGTTTTAGGTGTCCGCCTATTATTTTAAAATTGTAATATAGTAGGCGAATCTACTATACTTTTCGCATACACGTAATTTACCCTTACTTTTTTTCTTGCTTATGAACCACTCTCGGGAATCAAAGAAAGAAAGAAAGAAAACATTGATTGCAGTAAACACCACGACACGATAATTAGATACAACAACATAAAAACAGCGAACTAAGCCTACAATCATAAAATACAAATAATGATATTTGAAAATAGAATCACTCTATCTATTGTTGAAAACTGCATTAAATCCCTTGCGTAGTTTAAAAGAACTTAGCATAGGTACATATATACATATAATACATAGGGACAGACAGCGGGTAACGACTTTGTTTTATACTATATATACTATTAAAAATACTATATATTTTTTAATTAATTCTCTATCTACTATATTTTATGGCTAATGAATCCGAAAATACTGTATTTGGTCTTAAAAAAGTAGGCAACCCTACTGTCTGCCATCGACTGTCACGAGTGGTGCCGAGTGGTGGCGAGCCTCGCGATAATGACATGCAAATGGTAGCTATTTGCCGAAATCTCCTAAAATAATGGGTTTGTTCTCACCGGGACATAATTTGCGTACCACAGTAATGTGTAATGGCCGGTCTATACAACCATTGTATGTTGTTGCAGAACACTTGTTTACAATAGGCACGGGTATCCGGGGAATGTGGAACATAAAGTTTCCGTCACTCGAAAAGGTATTCAAACTAAGTACCTATCTTCACGAAACACCTTTCCGAATTACTTCGTTTACCAAATTCAATACTTGAGAATCCTGTCAATTCAAGTCTAAAGTCTAAGCAGCGCCATCTAGTGAGGCACGCCGAACTACACTTTTTACATTTCTAAAAATCCCCCGTTGAAAGGAAATATGGACGAAATAATCGAAGTAAAGTAACGTCACAGTAGATAAATTTCACGAAAGAAAACAGTTAAAAGTTTCGAAAACCAAAAAATAACGCTAAATAATTTGTGTTGTTTTTAGCGAGTACCGGATAATGATATACTTAGTGAAAAAAAATATTGCATAGAGCTCCCGGAACCGACCAGCTGAAAGCCGTTTCCGAGGTGTTGTAATTAAAACTTCATATTTATACGTTTCGCTTCGTTTCTGCCTATCCGTAATTATCTCGGGCGGGATGATTGCATCAACGCGTTTGAAAAGAGCCTCGAATGTCCGCGGCAGGGCTGGCGCCTTTGTGTTTGGTGTTGCTGATACGTAGGCGGCGGTGACCACTTTCCATCAGGTGGTCCGCTTGCCTGTTTAGCTGCGTATAACATAAAAAAGTAAGAAAACTAGCTATCAGGTATCATCATCCATTATAAGATTCCATCAGATGGGTTAAAAAATAATTAATAAAAATATAACTAATTGGGACCAAGATCAGAATAAAAAAAAATTTTTTTTACTTACATAAACTTAAACACTACAAAAATTTAAATGAACAACAACAAGGAAAGGGCAAAGATAATATACTATAGGTACTAGGCAAGGGTTACCATTTAATTGAGAACACAAACGCGTAGAGGCTCCATTTTTTAATTGCTTGCCTCGAGTCGAACAGTTTTCAATTTTGATTTTCGGCATGAAACATTTAACATTTTGATGCATTACTCTGATTTTTCCTATTTTTGAACCGTTCACTTTCGATGTTGCGAATGTAATAGGCAAAATATTGAATTTTTAATGCCGAAAATAAAAATTGTAAGCCGTTCGACTCGAGGCGAACGCATAAAAATAATGATCTAGGACTCCAATGGTAGGAGGAGGCGCCGCCATTATACTTAAGACGAACACTCGTAAAACCAACTTAGGTACAGTTGCCACCTTTAAATAATGAATATGCATTTATGGGACATTAGTCCGTGACGTCACGGCCTGCTGATGTAATGCGATACGGGATTCGTTATTGATTGATTCGACTATTGGAACGTTTTTACGCATCTAGTCAGGAACGCAAAATGCCGTGGAAAAATGAAGAAGTATTGTATTGTATTTGTGTAAGTGTCTTCGTAGCTTGCAAAACCAAACTACACCGAGACAAATGCACAAGATAAATGAGCATTAATGAATAAGAAACAAAACTATAAATGTTACACACGCGTGCATGAAATTCACAACTGTTGCTGTTAGCGCCATATGATTCGCTTTCATTAACTAACAAGCGAGTAGAGAGTGTCTACCTAGATTACGGCTATTCCTAGCTAGGTTATAATTAAATTAGGAGCAAAGCCGGATACATACTTACTCATCTATATACATTACATGCTATGGTGGTAGAAATATTTAATTTATTACTGATGGTTATTTTTACTCTGATTAAATTGAATTAAACTGCTTACCGAAAATATGATTAAATAGGTTTTTACGGGGTAGACAGAACGTAAGTGATACCTGGTATTGAAAACGTTCATAGGCTCCGGTAACTGCTTATCATCAGACAAGCCGTGAGCTTGTTTGCCACATCAGTGGTATAAAAACTAAATGCTGCGTATTCATCCTTTTTCGGTGAGCAGTTGGAATTTGTTGGTAGACAGTTACCTACGTACGACATACTGTACAATATCTTGGTAAGAATCAAATGCATTGCCATGATCTGTCCAGACTGACTTGCCTTATTTGGTGAACAAACAATCACGCTACGTAAACTGTGCGTAGATATCTTGAATTATATAAGAAACATATAGAATGTGAATTTCAACTAATACTGATTATTAAATTTTATCCATAAC